>CM060909.1:165871282-168371282 GCA_030737875.1 Allium sativum
TCATTTCGATAAAAATCTATTTTTATCTTTTCAAATATGGAGTTTTTCATTCCAATACTTTCTAAATCACTTCTTATGATTTTACACAAATTATTACTATTTTAATAATTTTATCAAAGCCCGTACAGTCGATTTCCATCAACGGTCATCGAACTGCACTTACAGCGACCTTTTTCAAATTTGATTTGGACATAATTCCAAATACAACCGTTAGATTTCTAATTTCTAATAATCGTTAGAAGGCTCTTTTCGATACGAACCCAACGGTTCCGGTTTTAGGAGAATCCGACGGTCGGATCTCCCGTAATGTCCGTTTGAAATAAATGGTCGAAATTCACGAACTACCGCGGCGCGGCGCGTTCTATTCAGGCCATTATATATAATATATATAATATATATTTCGTCGATTTCTATTTAAAACGAATTATATAAATAGTTTTAAAATTCGTTTCAAAAGCAATTTCAACTTTCTTTTCAATTCAAATCAAAATTGAATTCTTCTTTATAAATTCGTTTTAAAATTCATTTCTATTCAATTCAAATTTCAATTCAATTTGAATTCATTTCAATTTGCTTTCATTTCAATTTGAATTCGTTTTCAATTCAATTCATTTCGAAATCGTTTTCAATTCAGTTCATTTCGAAATCGTTTTCAATTCAATTCATTTCGAAATCGTTTTTAATTCAATTCATTTCGAAATCGTTTTTAATTCAATTCATTTCGAAATCGTTTTTAATTCAATTCATTTCGAAATCGTTTTTAATTCAATTCATTTCGAAATCGTTTTTAATTCAATTCATTTCAAAATCGTTTTTAATTCAATTCATTTCAAAATGAATAAAATCGATATAAATATCGTTCACGTCAAAATGGCGTCAATCTAATCAACACGGCTTCATAAATTTCTATTTTCTAATATTTCTTTTTTTCAAATATTTCTTTTTCAAAATAGTTGTTATTATCAAAATATTTCGTTCAACACATGACCAATCTCAATGGATGAGTACTGTCAACACATGAACCTTTATTTTATATTGATAAAGATGTAAATTTTATTACTAAAATATTTCGTTCAACACATGACCAATCTCAACGGATGAGTACTGTCAACACATGAACCTTTATTTTATATTGATAAAGATGTAAATTTTATTACTAAAATATTTCGTTCAACACATGACCAATCTCAACGGATGAGTACTGTCAACACATGAACCTTTATTTTATATTGATAAAGATGTAAATTTTATTACTAAAATATTTCGTTCAACACATGACCAATCTCAACGGATGAGTACTGTCAACACATGAACCTTTATTTTATAATATTCTTTATTTTTCAAATTGGAATGAGGCCCAATCAATTACCATATAAAGTTAATTATATGGATTTTCATACAACACATGTATAATAGCATTGAAAAATAATCAACCATCAACCAAAGTGCACTACACTGTATAAGCATCAAATATAGATATCTAACGCTTATAACAGCCTGTCAATCGATCGATCGACATATTTAATCAATCAGGATGAGTGAACTTCAAATTTCATCCTAACACCCGTGTGGGGTTTCAAACAATCAAACACATATTTTATTTGTGCAGTTGGGCGATGTGTAAAATTTATCGTCCCAATCAATGTCATTCAAATAGGTGTACATAAACAAACCGTCCGGTTTGTAAATGAATATTTATTTATTCACATTCACGTTAAAAATTATATTTTTAACGATAAAACATTTTATTCACCCTATGAATATTCTATTCGGTTCATTTATTCAAATAAATGATATTTTTATTTTTCTAACATATTTTAGAAAATTTCGGCGGCATAACGGCACGATACTAGAAACGGGACAAGGCCTAGCCTTATCCCCAGTCTAGTGAAGGCCCACGCCATTCACACATCAATCAATCCATTCATTTCACCAAACAATTCAATTTCAAATCAAATCATCTAGCTAATCTATGCAACCAAACAAACAAGTCCATGGTCTGTGGACGATTGTGTCGGGTGCTACTAAGCACCGTCTGCATCCTAGTATATATATATATATAAATAGAAATTGAAGAGTGAGAAATCACCGATAGCTATCCTAACTCCACGGTACTTCTAAGGCAGGAAATCTTCACTGTTCTCGTCTCATATCACTTTCTTCGCCCGTAGCCACTACATATATAAAAATCGAATTTTTACTTCGCTATTCAATATATAAAAATCGAATTTTTACTTCGATGTTCAATATATAAAAATCACATTTTTACTTCGATGTTCAATATATAAAAATCACATTTTTACTTTGATGTTCAATATATAAAAATCACATTTTTACTTCGATGTTCAATATATAAAAATCACATTTTTACTTCGATGTTCAATATATAAAAATCACATTTTTACTTCGATGTTCAATATATAAAAATCACATTTTTACTTCGATGTTCAATATATAAAAATCACATTTTTACTTCGATGTTCAATATATAAAAATCGAATTTTTACTATGTTATTCTATATATAAAAATCGAATTTTTACTATGTTATTCTATATAGAAAAATCGAATTTTTATTGCTAACTTCATATTGTAAAAATCGAATTTTTATATATACGATAAAAATTCCATTTTTATTTAACTAAAAATGATTTCACCGTACGACTATTTTACTCCTCTCATTTATAAGTTAAAAATCATATGTTTTAACCTATCAAAAATTATTTCTTAAACTAAAAATCATATCTTTTAAAAAAAATTATGTATTTCATAATCTGAAAATCCTATATTTCATAGACTAATAATCATACCTTTTATAAACTAATTTCATTGAATAACCAAAGACAAATAAATAAGATGACTTACAGGGGGTTATGGGGCAAAGAATGGCGTTGGTCAAGCGGTGGAGGGCGGCGCTGGAGGTCAACGGAGCTCGGTAGGCGGGTGGTGGTCGCGGTCCTCGCCTGCACGGCGGTGGGTCCAGCTGCACTCGGCGATGGCGGAGCACTGGCTCGGGGCGATGGGTTTTTTTTGTGGTGAGGAGATTTTGGGGCTGGGGTTCGATATTGAAGAGGGTGGAGGGGGGTCGACGCGAGGGTGCTGGAGGTGGCCGCGGTGGCCCACCGGCGTTGGCCGTGCCTCGGTGGCCGGCGATGGAGGCGCGCGTCGCCTGATTTAGGGCTCCGTCATCTTTTTTTTTATTATTATTTTTTCTTCAGATCTGAGAAAACGTGGGGGGGGGGCCTGAGTGTTTTTAAGGAGGAGAGATAGGAGTGTTTTTATTTATTTAATTTTAATTTCGAAAAAGGTACCTTTTATTTTGACCTCGAAACGAGGTCCACCGCCTGCCGTCCATAGCGTTTTACTCCTATTCCGAACCTAATGGGATATGTATCGTAGGCCAATTCGATTGTTACGATCAGTTTTCATTCAAATTAAAATTTAAATCCTTATATTAAATTTTAAACATACATTTCAAATTACCGGGGTCACTTACTAACTCGAAAAATTCCTGAAAAATATTTTCTAGCTTCGTATCGACGATACGGTCCTAACTAAACTAGTTTCGTCGAATTCTGAGACCGTATGAAAAATGGTCATTTTTCAGTCGATTAGAATCAACTGAAACTGGTCAAACGCGTTTTCCTTTGCCATGCTCACATATTGATTCGAAAAATTATGAAATTTGAAACCTAGCAGTAACTTTACATCACGGACCCAACAAAAGTGGTTTCGTAGAAATCCGAGGTCGTTTGCAAAATGTCCATTTTTAAGGGCCTGAATTCCATAGCGACTATTCAGAATTTTCAACCGGACATATCTTTTGATTCCCGTTATGAAATTTTGATTTTTCAGATTCGCTGGAAAGATATTCTCGATTGGGTCCTAATATTTTTGGTTTCACTAAAATCCGGATTGCTTTGCACCCGGTATGTTCAATTGAAGTTTGAAATCGAATTATCGAACTACCGCGCCATTTTCAATTCTATTTATAATTATATATAATTATTTATATTCTAACGACGACGTATATAAATATATTCGTTCTAAATATATTCAAAATAAATTTCTCGTCGATATTATTTAAAATAATTCTTTTTAAATAATCAAAATTCGCTAAAATTGCCAAAATAAAAAATTTAAACTGGCCCAGATTTTCCGGGTTGTTACAATCTCCCCCACTTAAAACTTTTCGTCCCCGAAAAGGAACAAAGTCGAAAGTGGTTTGATTAATCAACTCTACGCTCGATCTGACTTCCATTCTCCAACTTTTCAGTTTCTGAGAATTTTCAAAAATTTCAAAAATTTGGCTAACACCCTAAATTTTCGAAAAATTTCGCCATAACCTCCCCTGCAATGGGAGCATCGGGAAATCTCAAATAGCTTCCCCGGTCCTTCAGATCTCAAAAAGAAAAAGAAAAAGCCAAGCGGCTAGCCAATAGGCACATAAAATCATCATCACCCAAACGAAACAGTAAATTATGTAGTAAACATGTACCTATTTGTCGGGCAAACAAATTTTATTCCCTGCTCTAGCCTCCTTGCTATGACCTGTTCAAGGTAAGTACAAGTATATGCAAGCAAACGCAACCAATTTTCAATATAATTCAATATTTGGTTCAATTAGGCTAAATGGTTCAAAATTATCAACCAAATAAACAAACAACACAAACATCAATCAATTAGTGAATTAGAGTCTCAAATTCATAATTTTGATACATATACAAAAATCATGTTTTTGATGCCAAATCACAACAATAGGCCTTATCTAATTTTTGGTTCTCACACCAGTCAATAGGAAATATATAGATATCACACCTTCGAAACACGAATACCAATTCTGATGATGTTCGAACTATCATCAGAATCATCTCCGGGCGACTAGAGTGTGATTCTATATCTATCCAGTATATTAAAACTTTGAATATACGTTTGCAAGGCGTATATGCAAATTCTTTATATACTGAATTGTCCAAAATCAATATAAATAAATTATTCAAATACGTGTAAAACGATCTAAATTTCAAAACAGAATTGTTTTCATTTGAAAAAAATACTCTTCACACTCGTTCTAGGATACTACTCATCCCATCTCTAACGAGCCATTCCCATTGGGTATTACTAACCCAATATCTGATGAATTCTTTCGTACGGTTCTAATGTGTCTTGTTCTCTGGCTCTGTAAACCAAAGCTCTGATACCAACTGTGAAGACCCGTAACTTCCCCGTAAAGGAAAGCGGCGGATAGTTCGAGAACAAACCACAACAGAACGCATACGAAAGAACATTTCAATGCTTATTACAACAATGCATCAGATTACAAGAATATACAGAGTATAAATGAATATTACACAGAAATATCAGAGATTTAAATTACATTTAAATACATAGCAGCGGAAAATAATACAATACACAACTAGAAGAGATATACGGATACAAAGCTTTCCGGATATCGTTCCAGCTGTAAACCAGGATCCTGTGAATATAAATCTGCAAAACCAAAACTACTAGCTGCCCGTGTCAAAATAGGGGCACCCAGAGTTTAGGTTAAAACAATAAACTCCAGGTCAGTCATGTGACTGGTGTGAGAACTAAAACAGTTATTAATCTTTATTTTAAAGTTAGGTAAATCAAGGGACCACGCCGTATAACACGGAACGGGTTTCCTCCCAAGAATACCAGTGCATAAACAACAGCACAATGCTAAATAAAGAAAAATGAAGCTGTTATAAGATCCAGGTCCTATCACACAATGCAACGCAAGCCGGGGGGTAGGGTTTTCCCTTATAACAGCCAAAGAATGCTTGATACGTTTTAAAACAAATAATTTGATACTATAATAAGTGTATAGTGTATAAAACAACTTCAAATCATAAGTATCAATCATAGGCGGCATGAATGCCCCATAACACTATGTCGCCAAATATAGGTTATACAATCAAAATCGCAAAGTCGCGTATTTGGAAATTGGGTTTCCATCTATGAACCGAGGCAAAAGATAGTCCTCAACCGATTCGAGACGCTCTAGCCCGTGTCTCAGGCAAGCGCGCAGGCAAGCCTTGGATCGTCAGGGCCGGTCCACCGATGTGGATTATTATGCCTGAACACTACGTTTCCCCACCCTATGGGGTGTAAGTCTGGTCCGTCTGTCGACCAGAATGCATCGGCCGAAACCGATATAACCGAGGCGCCTCGCAACAGCAACAACCACATAAGTCAAACTCGTCAGGGCGTGTAAAACCACTGACGCCACTTCTAGCTAGAAAGAAACGCAAGTCCTCCCTGAGGTCCGTCTCCCATTTTTGGTTCATACCGGGTGTGAAACTCGCGAAGTAAACGTTACACAAAGCTACGCCACAAAGGCCGTGCTTTGATCATCACCACAAGACTTTGCTTTTCAACAGAAGCCTCGATCAATTGCCACTTAGGCATGCCACACAGGCAATTCACTCCATGCGTTTGATATCCATCAATATATAACCCCTGAGCTCGTACGTCTCAGAGAAGGGCGTTAAGCAAGAGAATAAATTCTCCGCCGCCGAACAGATATATATTTAATAGAGATCAATCACACGGACTAAAATCCAATGTCAGACACACAGTCCATTTACAAGTCCGTTCTGGGTCTGAACGAAACCGGAGGCACCTAGTACCCCGCATATCCATTGATCTCCAAGTACGTCTGGACGATCACCAACTGTTTCCATCTTCTTGGGTGTACAGCCCAATCAAGATCATCAGTAATCACCCTAACGACGTGAAGACTTCTGGTCTTCGACCACCGTCTTCATCTTCGACTTATCGTCGTATCAGTTATTCAAAATGGGATAAACCTGGTCTTTCCAAATAACTCGCGTATATTTTAAATAAGTGTTACACAAACACAACATACGCCTCATTCCAATTCATCAGTCACTAACCGTAAATTAATCAAGAGAATAATTTCCCAAATATTAACCCCGAAGGCCGAAACCAACATCAGATCAATATCCAGAAAACCATTCTGCTTGACTAACCGACAGTTAGTTTCTAAATTTTACATTCATAGGGAAAGGTTTCCATTAATTTTATCCAAGATAAATTCCTTGAATTTATTCTTTAATCTATTTTTGAATATCAATTCAAACTAGTCGGGATTAGCGAACCTTACCGAAGTAATCATTTATTTTAATTTCCCCATCCCAACCTATTCATCCCATGAAGTAAAACTGGTAATACTTCATATCTAACACCAAAGTGTTATCGGTAAATTCAATTACCATTTCACGTTCAAATCTAATTAAAGATTTAACTATCGCATGGAGCAAAACTGGTGATACTCCATTTTCGATCATTTCAATCTAATTAAAGATTCATTAAAACTCCACTTAGTTTTAATCTTCGACTGGGTTAAAGAATCAGTGTCATTTAAAACACGGTTCACGATAAACCCAAAATCATATTCCATTAATTATCGGGTTAAAGAACAAGTGTTATTTAAAACACTGTTCACGATAAACCCAAAATCACATTCCATTAATTATCGGGTTAAAGAACAAGTGTTATTTAAAACACTGTTCACGATAAACCCAAAAATCAATATCAATTCAATTTCAATTAAATATTATTTAATTGGTACACTTCATTAAATCTAAATAAAAAGATTTAATCTTTTCTCAACTGGGTTCAAGAACAGTGTTAGTGAAGACACCATTCACGACAAACCCAAATCACATTTGATATTAAATACAAGGCTCTGAATAGAAAATATATCGGCTTATATTCAATATCAAATTCTACGACCAACAAATATCATATTGGAAATAACGATATATATATCTATATCTTTCAAATTCCCATAACAATATCTGTATCATCACGAAATCCAATATCGAAATATTCCGAAGACAATTTCGATTCAAATCCATTCCAATATAATTATTGGAAATTCTGGTTATTTTTAAAACCCTTTTTCAAATTCAATTTATTTATTTAAAAATAAATAGAATTATAGTTCTAGTTCAAAACTAGTTCATTTCGATAAAAATCTATTTTTATCTTTTCAAATATGGAGTTTTTCATCCCAATACTTTCTAAATCACTTCTTATGATTTTACACAAATTATTACTATTTTTAATAATTTTATCAAAGCCCGTACAGTCGATTTCCATCAACGGTCATCGAACTGCACTTACAGCGACCTTTTTCAAATTTGATTTGGACATAATTCCAAATCCAACCGTTAGATTTCTAATTTCTAATAATCGTTAGAAAGCTCTTTTCGATACGAACCCAACGGTTCCGGTTTTAGGAGAATCCGACGGTCGGATCTCCCGTAATGTCCGTTTGAAATAAATGGTCGAAATTCACGAACTGCCGCGGCGCGGCACGTTCTTTTCAGGCCATTATATATATAATATATATTTCGTCGATTTCTATTTAAAACGAATTATATAAATAGTTTTAAAATTCGTTTCAAAAGCAATTTCAACTTTCTTTTCAATTCAAATCAAAATTGAATTCTTCTTTATAAATTCGTTTTAAAATTCATTTCTATTCAATTCAAATTTCAATTCAATTTGAATTCATTTCAATTTGCTTTCATTTCAATTTGAATTTGTTTTCAATTCAATTCATTTCGAAATCGTTTTCAATTCAGTTCATTTCGAAATCGTTTTCAATTCAATTCATTTCGAAATCGTTTTTAATTCAATTCATTTCGAAATCGTTTTTAATTCAATTCATTTCGAAATCGTTTTTAATTCAATTCATTTCGAAATCGTTTTTAATTCAATTCATTTCGAAATCGTTTTTAATTCAATCCATTTCGAAATCGTTTTTAATTCAATTCATTTCGAAATCGTTTTTAATTCAATTCATTTCAAAATCGTTTTTAATTCTATTCATTTCGAAATCGTTTTTAATTCAATTCATTTCGAAATCGTTTTTAATTCAATTCATTTCAAAATGAATAAAATCGATATAAATATCGTTCACGTCAAAATGGCGTCAATCTAATCAACACGGCTTCATAAATTTCTATTTTCAAATATTTCTTTTTCAAATATTTCTTTTTCAAAATAGTTGTTATTATCAAAATATTTCGTTCAACACATGACCAATCTCAATGGATGAGTACTGTCAACACATGAACCTTTATTTTATATTGATAAAGATGTAAATTTTATTACTAAAATATTTCGTTCAACACATGACCAATCTCAACGGATGAGTACTGTCAACACATGAACCTTTATTTTATATTGATAAAGATGTAAATTTTATTACTAAAATATTTCGTTCAACACATGACCAATCTCAACGGATGAGTACTGTCAACACATGAACCTTTATTTTATATTGATAAAGATGTAAATTTTATTACTAAAATATTTCGTTCAACACATGACCAATCTCAACGGATGAGTACTGTCAACACATGAACCTTTATTTTATAATATTCTTTATTTTTCAAATTGGAATGAGGCCCAATCAATTACCATATAAAGTTAATTATATGGATTTTCATACAACACATGTATAATAGCATTGAAAAATAATCAACCATCAACCAAAGTGCACTACACTGTATAAGCATCAAATATAGATATCTAACGCTTATAACAGCCTGTCAATCGATCGATCGACATATTTAATCAATCAGGATGAGTGAACTTCAAATTTCATCCTAACACTCGTGTGGGGTTTCAAACAATCAAACACATATTTTATTTGTGCAGTTGGGCGATGTGTAAAATTTATCGTCCCAATCAATGTCATTCAAATAGGTGTACATAAACAAACCGTCCGGTTTGTAAATGAATATTTATTTATTCACATTCACGTTAAAAATTATATTTTTAACGATAAAACATTTTATTCACCCTATGAATATTCTATTCGGTTCATTTATTCAAATAAATGATATTTTTATTTTTCTAACATATTTTAGAAAATTTCGGCGGCATAACGGCACGATACTAGAAACGGGACAAGGCCTAGCCTTATCCCCAGTCTAGTGAAGGCCCACGCCATTCACACATCAATCAATCCATTCATTTCACCAAACAATTCAATTTCAAATCAAATCATCTAGCTAATCTATGCAACCAAACAAACAAGTCCATGGTCTGTGGACGATTGTGTCGGGTGCTACTAAGCACCGTCTGCATCCTAGTATATATATATAAATAGAAATTGAAGAGTGAGAAATCACCGATAGCTATCTTAACTCCACGGCACTTCTAAGGCAGGAAATCATCACTGTTCTCGTCTCATATCACTTTCTTCGCCTGTAGCCACTACATATAAAAAAAATCAAATTTTTACTTCGCTATTCAATATATAAAAATCGAATTTTTACTTCGATGTTCAATATATAAAAATCACATTTTTACTTCGATGTTCAATATATAAAAATCACATTTTTACTTCGATGTTCAATATATAAAAATCACATTTTTACTTCGATGTTCAATATATAAAAATCACATTTTTACTTCGATGTTCAATATATAAAAATCACATTTTTACTTCGATGTTCAATATATAAAAATCACATTTTTACTTCGATGTTCAATATATAAAAATCACATTTTTACTTCGATGTTCAATATATAAAAATTGAATTTTTACTATGTTATTCTATATATAAAAATTGAATTTTTACTATGTTATTCTATATAGAAAAATCGAATTTTTATCGCTAACTTCATATTGTAAAAATCGAATTTTTATATATACGATAAAAATTCCATTTTTATTTAACTAAAAATGATTTCACCGTACGACTATTTTACTCCTCTCATTTATAAGTTAAAAATCATATGTTTTAACCTATCAAAAATTATTTCTTAAACTAAAAATCATATCTTTTAAAAAAAATTATGTATTTCATAATCTGAAAATCCTATATTTCATAGACTAATAATCATACCTTTTATAAACTAATTTCATTGAATAACCAAAGACAAATAAATAAGAAGACTTACAGGGGGTTATGGGGCAAAGAATGGCGTTGGTCAAGCGGTGGAGGGCGGCGCTGGAGGTCAACGGAGCTCGGTAGGCGGGTGGTGGTCGCGGTCCTCGCCTGCACGGCGGTGGGTCCAGCTGCACTCGGCGATGGTGGAGCACTGGCTCGGGGCGATGGTTTTTTTTTGTGGTGAGGAGATTTTGGGGCTGGGGTTCGATATTGAAGAGGGTGGAGGGGGGTCGACGCGAGGGTGCTGGAGGTGGCCGCGGTGGCCCACCGGCGTTGGCCGTGCCTCGGTGGCCGGCGATGGAGGCGCGCGTCGCCTGATTTGGGGCTCCGTCGTCTTTTTTATTATTATTATTATTATTTCTTCAGATCTGAGAAAACGTGGGGGGCCTGAGTGTTTTTAAGGAGGAGAGATAGGAGTGTTTTTATTTATTTAATTTTAATTTCGAAAAAGGTACCTTTTATTTTGACCTCGAAACGAGGTCCACCGCCTGCCGTCCATAGCGTTTTACCCCTATTCCGAACCCAATGGGATATGTATCGTAGGCCAATTCGATTGTTACGATCAGTTTTCATTCAAATTAAAATTTAAATCCTTATATTAAATTTTAAACATACATTTCAAATTACCGGGGTCACATACTAACTCGAAAAATTCCTGAAAAATATTTTCTAGCTTCGTATCGACGATACGGTCCTAACTAAACTAGTTTCGTCGAATTCTGAGACCGTATGAAAAATGGCCATTTTTCAGTCGATTAGAATCAACTGAAACTGGTCAAACGCGTTTTCCTTTGCCACGCTCACATATTGATTCGAAAAATTATGAAATTTGAAACCTAGCAGTAACTTTACATCACGGACCCAACAAAAGTGGTTTCGTCGAAATCCGAGGTCGTTTGCAAAATGTCCATTTTTAAGGGCCTGAATTCCATAGCGACTATTCAGAATTTCCAACCGGACATATCTTTTGATTCCCGTTATGAAATTTTGATTTTTCAGATTCGCTGGAAAGATATTCTCGATTGGGTCCTAATGTTTTTGGTTTCACTAAAATCCGGATTGCTTTGCACCCGGTATGTTCAATTGAAGTTTGAAATCGAATTATCGAACTACCGCGCCATTTTCAATTCTATTTATAATTATATATAATTATTTATATTCTAACGACGACGTATATAAATATATTCGTTCTAAATATATTCAAAATAAATTTCTCGTCGATATTATTTAAAATAATTCTTTTTAAATAATCAAAATTCGCTAAAATTGCCAAAATAAAAATTTTAAACTGGCCCAGATTTTCCGGGTTGTTACAGCATGGAAAAGAGACATTGCTTTCAAATCTTAAGTGATTGAGTTATCCAAGTGCTCGAGCTATCGCATTTTCCATTCAGTGTATTTGCGAGGTGGCACTCGTCGTTACACTTGGGCTATGGTCAGTCACGCGTGGGTGTGTATGTTGATTTAATATATCATTCTTAGGGCCTCCTTTCGGTCGTTTCCTTAAGTCGTGTGACACATCATTGAACAATTCACTCTCAAGGCCTCTTTTCGTCATCGCCTTGAGTCTCCTGAGAAGTTTAGCATTGGGCATCAGTGTCAGCCTTCTGGACATGGACCTTTGTTTGTTTTCCACCGGCCTGCTGCGGTTGTCGCGAGTGCGGCCCTTGCATTCTTGTCTTGTTATCTTGTATAAGCCTGCATTTTGTAAACGTAGCACATCACAATCAAGTAAGGGTTCTAATTCAGAATCCCTGCAATCAAATAATATCTAGAAAATCATATAGAATTCATCTAAGGGGGGTGATGTGTGTGTATGCCCCCATTCAATCATAAATAAAGTGCCTAGTCTGGACTTATTCGGGATTGATTAGGATCGGCATTGTATTGCCCCCCATATCTGAAAATGATGGGTTTGGGCTCAGCTTTCATTCTTGTCCCCGATCCTGTAGCGAGGTAGGAGCCCTTTTATGGCATTTAATTGCAATGCCTTAATACTCTCCTATCGTATGCCCAAGATAGAGTTCGAACTCAGCTTTCATATTGCCCCCTAATCCTTCAGTAGGGTAGGAGTTCATTTGTGGCGCAGTCTCTAGCGCCTTTATACTCTCCCATCGAATACCAAGGGTAGAGTGGAATCATGGCGGTCTTTTAATCGTGGTGCACCTTCATGCCTTGAGGACGCCTTTTTCACATCCTTTATACTCTCTCTCGGATCATGAGAGTTAGAGTAGTGGACGTCGTCTTCCCATCCTTTATACTCTCTCTCGAATCATGAGAGTTAGAGTCATGGATCGAGTGGTATTAAATTTTGGCATGCCCATCACACTCGTTCCATATTCATACTTCTATCCAAGCTCCGAGGACTAGAGTTAGTCATGCAAACAATCTGATGACATTTGCTAAGGCTTTGTGTTCCTCCGATCAATCTATGGGAGGAGTGATTGGCACCGAACTTCGGGTACCTGCATCATTCATATCGCATGAGTTAGTCATGCCAATAACTCAGGAAGCATGCAAAAGTAAATTGTATGATTTAAAAGTAAGCATATCAAGGGGCAATGCTACCTCCTTTATTCTGGTGGCGTCAATCATAGGATCGAGCAACGTAGAAGGTCGAACTATGTCTATTTTAGAATCAGATTCCGACTCTGAAATGCAAAAGATTAATGCACAATTGTCTTGTGATCTGCCACGTTTGAGCCAAGGAGTGTATGGTCATCTCGAATCCACCTTGAGACATAAAACTTTCTTTAGACGGAGGGTGTGGCTTTGTGGACGAGCAATTCAGTCGAGCTTGTTATGGTTTTGTTCCATAACTCTATATGTGGATGTTACAAGTCTGATAGATAGAAAATCCTGGATACGGTTAAAGAGTAATCATGTTAAAGGAATAAATATCATTCTGTGTGAAAATGGCATTGCAAGCTCTTTGCCGTTCCATTTTGCCTCGCCTAATCTCTGCCAGGGGATGGCTGCCAAAACCTTTAGCTAGTGATGAATGTCTTTTCAAACCATCGTAGGATGGCGGTCCCAAGAATGAACAGACCTTGATTGGGGTCTTGGAGTGACAAAGGAAATTAGGTAAATATTGTAAGTGAATGACGAGGTCGCATCTCCTTTGAATCGCCTTCTTGCCCCCGTGCTAAGGGCAAGGATTGAGTGTCGGGGAGTCATGTATGTATTGCTAACGGTAGAGTGCCACCACATTGGTGCTAGGACAGTAATTGGAAGGAGAATAATGAATCCATGCTTATAGAAACTTTTGCGCTTTCCATGCTAGGAAATAAAATATGGTTGCTAGGGAGGATAGTCATGTCTCATCCGTCTGCAAATATGCCTTCAATCCCACGTCAAGAATAAGATCAAATGCACAGATAATCAATCAGCATCCAAGCCTAAATGCTCTAAACTTTTAAATCGCCAATTTTCGAGCAAGGTCGTCGATCATGCATCCCGAATCTTCATCCGCTCTGGGATCTATGTCTTCAGGCGGATCATCAAGCAATTCTTTGTGCGATGTCTCCCTTGCTTTCTAAGCCTATGCATCCTTCACACTACATCTCCTCGGGAGGGGAAGCGTTTTTGGGTTCCATGTCATTTCTATTGCATAGCATATTCCATCCAGCCAAATAGGAGGCTCTTCCTGTGACTTGATCATCACGGACCATTCCTTCTCCAGCTTCCATTGGGACTGAGCAGTAGACACTAGGGTGCAATGTAAGCTTTGAATTTTGCTGGAGCTGATCAGTCCATACCTTGATCAAATAAGCTTGAACACGATAGCATAACTTGTGAGACCTAAAGTAATATTCATGCGTTATATCACAATAGAAATAAGAAGTAGAGAGCTAATGGTTGATTCATATTTGCTTTAATTTCGAGCTCTCATCACTTGATCAATTTCGTATAGTGGCTGGTGAGTTGTCAAGTTGTTATAATCCGTGAAAAGATCCATAGGTTCAATCATGGCATGTGGTAGTTCAACTTGTACCTAACTATGGGCATCAAAGTATGTTGACCTAAACCTTATTCGATGGAAATCAGTCTTCCTTGATGCGGTTGACAGAAAATAGCCATTGCAAAGGTTAGCCAAGTTCCTTGGGAGGTGAACCGCAGGACATATTTTATTCATCACATCATAATATTGAAGTGTAACTTTGGGATGTTGGGGTCCGTAGCTTCTTTCTGGTATCCCATCATTGACAATTATGGTCACTAAGATCATATGAATCATCTTCGGAGTAGTGCTCAAACTGTTCCATGTAACCGTCATTCGTTGCTCCGCCGATTGAGTAAGTTTAAGTCACATAAATAAGGTGGTCACTACTCGTTAGGGAGCAACATCAGTTGCATCGGTGGAATCTATACACCATCCGAGCTATGGAAGAAGAGGCTGCTATGAGACAATCATTGTCTCTATACTGTCGATGATAACAAGCTGAATCTGATCGATAGCTCCTCACACTGGCTTACTGATGTAAGTAGGTGTCACGGCTTTGGGAAAAATCCCAATCGTTGTCATTTATCTGTGATATTCTTTGACTATCCATCTAATCTTCACTGACAAGATTTGATGACTGTTGTTGGCCAAAATATATGTCGAGCCGAAGGCGAGCCGTGCTCCAAGTCAAAGGCGAGGCCGTCAGCGAGTCCGGGCGCAGCCCCGGTGGGGGTCCGGGGCCCCACAGTCCCGGTGGCGATAATGTGGGAGTCTGGGACCACACGACTTTTTTGATTTTGGAAGGTGGACCCTTTTATGAAATGATCAGAAAAATGCATTTTTTCCCAAAAACAATTGTTTCGGGTCGGATCGGATCATGCCTTCAAGTGGCGGTTCGGAGATGTCTTCACGTTGGGTCGGATCAGACCAGTTCCTCCGATCCGGATCGGTGCATCGTCAGCTGATCGGTTCAGGTGCCCCTACTATGGTTCGGTTCGGGTTCACTCTTCCAGGTCGGATCGTGGTGTCACCCTCGGGTCAGTGGTATACTCATCTGCCTTATCCGAAACGGTTACTTCGATCCCAGTTACTTCGATCCGAGCAGGTTACATCGATCCGAGCCGGTGGTCTGTTTATCTACTGTGTCCACACCAATTTCCATCCGATCTTACCTTTTGCTCGATCCGATCCGCAAGGCCTGTGCATCTTTTTTCAAATCTACTTCGGTGTATCTAACTTTGACTTCCAATCAAAACGCTGTTGGTTCATCACATCTCCAACTCCTTTAGCCCATCTAAGCAGCAAGCGACTCTTTCAGAATTGAATACGGATCTCCCCTCAACGAACTATGACATCCGTTAGTAAATGAGGAGATCTATGGTTGAAATTAGTCCATTCTCAGTGATAGCACCAAAATGTTAGACCAAAAAATGGCACTAACACCCAATTGAATAGGATTTGTGAAGAATAATAATCTAAAACATAGAAAATCAAGCAAAGACACGAGATTTATAGTGGTTCAACATTAACGAGCCTACATCCACTTCATATTTTCTCATTTCATTCATAGATTACAATTACAATGAATATTGCCCTCAAACACTCGAATTATGTTAATAATTCTTTCTGAATTCATTGATTTTTATTGAAGAAGAAGGTAGTTATTTGTGGAGGGATTCAGCCATGGCATACGTGGAGAAATAAAGTGCCAAAAGATCCCCTTCATTCGTTGTATTCTCATGTATTTATAGCTGCAGGTAAATGGTGGGTCGGTTATGCCACGTGGCGGCATTAGAAAGGATTTCGGAAGTAGTGGAGAACGTGGGATAATGGTCTTCAACTGTCCAGAATTCATCATTCCAGGCAAGACAGGTCCTCTCATTCCGATCCGAACCGGATGCTCAAAGCTCCAGCTTCAGGCCATTTCAGTATAAGGGGATCAGGTCAAGTCCAATCCGATCCGAAAGGAAGGATCTGATCCGATCCGAAAGGGGGAATCCAATCCGGTGACATTTGCATGTACAGTTCAAGTTTTCCAACCTTCTATCATTCCATCTAAATGATCGCCAATCAATGTAAGTTCATACTCAAGTCCCTAGCTTTGGGTAGCCTGGTCACAAAACAGGCTAACACCATGCATGGCAAACAAGAATTGACTGGATAGCAAGATGCACCAATACCACAAAATTGAGCAATGTAATGCGAGCAACAGAGGAGTGTCCATGAAGACCAAACTCGAGCCAGTGCAAGAGCATGGGCCAAAACAGATAATGCTCACCTATATCACTAATCTTGGAACAACATAAAAATGATTCTGTGTGGATAAGACAATGAATGGACATAGTAGCATGGTCGAACCAAACAAATCTAGGTGCATGCACAAGGGAAGATGGAAATTGATTGAGCAAAAAGACATAGCAACACAGCAATGGCTCAATCCAATTATCACAAAACAAGCTCGACCAAGTACATGCCACAACAAGTCAAAGAAAGTACATAGATGGAAGTGAAAAGCAAGCTGCCGGCTAAACTTATGCATGATGAAAAATGATCAAGTCAGATATACATATGCAAGCAGATGTGAACCACTCAAGACAAGTCCACATGAGCAAAGAAGCCAGGTATGCAAGCAGGTGATGTTCACAAGAGTACAACAGTTGTAAGCCAGTGCACAAAAAAGTGGATCAGGCTCATAACAGTCAAGCACAATGCCAAGAAGTATGCAACAATTTTTTTTTGACAAAGTCAATATGAAGGAGAAAAGAAGACAAAGAAAAATGGATCAACATGGACAAGGACAATACAAGATGATGCAAGTTTCAGATTTAATTGCTCAAGATAAAAACAAGTTATCATGCACGAATGAAGCCTTGGTAGAATGTTTATGGCATGAAAATATTTCGGCAAATCATAATCATTTTTTGGCAAGTAACAAATTTGGTTCCAGGAAATCAAATAAGCAATGAAGGCATGCTTTCATATATTTATATATGTTATATATACATATATATGAATAAGCAAAGGACTGTGTCAATCCAAATATTTAACAAGATTATAAAATCCAAGCATCCCGATATTTTTCCAAAAACAATCCAAAGGAAAACAAGGAGACAGTTTTAAATTGATTCCCAAAGTAGAAAGTTTCATTCAATTATTCACAAGGGACCAAGAATGTTTTATTTGACAAGCATCAAATTTTTTCTGGAAAGGTTTTAATCACTCAAACATTTCTAGCAAGGTTGAAAATCATGTGTACTATATTTTTTGGAAAATACAGATTTGCTTTTGGCAAGAAAAGCAATCTTTATTTCAAAAATTTGCAACACGGTTTTGGCAAGCATAAATTCAATCATTCTTGAAACCAATCAAGTGATTTACAACATTTATTTAAACAATCATGCAAGAGCAAAAACCACACAATTGTTAAAGCCGAGTGAATCATGCAAGCAATCAGGGGATGCATGCCATTTACAGTCAACAATCACGTGACCAACAAATTAAAGTTCACGCACAAATCAACCAAGATTATTTACTGAAATCAAAGCTATCATAGGGTTTAATAATCCCATAAATATCATTCATTTCTCATCTGCAATTTGTCCCAAAAAATTAACAGAAAATAGTCAAGTATTCAAACATAAATCAAAGATCTTACTATGATAAATCGAGCCAGATTGGGGTTTGAGATTGCAAAGAATATCAACGTCCATCAGGTCAAAGATTGCTCGAAGACAAATCAAATTCATCAGCAATGATTTTGAGCCAAGTGAAAAAACTCTAGATCGCAATTTCTTTGGTCACCATTGAAAAAGGAATCGGTCGACAATTTTAGGGATAAAAGAAAAAAACAAAAGAGCGACAACTTGTTTTATTTTTAAGGGCTTAAAGGGTTTCTATTTTACTATTATTATATTGTTTTTTTTAATTCTTTTGTAACCATCTCAAACAGTTTTCTAGTGTTTGTAAAACAAGGGGTTTACTAGTTTGTCACTAAAACTAGAGTTTACTAGCTACGAGTTTGTAGCTAGGGGAAAATTTGATCTTGGGGATATAGATCAGTCTAGGGTTTTGAGCGTAGGATTAGAACAGGAGTAGAGTTTGTGAGTTTACAGGGTTTTTTTAAGTGGGATCTATTTTAATTCCAAGTAAAATTTTTGGGAATGCAGCAGTATGAAGGGTTTTCCAAAGCTGGGTAAAAACTTTGTTAATTATTTTTGCATTTATATTCTTTGTTATTATTTGTGCGGCAATCTCTGTTCGATATTTTTTAGTATCTCGAATTAAATTAATAAACCCCGTTCACCTCCCCTTTAGGGTTAATCTAGATCCAACAAGTGGTATCAGAGAAGGTTTTTCATTAACTCTAGAATCATGGTGATCCCTAGTTGTTAGTCCAATTATATTCCAACCATTTTCAATGGTATAGATCTTTTTAACTTGGAAATCAGAAATGGAATCCTATTTAAAATCTGTTGATATTAAATATTGGAATATTGTTATAAATGGGTATGATATGTTTAATAGTAATGATATTGGGTTTAATTCTCGTGTTATTCATATTTTATATTCTTGTACTGATGATATCCAATATAGCCTTAGCCTTATCTCCTATTATTTAATTGCACAGAAAATCTGGAGTACTCTTAATACATTGTATGGACGAAAGGAAGACAACTGCTCAAAACCCTAAAAGTTCAAATCAGATTCAGATCTATGTATGAAAGGAGAAACAGATGACGATTGTGAGGAGATTCAACAATAGATTTTCTTAAAAGATTTAATTCATCTCTTAAACGGTTTAACGGAATCTTTTGAGAATCTCAAATCCAAAAATAAAACTCTGAAATCTGAGAAACTTGAGTTGATCAGCAAAAATAATACTTTGGAATCAAAACTTAAAAACATCAAGAAGTATTCAAACTCTAATTACAAAAATTGTTTGAATTTGAAAAAAGATCTTGATCATCAAAATTACAATATTCAAAAATTTGAAAATGAAATCCTGATTTCAACAGAGGACAAGATTGAGCTTGAATGCACAAAAAAATTTCAGTAAATAGAATGTAAAAATTTTAAGACTACCAAAAATTCTGGATATGATTTTGTTGGAAAACAAAATTTGCTGAAAACTGAATCCATTTTGAAAGAGCTTGAAAATGAGATTGAAAAATTCAAAACCTTTAAAAAACTTGAATCTGAAAAGAAAAATCATTTTGAGTTTGAAATTTCCGAATCCCAAGCCAAAATAAAATTACATGAAAATGAAAACTTGGTTTTGAAACAACATGGTACTGAGGAAAGATCACTAATAACTGTTGTTCAGATTTAATCAAAGAAAACAGTGATCTTAAATCCAAAATTCAATGACTAGAATCAACTTTGGACAAATTTTCCAATGGAGAAAAACAGTTGAATATGTTATTAAAAAAACAACTTTTTATTGGAAATAAATGTGGTATTTGGCTTTGGGAAAATAAATATTTTTGAAAACCGGAATTCAAATAGTTTTAAAAATCCTTCAAACTGCTTTGAAAAGAATCGATTTGAAATTTTGAACCCTGATAATTTCAAAGGAGCTTCAAATCATAAACGAGATGAGAATTTGTCTAATAACAAACCATTTTGGATCCTGAATGGAAGTAAAACAATTTTGACTAAGTCTAAACAGATTTGGGTTCCTATGTGTACAATGGTAAATTCCAATGGGTTGTTATACAAACAGGTTTGGGTATCGAAAGACGTGAACAAAACTAAGAGTGGTTTTACTAATTTTTTTAGACCACTCAATCATCTAAACAGTTAGGTATCGAGAGGCTGGCGGAGGAACGACCTTCTAGAAGAATCAAAGTCTGTTACATATTTGAATTGAAGTTATTCGATATATGTTCCTTAGCCAAGTTTGTCGAGTTAGACATTCATTTGATTCACATTGGTTAAGGTACGATCTCTAAACTTACCTCTGTTAATATTCTATTTTTTTTTTGCTTATTTCTCCTTCTGCCCCTTCTATTTCTTTCTTTTGATTATGGTGATTTGATTTAACACCGCCATATATTTTTGTTTCTTTTTGAGCTTCTTAACTTCCAATTGTAGAATTCTTGGTTTTCTAGAAATTCGCTTCATTTGAATAATACTCTCATGTTTTAATCATTCCTAGATCTTGAATTTAAACTTGTAAATATCTGCAACTGTTTTGAAGTTTATTTTTTATTTTTGAATTCCTAACAGTGTTGAAGTATTCTTGTCATGTCTTGAAAACTGTTAACTTGAGTTATAAATTTTTGAAGATCTGGAAATATAATTAAATTTCACACACCTTTACTGTTATAAGTTTTTTCTAATTCATTTTGGAAAGACTTAAAAATTTATACTCATTACAACACACTGCTATTTTTCAGTTGTGGTAATTTCATTGATTTTTGGATTGGCTTGATTATTTCTGAATTGAAAACTTCTGGGATTGAATCTTTGTGTTACACATCCTGAAATTCATCTTTATTTATGATCGTCTTTGTTGAACATGTGTTTGTTTGAAATCATCTGAACTTTATTATATTTTGAATCACACATACTTCCTAGATTTGAAATTATAAATCTTATATGATTGATTCATTGTATCTCAAAATTTACGTCTATTCAAGTTATTTCAAATAAATTATTTTTAAATTTTGGAACAATAATTATCTCTCATGCTTGATGTAAATATTCTGAAATTTTCTCTTGTGCTTATCAGAAATGATTGTGAAAATTTCTTTAAAAATATGGCCTTGAAACTCGTTGTTATTTTATGATCATTTGATTTAAATATTTGTTTGTTTGAAATCATTTGAAATTATTAATTCGTGAATCTCACACTTATCTTGGATTTGAAACTTATAATCTGGTGTGATCAATTCATTGAATCTTGAGATTTTCATATTCCTTCAAATGATTTAAAATAAACTATATTTTAATCTTGGGTCATGAATCATTTTTTGTGACTGTCAGAAATACTTTTGATTAACAAGTCTACTTTGAAATTGATTGTTGTGCTACTTTGATAAAAGAAATTGCTTTAAAAATGTTTTAGGATAACTGCTTGTTTTGATATCATTTGTTGCTTTGATAAAAGGTTCAAAGATTTTCTGATTGATTTAACTACTCTGAATTGAAAATCTTTCTTGTGCTACATCTTGAAATTCATTCTGAAATCATGATCATTTACTTGGATATTGTTTTGTTTGAAATCATTTGAATATTGTTTAATATCTTGAATCTCACACACTTCTTGAATTTGAAATTAATAATCTTGTGTGATCGATTCATTCAGTCTTGAAGTTTTCACATCCCTTTAATGATTTCAAATAAACCGTTTCTTTAAATATTGGATCATGATTTG
The DNA here is from genome assembly GCA_030737875.1 of Allium sativum. Taxonomy (NCBI): domain Eukaryota; kingdom Viridiplantae; phylum Streptophyta; class Magnoliopsida; order Asparagales; family Amaryllidaceae; genus Allium; species Allium sativum. The sequence goes on from CM060909.1 coordinate 165,893,563, forward strand.
TCTTCTTGGACTTGTTGAAAATTGTCTGAGAACTTTCTTGTGAAACTTATTCTGAATATGTCTTGCTGCTTTGATTGATGGAATTGATCTGTAAGATTTAACTACTTGGGCTTGGTAATTTTTTTTTCTGAAAATTCTGTGTCGAGTGGTAGAATGGAAAATCAGTCTCTGGGATACCTTTGTTAGCCACCAGGGTGGTATTAAAATCCCCGTTAGCAGAGACAACAAGTGGTATGAGCCTTAAATGCTTTGAAATTCTCTCACTCATCTATTTTGGTTTCTTATTCTGATCTTCATCTTGTATGGATTTCTTTAAGTCCTTCTTGTCATGTATAAATCTTTCTGATTCCCTCTTGTAATTGATTTTTAAATCATTTATTGATTATTTATTCAGAAATTGAAATCAATAACCAAACTGAACTGTATTTAGAATTCAACAAAATTATTATCAGAATTTTGAAACTGTGATGAGTTATGACTATAATATATTTCACAATAAGAGGAGATTTTATTTAAATTTTCATGATGGTTGAACAGTTGCTATAATATCTTTGAATTTGCGCTTATTTTATGAACATCTCCTTTATCTACCATTATTCTGCCATCCATCATGATTTTATATTAATGTGGTGAGTTTAATATTTTTTAAATCATCTTGAATAAACAATGGAAATATTTGTGATGGAATTATGATTATGTTATATTTCAGAATTAGGGGTAATTGAAAATTTTCAAGAATCCCGATACAGTTGAGCATATTTCATAATGTGATTAATTTAGAAATTTATTTCACAAGCTATTGTTGTACCTACCATATTTCTGTCATCCATATTGGTTTTATATACTGAGGAGTTTTTCTTTTTCAAATAGAAAATAATAAAAATATAATATTCATAAGTGTTTATCTAACCTCATTTAAAAATCCTAGCTCTGGTCATGCATGGTTATGATATTACTTAATTTTAAGCTGCAACTGACCTCGTTAAAAAATCCAAGACCTGGTTATGTGTGGTCAGTGTGCTCTTAAATCAAAAAAGGAAACAATTTCCTATAAATAGAACCTTTATATGAAATTCTCCTTGGTGTGTAAAAACAACCTATCATTCTATTTTTCTAACTTGTGAAATGTATTAATATTTAATGAAATATTATGATTTGTTGATTAATAGGTATTGGGATTTGAGTTTATTTGATTGTGTCACTTAAGTTGAATTTATAAATATAGTCCAAATCCATCACTATTTTTGTGCCAATTTCAAAATTTTATTCTACAATAATTGGAAATCATTTATTTTAAAACTCTCTCCATTTATATAAATTTCATCATAAATTATTCAATCTACAATGTGAAATATGCCACTAGTTCTTAGAATATTATGATTTTTGTTTGACTGATTAAGATTTATGATTGATCATTCTTCCTCTTAAGCTGATATTATATTGTTAGTCATTTTTTCGTCACTGCTTTAATTTATGTATCCTTTTGATGATAACAAATGGGGAAAATGGGTTAGGATTTTGATCAATGAGTGGATATCCTTTGAATATTTTAATCTTGAAATTTCAATTATTGTTTTTTAACTTATGTACATATCTAGGGGGAGTTTTGTTGTAGGGGAGGATTAAAATAGGAAGAGTTCAATAATTCACTGTCAAATGCATTTATTATAATATTATATTCAAAATCTTATTTTATGTTTTTCAACATCAAAAGGGGAGATTGTTGTATCTAACAATTCTATGATTTTTGTTTGATGACAACAAACATATATTTCTTATTATAAATGTGTTTGTAACCGTACTGTTATACTACATCACAAACAGAATATAATATTTATATTTAAATAGAATACTACTGTACAAGAATTTAAATATTCATACAGTATTTTATTTGAATATAATATTTTATTCCAACATCTCAACTGTACAAATTTATAAGTCACTGTTTGTACAACTCACTGTAATGCCATACATTCACATTCAATTTCATTTCTATACATTGTTGCCTCACTACAACTCTCAAACACTCATATTACATTTCATTTACACAATTGTGTACAGGTACACTTCACTCTCTATTATATATACATTGATATATTAACTGACACTGTCACTTGCCTTCTATCTGTCTTCTTCACTGTCAGTCCAGTCTTCTGCTTACCTGTCACAAAAATAAACACACATAGTAATCTGGAACAATTTTTTTTTATATTCTAGCAGATGTAATTTTTATTTTAAAAATTTATTTGCCTTAGAATTTTTGGTGTGTATCTCATCATATTTCATGACTTGATCTGATTTTTATGGACATCCATCTGTGTCTAGAGAGCTTGTGATATTCATAGTGATACGCTGTAAATACCATAAGGTAGACAGTTTTCTAGTGCTCACACACACACGCATATATATATATATATATATATATATATATATATATATATATATATATGTATGTATTCTCTGGACGTGCAATATACATGTATACTCATACATTGCATGTATATACACATATTTTTGTGCATGGAAAATACAATCAGCAAGGGACAAATATATCAAGAGAGTGGTGTTCAGGTGAAGCCCAACACACATGCATGGTGCATGGGTCAAGTGTCCATGAACAACACAAGAGGAACAATTATGTGATAGCACACACACACACACACACACACACATATATATATATATATGAGTTTGTGTATATATATATACACACAAATGCAAATAGTTCAAGCCATGTACAAGTCAGGGTCAAATGCCATGGATAACAAACCAGAATTGACAAGATAACAAGATGCACCAATACCACAAAGCTAAGCAGTGCAATGCGAGCAACAAAGAAGCGACCATGAAGACCAAGCTCAACCTAGGGTAAGTGCAAAGCATAGGACAAAACAGAAAATGCTCAACTATATCACAAATTTTGGTACAACATAAAAATGAATTAGTATGGACAAGACAAAGAACGGACATAGTAGCATGGTCGAACCAAACAAATCTGGGTGCATGCACAAGGGCAGATGGAAATGTATTGAGCAAAAAGACATAGCAATACACCAATGGCTCAATCCATTTATCACAAAAGAAGCTCGACCAAGTACATGCCACAACAAGTCAAAGCAAGTATATAGATGGAAGTGAAAAGCAAGCTGCCGACCAAATTTATGCATGATGCAAAATGATCAAGTCAGATATTCATACGCAAGCAGATGTGAACCACCCAAGACAAGTCCACTTAAGCACAGAAGTCAGGTATGCAAGCAGGTGATGTTCACAAGTGTACAACAGTTGCAAGCAGTGCACAACAAAGTGGATCAGGCTTATAACAGTCAAGCACAATGCTAAGAAGGATGCAACATATTTTTTTTGACAAAGTCAATATGAAGGTGCAAAGAAGACAAAGCAAAATGGTTCAACATGAACATGGTCAATACGACATGATGCAAGTTTCAGGTTTAATTGCTCAAGATACAAACAGGTTATCATGCATGAATGAAGGCTGGGTAGAATGTTTATGGCATGAAAATATTTTGGAAAATCAGATCCATTTTTTGGGAAGGAAAAAATCTGGTTCCAGAAAATCACACAAGCAATGAAGGCATGTTTTCATATATTTATATTATATATATATATGAATATGCAATGGACCGTGTCAATCCAAATATTTGGCAAGATAATAAAATCCAAGCATCCCAATATGTTTCCAAAAACAATCCAAAGAAAAACAAGGAGATAGTTTTAAATTGATTCCAAAAGTGGCAAGTTCCATTCAATTATTCGCAAGGGACCAAGAATGATTTATTTGGCAAGCATCGAAATTTTTCTGGAAAGGTTTTAATCACTCGTACATTTCTGGCACGGTTGAAAATCATGTGCACCATATTTTTCTAGAAAATACATATTTGTTTTTGGCAAGAAAAGCAATCTTTATTACAAAAATTTGCAACACGGTTTTGTCAAGAATAAATTCAACCATTCCTGAAACCAATCAAGCGATTCACGACATTTATTTAAACAATCATACAAGAGCAACAATAACACAACTGTCAAAGCCGAATGAATCAAGCAAGCAATCAGGGGATGCATGCCATTACAGTCTACAATCACGCAACCAAAAAATCAAAGTACACGCACAAATCAACCAACATTATTTGCTGAAATTAGAGTTATCATAGGGTTTAATAATCCTATAAATATCACCCATTTCCTCATCAGCAATTCATCCCAAAAAATTCACAGAAAACAAGTCAAGTATTCAAACATAAATCAAAGATCTTATTGTGATAAATCGAGCAAGATTGGGGTTCGAGATTGCAAATAATATCAGCATCCATCAATTCAAAGATTGTTCGAAGACAAATCAAATTAATCAGCAATGATTTGGAGCCAAGTGTAAAAACCCTAGATTGCAATTTCTCTGGTCACCATTGAAAAAGGAAGCGACCGACAATTTTAGGGATAAAAGAAATAAACAAAAGAGGGCTGACTTGTTTTATTTTTAAGGGCTTGAGGGATTTTGTTTTATTCCATTATTGTATTTTTTAGCCTAGTTTGTGGTTAAGCTACACAAAGCTAGGGCAAGACTCAACAAATTGGTATGAAGGATAAATTTGTCACAGGAAATCGGATTGGTTTGGAAACCTCCGAACCGAATCATATTCGCTTTGAAGACAATAACCTAGGAGATGATGAACAGAAGACACATCCGGATCGAATCCGCGCCTTCTGATCTGAATCCCCATCAACTATCCGATCTGAACCATGGCGCTGTACCTAGAAAGCATGACTTCCTCCATATGTGGAGCGGTTACTTTCCCAATATCCCACATTCACCCAAGATTGTTGGGTGCTAGCAACATCTCAGCGCTCCCACTTCCGAACCGAACGGGATAGCTGCCACGTGTACCTGAACCGGAGGCCTTCCAGAGAAATTTTCTGCCTATGAATACACCTCCAAGCCTCATTTGAAGGGATCTTTTGGCAAATTGTTGGTTCTCTCCTCCAAAGAAACCGAATTTCACTATTTTATTTAGATCATTATCAACTTTTAGAGCATATTTCACCAAAGATTGAGTGAAATTATTCATTTTAAAAGTGAGATTAAGTGAAGACATGCATTGTATTTGTATTTTAATTATCAATCAACGAGGTATAAAATGGATGTAGGCTCTTTAATGTCGAACCACTATAAATCATGTGTTCTTTTTGTTTTTTCTCTTTCAATTATCATTAAATTGGGTGTTAGAACCATTTTTGGATCTAACATTTTGGTGCTTTCACTGAGAAGTTTTGAATTCTCAGCGTTTTTGGTTATCTTTATACTATTTGGACCCTAAAGTTGAAAGAAGTTAATCCACTTTCTTCGGCATACTCAGATGCTTTCTGACTAATCCCTAAAGAATTGGATATTATGGTAAAAGAAAAAGGAAAAGAAGTATAGAGTGCTAGGGAAAATGAGGCAAGAGAAGATCAGCAAGCCATGGTTGTGACTAGGTCGCGGGGACAAAGCTCAGGAGCCAATCAGTTCGATTCTGAAGCTCCGAACCGAATGGAAAATGTAAACCCGGCCCGGATGGACGATGTGAACCCGAACCGAACCGGCTCCCCTAATGTTGCTCGCACCCCCCTCCGAACTGATCCGGTTCTAGAACACTGGTCCAATCCGATCCGAACATGGTAGATGTTGGTACCTCTACTCGAGCCCCTACAAATGCTCCGATACCGGCCGTGACCACTAATGATCAGCCTACTCCTTTTGCACTCATCACACACGGGGATTTTTTGCGCTTGCTTGATATGGTTGAAAGCACTAGGGGTGCTTTAGAGGAACATAAACGTGATAGTGTTCTTATGAGGGAGAACATGAAAGTTATGAGCTAGGAGATACGTGAGCTTCATAGATAAAAAGTTTCCTCTCCTACTCGTCATCCAACAATGGGCCATTCATCATCTTAAGACGAAGAATGCCCACGTGAAAGAAGGACATCTGAAAGGCCCGGGAATCTAGACCAATTGACAATTGGATATGTGGGATCCCCTAAGGATGCGACCCGCGTTCTAGGGCCTGACAATCCAAATTTGAGAGAACCAATGCTGTTATCGATGCAAGGATCACGCGTCCTTCACAAGGATCCGAACATTACTAATCCCACTCCGGGCAGCTTCTTTAGCCCGTTCGTCCCGTGAATGACCGGAACCGCAGGGGGCGAGGAATCTCATCCACCAATCGGAACCAAAGGGTGTCACCTGAAGTAGGCGCTAGATATGTCAGAAGGGATAAAACTGTAGATCCTGAACCTACCCTAACCAATGCAGAAGTAGAAGAAATTGTGCATCAAATCATGGCTGATAGTCGTCGCTATACTAATGAGGATTAGGGTATTTATTGAGCGTAGTCACATCCCATTCACCGACGACATTTTGGACTTCCAATTCCCTCAATGATACAACTTGCCACAGATAGACCAATATGCCAGGAGAACAGATCCGGGGCAACACCTGATGAGGTATGCATTGTATATGAACGCCGCAACTGCGCCTGACGCTGTAAAATGTAAAGCCTTCCGGATATATCTAGAATATGTTGCATTAATGTGGTTTACTCGACTTCCACCACGATTGGTGTTGAGATTTAAAGAACTAAGCGAGCGTTTTATGAATCAGTTCTAGCTCCATACCCGGAAGCTGAAAGTGTTATTGAACTATCTAGAATCAAACAAGCCCCTGGAGAGTCTCTGAAGTCGTACTTGGACCGTTTCAACTCAGCATTTACTGAAATAAGCGATACCTACGAACCAACCATTTTGATGGCCTTAATAGATGGGGTCGATCCAGATACTGAATTCAGAGGATATCTAGCGGGAAAACCACCATTGACAAAGGAGGCATTCTATGAAAAGGAGAACATTCGCTTATGACAGAAGGAAATATACGCCATTCGAAAAAGAAAGTCTGATGGAGCTTCAAAAGAAGATATTCAAAGTAATGTGGTTGTGAAACAGTCCGGCGACAGTTCGGGGAAGGTTGAGGTAAACGTTGGCAACAAAAATGGTGGAAACGGAAATAGGAATGGAAATGACAATAAAAGAAATAGAAACCGAGGAAACAATTCCAGAAAAAGGCCTCGATTACAAACTTTTGAAAACTACATACCATTGAATGATACGGTGGAAAATATCTACTGGATACTTACAATGTCTTGCAGTATAAGAAGCCTCCTCCCAGAGACTCCACTGAAAAGAAGCGTGCGACCGGAAAATTTTGTCTGTTTCATGGAGCCCACGGTCACTCTACAAATGAATGTCGGCATTTAAGGGACGTTGTTGAAAAATTGTTATGGGAAGGAAAGTTAGATGAATATAAGGTTGCCCCAAGAGATAGAAGGCAAGGAGGGCAAGCCCCAAATCAAAATCATCCTTCTCCTAAACCCACAACTCAGAAAAAAGGTTAAGGAATCATCATCAACACTATAGTAGGGGGTCCCCATCCAGCTGGCCATAGCTACAGGGGAATGGCCCAATATGTTAATGTGGCCAAGAACTTCGATGTGGGTGAATGAAGTAACTTCGAAGATACCGGCCCAGTAAAGCAACATAAACCGATGTCATATGATATCATATTTCGTGATAGAGATGATACTGGAGTTCAATCACCTATTGATGACCCATTAGCGATCACTACCACTATCGGTCCAGCTCTAGTTCATAATGTATTAGTGGATAATGGGAGTTCGGTTAATATTTTCTTTAAGAAAGCATTCGATCAGACGAAACTCGAACCGAAAGATTTGATGCCTTGTGAGGGATGGATACACAAATTCAATAGGGCCTCGACAGCTCCAGTGGAATATGTAGAATTGTCAGTGACGTTGGGACAAGGAGATCACTGGAGAGTGAGAATCCTCCCATTGTAGTTCTAGACATCGACTCAACCTATAATGCATTTTTTGGGCCGGTCGGCCCTCGCAGAATTCAGGGCCTGCATCGCGCCCTGGTGCCTATTGTCGAAATTCCCAATCGAAGTGGGGGTGGGAGTAATGAGAGGTCCAGACGAGCTCACTACATGGCAGAATTAAAGATGTTGCTGAAAGTGTTAAACATAGAACCTAAAGACACTTCCTCTCCTGTTACGGAGAATTCAGCATAGCAGCTAATGATTATACCGCCTAGGGAATTGGCTAATGAAATTTCCGAAGATATCGATCCTAGGGAAGACGAAGAACCACGAACTAGAAAGGCAACACCCAATGGGACGACTATTGATATCCCAATCGATAACGACCACCCGACAAAGGTCTTGAAGATTGGGTCTCATTTAGATTCTTTTCGGACGAAGGAATTGACTGATTTCCGGAGAGCAAACCTCGATACATTTGCTTGGACTCATGAAGACATGTGTGGAATTTATCCCGCGGTTATGAGCCACTCGCTAAGTTTAAACCCAAACTATCCTCCACTCAAACAGAAGAGACGTATGTTGGGCCCGGAAAGGTCAGTAGCCTTGAAGGAAGAAGTAGAGAAATTGAAGAATAACGGATTTATTAGAGATTCAACATGTCCCGACTGGATATCGAATCCCATCTTGGTTAAAAATTCAAACGGAAAATGGATGAAATGCATTGACTTTTCCGATTTGAACAAAGCTTATCCAAAAGATAGCTTCCCACTTCTCAGGATTGATCAGCTGGTGGATTCAATAGCCGGACACAAACTTCTCTCCTTTATGGACGCGTATTTGAGATATAACTAGATCCCCATGCATGTGCCAGATTAAGAGCATATAAGTTTTATCATAAATGTGGGATTATACTGCTATGTGGTAATGCCAGAGCTACATATCAGCGCTTGGGAAACCGAATGTTTTATAATCAGATCGGGAAAACAATGGAAGTATATGTAGACGACATGCTTGTAAAGTCCAGGCAGTCTTTCGATCATACAAAATATTTGGCGGAAATGTTTGACATTTTGCGGAGGTATGGGATGAAACATAACCCCTTAAAATGCTCATTTTGGGTTGCATCTGGGAAATTCGTTGGTTTCATTGTGAGTTCTCGAGGAATCGAAATTAATCATGATCAAATAGCAATAATTAAGAACATAGAATAACCACAGAAGATTAAAGACGTTTAAAGCTTAGCTGGGAAAGTTGCGGCATTGAGCATATTCATTTCCAAAGCCATGGACAAATGTGTTCCATTCTTTGATTTAATTAAACGAGGGAAACGTAATTTTGAATGGACCCCCGACTGTGTAGAGGCCTTCCAAAATTTGTTGAACTTGTTATAGAAGCCCCCAATACTGTCAAACCCGGTGGATCATGAGGACCTGTTCGTATATTTGGCGGTGTCATCTCATGTTATCAGCACAGCTTTGGCACGTGAAGAAGACAAGATCAAGAGGCCGGTGTAATACGCAAGCAAGAAGTTAACAACTGCAGAACAGAATTACCAGAAAATAGAAAAACTCGCTTATAGTCTCTTGATTGCATCCCGAAAGCTCCGCCATTATTTTCAAGCTCATCCATAGTCATATACACTGATCAACCACTGAGACAAGTGTTACAACGACCCGAAGCATCAGGACAATTACTTAAGTGGAATATCGAGTTGAGCCAATTTGATTTAAATTTTTAACCAAGGGGATCAATAAGAAGACAGGCCCTAGATGACTTCATAACAGAATTCACAATTCCCGAGGAAGAAGTAGTGGATGACAAGACTGTCACTTCACATCATAAGTTAGAATTTAGCCCATGAAAATTATATACAGATTGGGCTAAGAATGATTGAAGGTCCGGCGCCGGAGTTGTCTTAACTACTCCTGAAGGACAATCCATTTACTAGCCTTGCGGTTGAAATTCTCAACCACCAACAATGACTCTGAATACAAGGCCCTGATTGTCGGGCTAAAACTAGCTAAGGAACTAGGGATAAAGACATTGGACATATTCTGTGACTCCAAGATAGTTTTCTGCCAAGTTCGAAAGGAATTCGAAACTAGGGGACCCCGGCTTGTTTCTTACCTTGAAAAAGTAGAGGAGTTACTAGGTAACCTGGAACATTACAGCATAACTTACATCCCGAGAGCAGAAAACCCAAAGGCAGACCGACTGGCTAAGTTAGAAAGCTCTGACAACCTAGAAGAAACCAAGATGGTTCCAATAGAGATATTGGAATCGCCCAGCTTTGACCAAATGGAAATTGAATTTGCCTTGGAAGCTGAACCCGAAAGGGAGTCATGGATGACACTGATTAAGAATTACCTTAGAAGTGGAACTCACCCATCGAAAAAGAGCGAGAGAGGAACTGTAATACGTAAAGCCGCAAGATACGTTTTACAGAACCACTACAAGAAAAAGACCTTTTTGTAGCGTTTAAAAAATGCTATGAAAGCATTCGATGGCGTTTTTATAAACGCTATATATCAACATGTTGTAATATGTCCGGCGTTTTTATAGCATTTCAAAATTGCTATTAAATGAACGATTTGTAACTTACAAATTCTTATCTATAGCGTTTGTTGCTTGCTATAAAACTTTTACATAGAGTTATGGTATATGCTACTAATATTTATAACGTCATTTAATTGTTATTTATAGCAACTATATATAAACGCTGTAGATAAACATTGCTTGATTATTATAGCAACTACAAACGCTATAGAAATTTCATTGCCTGATTATTATAGTAACTATAAATGCTATAGAAGGTTTAATTTAGTATTTTATAGCATTATTTACTTGCTATGAAAGCTGTTTAATCATTACAGAATATTTTTATTGCACTAGAATAATGCTATAGTACATGTAGTCATTGTTAAAAGTATTTCATGCACAATATTAAACATATAAATATTTATGATCAAAAGTATGTTATACAAGGTTCGAAGCATATAAATATTTGTGATCAAAAGCACCAATTTTTACAATTGTTGCTAACTAAAACAATTCATACTAAAAAGAAGAATCCATACAACCGTAGCTAACCAAAAACGATACATAGTACAAGTAAAAATGTACAAACATCGGCGCAAAATACATTTGAAGGGAAATGAGCACGACAACATATTTTTTCATGCTTTTCACCATTTAAAGCAGCTAATCAATCTTTCAGCTCGAGCACATTAGCATCTTCATTGTCGCTTTCAACAGCAGCAGCCTGCAGGTTCAATAAATCATAGATAAGAAATGAGAAGTTGCAACTTCGAAAACTGAGGGATAATATAATATATTCGTCCCTAACAAGTTATGAACTTCGTAGGCTACTACTAAAATTGAGCAACCTTAATACCAGCGTTACAAAAAAATATTAGATTGCACTTTTCGTATGTCACCATTTGACATAAAAAAAAACTCCTAAGTTTCTCTTCATTGTTTTTTTTATGCCATTTTTTAAATTAGTATTGTATCTTTAGATAAGTTTTTCTTCTTTTTTTCCTCTATAAGTTTGTAATTTCTGACCTAAATAAATTCAACTTTTTGCAAAAATTACGTTCACCGTCGAATGGATACAACACGAAGTATATAATCTTGTGAGCTCGTACATGTGTTATTTTGCATGTATGGTACCGTGTGGCAAATATTAAATCATTGTCATCAAACACTCTATCCAAGGCCAAAATAATACATAATATATTTAAAAAAGAGTTTATTAATGTATCCACTAACAGATAACAACGACATTAAAGCAGTCACTTACAGACATGACAAATTCATTCAAATGAAAATGTTGTTAAGACTGATAATGATCTTTAACTAAAATGTAACAACCCGAATTTTAATAACATTTTAGAACCGTAAATCAAGGAAGAATTAAATTTTAAAATAAGAATCAAGGGAAACGGGTTACGCCATTGCGTTCGTCTCAAAATTTTACATGAAATAGAGTTCGAGTTTCCGAAAATCGGAGTTCGTATGACCAAGTTATGACCTCTAGAAGGTTCAGAAATTTTCAGAATCAAAGACAACTCGAAATTCGAATTCGAACCTCGCAGCAGGCAGGGCGGGAAAACTCCCGCCCATAGACCTGGTCAACCTGGGGGTCGACCATAGTGTCGACCTCCCAGGGACCAGGTCGACCATAGTGTCGACCTGGGGGTCGACCTGCCTCCCGAACCTATTTCCTGAACCAGATGCATTCTGATGTATTTAGACTTGTTTCGTGACCAGATTCGTCTGCCTAACCCTATATAAACAGCCCCCTAGCCTCATTCTCTCTACACCATTTCATTATGTCCTTATGCTACCTCTGTGAAAATCAAAATGATAATATTTAAATTAAAAGAGACTACTTCTTCTTCGTCAAGACAACATCTAGGAATTGCAAATTGGGGGTTTTCAACTAGAACAAGACTATACAGATAGAGATTCGACAACTGCAATAACAGTTTCCAGAACCAAATCTCTGCACTCTAATTCTCGATCCACGCTCTATAAGTTCTAGTTACTTTGAAATTGAAACTTGTTAAATTTAATATGGACATGGAATAAAGTGAAATTGGACCTATCTATTTGGATCTGTTCTTGTCTCTTCTTGAATCTATGAAATCAGTTTGGACTTATTCATGTTATCAATTGGAATTGGACCGATGTATGATAATTGATTCATACCTATTCTTGGACCTTGACTTTTGGGAATATTGCTACGAAAATTAACTTCGGCCTATTCATGTTGTAAATCAAATATTATCATGCCTATGGCATTGAAACTATTGTTAATGGCCAAAGACTATGCCTATAACTGAGAACATAAGATTATTGCCTATGACTATGACAAGGACAATTGTGGCTAATCACCTATGACTCATGACTATGAATTACTGCCTATGATTATGAACAGAAGACTACTTGACCATGACCTTGAAACTATTGTAGTTAATTGCCTATGACTATTTAGGGTAGTTACCTAGAACTATTTTGGATAATTATTCATGATTTTTGTGATTAATCGCTTATGATTCACTATGACTATGACTATTGTGGCCAATTGACTATTATAGTTGATTGTTCATAACACTATAGTTGAAAACCATGTTGTACACCAAGACCATTGATCAATTATCCTTGTATTTGGCTTGCTTTTGCATGCCTATTCTTTTATGTCAATTTTTATCATGACTATCACCTTATTATGCTAGATTTGAAAGCCTATTATTCTCTATATGCCAGTGATGTGGTAACCAATTATCCCAAGCTATATCATGCAAGATTTATCAACTTGTGCTCGTTCTTTTGCCTATCATAGTTGGGATGTTATTCCCTTTTATTTTGGACCTGGATCTACTTGTAATTTAGATCGATTTACGTTTACATGCGATGGGAATATGAATTGGGTAGGTTAGGCAAACATGAAATGGCTTAGGAATATGAATCATGAACTTGATAATAGGCATAAGTAGAAACCTGAAAACTTGATATGAGAACTCGACATGAAACTCACTTAGAAACTTGACATGAAAATTGAACATGGACATGACATTTAGAATGAACTTGAAAATAGCCAACTCGAGGTTGGGTTGAGTTTGCAGTGTAATTCTGCCCGGAATCGCCCGGCAAATCCAGTTACTGCAAACAATAGGATCCAATGTGGGTAGTTGGTCATATCGCACTTGAAAACCCGAGGTCAGACTGAGTGGTGGTGTAATTCTGCCTGGAACCGCCCGGCATATCTAGTGACCACAACAGCAGGTCTGATGTGAGAGGTTGGGGTGCATTAATGAATTAATGCCACATGATAGGGTTAAGTCATGAACCGCTTGAATACACTTAACCAATTTAACACGATGATCTGATAGGGTTAAGTCATGAACCGCTTGAATATACTTAACCAATTCAACATGATGATTTGATAGGGTTAAGTCATGAACCACTTGAATACACTTAACCAATTTAACACGATGATTTGATAGGGTTAAGTCATGAACCACTTGAATACACTTAACCAATTTGACACGATGATTTGGTAGGGTTAAGCCATGAACCGCTTGAATACACTTAACCAACTTGACACATGATTCGTAGAGCTAAGTCATGAACTCGAATGACAACACTTAGCCAATTTGACATGACACGTAGACGGGTTAAGTCACGAACTTGAATGACCACACTTAACTAACTTGACATGCTAGACTGATGGGGTTAAGTCTTGAATTTAAATGACAACACTTAACCTACTAGACGGAAACCCTAGTTACACGGTCCTTTTCAGCAGTAACCCACTAGATGTATCATGGTACCCTGGAACTAGGCAGGGTGGGGCGCAATTACTGGGATGATTGTAAGCGACCAGAACGACGGCTGAGTTGGTGCGCCATTGTATGTTCAGGCGGACTATGATCGTGCACGTAGTCCGGAGTTGAAAAAGCAGGCATTGGGCACCGGTAGGTTTACACTGTGCGTGCTTGGTTCGTGTCGATAGTTGGCACTTTAGGGCTTGATACACCCTATGGTGGACCTAGCACAGGCGACTACAATTCGTGATTGGGCCGTATGACACAGACACATGAACGAGCTAGGACTTGTAGGGAGACGATCGATTAATAGATCGTTACATGGAAAAAGGGTGTTGTCCGTTAGGTAGCATAATCCCTAGTGGTCCTAGGTAGCATAAACCCTAATCGAATCTAGAAAACGTTCAATAGGTAGCATAATCCCTAGTGGTCCTAGGTGGCATAAATCCTAGTTGAACACGCGATAGTTCATGATAAGGAAACCTAGCCAGAACAAGGGTGGCAGTCCAAACGATTTCAAGAATGGTGGCACTACGTTGGAGTAGTATAGAATTACATGATAAAACCCGTACGATATACGGTAGGGGACTGTACATATACATGGAAAGGATGATATGGGTTGGGGTACTAGTACAGTTGGTGCAGAGAATGTTAAACATGCGATGTTATACGTAGTTTATCTGGTTAGCATAGTTTATCTTGTTATCTTAGTTTAACTTGCCTATCTTGTCATCATCCTTATGTTTACTTTCAGTTTATACATGTCATGTTATCTTTACTTGTTTCTATGTTGAAAGTCACTAGGACTTACTCGGTCTTTATGACTGACCCGTTTTGTTTTGCCTCTTTTTCTTCCGTTCTCCCCCCTCCCCCCAGGTTCGCAGGGTGGGAATACAGCTTAGTTCGGATCTTACCAAGCTCCAAGGCTCTTTCACGAACGTCTTGGATTTCTCTTGGCTATGGCTTGCATTACTGTTTTACTTAGGGAATGATTTATGACTATGGTTTTATGCTTCTTTACTATTGCAGGACAGATTTCGATGTAATGGATTTAATGGCATTTTGATGTAAAAGGCTTTAGACCTTCCTAGATTTTAAAGAAATGAAAATTGGTTTTTCTTCCGCTGTTTTATATGTTCTGTCTTGTAATATTTCTGTGTATGTTTACCTAGATAATGCTCCACCAAAGCTAGTGCATTCCCTTTGTGAGTGACCCTAGCGGAGGTGGGGTGTTACATTTGGTATCAGAGTAGAAGGTTACCAGACTGGGCAAAAGTTTTTTTTAAAAAAAGAAAACCTCTTGAAATTATTTTCGAAACCATTTACAAAGAAGCATTTTTTTTCAAGAAAAGTTTTGTTTTACGAAAGGCATATTCCCCAAAGCCATATGCACTATCTTTTGATCCTCTCCTTGAGTTTCTTCTCTCTTTCTTTTTCACCATAGTTTTGTAGGTGTACGACACATGTAGGAGGGCAAAGAAGTGCCCAACTTCCATCTGTAGCCGCAGTAATTCCATCTGCGTCTAATCTTATTTCAAGCTTTGTAGGGTTGCCATGCGATGGAGGTAGCTTTCGAGAAACTTGTCAACAAGCTATACAAGGATAGCAAGAACGTGGATAAAGAACACAAGCCTAAGGATGAAAAACTTACTAATATGGCTTAATCCACGAAGGAGGAAAAGGTGAAAGGAAAGAGACCAAAGTGAACGAATAATAAAACCCACGACAAGAGAGATTATCTTTAGTATGGTAAAAAGGGACATGTAGTTAAGTACTAGAGGACAAGGACAAGGGCAAAGGACAAGATCGTCGAGAGGGCAATTGTATGCTCTCACTACTAGCGTACCTAAGAAGAGGTGGTAACGTTCCTGTTAAAAGTTTAGCTTTTCTTTTCTATCATACCATGGGAACTTTTTGTACATCGCATCCTTTTTAATTCTGCTTTGATAGTTGAGTCTCTGCACCTTAGTACTAGCGTAGTAGAGGATCCCATTTTTGTCTCAAATCCTGTTAGGGAATCGGCTCATTTATTCATGACTTGTTTGGATTTGAGAATGTCTATGCTAAGTGTTGAGTTTAGAAGTAATGCTTATTTTTTTGGGCCATGGGTTGTTTCTAGGGATGGAATGGTTATCCAGTAATGGTGCCATCCTTGAGTATGAAAAGAGGGTAGTTAGACTCTTGACTTGCCTCGATAATACCCTCGAAGTCTAGTGTAACCCTTAGGGTTCTGCCATGCTTAGTTACCTAGAATCTCTTGATACATTTGTCAGTCCGCTCGAGTAGTGTTTGCCACTAAGGCAGATGGTTCATTTCGCTTATGCATGAATCATAGAAAATCACCTTAGTAAGTACACTTGGCAACATGGTTGGCATTTGTTTATTTTCAAGAGATAATTCATTTTGGAATACCTTCTAGTAAGTGAATGAGATCCAAGATTCACTAGTGAATTTTGGAGAGCTTGCACGAAACCATGAGTACGCAGTTATGTTTAAGCTGAGTGTACTAGAAAAAGAATAAGTGAAAGTGGAACGAGAGGCGACAGTGAAATGAATTCCAACTCATATTTTGAAAATAGGAATTAAGAAGCTACGAAATTGTGAAGCTAAAGACAGTCAAAGCACAATGGAGTTAAGCTCAAGGAAATGCGACTTAGAAGATTGAAGACTAGACACGCACATCATATCTCTTTTTAAGAGTATATCCTTGATCCCTCTTTTCCTGTAGAGCTTATTTGCATGCTATCTTTTAAGTATAACCTCTCGGTCCTATTCTCAATCCTATTTCTGTTACAAAACCCCATAGGGATCATCTGTTAGTAATGCATGTTGGGGCTTGAGGGTGACCGCTGGGTTGAGTAATTCTTTGGGTGTCAGCCTGATGTTGATTTCGGTCTTCGGGCTGGTGCCTAGGGAGTTCTTCTCCTAATCAATATATATGTGACATAGATTTCCAGTTTTGACATTGCCTAATGGGCACAAATTTTTTACTTGCTTCTATCGTTCGACTATATCTTTAGGTAGGAACAATCAGGTGTAAACATGTGTTTGAGACATGTTATGATTGATGGTTGCAAGTGGTCGTAAGTGGTTGCTCGTGGTTGCATAACACACATTAGGCACTAGATCTGCTCAAACACATTTTCATATTGCTATGCATGAGTGTTTATACTTGTTTATGGATGAAATGGAATGTGTTGTCATATGGATGTTGCATATGGATGGATGTTTGTGCACACATATAGTGTTTATGTGACTAGGACTATTTGCATACATGTTGGATTCATGACACTAGACATATTTTGCATTAGGAAGATCAATCAGGCCTGATCATTTGCATTAGACAAGGAACATATCCACACACTTTCTGCATATGTTCATATAGCATTAGAAATCTTTTAAGGACAATGGTTGTTTATGGACGATGGTTGAGTAGATGGTTGATTGGATGGTAGGACACATTCTTCTTAACTTGAAGATTTCAGGGACGAAATCCTTTAAGGAGGGGAGAATGTAACAACCCGAATTTTAATAACATGTTAAAACCGTAAATAAAGGCAGAATTAAATTTTAAAATAAGAATCAAGGGAAACGGGTTACGCCATTGCGTTCGTCTCGAAATTTTACATGAAATAGAGTCCGAGTATTCGAAAATCGGAGTTCGTATGACCAAGTTATGACCTCTAGAAGTTTCAGAAATTTTCAGAATCAAAGACAGCTCGAAATTCGAATTCGAAATTCGAATTCAAACCCCGCAGCAGGCAGGGAGGGAAAACTCTCGCCCATAGACCAGGTCGACCTGGGGGTCGACCATAGTGTCGACCTCCCAGGGACCAGGTCGACCATAGTGTCGACCTGGGGGTCGACCTGCCTCCCGAACCTATTTCCCGAACCAAATGCATTCTGATGTATTTAGACTTGTTTCGTGACCATATTCGTCTGCCTAACCCTATATAAACAGCCCCCTAGCCTAATTCTCTCTACACCATTTCATTCTGTCCTTATGCTACCTCTGTGAAAATCAAAATGATAATATTTAAATTAAAAGAGACTACTTCTTCGTCAAGATAACATCTAGGAATTGCAAATTGGGGGTTTTCAACTAGAACAAGACTATACAAATAGAGATTCGACAACTGCAATAACAGTTTCCAGAACCAAATCTCTGCACTCTAATTCTCGATCCACACTCTATAAGTTCTAGTTACTTTGAGATTGAAACTTGTTAAATTTAATATGGACATGGAATAAAGTGAAATTGGACCTATCTATTTGGATCTGTTCTTGTCTCTTCTTGAATCTATGAAATCAGTTTGGACTTATTCATGTTATCGATTGGAATTGGACCCATGTATGATAATTGATTCATACCTATTCTTAGACCTTGACTTTTGGGAATATTGCTATTAAAATTAACTTGGGCCTATTCATGTTGTAAATCAAATATTATCATGCCTATGGCATTGAAACTATTGTTAATGGCCAAAGACTATGCCTATGCCTATAACTGAGAACATAAGATTATTGCCTATGACTCGTGACTATGAATTACTGCCTATGATTATGAACAGAAGACTATTTGACCATGACCTTGAAACTATTGTAGTTAATTGCCTATGACTATTTAGGGTAGTTGCCTAGAACTATTTTGGATAATTATTCATGATTCTTGTGATTAATCGCTTATGATTCACTATGACTATGACTATTGTGGCCAATTGACTATTATAGTTGATTGTTCATAACACTATAGTTGAAAACCATGTTGTACACCAAGACCATTAATCCATTATCCTTGTATTTGGCTTGCTTTTGCATGCCTATTCTTTTATGTCAATTTTTATCATGACTATCACCTTATTATGCTAGATTTGAAAGCCTATTATTCTCTATATGCCAGTGATGTGGTAACCAATTATCCCAAGCTATATCATGCCATATTTATCACCTTATGCTCATTCATTTGCCTATCATAGTTGGGATGTTATTCCCTTTTATTTTGGACCTGGATCTACTTGTAATTTAGATTGATTTACGTTTACATGCGATGGGAATACGAATTGGGTAGGTTAGGAAAACATGAAATGGGTTAGGAATATGAATCATGAACTTGATAATAGGCATAAGTAGAAACCTGAAAACTTGATATGAGAACTCGACATGAAACTCGCTTAGAAACTTGACACGAACTTGACATGAAAATTGAACATGGACATGACATTTAGAATGAACTCGAAAATGGCCAACTCGAGGTTGGGTTGAGTTTGCAGTGTAATTCTGCCCGGAACCGCCCGACAAATCCAGTTACTGCAAACAATAGGATCCAATGTGGGTAGTTGGTCATATCGCACTTGAAAACCCGAGGTCAGACTGAGTTGTGGTGTAATTTTGCCCGGAACCGCCCGGCATATCCAGTGACCACAACAACAGGTCTGATGTGAGAGGTTGGGGTGCATTAATGAATTAATGCCATATGATAGGGTTAAGTCATGAACCGCTTGAATACACTTAACCAATTTAACATGATGATTTGATAGGGTTAAGTCATGAACCGCTTGAATATACTTAACCAATTCAACACGATGATTCGATAGGGTTAAGTCATGAACCGCTTGAATATACTTAACCAATTTAACACGATGATTTGATAGGGTTAAGTCATGAATCGCTTGAATACACTTAACCAATTTGACACGATGATTTGGTAGGGTTAAGCCATGAACCGCTTGAATACACTTAACCAACTTGACACATGATTCATAGGGATAAGTCATGAACTCGAACGACAACACTTAGCCAATTTGACATGACACGTAGACGGGTTAAGTCACGAACTTGAATGACCGCACTTAACCAACTTGACATGCTAGACTGATGGGGTTAAGTCTTGAATTTAAATGACAACACTTAACCTGTTGGACAGAAACCCTAGTTACGCGGTCCTTTTCAGCAGTAACCCACTAGATGTATCATGGTACCCTGGAACTAGGCAGGGTGGGGCACAATTTCCGGGCTGATTGTAAGCGACCAGAACGACGGCTGAGTTGGTGCGCCATTGTAGGTTTACGCGGACTATGGTCATGCACGTAGTCCGGAGTTGAAAAAGCAGGCATTGGGCACCTGTAGGTTTACACTGTGCGTGCTTGATTCGTGTCGGTGGTTGGCACTTTAGGGCTTGATACACCCTATGGTGGACCTAGCACAGTTGACTACATTTCGTGATTGGGTCGTATGACACAGACACATGAACGAGTTAGGACTTGTAGGGAGCCGATCGAGTAATAGATCGTTACATGAAAAAATGGTGTTGTCCGTTAGGTGGCATAATCCCTAGTGGTCCTAGGTGGCATAAACCCTAATCGAGTCTAGAAAACGTTCAATAGGTAGCATAATCCCTAGTGGTCCTAGGTGGCATAAATCCTAGTTGAACACGCGATAGTTCATGATAAGGAAACCTAGCCAGAACAAGGGTGGCAGTCCAAACGATTTCAAGAATGGTGGCACTACGTTGGAGTAGTATAGAATTACGTGATAAAACCCGTACGATATACGGTAGGGGACTGTACATATACATGGAAAGGATGATACGGGTTGGGGTACTAGTACAGTTGGTGCAGAGAATGTTAAACATGCGATGCTATACGTAGTTTATCTGGTTAGCATAGTTTATTTTGTTATCTTAGTTTAACTTGCCTATCTTGTCATCATCCTTATGTTTACTTTCAGTTTATACATGTCATGTTATCTTTACTAGTTTCTATGCTGAAAGTCACCAGGACTTACTCAGTCTTTATGACTGACCCGTTTTATTTCGCCTCTTTTTCTTCCGTTCCCCCCCAAGGTTCGCAGGGTGGGAATATAGCTTAGTTCGGATCTTACCAAGCTCCAAGGCTCTTTCACGAACGGCTTGGATTTCTCTTGGCTATGGCTTGCTTTACTGTTTTACTTAGGGAATGATTTATGACTACGGTTTTATGCTTCTTTACTATTGCATGACAGATTTCGATGTAATGGATTTAATGGCATTTTGATGTAAAAGGCTTTAGACCTTTCTAGATTTTAAAGAAATGAAATTTGGTTTTTCTTCTGCTGTTTTATATGTTATGTCTTGTAATATTTCTGTGTATGTTTACCTAGGTAATGCTCCATCAAAGCTAGTGCATTCCCTTTGTGAGTGACCCTAGCGGAGGTGGGGTGTTACATAAAATGTATGACTTACCTGTTTTTTCAAGCTTTTAATTCGCCAAACATTATTAGTTTCCAGCTTGTGCAACATTTTAGATACTTGATCTTGATTGAAATTGCAAGTTTATTGTGTATTTGTATTGTTTCCTGTAATAACAATCATTAGAGAAACACCGGATGCATTACAACAGATATTTGATTCAACAATTAGAACAGGCTAGTAAATATATTAATTATTTTTATGGTATATATTTGCAATACGACATAATTAATATGATACAAAGATACAGTACAAAAGTGGGTGTGGATAGGCTATTCAAGCTTGTCGGTTGTAATTGAACTTAAGATACTCACTTGCTGACCAAGCATGCACTCCAGTATCTCCTTTGTCAACTAACTTTAGCCTTCTTGTATTTTAATAATCAAACTTAATATAAATTATCCAGAAAATGTGACATCCAACCCAGGCTTGTAAATTAAACTAAATTTAAATCACATTCCATTTCATCGACTTAAGCAAATGTTTTCTTGCAGCATATTAGTTAACTTAAATTTAGTTCATTTCCAGAGGTATCCAGCATATGTGGCTTACACAATTTCTCTGCTTAACAAAATAGGACTCATGTCATACATAACAATATATACTCCATGATAACATACATATTAAATGCATAAAACGAAATCGGATTCACAGTGGACATACCTTTTATAGCCAAACAGCATCAACTCAATTCCTGTCACTTAGCTTCGGTCACACAACATCTCATCACATGCATTCCAATATTCCGTGATGCACTTCACTTGCAACTTTATCATATAACATCTTCATACTTTATGATGAAGTTTAGAGCCAGCTCCACTAAACAACAATGTACAAATCCCCATGATCACCTTCCTAATCCTGCGAAGGTGCCTGAGCTACACAACAAAAAAACTCCCTCCAGCCAATCATACAATGTTGCATAAAACCAGTTTAATCAAATCTAATATAATCTAGGAATCCTCTCCCTATAGTCACCTATCACCTCCAAGCTAGCTGAAATTCACTCTTCAATGCAACACCTTCCTAAAATTCACCTATCAATTATACCTTAAGTCTAAGTTAATAAAAAAGGCAGTGGGCCAAATACAAGAAAAATCATAGCTAAATCTCTCTCAAACTATATACTCGAATAATTCAATTGGCATCATAAAATAAGAATAATAACTAAAGAATAAAGCTCAAGTTTAAACCAATTGAAATGCAAATCGCATATGCTATATTCAGTCTAAGATGGCTTCCCAATGAAATCACAAAATGATACTTGAGCAACATATATAACAGATATCACTTATTGTAGACCAAAGTAATGTGCCAAAAAAAAAGAAACAGTAATAATTGCTCAAAAGTAGTTACTGGGGAGTGGAAAGGAGAATCCTTTCAATAGTTTTTTCACAAAGCTCTTCATTTTACTAGTCAAATGAAAGAAATTCTGTTGTATCGGGTTCTACAGTTTCTAATTCTGGTGATTCTTGCAAAGTAGGAAGCCATATAAACCTTGAGTATGAAACTCTGAGGAGTGGAAAGGAGAATCTCCACTAATGCCAATGTCATATGCTTCCAATTCAGTGTCACCTTTAGGGTCACGTTTGACAAAAAAATCACTCCTTATTTAGCCTAAGCATGTTTACTGTTGGTTTCAGCAGAAACTGCATGTCTGGAACCCTATGTAAGTTTTATTGCATTTAAATCCATCAACTTAAAGAAGGAAACAATAGGTATATAAATAGTGATATACTATTATCTAAAACAGGCTATACCTTAGTTTCATTATATTTTACTATGTAATGAATGTGACACTAATCTTGGGATTTTCACCACAATAAAGATAACAAGTCAAGACAAAAAAGGAACCGCATAAAAAAAAACTTCTTGTTTTTGCAATAGATTGCGAACCTCAGTATATTATTCCTCAGTGTATTATTTGTCTTCTATAGTCAAAAATGAGGATAGACTTGGCAAAGAAAACTGTCCTTGTTTCACTTGGGCAAGCATACTTCATTCTGAGCCACGTCCTGTATTAAATGTAACGAGAAATAACTAATGTTATAACGTTACACTAATATCTCCCGTCCATTCTTCTGTTGGCCTAAGCCCATACTCTTTTTTATGTTTACAAAGCCCATGAATGTATTATAAATAGATATACATTTCCTCTGTACTGCTATTGAAAAAACACAATATTATTTCTGTTAACTTTCTTATATGGTATCAGAGCATCAACAGTGCTAACAGCATCAGTTTCGATCCAAGAAACTTTGTTCTCTAAAAGTCTATCGAAAGATAGATCATCCATCAGAAAGTTTTCATCACTTGGATGCCTCTTATCTAAGATTCTCATCTCTTCATCTAAGAGTTGAGGCTGTGACTTTAAAAATTGTGCCACGCCTACAGTTTGTGGCTGCATCAGTTTTCAAAACTACAGCTTGGTGGCAAATCTTCTCAAGAACTCAATTTCGATCATAAAATTCTGAAGAAATCACTGATCTGAAATCAAAAGCCGTCCTATATTGCTAATCAGACATTAGAAGAGTCATCACTTTAGCAATTCTGGTTGCTTGTTGAATCCAAATTCAAGGAAATCTCATAGAAGATTCCAATTCAAGAGAAGAGTTCAAGAAAAGACTTACCTGTTTTTCATGTTTGTGCATCCATATTCAACATCTGATTCCTTTCATTGCTTCAGAGAATCATGGTTGAAATAAATCCACCAAACTCCCCAAGATCATCAGCAAGATCAAATCAAACCAGCGCTGAAAGCACAGAAGATCTCATCAAATCTATCATCAAGCCGCAAAGCAACATCATTTCAATCTAATTGGATGAATCCAACTACCTCTTATGGAAACTGAAAGTTGAAACAGCAGCAAAAGGTTATGGATTAGAAGACTATCTTTATGGGTCACAGACAATTCCACCAAAGTATAACAGAGGTGCTTATAATAGTCTAATCCCTAATCAAGAACATGCATCATATCAAAGACAAGATAATCTTGTTAGTGCATGGTTAATGTCAACTGTAAGTTCATCTATTATGCCACAATTAATTGGTAGTAAAACATCTCACGATGTATGGACAGCCATAGAGAAATCATTCACAAGTCAGTCATCTGCAAGAGTGTTGCATTACAAAAAGCAACTACAGTCAATAAAAAAAGAAAACTCCAGTATGAATGAATACTTTATGAAAGTAAAGAACTTATGTGATCAACTTGCATGCACTGGAAACAGAATAGAAGAAAAAGAGCAAGTGTTGTACATTGTTGGAGATCTGGAAGAAGAATATGAAGCTGTGGTTGCATTCATAACATCTATTGAACCTACCCCTACTATACAAAGTGTTTACTCTATGTTACTTGCACATGAAGGTAGATTAATGCAAAGAAAAGATCAGGTTATTGACCCCTCTGCCAATTATACCACTACTAGCAAAAACAAGAACCAACAAGCTACAAGAAATCAAAATACTTACCAAAGAGGAGGCCAGTCAAACAGAGGAAGAGGAAGAGCAGGAAGGTGGAATCCAAATAACAGACCAAAGTGCCAGATTTGTGAAAAGATTGGACATACAACAAACAGATGTTATTTCAGATTTAATAACAGTGTCAATATGAATCAGCAAGGAAATAACAGCAATAAAAACAACAATCCCAATGCTAATATGGTCAACACTCAAACAGATGCTAAAAACAATCAAGATTCTACTTCAAACTTTGCCACTGCTGATGACATTCAAGATGAGTCATGGTATCCAGATTCAGGTGCTACACATCATGTCACCAACAACTTAAATAATCTGAACCTTGGCAATCGCGAATACAAAGGTAAGCAATCTCTAATTATGGGTAATGGCAACTCTATAAGTATTTCACACACTGGTCATGCTAGAATTAAGGGTGCCAAACAGATTTATCTAAATAACTCACTCTGTGCACCTCATATAAGAAAAAAATCTGATTAGTGTGTCACAGTGTGCCAAAGATAACAAAGTGTCATTTGAATTTTACCCAAATCACTGTGTCGTTAGGGACATGCTGACTAGGAACATTTTATTGCAGGGTAGGGAACAAAATGGCCTATACAAGTTTGATTTTGGGAATCCTAAACATACTGGACCTAAAAGCAATTGCTGTAATATGACTGAATTAGACAGTAACAATGTATGCATGATGTATGACTTGTGGCACTTTAAACTTGGACACCCAAGTTCAAGAATTATGAAAAAAGTTTTACACAATAGCAATATCAATGTCAATATTCCTAATGATTATGTGTGTACTTATTGTCAAATGGGAAAGAGCCATAAATTACCTTTCCCAAACTCTGAAACTGTTTATACTAACCCATTAGAACTAATTGTTGTTGATCTTTGGGGTCCAGCACCCATTAACACTGACTATGGGTACAGCTATTACATCTCTTTTATTGATGTTCATTCTAGATATGTCTGGATTTATTTCTTGAAATCTAAGTCTGACACTTGTAATGTAGTAATGCAGTTTATATCAAATGTTGAAAAACAACTAGATCATAAAGTTAAAACTGTGCAAAGTGATGGTGGTAAGGAATTTCTACCATTAAAGAATTACTTTTACAAAAAAGGTATCACACATAGACTAACATGCCCTCATACTTCTGAACAAAATGGGCTAATTGAGAGAAAAAACAGACATATTGTTGAAACTGGTCTCACACTATTAGCACATGCATCAATGCCACTGAAATTCTGGCCTGATGCATTTGCAACAGCTACATATCTCATTAACAGGTTACCTACAAAGGTGCTTGATTTAAAATTCCCTATTGAGATTTTAGATCAAACTAAACCTGATTACAACAACCTAAAAGTGTTTGGATGTTTGTGTTTTCCTCATACCAGACCATTTAATAAGCATAAACTTGATTACAGATCTATTCCATGTACTTTTCTTGGTTACACTGCTAATCAAAAAGGTTATAAGTGTCTGAGTAACAATGGAAAGATTTATATATCCAGACATGTTATCTTCAATGAGAAAGTGTTT
Source organism: Allium sativum (assembly GCA_030737875.1). Classification (NCBI taxonomy): domain Eukaryota; kingdom Viridiplantae; phylum Streptophyta; class Magnoliopsida; order Asparagales; family Amaryllidaceae; genus Allium; species Allium sativum. The sequence continues at coordinate 165,920,037 of CM060909.1, forward strand.
CCATTTAAGAGTGATGCATGCAAAACTACTAGTAAGATTTATAATCCAAAAATTTCTGTTCCAAATTTTCCTGAAGTTATTAGTGATATTGTGCATGTTCAACACTTTGATAATGGCTTAACACATACACAAAGTACACACACCACTAGCACATCACAACACTCAAACTTGAGAACTGAGACTATGAATGAAGATGAAGACAGTACCAATGAAAGCAGCAATGACTCTCAACACAACAGTGCAACACAGGATGACAACAATGATCAAGAAAACATTCATTCTGATGATAACAGGGAAGAACCTCAAACTCAAAATCAACATCATATGATGACAAGGGCAAAAACTGGTATTTTCAAACCATAAATTTTCTGTACTGAATCTAGTGAGACTGAACCATCCACTTATCAACAAGCCAAGTTGAGTGATAAGTGGATATCAGCCATGAATGAAGAGTTAGATGCCTTAAACAAAAAACAAACTTGGTGTATTGTTCAATCACCCAAAAACAAGAATATTATTGGGTGTAGATGGACATACAGAATTAAGAGGCCAGCTGATGGTACAATTTCTAAATACAAGGCTAGGCTGGTGGCAAAAGGATATTCACAACAATGGGGAATTGATTTTAGTGAAACATTCTCACCTGTTGTGAAACCTACAACAATCAGAATTATCCTAACAATAGCCTTACACAGAAATTGGACCATCAAGCAACTTGATGTTAACAATGCTTTTTTAAATGGTGAATTGCAGGAGGAAGTTTACATGGAGCTACCACCAGGGCTTAAAGAAAAAACCAATGGAAAAATGGTGTGCAAACTAAATAAGGCTATTTATGGTCTAAAGCAAGCACCACGTGTCTGGTTCAATAAGCTAAAATCAACTCTATCAAAATTTGGATACAATCCTACAAAATCAGACAATTCACTATTTACAAAATTCACTGATGATACTGTCACCTATGTGCTGATCTATGTGGATGATTTCATAATTACAGGCAACAGTGAATCTGAAATCAAGTCTATTACCCTTTAATTAAACAATGAGTTTACTATCAAAGACCTGGGTGATTTATCCTACTTTCTAGGAATTGAAGTCAACAGAAAAAATGGGAATGAGATTCATTTGAGCCAAAAGAAATACATCACTGAAATTTTAACCAGATCTAGCATGAACAAGGCCAATCCTCTACCCACACCTATGATAACAAGTTCTCATTTAAGCAAAGAAATAGGTGAACCTACATGCAATGAAAGGCTGTACAGAAGTATTATTGGAGCTTTACAATATGTAACTATAACTAGGCCTGATATATCATATAGTGTTAATAAGGCTAGCCAATTCATGCAAAAAACCCTCAGTGATCATTGGAAGGCAGTCAAAAGAATTTTGAGATATTTAAGAGGGACCATCAATCATGGACTGATTCTAAAAGCAGGCAATAATCTAAATATCAATGCCTATGCAGATGCAGATTGGGCCAATGACTATGATGACAGAAAATCTACTAGTGGATATTGCATATTTCTAGATAAGAATCCTATATCCTGGTGCGCAAAGAAACAAAACATTGTTTCAAGGTCGACTACAGAAGCTGAGTATCGCAGTATTGCTTGCACTACATCAGAAATCATGTGGATTCAATCACTATTAAGTGAACTAAGAATTAATTCAAATACTAGTGCAACAGTTTGGTGTGATAATATGAGTGCCATAGCATTGACCGCTAATCCTGTTTTACACTCAAGAACTAAGCACTTAGAGCTAGACATCTATTTCGTAAGAGAACTAGTTCAGAAAGGAAAGCTACAGGTTAATCACATACCTTCTACTTACCAAACTGCGGATATTCTGACCAAACCGTTGTTGAGACCCAGATTTGAAGCTCTGAGGGACAAGTTGTACGTTGCAGAGGTTTCAAACACCAAAGGCCAAAGTAGCGAAAGCAAAGACCAAACCCTAGCTCATAAATCTGGCAAATCCACCAGCTTGAACCTCAATACAGTCTCGAAGGCACAAATTCCAACCAATTCTCGAGGCAACTCTGGCCAATTTCTCAACAAAGTCAGATCTGAAGCTGAGCAGAAAGCCTCCGCTGTAAACAACGAAGTAAGGAAGAATCAAGCTCAAGTTGATGTCAGAATATGGAAGAGGAAACATGAAGAAGAAGAATGAAGTCTGTAGCAAGAAGAATCGTTGAGGAAGATGATCTGAAATTTCTCGGCCGCCATTTTTTGTGTTTGGATCAAACCCTAGCTTGGTTCATCGGGTTTGAGTGGGGGTATTAAATGTAACGAGACATAACTAATGTTATAACGTTACACTAATATCTCCCGTCCATTCTTCTGTTGGGCTAAGCCCATACTCTCTTTTATGTTTACAAAGCCCATGAATGTATTATAAATAGATATACATTTCCTCTGTACTGCTATTGAAAAAACACAATATTATTTCTGTTAACTTTCTTATATCCTGCTCTGCCTACAAATATTCAATCTCACATTGAAGAGGCTGCAAAAATCATGAAGCAAGTGTATTCAATTCTTCCTATATATGACCGGATGGTGCCTAAGCTTCTCGATGTTGGGCTTCGGGTGCTTTCAAAGGCATGCCTATTTTCTTCAGGTGTGCCTATTAGTCCTATGCTAGTCAAACCAACAAAATCTGTCTCGGCAGTTCTTGATAAATTTTGAGGGAACGGAATTCACCGGTGAATATAAATACGATGGAGAACAGGCCCAGATTCATTACATGGAAGATGGATCAGTTGAAATTTACAATCCTATTGCTGAGCGAAATACTGGAAAGTATCCTGATGTTGTCAGTACTATATCGAAAGTCAAAAAGTGTGATGTGAAATCTTTTTTTCTGGACTAAAATAGTTCCTTCTGATCTTGAGAAGAACAGAATTTTGCGTTTTCAGGTTCTTAGCACTCCTGCACGCAAAGGGGTTATCTTAAGCGATATCAAAGTTGCAGTGTGTGTGTATGCCTTTAATAGACTTTATATCAATGACAAGCTTCTTCTCCAAGAGCAGCTAGACATTCGTAGGGAGCATTTATATGGTTTATTTGAGGAATTTACAGGAGAATTTGATAAAACATATGGACACATGTTTATACAAACCGATCCTATAACCATAAAGCATTGGGCTGAATTGTATTTTGTTTCTGGGCTTCATTTGTGGCCCATTTTTCTTCTCAGCTATATTTATATATATAGCGTGCATTATGTACATAGAAAGATTATTCAATACAATACAAAAGTTCTTATGTTTCCAATATCACAATATTTGTAGAAATATTACATGGTATCAGAGCAGTAAAAGCCAAACGGCAAAATCAAAATAAGAAAAGAAGAAAAATCAAGATAAATAAATTTCAGATTCAGAAAGAAGGATAAAGTGCTAGTCTCCTCAGAGAATTTTCATCATAGGAGATCATCCCCTTCTGATCGTATAGATCTGTTCCTATCAGATCAGAACTGTGTCGTGCCAGGCCGGAATTTCATTCACGGCGGCTGCAGCAGTCCTTTCACCGACCATCAGAAATCGTAATTTCGTCATTTGGATTTTTCGTTTCCCCTCTGTGTGAGAAACAGAGATTCTTGAATCCTTGAAAAAGAAACAATAACCCCTGAGTTCACTTGCTTCTTTTCTTTTTACCATCTTGAATAGGCTGTCACTTTTAAAAGCAGTGACCTCGCCATATCCCTCTTTCATCAAATTTTGATAATCATCTTCCAGTATAATGGCCGGAGGAAGCACTGAGCAGTCATCTGCCTCATCAAGAACAGACAACAATGGTCCACCACCACTTTTCTCTCAGCCCTTGGTCAAGCCAAAGAGCCAAGTTATTACTATTCCCCTCGATGGAGATAATTACTTGATGTGGAAGTTCCAAGTTGAGACAGCCTTGAAGGGATATGACCTTCAAGATTATGTCAAAGGAACTAAAATCACACCACCTGCAATGATCACAGATGCACAAAACAATATGGCCAACAACCCAGATTATATTCATCATCAAAAGCAAGACAACTTACTGTCTTCTTGGCTATTATCTTCAATTAGTGCCAATTTGTTATCACAAGTCATAGGGTGCAATTCATCTTATGAAATTTGGTCTACAATTTAACAAATTTTTAACTCTCAATCTGCAACAAGAATCATGCACTACAGGAGAGAATTTCAAAATGCAAGAAAGGGTGATATGAGCATGCGTGAATACATTTCCAAAGTTAAGACTCTATGTGACAAACTTAAGGTTGTTGGGCAATATGTTTCAGACAGTGAGCAGATTTTAACACTAACTAATGGACTTGATGAAGAGTATGAGTCTCTTGTCACTTACATTGCCACACAGACTACTCTACCTGATATACAAGCAGTATACTCAGCTTTGTTGGCACATGAAGGGAGAGTGGAACAAAGAAAGGCCACACAGGGTGAATTTAGCATAAATTTAGCCTCAAATTCAAGAAATGTCAATGTGAATCAACCAAGAAGTGTACCTGGCTATGGCAGAGGCAATCAGCAAGGACCCAGAGGTAATCCCAGTCAGAGAGGCAGGGGAAGAGGCAGATCGAACAACACAAACAGAGTGAAATGTCAGATATGTGACAAACCAGGACACACAGCAAACAGATGCTATTTCAGGTTTAATACTGAAGTTAACTATGTCCAGCAAGGTCAAAGAGGCATTAATGTCAACATGGCACAAGCAAATCATCAAGGAAAAACAAATTCAAAAGGTTCTACATCACAAAATGCATGCAGTGATGACAGCATCAAAACTGATGACATAAATACTAAAGACTGGTTTGCAGACTCAGGGGCAACCAATCACTTAACCAACAACCTTCAGAACTTGAATCTTGGCAACAAAAATTATTCAGGTACGCAAGTCATTCATACGTGTAATGGTGAAACTATGAATATATCTCATGTTGGGGCAGGATATGTCAAAGGGAAAAGAAAACTATATTTAAATAACCTTCTTAGGGTTCCCACTATAAAGAAAAATTTAATTAGTGTGTCCCAATTCACTAATGATAATAAGGTATATTTTGAGTTTCACCCCAAGTATTGCTTAATTAGAGACTTGCTAAGCAAGGATATATTGTTACAGGGTAGGCTGAATAATGGTCTATACACTTTCAACAACATGCAATCAAGATTGGGTAAAGAAGGCAACACATGGTGTTGTAATGCCAATATACATATTGGTGACATTAATGAAAATGTTTCTGTTAGCAATGTTAATGAAAATGATTCTGTTAATTCTGATATTAACAACTGTGTCCAAAATGATTTGAATACTTGGCATTGTAAACTTGGACACCCCAGCTATGATATTGTAATGCAAATATTAAAAAAAAAAAAATATTCCTTTTAAGTGCTCACCTGTTTCTAACATTTGTACACATTGTCAACTGGGAAAAAGCCATAAGTTACCCTTTAGCAAATCTGAAACTGTTTACTCTAAAGCACTTGAATTAGTTACAGCAGATTTATGGGGTCCTGCACCATTATGCTCAAGACAAGGACACAGGTATTATCTTTCCATTGTGGATGCATGCACCAGGTATACCTGGATTTTCTTTCTCAAAGCCAAATCAGATACATATAATATAATGCTACAGTTTATGAATTTTATTGAAAAACAAATAAACTGCAGCATTAAAACTGTTCAAACAGATGGGGGCAGTGAGTTTTTTCCACTTAAGCAGTTTTTTAATCAAAAAGGCATCATTCATAGGACCACTTGCCCATATACATCTGAACAGAATGGCATAGTAGAAAGAAAACACAGGCACATAGTTGAGACAGGGTTAACATTATTATCTATGTCCTATTTACCCTTAAAATACTGGAATGAGGCATTTAACACAAGTGTCTATCTAATAAATAGGATGCCAACTAAAGTTTTACACAACAAATGCCCTCATGAAATTCTGTATGGCAATAAACCAGACTATAGATTCTTGAGGACATTCGGGTGCTTGTGTTTTCCATGCCTCAGACCCTATAATAACCATAAACTTTCCCTAAGATCAAGTCCTTGTACCTTTTTAGGATATGCAGATAACCAAAAAGGATACAAGTGTCTTGATGAAAGAGGAAAGATCTTTATATATAGACATGTTGTTTTTAATGAACATGTTTTTCCCTTTGTAGAAAAGAAAAGCAAAGGTAAAGAAAATGATGATCAGTCTAGAACCACCATGGGACCAATTCCTACATTAACAGAAAACACTGTGCAACATGAGAACAATGGTGAACCCCAGATGATAATAGCTACACCAACAATCTCTAGCACTAGATCTGGTTACAACACAAGTGATCACTTAAGTGATGATGACAATCTACATCAGAATTCTGACAATAACAGTAACAATAACAACCAGGATCAAACTAGTGAGGGTGACACATCAGACACAGGAAGTGAAGAAAACAATACCCCAAGACAACCACCAGGACATCATATGATCACAAGAGCCAAGAGTGGCATCTTCAAACCAAAGGTCTACAATGCAACAATAGAAAATGCAGACAAAATTGAACCACTTACATATGAGGAAGCAGTCAAACATGAGTCCTGGTGTAAGGCAATGAATGAAGAATATGAAGCATTAACAAGAAACAAAACATGGGATCTTGTCACTGCACCAAAAGGTCAAAATATTGTGGGATGTAAATGGACCAACAAATTAAAAAAGGATGCAGAAGGGAACATAAGCAAACACAAAGCTAGGTTGGTTGCAAAGGGTTTTTCCCAACAATATGGTTTTGATTTCAATGAGACTTTCTCTCCTGTGGTTAAACCCACAACTATCAGGATAATACTGACCATAGCCATTCAGAATGGATGGAACATCAAACAGTTAGATGTGTGCAATGCATTTCTGAATGGGGATCTACATGAAAGGGTCTATATGCAACAACCTAAGGGTTTTGTATGTAAAGGCAAAGAGAATCATGTTTGTCAACTAAACAAGGCCATTTATGGGCTGAAGCAAGCTTCAAGGGCTTGGTATGTCAAGTTAAAAAACACATTGGCAAACATGAGTTACACAGCCAAAAAATCTGATAATTCCCTATATACCAGAATTCACAATCAGAAATATGTGTATATACTTGTCTGTGTTGATGACATCCTCATAACAGGGAATGATAACACAGAAATCAACAGAGTCATATCACACTTGAACAAAGTTTTTGCCATTAAAGACATGGGGGAGCTGGATTATTTCCTAGGCATTCAAGTTCAAAGAAGGTCAAAGTCAGAAATTTTCTTATCTCAGAGAAAATATATATGTGAAATACTCAGAAGAGCTAACATGATTTGATCAGAATCATCGTATATATAATTTTCCAGTGGATGCGTTAACGGGTCGCACCCGTTTGAAAAACCGCGTCCGTTGTCATTTGAATTCAAATGAACGCGTCCGCTCATTTGAATTGTAACGGGTCGCACCCGCTGGATTCCAACGGGTCGCACCCGCATTCGCATTCGTGCCAAAAAAAATCTGTTCGAAAATTGCTTTGTTTTTCGAAGCAAAAATAAGATTTCTTACTGGGCCCAAGCCCAAGCCCAAGCCCGGCCCGGCCCGGTTCGGTCGGACGGGCGGGCGGCACGCGCACGCGTGTGTGTTTGGTTCACATGATGTAGGTCCTCCCCCTCACACAAAATTACCTGACCCTAAGGGCCAATATAGGGAATGAGGAATGGACATATATACACACATCTTATCTTATCTTTGGCAATGTGGGACTAAAGTAAATTTCATTCATACATTGATTTCTAACAATCCTCCAAATGAATGATAATATACTTTTTCCCCCACACAAAGTGTAATATCTCAGACTACATATGGAATAATGTTTTATTGAGGATAAGTAGATATTTCACTTTGAACTTTCCCTAGTTGAAACTCATCGGATATACTTGGCTAATCGGTGAATTATTTCATCTTGAACCGTCAGCCGTTATTGTATAACCAGACAATAAGTTTAACAAACATTATTTCCCTTATCACCCAATCTCTTGGTTGTGTTCATTTTGGTCCTGAAACACTTTTCTGGTTCTGCGAGTGTATATAGAGAATATAAGCCTTTAATATTCTCATAGAGCCGACCCAGCTCACACTAACATAGGTGATCGCTACCATAAGGAGTATCCTACATATACCCCACTTGTTATTTTACAAGATATGGTCATCATTAAAAAGCATAGCTTTAACCTGTGAAACTTCTGTAGGCATGCATTTTATATTGTGCACCATAGGAATGGAGTAGGATTAAATGCATTACATCTTGAGTTATTCAGAACTGGTTTGCCTATTGATCCTAGTCCGTGGGATCTACAGTCGCTAGGATAGGTTTCCGTATAAGATAACTCTTGTTGGTTTAGGCTTTTAAACCCATTCCCCTCGATGCGTAGTCAATTTTCTCTCGTGATAACCCTTTTGTAAATGGATCCGCTAGGTTATCATTTGTTCTCACATAATCTATGGAAATAGTTCCATTTGAGAGTAACTGCCTAACCGTGTTATGGCGTCTTCGAATATGTCGAGATTTGCCATTATAAACAAAGTTTTTCGCTCTACTTAGCGCTGCTTGATTGTCGCAGTGAATACATATGGCCGTTACAGGTTTAGGCCAAAGTGGAATATCTTCTAAGAAGTGACGAAGCCATTCTGCTTCTTCGCCTTCTTTATCTAAAGCAATAAACTCAGATTCCATCGTTGATCGAGCTATGCATGTTTGCTTAGTAGATTTCCACGATACTGCTGCTCCTGCTAGAGTAAAAACATAACCACTTGTGGATTTTGAATCCTTTGAATCGGCAATCCAGTTTGCATCACTATATCCTTCTAATACAGCTGGATATTTTCCGTAATGCAAAGAATAATTTGTGGTATTCTTTAAGTATCCAAGCACTCTCATTAGTGCTTTCCAGTGTTCCTTTCCTGGATTACTTGTATACCTGCTCAGTCGACTTACTGCATAGGCTATATCTGGTCTCGTGCAATTCATAAGATACATTAGACATCCTATTACACGAGAGTATTCCAGTTGCATTACACTCTCATTAGTGTTTTTATGTAGTACTTCTGATGGATTAAAAGGTGTTTTTACTCCTTTAATCCCAAGATCTTGAAATCTTTCAATCACTTTGTCAACATAATGTGACTGAGATAATTCAATTCCATTAGGGGTTCTTATTATTTTGATTCCCAAAATAACATCTGCAACTCCTAAATCTTTCATATCGAAATTGTTGATCAGCATTTTCTTTATGGTCTCTATAACTTTTATGTTAGGACCAAAAATTAACATATCGTCCACATATAAGCAAATCATGACATATGATTGTCCAATTTGTTTATGATAAACACATTTATCACATTCATTTATACGAAAACCATTTTGCATCATGACACTGTCAAATTTTTCGTGCCATTGTTTTGGAGCTTGTTTGAGTCCGTATAATGATTTTACCAATTTACAGACTTTATTTTCATTTCCCTTGGATATAAAACCTTCGGGTTGCTCCATGTAGATTTCCTCATCGAGATCTCCATTCAAGAATGCCGTCTTTACATCCATCTGATGAATTTCTAGATTATAGATGGATGCAATTGCTATTAACATTCTTATTGAGGTTATTCGTGTAACAGGTGAATATGTATCAAAGAAGTCTATTCCTTCTTTTTGACGATATCCTTTGGCTACTAATCTGGCTTTATATTTGTTGATAGAGCCATCTGCTTTCATTTTCTTCTTGAAAATCCATTTGCAGCCAATTGGTTTTATTCCAGGTGGAATATCAACAATTTCCCAAGTTTTATTACTTAGAATTGAATCAATCTCACTTTGGATTGCTTCTTTCCAACACGAAGATTCAGAAGATGACATGGCCTCTTTATATGTTTGAGGTTCATGTTCAAGTACGTAAGTGAGGAACTCAGAGCCAAATGATTTGGATGTTCTGGCCCTTACGCTTCTTCTTGGTTCAACTTCATCAACTTCACGATGAGTTTCATCTTCATGTGGGCTATTTGATTCTTCTCGTGTCCTTTTGGGGACATTATTTCCTTCATTTCTTTTGTGTGGAAACACATCTTCAAAGAATGAAGCATCTCTTGATTCCATGATTGTATTTACATGGATATCATCTATATCAGACTTGAATACCAAAAATCTATATGCACTACTATTTTGGGCTGGTCCTAAGTAATAACAATCTATTGTTTTTTGTCCAAGTTTGACCTTCTTGGGAGGCGGGATAGGAACCTTTGCCAAGCACCCCCACACTTTGAGGTATTTGAAGCTTGGTAGATGTCCTTTCCATAACTCATATGGAAATTTTCCCCTTTTACTGTGAGGAACTTTGTTTAATATGTGATTAGACATATTCAAAGCTTCCCCCCACAAGTTCGTCGGTAAACCAGACGTTAAAAGCATTGCATTAATCACATCTTTTAACGTTCTGTTTTTCCTCTCGGCTATGCCATTTTGTTGTGGCGAATATGGTGCTGTCGTTTGATGAATTATTCCATTTTCTGCACAGAATTGTTCAAACGGCGATTCATATTCTCCACCTCGATCGGATCTCAATATCTTGATCTTCTTATTAAGCTGATTTTCTACTTTAGCTTTATATTTTATAAACAATGTAATTGCCTCATCTTTACTGTTTAAAAGATATACGTAGCAATATCGTGTATAATCATCAATAAATGTGATAAAATACTTTTTCCCACCTCTTGTAGGTATTGATTTGAAATCACATAAATCAGTATGTACCAAACCTAGTGGTTCGGTGCTTCTATCAACAGTATGAAATGGTTTCTTAACCATTTTTGCTTCTACGCATGTCTCACATTTGTAGTTTTTATCCACTTGAAATTTAGGAATTAACTCTAAATTTGCAAGTTTTTCCATTTTTCGGAAATTAATATGTCCTAATCTATCATGCCATAATAAAGTTTCATGCTCAACGATATAAGAAACTTCCTTTTTATTCATAGCATTATCAGAATACATATTATTGCCAATCACGGCTACATTTGCCTTAAATAGGCCATCACACAAGTAACCCCTTCCTATATAGATTCCTGCCTTGGACAGAACCATCTTGTCTGACTCGAAGACCATCTTGAATCCCTTCTTCGAAAGCATGGACCCAGAAATGAGATTCTTGCGGATCTCTGGAACATGAAGGACATCATTCAGACGAATAGTCTTCCCAGAAGTGAACTTGAGGGTGACTGTTCCTTTGCCTTCAACGATGGAAACCGATGAATTGCCCATATAGAGTTTCTAGTCTTGATCCAATTTGGTGTAGGTTGAAAAGACGGACTTATCAGAGCATATATGCCTAGTAGCACCCGTGTCCAACCACCATTGTGCAGAATTCTGGATCAAGTTGCATTCGGTCACAACTCCTGAAAAATTGGATTCATCGATGTCCATGTTGTCCACCACATTTGCTTCCGAATTTTTCTTTTTCTTGTGTCTGCACTCTTTTGCTTGATGACTAGTCTTGCCACAAACCCAACAATCACCATTGAATTTCTTGGACTTCTTCTGGTTATTCTGCTTGTCCTCTGGCGCCTTTCTTTTCTTGTTTTTGTTGAAGTGCCTTTTTTCTTTGACCCTTCAGTAACAAGCGCCTCTTCACTTTTAGGTTGAGTGACTCCACGATTATCTGCCTCTATCTTTAATCTGACGATGAGGTCTTGTAAGGATATCTCCTTCTTTTTGTGCTTCAAGTAGTTGCGGTAGTCTCTCCAAGATGGTGGCAACTTTCCGGTAATTGCTTCAACCAGAAATGATTCACCAACTTTGTGACCTTCTGCTTCCATCTCATGGATAATAATCTGCAACTCTTGCACTTGAGAAGTCACTGACTTTGAGTCCACCATTTTGTAGCCCATGAACTTGTCGACGATGAACTTCTTCAAACTCACATTCTGCGTCTTGTATTTTGTAGCCAAAGCATTCCAGAGAGCTTTTGCAGTCTTTATGGGCTGGAAAACTTTGTACAAAACCTTATCTAGGCAGTTGAGAATGTAGTTTCTGCATAAAAAATCCGAATGCCTCCACGCATCAATAGACGGACCATCATGCTTTGGTGCATCCTTGGCATTTCCTAGTGTAGGCGGCACTGGTTCATCTTCTTCAAGATACTTTTGCAAGCCAAGGGTGGTGAGATAGAACAGCATCTGATTCTGCCATGTCAGAAAATCATCACCTTCTCCTTTGAACAATTCTGGTTTGTTCAAATTGCCAGCTTTGAGCGTCGTTTGCTCTGTTTCCATCTCTGTTTTGTCAAAAACAGTGAAAGTCTTAAGATATTATTCAGTCTGTATTCGCAACACAGAATTTGAAACAGAATATTACTGTTTCTAATTTGTAACAGAATAAAAGCGTTTCAAATTAGAATCAATACTGCTATCTGTTTAAAGTAAACTGATTTGCACTTAAATCAATTCAGCGACAGAAGAATTTTGTCTGTCAAACATTGCCAGTATGATACCGCGCACAAATTAACCAATACCACAGTATTGGTCCAGTATACAGAATTATCCTGTATACACAATGAAAGGTAAACAACAAAGAATTGAAACCTAACCGAGTTCGTCTGAGGCCTGTATCGTACAGTTTCCTTAAGACTTTCAGTCGAAGCCTCCCAGGATACAACAGACGAGAATCTGCTCGAGATCGTTGCGAGTATGCACTGGCTGAGATGTAGTAATTCGAGGAATCAGACAACGGAGGAAAAAGAAGAAAATTAATTCGGTGAATGATTTGATCAGAATCATCGTATATATAATTTTCCAGTGGATGCGTTAACGGGTCGCACCCGTTTGAAAAACCGCGTCCGTTGTCATTTGAATTCAAACGAACGCGTCCGCTCATTTGAATTGTAACGGGTCGCACCCGCTTGATTCCAACGGGTCGCACCCGCATTCGCATTCGTGCCAAAAAAAAATCTATTCGAAAATTGCTTTGTTTTTCGAAGCAAAAATAAGATTTCTTACTGGGCCCAAGCCCAAGCCCAAGCCCGGCCCGGCCCGGTTCGGTCGGACGGGCGGGCGGCACGCGCACGCGTGTGTGTTTGGTTCACATGATGTAGGTCCTCCCCCTCGCACAAAATTACCTGACCCTAAGGGCCAATATAGGGAATGAGGAATGGACATATATACACACATCTTATCTTATCTTTGGCAATGTGGGACTAAAGTAAATTTCATTCATACATTGATTTCTAACAATCCTCCAAATGAATGATAATATACTTTTTCCCCCACACAAAGTGTAATATCTTAGACTACATATGGAATAATGTTTTATTGAGGATTAGTAGATATTTCACTTTGAACTTTCCCTAGTTGAAACTCATCGGATATACTTGGCTAATCGGTGAATTATTTCATCTTGAACCGTCAGCCGTTATTGTATAACCAGACAATAAGTTTAACAAACATTATTTCCCTTATCACCCAATCTCTTGGTTGTGTTCATTTTGGTCCTGAAACACTTTTCTGGTTCTGCGAGTGTATATAGAGAATATAAGCCTTTAATATTCTCATAGAGCCGACCCAGCTCACACTAACATAGGTGATCGCTACCATAAGGAGTATCCTACATATACCCCACTTGTTATTTTACAAGATATGGTCATCATTAAAAAGCATAGCTTTAACCTGTGAAACTTCTGTAGGCATGCATTTTATATTGTGCACCATAGGAATGGAGTAGGATTAAATGCATTACATCTTGAGTTATTCAGAACTGGTTTGCCTATTGATCCTAGTCCGTGGGATCTACAGTCGCTAGGATAGGTTTCCGTATAAGATAACTCTTGTTGGTTTAGGCTTTTAAACCCATTCCCCTCGATGCGTAGTCAATTTTCTCTCGTGATAACCCTTTTGTAAATGGATCCGCTAGGTTATCATTTGTTCTCACATAATCTATGGAAATAGTTCCATTTGAGAGTAACTGCCTAACCGTGTTATGGCGTCTTCGAATATGTCGAGATTTTCCATTATAAACAAAGTTTTTCGCTCTACTTAGCGCTGCTTGATTGTCGCAGTGAATACATATGGCCGTTACAGGTTTAGGCCAAAGTGGAATATCTTCTAAGAAGTGATGAAGCCATTCTGCTTCTTCGCCTGCTTTATCTAAAGCAATAAACTCAGATTCCATCGTTGATCGAGCTATGCATGTTTGCTTAGTAGATTTCCACGATACTGCTGCTCCTGCTAGAGTAAAAACATAACCACTTGTGGATTTTGACTCCTCTGAATCGGCAATCCAGTTTGCATCACTATATCCTTCTAATACAGCTGGATATTTTCCGTAATGCAAAGAATAATTTGTGGTATTCTTTAAGTATCCAAGCACTCTCATCAGTGCTTTCCAGTGTTCCTTTCCTGGATTACTTGTATACCTGCTCAGTCGACTTACTGCATAGGCTATATCTGGTCTCGTGCAATTCATAAGATACATTAGACATCCTATTACACGAGAGTATTCCAGTTACATTACACTCTCATTAGTGTTTTTATGTAGTACTTCTGATGGATTAAAAGGTGTTTTTACTCCTTTAATCCCAAGATCTTGAAATCTTTCAATCACTTTGTCAACATAATGTGACTGAGATAATTCAATTCCATTAGGGGTTCTTATTATTTTGATTCCCAAAATAACATCTGCAACTCCTAAATCTTTCATATCGAAATTGTTGATCAGCATTTTCTTTATGGTCTCTATAACTTTTATGTTAGGACCAAAAATTAACATATCGTCCACATATAAGCAAATCATGACATATGGTTATCCAATTTGTTTATAATAAACACATTTATCACATTCATTTATACGTAAACCATTTTGCATCATGACACTATCAAATTTTTCGTGCCATTGTTTTGGAGCTTGTTTGAGTCCGTATAATGATTTTACCAATTTACAGAATTTATTTTCATTTCCCTTGGATATAAAACCTTCGGGTTGCTCCATGTAGATTTCCTCATCGAGATCTCCATTCAAGAATGCCGTCTTTACATCCATCTGATGAATTTCTAGATTATAGATGGATGCAATTGCTATTAACATTCTTATTGAGGTTATTCGTGTAACAGGTGAATATGTATCAAAGAAGTCTATTCCTTCTTTTTGACGATATCCTTTGGCTACTAATCTGGCTTTATATTTGTCGATAGAGCCATCTGCTTTCATTTTCTTCTTGAAAATCCATTTGCAGCCAATTGGTTTTATTCCAGGTGGAATATCAACAATTTCCCAAGTTTTATTACTTAGAATTGAATCAATCTCACTTTGGATTGCTTCTTTCCAACACGAAGATTCAGAAGATGACATGGCCTCTTTATATGTTTGAGGTTCATGTTCAAGTACGTAAGTGAGGAACTCAGAGCCAAATGATTTGGATGTTCTGGCCCTTACGCTTCTTCTTGGTTCAACTTCATCAACTTCACGATGAGTTTCATCTTCATGTGGGCTATTTGATTCTTCTCGTGTCCTTTTGGGGACATTATTTCCTTCATTTCTTTTGTGTGGAAACACATCTTCAAAGAATGAAGCATCTCTTGATTCCATGATTGTATTTACATGGATATCATCTATATCAGACTTGAATACCAAAAATCTATATGCACTACTATTTTGGGCTGGCCCTAAGTAATAACAATCTATTGTTTTTGGTCCAAGTTTGACCTTCTTGGGAGGCGGGATAGGAACCTTTGCCAAGCACCCCCACACTTTGAGGTATTTGAAGCTTGGTAGATGTCCTTTCCATAACTCATATGGAATTTTTCCCGTTTTACTGTGAGGAACTTTGTTTAATATGTGATTAGACATATTCAAAGCTTCCCCCCACAAGTTCGTTGGTAAACCAGACGTTAAAAGCATTGCATTAATCACATCTTTTAACGTTCTGTTTTTCCTCTCGGCTATGCCATTTTTTTGTGGCGAATATGGTGTTGTCGTTTGATGAATTATTCCATTTTCTGCACAGAATTGTTCAAACGGCGATTCATATTCTCCACCTCGATCGGATCTCAATATCTTGATCTTCTTATTAAGCTGATTTTCTACTTCAGCTTTATATTTTATAAACGATGTAATTGCCTCATCTTTACTGTTTAAAAGATATACGTAGCAATATCGTGTATAATCATCAATAAATGTGATAAAATACTTTTTCCCACCTCTTGTAGGTATTGATTTGAAATCACATAAATCAGTATGTACCAAACCTAGTGGTTCGGTGCTTCTATCAACAGTATGAAATGGTTTCTTAACCATTTTTGCTTCTACGCATGTCTCACATTTGTAGTTTTTATCCACTTGAAATTTAGGAATTAACTCTAAATTTGCAAGTTTTTCCATTTTTCGGAAATTAATATGTCCTAATCTATCATGCCATAATAAAGTTTCATGCTCAACGATATAAGAAACTTCCTTTTTATTCATAGCATTATCAGAATACATATTATTGCCGATCATGGCTACATTTGCCTTAAATAGGCCATCACACAAGTAACCCCTTCCTATATAGATTCCTGCCTTGGACAGAACCATCTTGTCTGACTCGAAGACCATCTTAAATCCCTTCTTCGAAAGCATGGACCCAGAAATGAGATTCTTGCGGATCTCTGGAACATGAAGGACATCATTCAGACGAATAGTCTTCCCAGAAGTGAACTTGAGGGTGACTGTTCCTTTGCCTTCAACCATGGAAACCGATGAATTGCCCATATAGAGTTTCTCATCTTGATCCAATTTGGTGTAGGTTGAAAAGACGGACTTATCAGAGCATATATGCCTAGTAGCACTCGTGTCCAACCACCATTGTGCAGAATTCTGGATCAAGTTGCATTCGGTCACAACTCCTGAAAAATTGGATTCATCGATGTCCATGTTGTCCACCACATTTGCTTCCGAATTTTTCTTTTTCTTGTGTCTGCACTCTTTTGCTTGATGACCAGTCTTGCCACAAACCCAACAATCACCATTGAATTTCTTGGACTTCTTCTGGTTATTCTGCTTGTCCTCTGGCGCCTTTCTTTTCTTGTTTTTGTTGAAGTGCCCTTTTTTCTTTGACCCTTCAGTAACAAGCGCCTCTTCACTTTTAGGTTGAGTGACTCCACGATTATCTGCCTCTATCTTTAATCTGACGATGAGGTCTTGTAAGGATATCTCCTTCTTTTTATGCTTCAAGTAGTTGCGGTAGTCTCTCCAAGATGTTGGCAACTTTCCGGTAATTGCTTCAACCAGAAATGATTCACCAACTTTGTGACCTTCTGCTTCCATCTCATGGATAATAATCTGCAACTCTTGCACTTGAGAAGTCACTGACTTTGAGTCCACCATTTTGTAGTCCATGAACTTGTCGACGATGAACTTCTTCAAACTCACATTCTGCGTCTTGTATTTTGTAGCCAAAGCATTCCAGAGAGCTTTTGCAGTCTTTATGGGCTAGAAAACTTTGTACAAAACCTTATCTAGGCAGTTGAGAATGTAGTTTCTGCATAAAAAATCCGAATGCCTCCACGCATCAATAGACGGACCATCATGCTTTGGTGCATCCTTGGCATTTCCTGGTGTAGGCAGCACCGGTTCATCTTCTTCAAGATACTTTTGCAAGCCAAGGGTGGTGAGATAGAACAACATCTGATTCTGCCATGTCAGAAAATCATCAACTTCTACTTTGAACAATTCTGGTTTGTTCAAATTGCCAGCTTTGAGCGTCGTTTGCTCTGTTGCCATCTCTGTTTTGTCAAAAACAGTGAAAGTCTTAAGATATTATTCAGTCTGTATTCGCAACACAGAATTTGAAACAGAATATTACTGTTTCTAATTTGTAACAGAAAAAATGCGTTTCAAATTAGAATCAGTACTGCTATCTGTTTAAAGTAAACTGATTTGCACTTAAATCAATTCAGCGACAGAAGAATTTTGTCTGTCAAACAGTGCCAGTATGATACCGCGCACAAATTAACCAATACCACAGTATTGGTCCAGTATACAGAATTATCCTGTATACACAATGAAAGGTAAACAACAAAGAATTGAAACCTAACCGAGTTCGTCTGAGGCCTGTATTCTACAGTTTCCTTAAGACTTTCAGTCGAAGCCTCCCAGGATACAACAGACGAGAATCTGCTCGAGATCGTAGCGAGTATGCACTGGCTGAGATGTAGCAATTCGAGGAATCAGACAACGGAGGAAAAAGAAGAAAATTAATTCGGTGAATGATTTGATCAGAATCATTGTATATATAATTTTCCGGTGGATGCGTTAACGGGTCGCACCCGTTTGAAAAACCGCGTCCGTTGTCATTTGAATTCAAATGAACGCGTCCGCTCATTTGAATTGTAACGGGTCGCACCCGCTTGATTCCAACGGGTCGCACCCGCATTCGCATTCGTGCCAAAAAAAAATCTATTCGAAAATTGCTTTGTTTTTCGAAGCAAAAATAAGATTTCTTACTGGGCCCAAGCCCAAGCCCAAGCCCGGCCCGGCCCGGTTCGGTTCGGTCGGACGGGCGGGCGGCGCGCGCGCGCGTGTGTGTTTGGTTCACATGATGTAGGTCCTCCCCCTCACACAAAATTACCTGACCCTAAGGGCCAATATGGGCAATGAGGAATGGACATATATACACACATCTTATCTTATCTTTGGCAATGTGGGACTAAAGTAAATTTCATTCATATATTGGTTTCTAACAATCCCCCACATGAATGATAATATACTTTTTCCCCCACACAAAGTGTAATATCTCAGACTACATATGGAATAATGTTTTATTGAGGATAAGTAGATATTTCACTTTGAACTTTCCCTAGTTGAAACTCATCGGATATACTTGGCTAATCGGTGAATTATTTCATCTTGAACCGTCAGCCGTTATTGTATAACCAGACAATAAGTTTAACAAACATTATTTCCCTTATCACCCAATCTCTTGGTTGTGTTCATTTTGGTCCTGAAACACTTTTCTGGTTCTGCGAGTGTATATAGAGAATATAAGCCTTTAATATTCTCATAGAGCCGACCCAGCTCACACTAACATAGGTGATCGCTACCATAAGGAGTATCCTACATATACCCCACTTGTTATTTTACAAGATATGGTCATCATTAAAAAGCATAGCTTTAACCTGTGAAACTTCTGTAGGCATGCATTTTATATTGTGCACCATAGGAATGGAGTAGGATTAAATGCATTACATCTTGAGTTATTCAGAACTGGTTTGCCTATTGATCCTAGTCCGTGGGATCTACAGTCGCTAGGATAGGTTTCCGTATAAGATAACTCTTGTTGGTTTAGGCTTTTAAACCCATTCCCCTCGATGCGCAGTCAATTTTCTCTCGTGATAACCCTTTTGTAAATGGATCCGCTAGGTTATCATTTGTTCTCACATAATCTATGGAAATAGTTCCACTTGAGAGTAACTGCCTAACCGTGTTATGGCGTCTTCGAATATGTCGAGATTTGCCATTATAAACAAAGTTTTTCGCTCTACTTAGCGCTGCTTGATTGTCGCAGTGAATACATATGGCCGTTACAGGTTTAGGCCAAAGTGGAATATCTTATAAGAAGTGACGAAGCCATTCTGCTTCTTCGCCTGCTTTATCTAAAGCAATAAACTCAGATTCCATCGTTGATCGAGCTATGCATGTTTGCTTAGCAGATTTCCACGATACTGCTGCTCCTGCTAGAGTAAAAACATAACCACTTGTGGATTTTGACTCCTCTGAATCGGCAATCCAGTTTGCATCACTATATCCTTCTAATACAGCTGGATATTTTCCGTAATGCAAAGAATAATTTGTGGTATTCTTTAAGTATCCAAGCACTCTCATTAGTGCTTTCCAGTGTTCCTTTCGTGGATTACTTGTATACCTGCTCAGTCGACTTACTGCATAGGCTATATCTGGTCTCGTGCAATTCATAAGATACATTAGACATCCTATTACACGAGAGTATTCCAGTTGCATTACACTCTCATTAGTGTTTTTATGTAGTACTTCTGATGGATTAAAAGGTGTTTTTACTCCTTTAATCCCAAGATCTTGAAATCTTTCAATCACTTTGTCAACATAATGTGACTGAGATAATTCAATTCCATTAGGGGTTCTTATTATTTTGATTCCCAAAATAACATCTGCAACTCCTAAATCTTTCATATCGAAATTGTTGATCAGCATTTTCTTTATGGTCTCTATAACTTTTATGTTAGGACCAAAAATTAACATATCGTCCACATATAAGCAAATCATGACATATGATTGTCCAATTTGTTTATAATAAACACATTTATCACATTCATTTATACGAAAACCATTTTGCATCATGACACTGTCAAATTTTTCGTGCCATTGTTTTGGAGCTTGTTTGAGTCCGTATAATGATTTTACCAATTTACAGACTTTATTTTCATTTCCCTTGGATATAAAACCTTCGGGTTGCTCCATGTAGATTTCCTCATCGAGATCTCCATTCAAGAATGCCGTCTTTACATCCATCTGATGAATTTCTAGATTATAGATGGATGCAATTGCTATTAACATTCTTATTGAGGTTATTCGTGTAACAGGTGAATATGTATCAAAGAAGTCTATTCCTTCTTTTTGACGATATCCTTTGGCTACTAATCTGGCTTTATATTTGTCGATAGAGCCATCTGCTTTCATTTTCTTCTTGAAAATCCATTTGCAGCCAATTGGTTTTATTCCAGGTGGAATATCAACAATTTCCCAAGTTTTATTACTTAGAATTGAATCAATCTCACTTTGGATTGCTTCTTTCCAACACGAAGATTCAGAAGATGACATGGCCTCTTTATATGTTTGAGGTTCATGTTCAAGTACGTAAGTGAGGAACTCAGAGCCAAATGATTTGGATGTTCTGGCCCTTACGCTTCTTCTTGGTTCAACTTCATCAACTTCACGATGAGTTTCATCTTCATGTGGGCTATTTGATTTTTCTCGTGTCCTTTTGGGGACATTATTTCCTTCATTTCTTTTGTGTGGAAACACATCTTCAAAGAATGAAGCATCTCTTGATTCCATGATTGTATTTACATGGATATCATCTATATCAGACTTGAATACCAAAAATCTATATGCACTACTATTTTGGGCTGGCCCTAAGTAATAACAATCTATTGTTTTTGGTCCAAGTTTGACCTTCTTGGGAGGCGGGATAGGAACCTTTGCCAAGCACCCCCACACTTTGAGGTATTTGAAGCTTGGTAGATGTCCTTTCCATAACTCATATGGAATTTTTCCCCTTTTACTGTGAGGAACTTTGTTTAATATGTGATTAGACATATTCAAAGCTTCCCCCCACAAGTTCGTCGGTAAACCAGACGTTAAAAGCATTGCATTAATCACATCTTTTAACGTTCTGTTTTTCCTCTCGGCTATGCCATTTTGTTGTGGCGAATATGGTGCTGTCGTTTGATGAATTATTCCATTTTCTGCACAGAATTGTTCAAACGGCGATTCATATTCTCCACCTCGATCGGATCTCAATATCTTGATCTTCTTATTAAGCTGATTTTCTACTTCAGCTTTATATTTTATAAACGATGTAATTGCCTCATCTTTACTGTTTAAAAGATATACGTAGCAATATCGTGTATAATCATCAATAAATATGATAAAATACTTTTTCCCACCTCTTGTAGGTATTGATTTGAAATCACATAAATCAGTATGTACCAAACCTAGTGGTTCGGTGCTTCTATCAAAAGTATGAAATGGTTTCTTAACCATTTTTGCTTCTACGCATGTCTCACATTTGTAGTTTTTATCCACTTGAAATTTAGGAATTAACTCTAAATTTGCAAGTTTTTTCCATTTTTCGGAAATTAATATGTCCTAATCTATCATGCCATAATAAAGTTTCATGCTCAACGATATAAGAAACTTCCTTTTTATTCATAGCATTATCAGAATACATATTATTGCCGATCACGGCTACATTTGCCTTAAATAGGCCATCACACAAGTAACCCCTTCCTATATAGATTCCTGCCTTGGACAGAACCATCTTGTCTGACTCGAAGACCATCTTGAATCCTTTCTTCGAAAGCATGGACCCAGAAATGAGATTCTTGCGGATCTCTGGAACATGAAGGACATCATTCAGACGAATAATCTTCCAAGAAGTGAACTTGAGGGTGACTGTTCCTTTGCCTTCAACCACGGAAACCGATGAATTGCCCATATAGAGTTTCTCATCTTGATCCAATTTGGTGTAGGTTGAAAAGACGGACTTATCAGAGCATATATGCCTAGTAGCACCGGTGTCCAACCACCATTGTGCAGAATTCTGGATCAAGTTGCATTCGGTCACAACTCCTGAAAAATTGGATTCATCGATGTCCATGTTGTCCACCACATTTGCTTCCGAATTTTTCTTTTTCTTGTGTCTGCACTCTTTTGCTTGATGACCAGTCTTGCCACAAACCCAACAATCACCATTGAATTTCTTGGACTTCTTCAGGTTATTCTGCTTGTCCTCTGGCGCCTTTCTTTTATTGTTTTTGTTGAAGTGCCCTTTTTTCTTTGACCCTTCAGTAACAAGCGCCTCTTCACTTTTAGGTTGAGTTACTCCACGATTATCTGCCTCTATCTTTAATCTGACGATGAGGTCTTGTAAGGATATCTCCTTCTTTTTGTGCTTCAAGTAGTTGCGGTAGTCTCTCCAAGATGGTGGCAACTTTCTGGTAATTGCTTCAACCAGAAATGATTCACCAACTTTGTGACCTTCTGCTTCCATCTCATGGATAATAATCTGCAACTCTAGCACTTGAGAAGTCATTGACTTTGAGTCCACCATTTTGTATTCCATGAACTTATCAACGATGAACTTCTTCAAACTCACATTCTGCGTCTTGTATTTTGTAGCCAAAGCATTCCAGAGAGCTTTTGCAGTCTTTATGGGCTGGAAAACTTTGTACAAAACCTTATCTAGGCAGTTGAGAATGTAGTTTCTGCATAAAAAATCCGAATGCCTCCACGCATCAATAGACGGACCATCATGCTTTGGTGCATCCTTGGCATTTCCTAGTGTAGGCGGCACCGGTTCATCTTCTTCAAGATACTTTTGCAAGCCAAGGGTGGTGAGATAGAACAGCATCTGATTCTGCCATGTCAGAAAATCATCACCTTCTCCTTTGAACAATTCTGGTTTGTTCAAATTGCCAGCTTTGAGCGTCGTTTGCTCTGTTGCCATCTCTGTTTTGTCAAAAACAGTGAAAGTCTTAAGATATTATTCAGTCTGTATTCGCAACACAGAATTTGAAACAGAATATTACTGTTTCTAATTTGTAACAGAATAAAAGCGTTTCAAATTAGAATCAGTACTGCTATCTGTTTAAAGTAAACTGATTTGCACTTAAATCAATTCAGCGACAGAAGAATTTTGTCTGTCAAACAGTGCCAGTATGATACCGCGCACAAATTAACCAATACCACAGTATTGGTCCAGTATACAGAATTATCCTGTATACACAATGAAAGGTAAACAACAAAGAATTGAAACCTAACCGAGTTCGTCTGAGGCCTGTATCGTACAGTTTCCTTAAGACTTTCAGTCGAAGCCTCCCAGGATACAACAGACGAGAATCTGCTCGAGATCGTAGCGAGTATGCACTTGCTGAGATGTAGTAATTCGAGGAATCATACAACGGAGGAAAAAGAAGAAAATTAATTCGGTGAATGATTTGATCAGAATCATCGTATATATAATTTTCCAGTGGATGCGTTAACGGGTCGCACCCGTTTGAAAAACCGCGTCCGTTGTCATTTGAATTCAAATGAACGCGTCCGCTCATTTGAATTGTAACGGGTCGCACCCGCTTGATTCCAACGGGTCGCACCCGCATTCGCATTCGTGCCAAAAAAATCTGTTCGAAAATTGCTTTGTTTTTCGAAGCAAAAATAAGATTTCTTACTGGGCCCAAGCCCAAGCCCGGCCCGGCCCGATTCGGTTCGGTCGGACGGGCGGGCGGCGCGCGCGCGTGTGTGTTTGGTTCACATGATGTAGGTCCTCCCCCTCGCACAAAATTACCTGACCCTAAGGGCCAATATAGGGAATGAGGAATGGACATATATACACACATCTTAACTTATCTTTGGCAATGTGGGACTAAAGTAAATTTCATTCATACATTGATTTCTAACAATCCCCCACATGAATGATAATATACTTTTTCCCCCACACAAAGTGTAATATCTCAGACTACATATGGAATAATGTTTTATTGAGGATAAGTAGATATTTCACTTTGAACTTTCCCTAGTTGAAACTCATCGGATATACTTGGCTAATCGGTGAATTATTTCATCTTGAACCGTCAGCCGTTATCGTATAACCAGACAATAAGTTTAACAAACATTTTTTCCCTTATCACCCAATCTCTTGGTTGTGTTCATTTTGGTCCTGAAACACTTTTCTGGTTCTGTGAGTGTATATAGAGAATATAAGCCTTTAATATTCTCATAGAGCCGACCCAGCTCACACTAACATAGGTGATCGCTACCATTAGGAGTATCCTACATATACCCCACTTGTTATTTTACAAGATATGGTCATCATTAAAAAGCATAGCTTTAACCTGTGAAACTTCTGTAGGCATGCATTTTATATTGTGCACCATAGGAATGGAGTAGGATTAAATGAATTACATCTTGAGTTATTCAGAACTGGTTTGCCTATTGATCCTAGTCCGTGGGATCTCCAGTCGCTAGGATAGGTTTCCGTATAAGATAACTCTTGTTGGTTTAGGCTTTTAAACCCATTCCCCTCGATGCGCAGTCAATTTTCTCTCGTGATAACCCTTTTGTAAATGGATCCGCTAGGTTATCATTTGTTCTCACATAATCTATGGAAATAGTTCCATTTGAGAGTAACTGCCTAACCGTGTTATGGCGTCTTCGAATATGTCGAGATTTGCCATTATAAACAAAGTTTTTCGCTCTACTTAGCGATGCTTGATTGTCGCAGTGAATACATATGGCCGTTACAGGTTTAGGCCAAAGTGGAATATCTTCTAAGAAGTGACGAAGCCATTCTGCTTCTTCGCCTGCTTTATCTAAAGCAATAAACTCAGATTCCATCGTTGATCGAGCTATGCATGTTTGCTTAGTAGATTTCCATGATACTGCTGCTCCTGCTAGAGTAAAAACATAACCACTTGTGGATTTTGACTCCTCTGAATCGGCAATCCAGTTTGCATCACTATATCCTTCTAATACAGCTGGATATTTTCCGTAATGCAAAGAATAATTTGTGGTATTCTTTAAGTATCCAAGCACTCTCATTAGTTCTTTCCAGTGTTCCTTTCCTGGATTACTTGTATACCTGCTCAGTTGACTTACTACATAGGCTATATCTGGTCTCGTGCAATTCATAAGATACATTAGACATCCTATTACACGAGAGTATTCCAGTTGCATTACACTCTCATTAGTGTTTTTATGTAGTACTTCTGATGGATTAAAAGGTGTTTTTACTCCTTTAATCCCAAGATCTTGAAATCTTTCAATCACTTTGTCAACATAATGTGACTGAGATAATTCAATTCCATTAGGGGTTCTTATTATTTTGATTCCCAAAATAACATCTGCAACTCCTAAATCTTTCATATCGAAATTGTTGATCAGCATTTTCTTTATGGTCTCTATAACTTTTATGTTAGGACCAAAAATTAAAATATCGTCCACATATAAGCAAATCATGACATATGATTGTCCAATTTGTTTATAATAAACACATTTATCACATTCATTTATACGAAAACCATTTTGCATCATGACACTATCAAATTTTTCGTGCCATTTTTTTGGAGCTTGTTTGAGTCCGTATAATGATTTTACCAATTACAGACTTTATTTTCATTTCCCTTGGATATAAAACCTTCGGGTTGCTCCATGTAGATTTCCTCATCGAGATCTCCATTCAAGAATGTCGTCTTTACATCCATCTGATGAATTTCTAGATTATAGATGGATGCAATTGCTATTAACATTCTTATTGAGGTTATTCGTGTAACAGGTGAATATGTATCAAAGAAGTCTATTCCCTCTTTTTGACGATATCCTTTGGCTACTAATCTGGCTTTATATTTGTCGATAGAGCCATCTGCTTTCATTTTCTTCTTGAAAATCCATTTGCAGCCAATTGGTTTTATTCCAGGTGGAATATCAACAATTTCCCAAGTTTTATTACTTAGAATTGAATCAATCTCACTTTGGATTGCTTCTTTCCAACACGAAGATTCAGAAGATGACATGGCCTCTTTATATGTTTGAGGTTCATGTTCAAGTACGTAAGTGAGGAACTCAGAGCCAAATGATTTGGATGTTCTGGCCCTTACGCTTCTTCTTGGTTCAACTTCATCAACTTCACGATGAGTTTCATCTTCATGTGGGCTATTTGATTCTTCTCGTGTCCTTTTGGGGACATTATTTCCTTCATTTCTTTTGTGTGGAAACACATCTTCAAAGAATGAAGCATCTCTTGATTCCATGATTGTATTTACATGGATATCATCTATATCAGACTTGAATACCAAAAATCTATATGCACTACTATTTTGGGCTGGCCCTAAGTAATAAAAATCTATTGTTTTTGGTCCAAGTTTGACCTTCTTGGGAGGCGGGATAGGAACCTTTGCCAAGCACCCCCACACTTTGAGGTATTTGAAGCTTGGTAGATGTCCTTTCCATAACTCATATGGAATTTTTCCCCTTTTACTGTGAGGAACTTTGTTTAATATGTGATTAGACATATTCAAAGCTTCCCCCCACAAGTTCGTTGGTAAACCAGACGTTAAAAGCATTGAATTAATCACATCTTTTAACGTTCTGTTTTTCCTCTCGGCTATGCCATTTTGTTGTGGCGAATATGGTGTTGTCGTTTGATGAATTATTCCATTTTCTGCACAGAATTGTTCAAACGGCGATTCATATTCTCCACCTCGATCGGATCTCAATATCTTGATCTTCTTATTAAGATGATTTTCTACTTCAGCTTTATATTTTATAAACGATGTAATTGCCTCATCTTTATTGTTTAAAAGATATACGTAGCAATATCGTGTATAATCATCAATAAATGTGATAAAATACTTTTTCCCACCTTTTGTAGGTACTGATTTGAAATCACATAAATCAGTATGTACCAAACCTAGTGGTTCGGTGCTTCTATCAACAGTATGAAATGGTTTCTTAACCATTTTTGCTTCTACGCATGTCTCACATTTGTAGTTTTTATCCACTTGAAATTTAGGAATTAACTCTAAATTTGCAAGTTTTTCCATTTTTCGGAAATTAATATGTCCTAATCTATCATGCCATAATAAAGTTTCATGCTCAACGATATAAGAAACTTCCTTTTTATTCATAGCATTATCAGAATACATATTATTGCCGATCACGGCTACATTTGCCTTAAATAGGCCATCACACAAGTAACCCCTTCCTATATAGATTCCTGCCTTGGACAGAACCATCTTGTCTGACTCGAAGACCATCTTGAATCCCTTCTTCGAAAGCATGGACCCAGAAATGAGATTCTTGCGGATCTCTGGAACATGAAGGACATCATTCAGACGAATAGTCTTCCCAGAAGTGAACTTGAGGGTGACTGTTCCTTTGCCTTCAACCATGGAAACCGATGAATTGCCCATATAGAGTTTCTCATCTTGATCCAATTTGGTGTAGGTTGAAAAGACAGACTTATCAGAGCATATATGCCTAGTAGCACCCGTGTCCAACCACCATTGTGCAGAATTCTGGATCAAGTTGCATTCGGTCACAACTCCTGAAAAAATGGATTCATCGATGTCCATGTTGTCCACCACATTTGCTTCCGAATTTTTCTTTTTCTTGTGTCTGCACTCTTTTGCATGATGACCAGTCTTGCCACAAACCCACCAATCACCATTGAATTTCTTGGACTTCTTCTGGTTATTCTGCTTGTCCTCCGGCGCCTTTCTTTTCTTGTTTTTGTTGAAGTGCCCTTTTTTCTTTGACCCTTCAGTAACAAGCGCCTCTTCACTTTTAGGTTGAGTGACTCCACGATTATCTGCCTCTATCTTTAATCTGACGATGAGGTCTTGTAAGGATATCTCCTTCTTTTTGTGCTTCAAGTAGTTGCGGTAGTCTCTCCAAGTTGGTGGCAACTTTCCGGTAATTGCTTCAACCAGAAATGATTCACCAACTTTGTGACCTTCTGCTTCCATCTCATGGATAATAATCTGCAACTCTTGCATTTGAGAAGTCACTGACTTTGAGTCCACCATTTTGTAGTCCATGAACTTGTCGACGATGAACTTCTTCAAACTCACATTCTGCGTCTTGTATTTTGTAGCCAAAGCATTCCAGAGAGCTTTTGCAGTCTTTATGGGCTGGAAAACTTTGTACAAAACCTTATCTAGGCTGTTGAGAATGTAGTTTCTGCATAAAAAATCTGAATGCCTCCACGCATCAATAGACGGACCATCATGCTTTGGTGCATCCTTGGCATTTCCTGGTGTAGGCGGCACCGGTTCATCTTCTTCAAGATACTTTTGCAAGCCAAGGGTGGTGAGATGGAACAGCATCTGATTCTGCCATGTCAGAAAATCATCACCTTCTCCTTTGAACAATTCTGGTTTGTTCAAATTGCCAGCTTTGAGCGTCGTTTGCTCTGTTGCCATCTCTGTTTTGTCAAAAACAGTGAAAGTCTTAAGATATTATTCAGTCTGTATTCGCAACACAGAATTTGAAACAGAATATTACTGTTTCTAATTTGTAACAGAATAAAAGCGTTTCAAATTAGAATCAGTACTGCTATCTGTTTAAAGTAAACTGATTTGCACTTAAATCAATTCAGCGACAGAAGAATTTTGTCTGTCAAACAGTGCCAGTATGATACCGCGCACAAATTAACCAATACCACAGTATTGGTCCAGTATACAGAATTATCCTGTATACACAATGAAAGGTAAACAATAAAGAATTGAAACCTAATCGAGTTCGTCTGAGGCCTGTATCGTACAGTTTCCTTAAGACTTTCAGTCGAAGCCTCCCAGGATACAACAGACGAGAATCTGCTCGAGATCGTAGCGAGTATGCACTGGCTGAGATGTAGTAATTCGAGGAATCAGACAACGGAGGAAAAAGAAGAAAATTAATTCGGTGAATGATTTGATCAGAATCATTGTATATATAATTTTCCAGTGGATGCGTTAACGGGTCGCACCCGTTTGAAAAACCGCGTCCGTTGTCATTTGAATTCAAATGAACGTGTCCGCTCATTTGAATTGTAACGGGTCGCACCCGCTTGATTCCAACGGGTCGCACCCGCATTCGCATTCGTGCCAAAAAAAAATCTGTTCGAAAATTGCTTTGTTTTTCGAAGCAAAAATAAGATTTCTTACTGACCCTAAGGGCCAATATAGGGAATGAGGAATGGACATATATACACACATCTTATCTTATCTTTGGCAATGTGGGACTAAAGTAAATTTCATTCATACATTGATTTCTAACATATACTAATCACTACAAAAAAACTGACACTTTGTACTAATATTCTCGCTTTAATCATCTCACTAACTTCCAGTTTATCCCTTTCCAATGTTGGAAAATTAGTAGTTTACTGGGCACAAAATGGTTAAGTAGGCAGATTAGTTGAAACATGCACTACTGAAAACTATGCATTCGTAAACACTGCATTTTTGTGTTTTCGGCAATGGACAAGCTCCCCAGCTAAACCTAGTATGCCATTGTGATCCTACCATATTGCTTTTATTTTTGCTAAAAAGGAACAAAATCCTTTTTCTTAATTTACATCTTTTCATACAGCTAAATTTGGCTTTTATTTTTGCTAAAAAGGAACAAAATCCTTATTCTTTTACACCTTTCCATACAGCTAAATTTTTCTAGTATGTTATTACAGATCAGTTGTCCGACTGAACTCGGTTTTGGCTAGTTTCAGTTAAGTTCCAACAAGTAATAATTTAAACTTTTGATTACTAGTTATTTTTTTAATAAATATAGCTAGCATATTAAGTAACCATGCATATGCTAGAAATTTGATGTGAACAGATATACTTCTTCAGCTTTTTTTACATGAAACAACAATGGTATTAACAAATGCAAAATACAAAAACATATCATCAAATAGCCAATTGACAATTCAATGTAAAGGTACTGATGTACATTGACACCATCACTAGACATCATGAATCTATGAAAGTTAATACGATAACTAATAAAAAAAGATGACAATTATCAAGGCATGAACATGTGGAAAAAAAACCTACGGGATCGCAGCTACATTATCTAAACTTAATGGTGCCAGACCTTTAACAAGCGGAGATAAGTCCGTCTAAAAGAAGAAAAAAGTGTAATAATTAAGTGACAAGCACAGAGAGCTGCAGTTCTAGCAGATACATGAAATAAAAGAAGGAATACACCCACCTAAAAATAATCCATATTAAAATGTATGTACCTTCAATGATATGAATGCAAAAAAATTCCATATCTCATCTACCATTTTTTAGACATACAAATTGAATTGCATAGTACCTGACAGTAGGTTTAGATTCCTTCCACTACCATTATCCAAACGCCTGTAAATTCACCTACACCACTGTCTTTTACCATTACCGACCTCAGTCCAGCAAAACATGTCTGATTAATATATTGTCTGTGGTTATAGACTATTGTAATGTTTGAACTATTATGAATTTGCATCTTTATTTGAAATATATCATTGCTGTTTCAGGAATAAAAACATCTTACTAACTGTAACCGTTCATATCAGGTATGTTATAAGTTGTATGTTGTAATGCTACAACAAATTGGATTTGACTGTGGAAACTTGAGGATAAATGGTCTGACAAGTTGTATGTCGTGCTAAGTTGGTTAGATTTTCCACTAAGCATTAATACATGGTCTGATAAAAAAAATATTTTATCTAAGCCTTAAGATATAGTCTTCCATTTCCTCATTCAATCAGATTTAAGTTAAGGCTTTCTCTAGGTAGGGTCAATGAAGGGTCGCTGGACAATCATTTCGCCTCAGAGTAAATATTTAAACACGTACATGTACTGACCTAGCCAAATATCAAATACAATAATTGAAGGTTCCAAACCATACCATGTGGCTTGAAGTTGAAAAAAGGGGGCAAGAATCGACCATTGGGTAGACGAGTGTTTGAATTCTTAAGCTCATCAAAAAATGGGTGAGTTAATGCATCCAACTGCATGTTAGAACCAAGATTTAAATTAACAGCAAAATAAATAAACACTGGAAAAAAAATCAACTTCTAGCTCAGCTATACTTACTGCTAAAGAGCCATTTCAATCCCTATTCTCCTAAAAATAATTAGAAAAGTCCAAAAATGAGTGGCGGCGGAGAAACTGGAGGCGGTGGTTCAATAAAAACTCTGACGGATTTCTTGAAGTTGATCCGAGGTCATCCTGTAGTTGTCAAGCTTAATTCCGGTGTTGATTACAGGTTTTCAAAATTCCGAATAAGAACCAGACTACTAGCTGCTGCATCGATGTGTTGCTTTCCAACAAATAGCAACAGAGCAACTCCTGACTGGATTTCACTTTAGCCAATTTTACACCCTTTTTGGCATTCTTGCTTTTCCTGATGGATACATGAACATTGCAACTGAAAAAATCAATGAGTATTTGAATGGTCAACTGAAGAACAAGTACGGCAATGCATTCATCCGAGCAAATAATGTTCTCTACATCAGCACTATAAAGAGGACGGTTGAAGATGGAACATCATAATCAGCTGGATGTTATCTATCAGTTTTACATGCTACTTATCAGACTATCATTGGACTACACCACTGATAGCAACAAACATTTTAATTGAATATGTTTATACAAAAAAAAACCTATACTTAATGAGCTTCGCAAGCTGGGGAGATACTTAATAGCATATGAGCAGTTTAACCCGAGGACGCAAATATAAATCCACTGGAAGTTACAAATAAATATCATTAAAAAAATGTCTAAATACAAAATAAAAACAATAGTGTTCACATGAACAAACGGATGGGCCTTGTCTGGTGCAAGCAAGTACTATGTCTAGAGTACTGAGCTTAAATGTTAATACCCAAACTCAAAGCTTCTACTTCAATTAACAGTCAACTTGAGATGTTTATTAACATAGCCATCAACGTATCACCGCTTCTACCTCAACTGTAACTTAATACCGAAAACCAGCTTTATATTCATTAAACATAATTGGATAACTCCATGTTTGGAAAAAAATGGAAATTTAAAATTTAGGCAAAACAAGGTTGAATCAGATGCTAAAACCAAAGGGTAACAAAACTTAAAAATTGGTAATTGTTTCTTATCCTGGTTTGTATATTTATGTAAGTTCAATTTTTTTTTCTTTCAAATAAGTCAGTATATAACTTCTTACAGTTTGTTAAGAATATGTCTAAGTACCTTATTCTCATTGTAAAGCTAATAAAAATATAGTAAGTAATGAACGATCCAAGATATTTACACAATCATATCTTCTATGTTTTAACCTGTTGATGTTTTTGCTGCATTTTACCAATTCAGTAGCATTTTTGATCTATTATTGTTTGACGACCAAAAAATGTATTAATATATTCTCTTGTTATTGTATTAGACCGAGAAATTTGTCATAAATGTATTAATATATATTTTTAATGAACATTTTAATTGAATTTGTCATAAATGTATGCATATGCCGAACTATTTTTAGAAGACTATCTTCAAAATGGGAATACATAAGTGAAGTATACAAACAAAATAACTTGTAATCAAAACTTGAAGTTAAATCAATCTACTATTTAAATGAAATACTATTGATAAGTGGAATATTCAAACAGAAACCATATAGGATTAAAATTAATTTCCAAATGCATTATCCAAACCAGAAAATTTAAAACTTATATAAGCCTTGAAAGACGAATATTGAGACAAGAGAAAGTGCCTTTGTATACTGCATATTGACTAACTACATTTGACTTGATCATTAGATTATTTACAAACAATTAAAACTAGCATTCATAGATACAGATAGTGCATGAAAGGAACACTGCTAATTCTTTTGGTGATAGAGATACTTGTTTTTTTATTGCATGGTTCCCTCTATATTGTAATGAAGTAATAAATTATGTAATGTAGTAGTATATTTTTGCATTAATTTTTTCTACAAAGATATTAATGGAGATTGGAGAGAAAAACATCTATAGACATTAAATCTATTGATTCAACGGCATTAATATTGCTATTATTTTTTTGCTTATTTTTTCATTCATATTTAATAATTTTGTACGTATTACCCAACTACTAAATCTATGATTTATTATCGTTGAATGAGAAAATGTCTGGACCATTGGGCATATGTATATAAAGGCATAATATTGAATACGTATTACACAACTAATGAAGCTCTTCCTGTAGGAAATTCACCCTTCCTATTTCTTTCTATACATTTCCATCTCTCCTATTTTCATTTCTAAAAATGATGTATTGGTCATAATATTGAAAATCAATCATTTTCTTGAAGAAATAAAATGGAACTGGGTCAGTGTGTGCACCATTTGGTCCTAGTAACTATACAATTAAAGATAACTACCCAAAAAACATAGAAAACATGGTCTAAATGTTGCATCTTCATTTTGAATTTTGCATACCTTTTTCCGTATATTTATAGTACATTCATATAAATGATAATAATAGTAAAACAATAAAAAAAATCATAAAACATAAGGGCAAACCTAACTGTAGCATTTAACCAAAACTGCATTGAAGAAATTGAAAATCAATTACGTATGTAGGCTGCTTCCACATTAACCAATCCACCACTCAAGGGTTTAACCTTAAAAATAATGTTATGATTTGTAGATTGTTATGTTAGGCTTATTTAAGAACTTCAAAATATTAGCAACTACATATTTATATAGGATCCGTGCATGCATGTGAAGGCTGTCAACTAAAAGACACTAAAGCATTAAAAAAAATTAAACTCTAACAGAAAAATACAAGCAAACGTACATACATGCATATATATTATTAGGGACAAATAAAGTTACTAATTAAAATTTTATTTTTATATTGTAATTTTTTGGGTATACAATCTTCCATGAAAATGGATTGGACAATGTTTAGCAATTTTCTTTTTTGAACTTGAGGATATACCACTATTTTGTAAGCTTAGACTACATGCAAAAGAAAGCACAGACCACCATAGAAAAAATTGAAAAAGAAAAAACCCAACATAAGGCACACAGGTGGCAAATTAAATACTAAAACTTATGTCACTCGTTCTTCAAAAACATCGTCCACTACTGCATAATTTGTTAGAGTTGATGCACATCAAAATTAGACTATTGCATGAAATAAGGAATAAGCTAAACAGAATATGAATGTAACAAAAATATTAACATAAAACCCTATGATTAATGTTGATTATGTTATATATTGGTAACCTTTACTTCTATCACTTAGCTAATGCTACTCGAACTAAGTCAGATTTCCACTCATGAATTCTAAAAAGAAAAGACAGGGGATGACATATATTCATTGTAAAACAATACATATAGGCTAAGTAGATAAATGCGTGTATGGATGCAATTAATATATGATATATGAAGCAATGTTAATGTGAATCAATGATTATTGTATACGCCTAAGAAATGGGACGATGATATATGCACCATAGTTACAGGAAGAAAATAAATATAGTTTACTAACCTTAAGATAATGAAATTATTAGTGCACTTTAATAAACAAAGATTTAAAACATACCATGTATCTTAATTCTAATGTATTTGTATTTATATCTAAAATGTTATCTAAACCGAAACAAATGCAAATAGCTCTTCACTATACAGCTTTGGAGGAGACTTTTTATGGTCGAAAACATTGTTTGAACCATCACATAAAAGAAATAGAACATACCCGCCTACTAAACCCATGGGTACTTACTTCCACAGCAAGTCAGGGCTGAGACCAAACACCTATTGTTTGAACATTAAATCTATAGGAAAGTTAGTTTAGTTTAAAATTTTGTGTGAACTTGTATCCATCAGAATCAAGAGGACTAAAAATTGGTCCAAACTACACCCATGCCTTGCTCCTAACTCAATAAATAAATGCAAAATGAAAACCACAAAATCACAAAGAGGGTTTTTCCCTAAGCATTAAATGAAATTTGAAATTGAACATCGACAAAATTTTCAATTTCTGAGAAACCAATACTAAACATTAGTCATCGGTTTAAGCTTATTTTCATCAACACCAACATGCTCAAGATTCAAAATTTATACCTAACGAGTGCCTTGGAGAAATAGTCATTGTCTCCTTGTATAACTGTGCTTAGCACCCTTGAAGATTCACGCTGCCTTGAACAATGGCGAAGTCGAGCTCGGTCACTGATGCAAAGTCGGGCTCAGTCACTTGCGGGGTCTCCTTGGAGAATGAAAAGCCTTGAGGAAGAGGATGTTGCGCAGATTCCAGACGAGAAGGGGATTTGTTCAAAGAATCGTAGAGCCATGAGGGAAGGGAGGTTGCGTAGGTTCCAGATGAGAAGGGGATTTCTGAAGAGAATCATGAGTGAAGCTGAATGAAAAAGGGAAATTTGGCGGCCGAGAAAATAACGTGGAGGGAAATAAAAATGAGTGACCGCCAATTCGATGTTAGTTTAATCATGACAAAAAGGGATGAAGCGGACTTGCGTGCATCAAGGCACCGACATCAAGTGGCACACTATTATGACAAAAAGGTTCATCCTTAGACCCTTGAACCTGGAGATCTAGTACTTATGCAAGTCTTCCCGCCTCCAGTTCATTTAGGTCCAAAATGGGAAGGACTATATACCATCAAACGGAAGCTTGGTACAGGAGCTTTCAAGTTAACGACCATTGATGGTGAAGAAATTCCTAGAGCCTGGAATGCCCAACATTTGTGGTGATACCAAACTTGAATTTGTGCTATTTTCTTTTGTTTTATAAGCCATGTAAAAGGCACCACTTACCTAGAAAATTTTGGTTAGTATAAACAAAAGATTATAAAGTGGATGTATGTAACACCCCGTGAATTCTATAACGTTAAGCTTCACAAATTAAAGTATAATTAATTCTAAATGAAAGAATTAAGGGAAATGGGTTACGCCATTGCGTTCGTCTCAGAATTCTGCTTGAGATAGAGTCCGAGTTTGCGTGAATCAGACTCTGTATGAAGGAGTTATAGCCTTCGGAAGTTTCAGAATAAAATTTAAATTCGAACAACTCAGTTTAAAATTCAAAATTCGAAATTCAGGTTCAAACAGGGCTGGGCGGGAAAATTCCCACCCAGAGACCAGATCGACCATAGGGTCGACCATGGTGTCGAACTGGCCTCCCCAGGTCGACCACAGTGTCGACCTGGCCACCCCAGGTCGACCATAGTGTCGACTTGGGTGTCAACCTGCCTGGTCGACCTGGCTGGCTAGGTCTGGCTCTGGCTCGAATTTCTGTGGCTTTGTGTGTCACTAGGGCTGACGTGTCACCTCTTGATTGGCTCTTTGAACTTTGTATGGCCTAGATTCCTCCTGTCTTCATCTGACAGCTCAAAACAATTCAAAAATCTATAAATACAGCCTAAGTCTCAACTGAAAATTCACACAAAAAAATAGAATGGGAGTCGTCATGCCGCCAGTGAGGAATTGGGCATAGCCGTCAAGAGAGAAAAGCCTAAGAGACGAATCATATTAAGAAGAAGATTAAAGTTTAATCAAAGTAATCAACTCAACGTTAGTCTACCCAAAGGAGCTCATCTCAATTTCAGAATTCAGAATCCAGAATTCAAGATTCTGCATTCGTTGTAAGTATAGTGACCTTTCAGAATATGAATAAAAAATGTGATGTGATTCGATGTAAATGAAAATAGAATTGTGTTATTGTATAAATTCTGTGTATTGAAATGGTTTTATCATGACATGTGTATTGATGTTTGTGGCATAAATTGATTGATGCAAGCCTATTGAACAATTGTATATGAAAACAATGGCACTTGCAAGTTTGCGGCAAAAACTAGAATTTGATCCCTTTATGTTTATGACTATGACATGGATTATATACATTCACTAAGTCTAAATTAAGGCTTATGTAAACATGTTCTAGATTTGAAACCTTTTATGCCTACATGACCCAAAACCTATGATATCATTTTCATGTTTATTTGCAAGTATAATTGGATCTATGTTAAGTATCGTTTGGGTTTCATAAACTATGCAAGTTCATGTTTATTTGCAAGCATAATTGAGTCTATGTTAAGTATCGTTTGAGTTTCATAAACTATGCAAGTTCATGTTTATTTGCAAGTATAATTGGATCTATGTTAAGTATCGTTTGGGTTTCATAAACTATGCAAGTTCATGTTGAAATAGGTTATGTGATTAGATGTTATAATTGGACATTTTGGTGAATATAAAACATGCTAGTTTTGTGGTTGACATTATGCCAAGTTCAACATGTTTAAACACAAGTTTGTATAAACTTAAACTATGTCATTTCATATGTCACCTACTTAGTTATATTTTGATTGGAATGCAAGTTCACATGACCCATCATTCATGTGAGTATCGCTAAATTGCAAGTTCATGCGCCACATACCCTTATATGTTGTAAAATATTACAGGTTATTGATTTTCCCCTTTTTCTTACGTTTATAAAGTTGGGCCGAATTGTGTCTAGCCCAACATTTGTTATAACGTTGCGAACGTATAAACGGGGGTAATAACGTTGGGTGTAAAACATGAAAAATATATGTTGGCATGGTTGGCACATGCCAACGACAATGACATTTAAGCGGTATGAATTGATATACCCAAGAATAAAAGATATGACATTTACATATAAAACTGAGATTTAGAAAACACGATATGCTTAACCCGAGGTTGGATTGAGTTGTGATGTAAACCTGTCCGGAACCTCCCGGCTGTCCAGTAGTCACAACAATACCTATCCAATGTGGGTGGTTAAGCATTGAGCCCAATAATGACCCGAGGTTAGACTGAGCTATGGTGTAAACCTGCCCGGAACCGACCGGCATATCCAGTAACCGTAGCAATACCTGTCTAATGTGAGTGGTCAGGTGCTCCTAAGAGGCTAAGAACAGATGGTAGGGTTAAGGTAACTATAACACTTAACCAAATTCAACATTGATGGGTGGGGTTAGGTAAATACAGACACTTAACCACTTAACGTGTTTGACTAGAAAATCCTGGTAATGAGGGACCCGTTTCAGCAGTAACCCAAGTTAGGTATCAACGGTACCTTGAAACTAGGCAGGGTGGGGCACGATTACTGGGCTGATTGTAAGCGGTCAAAACGACGGCGGTACGTGCACAGTGTAGGTCTAACGGGGTGCGGACGTGCACACACTCCGGAGCAGACAACCTGGGCACTGGGGACACCAGTAGTATAACCTATGCCTTCTAGAATTTGTGTCGGGGCCGCCACCATGGGTCTTGATACACCCTATGGTGGGACCAGCATAGGTATCTACAATTCTTCGGGGCCGTATGACACATGTTAACGCGAGTAGGAGCCGATCTTTAAATAAAGTTGGGGATCACTTCACCCTCACCATGGGGTGCCAGTTAGAATAAACTCAGGTAGATGCAGAGATATAGCATGGGTGCGATAGTACATTCGACACTTCCTTAGCTTGTGACACTTTCCTATTTTCAGTATATATCTATCATGCCCTTTTCTTATTCACATACTGAAGGGTTACTAGATTTACTCAGGCTTTATGTCTGACTTTATTTTCTTTTCGTCTTCTTTTCTTTCGTTTCCCCCCCTCCCCAGGTCCACAAGGAGGGAACAGCTCAGCTCAGTCATGCTCTTTACAAGCTCCAAGACCGTAAATGTATGATTTGGATCTCTTTTGCTCGGATTATGGCTTTGGATATCACTATGGGGATTTTTGTCACTTTATTTATGTTTTATGCTTCTTTAATAATCAAGACAGTTATGAGGTTGTAATGTTGGAAGTATTTTGAGACAATTATGGAATGTTGTGTTTGAACACGGTTTGATGAAATAAAAGTCTGTTTGGTTTCCGCTGTTTAAAATATGTGTACTTATATCTATCTTGAGTTTATCTATGGCTTTTACTTAAAAACCTCCACCAAAAGTAAGGCATTCCCTTTGTGAGTGACCTTAACGGAGGTGGGGTGTTTCACTTGGTATCAGAGCATATGTTTACCAGATAAGATAAAAGTTTTTGAAATTGTTTTCAAAAGAAAGTTTAAAGAAGCATTTTTCAAGAAAAAGTATTATATTTATAAAAAAAAAGACAAAATCCCCCAAAGCCATGTGCCCTATCTATCTCTCTTTATCCTTCGTTTTGAATTTTTCCTTTCTGTTTCAGCATGTCTGGAGACCTTAACCTTCTGGAAGGAGTGCTGATTCCCGACTGGTTTAGGAGGTACTTAGAAGCAAGGGCCAATGGCGCGGGCCCAGCAGACGTCCCTCCTCCAGTGGCCGCGGTTCCTCCTCCTCTACCTCCTTGTGGAAATGCCTTCGCAAAAACATGTAGAGACTTCAAGGCTATGGGTGGAAAAGAATTTTATGGGATAGAATCTTTTGTAGGAGCAAGAAACTGGGTAAAGGAGACTGAGGATCTGTTTGTCATCTTTGGATTTGATGACAGGCAAAAGATACAACTAGCGGTATGGTTGCTCAAGGATGAAGCTTCTTATTGGTGGGAAGTTACCAATGCTCAGAGGGCGGTGGAAACGTGGGAAGACTTCAGGACAAGGTTTGAGATGAAATTCCTCTCCCAAGCTGAAAGAAGCCTGCAAATGGAGAAGTTTCTAACTCTGAAACAGGGAAGTATGATAATCAGGGAGTATGTTAATCAGTTTAATCAGCTGGCCAGATTTGGGCTAGACTTAGTAAACACCCAACACAAGAAGGCACTTCACTTTGTCAAGGGTTTGAATGAAACTCTACACAGCCTTGCCATCCACAGGAGCGACTTATGAAAGCTTGGTGGACATGGCGTTGCTACACGAGGAAGACCACGACAAGAAAGAAACTAAGGGGGAAGAGAAGAAAGTGGGTCTACAAACAAAGAAAACAGACTTCAAGAAAGGAGGGAAGAACAATAAGCCCCGTGAGAAGAGAAGGTGCAATTTCTGTGGCATTGTGGGCCATATATCAAAAGACTGCCGGAAAAGAAAGGCGAAGATGGGTGGTTTCTTTCATTGTGGAGAGACTGGGCACCAAGCTAAGGACTGCCCAAAGAAGAAAGGGCAGGGACAAAAAGCCGGATCCACTTCTGGGGGTCAGGTTCATGCGCTAGTGGCACCTCAGTAGGAACGAGGTAGTAATATTTCTGTAGAAAGTGTAGTCTATCTTTATGATCATCCAGTTCGTACACTTTTTGACTCTGGCGCATCACACTCTTTTATTTCATCTGCCTTAGTAGAATCTCTGCATCTAGACACTAGTATGGTTGAAGATCATTTAGTAGTTTTGAATCCAATTGGAGGCTCCACTTACTTGTCAATGGTTTGTTTGGGTTTGAAAATCTCTATTCTCAGCGTTGAGTTTAGTTGTAATGCCTTTGTTTTGGGCTTCTCGGGATATGGTTTGTGAAAAGTCGGGTGTGTACGCGACTTGTGCAGGATCTATAATATGGCTATGCGGAATATGATATGATAACAATATATATATATATATATATCACAGATAACTTTAAATGCAGTAAAGTAAAGTAAAGTAGAGTAACGACACCAGGATTTTTATACTGGTTCGGACCTCCCGTCCTACGTCTAGTCCCGAAGCTCCTCTTCGGCTTTTCACTAAACAACAC
Organism: Allium sativum; assembly: GCA_030737875.1. Lineage (NCBI taxonomy): Eukaryota > Viridiplantae > Streptophyta > Magnoliopsida > Asparagales > Amaryllidaceae > Allium > Allium sativum. The sequence goes on from CM060909.1 coordinate 165,960,960, forward strand.
CCTCGCTTCACCCGGAGGAACAGGTTCACAACTACTTGATTTACGGGCTACAAGTTTACCCACTTGATTTCACGGGCCACAAGCTTACCCACTTGATTTCACGGGCTACAAGCTTACCCACAAGACAATTACAAGAGTTTGACCTTGAATGTGTTCTTTCTTCAACACTGATTAGTCAATGATTGAGTACAACCTTCCTATAATCTTATCCTCAAATATATATTGATGTTTGCAAAGATTTGGAAGTGGATTATCGAGTTGAATCACAAGTGTGTTAAATATGCTTGGAGATTCAAACGATAATTGAATGCTTTTGAGTGCTTTCAGAATGCTAAGAATAATACAATATAGATAAGAGAATGGAGAGTAATTTTGGTGATTTGAATGAATGAAAATCGATGTATTTATAATAATCGAGAAGATGCAATTGTTGGTGAAAAGTTGCTCTCAAAAGAAGTGATTATTCTTGAGAAGAAATGGATGTAACTCTTCAAGAAAGAAGATGACTTTTCACAAAATTTCAAAAAGCTGTTGACCTATAAAAATTTATAGGTCGACATGTTTTTAGCCGTTGTAATTTAAAAACCTGTTGACCTATAAAAAATATAGGTCGACCTTTTTTCGACCGTTATATTTTGAAAACCTGTTGACATATAAAAAAGTGTAGGTCGACATGTTTTATGATATGCATAAAAAAAGGTCTTATAAGTAATTTTTGAAAGCCAAAAAGAAGTATGATTATTTGAGGATAGATTTTAACATTTATGACTCTAAATAATCAACTTCTAACCTATGAAGGCATCTCGTCTTCTTTTTGTCGATGTAGAAGCTTCTTCTTGTCATAAATCAAAATAATTTGTGAAGCTTTAACTCAACATTCTCCCCCTTTTTGATTGATGACAACATGGATTAAAATAGTTATCTCTCCTTGTATATATGCTCCCCCTGTATATAAGCTCCCCCTGAATTATATATAATCTGCACAACAATCGTTAGTAATATTTTCTCCCCCTTTGTCATCGACAAAAAGGGTGTCCAGAAGAACTGCATAAGGCTAACATCATAATAAGTAAATTGTTCTGCATATTACAAACCAAAACAAACACACCAGAAGTACTAGATAGTGGCATAATTACATACATCAGTCATAATTAAGTTTTTGAAGATAAAGAGATAAAAACGTAAAGACTATTGTGATGGCCAGTCCGAATCACAATCTTCTTCTTCGTCTTTGTCTCCTTCCTTCTCTTGTTCCTCATTGTTTCTGTCATCATCGTCCTTCTCAACATCGTCATGAGCTCCTTCTTCAATATGCGACATTCCACGACCACGATTATGTTGGGTACTTGCTCCAGAACTAGTACCTTCTTCCGATGAGGACCATGTAAAAGTATGAGGCATAGGACGTTTTCCGGGATCTTGTGCAAGTGTTGTTGAAGTTGAGGCACAGGAGATTTCTTCCCAAATTGTTCCGAAGAAAGACTTTAATTTGTTGAACCGCTTATCAAGTTTAGTGTCCAAGCGGTCAAGCTTATTATCGGTTCGTTTCAGTCTTGCTTCGAGTAAAAATTGATTACGTGCAATTTGTTCAAGAGTTTCTTTAGTTGAAGAAGTAGGTGGTGGAATTGTAACGTCTTCAGGCCTTTGCCTAGGGATTTGTGAAGAAGAAGTCTCCGGAGGACCTAGTTCGACATATTGCTCAAAAGGAATAATGGTAAAACACGGATCGGGTAGCTTCATCCTCTTTTTAGATGCTTTATCAATACATTTTGGTATTGAAATTTTGGACGCGGGGGATCTTATTCCACAGTCCATGAGGCAACGCATAATATACTCGTTATAAAACAGATGTGGCCTAGAGCGTTTGTTCACCATTGAAATTTCATCAAAAATCATCTCAATCCAATTTACCTTGATATTCCCAAAGATAGCGTACAATGCCTTAAAGTTTTCTCTGTAAACAGCATCAAAATATCCAGTCCTTGGAAGTAGAGAATGCGTGATACAAAGATGAAGAATTTTAGCCGAGGGTCTCAAATTGACTCCTTTGGTACTTGACTTATGGTCTTCAATGAATAAGTGACTATGTTTATCACGAATATGAATAGGGCAGAAATCAGTAGAGAATTGTATACCATTATTGTGAGATCGTAGAATTTCTGCCATTCTATCTTTAGAAAGAAAAATGTGTTGTCCACATATCACTGACCATAAGCAATCTTCTGAGTTTTGGGGTTTAAATTTCTCTAAGTTGAGATTAGCGTAGAATAGCTTTATCAAAATGTGACTAATCTCAACATTGTTGTATTCAAAAGAAAGAAGAGATTCAATACCTGCTCGGTTTGATATCTCTCGAACTTCGTAATAGACAAAATCAGAGAAATTGATGAAAGATCCATGGTGAATTGTATAGTCTTTCATTTTGTTCCACCTTTTCACCGCTAGTGGATCCATAAGCCATTGTTTGATTTGAGAATCAATGGGTTGGATTGGTGTTTGAGAGGATGAAGTTTTTGATTTCTTTTGCTTAGGAGACATTATAGAGTTTAGAGAAATTGAAATTCCTTTTGAGGGTAGGATTGAGAGAATTAGGAGTAAGAATAAATAAGATTTTAAAGAAAGGTTGCGAGGATTTAAAAAGTGAATCGACGTGTCTAACGCAAGGGGAAACAGCAATTCCCGATACCGGTCGACAGGAAAGTTTGGGGTGGTCGACAGGAATTAGTTCTGGAAGAATATATGCCACCATTTGTATGTTGACCAGTCGACAGGGAGTATATGGGGCGGTCGACAGGTAAAGGTTCTGGAAAACTATAAACATATAATTTTATCTTGACTGGTCGACAGGGAGTATATGGGGCGGTCGACAGGTAAGAGTTTTGGAAGAAATATGAATTATATTTTTAGCCTAACCGGTCGACATAGTTTTTTGAGCGGTCAACAGGTTAATTCTCTGGTTGAAAATAAAAAAACAAAAAGGGCTGTATCGGTCGACAGCATAGAATGGGCGGTCGACAAGTGCTGAATACTTTTGTTTTTCTGGTTTGTTGAGATGAAATGAACACTATATATAAAAAATATTTTATTCAAAACAATATGAATTCAAAAACAGATGCTTAGAAGGTTAAATACAAATTTATTTTCAGAAAAATTTAAACGATATAAACGAAAAAATTATCTTCTTGGTTCCCAAGGATTCTTTGGTTCCCAAGGATTGTATTTTCCACTTGCTCCTTCATTGTTGTTGTAATTCCTATCCCATGAGTTTGGAGTTCGCGAAGATGATGGTATAGGTATTGGCTCATGTACGTTATGCCTGTCAGAGCTGCAGAAAAGAGAGGCTAGTCGTTCGAGATACGTCAAACGAGAAGTCGTCAATTTTTGCTCATAGAACATTTGCTGCTGATAATAATGCATTTCGTCGATCTTTTCTTTTGTTCGTGGAGAGCAAAACAAAACTTTCTTGCTTTTCTTAGAAGTTGGTGTGGTTCCTGGTGTTCGAGAAGGTGGATGAAATCCAGGTGGATGTTCTGGTGTTTTCGGGGAGTTGTATTCCGTTGGTTCGGAACTCATGATTGAAATATGGGAGTTTTCAGCACATTTTTCACAAATGTGTGCCATGAATTAAAAATAATCGAGGTTTGAAAAAATTGTTGTCTGAGAGCACTAAAAAATACAAACGTGTATATATATAGAAAGAGTTTTCTATTTTTAGAGAAAGAAGAGATGGTTTGTATTTTATTAACCGTAGAAAAATTCTCTTCTAAATATAGTAATAAGAAAAGACATTGGTTTCTGAAAAATATGAACTCTTGTTATATAAAAAATATATTAGCCTTCGAGTTCTTTTCTTGAAACCAAGTCTAGCTCTCTATGTAACTTGATAAAACTTGATTCTAGTAGAGGCTTTGTAAATATATCAGCTAGTTGATTGTCTGTGCTTACATATTCTAATTTTATATTTCCTTTCTCAATATTATCTCTAAGAAAATGATGTCGGATGTCTATATGTTTAGTTCTTGAGTGGTTAACCGGATTTTTGGATAAGTTTATCGCACTTGTGTTATCACAATATATAATAGAATTTGACAAGTTCATATCGAAGTCTTTAAGTGTTTGTTGCATATATATAACTTGTGTACATGCTAAAGCCGCTGAGATATACTCTGCCTCACATGTCGAGAGTGAAACACAATTTTGTTTCTTACTAAACCAAGAGACAAGTGATTTTCCAATGAAATGGCACGTACCACTTGTACTCTTTCTATCCGTTCGTGATCCTCCGAAATCAGCATCACTATATGATACTAATTCGAATGCACAATCCTTAGGATAGAAAAGACCGAAATCTTTGGTGTTATTAAGATACCGAATAATTCGTTTTACTGCTCGTAGATGCGATTCCTTAGGATTAGCTTGAAAACGTGCACATAAACAAACACTCATCATAATGTCAGGACGACTAGCTGTTAAATATAGGAGAGAACCTATCATACTATGATACGTCTTTTGGTCTATACTCTTTCCACTTTCATCCTTTTCGAGATGACTAGTTGTACTTATCGGAGTTGGTTTTCCGGAAGTATTTTCAAGACCAAATCTTTTAATAAGATTTTCACAATATTTTTCTTGATTTATAAAAATACCATTCGGAAGTTGTTTAATTTGAAGACCAAGAAAGTATGATAACTCTCCCATATGTGACATTTCAAATTCTTTGGTCATGACATTTGCAAACTCTTTACAAAGTTTCTCATTTGTTGAACCAAAGATTATGTCGTCCACATATATTTGAATAACAAGTATATCTTTGTACGAATGTTTAATAAATAATGTTTGATCAACCTTTCCTATTTGAAATCCAGAATCAATTAGATGACTTCGTAGTCGTTCATACCAAGCACGTGGTGCTTGTTTTAGACCATACAAAGCCTTCTTAAACTTGAACACATGATCCAGATATTTTTCATGTTTAAATAAAGGTGGTTGTTCAACATATACTTTTTCTTTTATAAATCCGTTTAAAAATGCACTCTTGACATCCATCTGATATAATTTAAAGTTATGATGACAAGCAAATGATAGAAGAATTCTAATTGCTTCTAGTCTGGCGACAGGTGCAAAAGTTTCTTCATAATCGATACCCTCTTCTTGATTATATCCTTGTGCTACTAACCATGCTTTGTTTCGAGTTATGTTTCCTTGTTCATCAGCCTTGTTTTTGTAAACCCATTTAGTTCCTATAACCGATTGATCGGTTGGCCTTGGAACAAGTTCCCATACATTATTGCGTTCAAACCGATTTAGTTCTTCTTGCATCGCAATAATCCAATATTCATCGGTAGCAGCTTCTTTAGGATTCTTAGGTTCGATATCAGAAATAAATGCAACATGTCCCATTTGGTTAAGTTGACTTCTAGTTCTTATTTGAGATGATACTTCTCCAATTATATTTTGAACTGGATGATCTCTTAGAATTCTTGGAGGAGATCTAAATCTTGGTGGAGAAGGTATTACATCAATTTGAGGGTTATCATCAACTATTTCTGAGTCAGAGTCATTATTTGTGATAATAGAGTTATCAGTGACTATGGTTTCTTTGTCATCTGATATTATATGAGATGGTTTAAAGAATTCATCAAAGGAAACATGAAGTGATTCTTCAATAGATTTGGTTCTCTTATTGAATATACGATAGGCCTTGCTTCTTTCCGAGTATCCGACAAATATACCTTCATCGGATTTTGGATCAAATTTTCCAAGATGGTCTTTCGTATTTAAAATAAAGCACTTAGAACCAAAAACTTTGAAATATGAGATATTTGGTTTTCTTTGATTAAATAACTCATATGATGTATTTTTAGTCAGAGGTTGAATAGATACACGATTCAAAACATAACATGCAGTTGCAACACCTTCTGCCCAGAAATGTTTTGGTAGAGTGGATCCATTTAATAATGTTCTTGCACATTCTTGTAGTGTCCGATTTTTTCGTTCTACAACTCCATTTTGTTGTGGAGTTCGAGGAAACGAAAAATTATGATTGATACCTTTCTTTGTACAAAAATGTTCAAATTCATTATTTTCGAACTCTCCGCCATGATCACTTCTAATATTTTTAACCTTAAGTCCTTTTAACTTTTGAATTCTTTTGACGAAGGATTTGAAATGATGAAAAGTGTCACTTTTATTTTTTAAGAAAATAACCCATGTATAACGAGAATAATCATCAACAATTACAAACACATATTTATTATGATTTATTGACTGAACCTGTGTTGGTCCAAATAAATCCATATGTAATAATTCAAGTGGTTGTAATGTTGATATGATTTTCTTGGATTTGAAGGAAGATTTAGTCAATTTTCCTAATTGACATGCATCACAAATATTATTAACCGAAAAGCTCATTTTGGGGAGACCTTTAACAAGATCATTTTTGGCTAGCTTGTCAATAGTTTTGGAGTTTATGTGACAGAAACGTTTGTGCCATAGCCATGGATCATTATCATTTGCTACAAGGCACATATCTGAATTATGATTGATATTCATATTTAGAATATAAATGTTTCTATCTCTATTTCCTTCAAAAGCTATATTTCGATTTTTATCTAGTATACTACATTTATTATCTGAAAAGGAAATAGTAAAACCTTTGTCGCACAATTGACTAATACTTAATAAATTATGTTTCAAATTCTTAACTAGCATGACATTTGTGATAAGAGGTAAGTTAGATGTACCATAATTGCTCACATCGCCTTTGCCGATGATATAGCCTTTTGAATTATCTCCAAAAGTGACTGAGCCACCATCCGAATAAGTAATATTTGTTAATAAGCTCTTGTCTCCAGTCATATTCTTTGAGCAACCACTGTCCAATATCCACTTTCCTCTTTTCTTAAGTGGGACCTGCAAAAAATAAAGTTAAATCCATGGTACCCACTTTTTATAGGGTCCTAAGAGTTAGGTCTTAGGAGTCCAAACCCATACGGGTCCGGTATCCCCTTTATACAAATAATTTGGATTATAATGCACAGTATTCAAAAAAATTTGAATGTACTTGTTCCTAATCAAACTATTATTTGTTTTAGGAACCCATATTTTTATAGATTTGACATTCTTCTTTTGAGATTTCACAATCGGTTTTGGTTTGGAATATAATAAACTAAGATTTTTCTTAGCTTCAGTTTCTTGAACTTTCTTATTTTTTCTTTTTCTTTTACCAAGATGTTTCTTGATAACTTGTTTCTTATATCCCAATCCTTGCTTGTTTGTAGCTGATTGTGAACTCTCAATAATTTTTGTCAAATTTTCTCGACCTTTGTTAAAGTTAGAAACATTTTTAGAAATGTCATCTAACTTTGTTTGTAAACTAGCTTTTTCAAGGTCTAGAGATTTTACTTTTGCTTTAAGCTCATAATTCTCAGCAGTAAGAGTGTCATTTTTCTCTTTTTGAATTTCAATTTCTTGACTCAAAAGAGATAGTTGAGAATTATTATTAGATGATGATTCTTGAGCCTTTTCAAGTTCCTCCTCTAATATTTTCTTTTCATCTTTTAACATATCTCGTTCTAATTCTGATCTATTCAACATTACCTTGACTTCTTTTAATTGATGTTTTGTATCTTTAAATTTAATCATTAATTTATCATAAATATCAAGCATATCCTCAAGGGTAGGAATTTGTACCTCATCCTCTGTTGCCATAAAACATACATTTGCTTGTTCATTATCTGAGTCGCTTTCACTTTCGGATGAAGATGAATCTGAATCATCCCAAGTTACTGAGAATGCCCGTTTCTTTGACTTGTCCGTTTTGTGTTTGAACTTGTCATTTTCTGTCTTCTTCTTTTGTTCTGGACAATCATTTTGCATATGTCCCTTCTTATGACAGTTAAAGCATTCTACATTCGATGATGATGGTCTGTTTGATCCGAACTTTTTTCTGTTGTATCGACTTGCTCTTCGTTGTTTTAAGAATTTTTTAAATCCTTTTGCAATGAATGCTAGATCCTCATCTTCATAATCTGAGATGTCTTCATCAGCATGAAAAGCTACATTTTTCTTTTCTTCTTTTTGTTCTTTTCGAGCCTGCAAGTTAGCTTCATAGGACATAAGATTTCCTATCAATTCATCTGGCTTCATGGTGGAAAGATCATTAGCTTCTTCTATGGCTAATACTTTTCCTTCCCATTCATTAGTCAGTGAATGTAGGACTGTTGAAACTACATCGAAGTCAGAATATTTTTGTCCTAACCCGATAAGAGCATGATGAATAGTTTGAAATCTTGAATACATCTCATTGATTGTTTCATTTGGCTTCATTTTGAAATTTTGAAATTGACTTTTCAACAAAGCTATTTTTGCTTGTTTAACCTTGTTAGTACCTTCATGAGTGGTCTTTAGTGTTTGCCAAATTTGATAGGCAGTGGTACATATACTAACACGGTTATACTCATTTTGGTCTAATGCACAAAACAACATATTCATTGCTTTTGCATTTACAGTAGCTGCTGTTTTCTCGGTAGGAGTCCATTCTGCATACTCAGTAGTTGGATTTATTATCTCTTTCTGAGTAGCATTCCAAGCATCATAGCTAGTTGATTGCATATAAAAAGTCATACGTGTTGCCCAATAACTATAGTTTAGGCCATTAAAGAAAGGAGGTCTTTGTGTCGATTGACCTTCTGTGTAAGTGGTGTTACTTGTACTTGTGTTATTTGCCATATTACTAGAATATATCAAATAACTATGTTACGGTTATAAGATAACCTCGCTCTGATACCAATTGAAAAGTCGGGTGTGTACGCGACTTGTGCAGGATCTATAATATGGCTATGCGGAATATGATATGATAACAATATATATATATCACAGATAACTTTAAATGCAGTAAAGTAAAGTAAAGTAGAGTAACGACACCAGGATTTTTATACTGGTTCGGACCTCCCGTCCTACGTCCAGTCCCGAAGCTCCTCTTCGGCTTTTCACTAAACAACACCCTCGCTTCACCCGGAGGAACAGGTTCACAACTACTTGATTTACGGGCTACAAGTTTACCCACTTGATTTCACAGGCCACAAGCTTACCCACTTGATTTCACGGGCTACAAGCTTACCCACAAGACAATTACAAGAGTTTGACCTTGAATGTGTTCTTTCTTCAACACTGATTAGTCAATGATTGAGTACAACCTTCCTATAATCTTATCCTCAAATATATATTGATGTTTGCAAAGATTTGGAAGTGGATTATCGAGTTGAATCACAAGTGTGTTAAATATGCTTGGAGATTCAAACGATAATTGAATGCTTTTGAGTGCTTTCAGAATGCTAAGAATAATACAATATAGATAAGAGAATGGAGAGTAATTTTGGTGATTTGAATGAATGAAAATCGATGTATTTATAATAATCGAGAAGATGCAATTGTTGGTGAAAAGTTGCTCTCAAAAGAAGTGATTATTCTTGAGAAGAAATGGATGTAACTCTTCAAGAAAGAAGATGACTTTTCACAAAATTTCAAAAAGCTGTTGACCTATAAAAATTTATAGGTCGACATGTTTTTAGCCGTTGTAATTTAAAAACCTGTTGACCTATAAAAAATATAGGTCGACCTTTTTTCGACCGTTATATTTTGAAAACCTGTTGACATATAAAAAAGTGTAGGTCGACATGTTTTTGATGATATGCATAAAAAAAGGTCTTATAAGTAATTTTTGAAAGCCAAAAAGAAGTATGATTATTTGAGGATAGATTTTAACATTTATGACTCTAAATAATCAACTTCTAACCTATGAAGGCATCTCGTCTTCTTTTTGTCGATGTAGAAGCTTCTTCTTGTCATAAATCAAAATAATTTGTGAAGCTTTAACTCAACAGTTTGATCTTAGGCATGGACTGGTTATCCAGTAATAGTGTCATTCTTGATTGTGAGAAAAGAGTAGTTAGACTCTTGACTCGGCTTGGTAACACTCTAGAAATTTCCTGTAATCCCTTGAATGATGTTATGCTTAGTTATCTAGAGTCGCTTGATGCTTCCGATGAGAATTTGCAATCAGTAAGAGTAGTCCGGGAATATTTGGATGTCTTTGAGGAGGTGAAAGGCTTACCTCCGAGGCGGGAAATAGACTTCCGCATATATCTTGTGGATAATGCAAAGTCTGTAGCTTTACCTGTCAGACACATGGCTCTAAGGGAGAGAAAGGAGCTCAGTAAGAAGGTTAAAGAACTTTTCGAAAAAGGGTTCATTAGGCGGAGCATTTCGGAATGGGGTTCTCCAGTGGTGTTCGCAACCAAAGCGGACGGTTCGCTTCGCCTTTCCGTCGACTATAGGGAGTTAAACAAATTGACCAAGAAAAATAGGCACTCTCTTCCCCGAATCGATGATTGTTTGATCAGCTTGTAGGTGCGACGGTCTTCTCCTTACTTGATCTGGCAATTGGGTTCCATCAGCTAAGAGTAGCTGAAGATAGCATTGATAAAACGACGTTCAGAACCCCAGACGGTTTCTTCGAGTGTCTTGTCATGCCTTTCGGCTTGACAAACGCACCCGCTTATTTCATGGACCTAATGAGCAGGGTGTTCATAGAATTCCTCAACAAATTTGTGGTTGTCTTCGTAGATGATATCTTAATCTTCTCAAAGAATGAGGAAGAGCACGCTCAGCATCTGAAAGAAATCATGGAAACTCTTCGAGCTCATCAACTAAAAGCCAAATTCTCCAAGTGTCACTTCTGGAGAAAAAAAAATAAGATTTCTGGGGCATATAGTGTCCAAAGAGGGGTTGGCCGTGGACCCCGCGAAAGTGGTGGCAGTGCAAGATTGGAAGACACCAAGAAATGCAACCGAAGTTCAAAGCTTTCTTGGGTTAGACGGATTTTACTGAAAGTTTATTAGGGATTTCGCGAAAATCTCAGCCCCACTCACAAGGCTAACAAAGAAGAATTTGGCGTTCACTTGGGATTTGGACTGCGAGTTTGCTTTCCAACGATTAAAAAGGGCTCTCACAACAGCCCCAGTTCTGACTTTGCCAGATTGAAGCAAAATGTTCACAGTATACACGGATGCATGTGGAACGGGACTAGGCGATGTTCTAATGCAAGAAGGAAGGGTGGTAGCTTATGGCGGAAGACAATTGAAAGTTCATGAAAAGAACTACCCAACCCACGATCTTGAGTTAGCCGCCATTGTCTTTGCGCTTAAGTCTTGGCGCCATTATCTCCTAGGTGAGAGGTTCGAATTATACACTGACCATAAATCGTTAAAATATCTCTTCTCGCAGAAGGATCTTAACTTGAGGCAGCAAAGATGGATGGAATTTCTAGCCTCGTATGACTTTGAAATTTCCTATACTCCCGGCAAAGGCAACGTAGTAGAAGACGCGTTGAGCCGAAAAAACTGACCTTAAGCCCGCTCTTTGTGGAAAGGCAAAGCCTGGAGTATATAGCCAGTTTTAACTTTAGGCCCTCCTCAGATTTTGTACCGGGTTTGTTAGCATCTCTCGAAGTATGCCCTACTCTCTTGGACTCAATAGGGGCTGCACAACGTGAAGACCCTCAGCTTGTTGATGTGATTGATAAACTTATTAGGGGTGAGACTTCTAGTCACCTCAGCAGATACGCCATCGATGATAAGGGTTGGCTGAGGCGAGATGGAAGGTTATGCATCCCATAAGCAAGGGAGTTGACAAAGAAGGTTCTCGAGGAAGCGCATCATTCCAAGATGACTATACACCCTGGCGGTGATAAGATGTACAAGGATATAAAAAGGACTTTCTTTTGGAACGACATGAAGCAAGACGTGGCAGATTTCGTTTCTAAGTGCATGACCTGCCAACGGGTCAAGGCGGAACAGAAGAAGCCTGGAGGACTACTTCATCCTTTAGAGGTCCCACAATGGAAGTGGAATAGCATTTCAATGGACTTCATTGATGGACTACCTAGGTCAAGAAGAGGCAACACTAGCATTTGGGTAATAGTGGATAGGCTTACTAAAAGCGCCCACTTTATACCTATCAAGAGTAGAAGTACTGCCTCATCTCTAGCATCTCTTTATCTTAAGGAAATAGTTCGACTCCATGGGATACCCTCCAGCATTGTTAGTGACCGAGACCCTATCTTCACAAGTGAGTTTTGGCGGAGTCTGCAAGAAGCTGTAGGCACACAGTTATGTTTGAGCACGATCTATCACCCCCAAACTGATGGTCAGACGGAAAGGGTGAATAGAGTTTTAGAGGATCTTTTGAGATTTTGCGTTCTTGACTTTGGAGGGACGTGGGAGGATCACCTTCCTTTAGTGGAATTTGCCTACAACAGCTACTAAGCTACCATCGGTATGGCACCCTTCGAAGCCTTGTACGGAAGACCGTGCAAATCACCAACTTGTTGGTGGGAGTCTACGGATAAGCTTATAGTTGGGCCAGATGTGATTCGAGAGACTTCGAGAAAGTGGACTTGATACGTAGGAGAATGAAGATTGCCCAAGACAGACAGAAATCCTACGCCGACAAAAGAAGGACCGACCTTGAGTTTGAGGTTGGGGACAGGGTTTCCCTTAAGGTATCTTCTTTAAGGAACGTCGTTCGCTTTGGATCCGCAGGAAAGCTAGCACCAAGATTTGTAGGACCGTTTCCTATCATCAAGAAGGTGGGGAAGATGGCTTATAGATTAGAGCTACCCAAGAGATTGGCCGGAGTTCACAACGTCTTTCATGTTTCTCACCTCCGGAAGTGTTTACATAAGTCTGCGGAAGTGGTGGAACCTAGCATTCTAGAAGAAGCCGAAGTGGAATGTGAAGCAACTGTGAGGAAAGTTCCAACCCGCATCTTAGGAACTGAAGCGAAAAAGCTATGCAACCGCGAAGTCAAACTCGTTAAAGTCCAGTGGAGCGACGCCGAGGAAGACGCGACTTGGGAAACTGAGGACAGAATACGCGTTGTCTACCCTCTTCTTTTTGAGGGTACATCTTTGATCTCTCTCTTTTTCCTTAACTTATGCCTTATCTATCTTTTTAGGTATATCTCCTCGGTCCTTTTCCTAACTCCTTAGGTAGAAAACAAATGGATGCAAACATGTATTTGAAAACATGTTATGGATGATGGCTGCAAATGGTTGCTAGTGATTGCTAGTGGTTGCTCGTGGATGCATATACACACACACCCTAGGTTATAGATCGGCTCAGTCACTTCATATTGCATATGCATATATATGTATTCTCATTTGTATATGGTTGAAACTTGATATGCTATCATATGGTCATCGCATTGGTATGAATAGTTGTGCAATCATGTAGAATTATGAGTAGGAAAAATTTGCGTCCATAATGGATTCATGACACTTACATGATTCGCATTAGGGAGGTCAACTGAATCAGTAGGCCGCCTGATTTCTGCATTAGATAAGGACATGTACACACACTATGCATATGATCATGAAGCATTAGAAGTCTTTTAAGGACAATGGATGCCTGTGTTTGTTGGTTGAGTAGATGGACTATTGGATGGTAGGATATACATTCTTCCTAACTTGAAGATTTCGAGGACGAAATCCTTTTAAGGGGGGAGAATGTAACACCCCGTGAATTCTATAACGTTAAGCTTCACAAATTAAAGTATAATTAATTCTAAATGAAAGAATTAAGGGAAATGGGTTACGCCACTGCGTTCGTCTCAGAATTCTGCTTGAGATAGAGTCCGAATTTGCGTGAATTGGACTCTGTATGAAGGAGTTATGGCCTTCGGAAGTTTCAGAATAAAATTTAAATTCAAACAGCTCAGTTTAAAATTCAAAATTCAAAATTCGAAATTCAGGTTCAAACTGGGCTGGGCGGGAAAATTCCCACCCAGAGACCAGGTCGACCATAGGGTCGACCACGGTGTCGACCTGACCTCCTCGGGTCGACCACAGTGTCGACCTGGCCACCCCAGGTCGACCATAGTGTCGACCTGGGTGTCGATCTGCCTGGTCGACCTGGCCGGCTAGGTCTGGCTCTAGCTCGAATTTCTGTGGCTCTGTGTGTCACTAGGGCTGACGTGTCACCTCTTGATTGGCTCTTTGAACTTTGTATGGCCTAGATTCCTCCTGTCTTCATCTGACGGCTCAAAACAATTCAAAAATCTATAAATACACCCTAAGTCTCAACTGAAAATTCACACAAAAAAATAGAATGGGAGTCGTCATGCCGCCGGTGAGGAATTGGGCATAGCCGTCAAGAGAGAAAAGCCTAAGAGACGAATCATATTAAGAAGAAGATTAAATTTTAATCAAATTAATCAACGCAACGTTAGTCCACCCAAAGGAGCGCATCTCAATTTCAGAATCCAGAATTCAAGATTCTGCATTCGTTGTAAGTATAGTGACCTTTCAAAATATGAATAAAAACTGTGATGTGATTCGATGTAAATGAAAATAGAATTGTGTTATTGTATAAATTCTGTGTATTGAAATGGTTCTATCATGACCTGTGTATTGATGTTTGTGGCATAAATTGATTGATGCAAGCCTATTGAACAATTGTATATGAAAACAATGGCACTTGCAAGTTTGCGGCAAAAACTAGAGTTTGATCCCTTTATGTTTATGACTATGACATGGATTATATACATTCACTAAGTCTAAATTAAGGCTTATGTAAACATGTTCTAGATTTGAAACCTTTTATGCCTACGTGACCCAAAACCTATGATATCATTTTCATGTTTATTTGCAAGTATAATTGGATCTATGTTAAGTATCGTTTGGGTTTCATAAACTATGCAAGTTCATGTTTATTTGCAAGTATAATTGGATCTATGTTAAGTATCATTCGGGTTTCATAAACTATGCAAGTTCATGTAGAAATAGGCTATGTGATTATATGTTATAATTGGACATTTTGGTGAATATACAACATGCTAGTTTTGTGGTTGACATTATGCCAAGTTCAATATGTTTAAACACAAGTTTGTATAAACCTAAACTATGCCATTTCATATGTCACTTACTTAGTTATATTTTGATTGGAATGCAAGTTCACATGACCCATCATTCATGTTAGTATCGCTAAATTGCAAGGTCATGCGCCACACACCCTTATATGTTGTAAAATATTACAGGTTATTGATTTTCCCCTTTTTCTTACGTTTATAAAGTTGAGCCGAATTGTGTCTAGCCCAACATTTGTTATAACGTTGCGAACGAATAAACGGGGGTAATAACGTTGGGTGTAAAACATGAAAAATATATGTTGGCATGGTTGGCACATGCCAACGACAAGGACATTTAAGCGGTATGAATTGATATACCCAAGAATAAAAGATATGATATTTACATATAAAATTGAGATTTAGAAAACACGATATGCTTAACCCGAGGTTGGATTGAGTTGTGATGTAAACCTGCCCGGAACCGCTCGGCTGTCCAGTAATCACAACAATACCTATCCAATGTGGGTAGTTAAGCATTGAGCCCAATAATGACCCGAGGTTAGACTGAGCTACGGTGTAAACCTGCCCAGAACCGACCGGCATATCCAGTAACCGTAGCAATACCTGTCTAATGTGAGTGGTCAGGTGCTCCTAAGAGGCTAAGGGTAGATGGTAGGGTTAAGGCAACTATAACACTTAACCAAATTCAACATTGATGGGTGGGGTTAGGTAAATACAGACACTTAACCACTTAACGTGTTTGACTAGAAAAACCTGGTAACGAGGGACCCGTTTCAGCAGTAACCCAAGTTAGTTATCAACGGTACCCTGAAATTAGGCAGGGTGGGGCACGATTACTGGGCTGATTGTAAGCAGTCAAAACGACGGCGGTGGGTGCACAGTGTAGGTTTAACGGGGTGCGGGCGTGCACACACTCCGGAGCAGACAACTAGGGCACTGGGGACACCAGTAGTATAACCTATGCCTTCTAGAATTTGTGTCGGGGCCGCCACCATGGGTCTTGATACACCCCATGGTGGGACTAGCATAGGTATCTACAATTCTTGGGGGCCGTATGACCCATGTTAATGCGAGTAGGAGCCGATCTTTAAATAAAGTTGGGGATCACTTCACCCTCATCATGGGGTGCCAGTTAGAATAAACTCGGATAGATGCAGAGATATAGCATGGGTGCGATAGTACATTCGACACTTCCTTAGCTTGTGACACTTTCCTATTTTCAGTATATATCTATCATGCCCTTTTCTTATTCACATACTGAAGGGTTACTAGATTTACTCAGGCTTTATGTCTGACTCTATTTTTTTTTCGTCTTCTTTTCTTTCGTCCCCTCCCCCCCAAGGTCCACAGGGAGGGAACAACTCAGTTCAGTCAGGCTCTTTACAAGCTCCAAGACCGTAGATGTATGATTTGGATCTCTTTTGCTCGGATTATGGCTTTGGATATCACTATGGGGATTTTTGTCACTTTATTTATGTTTTATGCTTCTTTAATAATCAAGACAGTTATGAGGTTGTAATGTTGGAAGTATTTTGAGACAATTATGGAATGTTGTGTTTGAACACGGTTTGATGAAATAAAAGTCTGTTTGGTTTCCGCTGTTTAAAATATGTGTACTTATATCTGTCTTGAGTTTATCTATGGCTTTTACTTAAAAACCTCCACCAAAAGTAAGGCATTCCCTTTGTAAGTGATCTTAACGGAGGTGGGGTGTTTTAATGTAGGTCACGACTTGACCGAACCACTATAAAATGTTGTGTGTGATTTACTTTTGCTGTTTGAATTTCGTTTCATGCATATCCTGTGATTGTCGTAATGTAAGTTGAAAACATTAGAAATTCGAACCGATATTAGAGAAAATGGGATAACCGTTTGCGTAACGACACGAGAAGTCAACGTCCCAAACTCTAACTCTCACGAGTCGAGAGTACAAAGGACGGGAAGACGACGTCCCTGAGGCGTGAAGGTACACCATGACAAAAGACCGCCTCGAATCCACTCTAACCTGACTGTACGACAGGAGAGTATAAAGGTACTAGGAGTAAGTACCAACAGAAAAATAATCTTAATCCTACTAAAGGGTTGGGGCAATCTGATGTCGAGCCTAATCAATCTCGAACAAGCCCTGGCCAGGCATCATATTAAAGATTGATTGGGAGCATACACACCACACCACCCATCTTCAATTATTTATCTTATTTAAGGAACAAGCTATGCGATTTATATTTTTCTGTCTATACACTTGCAAGGAGACATAATTGTGACTTAAAATTGATGTTTATCACTTATGCTTGTTTATCTTACAACACTGATAGAAATTAGTAACAAACTTGCCAGTATTTGACATAGTGGAAAACAAACTACTTTATTTACATGACTGCAGGTTCATACAAAAAGACTAAACAAAGAAAGGCGAGGGCCGCACTCGCTACAACAACTGTGGACCAGGGATAGGAAAAACAAAAAATAAAGCTGCCTTTCACTTGGACATTGGAGCGGACTTCGCTTTCTTGGCAGCCTTAAGTTTTTCGTTCTCCTCTTTTTCAGCCTCGATCATGACTCGCTTTGGTTTCTTCTTCCCCGGAACTATATCACTGGGATCAATAGAAGACTTTTTAGCAAGCTCCTCATTAATCGACCTGGTTGAGAGTTCAACAACTAACCTGGATCCAAGAGGGATTGTCGCAAGAGTTTTGACAGCCTCGGGATCTTCTTCCTCGGTTTTGGCTTTTAAAAGCATATCCTGCTGGGCCTTCATATCAGCCAAAGTCTTGTCATCGACATTCCCCGAATATCCAGATATAACAACATCTTCATCTTCCTCTTGACAATCATTGCCGCCATCATCTTTCAAGGCATTGATCATATCCCCATCTTTGGGAGTTTCGGTATTAGGGGGCATGGGAGCTTTTTCAACAATTTCATCCTAATCCTTGGCTTTCTCAACAGATTTCGACCCAGTTGCCTCATTGTGCCTCTCATGGATCTCCTCAATGGGATAGATATTAGTGACCTCTTCTCGCACCTCAATGACCTTTTCGGCTGGCTATGCACCTATAGAATGAGAAATAACTGGTATTAGATCAAGAGAAATGATAGGTTCTTCAATTATCTGTCCGACAATATGGAGAAAGGTTGAGATAGCTATAACGAACTGAGGTGAAAAGGTGGAGATACCTTCAGATGATTTCTCAATTGGGGTAGCAAAAGTCTCTGGTGTCGCCTCAAGAATTGGGGACATAAGGGATGCCTTAGGGATTCCTAGATTCTCCGGATCATATCCCTCCGTTACGGTATCCCCGGAGATAGCAGAAAGAACTAGTTTCAAGAACATTTTTCCCTTTTGCCTGACGTTTCTCTTCTTCTATAGCTGCAGCAATGAGTTTGCACCCTTCAGCCAAGCGTGCTATTTCCTCTCCCCTCAGATATTTCTCCATTAACTTGCCCTCGTTGATCGAATCCACATTGAATTCTTGCTTTTCCCATTCGATTATTTGATTC
This sequence comes from Allium sativum, assembly GCA_030737875.1. Classification (NCBI taxonomy): domain Eukaryota; kingdom Viridiplantae; phylum Streptophyta; class Magnoliopsida; order Asparagales; family Amaryllidaceae; genus Allium; species Allium sativum. The sequence goes on from CM060909.1 coordinate 165,979,389, forward strand.
CATGCATATACCAGGGGGATAGGATAATCTTTTAGCCATGCAATGTCTCGGCGACGGATCACCTAAGCAAAAAATCCAATCATAGTTTCAGCACTATCATCAAGCTCTTTTTGAGCATCTGCAAGTCGATCATTGATTTTCTCAACCTATTGTAAAGCTACACTCGCATTCCCCTTGGCAAGAGTTGCCCTTGTTTCAACCTTCAGCAATTTAGCCTCGAGCTTGGCATTCTTTTTAGCTAATTCTGCTTTCTCCTGCTCGAGACGAGTGCAAACCAATTTTGCAGTGGTGCTTTCTGACTTAGCACCTTTGGCTTGTCTCTTTAAATCCATATGCTCCTGACTATGGGACTCGAGCTCGGAATGATAGCGCTTTTGTTGTTCTTCAAACTACTGTTTATAATTGTTTGCATTGCATTGCACAAGGGCAAGTTTGGCTTCGGCATCCTCGAGATCTTTCTCAGAGTTTTCGATAGCCTTTGCATTGTATTCGGAAACATCAGTCATCGTCTTCACATCAGCAATTAAATCGTTAATGATTTTGGAAAGCGTCTTCGAGTACTTTTTTATTTCCTTATACTGAGAGTCCACAAAATCTATTTTCACTTTGACTTCAGCGGCCCAGTCAGGATCTAATGGTTTGAGCTTTGGGACAAAAATGCATGTGTCCAAAATGATGTTCGGGAAATTGTTCTTTTAGGAGCTTTAGTCTGGCCTGGTTCTAATCGTCAAGTATAACTGGCCTCGTAGTGGTGATGTCGACAGTGCGATGCTTTAGATTCACAATGGGCCTTCTTTTAACTGCTCCTTTCCCCAATTCTTTTTGTTTCTCTTTTGAATCGGGTCCCTTCTTCGAAGAGCCTTCTAGAGGAGTTTTGTCTTTAGATGAAGCAGGGGGTTTGGTGGCATGCCTATCCCCATCATGATGTGAGGGTTGACCCTTATGCTTGTATGAGTCTTTACGATGCGGGATCAAGAGCGGGAGGACTGATAATGCGGTGGAGGCCGATTCCTTCTATCATCTCTGCCTCAGCTCTCATGCTGATCTTGCCTTGCACCAAAGTTCATTGGGGACATGCTCGAATGAACATCTCTTGTGTAGTAACGGGGACACCCCATTTGTCCTGTAAAATGAAAATGAGAAAGAGTTAGAATAAGTGGGAAGTTAAAGCACAAGTGCTGTGATGTACAGTGCTAGAGCAAAGTGTATATCCTAAGTGATATCCCCCCTAACAGACCAAAGCCTAGGGCGAGGTCGGTATGTGCACAAGTGTTGTGATGTGCAGTGCTAGTTCGTCATCTTGAATCGAAGATGTAGAAGGACTCCGTTGAGGTATCATCGGATCCTTCGAACTTTCCCCATGCTTGGGTAAAATTTCAGTTGGCCCCTCAACTGGAGGTATATTGTAACAACCCGTAAAATGCGAGCCAGTTTGAAATTTTTATTTTGGCAACTTTAGTGAATTTTGAATATTTAATCTGAATTATTTTAAATAATATCGACGAGAAATTTATTTTGAATATAATTAGAACGTATATATTATATACGTCGTCGTTAGAATATATAATAATTATATATAATTATAAAAGGAATTGAAAATGGCGCGGTAGTTCGAAAATTCGATTTCTAATTTCAAATGAATATACAGAATTCAATATAAGTCAGAATTGAACGAAACAAGAAATATTTGAATCTGTATAATTATATCTTTGTAACGAAGTTAACAAACTGAGATTTCATTTTAGAAATGATAAGATATGTCCAGTTTAAAATTAGAAATAGTCGCTGTGGAATTTATATATATTTTTATATATATAAGGCCCTTAAAAATAGCAATTTTGCAAACGACCTCAGATTTCGACGAAACCAGTTTTGTTGGGTCCGTGATGTCAAGTTATGGCTAGGTTTCAAATTTCATAATTTTTCGAATCAATATGTGAGCGTGGCAAAGGAAAACGCGTTTGACCAGTTTCAGTTGATTTTAATCGACTGGAAATTGGCCATTTTTCCAACAATCTCAGAATTCGACGAAACTAGTTTTGTTAGGACCGTATCGTCAATACGAAGCTAGAAAATATTTTCGGGAATTTTTCTAGTTAGTGTGTGGCCCCGGTAAATTGAAATGTGCGTTTAAATTGAATATATAAAGATTTATATTTTAAATTTAACGGAAACTGGTCGTAACGTCCGAGTTGGCTTACGCAGCATATCCCATTGTGTTCGGAATAGGGGTATTGCGCTAGGGACGGCAGTCGTTGGGTGAAACTCCGAGTTAGAAGGAAAAGTCAACAATTAGGGTTTGGGAAAAAAAATTAAATATAAAATAAAATAATAAAATATAAAAATATAAACATTTACACTAAAGCCCCCCCCCCCCCCGTCTTTACTTTTCCCCAATCAGAAAAACCCGATCCCCAATTTAAAAATGGCCACCTGCGATCCGTCGCACCACCGTGGTTGGTCAACAAGCCTCCCCGAGCATCTCCCCCTCGCAACCCTTCTCCTTCGTCGATCCTTCTCTTCCCTCCAACACCCCACCTTGAACTGACCAAGCCGCCGCTCCCTATCACCACCCCCGCTCCGTCTAGGCGCGCCACGCATGAAGACCGCGCCCCTCTGCATCGCGAGGCCCTCCACCAGACCGCGCTCACACCAAATCGAGACGCCCATCTCCACAGACCCGAAGAGAACCACCGCCACCCCTGATGGCGCCAATGACCTGCCGTGACCCCTCCCCCCCGTAAGTATTTTATTGTTTTTTTTTTTTTATTTATTTATTTTAATTCGTTAAAAAAAAACTGAATTGTTTTATTTAAAAAAAAAAAAAAGGTAAGTTCTGATTTTTAAAACGATAAAAAAACTGATTTTGTTTATTAGAATATAAAACTGATTTTGTTTATTAGAATATAAAACTGATTTTTGATTTAAGAATATAAGAATGATTTTGATTTAAAAATATAAAACTGATTTTGTTTTAATAGTAAAAACAGGTTTTAAAGGAAGTATAAAAACTGATTTTTGGAAATTTTAAACTTTAAATAGAAAATGGTTTGATCTTTAAAGTAGAAAAGACGGATTTTTATTAAGCAGAAAGTTTTAATTTTTATTTCATATAAAGATGCGATTTTTAAAATAGAAAAAAGATGTGATTTTTACAATAGAAAAGAGGCGATTTTTACAATAGAAAAGATTCGATTTTTAAATGGAATAGATTCTATTTTTATAAAAAGGAAAGGAATGATTTTTACCATTAAGTAACGTATATAAAAATTCGATTTTTATATATTGAATAGCGAACTAAAAATTCGATTTTTATATATTGAACTTTGAACTAAAAATTCGATTTTTATATATTGAACTTCGAACTAAAAATTCGATTTTTATATATTGAACTTCGAACTAAAAGTTCGATTTTTATATATTGAACTTTGAACTAAAAATTCGATTTTTATAAATTGAATAGCGAAGTAAAAATGTGATTTTTACGTATGTAGTGAAAGCAGCAACGAAGGTGACAAAAAGGCGAAACGACGAAGACTTCTGCAAAAGAAGTGCCGTGGAGCTAGGATAGCTATATGTGAGAATTTCTCACCTTTCAATTTATTTTTCTAGTTATATATATACTAGGATGCAGACGGTGCTTAGTAGCACCCGACACCCGTCCACAGACCATGGACTTGTTTGTTTGACTGTTTGGTGATTGATTGTGATATTGGTTTGAATGTGGTTTGTGGTGTGAAAAATCGAATCGATAAATTGGTTAGGATTAGACGTGCGCCGTTATAAGGCGAAGGAGTAAGGCTAGGTTAGACCCTTACTCCAAAGTTTGTGGTTTGCATAACGAATTGATTTGATTGATGTGTGAATGGCGTGGGCCTTCACTAGACCGGGGATAAGGCTAGGCCTTGTCCCGTTTCTAGTATCGTGCCGTTATGCCGCCGAAATTTTCTAAAATAAGTTAGAAAAATAAAATTAGCATTTTATTTAACGAATGAACTGAATATAAATTCATATGTTAAAATAAAATGTGTTATCGTTAAAAATATAATTTTTAACGTGAATGTGAATAAATAAATATTCATTTACAAACCAGACGGTTTGTTTATGTACACCTATTTGAATGACGTTGATTGGGTCGATAAATTTTACACATCGCCTAACTGCACAAATAAAATATGTGTTTGATTGTTTGAAACCCCACACGGGTGTTAGGATGAAATTTGAAGTTCACTCATCCTGATTTATTAAATATGTCGATCGATTGATTGACAAGCTGCTATAAGCGTTAAATGTCTATATTTGATGCTTATACAGTGTAGTGCACTTTGGTTGATGGTTGATTATTCATCGTTGTTGATATATACATGTGTTGTAGAAAATCCATATAATTAACATTATATGGTAATTGATTGGGCCTCATTCCAGTTTCGAGAAAAATAGAAATATTTGAAATAGAATATTTGAAAATAGAAATATGTGAAGCCGTGAGGATTAGATTGACGCCATTTTGACGTGAACGATATTTATATCGATTTTATTCATTTTAAAATGAATATTGAAACGTGATTTCGAAATCGAATATTTTGAAATGAATTGAATTGAAAACGATTTCGAAATGAATTGAATTGAAAACGATTTCGAAATGAATTGAATTGAAAACGATTTCGAAATGAATTGAATTGAAAACGATTTCGAAATGAATTGAATTGAAAACGATTTCGAAATGAATTGAATTGAAAACGATTTCGAAATGAATTGAATTGAAAACGATTTCGAAATGAATTGAATTGAAAACGATTTCGAAATAAATTGAATTGAAAACGATTTCGAAATGAATTGAATTGAAAACGATTTCGAAATGAATTGAATTGAAAACGATTTCGAAATGAATTGAATTGAAAACGATTTCGAAATGAATTGAATTGAAAACGATTTCGAAATGAATTGAATTTTAAAACGATTTCGAAATGAATTGAATTGAAAACGAATTCAAATGGAATTGAAAGCGAATTGAAATGAATTCAAATTGAATTGAAATTTGAATTGAATAGAAATGAATTTTGAAACGAATTTATAAAGAAGAATTCAATTTTGATTTGAATTGAAAAGGAAGTTGAAATTGCTTTTGAAACGAATTTAAAACCATTTATATAATTCGTTTTAAATAGTAATCGACGAAATATATATTATATATATTATATATATAATATAATGGCCTGAATAGAACGCGCCGCGCTGCGGCAGTTCGCGAATTTCGATCATTTGTTTCAAACGGACATTACGGGAGATCCGACCGTCGGATTCTCCTAAAACCGGAACCGTTGGGTTCGTATCGAAAAGAGCTTTCTAATGAATGTTAGAAATTTGAAATCTAACGGTTGGATTTGGAGATACGTCCAAATCAAATTCGAAAAAGGTCGCTGTAAGTGCAGTTCGATGGCCGTTAATGGAAATCGACCGTACGGGCCTTGATAAAATTATTAAAAATAGTAATAATTTGTGTAAAATCATAAGAAATGATTTGTGAAAGTTTGGGATGAAAAACTCCATATTTGAAAAGATAAAAATAGATTTTTATCGAAATGAACTAGTTTTGAACTAGAATTATAATTCTATTTATTTTTAAATAAATAAATTGAATTTGAAATGGTTTTGAAAATAACCAAAATTTCCAATGATTGCATTGGAGTGGATTTGAATCGAAATTGTCTTCGGAATATTTCGATGTTGGAATTCGTGATATTACAGGTGTTGTTATGGAAATTTGAAAGATATATATGTATATCGTTATTTCCAATACGACATTTGTTAATCGTAGAATTTGATATTGAATATAGGCCGATATAGTTTCTATTCAGAGCCTTGTATTGAATATCGAATGTGATTTGGGTTTGTCGTGAATGGTGTCTTCACTAACACTGTTCTTGAACCCAGTTGAGAAAAGATTAAATCTTTTTATTTAGATTTAATGAAGTGTACCAATTAAATGATATTTAATTGGAATTGAATTGATATTGATTTTTGGGTTTATCGTGAACAGTGTTTTAAATAACACTTGTTCTTTAACCCGATAATTAATGGGATGTGACTTTGGGTTTATCGTGAACCGTGTTTTAAATGACACTGATTCTTTAACCCAGTCACAGATTAAAACTAAGTGGAGTTTTAATGAATCTTTAATTAGATTGAAAAGATCGAGAATGGAGTATCACCAGTTTTGCTCCAGGCGATAGTTAAATCTTTAATTAGATTTGAATGTGAAATTTAGAAACTAACTGGCGGTTAGCCAAGCAGAATGGTTTTCTGGATATTGATCTGATGTTGGTTTCGGCCTTCGGGGTTAATATTTGGGGAATTATTCTCTTGATTAATTTACGGTTAGTGACTAATGAATTGGAATGAGGCGTATGTTGTGTTTGTGTAACACTTTTATAATATATACGCGAGTTATTCGGAAAGACCGGGTTTATCCCATTCTGAATAACTGATACGACGATAAGTCGAAGATGAAGACGATGGTCGAAGACCGGAAGTCTTCACGTCGTTTGGGTGATAACTGATGATCTTGATTGGGCTGTACACCCAAGAAGATGGAAACAGTTAGTGATCGTCCAGACGTACTTGGAGATCGATGGATATGCGGGGTACTAGGTGCCTCCGGTTTCGTTCAGACCCAGAACGGACTTGTAAATGGACTGTGTGTCTGACATCGGATTTCATTCTGTGTGACTGATATCGGTTGCATAGGATGGCTTGCCTGTGTGGCATGCTAAGATGCAAATGATCGAGGCTTCTGTTGAAAAGCAAAGTCTTGTGGTGATGATCAAAGCACGGCCTTTGTGGCGTAGCTTTGTGTAACGTTTACCTCGCGTGTTTCACACCCGGTATGAACCAAAAACGGGAGACGGACCTCAGGGAGGGCATGCGTTTCTTTCTAGCTAGAAGTGGCGTCAGTGGTTTTACACGCCCTGACGAGTTTGACTTATGTGGTTGTTGCTGTTGCGAGGCGCCTCGGTTATATCGGTTTCGGCCGAATGCATTCTGGTCGGCTGACGGACCAGACTTACACCCCATAGGGTGGGGAGACGTATTGTTCAGGCATAATAATCCACTCCGTGTGGACCGGCCCTGACGATCCAAGGCTTGCCTGCGCGCTTGCCTGAGACATGGGCTAGATTGTCTCGAATCGGTTGAGGACTATCTTTTGCCTCGGTTCATAGATGGAAACCCAATTTCCAAATACGAGACTTTGCGGTTTTGATTGTATATCCTATATATGGCGACATAGTGGGATGGGGCGCTCATGCCGCCTATGATTGATACTTATGATTTGAAGTGTTTTATATACTATGCACTTATAATAGTATCAAATGATTTGTTTTAAACGTATCAAGCATTCTTTGGCTGTTATAAGGGAAAACCCTATCCTCGACTGCGTTGCATTGTGTGATGGGACCTGGGTCTTATAACAGCTTCATTTTTCTTTATTTAGCATTGCGCTGTTGGTTTTATGCACTGGTATTCTTGGGAGGAAACCCGTTCCGTGTTATACGGCGTGGTCCCTTGATTTACCTAATGATTTGAAATAAAGATTAATAACTGTTTTAGTTCTCACACCAGTCACATGACTGACCTGGAGTTTATTGTTTTAACCTAAACTCTGGGTGCCCCTATTTTCGACACGGGCAGCTAGTAGTTTTGGTTTTGCAGATTTATATTCACAGGATCCTGGTTTACAGCTGGAACGATATCCGGAAAGCTTTGTATCCGTATATCTCATTCTAGTTGTGTATTGTATTATTTTCCGCTGCTATGTATTTAAATGTAATTTAAATCTCTGATATTTCTGTGTAATATTCATTTATACTCTGTATATTCTTGTAATCTGATGCATTGTTGTAATATACAATGAAATGTTCTTCTGTATGCGTTCTGCTGTGGCTTGTTCTCGAACTATCCGACGCTTTCCTTTACGGGGAAGTTACGGGTCTTTACACGTGGTATCAGAGCTTTGGTTTACAAAGCTTAGAGAACAAGACACATTAGAAACATACGAAAGAATTCATCAGATATTGGATTAGTAATATCCAATGGAATGACTCGTTAGAGATGGGATCAGTAGTATCCTAGAACGAGTATGAAGAGTATATTTTTCAAATGAAAACAAATTTCGTTTTGAAAATTTAAATCAATTATTCGTATTTGATTATTTATTTTATATTGATTAGGACAATCCGATATATAAAGGTTTTGCATATATGTCTTGCAAACGTGTATTCGAAGTTTTAATATATTGGGTAGATATAGAATCCCTCTAGTGCCCGGGAGTAATTCTGGTGATGGGGCACTGTCGCCAGTATTTATTTTCGAGTGACGAAAGTGAGATTTCTATATATTTCCTATTGACTGGTGTGAGAACCAAAATTAGATAGGGCCTATTGTTGTGATTTGGCATCAAAAATCTGATTTTCGTATATATATCAAATTACGAATTTGAGACTCTAATTCACTAATTGATTGATGTTTGTGTTGTTTGGTTATTTGTTTGCTAATTTTGAACCATTATGCCTAACTGAACCAAATATTGAATTATATTGAAAATTGGTCGCATTTGCTTGCATATACATATATATCTTTGAACAGGTCATAGCAAGGAGGCTAGAGCCGAGAATAAAATTTGTTTGCCCGACAAATAGGTACATGTTTACTACATAATTTCCTGTTTTGTTTGGGTGATGATGATTTTGTGAGCCTATTGGCTAGCCGCTTGGCTTTTTCTTTTTCTTTTTGAGATCTGAAGGACCGGGAACGCTATTTGCAATTTCCCGATGCTCCCGGTGCAGGGGAGGTTATGGCGAAATTTTTCGAAAATTTAGGGTGTTAGCCAAATTTTTGAAATTTTGAAAATTCTCAGAAACTGAAAAGTTGGAGAATGGAAGCCAAATCGAACGTAGTGTTGATTAATCAAACCACTTTCGACTTTGTTCCTTTTCGGGGACGAAAAGTTTTAAGTGGGGGAGATTGTAACAACCCGTAAAATGCGAGCCAGTTTGAAATTTTTATTTTGGCAACTTTAGTGAATTTTGAATATTTAATCTGAATTATTTTAAATAATATCGACGAGAAATTTATTTTGAATATAATTAGAACGTATATATTATATACGTCGTCGTTAGAATATATAATAATTATATATAATTATAAAAGGAATTGAAAATGGCGCGGTAGTTCGAAAATTCGATTTCTAATTTCAAATGAATATACAGAATTCAATATAAGTCAGAATTGAACGAAACAAGAAATATTTGAATCTGTATAATTATATCTTTGTAACGAAGTTAACAAACTGAGATTTCATTTTAGAAATGATAAGATATGTCCAGTTTAAAATTAGAAATAGTCGCTGTGGAATTTATATATATTTTTATATATATAAGGCCCTTAAAAATAGCAATTTTGCAAACGACCTCAGATTTCGACGAAACCAGTTTTGTTGGGTCCGTGATGTCAAGTTATGGCTAGGTTTCAAATTTCATAATTTTTCGAATCAATATGTGAGCGTGGCAAAGGAAAACGCGTTTGACCAGTTTCAGTTGATTTTAATCGACTGGAAATTGGCCATTTTTCCAACAATCTCAGAATTCGACGAAACTAGTTTTGTTAGGACCGTATCGTCAATACGAAGCTAGAAAATATTTTCGGGAATTTTTCTAGTTAGTGTGTGGCCCCGGTAAATTGAAATGTGCGTTTAAATTGAATATATAAAGATTTATATTTTAAATTTAACGGAAACTGGTCGTAACGTCCGAGTTGGCTTACGCAGCATATCCCATTGTGTTCGGAATAGGGGTATTGCGCTAGGGACGGCAGTCGTTGGGTGAAACTCCGAGTTAGAAGGAAAAGTCAACAATTAGGGTTTGGGAAAAAAAATTAAATATAAAATAAAATAATAAAATATAAAAATATAAACATTTACACTAAAGCCCCCCCCCCCCCCGTCTTTACTTTTCCCCAATCAGAAAAACCCGATCCCCAATTTAAAAATGGCCACCTGCGATCCGTCGCACCACCGTGGTTGGTCAACAAGCCTCCCCGAGCATCTCCCCCTCGCAACCCTTCTCCTTCGTCGATCCTTCTCTTCCCTCCAACACCCCACCTTGAACTGACCAAGCCGCCGCTCCCTATCACCACCCCCGCTCCGTCTAGGCGCGCCACGCATGAAGACCGCGCCCCTCTGCATCGCGAGGCCCTCCACCAGACCGCGCTCACACCAAATCGAGACGCCCATCTCCACAGACCCGAAGAGAACCACCGCCACCCCTGATGGCGCCAATGACCTGCCGTGACCCCTCCCCCCCGTAAGTATTTTATTGTTTTTTTTTTTTTATTTATTTATTTTAATTCGTTAAAAAAAAACTGAATTGTTTTATTTAAAAAAAAAAAAAAGGTAAGTTCTGATTTTTAAAACGATAAAAAAACTGATTTTGTTTATTAGAATATAAAACTGATTTTGTTTATTAGAATATAAAACTGATTTTTGATTTAAGAATATAAGAATGATTTTGATTTAAAAATATAAAACTGATTTTGTTTTAATAGTAAAAACAGGTTTTAAAGGAAGTATAAAAACTGATTTTTGGAAATTTTAAACTTTAAATAGAAAATGGTTTGATCTTTAAAGTAGAAAAGACGGATTTTTATTAAGCAGAAAGTTTTAATTTTTATTTCATATAAAGATGCGATTTTTAAAATAGAAAAAAGATGTGATTTTTACAATAGAAAAGAGGCGATTTTTACAATAGAAAAGATTCGATTTTTAAATGGAATAGATTCTATTTTTATAAAAAGGAAAGGAATGATTTTTACCATTAAGTAACGTATATAAAAATTCGATTTTTATATATTGAATAGCGAACTAAAAATTCGATTTTTATATATTGAACTTTGAACTAAAAATTCGATTTTTATATATTGAACTTCGAACTAAAAATTCGATTTTTATATATTGAACTTCGAACTAAAAGTTCGATTTTTATATATTGAACTTTGAACTAAAAATTCGATTTTTATAAATTGAATAGCGAAGTAAAAATGTGATTTTTACGTATGTAGTGAAAGCAGCAACGAAGGTGACAAAAAGGCGAAACGACGAAGACTTCTGCAAAAGAAGTGCCGTGGAGCTAGGATAGCTATATGTGAGAATTTCTCACCTTTCAATTTATTTTTCTAGTTATATATATACTAGGATGCAGACGGTGCTTAGTAGCACCCGACACCCGTCCACAGACCATGGACTTGTTTGTTTGACTGTTTGGTGATTGATTGTGATATTGGTTTGAATGTGGTTTGTGGTGTGAAAAATCGAATCGATAAATTGGTTAGGATTAGACGTGCGCCGTTATAAGGCGAAGGAGTAAGGCTAGGTTAGACCCTTACTCCAAAGTTTGTGGTTTGCATAACGAATTGATTTGATTGATGTGTGAATGGCGTGGGCCTTCACTAGACCGGGGATAAGGCTAGGCCTTGTCCCGTTTCTAGTATCGTGCCGTTATGCCGCCGAAATTTTCTAAAATAAGTTAGAAAAATAAAATTAGCATTTTATTTAACGAATGAACTGAATATAAATTCATATGTTAAAATAAAATGTGTTATCGTTAAAAATATAATTTTTAACGTGAATGTGAATAAATAAATATTCATTTACAAACCAGACGGTTTGTTTATGTACACCTATTTGAATGACGTTGATTGGGTCGATAAATTTTACACATCGCCTAACTGCACAAATAAAATATGTGTTTGATTGTTTGAAACCCCACACGGGTGTTAGGATGAAATTTGAAGTTCACTCATCCTGATTTATTAAATATGTCGATCGATTGATTGACAAGCTGCTATAAGCGTTAAATGTCTATATTTGATGCTTATACAGTGTAGTGCACTTTGGTTGATGGTTGATTATTCATCGTTGTTGATATATACATGTGTTGTAGAAAATCCATATAATTAACATTATATGGTAATTGATTGGGCCTCATTCCAGTTTCGAGAAAAATAGAAATATTTGAAATAGAATATTTGAAAATAGAAATATGTGAAGCCGTGAGGATTAGATTGACGCCATTTTGACGTGAACGATATTTATATCGATTTTATTCATTTTAAAATGAATATTGAAACGTGATTTCGAAATCGAATATTTTGAAATGAATTGAATTGAAAACGATTTCGAAATGAATTGAATTGAAAACGATTTCGAAATGAATTGAATTGAAAACGATTTCGAAATGAATTGAATTGAAAACGATTTCGAAATGAATTGAATTGAAAACGATTTCGAAATGAATTGAATTGAAAACGATTTCGAAATGAATTGAATTGAAAACGATTTCGAAATGAATTGAATTGAAAACGATTTCGAAATAAATTGAATTGAAAACGATTTCGAAATGAATTGAATTGAAAACGATTTCGAAATGAATTGAATTGAAAACGATTTCGAAATGAATTGAATTGAAAACGATTTCGAAATGAATTGAATTGAAAACGATTTCGAAATGAATTGAATTTTAAAACGATTTCGAAATGAATTGAATTGAAAACGAATTCAAATGGAATTGAAAGCGAATTGAAATGAATTCAAATTGAATTGAAATTTGAATTGAATAGAAATGAATTTTGAAACGAATTTATAAAGAAGAATTCAATTTTGATTTGAATTGAAAAGGAAGTTGAAATTGCTTTTGAAACGAATTTAAAACCATTTATATAATTCGTTTTAAATAGTAATCGACGAAATATATATTATATATATTATATATATAATATAATGGCCTGAATAGAACGCGCCGCGCTGCGGCAGTTCGCGAATTTCGATCATTTGTTTCAAACGGACATTACGGGAGATCCGACCGTCGGATTCTCCTAAAACCGGAACCGTTGGGTTCGTATCGAAAAGAGCTTTCTAATGAATGTTAGAAATTTGAAATCTAACGGTTGGATTTGGAGATACGTCCAAATCAAATTCGAAAAAGGTCGCTGTAAGTGCAGTTCGATGGCCGTTAATGGAAATCGACCGTACGGGCCTTGATAAAATTATTAAAAATAGTAATAATTTGTGTAAAATCATAAGAAATGATTTGTGAAAGTTTGGGATGAAAAACTCCATATTTGAAAAGATAAAAATAGATTTTTATCGAAATGAACTAGTTTTGAACTAGAATTATAATTCTATTTATTTTTAAATAAATAAATTGAATTTGAAATGGTTTTGAAAATAACCAAAATTTCCAATGATTGCATTGGAGTGGATTTGAATCGAAATTGTCTTCGGAATATTTCGATGTTGGAATTCGTGATATTACAGGTGTTGTTATGGAAATTTGAAAGATATATATGTATATCGTTATTTCCAATACGACATTTGTTAATCGTAGAATTTGATATTGAATATAGGCCGATATAGTTTCTATTCAGAGCCTTGTATTGAATATCGAATGTGATTTGGGTTTGTCGTGAATGGTGTCTTCACTAACACTGTTCTTGAACCCAGTTGAGAAAAGATTAAATCTTTTTATTTAGATTTAATGAAGTGTACCAATTAAATGATATTTAATTGGAATTGAATTGATATTGATTTTTGGGTTTATCGTGAACAGTGTTTTAAATAACACTTGTTCTTTAACCCGATAATTAATGGGATGTGACTTTGGGTTTATCGTGAACCGTGTTTTAAATGACACTGATTCTTTAACCCAGTCACAGATTAAAACTAAGTGGAGTTTTAATGAATCTTTAATTAGATTGAAAAGATCGAGAATGGAGTATCACCAGTTTTGCTCCAGGCGATAGTTAAATCTTTAATTAGATTTGAATGTGAAATTTAGAAACTAACTGGCGGTTAGCCAAGCAGAATGGTTTTCTGGATATTGATCTGATGTTGGTTTCGGCCTTCGGGGTTAATATTTGGGGAATTATTCTCTTGATTAATTTACGGTTAGTGACTAATGAATTGGAATGAGGCGTATGTTGTGTTTGTGTAACACTTTTATAATATATACGCGAGTTATTCGGAAAGACCGGGTTTATCCCATTCTGAATAACTGATACGACGATAAGTCGAAGATGAAGACGATGGTCGAAGACCGGAAGTCTTCACGTCGTTTGGGTGATAACTGATGATCTTGATTGGGCTGTACACCCAAGAAGATGGAAACAGTTAGTGATCGTCCAGACGTACTTGGAGATCGATGGATATGCGGGGTACTAGGTGCCTCCGGTTTCGTTCAGACCCAGAACGGACTTGTAAATGGACTGTGTGTCTGACATCGGATTTCATTCTGTGTGACTGATATCGGTTGCATAGGATGGCTTGCCTGTGTGGCATGCTAAGATGCAAATGATCGAGGCTTCTGTTGAAAAGCAAAGTCTTGTGGTGATGATCAAAGCACGGCCTTTGTGGCGTAGCTTTGTGTAACGTTTACCTCGCGTGTTTCACACCCGGTATGAACCAAAAACGGGAGACGGACCTCAGGGAGGGCATGCGTTTCTTTCTAGCTAGAAGTGGCGTCAGTGGTTTTACACGCCCTGACGAGTTTGACTTATGTGGTTGTTGCTGTTGCGAGGCGCCTCGGTTATATCGGTTTCGGCCGAATGCATTCTGGTCGGCTGACGGACCAGACTTACACCCCATAGGGTGGGGAGACGTATTGTTCAGGCATAATAATCCACTCCGTGTGGACCGGCCCTGACGATCCAAGGCTTGCCTGCGCGCTTGCCTGAGACATGGGCTAGATTGTCTCGAATCGGTTGAGGACTATCTTTTGCCTCGGTTCATAGATGGAAACCCAATTTCCAAATACGAGACTTTGCGGTTTTGATTGTATATCCTATATATGGCGACATAGTGGGATGGGGCGCTCATGCCGCCTATGATTGATACTTATGATTTGAAGTGTTTTATATACTATGCACTTATAATAGTATCAAATGATTTGTTTTAAACGTATCAAGCATTCTTTGGCTGTTATAAGGGAAAACCCTATCCTCGACTGCGTTGCATTGTGTGATGGGACCTGGGTCTTATAACAGCTTCATTTTTCTTTATTTAGCATTGCGCTGTTGGTTTTATGCACTGGTATTCTTGGGAGGAAACCCGTTCCGTGTTATACGGCGTGGTCCCTTGATTTACCTAATGATTTGAAATAAAGATTAATAACTGTTTTAGTTCTCACACCAGTCACATGACTGACCTGGAGTTTATTGTTTTAACCTAAACTCTGGGTGCCCCTATTTTCGACACGGGCAGCTAGTAGTTTTGGTTTTGCAGATTTATATTCACAGGATCCTGGTTTACAGCTGGAACGATATCCGGAAAGCTTTGTATCCGTATATCTCATTCTAGTTGTGTATTGTATTATTTTCCGCTGCTATGTATTTAAATGTAATTTAAATCTCTGATATTTCTGTGTAATATTCATTTATACTCTGTATATTCTTGTAATCTGATGCATTGTTGTAATATACAATGAAATGTTCTTCTGTATGCGTTCTGCTGTGGCTTGTTCTCGAACTATCCGACGCTTTCCTTTACGGGGAAGTTACGGGTCTTTACATATATACATGTAAGGGCCCCCCCATGACCTATGCTACGGGTTATAGAGACCAAGCGATGCCGATGAAGATATTCATCCACTAAACAGTCTTTAATGGTCAAGAATTTTTTATCACCGTTGAGTAACCGATTCAAGCGATCAAATTGTTCCTGATGCTTCTCTTGTGGCGAGTTAGGAACTACAAGTGAAAATAAGTAATGATTAATATATTTACAATAGAGATCGGAACTAAGACTCAAAGATTGGTATTTTTACTTGATTTAAGCCATCTCCTAGCGCAACCCTGTTGCTGCCTAATATAGAACCATTCAAGCCTAGGATCGCCAACTTTGCTGCTAAATGGGACGGTTATGATCTTTCTTTTGGGCATAGATTCGAAATATACAAAGGAGGGGGTATCCCGAGTTCTGTGTTTGAAGTTATAGAAGAAATGAAGGTCTTCAAAAGTAAGTTCAACACCTAGAATTTCTTTATATGCTATGTACAAAGTATATAGATAAGCATAGGAGTTGGACTGAAGTTGCATGGGGGCAATCTGCATTTGTCTCAGAAAATCGACGACGAATGGCGAAAATGGAGGTAACGGGCCAATAAGGCACACTAATCTAGTGATGGCCATGTATCCTTCCGGTGAATTATGAGGTCGATCTGTTTTCGAGGGGTACTCAGTATCTCTTCGAAGAATCCCATGCCTTAGACATATCCGTGCAAGTTTGTTTTTGTCAATCGTTAATGCAACGGAGTCGCGTGGATTCTCCAAAATTGTGACATTTTCAAACTCGTCTGAAGCACGATTGTCTCCAACTCCTCCCTCTTCTTCGTCATCCATAGAGACATCACCTCCAGATGATACTCCACTCTCTTGGACCCCTGGTTCATAGTCCGAACCATCACTATTCCAACCTGAATCCGAAATACTAGATACATCCTCAATACTGGGATTCTCAGATGTTCTTACAACTTCGCTTATCTCTGATAATCTAGACGAAAATCTTTCAATCATGTCTATTGTACTATCGAAGAAATAATAGCAGAAATTAGAGTGAGGTTGCCCCTTTCCCCCTGTGCATGAGTATAAGCTGAAATATGCAAATGTGCGTGCAGTGACAGAATTAAAGAAATACGATGTAAAAGACGCAATTCAAGAAATTGACAAAGAAGTTATGTACTCATGATAGCCTTGGAAGTTATGTCATGATCATAAGGCTCTATCTTAACTGTCCATGAAATCACAATCCGCATTTAGTTTTGATTAAGTTGGTTAAAGCACACTGGCATAACTTCGGATCGGTTCAGATACTTCAATAATCAACGCGATCGGTTTGGGTGTCTTCATCATCAATGGATCCGTTCAGTCATCTATGTAGCAAGCGGGTCGGATCATAACTTGAAGATGAATGGGTTCGGATTGGGTGGACCCTCAAAGAAGAAGCTCGGTTTGGGTCAGTTAACACCGAGCCGAACCACACTGATGCCTTGAAGTTTATTTTTCTTCATTCATGTGTCTTTGGAACTCTACCCAATCTAGGCTACTCCAATCCGAACCGAGGTCACGAGTTTTGCTCAATAAATTAATTCTTGTCCATTCTACCCTAACCCAATCCTTCCCCCCTTAATGTTTACACCGTTGACTTCTTTGCATCAAACCGATTCGTTCCTTCTTTTCCAAACTCATTATCTCTCTTCTTCCTATACTAAACCAAAAGCTCACTCTCTCCACTCGCAAATTACTGAGACCCACGGCTCATCCACCAACAGTTATATGCGACGCCATGACCGGTTTCATCAACTCCGACACCACGAGTTGGTGAGAAGCTCCACCAACGACGACGGCGGTGAGATGGAGACCCCTAAAATCGACGTCAACGTTAATTACCGTGGGCTCACATAAATTGAAGCGAAGTTCAATTATGATTATTGCAAAACCAACGATTAAATCAAAGAGAAAAAGATTTAAGATTTAAACCCACCTTCAGGTTTGTTTTAGAATTTAGAAGAAATTACGAAGGATTTGGGGATTAGTGTTTGTGTTGAGTTAGGGAGATGAAGGCAAAGTAAAGTGAAAGGGGAAAGAAAGTTTTTTGCAAATTTATATAAAAAAAGGGGCTATTCGTATTCTAGTAGGCCCTCAGTTCTCAGACTGAACCGTTCACAGAAAGAGCCCACAACCCTTAAGCCCATTGGTGCAATGATGATCAAAACAAGGACCGGATCAGATAGACTTAATCCGAACCATAACCATCATTTTTGATTCAACACATGAGACAAGCCCGAAAGAAGAAGTAATAAGTTATAAGTATGCACTATGAAAGTTTACCTGGAGGAGCTGCATGGACGTTAGATGGAGTTCTCGAAGTTATTTTAAATAACGGAAGTGGTTTATGCATTCCATAACATATTTATAGACAACAAGAGATGTGACTTGATGAAGCAATATGACCTTACAAACGAATGGAAACAATTATTCAATGACTTTAATTCAAAAACCAATAGACAGACCATTTCGAAACACACTCCATCTTCGATAAAAGCATACTTCGATGGAGCAAAATGTTAGCCTACTTTGTGGTTAGGCTACACAAAGCTAGAACAAGACTCAATAAATAGGTATGACGGAGAAATTTGTCACAGGAAATCGGATCGGTTCGGAAACCTCCGAACCGAATCCTATTCGCTTTGAAGCAAACAGCCCAGGAGATGATGAAAAGAAGACACATCCGGATCGGACCGGCGCCTTCCGATCTAAACCCCCATCAACTATCCAATCCAAACCATGGGCCTGTACCTGGAAAGCACGATTTCCTCCAAATGCGAAGCGGTTACCGACCCAGTATCCCACATTCACCCACGATCGTTGTGCGTTAGCAACATCTCAGGGCTCCCACTTCCGAACCGAACGGGATGGCTGCCATGTGTACCCGAACCAAAGGCCTTCCAAAGAAATTTTTTCCTATAAATACACCTCAAGCCTCATTTGAAGGGATTTTTGGCAAATTGTTGGCTCTCTCCTACAAAGAAACCGAATTTCACTATTTTATTCAAATCATTATCAACTTTTAGAGCATATTTAATCAAAGATTGAGTGAAATTATTCATTGTAAAAGTGAGATTGAGTGAAGACAAGCATTGTGTTTGTATTTCAATCATCAATCAACGAGGTATAAAGTGTACATAGGCTCTTTAATGTCGAACCGCTATAAATTGTGTGTTCTCTTGTCTTGGTTTGGTTCAGGCCCTTCTCAGGGTCTTCGAGCGCGCGACACCTCTTGATATTTTTCGTATAAGGGAAGGAGTCTAAATCAATGTACATTAATGAACCATCATTGATGGACGTTGCACATGACACATTCAATTTGACTCGATGGCGCTAATACTAATAGAAGTAGCGGACTCTCCGTCTAGCGAAGGGGACCGAAGGAGACCGAAGCATGATGCGAGCGAAGTGAGCGGGAGGCTGCCTAGGTATCATAGGTGCCTTGTTAGGCTTAACTGCGCCTTACGGGACTTTATCTTTCAATTATCATTGAATTGGGTGTTAGAACCATTTTTGAATCTAACAGTATTGCTTTTTTTTAATTCTTTTGTAACCGTCTCAAATATTTTCTAGTGTCTATAAAATAAGGGATTACTAGTTTGTCACTAAAACTAGGGTTTACTAGCTACGGGTTTGTAGCTAGGAGAAAATCTGATATCGAGGATATAGATCATTCTAGGGTTTTGAGCATAGGATTAGAACAAGGGAATGGTTTGCGGGTTTATAGGGTTTTGTAAGCGGGATCTGTTTTAATTCCTAGTAAAAATCTTGGGAATGTAGCAGTAGGTAGGATTTGTTGATGCTGGGTAAAAACTATGTTATTTATTTCTGCATTTATATTCTCTATTATTATCTGTGCCCAATTTGTGCTCGATATTTTTTAATATCTTGAATTAATTTAATAAGTCCTATTCACCCCCTCTAGGGTTAATCTAGATCCAACAGATATATCTCATAATCCTTCTCGTCTTTGGAATACACCATGATATCGTCGATGAAGACCAAAAAAAACATGGCTAAGTGCTCTTGGAAACCTCAGTTCATCAAATCCATAAAGAAAGCAGGTGCATTCATTACCCCAAATGACATGACCATCCATTCATACGATCCATAACTTGTCTAAAACACTGTCACTGGAATATTATCTTCTTCTACTCGCAGTTGCTGAATTCCGATAGGCAGATTTAACTGAGAAAACACTCTTGCTCCACTAGGCTAATCAAGTAGATCATATATTCTCGGGGAATATTAACTATTCTTCATTGTTCTCCTATTGAGATTTTAAAGTCATTGCTACAAAATTGGTCATTTATCTTAGTTGTTTGCTGCCTTTTGCATTGGTCGCCGACGGTAGCAAATGTAGATGTCATAATAGGCATAAACTTATTGCTATGTTTTTTAACACACCCAGAAAACCATTTTTTGCAACGATTGTGTTAACCAACTTTCACAATACGTCAATTTCTATATTACAACCGTAGCAATAAACATTCATTTGATCGGTGGGAGAGGAGAAAGGACTGGATTAGGGAAGTGATCGGTGATCGACCTGAGCGGATCAGGCAAAAATTAAATCGAAACATGGGTCCACCAACAAAAAATATTTGCGCAGATTTTTCAAGAAAAATGGTTTAGCCCGGATTTTAGTAATTTGTCCGAGCGTTGGGTGGATCAAGCAAAAACTATGTTGAAACATGGCATGATCACTAAAATCTAGTTGCCTGGATTTTCTGACAAAATAGGTATTTCTTGGAATTTACCAGGCCTGAGCAGGTCAGGCAAAAACTAAGTTGAAACGTGACACAATCACTTAAATTTTTGCATGGATTTACCACCCTAGTAGAGACACTTTGGACTACAATGGTCATTTTAGCCCAGATTCCAAAAATCCTTATTGTGAAGGGAGGTAGGAAAGAAGGAAGGATCAGATGAGGAAATGATCAATGATCGATGTGAGTGGATCAAGCAAAAGTCAAGCTAAAACGTGGGTCAATCATCGAATTTTTTAATATGGATTTTTTGAAAAAAAAACCTAGCATTTGACTTTTAATGCTTAGTATGTTGCTATGGCTGTTTTAAACCACCGACACAATATCAGCTATTTTAAACTACCAACACAATAGGTTGGTTTTTTGCAGTGTCTCTTTATTATGATTGTAGCAATAAACCTATTTTTTGCTAGGGTTGTTTTAACAACCGACGCAACTACCTTCTGATTAAGAAAACTAACCCAATCAAATCTCATCTCATTTGTAATTCATCAGTCCAATTTAACATTTTCATACTTTTTAATAATAAATAAATAATACGCAAAATAAAGTATTTGTATAGCTAGAGATTTTCAATTATGGCTTACAATCATTGTTAAGGATGCGGATTAAGGATCTTAAGGAAGAGCTAACACTAAATGGGGAGTGAATAGTGTTTATAAGAATTTTATAAACATCTTTAACAATCTAGAATTACTATATGAATCACACAATGATTATGACACCAGAAATGATCACAAACACAGATATACGTAAATATAAAATGCAAAAAAGGAAATAACACACCGAATTTTATACTGATTTATATTTCTCCTACGTCCAGTCTCATGCAACGCTGGATTGCGTAGAGTTTTATTAATATCATAATCCAATTACAACACCCTTGATTTTACGGCTACAAGGTTAACACCGATTCCACCACCCTTTGATGATGACAACCTTGGCTTATAAAATATTCATATATGATATTACCTAGTGACCTGATTCCCTAATTATCCCCCTTTCACCATGAATTTCTTGACTCCACCTTAAACTATTGTCTATCTTAACTATATCCCATTTTATAATTTCTCCCCCTTTGTCAATATCAAAAACTATCCTATACTAAAATATACTATATTATACCTATAGTTTCTATACGAAACTATATTATTCTACACTAGACTAGACTAAATTGTAACTCTCCCTCACTCTATGACAATATTAAAGAAATAAGAGTATATCGAAGCAAATCAACAAGGTATTTACAAACAATTTGCTTAACATTTACAATCAATCAATCCAAGCATTTCAAACTAAATTCAAACAAAGCATATCAATCAATTCAAACATCTCGTGGAACTTCCACCCATCCAGCTCCTCCAAAGATTGGATCCTTCTTGATAACTTCCCAGTCTTCATCATCTTTTATGTGCGCGCTTTGGTGAGGTTGTTGTCTTCATCTCTGAAAAGAGAAGAGATTAACCAACAAATGGCAGCAAAGCGCTTCTCTTGATGTTCAACCATCTTTATCTGACTTAATTCTAGATGATGCTGATTATGAAGTATTATAAAAAGGATATTCTTTAATGAATTGAGTGTTTCTTCAAGATTCTCACTCAAATTGTGAATATGATTGGCCATTATTTGATTATATGAATAAGGAATGATTAGAGAAGAAGAAAGTCTAAAATAATTTTTTCTAGAAGAAAAGGGTAATTATAGAGTCTGGAATTCATTTAAAATGAAGAGGCATAAGGTAGTTTTGTATAAATTCAAATTTGAAACAATTTGAAGTTCCTGACAGTTATATGTCGACATGTCCATTTATATATGTTAATATACCCCTTTTTGAATTTTTGGTATTTTTCTTTTTCTCACATTTTTGAGTTATTAATTATTATATTAATTTATTTATCTTTAAAATGTTTTTAAAGATTGATTTGACAGAGATAAATATCATTCATTACTACTAGAAGGCAAATACATTCAAATGATACAAGGTACTAAATACGAGATTCAAAAAGGAAATAAAATAAAATAAGAAAGGATAACTTAAACTAATAAACTTAGATTTCAGCGGATGAAGATGAGGAAGAAGATTCTCCAAGTTTTCTTCCTACTTTGCCTATCAACTTGTTCATTTCTGAAGACATTTAGGTAAGAGTCTTCTTGATCTTCTTTTGATTTTTGGCTAACTTGGCTTGGTTTTGAACAAATGTTTCTTTGGTTATGGCTCTACTATTCGATGGACACTCTACACTTTCCAAAGAGGATTCTTCTTCTTCTTCGTCGATTTCCATGATTTTCCTCTTATTCCATTCGAGCTTGTTTTTCCTCAAATGTTTCATAAGGCTTAAAAGTGATTGGAATTTGCAAAAGGTTTAGATTTCTCAAGTTAAAAACCTTTCTTGTTACAAATTCCTCTCCTTTGAGATCCACTCCAAAATATTTAAGGATACAGGTTAGATAAACTCCATGATAGGGAGTGTTTTGGTGGACATCTCTTTGGGTTTATACTCTTTCAAAATTACATTGGCTCAATTAATATCATTAATGCAAAAGATGGCAACAAGAGCTTTTTGGACCTTAAGGGTAGGGTTATTGTAATTTATGGAGCGGGAAGTGAGAGTATGTTGAAGAAGGAGGTTGACAATTCTTGCTCTTGGGCAGAAAAAGTGATTTTTAAATTCCATATGCTCATCGCTTTCAAAGATGTGATGAATGTTTTCCAAATCCGTTTCATCAATTTCAAATTCTGAAAAATCCAATCTCGGACTCTTACCATTTAAATGGTACCCAAAATTTCGCAATCCAAAACGATTTGAGTGTCTTTTACACTACTCCAAACTTTATTTTCATTTCCTTTGTAAAACCACGATTCAAATTCGCATCAAACATAACATACTTCATCGTTATCCGGAGAGTCAGTCAAACTTAGAACTTCATTTTAATGAAAAAGAGAATGAAGATCATAATAAGGGAAATGTTTAAAGATAACAAAGGCTCCCTTATTGACTTTTCCATTAGCGGCATAGTCAATATATGCTTGAATAGCTTCCAGTTATTGTAGAGATGACATTTAAGAGTTTCGGTCAATCTCATGGTTTTTGGTGTACTTAAGGAAGCCACTAGAGATAATTTTTTAAGAGAATATAATGAAGAGAGTTGTTTTGAATTTTGAGTAAGAGGTAGAGAGAATAGAATTGAATAGATAAATAAACAGATAGTTAATGGACATAACTTTTCTGAAAATAAGGACACCTTTTCAGCCCTTGGGAGTTGGTGAAAAGATAGAGGGAAGTTTGAATGTTCAAACTTGTAAAATTCAAAATTCGAATTTCATTTACTCGTACATATGTTGACATGTCGATGCTGGTGAGTCGACGTATATGTATGTTTTCAAAAGACATGTTGCTTTTTGACTTTTTATTTTAATGTTTTATATTTTCGGGTTTATTATTTTCTGAAATAATATTAATCTTAACAAAAATTTAAGATTAATCTTTATTATATCATTATTATTATATTATTATTCATTATTATAATATTATTATTATTGTTTTGGATTTCAGAATCCAATTTTGAATTTTAATGTTCAAATTTGAATTTTTAGAATTTAAATTCTAGATTTAAACAAGGTAAGCAATCAAAAACATCCAAAAACATCCATTCAACCAATTTAATCAAAATTTAATTAAGGCATACCTGTTTTTAATTCCATTTCTTTAAAAATTTCTGAATTCTGAATTGTTGTGAAGCACATATTCGAATTTTTTGTTTCTGGCTCTTCATCGCTCGACGATGAGTCTGAATCATCTAAATTTGCTACATATTCCCTTTTCCTCTTCACTGACGAATTATTATTATCTGTTTGTTGATTTGATTTATCTGGATATGGACACTTTCTCTTTATATGGCCTGGTCTGTTGCAGTTGTAACATCCATCATCGTTTCTTCACGAACTTCCTTGATTATTTTTCTAAAAGTTATTTCTCCTTTCATATCTCAGAAATTTTCTGAAATTCATTGTTATTAAGGAAATTTTTTCATCATCCTCACTACTTGACTCAGAACCGTTAGTTGCTGCTTTGAATGCTATAGGCTTCTTTTCTGTCGACTTATTCTCCTTTCCACTACTACAAAAGTGGGCAAATTCGACATTATGTGGCCTTAGATCGAAAAAGTATAGTATTTCCCCCTTTTTTCAAATAGGCAACACCGGAAGGGCGTGGCATCCGCTGGCGTTGCCTTAGCCCTTTAAGGCAACACTTTTGCCCATCTAATGCCACAGAAAGAAAGTGTTGCATTGTAGACGTAATGCAACACTATTTGCATGTAATGCAACAATATTCAGCATTGCTTGAGCATTAGTTAGAGCTGACTTCTAGGTCACGATAGTGGTGCCATGTCAGCTTTCCAGGTCAGCTGCCTACGTTTCGCACGACACGTCAGCTCCCCACATGTCACGTGCCATGTCAGTTGCCCACGTGTCATGTGGAATTAATAATATTTTATGTAATGCAACGCCACTGTATTATGGAATGCAACACCATTATCTTGAAATACAACATCAGGAAAAAAGTAAAAGCAACAGTAAAAGAAGGCAAATACAACGCTTTAATTATAAATTTTGCAATACCAATTTCGTACATAGAAGAAACACATCCAAAACATTCATTGTAACACCCCATATTTTCTGTGAACATAAAAGTAACAAAACAAAGTATACTTAATTTTTGAAAGAAGAATTAAGGGAAACGGGTTATGCCATTGCGTTCGTCTCGGAATTCTGTTTGAAATAGAGTCTGAGTTTGCATAAATCGGACTCCATATGAAGAAGTTATAGCCCTCAGAAGTTTCAGGAATTTAAATGAATTAAAACCGCTCAGATTTAAGTTTGAAATTCAAACCACACACCCGGGATGGGCGAGAAATTTCCCGCCTAGGACCCAGGTCGATCAGGGGGTCGACCTGGGTAACATAGGTCAACCAGGGGGTCGACCTCTCCTTATTTCTAGATCCGAGGGATGGTTCGTTTTTCTGCATTCGGACGCCCGTTCTGACCAGATTCGTTGATCCCTATGCTATTTAAACACCCCAAACCCCACCTTCTCTACACACCAAACCATTGTAACGCTATGCTGCCTCAATTCTAATTAAAATAAATCAATGGCGTCTCTACTATGCTGAAACCTAAGCTAGAACTAGTGCTTCTTCTTCTTCCAATCTGAATAGGATTAAAAGAGAACAACTAAAACCCTTTTTTAGAATCCAACCAAGGTGAGCACAGTCATTTTTAGATATGAAATTTAATTATGATCTTGACATGGTTATAAATCTGAATTTTAGATTATGCATATTCTTGTTTATCAGATCTGTTTTCTGTGTAGATCTATCTTATTAATATTATAGTAACTATTATGTATCTCTTCCTTCCTACTTTTCTATAGCCAGGCTATCACGAGCCTGAGCCAAATCTCATAAGAGATTGACGCACGGATGCTAAATTTGGGTAAAATAGTGAATGATGCATAATTAGACATGACTGATTTGTGACTAATTTGAGAAAAGAACATATACTGTAATTTAAGATCTAGATCTGGGCATATTATATTTGATAGTCTGTGATTTGGAAGAAGGAGAATTATTGTGTATATGACTTAGGCGCAAAGATCTATATTATAATACGATAACTATTAAATGTGAGTACGCCTAAATGGGGATTTTGGATATTAGGCATAAAGCTGAAATTAAAGGCTGTAATTTGGCAGAAATCGTATTGTATATCATGATTTGAGTTTTTGGAGAATATTTTGTACTGTGTAAATTTAACTAAAATTTGGGACATATGTTATATTGTGAATTACGGCCATAATTTGGGCATGTAAAATTAGGCTTAATTTTATGATTAAATCTGTTAAATTGCCTAATCTGCTAAATATGTTGAAACTGAATACGGTAAATTTGGGGTATGAAAATATGTAGGCTCGATCTAAAATTAAGCAAAACAAGTTAATAGAACTTTGAATAATCTCTTGTAACTTGAAAAGAAGTTTAATTTGCTGAATTGGCATAATTAGTCTGATATTGGCATAATCTGTGAATAAATACTTTAGCTAAAAATAAGAATGCTGAGACATGAGGTTAGACTCTGTTTGCGGTAGAAGCCTGCTCGGATCCAACCGGCTTAACCAGCAACCACAAACTGTCAGTCTAATGTGAGAGGTCGTAGGCATAAATAAAAGATGCTTAGACACGAGGTTAGGTCTGGCTTGTGGCAGAAGTCTGCCCAGAACTGCCCAGCACATCCAGCGGCCGCAAGCTACCGACCTAATGTGAGCAGTCTGTGCATTAGTAATTAATTAATGCAAATCTAGGATAAATATGATGCCTAAAACGTGTTGGGTGGATAAAGTTAAATCAACTGGGCGGATGAATCTAATAAACCCGTTTCGTAAATCTGTAGGCCCAATACAATGTTAGGTGAAACAATCTGTAAGTCTGTTAATCTGTATATCTGATCCGTTAGTCTGAAAACTTGTTAACCTATATATTTGATTTGAGAACTAGTTAATCTGAACTTTGTACATCTGAAATCTGTAAGCAAGTTAATCTGACGTCTAATAGTCTTGGGACACAAGGTTAGGAGGGGTAATTACTTGTATCATCTATTGTGTGGGACCCATATTAGTCAGTAACCCTTTTCTAGTATCAAAACTATGGCCCAACACTAGGAGGGGTCCGGGCATGGTTACTGAACTAATTGTAAGAGGTTCACTCTGATAATGGCGAGGGGTGTCGATGGCGCATTCCAACCGGGTCATGTGCGTGCATGGATCCGGTCTGCTCTGAGGATGTAAGACACCATGACATCTGTAAATAGGTCTGTGTCTATAGGTTGCCACTTTAGGGAATGATACACCCTTCTGTGGGGCCGGCACAGGGTATTTATGTATTAGGGAGCCGACCGCTTGGGGTAGAATTTAGATTACACCTGGTTCTGTTTGTTTCTGTTGGTGTACCGTCTGTTTCTGTTGGGGTAGTAAAGGCTCATTAGTTGGGGTGATAAAGGCCCATTATTAGCATTCTATTTCTGTACCTTCTGTCTCTGTTGGGGTGGTAAAGGCCCATTGCTAGCATTCTGTTTCTGTAGAGATTATTCTGTTTCTATTTCAGTTTAGATAGTAGGGTAAACACCTAATCATGTTATACTAAGTATTAGTGCAAAGAAGTAAGATATAGGTAAGAAGCATATCTTGGTCTATATCATTCTGTTTCTTCTGTTTAACATAAGCATACCTGCTACTCCTGTTGCTATAATCTCTCATCCAGCTTTATTTGCATGTCATGATACTACTATCTGTTTATATGTTAAAAGTTACTGGACTCGCCAGACTTTATGTCAGACCTCGTTTGTTTTCGCCTCTTTTTCTTCCCCCCCCCCCAGATGTTCAGGGTGGAAACATATGAGCTTGATTCACATTCTCTCTGCTTGAAGTGCTTGAAATATTGCTTGGCTTTGACTCTACGTTCTTGTGGCAGTTTATGTTGGGGATTATGGTTTTAAAATTAGGCATTCTGAAGGATTTTGGTATAAGACTGATTCTTGTGTACTTGGGTTTTGGTATTGTGATTTTGAAGGATGTAACCAAACTTATTTCTGTTTCTGCTATAATAAAGTTATAAAATTTTCAACTACTACTTTACGTATCTGTCTTGTAATATTTTGTTCTGTTTACTTATAATGCTTCATAGAAGTTAATGCATTCCCTTTGTGAATGACATTAACAGACATGGGGTGTTTCATTCATCATCACATTCCAAAGAATACCATACCAATTCTTCAATATACCACAAGTGCCAACACAAATGATCAAAAGTACAATTCAAATATTCTACATACCACAAGTGCCAACACATACCACCTTCAATACAAGTGCCAACACATACGGTCGAATGCATTCTACAAAGTAACAATCCCATGAACTAGAAACTGTATCTCTCCACGTCATTTAAGGTCCTCCACTTGCCGGTTGTATCTCTCCTCGTCATTTCAGATCCTGCAATTTGATTTTCACTAGTTCTTTGATAAGTACATTTGTGAATGTATATCATAGAAATATAACATAGCAATGAACCATCTGGCCATCTTAACTAAATCTTATGCATATAATTATAACAATTGACCATTCACCATTGGTCACTCGTGCCAGCGATACCCAATGAATAAGCACTTTCAGTATGCTTCGTCTTTTGTGCATAACATTTCCAGTTCGCATATTTTGTGGCACCCTATAATGGGTCCCTCGCGCATCCTTTCAAGCTTCAAAACCATCATCATCTCCATGTCCCCTAAACCCCAAGCTTCGAATGTTTAAAAAAAATGGAGGACTTGTCGCTATACATCACTGCAATTGTTCTTAAAGGACATTGGAATGTTGAATCTGTACATCACACGCTTCAGGTGACTCTGAATCATTATGCGTGGCCTATGCGGATAATACCCAATAACTCTTTTCTAGTATCATGCCCATCTTACAGTAAGTGTCACTGTGTGCTAATGTTGAAAGTCTTAACGTAACCTAAAGGTGCTATTTACCTGCAAGTATGGTATGATGAAGAATTTGATCCTGAACCAGCATTAGGAGTGGAATCATGGGCTAAAGTTGATGGCTTTCCCAAGTTTTTAAAGAATAATGTTCCTGCTGTTGAATAAATAATGAAGCCAATGGGACGTGTGCTTGCAATTGACTACTGTGACTGGTCTCATGTTGACCACAGATCTTTCTACCTGAAAATGCAATTTTATGAAGGCATTGGTACTATCAATACTTTCGCTGCTCAGTTCAATAACAAGGTTCACCTCATTAAGTTTCAGCGCTGTACCCATGCTCATCCTGGAACAAGGCCTGAACATCTTTTTGTGAGCAATATGGAGGAACAGATGGTCCCATGTTTGTGTGATCACAGAGTCGTAATGGATTTAGATGTAATATTTGACGCGATGATACATGAAGCAGCTTTGCTACCCCCCTTGCCAAGCTTATTTCCTGAAGCCACCCATGACATACATGTTGATAACCAAAGGAACGATCAGTGGGTAGATTTGAAAGTTGATTAGGAAGCTTATTCCTTCTTCATCAGTCTCCACATTTGCTTCCTTTACCCCCTCAGCTGGATAGGGACATGGAATATGATTGGACAGACTAGCTCACCCCTTGTCCTGATGTTGCGGGTCCATCACACGCGACTGCCCACTTCGAACTGGCTCTCCCACAACTGCAAAGCCCTAATGAATCTATTGGAAGTTCCACTGTCGTAAAGCTCTGGTCTGGTATGAATTGATACTACTAATGCAATTTTTTGGGTGTCTATATATGTATGTATTAAGTTATGTTTTATGTATGACTGCTTTATGATAATTTTGCTGCCTTTTGATGCTCGCTACCAACTGGGAATGTTAGTTCGGCTTATTACTACATATTATATAAATTAGTTGGCCGTGTGCTTAGCACCAAGCAAGTCATAATATGGATGCATAACTGAAGTGATCTCAGTTTGCAAAACTGAGCATATGTTTCGAAAATCGAAAAATTGGAATTGGTAGTTTCCAAAATCAAATGGAAAATACCTGTGTGTGTAGCAGATTAAATAGGGGTGAACAACTCGTCCGAATCGGGAAATTGGTAGTTTCTAAAGCCTCTACACAAACACACCGCAGTGCAAACATATTGTAGTAAGTCATAAACAAATGTTTGTGTTTGAATAATGAAACATCCCACCTCCGTTAAGGTCACTCACAAAGGGATTGCCTTAACTTCGGTGGAGCATTTTAGGTAAAAGATGCAGATAAATTACAAGACAGACAAATAAAGCAGCAGAAAATAAAGTCATTTTATAAACAATGTGGTTCAGTCAAGCTTTTACAATAGTTATCTCAATCATACTTTAAAGTAATACATAGAATTTCTGTCTTGATTTAAAAACTTCCAAATATAAAAGAAGCATAAAAATAACAACGATATTCCCCAATAAAGAATGAACCAGACATAGCAATGGAAGAGAGAGTCCAAAGCAATACATCAACTATCTTCGAGCTTGGAAAGAAAACTGAGCTAAGTTGTAACATTTCCTTCCTATGAACCTGGGTGAGGGGTGGGGACGGAAGAAAAGAGGTGAAACAAAACTAGGTCAGACATAAGTCTGGTAAGTCCAGTGACTATTTAGCATGTAAACAAGAAAAAGGATTATGACATGAATAAACTGAACCTAGGACAACACCCTAGAAATAAGATAATAATACTGAGTATAAGACAATACCGTGATAACAAGGATAACAAGATAACATAAGATTAGCACAAGATATGACAAGGCAAGATAAACTGAATGCGCTTCTACTCTTTCTCTTCTTTGCTACTACCTTGTTATTCTGATTTCTATATTTCTGCACCACCTAACTAGTGTCCCAACTAGTAATCTGTATAAAATGATAATATGATAACGTGATCCCAATCCCCGCAATTGTGGTAGCCTTCAGGTGTACATCTATTATGATGATTCCACCCTACCTAATTACCATGAATGTATTAGATGTACCCTTACCACCCTATCGATCGGCTCCCTACTTGTATTAATTTCTCTTGTGTCTGTGTCAATTGACCCTCTCTTGCATGTAGATACCCTGTGCTGGTCCCACCATATGGTGTATCAATCCTTATGATAGCAACCCGACACGATTCAAGATGCACAGTGTATAACTACTGGTACCCAGTGCCTGCTTTTTCCCACTCCGGAGTACGTGCACGCCCGTAAATCGTCGAAACCTACATTGACGTATCCCCTGCCATTGTTTTGACCGCTTATAACCTTGCCTAGTTCAGGGTACCATGATACATCTATGTGGGTTACTACTGAAATGGGTCCCCGTTACTAGGGTTTCCTACTGGTTAAGTTTGTGGGCCTATATTTACTAATATTACCCACCAACCCGATGTGTACTTAACCCTCCCACTGATTCAAGCATGTTTATTTAATGGTTAAGTTCTATGGGCCTATATTTACTAATATTACCCACCAACCCGATATGTACATAACCCTCCCACACATTATGTCATATGGGTTAAGTGTTGCCCATTCATGTTAACTTAACCTACTCATTCATCGTGTCATGTTGGTTAAGTGTTTCTTATTAACTTAACCCCATTCGTTCATCAAGTTATATTGGTCAAGTGTTTCTCATTAACTTAACACTAGTCATTCATGTTATATTGGTTAAGTGTCATCAATCAATTCAAGTTACTTAACCCACCTACTTGTCATGTTACTTTGGTTAAGTGTTGCCTTCTTGTGTTAACTTAACCCTACCACAAATCAAGTCATATTGGTTAAGTGTTTCCCTCTTGTTTTAACTTAACCTTACCACAAATCAAGTTATATTGGTTAAGTGTTTCCTATTAACTTAACCCTACCCATTCATCATGCTATACTGGTTAAGTGTTTCCTATTAACTTAACCCTAGTCATTCATCTTGTTATATTGGTTAAGTGTTTCTCATTAACTTAACCCTAGTCATTCATCTTGTTATATTGGTTAAGTGTTTCTCATTAACTTAACCCTAGTCATTTCTTAGCATTTCTTGTTCATTAGCATTAATTGATTTATTAATGCACCAACCTCTCACATTAGATATGTGTTGTTGCGGTTACTGGATGTGCCAAGCAGTTCCGAACAGTTTTACACCACAACTCAATCTAACCTCGGGTTTTTCTTGGACATGATGCACTAACCTCTAATATTAGATAGGTGTTGTTGTGGTTACTGGATGTGCCTGGCGGTTCCGGGCAGTTTTACACCACAACTCAATCTAACCTCGGGTTAGGCATGTTCAACTTTAATTTACACATTTACCTTACATATTTGTATGTAAATTATCCATAATTATTGCCATTCAAGTCATGCCCCATTTACCCACTAAATCATGTTCATAATTTTTGGTATATAAGTTATACTATTTTTATGCCACTAACCATTCATCTATTTATGGGCTAAATTATGCCAATAATAATAATTTCTAAGGTTTTCCCAACGTTACCCCCGTCATACATTCGCAAAATTCACATAGAATGTTAGGCTCGTAACTTAGCCTAACTTATATACAAAAGGGGAAAGAAGGGATCATGTACCATTCACACAACATAAAATAATAAGGATCTAACTAAACATGTGTCATGTAAATGTGGCATAAAATAATGAACTTGGATTTTTGGATCCGACTAACATGAGTCTTTAAGCATATGAAATTACCCAAATCCAACTAGTCATGTAAATGTAAACTTTTATTTTGGGTCCAATAAACATAAACCTTAAGCATGTAGAATTACACCAGTTCAACTAGACATGTGATTGTGAACTTTTAATTTGGATCAAATAAACATGAATCTTAAACATATGGAATTACACAAGTTCAACTAGCATGTGAGTGTGAACTTTTATCTTGGATCCAATTTTCATAGATATAAATGTAGATCTAAACATAATACATGTCTTGGCCTAACAACTTGCATGTAATATAACATGAATAAGTCACCAATTTTACATGATTGGTTTACATCAACATAATAACCGCAATAGCCTGACAAATTTCATGTAACATAACATGAATAAGTCACCAAACTTTACATAATACATGATTGGTTTAACACCAACATAATAACCACAATAGTCTCATTAGCACATATGATTGAATCGTTACAAGAATAGGCATGAATCAGCATCATCATTATCTTACAACTAGGAATAACGCTAGTTTTCACTTTATTACAAATCATAACTTTTTAATCGTTCACATCTAAATAATAACAGGACTTTCAAACAAAAGAAAGTCTTGTTTTCTGGGATCTGTTTTCTGAATTTGAAAAGTAATCCCTTGAAGAAGACTATCAATTCTCTAAGTTAGTTTTGATTCGTAGCTTTTTACTTGCTTTCGAATTGAAGAAGAAATGGTGGCTAGGCTAGAACGGTCATGGACAACATGGTGGATCCTTGGAATGAATTTGTGTGATTAAGGGTTTGAGGATTATGGTTGCTTATATAGAAGTCTAGGATTAATTCTTGCCTTTGGATATTTGGTTTTTAATCCGTATCGTACACCTAGTGCTTAGTCAGCAAATGTATTTTATATATTAATAACCTTCTATTTTTCTTCCCTTAAATTAATATGAATTGAACTCAGACATCTAGTTGCATGTCTTCTCCAATTAGCATGTTCTTCTTAATTGATGTCAATTAACATGTCCTTATTTTTTATTGTTAATTAACATAAGTGACCAATTTACTATATTCCTCAAATTAACATATTTTTTTAATGTTAATTGACATAAATGACAAATTAGCATAAGCATTTATAAAAATTAAGATTAATTATATGGTTTCCTAATAATACCCTATTAACATGTTTATAATTTGATGTCAAATAACATGCTTTTACAAATGAACATAAATGCTTAATTAACATATTTTCTTTAATTAATATCAATTAATATGGATGACAAATTAGCACAAACACATATACACACTAAGGTCAATTACATGTTTTTCAATCAATGCCATATCAACACACATCTACAAATTAATTTCAATCTATTCATGTTTACATATTCCTCCTTTACTGTATACATTAATTTCCCATATATATAAATATCTATTTATATATATATGCACCTATTCATAAATTCTAATATTGACAACTAATGCAAATTGATTGCTTACCTATTTTAAAAAGTGGAAATCGAGTATATAATTTAATTCCCCTTTTTTTTCTACTTTCCTCGTAACATACAAAGTCAATGCATAATGAAGTTACATACATACATATATATATATATATATATATATCTATTTATACATGCGTAAATCTTTCTTTTTACTGCATGCATCCACACATTTCCTTCCACTTTTTGTATTAATTGCATATATATATATATTCATTTTTTTATTTTATTTTTCTTCATTAATTAATTAACCCTTTAATTAATTATCGTTACGGTATAGTATGTCTAATTTCGGGGTGTTACAAATATTAAACTATGAAATCTTTGTTCAAAAATAGAACTGCTTGCTACACATGTATATATATCACAAAACCTCAAGCATACAGTTATATGTTAATGTAAATGAACCCAAGGTGCAAATAAGTTTTGGTAGTAAAAGGGATTTACCTATATCCCAAGTGGAAAATCACATGTACCTGTATATCATCCGTTATGAAACTGCATCCATGCATCGTCTTTGTCATCTTCATCCACGCACGAAGATGAGCTCATCGGACCAACATCGGGAGTCATGTTTTGGTATATTATCACTAGTGATTGCTTGAGAGCTCTTCATTAATGCTACGTTATTACATTGTCCATGGTCCTCTATTTCGGCGCACACAACGTTTTTCTTGAAAACTCTACAGTGTGCATACGAGTCCTACAAACCCATAGTATCTTTGTATTCCTTATCATCATGCCGATACTCATGCATAACCCAGTTGGTCCTTATTCCTTAAGGAGCTCGACCTCTGTAATGAACCAATGTATTTTTTATGGCAATAGCCTGGTTCATGCCAATTGCATTCTTTCTAACAAATCCCATGGTTCACAATTATGAAGATCAACTTCAAAAACAATATCCTGCTCAATGTTGAGACCAAGAACCTTCCTTTTAAGAAAATAATTAGCAAACCCCTTGTCAGTTGGGTGAAACCTAATCCTGGTGGCCAACCCACCGACGCCATCCCCTTTTTTGGTTTTTTGCTTGGTACAATTTTTGAATAAACCTCTTCATCATAATCCCAAATCCCAAATCGATGGTCAAAGCGCAACTAATTACTCATAATCTAATCTTTCACCGACTAATTACTCATAAGCGAATGGGTTTTCCTAAGTTTGGGATGTCCACACAAATAATTACTCATAATAGAATGGGACTTCCAAAGTGTAACAAATGAAGTAATTACTAATTACTCATAATCTAATCTATATTAAGCGCAACTAATTCCCAGTGCTATCCAGACTGAACCTAAGGGAAATAACTGGCGATGTCAACGCCCTGAGCAATCAAAGCTAGAAAGCGTTTTAAAGCTTCAACCTTTTCGGAATAAAATTTGCTATCTAGGAGAGGAGTGATACTGACGTGAATTTAGGTTTAAATTTTTGTCAATAGTAAAAAAGGGGAAAACGATTAGATGATAGAGAAAAAGAACAACTTATAAGCAAATTATTTTTACATTATTTCGTGAAGGGGGAAGATCGCGCCAAAATTTCATCAAATGAAAGCAATGAGGTGGTTGTCATTGACTGGATGATGGATGAATCATCAGAACCATATATGGTTTGAACCTGGGTTTAATCATGCATCTACGGTTGGGGTTTTGTTTATGCTGATAATGCGGATCGTTGAACTGGATTGTATATATGTAAAGTTACGCTTTTAACTGGTGTTGCAGTCAAAACACTAGAATTCCCACCGTAGTAGTGCATTCACATCTAATGCAACAACATACGAATATTGTTGCAGAAGATCAAAGAAAGCATAGCTTTCGCCACATTTTTCATGCAAGTACACAAATTAGTGTCGAATATGTCCACCTTTGTAGTAATGTTTCAATTCTATAACTGAACTTCGAACGACATCAAATTTCCTGTTAACTCCTCAATCTTCATTTCACTAACATTATTTGCCTATTCAATTGCCAGTGTTTTCTGATCCCATTCTAGAGTTAGTGAATAGAGAATTTTTCTGACTTGATCCTCTTCAGAATAAGTTTTTCCCAAGGACATTAATGAATGCACGATTTCCTAAAACCTGCAGTACATATCAAAGATAGATTCATTCTGATTCATTTTAAATAACTCAAAATGATTAGTTAACATAGATATCTTGGTATGTTTAACTTTATTGGTACCTTCATGAGTAACTTGCAGTATTCTCTATATTTCATAAGCAGATTTACAAACTGGCACTCTACTAAATTCATTTCTATCTAATAAACAGAATACAATGTTCATAGCCTTAGAATTACTTTGTGCAGCAGCCTTTTGTTCAT
Source organism: Allium sativum (assembly GCA_030737875.1). NCBI lineage: Eukaryota > Viridiplantae > Streptophyta > Magnoliopsida > Asparagales > Amaryllidaceae > Allium > Allium sativum. The sequence goes on from CM060909.1 coordinate 166,015,878, forward strand.
TAATTCATCGTGCAAATTTAGTAGTGGGTTTAACATATGTAGTTTTTGTACTATTCCAAGTTTCTAATCCTATGGATTGTAAATATATTTTCATCCAACATGCCCAAAAACAATTAGTGCCATTAAATAGTGGTGGTCTAATGGTGGACTTACCCTCTACAAATGAAATATTGTTACTAACAATATTAGTGTTGGTTGCCATTTAATATTTTCAAAAATCAGATGATGAAACTTTGAAAACCTATTCTTTGATACCAATTGTTAAGGATGAAGATTAAGGATCTTAAGGCAAAACTAAAACTAGAGGGGAGTGAATAATGTTTATAATTTTTTTATAGAAATCTTTAACAATCTAGAATTACTATATGAATCACACAATGATTATCACACCAAAATGATCACAAACACAAAAACAATCACAAACACTGGTATAAGTAAATATAAAATGCAGAAAGGGAAGAACATACCATATTTTATACTATTTCGGATTATTTCTACATCCAGTCCTATGCAATGCTGGATTGTGTAGAGTTTTATTAATAACATAATCTAATTACAACACCCTTGATTTCACTGCTACAAGATTAACATTGATTCCACCTCTCTTGATTTCACAGCTACACGGTTAACACCACTCCCTTCCTTTGATTTCTGGGCTACAAGGAACACGCCCTTTCCCAAACAATTCCCAAATGACTACAATATCCCTAGAACTCTTGAATAGCACTTACAATTAGAGAGTATTTGATAGTGATTGAGAAAAGAAGCAGTTTGGTATAATTTGAATAGAAATCGGCGAAGTGTAAGTGTAGAAATCAAGAAATTAAAATATGATAATGGTTGTAAGAGAAGGGATGAAGAAGAAGATAAAAAATTTATAAAAATATTAAAATTTAACCTCTATTTATAGAGTTTGAAAGGTTGCAACGTTTCTGAAGCGTTTCAAAATATGAAAAGACGTTTCCTTTGAAATTTGAAAAGTGACAGTTATATGTCGACATGTCCAAATATGTATGTCGAGATATATAGATTATTTTGAATTTTAAAAATATTTTAAAGTCTTTAAATTAATATATATATTCTGGAAATTTTTGAATCAAAACAAGTGTTTCAAATGAAGTTTCTAAACTGTAAAAACATAGTAAAATATACTATAAACATATTTACAAAATTATATAATATAAAACTATAAAACATATATATTATAAAACTTTATAAACTGTAAACATATTTATAAGTATTTGAAATCATTAGTAAAATCTTAATAATTTGAAATCATTTTAGAAAAGGAGTTAGAAATAATTTTGAAATCAATTTGAAAATAGAATTTAAAAGTGCTAACCAGAGTTTTACATATAAACTAGACTCTATTACTTTGATAATCTTGTGCTCTTGAAATCTTTATAATGTTGATACGCATGAGTCTTATATCCTTGATATCTTGAATCTCTAAAACTGTACAGTCTTCTATATCACCTGCATATAATTCCTACATATATATATATATATATATATATTCTAGATAAAGATGTTAGTATATATTTTATAATCAATACTGTTAATAATTGAAACAAGGTTGTTGTCATTAAAATTTCATTTTCCAACAATCATTAGTTTTATCTAGTAAAAAGCAATTGAAATAGGAAGCATATTAACAATTTACAAAATCTTATATTTCTCAAAGTTGATACATCTTCACTAGTAAAAAATATACATATACTATATTATCAAATGTTGGATTCAATTTACATTGATTACAATATATCATGGAAATAGATAAATTATTGGTATTTGAATACCGTCCACATCTCATTCCCCCATGTATGGTTTCTAAATCATTTTCCGGGCTTGTACAAGAAATTATTAAATATCTCGGTTAAACTTGTCGTTATAATCCTTTTATGAGGCCAATATCTCCAAGTTTCAAAAACATGAATTCTATAACTATTACATGTTTCGGTAAATTGGCACTTTGCATGTAATTATGCCATGGGTTTGATATGTGAATTGTTTATGTAACATAATAAAAAAATTAGCTAAAATTTTGCATTGAAATTATATTAGTTAGTTTAGATTTTAATTTCCATTTCGTAACATTCAGTTTCCTTTTTTATTTGAATTTTTTTACTTCTTCTGTTAACTAGTAAAGAATGAATATGTAAAGAAACTTGTATGTTAGAACCTATTTTCAAGTTATATTAAAATTTCACTTTCATGAAAAAAGCTAATATTATGATTTGGATATATCCAAAAGTGATAAAAGACACACTAAAGCTACTGAATTAGAAGAAAGAGATGTTATAACCAACCCTAGCGGCTCAACTAAAAGTTGAGACAAAAAAGCTCAATAGGCCCAAAAAAGGCCATACAACTCCTAGAATCTCTTATGCTAGGAGCAACATAATTGATCAATCATTATTTGTGTGGCATGTGAGGGGGCGTAGCTCCATCACTAGGAAACAAGACGTTTATCATCTTATATCCACTAAAGCTAATACTTTTAGCCAAGTTGAGCATAAACCACCAAAATGAAAATGTGTAATATTTTTCAAAATCCATTAGTAATATATGGCATGCTATACTGAAAGAGTTTGATATATTTCTTTGATAGAATTATAGAGCAGAAAGCTATAATGGAGAGAATCGAAATAAATTCTTTTATTGAATGTTTGCAGAATGAAAATTGATATAATATACAATACATAATGTTTGTATACATAGTGGTAACGTAGAAAATAAAGCTTTGGGATTCATGGGGTAATGAGCTTCTTCGGTCATGGGCTGCAAGTATTATATTTAGTATATAATATCTCTTTTGAGAATTAACCTGAAACCCTATTCATTTTATTACGCCCCCTCAAATCGAGGTTAGGGTTTCCTCTATAATGTCTTTCTCTGTGGCGATATGATGCTTTCTCCACTTTAACGCTTGAATCAATTGATGAATTGACTTCTTCTTCAAGATATTCATCCTGTCTAGTTTTAGATCTGAGTATCTGAGTTGATAGGTCCTCAGTTCTGCTGGTTTGCTTGACATTGAGAGGTTTTGGTCTGAAGCTTTTGCCTTTTCATTGATTTTCTTGTTAAAGTACTTTGGTGAGCTTTCCTTGATCTTTTCCATCGGTTATTTTAACAACTCCGAGTTCTTCTCGAAGCTTTGAGAAGTTCTGGTAGGAAAGTGGTTTAGTTAAAGTATCTGCTTGCTGTTAAGTTACAGGTACATGTCTTACTTCCAGATTTCCTTTAAGTACTTATTCTCTAACAAAATGTTGATCATTTTTGATGTGTTCTGTTCTTTAATGAAGTATTGGGTTTGATGACATCTACAAGATACTTTGGTTATCACACCATAATATCGATTTGTTTGTCTTGATGCTTAATTCTGATAACAATTTAATCCACGTTATCCCCGCTGTTGCATTAGCAATGCTTCTGTATTCTGCCTCAGTACTTGATCTTAATATTGTGGATTGTTTCTTAGAGCACCATGATACAATATTATTTCCAATGTATATGCAGTAGCCTATAGTTGACTTCCTGTCATCAGGATCTGATGCCTAATCAACATATGTAAATCCAGTGACACTGAAATTTTTACTGGCTTTGATATGTAGACCATAGTTTATTGTAGCCTTCAGATATCTTAGTATTCTTTTTACAACTTTCCAATCATTGTCTAGAGAGCCTGCATAAATTGACACACTTTGTTAACATTGAAAATTATAACAGATCTAATGATAGTTGCATAATGTAAAGCACCAACTACATTTCTGTATTGTTTTATGTTATATATGGGTACTCCTTTGTATTTGGAATAGTGTTGTTTGTTAATCATTGGAGTGGGATGTCCATTTGTATCACTTATTTAAGTCTATGTTGTCAATTTTTCTATATATTTTCTTTGAGATAGAACAATCTCAGTTAATGATCTTATGTTAACCTTTATTCCTAGAAAGTAATTTAATTGACCAAGGTCTTTGATTAAGAATTGTTTGTCTAATTCCTTGACAATTAAGTTGATTTCTTCTGTATTATTTTCTGTAATGACAAGAACATCAACATATATTAGAATGTATATAATAGAATGTTTGTTAATTTTAATAAATAGTGAGTTAACTGATTTGGCAGATTGAATATTGATTGAATACAATGTATTTTTCAATCTGTCAAACCATACTCGAGCAGCCTGTTTCAAGCCATAAATGACTTTATTGATCTTGTAAACACGATCAGACTTCTAGAAGTATCCTTGTGGTTGATCCATATAGACATCTTCTTTAAGTATTCCATTTAAGAATGCATTGTTGACATCTAACTGTCTAAGTTGTCATCCTCTACTTATAGCAATAGTGAGAACAATTTTGATTGTAGATGCTTTAACCATAAGGGAAAATTTTCTTTATAATCAAAGTCTTGTTGTTGAATGAATCCCTTAGCAAGTAGTCTTGCTTTACACCTGTTGATACTCCCATCAGGATTTCTTTTAGTTCTGTATGTCCATTTTCACCCAATGATATTCCTGTCTTTTGGAGGTTTGACCAATTTCCATGTCTAATTTTGCATGAGTGCTTGATATTCTTTATTCATAGCTGCTCTCCAATTACTATCAATTTTGAATTGATCATTGTTTGTTAGTTCTTTAAGTAATGTAACAGTTGTGTAAAGTTTGGGTTTGAAAATCCTATTCTTTGCTCTTGTAATCATTGGGTGAGTGGATGTAGCTTGTGGTGCAGTGTGAGATTGTTCACTCTCATTTTGACTTTGACTATTTTATTCTTGTGCTGTATTTTGTTAATCACTGACATTATGTTCGTTGCTTTGCATTATAGGTGATTCTCTATGCTGATTTAATCGATGAACAGTATCATTATTTGATGGTGTTGTTCTGTCATGAATACTCACATATTCACCTGCACTTGATATATCTGAATATACATGTAGAGGTGGTATGGATACATTTGTATCACATATTTTATATGTAGTTCTGATATTTTCAGATTAATGGAAAGATTTCTTCATTAAATACAACATGTATGCTTATGAAAATTGATTATCATCTAAACACTTATAATCCTTTTGATTTTGAGCATACCCTATTAAGGTATGTGGTCTTGATTTGAATTCTAATTTGTGTTTATTATATGGTCTTATATATGGGTAACATAGACATCCAAATGTTTTCAAATAAATTATAGTCTAATTTGGCAAATAATAATTTTTCATAAGGGTTGGTTCCTTTAAGAACCTTTGTTGGTAATCTGTTTATCAAATAAATAGCAGTACTAAATGATTCTAACAAAAATTTCAGTGGCATTTTAGCATGACCTAATAGTGTCAACCCAATTTCTACAATATACCTATGTTTTCTTTCAACAAGACCATTTTGCTCAGAAGTATATAGACATGTTGTCCTATGAACTATTCCCCTCTTTAGAAAATAGTCTTTTAAGGGTTTATACTCAGTACCTCCATCAGACTGGAATTTTTTTACATGAGAATTTGTTGCTTTTGTTTTAAAATGTATAACAGTGTCAGATGTTTTAGATCTGTATTTCATAAAATATATCCATGTAAATCTACTGAATGCATCTATAAATGATATATAATACTTGTATCCATAATCAGAACTAACGGGTGCATGACCCCATAGATTAGTGGCTATCAAGCTTAGGGGGTTATGTGTATTCAATTTCTGAATCATTTAAAGGTAATTTACGACTTTTGCCCATTTGGCAATACTTGCAAACATGAGACATGAATTTATCATCAAATTTAACATTGTTTTCAGCAAGAATTTGCTTTACAATACTAATACTGGGATGTCAAAGTTTATTGTGCCACAAATTCAAAATACTACTTTGTTTTCAACACTTTTTTTATTGTGGTTACCCAATACATTTTCTTTCATACAATTGTTGCAGTTTCTTGGAGTGAACTTGCACAATCCCTTCATCTCATTGCCCTGTAATAAAACATTTTTAATAAGTATTCCCTAATCAAGCAATATTTTGGATAAAATTCAAAATATACTTGGTTATCATTAGCAAATTGAGACAAAACTTCGAAGATTTTTCTTAATATCAGGGAGCCTTAGTAGATTGTCTAATATTAACTGCTTATTTCCATTAATATAACCGCTACCAGTATGAGTTATATGAATAGGCTTACCATTTCCCGTACAAACTGATTTATTACCTATGTATCCTTGCATCCCAAATTTAGATTGCCCAAATTGTTTGTTAAATGATTCGTTGCTCCAAAATATGGGTACCAGCTTTCATAATTTATATGCTCCACTCTAGCTAATTCTGATTGATTGTTGACACTGTTATCACTCCATACGTTTTGATCTGATGGACCATGTGCCACTTTTGCATTTTGGTTTCCATTTATTTGATTTGTGGTAGCTTGAGTTGAAGTAAAACTTTGATTGAATTTGAAATATCACTTGAAAGCAGTGTGCCCAATTCATTCACAAATTTGACACTTTGGTCTGTTACCAGTATTACTGTTTTTGTCTCTGCCTCTGCCTCTTGATCTTCCCCTGAAACCACCTCTTTGAGTTTGATAACAGTTTCTTGTATCTTTTCCCTTATTACTGCTGGCGTAGTTGATGATTAACTCTAATTCTTGAGGATTTTTGCTCTCTACCTAGTTTCATGAGCCAAAAGAATTGAATGCACTTCTTCCATTGGAGTAGTGTTTCTTTGAGATGAAATTATTGCTTCAACAACTTCATATTCATTTCAAAGGCCATGTAGAATAGTTAATATCTATTCTAAATCTAGTACTTTATGTCTAGCTGCTTCCAATTGATCGCATATGCATTAACTTTTGCAAGATATTCTCGCATGTTGCTGTTATCTTTTCTTGAATTATGCAGTTGTCTTCTGTAATGCATTATTTTTTTAGAAGATTGAAAATTAAAATTATTTTCAACATTGACCCATATATCATTTGCAGAATTGCACCCAATTACTTGAGACAAGAGATTGTTGCTTATTGATGATACCAACCAAGCACTAATTAACCTATCTTGTCTTTGTTACTTTGTATAATCTTCATTAACAGTAACTTTGTTTTCTTGATCAATAACAAACTTGACGGAATTTCAAGGTTCCATTAAGATGACCCTCTAACCCATATCCTTCAATAGCAGTCTCTATCTGGAACTTCCATAACAAGTAGTTATTTTCCTCTAGTTTGATAGTGATAAGTTATCTCGTGGACTTATCACTGTCTTGACTAGTTGATCTATTGTTGAGGTTGGAGGGAAAGATTGATTCAAGGAGGTTGACTGATTGTGTGATGCAGTGGAACCAAGTGCTTGTGTTGAATCACCCATGATGCTGAAAGATGAATTGAAAGCACAAAATGAATGATCAGAGTTTAAATTGAGGAGTAATCACTTTTTTGAATGCCGAAAATATAGATCTTGGCTTCAGAAAATTTGCAATCAGATGCCTATCAGGTGATGAAACAATTTCTAATGACTGCACTGGTAAGGCAATTTCCTTGAACAAATTTCTTGGTCTTCTTGGTGGTAGCAATTGATTTTCTCTAAAATACTTTGATCTAGCTAATATGATTCAAGTATGATGCAGCCTATCTGTAGATATAGCGTGGCATTGATCTAAACTTTGGCCAACTCTCAAATGACTAGTTTTCAACTCGGATGAGAGGATAAAACCCATGATAAAAATACTCTGATGTTTAAGTGATTTATCTTTGTTGTTGGATTGATGACTGAATAATGCTATAAATCATCTGCTGCTCTAATATCATGAAAGAATTTGATATATTTCTTTGATAGAATTATAGAGCAGAAATTTGTAATGGAGATAATCAAAACAAATTCTTTTATTGAATGTTTGCGGAATGAAAATTGATAAACTGTACAATACATAATATATGTACATATAGAGGGTACATAGAAAATAAAGCTTTGGGCTTCATCGGTAATTGGCTTCTTTGGTAATGGCTGCAACTATTATATTTTCTATGTCATATCTCTTCTAAGAATTGAGTCGAAACCCTATTCATTTCATTATATACTAACGATTTTGATAATATAGGAAGAATAATGTCTTGTTGAACATAAACACGTGGAAGATCGATACGATTTCAATCTCAGATCCACATGTCAGTGGCTTATAAACTAATAGGAAATGTATAATTTTTTTTGGCAAGGCGAAATGTATACTTTTTAATAACATATGCAAAGCACATATGGATGAAACGAGGACATTTATGGAGAAGCTTACGTAATGACACTTCAAATATCTCCCTGCCATTGATCCTTACTAGATATTTCGACCACATACATAATACCAGCAAAAGGATGAAAGTAAATAGTTCGTTAGATACTGACAACGATTTCTAAACTCCTATTTATACCACATGTTTGTTGGTGGAAAAATTTACTATTAATTTCTTTACGTGGATAGAAGACTCGAACTTTATTTTGCATAGTAAGACTGAAGAGTACTAGGGAAATTTGAATTATTTTCAAAATTCCCCATAAGTGTTAAACCATTCATCGAGCGATCCCTCACATTTCACATTAGCTTTAATAAACTAACACAAAAAGGCACCAACAAACCTTTCAGATATTGTAATATGTGGCCAAGTCAGAGTTGATATAACAATAACACTGAAAGATGTCTTATTGCTAGCATGCCACGTAGCCTAATTTATAGCCTCATTCAGCCTGAAGGAATGGAATAACAGAAGACAGGGAATCAAAAACCAGTGTTGTGATAAAGCAAACACAAAAGCCATAGAAACTCAAGAAGAGTCATACACACATATACATACATATATACATATATACACACATAAATAAACTGCTTATTCTGCAAACTAAACATCAGCTTTTGAGTATGTGAGGTCATACCATTTCTATATTTTAAGCTGATGATGGGATGGATCAGTGTAGAAAGTAGTTTGCGAACTTTTTGAGAAAGCATAATTTGGTGAATCCAAGAGAGAATCCAATGTTGGAAATAATTTTGGTTTTTAGGAAAGAATTAATTGTGTTAACAAATTAGTATTTGTATTAACGGAAGAATTAAATTAAGAATAAAGAAAAATCATGAGTTCCCATATATGTAATTTCAGAGAATTCTAGATAATGCTTTGCTTAGAACATTCTAGAGAATGTATTGCAATATTAAAGGATGTTGTATCTCCTCTATGTAAGCAAGCAATTGAGTTTGAAAAAAAAACAAGTTTATTTACTCCTCACAAAATATTATCTTTCAAATTTCTTTTTCATCTAAAATTTCTATTAGTGGTATTGGAGCCAGGTTGGATAGTCAAGGAAGATGGCAAATGGAACATCACCTTTTCAAGTTCCCTCATTGAAGAAAGATAATTATGACGTTTGGAGAATCCTCATAAAGGCTCTGCTTGGATCACAAGGTGCGTGGGATATCGCAGAAAATGGGAAGAACCCGCCGATATTACCATCTTATCCCAAATTGGAATGGATAATTTAAAAAAATTGAAGAAGAAGGATCAAAAGGCTCCTACGCTCGTTTATCAAAGTTTGGATGACACTATGCTCGAGAAGATAGCTAATGCAAAAAATAGTAAGGAAGCATGGGAGATTTTGGAGAATGCCTTTAAAGGAATCGATAAGGTGAAGAAAATTGACTACAAACTATGCGAGGTGAGTTTGAAGCTTTACATACGAAATCATCAGAATCAATTGGTGAATATTTTTCTCAAGTTCTATCTATTGTAAATCAAATGAAAGGATCCAAAAAAAAGAAGGAAGAGCCTAGAATTATTGAGAAAATTCTACGATCTTTACACTCAAATTTTGATTACATAGTTGTGGAAATTGAAGAATCTAAAGATCTAGAATACATGACTGTTGATCAACTTTTGGGTTCACTTCAAGCCCATGGAGAGAAATTAAAGAAAAATGTCAAAGAAGAGCAATTGGAGCAAGCTCTTCAAAAAAACTCACCTTCCGAGAACATGAAACATTTAAAGATGGAAGAGATCGAAGCAAAAACGGAAGAGGCCATGATCATAATTATGGAAGAAGGGATCATCGTAAAGAAGAAAAAAGATAAAACATATATTCTCCAAGAGGTCGAGGAAGAGGAGGAAACATAAGGGGAAATGGAATGACAAGGTATGACAAATCACAAATAATATGTTATAATTGTAATAAATTTGGGAATTTTGCTTCAGATTGTTGATACACTTCTTACAAAGTTAAAGAGAGAATAAATTATTCTAAAGAAGATGAAGAGGATTCAACACTTTTGTTGGCACATAAAGGAGATGAAAACAATGACAATCATACATGGTATTTGGACCCCGGGGCAAACAACCATATGTGTGGAAGGAGAAGCATGTTCAAAGATCTTGAAGAATCGATAATGGAAACATTCATTTTGGAGACAAATCTAAAATTCTAGTTCAAGGAAAAGGAAATGTACAAATTAATTTAAAGAATGGGAAAAATGATTTTATCTCTAATGTTTATTATGTGCCCAAAATGAAAATAAATATTTTGAGTTTAGGTCAACTTTTGGAGAAAGGATATGATATACACATGAAAAATAGAATCCTTTTCATAAGAGATGGTAAAGGTGATTCACTAAAGTGGAGATGTCAAATATAGAATGTTTCCATTAAAAATTTCCAATAATGTTGCAAAATGCCTAAAATCATGTTATAAAGATTTATCATGGCTTCAACACTTAAGGTTTAGATATATCTTTATTTTGGGAGTTTAAAATTGTTAAAAAAAATAAAAACATGGTGAAAGGTTTACCATCAATAAATCATGAAAACAAATTGTATGAAGGTTGGTTATCTGGAAAAGAATAAAGAAAATATTTTCCAAAACCAACTACAAGAACCAAAGAACCATTCAAATTGATTCACACGGATATTTGTGTCCCCTATGAAACCATGCTCACTTAGAAAAAGTAATTATTTTGCACTTTTTATTGATGATTTTAGTAGAAAAACATGGGCCTATTATCTCAAACAAAAATTAGATGTATTTGATACTTTTAAGAAATTTAAGGCTTTAGTAAAAAAACGAAAGTGGATATAAGATCAAAGCTATGAGATCCGATCAAGGTGGAGAATTTAAATCAAAAGAATTTAAGAGGTTTTGTGAAGAAAATGGAATTCATCATCCATTGACAGTCCCATACACTCCACAAGGAAATGGATTTGTAGAAAGAAAAAAAATAGATCTCTTCTCAACATGGCACGACGCATGTTAAAGAGCAAAAATGTTCCGAAAGAGTTTTGGGCTGAAGTTATGAATGCACAATATATTTAGAAATCGTTCTCCAACTCAAAGTGTGTGGAACGAAACGCCTAAAGAAGCATGGAGTGGTAGAAAGCCTTGTATATCTCATTTGAAAGTATTCGGAAGCATTGCATATTCCCATGTGCCGGATCAAAGACGCTTAAAGTTAGATGATAAAGGTGAAAAATACATTTTCATTGGATATGATTCACAGTCAAAAGGATATAAGTTGTATAATCCTATTAATGAAAAGGTGATTGTTAGTCATGACGTAGAATTTGATGAAGAAAGTGCTTGGAATTTGAACAAACAAGAAGATGATTATATATTCTTTATGCTTTATGAAGAAGAGTGTAATGATGATGTGGAAGATGAGCCTATTAGTCTAACACCATCATCTCCTTCAACCATCCATACGGAATATTCATTTGAAGAAAGCTCAAATGAAAGACCACCATGCATACGATCCTTGCAAGAATTATATGAGGTAACACCAACTTTGATGATACAACATTATTTTTTGTTTTTGGAAATTGTAAACCAATAGGTTATGAAGAAGCAAAACATGAGAAAATACGGAGGGAAGCTATAGATGAAGAAATCAAAGCTATTGTAAAAAAACAATACATGCGAGTTGGATACTTTACCTAAAGGACATAAAGAAATTGGTGCAAAATGGATGTACAAAGTGAAGAAGAATGCTAGAGGAGAAGTTGAAAGATACAAAGCAAGGTTGGTGGTAAAGGATACAAGCAAAGAGCAGGTATAGATTATGATGAAGAGTTTGACTATAAGGTTATAAATGTCTTTAGCTGCTCAAAATAAATGGAAAATACATCAAATGGATGTGAAATATGCTTTCCTAAATGGTAAAATGGAGGAGGAAGTTTATTTGGAGCAATGACCCAGTTATAAAGTTAAAGTACAAGAAGACAAGGTTTTAAGATTGAAGATGGCGCTGTACGGTTTGAAACAAGCCCCAAGAGCATGAAATACAAGAATTGATAATTATTTTTTAGAAAATAATTTTATAAAATGCCCCCATGAACATGCTCTTTACACAAAGAAAAAGAAAAATGGAGATATTTTAATTGTATGCTTGTATGTGGATGACTTGATCTTTACTGGAAATAATCCAAAAGATTTTGATAACTTCAAGAAGAAAATGAGTTTAGAATTTGAGATGATAGACGTTGGGCTCATGTCATACCATCTTGGAATCCAAGTGATTCAAAGTAAGCATGGTATATTTATTTCTCAAGAATCATATGCAAATGAAATATTGAAGAAATTCAATATGGATGGATGCAAATCCGTAAATACACTAGTAGAATGTGGTACAAAAATCTCAAAATGTATGCAAGAAGAGATTATGGATCCTACCATATTCAAGAGCATGGTTGATTGTTTAAGATACTTAGCATGCACAAGGCCTGATATACTCTATGGTGTTTGTCTTATTAGTGGTTACATGGAAGCTCCTACTACATCACACTTGAAGACGGCGAAAAGAATTCTTCCAATTATTAAAGGTACCACTAATATTGGGTTGTTGTATTCACATTTTAATAACTTTAAGTTGATTGGTTATATTGATAGTGATTGGGCTGGAGATGTTGATGATCCTAAAAGTACAACTAGAATTTTTTTTCTTCATGGGAGATACGACATTTACATGGAGCTCAAAAAAGCAACCAATTATTACATTGCCAACTTGTGAAGCTGAGTATGTTGTTGCATCAGATTGTGTACGTCATGCAGTTGGGCTTCAAGAATTATTAAAGGAGTCGCACATGTCACGTCATAATGAAACAGAGATTTTTATGGATAACAAGTCAGCCATAACACTTGCCAAGAATCTTGTTTTCCATCATCAAAGTTATATTGATATCATTTTATTCGAGTAAAGATTGCGGAAAAAGAGATACAAGCGAAGTTCATCAATTAAAAGGACCAAGTTGCGGATAACTTCACAAAAGCATTGAAGCGTGATGATTTTTAAACGATTGCGAGACATTCTTGAAGTTATAATACCAAGCTTATGCGTGGGGATGTTAGAAATAATATTGTTTTTTAGAAAAGAATTAATTGTGTCAACAAACTAGCATTTGAATTAATGGAAGGATTAAATTAAGACTAAAGAAAAATCTAGAATTCCCATATATTTAATTTAAGAGAATTCTAAATAATGCTGTGCTTAGAACATTCTAAAGAATGTATTGCAATATTAAAGTATGTTGTGTCTCCTCTATGTAAGCAAGCAATTGAGTTTGAAGAAAAATAATAAAACAAGTTTATTCCCTTCTCACACGATATTATCTCTCAAATTTCTAACATCCAAAACACACACGCACATAATATATGTGTATATATATACATGTGTGTTCGCGCATGTGTATACATATGTGTTTGTGTGTATGAGAGATAAGATCAAGATCACCTCAAATAGTGCAACACCTCTTTAGCCACCTTAATTTCCATTATACAATTTCCTTTTTGTTTCCTTCCACTAACTCTGTATCCCACTCATAGATTATTAAAATATAAATGAATGGTTGTTATCTGGATGCAAAAGTGGTGTCTTATATATATATATATATATATATATATATATATATATATATATGCATACATACATACATATATATAAACGAATTTCCTCTTAAAAATGGCAAACAATGTCCCGCCTAATCTTCCTGACCAATCTCAAAATCAAAATCATAATCAATCAGAACCTCTTAATTTAAATCAGAGAAACAATAATTCCCAGAATCGATTGAATGAAGATGATTTTTCTTCTCTCCACTTTGTTGAACCGACAGAGAACTGTGTTTTTGTTCCTGAAGAATCATTTCAAGCTTCAGGTAATTCATGGAGAAATACTGTAGCTCTCCATCCAGTGGATTTTAAGCTAACAGTGGTTAAGCTGAAGGATTATATTTCAAAGGTATGGAAACCGAAAGGTAGTTTTAGAGTCCATATTGCTCCCGGTTTTAACTATATTGTTCGATTTGAGGAAGTGTTTGATGTTTTGTCAGTACTTCGAATTTGAACTTACTCTTATTTTGGAAGGCTATTAATGGTTTTTATATGGTTTCCTGGATATGATTTTGAGAATTTTAAAGCCGGTAGGGTTCAGATCTGGATAAAGTTATTGAATGTAGACATGGAAATGTGGCTAGTTCTGGTTTCTCGAGGATTGCTAGTTATATTGGGGACCCTATTAGACCTGATAATAGTACTACTAGTAAGAGAGTTACAAAATATTCTAGAATCCTTGTGGGTATTGATTTAACCTCAAAATTAGCAGAGAAAATTCCGATTAAATTGCATAATGGTATAATGAAGGAAATTTCAGTTGAATATCAATATATTCCTCACCGCTGTGATAAATTTAAGAAGTTTGGTTGTAGGACTTTAGTTCATGAGCTACCTAAAGATCCACTATGGAATGATAAACAGTCGATCCTATGGGAAATGCAAGTTTTAGTTCAAATATGGCTAGTTCGTCTGGAAATGTTGAAAACTCTGATGAAATCTCTCAACCTCATAATCCAAAAGCTCAGAATAGTGTTGATTCTGGTCTAGATTTTTTAGATTATGAATTTCCTACAAATTTAATGCCTGATCTATTGAAGCAAGTTGCAGAAAATTTGAATGAAGCTCATCCTTCTAATGAACAACATGATGTTTTAGTTGGTATAACAAAGAATGATGAATATCTTGCAAATCTCAAAGGTAAGAACAAGATCCCTTATATTGCTCCTCCTAAAAGGACATTAAGGAGCAAAACTACCCCTAATATATGACGATAATGGCATGGAATGTCATGGGTTGAACACATCAGATCGTAGGAGTGGTGTGTTATCCTTGCTGACAAAATACAAACCAACTATAGTTTGTTTGGTGGAAAATAAGCTCAATAAGAATATTTGCAAGTTTTAGTAGATTAATGTGTAATAAATGGGATTTAATGCCTCGTATGGATATACAGTATACTGGTAGAATCTTACTCTTATGGAATTCAAATGTTTGGTCGATGGATGAAATTTCTTCATCAAATCAGCATCTTACTGTTCTAACTAAGAATTCAGGGGGTCTTTCTTTATATCTATCTGTCATTTATGCTAGTAATAGTTTTAATGAGAGACAAGTGATTTGGTAACATATTATTCAAGAGTCTAGAATTATTAATGGTGAATGGGTATTGATTGGTGATTTTAACAATTCAACATCTCATTTAGATAAGAGAGGTGGGTTACCGATACCTTTTCAACAAATCAGAGCTATAAATAATTTCCTCACACAGTATGGGCTAATAGATATTAAGGCTATAGGATTTAATTTTACTTGGAGACATAGAGGGTTGGAAAATAATATTGATTTTTTTTTAAATCACCTATGTCTTTAAAAATTTACTAATATGAAAGCAATAGCCTTATCTCATTTATCGAGTGATCACAATCCTCTCCTTCTAGAGCTCATTATTCCTGATACATCAAAAGGGTTCCCTTTTAGATATTAAAATTAATGACATGTAAAAGAAGGTTATGATATATGTGTCAATAGAGGTCTTCAAGTTAATGGAGGGGGGTTCGCCAGTTATAATTTCTTGCAGAAGTTGTATGCTTGTAAATTGGATTTGAAGAAATGGAATAGAGAAAGGCCAAAAGATAATGAACTACTTCCTGAAGATGAAATATTATTTAAAGAGAGGGAATCAACAAGTGATTTAGATCCCGAAAATTTGACTTTATATGAAAGTATGCTTGAAGAAAAACATAATCTATCAGTTCAGAAACATATTAAGATGTGGAGTTTCAAACAAAAAGAAAAGGTTTCATGGTTGCAAGATGGAGATACTAGTTCTTGATTATTATTTTTCACTCTAAAATGTCTTCTAGTAGACATGTAAATAATCTGAAAGCATTGTTCAAGGATGATGGTACTCTCTTATACAAATCTGTAGAAGTTAAAGAAGAAGCAATAAACTATTTTCATAGTTTATTTAATGGTAATGATGTATTTGAGCTTTCCAACCAATTGCTACTATTAATATCCATGGACAACAACAACTACTTTAGTCTATTTCCTTAGAGGAAGTCAAATTGGCAATTGATTCAGTTCATAATGACTCGAGTCCGGGTCCAGATGGGTTCAACTCAAATTTTTTTAAGGTGCATTTGGAGGTAATCAAATTTGATCTTTTAGCTGCTATGCAAGATATTTTTTATTCTGGAAAACAGCCAAAAGGTAGCAATCACACGTTAATAACTTTAATCCCTAAATTGGAGAGGCCTACTAATATATCACAGTATCGTCCAATATCATGTTGTAATATGTTTTACAAAAAATTTAGTAAAATATTATGTAACAGGATAAAATGGTATATGCCTCATCTTATTTTTTCAAATCAGTGTGCATTTATTCCTAATCAGCACATAGGAGATAATATTCTTTTAGCACATGAATTATTGAGGGATTTTAATAAAAGTGGAGTAAATAAATTATGTGTGAAGGTGGATTTGTATAAGGAGATTTTATGTCATATAATGCAAAAAAAAGGGATTTCCTATCCATCTCATAAATGTTACTTATGAGTACATATCAACTCCAACCTTCTCTATATTGCTACAAGGAACTCCAAAAGGTTTTATATCATCTAACAAAGGGTTTAGACAAGGTGATCCACGCTCACCTTACCTCTTTTCTAGATTTTTGGTAAATGTTTTCCACCTTGTGCTTCTTATTTGAATGATATCTTTGACAAGTTAAAGAGAAACAGTGGTCTCATGGTTAGTGTCTTCAAATCTAAGATTTGTTTTAGTTTGCAAGCTAGACACACAAATGAAGTATCCGCTTTATTGGGGTTTCAAGTTGATCATTTGCTTTTAAGATATTTGGGGGTACCATTATCTTCAAACTATATTCATTATAGTGATTATTAGTCTTTGCTTCAGAAAATACAAATGAAAATTCAAACTTGGGATGCCATATTTCCTAGCTATGCAGGTTGAGCAGAACTAATTCAATCAGTTGTTACTCCTACTATCTTATATTGGTTGTCTGTATATCAATTACCAGAGCATATTATCTCTAAGTTGCATTCAATGTGTGTTGATTTTTTTTTGTTGGGAGGGGGGGATGGGGATTCTTCTCACAAAGTCATTTGGTAGAAGCTTTGTTCACCAAAGTCTGAAGGAGGAATTGGCCTCAAACTGTTAACTGATTTGAAAAAAATTGCATCTATTAAACTCATGTGGAAGTTTTTATCTAAATCTTCTCTTTGGAGTCAATGGTTGAGAAGTAAATATTGCAGTGGTATGTTTTTCTAGAGTATGCATGTTGATAACAATTCTTCTTGCAATTGGAAATCTGTTATGAGATTAAGAACCAATGGAAAGTAGTTGTTTAATAAAGCTATAACTACTAGAAAAAACACTTTGCTATGGTTTGATCCGTGTGTAAACAGTAAGTGCTTGGTTGATATATTGGGATTCTCTAGATTCAATAACATTGGCAGAAATAATGAGTTTGTATCCTCAATCATTGCTGATGAAAGAATTAATGGTTACATCCTGCGACTAGAGAAATACAACAAGAATTTAATTCCATTACTTTGAATAATGATGCTGGAAAAGATTTTTATATGTGGAGTGATGGTGGAAAATTTTCATTTCATAATGCTTGGAAGAGCATGAGAAATAGGCAACAGGTAAAGCCTTGTTTTAAAGTTGCATGGCACTCTAGAAATGGCAAACGTATGTCTTTCATATCATTTTTAGTTGTGATGGACAAATTATCTACTAAGGAGAGGTTGCAGAGGTTTGGTGTGGTGGAGGAGAAGATGTGTGTTCTGTGCGAAAGTCGTAATGAAACAGTGGATCATTTATTATTTTCTTGTGAGTATTCAAATTACATTTGGGTGATGATTTTGTTAAAGATAGGTAGATACAGTGGGTTCTTTAGAGGCTGAAACAGAGAAAGTATTGAATGGGTTTCGAGATAAAGATCAAACATTTGATATGGTTTGTGCTGCACTTACAGCAGCTATGTATCAAATATGGCTTGAAAGGAATGCGAGAATATTCAATAGCAGGAAAACTTCAAGGGATATACGTATGAAGATGTTTGAAAAGATGTTATGTGGTTAACGAAGAATAATGGAAGCACGTATGCTTATTTGCAGATGAAGTCAGATTTAATGCAAAGATGGGGGATTGAACTTTTGAGACGTAGCTATTTGACGAGAGGTGTAAGCGAGTTATATTGTGATGTTTTATTGTTGATTTTTCGCTTTGTATTGTTAGTATATGGCGTATATATGTGCTCTTTTTTCTTATGTCGCACTCAACTAGGTTAGGGAGGCATAAGGTTTTGATGAGGCACATTGGTATAGAAACAAAAGATCAACTTCCCTCATTACACCTTCCCGTTTTTCTTCTACTTCCACTAATTCTCTATTTGAAGCTCAACTGTATTCTGCAAAGCCTGTGAAATTCTGATAAGATTCGTTTACCAATATTGGTGACAAGTATTATATTTGACCGCTAATGTGTTTGCTGCTTTGAGATTTCAATATTCCTATTTCATAAATTTTCTCTTTGTTTTTTCTTCCTAATTCTTGGTTTGTTCAACAGCGACATAATACTCAGGTCGTGGAGCCAGTTGCTGGGCAGTGCACTGCCAAACAAGAACGTGATCGACCCATAACACTAACGAGAAAAATAGTAATTTTTAAGATTTGAAAACATGTATCTTTATAAGAGATTCAAAAACGAATACTTGAAGATGAAAAATTATGACTTAAAAATATTTCAAGTTCTTCAACTAAAGAAAATCTGCTAATTTATCATCTCAATGCTCAAAAAGACATCTATATTTATATTAAAATAGGAAACTGAAAAAATGCTAAGCATTGTACCTGCAACTTATTCGAGAAAGACGATGAGATGAAGAACATGGTTCCCAGACCAAACAATAAAGATGATTTGGCTACATGTTTCCACATTTTAAGCTCATATATTAGCAGTCCAAACTGTAATTAAGAGAATATAAAAAATGTAAATAATTCTTACCATATATATTCAACAATGATCTTTTCTATGTAGCCGGTGATATTAAGATTAATGAAATTCGAGAGGATGGTCATATCTACAAAAAAAAATAAAAAAAATAAAGGAAAATTAAAAAACCTGAATTACATCATATAAATGAAAAAAATAGTTGTTATACCGTGACCATTATGACATGAACTGCCATAAACTGTGAATGCATTTCGGAAGGTTTTGCTGGAGTTTGATGGTTGCTTTCAATTTGATATATCGTTTTTAGTTTGATGTGAATATGTGCAAGCTATGAATTGTAGTGTAATGTGTAGTTCTCAATTTGATTGTTGCTTATTACATACATTAGTGCATGTAATATAAGTGATCACTACATAGATTACTTAAATCTGTATTTACCTTTGGCTATCAGTTTTAGCACAGAAAAACAAAAAACAAAGGTAGTTATTAGAAATGGTATAGATTCAGATCAACAAATTCACAATAGAATCACAAATTATTTGTGTAGCTGGCATAGAACATCCTCCCTTAGTAAGCTAATAAAGCGAAAAACTTTTGGCTTTCTGTATGCTTGGTCTTTCTGGATAACAATATACAATCAAAAACGTGTTGACTTTAATCCTATTTAGTTGGCGACGACAAGCAATAACATACAATTAAGGTTAAAGAGAATGTTTTGGGTGGATATCAGAGTAATTTGATTTTTTTCTTTTAAATCAGCCTGGAAGCAAATCATGCAAAATGATATTCTTTTTAATCTCAAATGGTAAAATATAGTCTCTGTATGCCTTGCTGTTTGTGTTCCTATCTGCTTATGGGAATTATTTATTAAAAGGGATACAAAAACTATTAAATGTATGCCACATTCATCTTTGCATCTTAACTATAGGTTCAAAGAAATAAGTATACATGCATATTTGCAAAACCAACTGGAATCTAAGTGTATTATGCTACTCTTCTTTTCAAAATGAGTTGTGTTCTGAAGGAAGAAAAAAAAATGTTGTACCATACTCGTTTCATTTATCATCATATTTGTATTGAATTATAACTACTAGCATCTATCATGAAATTATAACAACAAAGTTATTATGCATATAAATTTACCATTCATATGTTATCCCTTATAATAATAATAATAACTAAACAATTTCAAATGTTATCCCTTATTGTACGAATGGTAATCAATCATCCAAAATCATATAAATAGATAATACGTTACATTTAATAATATTAGACAACAACAATGTCTAAGCCATTCCATTTGTACATATCAAAACTTGATCGCATGATTTTTGTTACATATGCAACAACAATGTCTTAGGCGGTGTTTGGTTTATGCTTTTTAGTTTTTAGTTCTCGCCACAGTAAAATGTGAATGATGCATGTATAACGCTAAAAACTGTCGTTTTAGAAAATAATGTTAACACACAAAATAGAAAACAACTTTTGTTTGTTTTCCTTATTTTGAGAATTGACACAAGAAAGAATATATTATTCGGTCGTCCGTCACTCCTTTATATGGCCCCCCTCATCATCTTTCACATCCTCCGTCGTCTCTTAACTTTTCCAATGTTTTGTTATCAATATTGAAAACTCAGAATGTATTTTAAACCAAACACTACGTAAGCCTTTTCATTTATACATATCAAAATTAGATAACATGATTATCATTATTTTGAGTCATCGAATCTCCTTGATTTATCCGCTGGAAAATCCTGCTCATGGAAATAAGGACTGTATCACTACAAGAAAAAGATCTTTTTATAGCATATGAAAAATGCTATAAAAGGATACCATGGCATTTTGATAAACGTTGTATATCAACAGGTTGTAATATGTCAAGGTTCTATTATAGCAAACTAATAATCGCTATAAAAAACATGATATAAACTATGTTACTCATAGGTTCCAAAACTGCTATTAAATGGATGATTCGTAACATTCAAATTCATATCTACAGCGTTTGTTGCTTGCTATAAAACTTTTATGCAGAGTTATGGTTTATGCTGCTAATATTTATGACATCATTTAATTGCCATTTATAGCAACCATAAACGATGTAGATAAACATTGCTTGATTATTATAGCAACTACAAATGCTGTAGAAATTTCATAGCCTGATTATTATAACAACTATAAATGCTGTAAAACACTGTCGAAAGTTTAATTTAATATTTTATAGCATTATTTACTTGCTACGAGAACTGTTTATAGCAATAGCATGAGGCTATAGTATACGAAAACCTTAAGAAACAGTTTTTTCATAGCATGATTAAAACGCTAAACTATTCATCATTTCAGATTGTCATATACATCCAAACTTCTAAACTACAGATCTAATGATATAGTATAAATTTCAAAATGTCACAATTATGACATTATAATATACAAAATCAAATGGAATCAAAAACCAAAGCACAATGTATATATCCATAACGTTTTGTACATAGTTTTCAACATCTAAATATTTGTGATCAAAAGTAACCATGCATACAATGAACCATAGCTAACCAAAACAATACATACTAAAAACAACGATCTATGAACGTTGATACAAAATACATTAATGCAAGCATTCTGCCTGCCAACTAATGGCAATTCCATCATTATCATCATCATGCACCACCTGTCATGCAAATGCACCAAAACGTGGTTAGCAATAAGCACTAGTACATTTTTGTAGCCTATCTTGTTTTATTTAACATGATCCTATCATTTTTAAGTCAGTTGTTGAATGATTAAAATGCCAAAACAGAACAAGGTAGAAGAATTTAATTTCGTATGTATATATATCATCACTACCCACTGGAATTTTATAGAACATAATTTGGGGATTCGGCTAAATCAGTGCAAGCTGCAATTTCATATGAAAATCAGTGCAAGATTTTGTTTTATTTGTAAGTTGCAAAAATATAACCTAAATCATGACTGACACCTATTGCAACACCATCAGGCAAGCTAAACGGATATCCACGAAAAAAATCTGGACCCTCTCTGTAGGGATCATATAGTACGTTAAAAAAGAAAGGGGTCGATGGGCAAAGTAGATTCTTGATATGCTGCTCAATATGTCTAGACTGGTCTTTGGACACCTATTAAAATAAGCATGCATCATAATCTTAAGCACAAACAAAGTTTTCTTTATCGTGCCAACATATTAGTTATTTAATCTCAAGGTGCATCAACAGATGCAAACGAATGCCTTGGTTATTCAACTATAGGTCATATCATACATCAATAGATATCTAAATCATGTTCTCAGACTCAACGTATGTGTGCCATTACTGAGTATTAAAGTGTGCTAACACACAATTGAGATGGACATGTCATTCAAAGATCGTGATTAAATCATCAAATTTTATGTTCCCTGAATTACATCATCTTACTTAATTTGGTCATTATAATGATATAAACATACTTTACCTATTTACATTCAGAAATTTAGTATAGCTAAAAAAAGAAGGCAAACAATCTGGAGAACTTAGCTTTTCGTTATCCATGACACCATGTAGTGAAATTAGAACAGTCATCATAATAGCTATTAAGCATGTCAACAAATAAGTAAAGGAAGCATGTTTTCTTTAGACAGCTCAACCTTTTTAGATTTCAGGAAAGCTTTGGGATGCTATTTAATAATGTACTGCCTCACATGATTTTTGTTTCCTCTTAGTTTGACAAAATGTTCCTCAAGCTCCATCCTCAGTCATCATTAATACACTTACCTACCCCTTAAACACTCCTTAGTGAGACCACTCAAAACATGCATGACTTTCACAATAACTCATCGAACCTCCACAAAAACTTCAAACACACATTCATTGTGTCGCCGATAATTTCTATATTTTGTGTCTAAATGAACTTTTCCAAAAAAATATTTTTAAATATTGCTTCTTTATATTTAATTATATTTATTTCTAAATTTCTTCTACTATCATATTTATTTGAAAAAAAACTTAATAACACTCTTTTCGAATATTAACAATGAATGGATGTAGAATTTTAGTTGCTTTAATATTCCCTTCAAGTTGTAAACGCATTCTAGTTTAAATTTAAAAAAGTTAAATAAGCTCGAAATATATTATGAAAATAAACTCTTGCAACACTCACTGGCATCTCATTATTTCTAGAAAATGAGTTACCCAAAGGGTATGTGCATATGATATTAACACGTGTATATTGATGAATGGTTAGGAAAGATGTTTACAAACAGTTTTTCTTTTTCCTTTTTCCGAAAGGTACTTTATTAATGAAACAAAATTATATACTTCCATAACATGCCTCATCAAAACCTTATGAGTCAAAACGTTGTCTTGCAAGGAAAAGAGTACATATTGTTTCCACATAGTGCGAAGGATGGTAAAGCCAGCAGTCTAATATTTATAAGCCCATAACGTCAAACAGATGAGAGAGTGGAAAAGGCAGGTTTAATTTATAATGATGGGAAGCATAAATATAGATATCAAAGCAGAAGATATGAGCTCACCGTCATTAGCTCGTCTGGGTCAAATAGATGATGCGTGGTTCTTTACAAAAGGTCAATTACATCACCAATTTGATTGGCACTTAACAACTCCTCTTCTTTTACCTACAATTCAAAAACAATAGTTAAATCACATAATGATATCAATATAAAGTTATGATACACTATAAGATGTTTATCACAATATATAGTTGCATGTGAATAAATGAGTTGGTTTAAATATCAGTTTACCTTGAATACAGTTTACCTTGAATATTGCAAGGGCTGCATGAAAAAGGACTTTAGCTTCAAGAGAACATCCCAAACACAGAGAACATCCCAAACACGCATTGCAGTCTAAGGTAAAACAATACTTACTTGATATCAGTAATGTATGAAATTTAGCATACAGGAGGAATTAAGGTAACCACTAAAATAATTTTTATATTTTTCAATGCAAAAGCTGGTGTGAAGCAAAATTTTAAAGTTATGCCAACATATATCAAATGCAGACGTTACTTTAAACGCTAAAATGTTACTTATTAGGCTTGATTTGAAACGGAACCATGCAAATTTGTGGGGAAAATTTAAATATGAATAACAAGACAAGCATTGAACTAACCTCCGAAGGTAAACTTTCAGAGAACAAGCATAAAAACCACTCAGTTTCTATAAGAGAAACATCAAATTCCATAGCTTCTAAATGAGTTACAATCCTAATGCTTTCATCCATTTAGTTAAAGCTAACTGCAAGTAGAACGTATAATGGGAGGACAAAATGCTAGTTGCAGAAAACATCCATGGCCATGTAAAGAAAAAACAACCAAGTTGATCAAACTTCCAATACTTTTGATACTCTAAATATGATAAAAAATATCAAATAAAATCTTAAAATTTTCAAGCAAGTGATGGTTTTATTATATATGACCAAATATTAGTTAATTCTTTAGAATGCAGTCAAATATAGAATCTAACTGAAGTATTTTACCTTGGACATTTCTTGGCAAGCAGATCTTTAAACACCTTTTTCTCAACATGGCATCTAGAAAGGTTATCATTGTAGCATATTTTACTCTGCTCAGGAGTATCATGTTTTTTTGACACCTTTGGAATCAAAGAGATGCATATTCTGCACATCAAAAAATATAAAATTGAGTATCATATTTACTTTGTTTCTAATACCGAACTGTCAAATTTGGCTGCATGCAATTAATATTGTCGTCGTCGACAAAATCTTGAGCCATTTCAACTAATTTCAAAGTTTATAACTCAACTTCATATATTTAGTAAACACAAAAAATATATCACAAATTAATATATTTGTGAGATTTATATTTTGTGTACGAATATTTAGTAAATACAAGGTTATTTAGCTCTAAAAAAATCATAAATTTTGTCAGATTGTATACCTCCGGACAAAGGACATTAACACGGATCCCTTCACAACTTAATGTACTGCATGATCGAGTAAATAAAGCAACTCCACCTGCAAATAAATGAATGAAAGAATGAAACATAGTTCATGTGTAATCGGTTATTAACTCCATGCCTAATAATGATATTTGCTATTGTATACCTTTTTACTTAGAAGGGATTAAATATTGAAGTATGTCTGCAATTTGCAACTAGTGCATAAGCGTACATGGACAGGTAACATAGTATCTCATAATTCTATCTCATACAACACGGACAGGTAAAAATATCAATAGTTATCTTATTTAAAACAAATGTGCGTTTCACTGATCCGTACCCTAACTTGACAGGATATCTCACGCTAAACTGATCTTCCATCTTTTATCACGCTGAACAAACAAGGACAAGTCAAATATCACAATAAAGCCAAAATTCAGAGCTAACATGTACCAAAAACACAGATGGAGCAGAGATATAAATCCACTTAGAACAACAATACATGTACTCAAGGACAGTGCACAAACATGCATATGTAGGTGATAAAAATTGAAAGGCAATCGGGACCAGCGAGCTCAAAAAAATTAACGGAATAAAAGATCTAAAATGTATAAAGATTCAAGATTTGGTCTTGTAGCCATCTAAGTTGGTAAAATCCAAAGAAAACAAAGATGAATTGTATGTTTTAAGTAAAAGCATAAGTTGATATTGTATAGATTAAGTTGATACAAAAACATTGTATAAAATTACCAAGAACATTAATAGGAACGAAAAATCAATATTATCCCTTATATTAGATAGTGGAAGTGTAAATCAAATAATGGATTCACAATGCATACAAAGTAACTCAGTCATAACTAAAAAATATACCCAAAAATAAACCAAAATAGTACCTCTACCGAAATTGAAATTTTCACCATACTTAAATGTGTGGAAGGTGAAACCATCTTTTCACTTTTAGAAGTTTCTAGAGAAACAGGGGAGAGCAATGAAGGCAAGATGGATTTCAACAAAGTTATAGTAGCATTTGTGGAATCTTTACTTTCTGATTCTATATTTGCTTCTTACTTTTCAATATACAAATAGTAAATATAAGGTTAAAGCACAATTGACAATCTTGATCGCCTAGATGGAAATACCAGTGGACCGAAAATAGTACAAAATTTATGCACATAACTTACCGGGCATGTCAACAATAACTGATGGATCGAAAACCTTTGACATTGTTCCAATCACTTGTAACGGTCTCTGCTTTCACTATTCTTCAGTTGCTTCTACCTTTTCAATTTTCAAACATTAAAATTTAAGTTGGAGCGAAATATTATTGGATGAGTAACATCTAATGTTTGTATCAACAAATTCAGTTAGTTAGATCTCTACTAAGCATAACCTGAAATGGTGTAAATTGTTAAGAAAAAAATCGCTTAATCAAATTAATGTGAAAAGAAATAATATACTAAACGTAATTTATACTCTATTATACACGTAAATCACAACAAATAAATTCTCAAATTAATGTAAATGTATTCATTCTCAACAGATACGCATAAACTGAACTAACAAAGATATGTCTTGAAAATATTTGCAAATTATATTCTTAATTTGAATGGTTCAAAATAAGTAAAAATGCCGTTACAAATACGTGCAGCAGATCACATTCATTTATCTTCTTTTTCCGAAAAACTACTTTGCATAAAATGTGAAATACAGGTTATATACTCCTTAGTGTCATAAATTTAACCACGTATTATTTAGGATCAATGTATATTACATAATAGAAGAACAATTGTGTTCTCGTTGATGGAGTGAGTGATTCAGGTGTGAACAATAATATGAAAAGTAACTTATGTTAAGCAAGTTAGAGTACAGGCATGTGAAGAGTAAATGACGTACAGTTATAATAAAGATTTGAAGCACACAAAGAAACTATCATTTGAATAGAAACTGTATTAGCAAACATGTAATCAGAAAAAAGACATAGGAAAGGAACAACGGTTGTATAACAATACGACAGAAAACAAACAGAATTAGAAAAGCTGAAACCCGAAACAAAATCCAACTAATGCACATCTTAATTGTGTGTGGTGAGAATTAGTAATACTTGCAAATAAATGCGGAACCAATGTTATGTTAGATCCGACATCCATACTCCAATAGGGGCTAACAATTGGCAGAACAGATCAACTTCAAGTTAAAAAAATATGCAATACCTGTCAGAAAGAAAATATGGAACACCCTAAATGAAAATATGTAGTCGCACATGCATGCTGCTAGGTTATCTACAATATTTGTTTCCCTTATTAGATTTGCCATTACGATATACCATCAACCGGATTTTATCAAGATATTGTAGTAGTTTTGGTTTATAGTATAAACTTTATTAAGTTATACAATCATTGAAGCAAATTAGGGGGATATGCAAACATAAATGTATGTGTGTGTCCATTTTAACACATAGAAAATTAAGCTAAAAAAGGATTATAGTTAAATTGTAGTAGACTGGAAAGGCTAGAAAAATATCTTAAAACATTCATTTATTTTAGAAAATAAAGGAAAAAGGTTCAAATACCAAAGACCTAACAAACTTTTTTTTCTGAAATGTACTGATAAATCAACGTTTTACGACTATTTGATGCGGTATAACATAATTGTTACGAAGGTTCAAAATCTAAAGTGAAATTGTAAGTCAACTATAAGAATATTTAAAATCAAACTTAAAATACGTGTATTTAGATTTTGTAAGAAAAAAAAGGATAAACAAATAATACACTTGATACACATAGGAAACAAGGAAACCAAAGTAAGTGAAGAATACCGAACCTTTTATTTTCACTTGAGTGGACATCTTCAAATGAAAGCGAAATTCATCTCAAGCAATTTTACTGCTTAACATATATACATCAAAATCATTTCTTCTATTGTCCTATAGCAATGCCTGCATATAAAAGCAAATATATATTAACCATTTGAAAAATATCATCTAATATCTTCCCTTTTAGACTACTTATTAAGATCTTGAGAGCATTCATCATTGAAGATGGTATAATATTGCAATGATTATAGTTAACTGTCAGGTGTTATGTACTCATTCTTTCGGTTTTCAGTTAAAAATGCGAGGAAACTACAAAATAAATGCTAATATAAGTCATGTCAATGTACAATCACCCAAATCCCGTATAAGGAAATTAAAAAAAGTGATGTTAACACATAGACGAAAAATAATAATGAATACGTAAAGATTCTAATTAAAGTAAGGAATATATGATACCGATAGAGTAGTTTTCCATAAGAGAATAAGGATCTGATGGATAATCAACACAATTAATGTACTGAATGATCAAATGCATGCATGAAAGCATAAATTCAAACAAACAAATGTTTAAGGGGGACCAGACCTGGCAGACCATGGATGACAATTTAAACTTAAGAAAGAAAGGCGTACAACAGTGGTGAAAGCGCAAGCATATGAAAAAGCAGTCTACTGCACAATACAACACAGTGCAAGTGTGTGCAGCCAATGCACACATAGATAGTTCAAGCATATACAACTCAGGCTTGTACAAGGCAGGCATGAATATAGGAATTTAACAAGAGAATTTAACTGCAACATGCTTAACTGAAACAACATCACCACAAGGCTGCGGCTTCAACAAGGACACATTCAACTAAAGGCGGTAACTAAATGACGCAACACATAGTGAAAAATACACTAAAGTAGGGTACAACCCACACAGAAACTTAGACATGCTCATACGCATTAGAAAGGACCAAGTACATATATAAACCCTAAAAAAATGGAGTAACGTAACACCACAAAGTGCATATGGACAGATGCAAAAAGAATTCAAAATTTTCCTTATTAGTTTTCTTTAAAAAAATCACAATTTTTTATTAATAAAGTAGGTCGCATTTTCAATTTTGTAACTTATTTTCTCAACAAAATTATTTTCTCGACGAAAATTTATCTTCAATTCAAAATAAACGTATTAGGTATCCATAAATATAAATTCACTAAACTGATGAAAATATAACGATTTGGCTGAACACCAATAAGCCAAATATCTCTTTATTGCTTTACTAATTTTAAATCATCAAAGCAATAAATTTCCATTAATCAATGAATTTTTATTTTCCCTACTTTTATAAACCATTATTTTCCCTACATTTATTTTTCCCTAAACAAGGCTACATTTTTCGCTTATGTTATTTTCATGTGATTTCATTTTTATTTTAATGATTTTGTTCCATCAGAGCACTTTTTTCTTATCATAAAAAAAAAGATTCTACAATACATTTTATAGGTGACAGAATTCAAGTCTTATTTGCTAAATTAAGATAGATTTTCAAGTAAGATACTTGGATTACAAAATTTACTACTCCCATTTCACCTCTGCACTTAGTGTATTGACAAATCATTATCTTGATTAAAGCTCATAACAAATGCAAATTGATTTTAACGTAAATAGGACAATACAAAAGGATTCACACGAAAACGAAATAATACTTTGTCTAAAATGAAATCTAACAATGAGATAAACCCTAATTTAATTCGTTTTTAACGTAAATACGACAATATAAAAGGATTCATGTGAAATTGAAGTAATACTTTATCTAAAAGGAAATCTAACAGCAGCTAGAGGAATTACCTGATATAAATTTTGATGGCAGTCGAAATCATATGAAGTTGCTAAGGGGATGGAGAGAAATATGCTATGGACTCTAACGACAATCAATGTCACATGGAGTGGTGTAACAATCCGGAAATGCGAGCCAATTTAAAAATTTTATTTTGGCAATTTTAGCGAAGTTTGAACATTTAAAATGAATTATTTTAAATAATATCAACGAGAAATTTATTTTGAATATAATTAGAACGTATATGTTTATATACATCGTTAGATATAAATAATTATAAAAAGAATTGAAAATGGCGCGGTAGTCCGATAATTCGATTTCAAACTTCAAATGAATGTACTGGGTGCAAAACAAACCAGATTTTAACGAAATAGAAAATATTTGAATCTAATAGAGAATATCTTTCCAACGAATCCGAAAAATCAAAATTTCATTGCGGGGACAAAAAGTTATGCCAGTTGAAAATTCAGAATAGTCGCTATGGAATTTCGGCCCTTAAAAATGGAAATTTTGTAAACGACCTCGGATTTCGACGAAACCACTTTTGTTGGATTCGTGATGTCAAATTATTGTTAGATTTCAATTTTCATAATTTTTCGAATCAATATGTGAGCGTGGCGAAGGAAAACGCGTTTGACCAGTTTAAGTTGATTTTAATCGACTGGAAAATGACCATTTTTCCAACGGTCTCAGAA
Organism: Allium sativum; assembly: GCA_030737875.1. Lineage (NCBI taxonomy): Eukaryota > Viridiplantae > Streptophyta > Magnoliopsida > Asparagales > Amaryllidaceae > Allium > Allium sativum. Next base: position 166,046,430 of record CM060909.1, read on the forward strand.
TTCAACGAAATTAGTTTTGTTAAGACCATATCATCAATACGAGGCTAGAAAATATTTTTCTGGAATTTTTCGAGTTAGTATGTGGCCCACGTAAATTGAAATGTACATTCAAATTCAATATATAGAGTTATATTTTGATTTTGACGAAAACTGATCGAAACGGTCGAATCAGCCTACGTGACATATCCCATTGTGTTCGGAATGGGGGTAATTAGCTATGGACGACAGGCGGTGGGTCTCGTTTCGAGGTCAAAAATAAAAGTTGCTTTTTGGAAATTAAATAATTAAATATATAAAACACCCTCAACACTCTCCCCTTTCATTATTTACAGATCGGAAAATAAAGAAAAAAAAAGAGAGAAAAAGGGGAATCGCGCCGAGCGCGATACCCACCGCCGCTGCCCCATCGGCGGAGCGCCGCCGACCACCACCGAAACCCCCCCCCCCTCTCCTTCTCGTCCCGATCTTCTCCTCTCTTCCCCTCTTCTCAAAGCCGCCGCGAACCAAAACCGCCCCCCCCCCCCTTTTCTTCCCTGAGCCGCCGCTGCCTGCTAGGGCACCCGACCATCGACTCCGCCTGTTCTCCCTCCTCTGACACACCCCGTCAGTGAGCAGCCCTCCCCTCCTCCTCAGACCCTGCGCTGTGAGTTTCCTTTGTTGCTCCTTTGATTTTTGTTTCGTTTTTGCTTTGTTTTGTCAATGAAAACATAGTTTTTAACACGATAAAAATATGGTTTTTAATTGTTAATGTAAAGATTATATTTTTTTATAATACAAAGCTTATATTTTTAGAAAAGTTAAAGCTATATTTTACAATTAAAAGTTGAGATCTTTAGAATAGGAAAGTTATATTTTTAGAGAATAAAAATAGGATTTTTCTTGTAGGAAAGATACGATTTTTATAATGATTTCATAGCAATAAAAATTTGATTTTTATATTAAGGAAGGCGAAATAAAAATAGAATTTTAATAATGAAAGTGAATTGGTAAAGACAAGATTTTTATCGTATATTTGAAATATTTTTATGAGGATGAAAATATAATTTTTATTATATGTGAAGTGTAATAAAAATATGAACTTTATTTTTATCCTGATGTAGCAAATTAAAAATATGATTTTTATAATATAGAAAGGTTAAAAATATAATTTTTATGGTGATGAAATGAAAAGGCGATATCTTTATATATGAAAAGGCGATATCTTTATATTTGAAAAGGCAATATCTTTATATTTGAAAAGGCGAAATCTTTATATTTGAAAAGGCGAAATCTTTATATGAAGAATAGCGTGATAAAAATATAATCTTTATTATATGAACATCGATATAAAAATAGAATTTTTATCTATATAGTAGCAGTGTAAAAATAGAATTTTTATATACATAGCAAGAATATAAAAATGTGATTTTTATATATGTAGTGGCTACGGGTAACGAAAGTGACGAAAGGCGAGAACGGCGAAGACTTCTACATTTGAAGTGTCGTGGAGTTGGGATAGCTTTGGTGAGAACTTCTCACTTTAAAATTTCTTTTTCTAGTTATATATATATATATATATATATACTAGGATGCAGACGGTGCTTAGCTGCACCCGACACCCGTCGTCCACAGACCATGGACGGCTTGTATGTTTGTTTGATGTGTTGTGAAATTTGTTTGTGATGTTGATGTGAAATCGATAATAAAATGTAGATGGTTGAAATAAATTAATTGTCGTTAAAAATATAATTTCTAACGTGAATGTGAATAAATAAATATTTATAAACAAATCGGCCGATTTGTTTATATACACTGATTTGACTGATATTGCTTGGGTCGATAAAATTTACACATCGCCCAACTGCACAAATAAAAATCTGTGTTTGTTGATTTGAAACCCCACACGGGTATTGGGATGAAATACGGCTTACACTAATCCCAATAATTAGTTGTGTGTCGATCGTTTGATTGACAGGTTGTGTAAGCATTAATTATTTATATTTAATGCTTATGCAGTTGTGTAGTGCACTTTGGATGATGGTTGATTGGTTATCGTTGCTATTATATACATGTGTTGTATGGAATCCATATAATTAACGTTATATGGTAATTGATTGGGCCTCATTCCAATTGAAAAAATAAAGAATATTATAAAATATAAATATTCATGTGTTGAATAGAATAAATAGTCATGTGTTGACGATGTTCATGTGTTGAAACTATTTATATGTTGAGTAAAATATTCTAATAATAAAATTTACGTCTTTATCATATTTAAAATTAGACACTACTTTACAGTTGGAGTCTGATTAAAAATCAAACAATAGATACCATAATTTTATAAAATATATTACATAACAAAAATAGTCGTGTGTTGACAGTACTCATGTGTTGATATTAGTCGTGTGTTGAAAAAAAATAGATTCATGTGTTGAATGGAATAAATATTCATTTGTTGAATAGAATAACGAATTTATTGAAATATATAAAGCCGTGTTGATTAGAGTTGCGCTATTTTGACGTGAACGATATTTATATCGATTATATTCGTTTTTATAATGAATATAGAAAAGGAGTGATTTCAAAATATAACGTTTTGAAAATATTATCATTTATATAGTAATGATATGAAATATTCAATTTTGATTAGAAATTGAATATAGAGTTGAAATTGTTTGAAAACGAATTTAAAACGATTTGTAAAATACGTTTTAAAAGGAAATCGACGAAATATATATATATATATATATATATATATATATATATATATATATATATATTATATAATGGCCTGAATAGAACGCGCCGCGCCACAGCAGTTCGTGAATTTCGACCATTGACTTCGAATGGACATTACGAGAGATCCGACCGTCGGATTCTCCTAAAACCAGAACCGTTGGGTTCGTATCGAAAAGAGCTTTCCAATGAATATTAGAAATTTGAAATCTAACGGTTGGATTTGGAATTATGTCCAAATCAAATTTGGAAAAGGTCGATGTAAGTGCAGTTCGATGGCCGTTGATGGAAATCGACTGTACGGGCCTTGATAAAATTATTAAAAACATTAATAATTTGTGTAAAATCATAATATATGAATTGGAAAGAACTGGGATGAAAAATTCCACATTTGAAAGGATAAGAATATATTTTTGTCGAAATGAACTAGTTTTGAACTAGAATTAAAATCAATTTATTTTTGAAATAAATAAATTGAATTTGAAAGTGATTTTAAAAATAATCAATATTCCCAATACGTGAATTGGGCTGGAGTTGAATCGAAATTATCTTCGGAATATTTCGATGTTGGATTTCGTGACTATACAGATATTGTTATGGGAATTTGAAAGATATATTTTATATCATTATTTCCAATACGATATTTGTTGGTTTCAGGATTTGATATTAAATATAAGCCGGTATATTTTCTATTCAGAGCCTTGTATTTAATATCAAATGTGATTTGGGTTTGTCGTGAATGGTGTTTTCATTAACACTGTTCTTAAGCCCAATAGAGAAAAAGATTAAATCTTTCTATTTAGATTTAATGAAGTGTATCAATTAAATAATATTTAATTGGAATTGAATTTGAATTGGTTTTTGGTTTATCATGAGCGGTGTTTTGAACAACACCTGTTCTTTTACCCGATTAACAATAGAGTGTGATTTTGGGTTTATCGTGAATCTCGTTTTAAATGACATTGGTTCCATAACCCAGTTAAAGACAGGTTATTGTTTTTTGAGAAGATTAAAACTAAGTGGAGTATTAATGAATCTTTAATTAGATTGAAATGTGAATTGATAATTTAAATTATCAAATCTGAAAGGTGATCGAAATGGAGTACAGCCAGTTTTGCTCCAAAGCGATAGTTAAATCTTTAATTAGATTTGAACGTGAAATGGTAATTAATTTTACCGATAACACTGTGGTGTTAGATATGGAGTATTACCAGTTTTGCTCCATGGGATGAATAGGTTGGGATTGGGAAATAAAATAAACAATTACTTTGGTGTGGTTCGCTAATCCCGACTAGTTCGGAAAACCATGATATGGTTTGAAATGATATCCAAAGGAAGATTAAAGAATAAATTTAGAAGAATTTTTCTTTGATAAAATTAATGCGAACCTTTCCCTAAGAATGTGATTTTGTGAATAAAAGAATATTCTGAATTGGAATGAGGCGTATGTTGTGTTTGTGTAACATGTGTTTATTATATACTAGGGTTATTCAGAAAGACCGGGTTTATCCCATTCTGAATAACTGATTCTACGTTGAGTCGAAGATGAAGAGGTGGTTAAAGACCGGAAGTCTTCACATCGTTTGGGTGATTGCTGATGATCTCAATTGGGCCGTACACCCAAGAGGAGAGAAACAGTTGGTGATCGTCCAGACGTACTTGGAGATCGATGGATATGCGAGGAAAGTGCCTCCGGTTTCGTTCAGACCTAGAACGAATTTGTAAATAGATTGTGTGTCTGACATTGGATTTTATTCTGTGTTGATTGATCTCTATTAAATATACATCTGTTTGGCGGCAGAGAATTTATTCTCTTGCTTAACGCCCTTCTCTGAGACGTACGAGCTCAGAGGTTGTATATCGATGGACATCAGTCGCATGGAGTGAATTGCCAGTGTGGCACGCGTAAGTGACAATTGATCAAGGCTTCTGTTGAAAAACACCCTCAACACTCTCTCCCCTTTCATTATTTACAGATCGGAAAAAAAAGAAAAAAAAAAAGAGAAAAAGGGGAATCGCGCCCAGCGCGATACCCACCGCCGCTGACCCATCGGCGGAGCGCCGCCGACCACCACCGAAACCCCCCTCTCCTTCTCGTCCCGATCTTCTCCTCTCTTCCCCTCTTCTCAAAGCCGCCGCAAACCAAAACCGTCCCCCCTTTTCTTCCCTGAGTCGCCGCCGCCTGCTAGGGCACCCGACCACCGACTCCGTCTGTTCTCCCTCCTCTAACACACCCCGACAGCGAGCAACCCTCCCCTCCTCCTCAGACCCTACGCTGTGAGTTTCCATTGTTGCTCCTTTGATTTTTGTTTCGTTTTTGCTTTGTTTTGTCGATGAAAACATAGTTTTTAACACGATAAAAATATGGTTTTTAATTGTTAATGTAAAGATTATATTTTTTTATAATACAAAGCTTATATTTTTAGAAAATTTAAAGCTATATTTTTACAATTAAAACTTGAGATCTTTAGAATAGGAAATTTATATTTTTAGAGAATAAAAATAGGATTTTTCTTGTAGGAAAGATACGATTTTTATAATGATGTCATAGCAATAAAAATTCGATTTTTATATTAAGGAAGGTGAAATAAAAACAGAATTTTTATAATGAAAGTGAATTGGTAAAGACAAGATTTTTATCATATATTTGAAATATTTTTATGAGGATGAAAATATAATTTTTATTAAATGTGAAGTGTAATAAAAATATGAACTTTATTTTTATCCTGATGTAGCGAATTAAAAATATGATTTTTATAATATAGAAAGGATAAAAATATATTTTTTATGGTGATGAAATGAAAAGGCGATATCTTTATATATGAAAAGGCGATATCTTTATACTTGAAAAGGCGATATCTTTATATTTGAAAAGGCGATATCTTTATATTTGAAAAGGCGATATCTTTATATTTGAAAAAGCGAAATCTTTATATGAAGAATAGCGTGATAAAAATATAATCTTTATTATATGAACATCGATATAAAAATAGAATTTTTATCTATATAGTAGCGGTGTAAAAATAGAATTTTTAAATACATAGCAAGAATATAAAAATGTGATTTTTATATATGTAGTGGCTACGGGTAACGAAAGTGACGAAAGGCGAGAACGACGAAGACTTCTACATTTGAAGTGTCGTGGAGTTGGGATAGCTTTGGTGAGAACTTCTCACTTTAAAATTTCTTTTTCTAGTTATATATATATATATATATATATATATATATATATATATATACTAGGATGCAGACGGTGCTTAGCAGCACCCGACACCCGTCGTCCACAGACCATGGACGGCTTGTATGTTTGTTTGATGTGTTGTGAAATTTGTTTGTGATGTTGATGTGAAATCGATAATAAAATGTAGATGGTTGAAATAAATTAATTATCGTTAAAAATATAATTTTTAACGTGAATGTGAATAAATAAATATTTATAAACAAATCGGCCGATTTGTTTATATACACTGATTTGACTGATATTGCTTGGGTCGATAAACTTTACACATCGCCCAACCGCACAAATAAAAATCTGTGTTTGTTGATTTGAAACCCCACACGGGTATTGGGATGAAATACGGCATACACTAATCCCAATAATTAGTTGTGGGTCGATCGTTTGATTGACAGGCTGTGTAAATGTTAATTATTTATATTTAATGCTTATTCAGTTGTGTAGTGCACTTTGGATGATGGTTGATTGGTTATCGTTGATATTATATACATGTGTTGTATGGAATCCGTATAATTAATGTTATATGATAATTGATTGGGCCTCATTCCAATTGGAAAAATAAAGAATATTATAAAATATAAATATTCATGTGTTGAATAGAATAAATAGTCATGTGTTGACGATGTTTTAGATGACATTGGTTCTTTAACCCAGTTAAAGACAGGTTATTGATTTTTGAGAAGATTAATTTTACCGATAAAACCGTGGTGTTAGATATGGAGTATTACCAGTTTTGCTCCATGGGATGAATAGGTTGGGATTGGGAAATAAAATAAACAATTACTTCGGTGTGGTTCGCTAATCCCGACTAGTTCGGAAAACCATGATATGGTTTGAAATGATATCCGAAGGAAGATTAAAGAATAAATTTAGAAGAATTTATCTTTGATATAATTAATGGGAACCTTTCCCTAAGAATGTGATTTTGTGAATAAAAGAATATTCTGAATTGGAATGAGGCGTATGTTGTATTTGTGTAACACGTGTTTATTATATACGCGGGTTATTCAGAAAGACCGGGTTTATCCCATTCTGAATAATTGATTCGACGTTGAGTCGAAGATGAAGACGATGGTTGAAGACCGGAAGTCTTCACATCGTTTGGGTGATTGCTGATGATCTCGATTGGCCCGTACACCTAAGAGGAGAGAAACTATTGGTGATCGTCCAGACGTACTTGGAGATCGATGGATATGCGAGGAAAGTGCCTCCGGTTTCGTTTAGACCCAGAACGAACTTGTAAATGGATTGTGTGTCTGACATTGGATTTTATTCTATGTTGATTGATCTCTATTAAATATACATCTGTTTGGCGGCGGAGAATATATTCTCTTGCTTAACGCCCTTCTTTGAGACGTATGAGCTCAGGGGTTGTCTATCGATGGACATCAGTCGCATGGAGTGAATTGCCAGTGTGGCACGTGTAAGTGGCAATTGATCAAGGCTTCTGTTGAAAAGCAAAGTCTTATGGTTGATGATCAAAGCATGGTCTATGTGACGTAGCTTTGTGTATAACGTGCATTTGCGAGCCTCACACCTCGGTATGAGTCAAAAACGGGATAGTGACTGTAGGGAGAGCACGACGTTTCTTTCTAGCTATGGTGGTGTCAGTGACCTACCAGCCCTGACATTTATATACTTTTCACCTATGTGGTTGTTGGAATGCGAGGCACCTCGGATATAGGTCTGTTAGGACCGGGAAACGTGTGCTCAGGAATAACTAATCCTCCAAAGTTAGGTGAGGACCGGCCCTGAAGATTCAAGGATCATAGTGGGGTCCTGGGACATTTGCTAAAGTGTCTCGAATCGGAGAGGAGCTTGCCCCTTGCCTCGACTCATGATGAAATCCAATTTCCAATACGTGATATTTCGGTTTTATTTGTAGAACCTAGTATGGCGACATAGTGGTATGGGTCATTCATGCCGCCTATGATTGATATTTATGATTGAAATTGTTTTGACACTATACACCTATAATAGTATCAAATAATGTGTTTTAAACGTATCAAGCATGCTTTGGCTATTATAAGGTAAAAACCATATCCTCCGACTTACGTTGCATTGTGTGATGGGACCTGGGTCTTATAATAGCTTCATTTTTCTTTATTTAGCGTTGCGCTGTTTGTCTTATGCACTGGTATTCTTTGGAGTAAACCCGTTCCGTGTTATACGGCGTGGTCCCTTGATTTACCGAACTTTAAAATAAAGATTAATAACTGTTTTAGTTCTCATACCAGTCACATGACTGACCTGGAGTTTATTGTTTTAACCTAAACTCTGGGTGCCCCTATTTTCCACATGGGCAGCTAGTAGTTTTGGTTTTGTAGATTTATATTCATAGGAACCTGGTTTACAGCTGGAATGATATCCGGAAAGCTCTGTATCCGTATATCTCTTTCAGTTGTGTTTTGTATTATTTTCCGCTGCGATGTATTTAAATGTAATTTATTGTAATCTCTGATATTTGTTGTATAACATTTATTCATACTCTGTATATTCTTGTATTCTGATGGAATTGTTGTAATAAACAATGAAATGTTCTTCTACTTGCGTTCTCTTCTGTGTTGTTCTCAAAGTATCCGCTCTTTCCTTCACGGGGAAGTTACGGGTTCTTACAAGTGGCAAGGGGACACTACAAGAAAATCTGTTTTTGATTACAGTATATAGCAGCGTTGATGGCTAAATGCATTCGTTCGTACAAAAATAAAATAAAATATGAAATTAAGCGCAACTCTACTTATACACCCCGCCAAACTTTCACCTTACCCGCTCTCACTTTCATTATCTGTCCCTTGTATCTTTCGTAAAAATTACCAAATCCTTAAAATTAAACTTCTTCCAAATGTAAAACAAAAATTTATTCTTCCAGATTCGTAATAAATCATCCTTCCTTTTCATAAGCTTGGAATCGATTCCCGTTATCACTTAGCATCCAGCCAACCTGCTGCCTACGTGCATCATTTCGCTTCTCAGACTCCCATGCCATATTACATCGGTGAGCTTTCCATCAGTCCTTTGATTTTTCAAAAAAAATCAAGTTCGAATTTGATGCCCGTTAAATTTGAAATATTTTTACTAGCTATATGACTCGGTTCAACTTTTAATTTATTTATATGGCTGGAATTTAATTTGATTTCTGTCACTTATTTTAATATTAATCTTAGATGATGTTTTTGTGCAATTTGAGAAGAAGGAAAGACGAAGCAGCAGAAGGTTCGGATTCGTTGAAGGCATTGAGCATATTGCAGCTGTAGATAGGACTTCTTTAGCTAGGCCCGGAACCCCTGCTAAGGGGTTGGAGATTATATCGTTGATGTAAGTACCAAGATTTGTGTGTTTTCTTATTTCTTTTTAAAATTTTGCCACTTCATGATTTGGATTTCGCCCTTCATTTAGTGTTTATTTTTCTATGATATACTGGATTATCTTTTATAATGCAAAAGGAAAAAATAGATTGTTGATTCATTTTCTGATCATATATTATAGGACTTTTTACAATGTTAGGCTTGTTTTGAAATTGTATTACATGATTAGCCATGTTTCTAAAATAATAACAAATATAGACCTGTTTTGTCAGGGGAGCGATATGGATGAGTTTTCAAAACTCGCCTTTGTGCACGTTTTCAAAACGCGCCCGTGCATTTGGGGTAATTTCAAAACTTTATATATACTCACCAGTCTTCTCATAATTCGGATTCATACTCAACCACATCTTCACAGCTCCGTATATTTTCAAAATGACTTCTCAAACAATGGTTGAGCAAGAGGTTAACTCGTTCCCAGTTTACTGTCACTGTGGATATATGGCTGAAGTTGTCGTCTGTGATGATGGTGAAAACATTGGTCGTCGAAGTCTTCTTTGTTCCAGTTATTCTCACGGATGCAATTTTTCAGAATGGATTGACAAACCACTTTGTCCCAGGGGCATAGCATATGCGAATGAGCTAGAGCAAGAAATTAGACATCTCAAAAAACTCATAGAGGACTTGCAATTTAAACCTAACCACTAGTTTTTCTATTAGCCGTCGTCATTGTAGGTTTCTGAAGATTAGTTTGAATTATTGTATTATCCGTTGTCGTTGTATGTTTCTGAAGTTTAGTTTGAATTATTATTTGTGTGTTTGTAGGAGTTGAAAGATCAACACGAAGTATTGTATGTTTGTGTTTTTCTAATGAATTATTTTATGCTTTTGAAGTTTGAATTAAAGATTTGTATTTTGCTGGTTTGTACAGTGTACATTATGACATAAATAGGAATTGACAACTCGCTGCCAAAAATTAAAGCCGGGTCAATCTGTTTCTGTACAGTATGATTTGCTGCAAATCAGGTGATTTGACTAGACACGGCTAAATTTGTCCATTGTGATAAAGCCGTGGCTTGTTTTGTGTGATCAGTACGAGCATAGGATAATTGATTCTGATTCTGCTTTATTTTGATTTGGTTGACATGATTAAAGCTCTGTCAATTCTGACTTGACAACGACCGCACACTAAGTTGAATAAAGTTGATTTAATGGTGACGTTGCTTAGTTGGTTTCCCTATTTCATAGCTCTTCATCACATTATTTCTCATACACTTCAATCTTGTCTTCAAAGAACTTCAAGAAAAATAAACACAGTCAATAATGGCCCCTCCTTTTATTACTGCACTTATCTACTACGACGGTGAATTGGTCGTCGATGGGCAACAAAATGGAAGTTATGTGGGAGGATTCTGCAAACTAGGGAGAGTTCGATGGGGTTGCACACTTGGTGCTTTGAAAGACACAGTTTTCTAAGCAACCAGAATTAACCCTCTCGAATATGATATCGAGTTGTCGGTCAACTGGCCTACTGAATCGGGGTCGAGAGCCGTAACACTTTCAGATGATGAAGATGTACAAGTAATGTTTTCCACTATTAAGAAATCTTTTGAGTTTTGGAAAAATAGCAAAAGAAATCGTGGAAGATGTTGTGGAAGAAATAATCACACCGCTTATAGTGAGTAGCGGTTTCGGATATTTCACAGAAATGTTGCAAACTCATGATCCATCAATCAACTTTAGTTCTCCTTTATACACCAATCCGTATTGTCCACCAAATGTGGCTGAGCAGCAGCAACAGCAACAACAACAACAAGAAGAAGAAGAAGAACAACAGACTGATCAGTCAGAATTGTTAGATATGAGCCAAAGGTATGTGTTCCACATCAAGTTAGTTTTATAATTACTCATTGAAATGTAAGATCTAACTGAAATGCATTTATTAATAGGTTGACTGTAGAAGCCGAAGAAGAATGGGGTGCAGGTCCCTCACAACAGGCCGAACATATTGACAACATGACGGTTGCCACGACAACAGTTGATGATACATGCTGGACCGGAGTCAGCAATGAACCGTTGAACTATGAATATGATACAAACACAGTAGATCCCGAAGAAGATGGTGATGAGCCTCAAATGGAAGTACCCATGAACGATGATCTCTGCACGGCGCAAATGATGGCCAGATCCATAGTGGGTAATTTAGAGTTTTCTGGCGAAAAATTCTCGGCTTCCTGCGTACAAAATGGTTTTGCTGTTGGGATGGTATTCCGAAGCAAGGTAGAGTTTCTCAACCAACTTACGGAATGGTCTATTCTGCACAGTGTTTCATACAAGCCAATAAAGTCGAATAAAACAATATATATCGTTGTATGTAGTGTTGATGGTACTTGTCCATGGCGAATACATGCTATAGTGTCGAAGAAATCACAAAACGGATTGCGGGAAATCCGAAAGTTGCCTCATGAACATAACTGTGTCAACCCTACGATTAATTCAAACCACAAGCAAGCCACTTCTACGTTTCTTGTATCCAAAATCATGGCTTTTGTGAAGGCCAACTTGGATATCTCAGCTGGGACTGTGCAAGTGCTTGTCGACGAGCACCTTTTCATCAAAATCAGTTACATGAAAGCTTGACGAACGTTGTATAAAGCTCTGGAAAAAGTATACGGTGATTGGGCCGAATCGTATTCGTATTTTCCTCAGTATTTTGAGGAAATAAAAAGACGCAATCCAGGTTCAGTAGGACATATAGTACATGATGAGTAAAGGGTATTTCATCGTGCTTTTTGGGCATTTGGTCCTTCCATTGCAGGTTTTGTACACTGTCGTCCTGTGCTCTCTATTGACGGGACACATTTGTACGGTAAGTACAAAGGAATACTGCTTGTTGCTACCGCTATAGATGCAGACGACTGCCTTTACCCGTTAGCTTATGGGGTGGTCGAGTCCGAATCATATGATAGTTGGGCCTGGTTCTTTTCATGCATGCGTGAGTTCATTTATAGCGTACAAAATCGACACATTACATTTATATCTGATAGAATGAAATGGATTCCAAGCGCTTTGCAGGATAAATGGCACCAACCGCACAAACATAGGTTCTGTGCAAGGCATCTTAAAGCAATTTTTCAAGCTGCAGATCATCGAGACAAGCGACTTGTAGGCTTATTTTACGCTGCTGCATGTGCTTCAGAAGTGATTGAATACAATAAACTTAGAGAAGAGATCAAGACAACTAAGTCGGAGGCGCATGACTGGATTGAACGAAGCCTAGGAAATTGCGAAGAAAACTGGGCTCTTTGCAAAGATGACGGCGACCACTTCCATATTATGACGACCAACGAATCTGAAAGTATTAATGGCGTACTAAAAGGCGCCAGATCCTTGCCTATAAAGGCGTTGGTTGCAAGAACGTTCTTTCGATCAATTGAGTATTTCTATAAGAGACGAGAAAAAGGGGCGGGTCTGAATTCGAAACTTACTCCAAAATGGGAAGCTAAAATTGAAGCTCGTGCTATTGAAGCACGGTGTTGTAGGCTTGTTCGATTTGGTCGATATAAATGGCAAGTGATTAACAGTTACGGCGATGAATATGATGTTGTGATCGACGGTTCTGGTGTCACCTGTACATGCAGAATCCCACTTCTGCATAAGATACCATGTGCTCATGTGATGGCAACTTGTTCAGCACAGGATTTTGGTAGTAATTTAGCACATCACGATTTTGCTAGTGAATGGTACTCCGTCGAAAGTTATAGTGCTACATACGACCCAGAGTTTAATCCTATACGCGATAAGAAATACTGGGACCCATACAACGGTCCACGAATACTGCCTCCGACTATTAAAAGACTAGCTGGACGACCCAAATCAACGAGGTTCAAAAATGTTATGGACGAGCATCAAACACCCAAAACAAACAGGTGCAGCAAATGTGGATCACTGGGTCATAACAGAAAGCGGTGTACTTCAGCAGCCTAAACTGGAGATGTTTGTTTGTTGATGCGATGTCAGTGTGTTGCATTTCGTGTATCTGTATTTCTTATGTTTCGAACTTATCTGTCCTTAACTGGACTATGTATCTCTCTTGTATTTGAATATTAGAATTTGGTATTTGTTTTACGTTGTTTGGTTAAGCTATATATACTAATTAAATGTCGTGGTAGTTCGAAGTTTAACGTTTACACCTACATTCGAATATATAGGAATCGTTATACGTCGGTTTTCATTGAAACAAAAAACGATCGAATCTATAGAACTATATTTCAGTAATGAAACAGAAAAATGGGAATTTCATATTATAAAAATCGAGTTATGTCCAAATCAAATTTCAAGAAAGTCGCTATGGAGTTTAAAACAAAAGTGTACAGGCGAGTTTCCAAAACGCGCCTTTGGGCGAGTTTCCAAAACGCGCCTTCGTTAATACAAAACAGGTCTATTCCTGTAATTACTTTCAAAACAAGTCTGTTTACGTTATACAATTCTGAAACAAGCCTAACATTGTAAAAATTCCTATATTATAATAACACATGCCAAATTTTCATTTTTTTTTCTTTTAATTTATAGAAATGTGATTATTGTGTTGGAATAGGATGTTCATGATAATGATAAAAAGTAATCCGTCCGGACCAGGGCTGTAACCGTCCATATGAAATGATAAAATTACAGAAATACTATATTTTATAGCTACCTCATTTCGGCTTGTTGTAATAAGAATGTTGGAGATTGATACTACATAGTATTTATAAAGTAGAGCCACATGATCTAGTGCTTTCTTACTAGCTTAAGGAAGCATGTTACTAAATTAAAGTCCAAAGTAATTCAGTGATATATAATTTGCTTTAACATCTAGTTACCCGTGAGGCACCTGCAGACAGCATAGATTACCGAGTTGATTGCAGAAGATGATAAATAATGAATACCAGAAGTATTTTTATTTTCTCTGTAAAGAACACTCATTATCTTCTCCTACACGATTAACACGCACTTAGCATAATGATTCCTTTATTGCTTATGACCTGTTGCTGATTTATGAAAGAAGAAAATTTTGAGGGTTGACTTAGTCCGTTCATAAAATAAAAGAGATACCAAGTACGTCCTCCTTCAAGCGTGCCCCAGATTTTGCATATGCATACCAAATCTGTCTTTACTGTATCACTTGATATCTTGCTAATAAGAGACAATATCTGGTGGCATTTCTCAAATACTATAGAAATTTATAGAGCAAAAGTGAAAACAATTTGGAAGCTTAATAGTTCATTGACAAATTCCAATAGGGAGACTTATTTGATACAACTACCCTGATACACTTTGATACAACTGTATGCCGAGGGGCATCTGGGTCAGCATTTGAAAATGTAGACGAAATTTCCAATTTCATGCTTTGGTTTCCTCTAGCATCGTCCGAGAGAATTTTTTCCTAATGATATGTTAATGTTGTTCTTCAATATTGTTTGAATTATATAATCCAAGTAGTTAATTGCTTCACTCACAAGCTTGTTTAAACCAATTTTGTTTGCTCTTGTTCATCAATATGCTTTAATTATACATTTTTTGTTGACATCATTGTGTAAAATAATTTTGGGCATTGACCTCTATGGGTAAGCCATTTAATTTTTAACTGTTGTTGGTTTACAATGGCTTTGAATAGTAAAATTCTATGTTGATGGCAACATTTAACTGTTGTTGGTTTACAATGGCTTTGAATAGTAAAATACTATGTTGATGGTTACACTGTCTTTACTATGCTGTATTAAACATCGATCATTAAGGCTCTGAAGGAACTTGAAGATATTTGGATTGCATAGAGCAAAGGCATAAACAAGTTGTAGAGGACGCTAAATCAGATGTATGCTAAGTTTAAGTGGCAATTATCTAAAGACAGTGAAGTCGAAGAGCACCCTGAAGACATCTTCTCTTGCCTTGGCGATGCAGTAGGAACCGAGGTTATGTGCAATTACTGCTGCGCTAAGTGAGCGATAAGAACAAAGATACTGTGCACCTCTACTATGGTTTCTGATTGTCCTAGCGAAGTTGCATAAGGCATTGTCACTTCTACCACGTAAGCTACTAATCTTCCTATACTTGCTTCAGTGGAACAAAAATGTATCCTCCTTAGCACCACCTTGTTTACTCTCATTTTTATTTATAAAATAAGTTGTTAGGCTAAGGAACGTTACTTGTATTGTCTTCTTTGTATTTTCATTTGAATTTACATACCTTAGAAGGAACTCATGCAATGAACGCATATTTGGTTCTCATTTTTCTACAAAAAACATATGGAACTGATTGTATCTTCATTAGCCTAGTTCCTTTTAGTATTATAATGTTGAATTGATTTTGTTTGCAAGTTTATAAATCCCTTGTCATGTTTACTTCTTCACTTAATGGTTCTATAGAAAAACCATTTTATTTTCTATTTTAGGAGAAATACTTAAATAACGAGAAGTTTCTCTTATTGGAGCTAAGCTAAGAGAGTTTTATATAAATTAAGCTAAGAGAGCTAAGTTAAACAATGATAGGATAGCTTCAAGTATGAACAGTGGGGCTAATATATTACTATCGCAGGATGGAAAGCTTGTTTTAGTCAATTTAGTCAGTTTCTCCATGGTAGTTTACTGGTCTAGAATGTACATTCTTCCTCATAAGTTTCTTGCTATGATTAAGTTGGCCATGATGAGATTATTTTTTAGGACTGGTTCCATGTGCAATCAGAAGTTGTTCCCTACTCCTTCACTAAGTTTCATTTGTCAAAAGTCAAATGTGGCCTTGGTATTTTGAATATTAAAAGCTGGAATGTTGCGGCTTATAGTGCTCATTTAAATTCTCTCATTTCTCATGCTGATAATATTTTGGTCTCTTGGACGTGGAAACATAATATCAAGTATAAGCGTTTTTAGACAATGCCAACTCCCTAGAGCTGTAGTTGAGTGTGGAGAAAGCTTATGTCGTTGACAAGTGTTTTCTTCCCCTTCATTCAGATTTCCCTATCAATTGAAAGCTTTGTTTTGTTTTGGGATTAAACTTGGATACATAATGGAGTTATTATTTCTCAACTGCTATCCTATTCTCAAGTTATTCAAAATGGTATTAACAAGGATGCCAAGGCAGTGGAATATATTGATAATGGTTAGCTTCCCGTATGTCAGTAATCAGGTTATCAGAGCTTTATTGAATGGGCTGAATCATCTTTTTGCTTTGCGGATCATGATAAAGTGCTATCTCAAGGCAAATCACCCACTACAGGATCGGTTTACAACATGATAACTGGGTATGATAGATTACCTTCATGCAAGTGCTTTAGTTTGTACCGGTGCAAGCATGCTACATAACATGACAACCTCAACTGTGGAAGGTGTTTAATTATGATTTTTTGACAAAGGATAAATTAATTATTATGGGTTGCAAACTTATCAATCATATGTATTTTCTCTCTGGAGGACTAGGAATCTTGTAGCCATCTTTTATATGCTTGAAATGACTTATTTCCTATGTGGTACAGGCTCTTGGTTAAGACTGATTGTTTGGATGCTTCTGAATTTTGTAGTTTAGGGTTGGACATCAAACTTAAGTCGATAAAGTGGAGGGAGTGAGACAAGTTTCTTCTCAACATCAGCATAAAGAAATATGTTAATATTATTTGGGAAGAGCGTAACCAGAGATGCTTTGAAATGAAAACTAGAAGCAGTGTAGTTTTTTAGAATCTCCAGATGCATGAATTAAGCTTGGATTGAATGTGTGCAACTTCTGCTTTGAAGTAGGAGACACAGAGAGGTTTGCGGTACTGTGTTTCATTTTCTTTTCTTTTCTTTTTGTCTATTCTTCTTTCCTTGGCTGGTGTGTGTTTTAGCTAACCTCTGTGAGGTTAGCTTTTAGTAGTTATTTTTTTGGCTTTTTTCCCTTTTGTTCCTTTTAATTCAATCGTGTAAGGATCCAATTAACCTTGCTTGCTATGCCAAAAAATAATCAAAGAATGTAAAATGAAATTTAGGATTTAGCATGATTTTTTTCCGATGCGTGGATTATAAAAGTATACACAATCAATAAACATAATGATAAAAAATAGTTTTGAGCATTTATATGTATTAGTGCACAAGACATAAATCATTAACTTAATAAAACATTAAATTTATATCATTTAATGTATTAAAATACATACAAAATAACTTATAATTTTAATAAAAACTAGAAATATAATGTATTATTTGGATAAAAATCATTGTTATGCAAAAAAAAATTCGTCATCGTACAATATAGCATTGGAAATCATGTTGCATGAACATTTTATAAATCGATAAACCACATGTTTATTCTAAAGTAGGATAATATAGATAAGACTAACATGAAGTTCCATCGGCCTATTATCATTATATGTTACAAATTAATGATAATTATGCTTTAAATTAAGACAATGCATATTTTCTCCAGGGATGTGAAGAATCATGGTAAATTGGCGTGTCTACTGTTGTGGATCAGATATTCCCTTAGTTTATTTATTGTTGTTGCCTTATTTGCCCCATATGCTGTTAGAATTGGCTTAAGACCACCATTATTTTATCAAATATGAGTGATCTTAGAAACTGTGCTGGCATTGTTCTTTTAGACTAGTTTCTGTATTCCTGATATAGTTTGTCTCTTAGTTACTATTGTTTTACATTATTCTAGTATCATTTACATTATCCTACATAGCTTTCTGATCGGCTTATTCCGTTGATTCATAATTGTAGGTATGTGGAAAGCTTTGCGTCGCTTCAGCGCTAAAAGGCAATGACATAATATTTCTTAGGAATATCGGCAGAAAGTGGAAGAAAGAAGATGTATACAAATTTTCATTTGAACTAAGATACACATAGATAGCTGTTTAGATTGATACCTCTTTATGCAAAATCAGTTGCAAAAAGTGATATTTTACTTTCTTGTTGAGCAGATCATGAAGTTGTTATTGGATGCTGGTGTTGAGAAAATTTAAGATGTAAGCATTATGCCTGATTTACATCATGTAGACTCCAATAGAGGTTTTTCATTGCTTGAGCTTCAAACGAACAAAGATGCATGCAGTACGTATATGATACTGCAGAAAAAAGATGTTTTTGGGAAGGGTTTAAATGTCAAAGTTGCTTGGGCTGAACCATTGAAGGATCCTGATGAAGAGGAGTTGAAAAAGGTCACTCTCATACCTCAATCCCCGCCCTTTGGATTATACAGTTTGTAATGACCTGAAAATCCCCGCCCTTTGGACCGACCATAAACCACACAGGTCTGACCCAAAAGTTAGAAATTCTCGAATGCATTAACTCTGGGCATACAACACATCAGAACAATAACAGCAGACTTTTATTACATCATGGTAATATAACATCAGAGTACAGAATATATCAGAGTACATCGAAATAAAATTACAGCGGAAGATAAATTACAATATATTTAATACATTGCAGCGGAAACAATAAAATAGATACAGCGGAAGATAACTATGCTCTGGACACAGCTTTAAGCTTCAATCCAGCATCCTGCTCGAGATAAGGACCTGTAGATAAACTACTCGACTGCCCGTGTGGAGAAGAGGGCACCCGAGTTTGTAAAAGTGGAAACAAACAACGGGTCAGTCATGTGACTGGTGTGAGAATTCTTAACTAATAGTAATAAGGCAAATCCATGGACCACGCCGCTAATGCGGAACGGTTTTTATTCCAATGGATTGCCGTGCATAACTTAAAGTAAATCATAAAACAACGCAATACTTTTTAGAAAAATGAAATCACCATAAGACTCAGGTCCCATCACACAATGCAACGCACACCAGAGGATAGAGTTTTACCTTATGGTGATTAAACATGTTTGATACGTTAAAAACGAATTTGATATTATTATTAGTGTGTATATGTTTTAAAAACAATTTCAATCATAATGTATCAATCCTAGGAAGAATAGTATCACATAATACTATGCCTTCATACTAGTAATACAATCAAAACCGAATGGGGCGTATTGGAAATTGAGTTTCCATCATGAGTCAAGGCTAGGGAGGAGCTCCTTACCGATTCGAGACACTCTAGCTAATGTCTCAGGGTTCCCCGCAGTTAACCCTTGGATGCTGCAGGGCCGGTCCACACATACAGCTTCGTGGATTGGCAATTCCTGAACACACGTTTCCCGGTCCTATAGGACCTATCTGAGGCGCCTCATTCCATCATCCACATAAGTAAAATGTCAGGGCTGGTAGGTCACTGACACCACTCAAGCTAGAAAGAAATGTGCTGCTCTCCCTGCGTTCCCTTCTCCCGTTTTAGACTCCGCCGGTGTGTGAGGCTCGCGAAGTCACGCTATACACAAAGCTATGCCTAAACAGACTATGCTTTGATCGTCCCACAAGGCCTGCTTTTCAACAAAGCCTTGATCATATGCATCTTAGCATGCCACATCATCACTCCATATCACACTATCAATCCTTTGCCGAAATATATGAACGAGTGTTAAGCAAGAGAATAAATTCTCCGCCACCAAACATTCATACATTCGACAGATGATTAATAACATGATATATAATGGAGTACGATGTCAGACACACAATCCATTTATAAGCTTATGCTCTGGGTCTGAGCAAAAGCCAAATCCGTACAAATCAACACTACGTCTGGGTAACTCCTACTATTACCTTATCATGGTAGCGAGCCATTATAAGGCAACAGTCATCATCGTCCATTCGATGTGGAGATTTGACGCTCTTCAATCGCCGTCTTCCAATCTTGGATTTTTAAATGTCGTTTAATTATTTGAAATGAGATAAACTCGGACTTTCCAAGTAATCCTCGTATATATATATATATATATATATATATATGAAAATCCTTCTTACACATTAATAATTATTTTTATTAACGATTCATTCCTATTTTAATTATTTAAAATAATTAAATTTTTATATAACGACGCCTTAAGTCCATGGGCGACTATGGCGCTGCATTCAACCAATTTTGATTTTTACATTTTTCAGAATCTAACCGTTGGATCTTAACGTAATATATATCATTGGAAAGATTTTTCCAAGACGGTCCTAACGGTTTCAGTTTCAAGAAAATCTGACGGTCGGATCTTCTTTTATAGTCATTTAAAAGTACGATTTCAAAACACGAACTACCACGCCCTTATTCGTTCAATTTTGATTATATATATATAATCATTGAATCGTAATAACGTTGTTTGATTAAAACAACACTCCACACAATTACCGATACTTACTAAATTTTAATTCATTTGAAAATGAAGATAATATTACCGCATCCTAAATTCATTCTTTCCTTACATTGAAAATGTAAATTTTGATACACTCAAAATCTTTAAATTACATATAAAAATATAATTTCTAATGACAATGCAAACTCTACTCTTAATTCACATTGTGAAAACATGATTTGTAATTACAATGCAAACACTACATCTAATTCACATTGTAAAAATATAATTTTTAATTACAATGCAAACACTACATCTAATTCACATTGTAAAAATATAATTTTTATATACAATGCAAACACTACATCTAATCTACATTGTAAAAATATCATTTTTAATTACAATGCAAACACTACATCTAATTTACATTGTAAAAATATCATTTATTATTACAATGCCACATTTCTACATCTAAATTACATATGAAATAAATCAATTTTATTTCTAATGTTCATTCTCATTTTATGTTACATATATACATAAGAAAAATGCAATTTCGATCATACAATGAAATTGCATCCTTTAATTGCATAGAAAAATGTAGTTTTGTCATACGGTATACTTTCCTATAGACATTACATATAAAAATGTAATATTTAACACACAATGTAAATTCATGTTTTAATTACATATAAAAATGTAAATTTTATCCTACGGTGTAATTCCCTATATAATTTACATATAAAAATGTAAATTTTAACATACGATGAAATTTCCATGTTAATTACAAAGGAAAATGTAATTTTTAACATACGGCATAAATTCACTTTATAATTTACATATAAAAATGTAAATTTTAACATACGATGGAATTCTCATATTAATTACAAAGAAAAATGTAATTTTTAACATAAGACATAAATTCACTTTATAATATACATAAAAAAAAGTAAATTTTAACATACGATGAAATTCACTTGTTAATTGCAAAGAAAAATGTAATTTTTAACATACAACATTAATTCAATTTATAATTTACATAAAAAAATGTAAATTTTAACATACGATGAAATTCACTTGTTAATTACAAAGAAAAATGTACATTTTTATATTTTTGATTTACATAAAAAAATGTAAATTTTAACATACGATGAAATTCACTTGTTAATTACAAAGAAAAATGTAATTTTCAACATACGGTATAAATTCACTTTATAATTTACATATAAAAATGTAAATTTTAACATACGATGGAATTTCTATTTAATTCACACTAAAGATAATGTAAATTTCATACGGTGAAATTCTTATTTACTTTACATTAAGAAAAAAAAGACTTTACATAAGGTGAAATTCCTATATATTTACATTAATAAAAATGTAAACCTTTCATACGGTGGATATTCTATATATTCGCATTAATAAAAATGTAAACTTTTTATACGGTGAATATTCTCATTATAATCACATCTAAAAAATGTCATTTATACTTTATCGTTCTAATTTACATTAAATTAACATATAAAAATGTCATCTTTATTTCATCGTTCAATTTCACATTAAAATAACATATAAAAATGTCATCTTTAATTCATCGTTAAATTTTACATTAAAATAACATATAAAAATGTCATCTTTAATTCATCGTTAAATTTTACATTAAAATAACATATAAAAATGTCATCTTTAATTCATGAGACCTTTACTTTATATTTACATTATAAGTCCTACTTTTATATTCAAAGTAAATCCTACTTAATAATTTAATGAAAAAAAAAATCTATTCTTTAATGATTCATTGAAAATTTCATTCTTTAATAATTCATTGCAAAAATTCATTCCTTAATAATTCATTACAAAAATTCATTCCTTTCATAGACAATGAAAAATCATACCTTTTATTATTTACAATGAAACATATCTTTTGATTTTTAATCTAAAAATTTCATCTTTCATTTACAATGTAAAATTTATTCTTAAATTACAATGTAAATTTTACTCTTTTACATGAAAAATATCATCTTTTAATATTTTCATGAAAATTTACATCTTTAATATTTCAATTGAAAATTCAGCCTTTAATAATTTAAATCAAAAATTCAATATATAAAAGTTAGTCTTTCTATTTACAATGTAAAGATTAAGCCTTTACCATTTACCACATCGTATTTCATGTCACATCCAAACAACAACAACATTCAAATAAACCAACATGACTAAATCTAACAATTCACATCAAGGTAATATACATGGTGATGTTTACATTGGCATATGACAAATCAACGAGGCATGATTCAATAAAATTAACAAATAATTAATTCTAATTAATCAATAAATTCAGATCTAATATTTAGATTTGTACGGAATAAACAATTCAGATCCATATTTAAAATATCACGACATAGCAGATCTATCAATAAATATTTTTAATAACTAAGAATTAATAATTAAATAAATTAAATTAAATTAAAATTATATTCTCACCTAGCTCGGATTTGAAATGAATTGTCAACTTTGATCAGGTCTTGTGTTTGAATTCAAAGCGATTTCGGATCTGGAATGGTTCAAATTCAAATTCGTATGAAAAATCAAAATTCAGCCTTTAACAACTGACGCAGCGACGCTACAAAGCGTGACAAAATCTGAAATAAACATTACCTAAAGTACAAAACTTTGAATCGAGATAACTCGAGCTACGATCGACGGTTTTACGAACGGTTAGCGGGAGATTGGAGAGCTACGAGAGGGCTATCTTCACCGAGAGTTGGAGGAGGTGCGGCGGCTTGTGGGTGGCGCGGTGGGGGCGCAAAGGCCGCGGCTTTGGAGGCTTGTGGCGGTGGCTACGGTCGATGAGAGGTGGTGATTCTTGTCGGAGAAGAAAGAGCTCGAAAATCTCTTCGAAACGTGTATTTATACGAAGGTTTTCGTTGAGAATTGAGGGAGAAATCAGAGAATGAATTTTTGAAGAAAGGGGCGGCTATGGGTTCTCACGGCTGAAAGACAACGTGAAGAAGAAGACCCCGATCATTTTATAATATTATTTTATTAGGTTAATCTAATTATTATTTAATTAGCCCGTTTAAGTCCGTTTTGGTCCGAACTCCGATTCAGGCCCAACGACTGTCGATCCTACCATTTAGACCCCATTCCGGACTCATCTGGACCTGTCCCGTTAGCCCAAACTGTCATCTTGGCCTCCGTTTTTCAGTTTTAAAATTTAAGTCCTTTATTTCTAATTTTTCCGTACAAATAATTTTACCGGGGACACAAATTAACTCAGAAAAATCCAGAAAAATTATTTTTGGCTTTCTTAAGACGATACGGTCCTAACAAAATTTATTTCGTCGAATTCTGAGACTTTTTGAAAAATGGCTATTTTTCTGTCGATTAAAATTCACTGTAAATTGACAGAACAGAAATCTTTTTGCCACGGCCACAAATTAATTCCAAAAATTATGAAAAATTAAACTTAACAATATTTTGACATTCCGGATCCAACAAAAGTGGTTTCGTCGAAAACGGAGGTCGTTTGCAAAATGACTATTTTCAAAGGCTATATATTTAATATTAAAAATACATTTTTAAACAAATAATTTCCGAAACTCGAAATATATAAGTGTTTACTGTTTTTTAATGTAGAAACATCATTCTAAACTCAATGGAAGTGGTTTCGAGTTCAAATTCCTTTATATGCAAAAAGTAGCATTTTTGACCTATGCAAATTACCTAGCGACCTTTCTAAATTTTAATTTGGGCATAACTTTTAATTCCTGCTATGAAATTTTGATTTTTCGGATTCATTGGAAAGATATTTTTAAATATATTCTAATATTTTTGGTTTCACTAAAATCCGTTAAATTTTGCATCCTGTACGGTCAGTCAAAGTTCAAGTTTGACTTTTCAAACTACCGCGCTATTTCTAACTCTTTTTATAATTAAAATTAAATTATTCATTCTAACTTCGATTTGAATCAAATTTGTGATCATTATTATTTAAAATAGATTATTTTAAATATCAAAACTCATTAAAATCACTTAAAATAAATTTTAAATTGGCCCCAAAATTCAGGGTTGTTACAGTCTCCCCCACTTAAAAACTTTTCGTCCTCGAAAAGGGACGAAGCTAAAAGTTGATTAATTAACTAACTAATTTTTATATATTTTTTCTCCATTGGTTTAAATAATTTCATTAGTTGATTACCTTTCCAATATATAACTTTTTATCTATTCAAAATCATATTTTCCAAAATAGAGTATAATTAATCACAAATACGTATATTATAGGCTTGCTACTCTCAACTCATTCTAGGGAATTACTAACCCTATCTCTAATGAGTTTTCTCATTCTAGGATACTGCTAATCCTATCTCTAATGAGTATTCTTATTGGATATTACTAATCCAATCTCTGATGAGCCTTTTGTTCAGTTCTAATGAGTTGTACCCCAAAGATTTGAGCTAACCAAAGCTCTGATACCATATGTAATGACCCGAAAATCCCCGCCCTTTGGACCGACCATAAACCACACAGGTCTGACCCAAAAGTTAGAAATTCTCGAATGCATTAACTCTGGGCATACAACACATCAGAACAATAACAACAGACTTTTATTACATCATGGTAATATAACATCAGAGTACAGAATATATCAGAGTACATCGAAATAAAATTACAGCGGAAGATAAATTACAATATATTTAATACATTGCAGCGGAAACAATAAAATAGATACAGCGGAAGATAACTATGCTCTGGACACAGCTTTAAGCTTCAATCCAGCATCCTGCTCGAGATAAGGACCTGTAGATAAACTACTCGACTGCCCGTGTGGAGAAGAGGGCACCCGAGTTTGTAAAGGTGGAAACAAACAACGTGTCAGTCATGGGACTGGTGTGAGAATTCTTAACTAATAGTAATAAGGCAAATCCATGGACCACGCCGCTAATGCGGAACGGGTTTTATTCCAATGGATTGTCGTGCATAACTTAAAGTAAATCGTAAAACAACGCAATACTTTTTAGAAAAATGAAATCACCATAAGACTCAGATCCCATCACACAATGCAACGCACACCAGAGGATAGAGTTTTACCGTATGGTGATTAAACATGCTTGATACGTTAAAAACGAATTTGATATTATTATTAGTGTGTATATGTTTTAAAAACAATTTCAATCATAATGTATCAATCCTAGGAAGAATAGTATCTCATACTACTATGCCTCCATACTAGTAATACAATCAAAACCGAATGGGGCATATTGGAATTTGAGTTTCCATCATGAGTCAAGGCTAGGGAGGAGCTCCTTACCGATTCGAGACACTCTAGCTAATGTCTCAGGGTTCCCCGCAGTTAACCCTTGGATCCTGCAGGGCCGGTCCACACATACAGCTTCGTGGATTGGCAATTCCTGAACGTACGTTTCCCGGTCCTATAGGACCTATCCGACGCGCCTCATTCCATCATCCACATTAGTAAAATGTCAGGGCTGGTAGGTCACTGACACCACTCTAGCTAGAAAGAAACGTGCTGCTCTCCATGCGTTCCCTTCTACCGTTTTAGACTCTGCCGGTGTGTGAGGCTCGCGAAGTCACGCTATACACAAAGCTATACCTAAACAGACTATGCTTTGATCGTCCCACAAGGCCTGCTTTTCAACAAAGCCTTGATCATATGCATCTTAGCATGCCACATCATCACTCCATATCACACTATCAATCCTTTGCCGAAATATATGAACGGGTGTTAAGCAAGAGAATAAATTCTCCGCCACCAAACATCCATACATTCGACAGATGATTAATAACATGATATATAATGGAGTACGGTGTCAGACACACAATCCATTTATAAGCTTATGCTCTAGGTCTGAGCGAAAGCCAAATCCGTACAAATCAACACTACGTCTGGGCAACTCCTACTATTACCTTATCATGGTAGCGAGCCATTCTAAGGCAACAGTCATCATCGTCCATTCGATGTGGAGATTTGACGCTCTTCAATCGCCGTCTTCCAATCTTGGATTTTTAAATGTCGTTTAATTATTTGAAATGAGATAAACTCGGACTTTCCAAGTAATCCTCGTATATATATATATATATATATATATATATATATATATATATATTGAAAATCCTTCTTACACATTAATAATTATTTTTATTAACGATTCATTCCTATTTTAATCATTTAAAATAATTAAATTTTTATATAACGACGCCTTAAGTCCATGGGCGACTATGGCGCTGCATTCAACCAATTTTGATTTTTACGTTTTTCAGAATCTAACCGTTGGATCTTAACGTAATATATATCATTGGAAAGATTTTTCCAAGACGGTCCTTACGGTTTCAGTTTCAAGAAAATCTGACGGTCGGATCTTCTTTTATAGTCATTTAAAAGTACGATTTCAAAACGCGAACTACCACGCCCTTATTCGTTCAATTTTGATTATATATATATAATCATTGAATCGTAATAACGTTGTTTGATTAAAACAACACTCCACACAATTACCGATACTTACTAAATTTTAATTCATTTGAAAATGAAGATAATATTACCGCATCCTAAATTCATTCTTTCCTTACATTGAAAATGTAAATTTTGATACACTCAAAATTTTTAAATTACATATAAAAATATAATTTCTAATGACAATGCAAACTCTACTCTTAATTCACATTGTGAAAACATGATTTGTAATTACAATGCAAACACTACATCTAATTCACATTGTAAAAATATAATTTTTAATTACAATGCAAACACTACATCTAATTCACATTGTAAAAATATAATTTTTATATACAATGCAAACACTACATCTAATCTACATTGTAAAAATATCATTTTTAATTACAATGCAAACACTACATCTAATTTACATTGTAAAAATATCATTTATTATTACAATGCCACATTTCTACATCTAAATTACATATGAAATAAATCAATTTTATTTCTAAGGTTCATTTTCATTTTATGTTACATATATACATAAGAAAAATGCAATTTCGAGCATACAATGAAATTGCATCCTTTAATTGCATAGAAAAGTGTAGTTT
The DNA here is from genome assembly GCA_030737875.1 of Allium sativum. NCBI lineage: Eukaryota > Viridiplantae > Streptophyta > Magnoliopsida > Asparagales > Amaryllidaceae > Allium > Allium sativum. The sequence goes on from CM060909.1 coordinate 166,073,928, forward strand.
TGTCATACGGTATACTTTCCTATAGACATTACATATAAAAATGTAATATTTAACACACAATGTAAATTCATGTTTTAATTACATATAAAAATGTAAATTTTATCCTACGGTGTAATTCCCTATATAATTTACATATAAAAATGTAAATTTTAACATACGATGAAATTTCCATGTTAATTACAAAGGAAAATGTAATTTTTAACATACGGCATAAATTCACTTTATAATTTACATATAAAAATTTAAATTTTAACATACGATGGAATTCTCATATTAATTACAAAGAAAAATGTAATTTTTAACATACGACATAAATTCACTTTATAATATACATAAAAAAAAGTAAATTTTAACATACGATGAAATTCACTTGTTAATTGCAAAGAAAAATGTAATTTTTAACATACAACATTAATTCAATTTATAATTTACATAAAAAAATGTAAATTTTAACATACGATGAAATTCACTTGTTAATTACAAAGAAAAATGTACATTTTTATATTTTTGATTTACATAAAAAAATGTAAATTTTAACATACGATGAAATTCACTTGTTAATTACAAAGAAAAATGTAATTTTCAACATACGGTATAAATTCACTTTATAATTTACATATAAAAATGTAAATTTTAACATATGATGGAATTTCTATTTTATTCACACTAAAGATAATGTAAATTTCATACGGTGAAATTCTTATTTACTTTACATTAAGAAAAAAAAAGACTTTACATAAGGTGAAATTCCTATATATTTACATTAATAAAAATGTAAACCTTTCATACGGTGAATATTCTATATATTCGCATTAATAAAAATGTAAACTTTTTATACGGTGAATATTCTCATTATAATCACATCTAAAAAATGTCATTTATACTTTATCGTTCTAATTTACATTAAATTAACATATAAAAATGTCATCTTTATTTCATCGTTCAATTTCACATTAAAATAACATATAAAAATGTCATCTTTAATTCATCGTTAAATTTTACATTAAAATAACATATAAAAATGTCATCTTTAATTCATCGTTAAATTTTACATTATAATAACATATAAAAATGTCATCTTTAATTCATGAGACCTTTACTTTATATTTACATTATAAGTCCTACTTTTATATTCAAAGTAAATCCTACTTAATAATTTAATGAAAAAAAAATCTATTCTTTAATGATTCATTGAAAATTTCATTCTTTAATAATTCATTGCAAAAATTCATTCCTTAATAATTCATTACAAAAATTCATTCCTTTCATAGACAATGAAAAATCATACCTTTTATTATTTACAATGAAACATATCTTTTGATTTTTAATCTAAAAATTTCATCTTTCATTTACAATGTAAAATTTATTCTTAAATTACAATGTAAATTTTACTCTTTTACATGAAAAATATCATCTTTTAATATTTTCATGAAAATTTACATCTTTAATATTTCAATTGAAAATTCAGCCTTTAATAATTTAAATCAAAAATTCAATATATAAAAGTTAGTCATTCTATTTACAATGTAAAGATTAAGCCTTTACCATTTACCACATCGTATTTCATGTCACATCCAAACAACAACAACATTCAAATAAACCAACATGACTAAATCTAACAATTCACATCAAGGTAATATACAGGGTGATGTTTACATTGGCATATGACAAATCAACGAGGCATGATTCAATAAAATTAACAAATAATTAATTCTAATTAATCAATAAATTCAGATCTAATATTTAGATTTGTACGGAATAAACAATTCAGATCCATATTTAAAATATCACGACATAGCAGATCTATCAATAAATATTTTTAATAACTAAGAATTAATAATTAAATAAATTAAATTAAAATTAAATTCTCACCTAGCTCGGATCTGAAATGAATTGTCAAATTTGATCAGGTCTTGTGTTTGAATTCAAAGCGATTTCGGATCTGGAATGGTTCAAATTCAAATTCGTATGAAAAATCAAAATTCAGCCTTTAACAACTGACACAGCGACGCTACAAAGCGTGACAAAATCTGAAATAAACATTACCTAAAGTTCAAAACTTTGAATCGAGATAACTCGAGCTACGATCGACGGTTTTACGAACGGTTAGCGGGAGATTGGAGAGCTACGAGAGGGCTATCTTCACCGAGAGTTGGAGGAGGTGCGGCGGCTTGTGGGTGGCGCGGTGGGGGCGCAAAGGCCGCGGCTTTGGAGGCTTGTGGCAGTGGCTACGGTCGATGAGAGGTGGTGATTCTTATCGGAGAAGAAAGAGCTCGAAAATCTCTTCGAAACGTGTATTTATACGAAGGTTTTCATTGAGAATTGAGGAAGAAATCGGAGAATGAATTTTTGAAGAAAGGGGCGGCTATGGGTTCTCACGGCTGAAAGACAACGTGAAGAAGAAGACCCCGATCATTTTATAATATTATTTTATTAGGTTAATCTAATTATTATTTAATTAGCCCGTTTAAGTCCGTTTTGGTCCGAACTCCGATTCAGGCCCAACGACTGTCGTTCCTACCATTTAGACCCCATTCCGGACTCATCTGGACCTGTCCCGTTAGCCCAAACTGTCATTTTGGCCTCCGTTTTTCAGTTTTAAAATTTAAGTCCTTTATTTCTAATTTTTCCGTACAAATAATTTTACCGGGGACACAAATTAACTCAGAAAAATCCAGAAAAATTATTTTTGGCTTTCTTAAGACGATACGGTCCTAACAAAATTTATTTCGTCGAATTCTGAGACTTTTTGAACAATGGCTATTTTTCAGTCGATTAAAATTCACTATAAATTGACAGAACAGAAATCTTTTTGCCACGGCCACAAATTAATTCCAAAAATTATGAAAAATTAAACTTAACAATATTTTGACATTCCGGATCCAACAAAAGTGGTTTCGTCGAAAACGGAGGTCATTTGCAAAATGACTATTTTCAAGGGCTATATATTTAATATTAAAAATACATTTTTAAACAAATAATTTCCGAAACTCGAAATATATAAGTGTTTACTGTTTTTTAATGTAGAAACATCATTCTAAACTCAATGGAAGTGGTTTCGAGTTCAAATTCCTTTATATGCAAAAAGTAGCATTTTTGACCTATGCAAATTACCTAGCGACCTTTCTAAATTTTAATTTGGGCATAACTTTTAATTCCTGCTATGAAATTTCGATTTTTCGGATTCGTTGGAAAGATATTTTTAAATAGATTCTAATATTTTTTGTTTCACTAAAATCCGTTAAATTTTGCATCCTGTACGGTCAGTCAAAGTTCAAGTTTGACTTTTCAAACTACCGCGCTATTTCTAACTCTTTTTATAATTAAAATTAAATTATTCATTCTAACTTCGATTTGAATCAAATTTGTGATCATTATTATTTAAAATAGATTATTTTAAATATCAAAACTCATTAAAATCACTTAAAATAAATTTTTAATTGGCCCCAAAATTCAGGGTTGTTACAGTCTCCCCCACTTAAAAACTTTTCGTCCTCGAAAAGGGACGAAGCTAAATGTTGATTAATTAACTAACTAATTTTTATATATTTTTTCTCCATTGGTTTAAACAATTTCATTAGTTGATTACCTTTCCAATATATAACTTTTTATCTATTCAAAATCATATTTTCCAAAATAGAGTATAATTAATCACAAATACGTATATTATAGGCTTGCTACTCTCAACTCATTCTAGGGAATTACTAACCCTATCTCTAATGAGTTTTCTCATTCTAGGATACTGCTAATCCTATCTCTAATGAGTATTCTTATTGGATATTACTAATCCAATCTCTGATGAGCCTTTTGTTCAGTTCTAATGAGTTGTACCCCAAAGATTTGAGCTAACCAAAGCTCTGATACCATATGTAATGACCCGAAAATCCCCGCCCTTTGGACCGACCATAAACCACACAGGTCTGACCCAAAAGTTAGAAATTCTCGAATGCATTAACTCTGGGCATACAACACATCAGAACAATAACAACAGACTTTTATTACATCATGGTAATATAACATCAGAGTACAGAATATATCAGAGTACATCGAAATAAAATTACAGCGGAAGATAAATTACAATATATTTAATACATTGCAGCGGAAACAATAAAATAGATACAGCGGAAGATAACTATGCTCTGGACACAGCTTTAAGCTTCAATCCAGCATCCTGCTCGAGATAAGGACCTGTAGATAAACTACTCGACTGCCCGTGTGGAGAAGAGGGCACCCGAGTTTGTAAAGGTGGAAACAAACAACGTGTCAGTCATGGGACTGGTGTGAGAATTCTTAACTAATAGTAATAAGGCAAATCCATGGACCACGCCGCTAATGCGGAACGGGTTTTATTCCAATGGATTGCCGTGCATAACTTAAAGTAAATCGTAAAACAACGCAATACTTTTTAGAAAAATGAAATCACCATAAGACTCAGATCCCATCACACAATGCAACGCACACCAGAGGATAGAGTTTTACCGTATGGTGATTAAACATGCTTGATACGTTAAAAACGAATTTGATATTATTATTAGTGTGTATATGTTTTAAAAACAATTTCAATCATAATGTATCAATCCTAGGAAGAATAGTATCTCATACTACTATGCCTCCATACTAGTAATACAATCAAAACCGAATGGGGCATATTGGAATTTGAGTTTCCATCATGAGTCAAGGCTAGGGAGGAGCTCCTTACCGATTCGAGACACTCTAGCTAATGTCTCAGGGTTCCCCGCAGTTAACCCTTGGATCCTGCAGGGCCGGTCCACACATACAGCTTCGTGGATTGGCAATTCCTGAACGTACGTTTCCCGGTCCTATAGGACCTATCCGACGCGCCTCATTCCATCATCCACATTAGTAAAATGTCAGGGCTGGTAGGTCACTGACACCACTCTAGCTAGAAAGAAACGTGCTGCTCTCCCTGCGTTCCCTTCTACCGTTTTAGACTCTGCCGGTGTGTGAGGCTCGCGAAGTCACGCTATACACAAAGCTATACCTAAACAGACTATGCTTTGATCGTCCCACAAGGCCTGCTTTTCAACAAAGCCTTGATCATATGCATCTTAGCATGCCACATCATCACTCCATATCACACTATCAATCCTTTGCCGAAATATATGAACGGGTGTTAAGCAAGAGAATAAATTCTCCGCCACCAAACATCCATACATTCGACAGATGATTAATAACATGATATATAATGGAGTACGGTGTCAGACACACAATCCATTTATAAGCTTATGCTCTAGGTCTGAGCGAAAGCCAAATCCGTACAAATCAACACTACGTCTGGGCAACTCCTACTATTACCTTATCATGGTAGCGAGCCATTCTAAGGCAACAGTCATCATCGTCCATTCGATGTGGAGATTTGACGCTCTTCAATCGCCGTCTTCCAATCTTGGATTTTTAAATGTCGTTTAATTATTTGAAATGAGATAAACTCGGACTTTCCAAGTAATCCTCGTATATATATATATATATATATATATATATATATATATATATATATTGAAAATCCTTCTTACACATTAATAATTATTTTTATTAACGATTCATTCCTATTTTAATTATTTAAAATAATTAAATTTTTATATAACGACGCATTAAGTCCATGGGCGACTATGGCGCTGCATTCAACCAATTTTGATTTTTACATTTCTCAGAATCTAACCGTTGGATCTTAACGTAATATATATCATTGGAAAGATTTTTCCAAGACGGTCCTAACGGTTTCAGTTTCAAGAAAATCCAACGGTCGGATCTTCTTGTATAGTCATTTAAAAGTACGATTTCAAAACGCGAACTACCACGCCCTTATTCGTTCAATTTTGATTATATATATATAATCATTGAATCGTAATAACGTCGTTTGATTAAAACAACACTCCACACAATTACCGATACTTACTAAATTTTAATTCATTTGAAAATGAAGATAATATTACCGCATCCTAAATTCATTTTTTCCTTACATTGAAAATGTAAATTTTGATACACTCAAAATCTTTAAATTACATATAAAAATATAATTTCTAATGACAATGCAAACTCTACTCTTAATTCACTTTGTGAAAACATGATTTGTAATTACAATGCAAACACTACATCTAATTCACATTGTAAAAATATAATTTTTAATTACAATGCAAACACTACATCTAATTCACATTGTAAAAATATAATTTTTAAATACAATGCAAACACTACATCTAATCTACATTGTAAAAATATCATTTTTAATTACAATGCAAACACTACATCTAATTTACATTGTAAAAATATCATTTTTAATTACAATGCCACATTTCTACATCTAAATTACATATGAAATAAATCAATTTTATTTCTAATGTTCATTCTCATTTTATGTTACATATATACATAAGAAAAATGCAATTTCGATCATACAATGAAATTGCATCCTTTAATTGCATAGAAAAATGTAGTTTTGTCATACGGTATACTTTCCTATAGACATTACATATAAAAATGTAATATTTAACACACAATGTAAATTCATGTTTTAATTACATATAAAAATGTAAATTTTATCCTACGGTGTAATTCCCTATATAATTTACATATAAAAAATGTAAATTTTAACATACGATGAAATTTCCATGTTAATTACAAAGGAAAATGTAATTTTTAACATACGGCATAAATTCACTTTATAATTTACATATAAAAATGTAAATTTTAACATACGATGGAATTCTCATATTAATTACAAAGAAAAATGTAATTTTTAGCATACATCATAAATTCACTTTATAATTTACATAAAAAAAAGTAAATTTTAACATACGATGAAATTCACTTGTTAATTACAAAGAAAAATGTAATTTTTAACATACAACATTAATTCACTTTATACTTTACATAAAAAAATGAAAATTTTAACATACGATGAAATTCACTTGTTAATTACAAAGAAAAATGTAATTTTCAACATACGGTATAAATTCACTTTATAATTTACATATAAAAATGTAAATTTTAACATACGATGGAATTTCTATTTTATTCACACTAAAGATAATGTAAATTTCATACGGTGAAATTCTTATTTACTTTACATTAAGAAAAAAAATAGACTTTACATAAGGTGAAATTCCTATATATTTACATTAATAAAAATGTAAACCTTTCATACGGTGAATATTCTATATATTCACATTAATAAAAATGTAAACTTTTTATACGGTGAATATTCTCATTATAATCACATCTAAAAAATGTCATTTATACTTTATCGTTCTAATTTACATTAAATTAACATATAAAAATGTCATCTTTATTTCATCGTTCAATTTCACATTAAAATAACATATAAAAATGTCATCTTTAATTCATTGTTAAATTTTACATTAAAATAACATATAAAAATGTCATCTTTAATTCATCGTTAAATTTTACATTAAAATAACATATAAAAATGTCATCTTTAATTCATGAGACCTTTACTTTATATTTACATTATAAGTCCTACTTTTATATTCAAAGTAAATCCTACTTAATAATTTAATGAAAAAAAAAATCTATTCTTTAATGATTCATTGAAAATTTCATTCTTTAATAATTCATTGCAAAAATTCATTCCTTAATAATTCATTACAAAAATTCATTCCTTTCTTAGACAATGAAAAATCATACCTTTTATTATTTACAATGAAACATATCTTTCGATTTTTAATCTAAAAATTTCATCTTTCATTTACAATGTAAAATTTATTCTTAAATTACAATGTAAATTTTACTCTTTTACATGAAAAATATCATCTTTTAATATTTTCATGAAAATTTACATCTTTAATATTTCAATTGAAAATTCAGCCTTTAATAATTTAAATCAAAATTTCAATATATAAAAGTTAGTCTTTCTATTTACAATGTAAAGATTAAGCCTTTACCATTTACCACATCGTATTTCATGTCACATCCAAACAACAACAACATTCAAATAAACCAACGTGACTAAATCTATTAATTCACATCAAGGTAATATACAGGGTGATGTTTACATTGGCATATGACAAATCAACGAGGCATGATTCAATAAAATTAACAAATAATTAATTCTAATTAATCAATAAATTCAGATCTAATATTTAGATTTGCAGATCTAACATCATACGGAATAAACAATTCAGATCCATATTTAAAATATCACGACATAGCAGATCTATCAATAAATATTTTTAATAACTAAGAATTAATAATTAAACAAATTAAATTAAATTAAAAATAAATTCGCACCTAGCTCGGATCTGAAATGAATTGTCAACTTTGATCAGGTCTTGTGTTTGAATTCAAAGCGATTTCGGATCTGGAATGGTTCAAATTCAAATTCGTATGAAAAATCAAAATTCAATCTTTAACAACTGACACAGCGACGCTACAAAGCGTGACAAAATCTGAAATAAACATTACCTAAAGTTCAAAACTTTGAATCGAGATAACTCGAGCTACGATCGACGGTTTTACGAACGGTTTGCGGGAGATTGGAGAGCTACGAGAGGGCTATCTTCACCGGGAGTTGGAGGAGGTGTGACGGCTTGTGGGTAGCGCGGTGGAGGCGCAAAGGCCGTGGCTTTGGAGGCTTGTGGAGGTGGCTACGGTCGATGAGAGGTGGTGATTCTTGTCGGAGAAGAAAGAGCTCGAAAATCTCTTCGAAACGTGTATTTATACGAAATTATTCGTTGAGAATTGAGGGAGAAATCGGAGAATGAATTTTTGAAGAAAGGGGAAGCTATGGGTTCTCATGGCTGAAAGACAACGTGAGGAAGAAGAACCCGATCATTTTATAATATTATTTTATTACGTTAATCTAATTATTATTTAATTAGCCCGTTTAAGTCCGAACTCCGATTCAGGCCCAATGACTGTCGTTCCTACCATTTAGCCCCCATTCCGGACTCATCTGGACCTGTCCCGTTAGCCCAAACTGTCATCTTGGCCTCCGTTTTTCAGTTTTAAAATTTAAGTCCTTTATTTCTAATTTTTCTGTACAAATAATTTTACCGAGGACACAAATTAACTCAGAAAAATCCAGAAAAATTATTTTTGGATTTCTTAAGACGATACGGTCATAACAAAATTTATTTCGTCGAATTCTAAGACTTTTTGAAAAATGGCTATTTTTCAGTCGATTAAAATTCACTGTAAATTGACAGAACAGAAATCTTTTTGCCACGGCCACAAATTAATTCCAAAAATTATGAAAAATTAAACTTAACAATATTTTGACATTCCGGATCCAACAAAAGTGGTTTCGTCGAAAACGGAGGTCGTTTGCAAAATGACTATTTTCAAGGGCTATATATTTAATATTAAAAATACATTTTTAAACAAATAATTTCCGAAACTCGAAATATATAAGTGTTTACTGTTTTTCAATGTAGAAACATCATTCTGAACTCAATGGAAGTGGTTTCGAGTTCAAATTCCTTTATATGCAAAAAGTAGCATTTTTGACCTATGCAAATTACCTAGCGACCTTTCTAAATTTTAATTTGGGCATAACTTTTGATTCCTGCTATGAAATTTCGCTTTTTCGGATTCGTTGGAAAGTATTTTTAAATAGATTCTAATATTTTTGGTTTCACTAAAATCCGTTAAATTTTGCATCCTGTACGGTCAGTCAAAGTTCAAGTTTGACTTTTCAAACTACCGCGCTATTTCTAACTCTTTTTATAATTAAAATTAAATTATTCATTCTAACTTCGATTTGAATCAAATTTGTGACCATTATTATTTAAAATAGAATATTTTAAATATCAAAACTCATTAAAATCACTTAAAATAAATTTTAAATTGGCCCCAAAATTCTGGGTTGTTACACAGTTGCTTTTAAAAAACGCTACAGATATTGGTTTTTATATCCTGTAAAAAAATCTTTAGTTGCGTTTCAAAAATGCAACAATATAATGATTTTTGGTAGCGTTACTACAACGCAACAAAAAGTTTCAGACTTTTAGTTGCATGTTGTATTGCAACGTTTTCTAAAACGCTACTAGAAGTAATGGTAGCGTTTTTTAACGCTGCCAAAAGTCAATTTTGGTGTAGTGGGATCAAGCGATTAGAGGAGAAGAATGATTAGCATGACTGATTAGAAGGAGAAAAAAGGAAGAACAATTAGGGAAGAAAGGGTTAGCCAGATTAAAGAGGGATGAGGAAAGGAATGAGGTGAAGGAATAAAGGTTTCAGCGGCAACCTAAATAACACGGACGGAAAAGCTAAAAAAATTCACATGATTAGTAACGACGTCAATGTTAGTAACAAGGGCGATTACATAAGCCATCATCTGTCCTAATTAACCACTAACCACTTAACTATAGCAAGTCAAACTCCATTGCAATCCTAATTTGCTATTAATATATCATTTTCTTGTAGTGAAACTACAGGAACCAAAGAACCATTCGAATTGATTCACACGGATATTTGTGTCTCCTATGAAACCATGCCCACTTGGAAAAAGTAAATATTTTGCACTTTTTATTGATGATTTTAGTAGAAAAACATGGGTTTATTATCTTAAACAAAAATCAGATGTATTTGATACTTTTAAGAAATTTAAGGCTTTAGTAAAAAATGAAAGTGGATATAAGATCAAAGCCATAAGATCCGATCAAGGCGGAGAATTTACATCAAAAAAATTTAAGAGGTTTTGTGAAGAAAATGGAATTCATCGTCCATTGACAGTCCCATACACTCCACAACGAAATGGAGTTGTAGAAAGAAAAAATAGATCTCGTCTCAACATGGCACGACGCATGTTAAAGAGCAAAAATGTTCCGAAAGAGTTTTGGGCTGAAGTTATGAATGCATAATATATTTAGAAACGTTCTCCAACTCAAATTGTGTGGAACGAAACGCCTAAAGACGCATAGAGTGGAAGAAAGCCTTGTATATCTCATTTGAAAGTATTTGGAAGCATTGCATATTCCCATGTGCCGGATCAAAGACGCTTAAAGTTAGATGATAAAAGTGAAAAATGCATTTTCATTGGATATGATTCACAGTCAAAAGGATGTAAGTTGTATAATCCTATTAATGAAAAGGTGTTTGTTAGTCATGACGTAGAATTTGATGAAGAAAGTGCTTGGAATTGGAACAAACAAGAAGAGGATTATAGATTCTTTATGCTTTATGAAGAAGAGTGCAATGACGATGTGGAAGAAGAGCCCATTTGTCTAACACCATCATCTCCTTCAACCATCCATACGGAATATTCATTTGAAGAAAGCTCAAATGAAAGACCACCATGCATACGATCCTTGCAAGAATTATATGAGGTAACACCAACTTTGATGATACAACATTATTTTTTCTTTTCAGAAATTGTGAACCAATAGGTTATGAAGAAGCAAAATGCGATAAAAGACGGAGGGAAGCTATGGATGAAGAAATCAAAGCTATTGTGAAAAAAACATGGGAGTTGGATACTTTACCTAAAGGACATAAAGCTATTGGTGCAAAATGGATGTACAAAGTAAACAAGAATGCTAGAGGAGAAGTTGAAAGATACAAAGCAAGGTTGGTGGCTAAAGGATACAAGCAAAGAGCAGGTATAGATTATGATGAAGTGTTTGACTATAAGGTTATTAATGTCTTTAACTGCTCAAAACAAATGGAAAATACATCAAATGGACATGAAATATGCTTTCCTAAATGGTAAAATGGAGGAGGAAGTTTATTTGGAGCAATGACCCAGTTATAAAGTTAAAGGACTAGAAGACAAGGTTTTAAGATTGAAGATGCGTTGTACGGTTTGAAACAAGCCCCAAGAGCATGAAATACAAGAATTGATAATTATTTTTTAAAAAATAATTTTATAAAATGCCCCCATGAACATGCTCTTTACATAAAGAAAAATAAAAATGGGGATATTTTAATTGTATGCTTGTATGTGGATGACTTGATCTTTATTGGAAATAATCCAAAAGATTTGGATAACTTCAAGAAGAAAATGAGTTTAGAATTTGAGATGACAGACGTTGGGCTCATGTCATACTATCTTGGAATCCAAGTGATTCAAAGTGAGCATGGTATATTTATTTATCAAGAATCATATGCAAATGAAATATTGAAGAAATTCAATATGGATGGATGCAAACCTGTAAATACACTACTAGAATGTGGTACAAAACTCTGAAAATGTATGCAAGAAGAGATAATGGATACTACCCTATTCAAGAGCATGGTTGGTTGTTTAAGATACTTAGCATGCACAAAGGCTGATATACTCTATGGTGTTGGTCTTATTAGTCGTTATATGGAAGCTCCTACTACATCGCACTTGAAGACGGCGAAAAAAATTCTTCCATATATTAAAGGTACCACTAATACTGGGTTGTTGTATCCACATTTTAATAACTTTTAGTTGATTGGTTATAGTGATAGTGATTGAGCAGGAGACGTTGATGATCCTAAAACTACAACAAGATTTTTTTTCTTCATGGGAGATACAACATTTAATTGGAGCTCAAAAATGCAACCAGTTGTTACATTGTCAACTTGTGAAGCTGAGTATGTTGTTGCATCAGATTGTGTACGTCATGCAATTGGGCTTCAAGAGTTGTTAAAGGAGTCGCACATGTCACGTCATAATGAAACAGAGATATTTATGGATAACAAGTCAGCCATAACACTTGCCAAGAATCTTGTTTTCTATAACGACCCCCGGATTTTCGACTCCAACCAATGTCGACTATTCAAACATCGGAAATACTGGATAATTAATAGAAAGAAGTTAGAGGGTGAGGATAGATAAGATAGAAAATTAGAATAGAAGAAGAAGAAGAACACAACGACATCAGAGTAACACGAATCTCACAGCGGAATGAATAAAATATGTATACAAAGTAGAATTGAAACACAAATTTGCATTTGTATATTAGAGTATAACACTTACATCACAGCGGAAATAAACAATAGCTATATAATCCTGAAGCCTCCTGCTCCAGCTCTCATAGTATATCTATAAAATCCCGACTACTTGACTGCTCGTACAAATTTGGGCACCCAAGACCCTATGGTAAACAAAACAAAATAAACTCTGGGTCAAAACTCCAAACATTTGTTTAACTTTTCAAAAATCCTTTTCAAAAGAAAAGATAATCGTAAGACCGAACCACACATAAACATAGATGGTTTTTACCTTACGATAACCCAAAATGTTTTTGAAATTCAATAAAATTCTGATATTATAATAATGTCTAATCACAAATAATTAACAATCTAGCAGAACGCTTGCATCTCACGCTCCACATATATATAGTATACAATCAAAACCGGAGGCATTTATTGAAGATTGGATTCCGGCTATGACAACGTATGGAATCACCTGCCGATAGTGCATCTCTAGAGAGGAATACACTGGGTTCAACAAGAACATCTTGCGACCCGGCCCACACATGACCGACCACTCATTTCTCTTGAGTGTATCGAATATATTGTCACCTACGGTTGCTAACAACATAACCGTTCCCGGGAGATACAGAAGCGAAAAGAAGTAATAAATATGAATATTCCCTAGATGGTGACAATACACCCTAATGGGGGCGACCCACATAGCCATGTTGTCTGGCCGATTTTTGTCATTTCCCGGTTGATGAGGCTTGAGGTCATAACGTATCTTTTGACAGACCATACATTCATTTACTTTGAATGCCACATCGTCATACCCGCCAAATCACAAATTGATTTCCACAAAAATACCACGGGTATAAAGCTAAGAGAAACGAATTGCTCCGCCACCAAACGTGGATACGTTTGAAGCGATCAACTTATGTGATCCATTAGATATACTCTGTCAGACATTCGTCCATACACGTTGTCTTGGGTCTGGACAAACCGAAGGCACTATTCTGTAGATCTATCCAAGGCAATTTCTACCTAGGATTGCTAGAACAGCCCTTGCATAAACTCCGTCTTCAATTATCTTCATCATATTTGATTCGCAATGCTAACGCCCATACGAAGTGGTTTTCAGATAATAAATCTGATCCCGGTCTCTCCGTATTGACAACGGAAATGGTCAAAACATAGATAGTCGGTGATTTAACTATCAAAGGAAAACATGTGTGCAAACAATGGTTGTATTTCCAAATGGAAAACTTAGACCCCTTTACTTTAATTTACCATTCAATTATTCATTTCCCTATACCCGTTTCCATATATTCGTATATTCTTAATTTCTAAATTTAGAAAATATACGTTATTAATTATTGGAAAATATTTCCATATTTACTCCTATTTCTTATTTTCTACATTAGAAAACATTTCAAAAACTCCTTCATTGAATTTAAAAAGATGTTTAAATAAAACATCGCTATGCCGACTCGAACCATTAACACTTATTATCTTAATTCAATTAACTAACCTTCACTATCGAACCTTAGCCATTCCTTAGATAAAAATGAAGTCAATCAAGTTGGGGTATAACTAACTCTCAAACCTTAACTGAACAACATTTCTAACATAGAAATAGACAAAGTTCACCTTTTAAATCTTCAACAAATTCCTTACGTAACTCTAGGATTCTATTTACAAATCCACTTCTTTTACAGAAATCATTTGATTATAATAATAATGTTATAATCCCATGCTTCCGAAATATAATAACTTAAATATAACTTTAATTTCTTAATTTAAATAAATAACTAAATAAAAATTTATCTATAAATAAATAAATCTTGATTAAAAATCGGAAAGTAAATAATACTTTCCTACATTCGATATAGTCGAATTCCAATGTATAATTCTCTCTCGAATAATCTCTATTCGATAACTCTCTTTCGGATAACTATATTAGATAACTCTTTTCCGAATAAACTATATTCGATAGTCTCTCCTTCGAATAAACTATATTCGATAATCTCTCTTCTTCGAATAATTTATATTCGACTAACCCTATTCGTTATATTCGATTAGCTCTTATTCGATTAACCCTAATTCGATTGACTCTATTTCCTATCTTATTCAAATTCCCTTTTGAATTCCTATTTCAAAACCCAATTTTCCTTATAAATGTTTTAATTTATAAGATATTCATTTTTACCCATTATTCACATCGAATGTGAAAAATATTCCTTTTATAAAATCCATTATGTTTGATTTCATGTTTAAAATAATCTCTCATTTCCAAATTCTATTTATACTTCTATTTATAGAATTATTCATACAAAATCTCCTTTTTATTTCTAACACTTAAATCTCATTTATAAATCCTTTTATAATTGCTACATTCACTTTCAATCTCAAATATCGATGTTAAAACCGATTTTTACTTCCATATATAAATTCATACTTATATATTCAATTTATCCAATGATAAATTATTTACTTAATTTATAAAACATTATTTATTAATTAATCTTCTACATTTTATCTGTTAAAACAGATTTCTACTTAATTCTACTTTAAATTAATCTTTCCCATTCATCTGTTAAAAACAGATTTCCATTTAACATTTATTTCCCACTTATTTTCTTTTATAAAGTTCTATTCATTTTATACAATACTCTCTTTTATAACTCCTATTTATTTTCTGAATAAATATCCCCTTTATAATTCTATTTATAAATGATTCCAAATATTTCCTTTTTAATTCTATTTGTAAATGTTTACAAAGATTCCCTTTTAAATTCTATTTTATTTACAAATATTTCCTTTATATAATTCTCTTTATTTCATATACATATTTCATTTATAAAATTATATTTATTTTATATAAATATTTCCTTTATATAATTCTATTTATTTTATATATAATCCCTTTTCTAATTTTATTTATTTTCCAAAATATTACCTTTTATAGTTATATGAAATTCCTTTTATATAAAATCCATTGATTTTATATAAACATTTTATTTTCAAAATACACTTTGAAAAATCCCTTTTTACATTCCAGTATTTCATATGGTATTTAAAATACCAAATCAAAAGGATCAATCATCATCCAAACACACACAATCAATAACAGATTATATAACACATCATATATCACAATATATGAAAAACAGTATTATAAATATCGAGGAATCCAGTTGGATCCCTTGAACCTGTTCCCCTGCATCCACAGATGTTAAACAATATAATTAACATTAATTTCATTTTAATATGAAATAGTCTGATCAACAAAATCAATACTTAATTAACGATATTTATATAACTATATAGATATTTTCAACCAATCAATTAGCAGTTCAACCAACCAATCAACACACAACAACCAATCAATATTTATCAGTTCTAAAAATACGTTATGAAATATAAACTAAGCAGAGTTAGTGAGATTTACTCACATTGGACAGTTATCCCTAAATAACGATTAACTATCTGTTGATTCAGACAGACAATTTATTTTGCTATAAATTGTCACGAGCTCCAATTCACTCCCAGTCAGTTCCATCGTGGCGCGCTCGTCCATACAATCCCAACGGATCCTGTTTTGTCCAATTCTGATATCGTATGATAAAGTTATCAATATTAACAAGCTTATATACTAACTTAATTTTCATTTAAACTAAAATTATTAGTTTTTGGGCCATACCCTTATCAACCCGACTCACTGACTCCACACCCACTCCAAAAGTACCTCCTTCCCCTTCCAAACAGAAAGCGACTCCATCCAGTTCTTCCAGGTGCCATTGTCATGTACTCCCCTTCCAAATGCTCCTCTAATACTTAATTAGAGCTCATGCAATTATCATAACAAAACTCTACACGTGAATCTCTCCAACTCCATGTATACATCACTCAACTCGACATCTCCCCTTCCCTCGCATTGTTCTCCAGTTTTTCCAACCAAATGGCCGATCTTCCCACCTCCATTCTCCCATTATTCTTCACAATCCCTTAAACCGATCATACCCTTAAACTTCTCTTCTCTCCCACTCCCTCTTCATACCAATTTCAGGTATCTCGAATGCCAGATAGGTGTCGCGATTTCCGCTACATCTCACGCACCACATAGCAGGTATCGACATATTTTGTTTCGAAATCACCTCAATGATTCAAAACCCAAGCCAAACGCTACCACAAACTCGAATATAATCTCAGAGGCATCCATCCATGCACCGATTCCAAGAATCGATCAACTCTAGAAGCTACTGTACAAAAAAAGCAGTGAACCATACGATGTCGATCTCAACTATAATTACACCAACATGAAGAGAACGTTGTACAGATCGTAAGTATATTGGTTTCATGATTTATTGGAATTTCCTTGATTTGTTTTGGATTTATTTTGAAGTAGAGCTTTCATGTATGGAAGGAATTTGGTGGCGGCGTATTTCTGTTGACTGTGGGAGAAATACTTTAGGGTTAAGGATGTTAGGGTAGTGGTATTTATAGCAGGATAGGTTGGCTTCTCCCAGAAGCTTCGTATATTTTTATATTAATTTATATAGTCAACGCTACTCGTATTTGTCTTCTAAAAATCCATACGATCACATACAATACCCAAATCTGATGAAAATGGACATACAACTACATTTCGACATTACAGACCTAACAAAACTTGTTTCATCGAATTCTGACTCCGTTTGCTTACCCATCATATCTTTAAATTCAAAATATTGACTGTTTTTCACATTAAAATCCCGTATGGCCACATATTGACTCCAAAAATTACGAAAATAGAAATCTAGCAATAATTTAATATTCCGGATCCAAAAAATTAATTTCGTCGAAAACGGAGCTTGTTTGCAAAAGTGGCTATTTTTAAAGCTCTAAATAAACCAGTTAAATATTTATATATTTAAAAATAATTAAATTTAATAAAAATAATTTAATATCATCGTATATATTAACATTCGAATATCACACAACTCCAAAATAAATATATTGGAATTTATTGCTCGATATTTCAAAGTTCCAGATTATATCAGTATTCAGTTTATATTAAAAATCCTTTTATAATATAAATTAATCGTTATAAATTATAAACGAATTCCATAGCGACTATTTTAAAATTTGATTTGGACATAACTAACAATCTATAGAATGAAATCTCTATTTTTTTTCTTCCATTAGAAAAATATACTTCACCAGCTCCAAAAGTTTCTTATTTCATAGAAATCCAAGTTAAAAAGGACTCTGTACATTCAATGGAAGTTCGAATCGCCAACTTATGAACTACCGCGCCATTTCGAGCTCGATTATAATAAAAATATAAATTATACGTTCAACGAACAATTATAAATAAATTCGTTATTATAATTCAATTATAAATTGAATTAAATTTCTAATACTATCCAATTCACGCAATATTGTGAATTCCACTAGTTCCGACTATTTCAGAATTAAATATATTTTTCTATTATTTATATTAATTAAATATTCAACATTATTTAATTAAGCGACCATTTAATCCTTTAAATCACTATTTAATTAATTATCACACCATAAAAATATGGGACGTTATATTTTCCATCATTGAAGTTCACATATTGATATCATTTTATTCAAGAAAAGATTGCGAAAAAGGAGATACAAGCGAAGTTCACCAATTCAAAGGACCAAGTTGCTGATAACTTCACAAAAGCATTGAAGCATAATGATTTTTAACAATTGTGAGACAGTCTTGAAGTTATAATACCAAGCTTATACGGGGGGATGTTAGAAATAATATTGTTTTTTAGAAAAGAATTAATTGTGTTAACAAACTAGTATTTGAATTAATGGAAGGATTAAATTAAGATTAAAGAAAAATCTAGAATTCCCATATATTTAAATTAAAAGAATTCTAAATAATGCTTTGCTTAGAACATTCTAAAGAATGTATTGCAATATTAAAGGATGTTGTGTCTCCTCTATATAAGCAAGCAATTGAGTTTGAAGAAAAATAATAAAACAAGTTTATTTCCTTCTCACACGATATTATCTCTCAAATTTCTAATATCCAAAACACACACACATAATATGTGTGTATATATATACATGTGTGTTCGCGCGTGTGTATACATGTGTGTTTGTGTGTATGAGAGATAAGATCAAGATCACCTCAAATAGTGCAACACCCCTTTAGCCTCCTTAATTTCCATCATACAATTTCCTTTTTGTTTCCTTCCACTAACTCTGTATCCCACTCATAGATTATTTAAATATAAACGAATGGTTGTTATCTGGATGCAAAAGAGGTATCATATATATATATATATATATATATATATATATATATATATATATAAACGAATTTCCTCTTAAAAATGACGGACAATGTCCCGCCTAATCTTCCTAATCAATCTCAAAATCAAAATCATAATCAATCAGAACCTCTTAATTCAAATCAAAGTAACAATAATTCCCAGAATCGATTGAATGAAGATGATTTTTCTTCTCTCCACTTTGTTGAACCGACAGAGAACTGTGTTTTTATTCCTAAAGAATCATTTCAAGCTTCAGGTAATTCATGGCGAAATACTGTAGCTCTTCATCCAGTGGATTTTAAGCTAACAGTGGTTAAGCTGAAGGATTATATTTCAAAGGTATGAAAACCAAAAGGTAGTTTTAGAGTCCATTTTGCTCCTGGTTTTAACTATACTGTTCAATTTGAGGAAGTATTTCATGTTTTGTCAGTACGTCGAATTTGAACTTACTCTTATTTTGGAAGGCTATTAATGGTTTTTAGATGGTTTCCTGGATATGATTTTGAGAATTTTAAAGCCGATACGGTTCAGATATGGATAAAGTTATTGAATCTAAACATGGAAATGTGGACTAATTCTGGTTTCTCGAGGATTGCTAGTTATATTGGGGACCCTATTAGACCTGATAATAATACTACTAGTAAGAGAGTTACAAAATATGCTAGAATCCTTATGGGTATTGATTTGACCTCAAAATTGGCAGAGAAAATTCCGATTAAATTGCATGATGGTCTAATGAAGGAAATTCCAGTTGAATATCAATATATTCCTCACCGCTGTGATAAATGTAAGAAGTTTGGTCATAGGACTTTAGTTCATGAGCTACCTAAAGAACCATTATGGAATGATAAACGGTCGATCCTATGGGAAATGCAAGTTTTAGTTCAAATATGGCTAGTTCATCTGGATATGTTGAAAACACTGATGAAATCTCTCAACCTCATAATTTCTTGCAGAAGTTGTATGCTTGTAAAGTGGATTTGAAGAAATGGAATAGAGAAAGGCCAAAAGATAATGAACTGCTTCTTGAAGCTGAAACATTATTTAAAGAGAGGGAATCAGCAAGTGATTTAGATCCCGAAAATTTGACTTTATATGAAAGTATGCTCGAAGCAAAACATAATCTATCAGTTCAGAAACATATTAAGATGTGGAGTTTCAAACAAAAAGAAAAGGTTTCATGGTTGCAAGATGGAGATACTAGTTCTAGATTTTTTTTTCACTCTAAAATGTCTTCTCGTAGACATGTAAATAATCTGAAAGCATTGTTCAAGGATGATGGTACTCTATTGTACAAATCTGTAGAAGTTAAAGAAGAAGTAATTAACTATTTTCATAGTTTATTTAATGGTAATGATGTATTTGAGCTTCCTTCATTCCAACCAATTGCTACTATTAATATCCATGGACAACAACAACTACTTCAGTCTATTTCTTTAGAGGAAGTCAAATTGGCAATTGATTCAGTTCATAATGACTTGAGTCCGGGTCCATATGGGTTCAACTCAAAAAAATTTAAGGTGCATTGGGAGGTAATCAAATTTGATCTTTTAGCTGCTATGCAAGATAATTTTGATTCTAGAAAACAGCCAAAAGGTAGCAATCACACGTTAATAACTTTAATCACTAAATTGGAGATGCCTACTAATATATCACAGTATCGTCCAATATCATGTTGTAATATGTTTTACAAAAAAAATAGTAAAATATTATGTAATAGGATAAAATGGTATATGCCTCATCTTATTTCTTCAAATCAGTGTGCATTTATTCCTAATCGACACATAGGAGATAATATTCTTTTAGCACATGAATTATTGAGGGATTTTAAGAAAAGTGGAGTAAATAAATTCTGTGTGAAGGTGGATTTGCATAAGGCTTATGATATGATCAACAGGAGATTTATATGTCATATAATGCAAAAAAAGGGATTTCATATCCATCTCATAAATGTTACTTATAAGAACATATCAACTCCAACCTTCTCTGTATTGCTACAAGGAACTCCAAAAGGTTTTATATCATCTAACAGAGGGCTTAGACAAGGTGATCCACGCTCACCTTACCTCTTGTCTAGATTTTTGGTAAATTTTTTTCCACCTTGTGCTTCTTCTTTGAACGATATCTTTGACAAGTTAAAGAGAAACAGTGGTCTCATGGTTAGTGTCCTCAGACCTAAGATTTAATTTAGTTTGCAAGCTAGACACACAAATGAAGTATCTTCTTTATTGGGGTTTCAAGTTGATCATTTTCTTGTAAGATATTTGGGGGTGCCATTATCTTCAAACTATATCCATTATAGTGATTGTCAGTCTTTGCTTCAGAAAATACAAATGAAAATTCAGTCTTGGAATGCCATATTTCTTAGTTATGCAGGTCGAGCAGAACTATTTCAATCAGTTGTTACTCCTACTATCTTATATTGGTTGTCTGTATATCAATTACCAGAGCATATTATCTCTAAGTTGCATTCAATGTGTGCTGATATTTTTGTCTGTGTGTGGGGGGGGGGGAGAGGCATTCTTCTCACAAAGTCATTTGGTAGAAGCTTTGTTCACCAAAGTATGAAGGAGGAATTGGCCTCAAACTGTTAACTGATTTGAAAAAAAATTGCATCTATTAAACTCATGCAGAAGTTTTTATCTAAATCTTCTCTTTGGAGTCAATGGTTGAGGAGTAAACATTGCAGTGGTATGTTTTTCTGGAGTATGCATGTTGATAATAATTCTTCTTGCACTTGGAAATCTATTATGAGATTAAGAACCAATGGAAAGCAGTTGTTTAATAAAGCTATAACTACTAGAAAAAACACTTTGCTATGGTTTAATTCGTGGGTAAACAGTAAGTGCTTGGTTGATATATTGGGATTCTCTAGATTCAATAGCATTGGCAGAAATAATGAGTTTGTATACTCAATCATTGCTGATGGAAGAATTAGTGGTAGTTTACATCCTGCAACTAGAGAAATACAACAAGAAGTTAATTCCATTACTTTGAATAATGATGCTAGAAAATATTTTTATGTGTGGAGTGATGGTGGAAAATTTTCATTTCATAATGCTTGGAATAGTATGAGAAATAGGCAACAGGGAAAGCCTTGTTTTAAAGTTGCATGGCACTCTAGAAATGCCAAACATGTGTGTTCTGTGCGAAAGTCATGATGAAACAGTGGATCATTTATTCTTTTCTTGTGAGTATTCAAATTACATTTGGGTGATGATTTTGTTAAAGCTGGGTAGATACAGTGGGTTCTTTAGAGGATGAAGCAGAGAAAGTATTGAATGGGTTGCGAGATAAAGATCAAACATTTGATCTGGTTTGTGCTGCATTTACAATAGCTGTGTATCAAATATAGCTTGGAAGGAATGCGAGAATATTCAATAGCAGGAAAACTTCAAGGGATATAAGTTTGAAGATGATTGAAAAGTTGTTATGTGGTTAGCGAAGAATAATGGAAGCACATATGTTCATTTGCAGATAAAGTCAGATTTAATGCAAAGATGGGGGATTGAACTTTTGAGACGTAGTTATTTGATGAGAGGTGTCAGAGAGTTATATTGTGATGTTTTGTGGTTGATTTTTCGCTTTGTATTTTTTTTTTTTTTTTTTTTGAATTTTTTCGGGGGAGAAACCGGCACTGCTGTAAAACTCCCCCTAGTGCACCTAATTCGATCCACAGGATCATCAGGCTTATGCACATGGTAAGCCCCCTTATAGGAACACCCACCACCCGCACTAGAGCTGCGGCGTATATATGTGCTCTTTTTTCTTATGTCGCACTCATCTAGGTTAGGAAGACATAAGGTTTTGACGAGGAGCATTGGTATAGAAACAAAAGGTATCAACTAATCCTCATTACACCTTCCCGTTTTTCTTCTACTTCCACTAATTCTCTATTTGAGGCTCAACTGTATTCTGCAAAAGCCTGTGAAATTCTGATAAGATTCGTTTACTAATATTGGTGACAAGTATTATATTTGACCGCTAATGTGTGTGCTTCTTTGAGATTTCAATATTCCTATTTCATAAATTTTCTCTTCGTTTTTTCTTCCTAATTCTTGGTTTGTTCAACCGCGACATAATACTGAGGTCGTGGAGTAAGAAAAGAAGAAAAGTTTGCCAGTTGCTGGGCAGTGCACTGCCAAACAAGAACGTGATCGACCCATAACACTAACGAGAAAAATAGTAATTTTTAAGATTTGAAAACATGTAATAAGCAATTCAAAAATGAATACTTGAAGATGAAAAATTATGACATAAAAATATTTCAAGTTCTTCAACCAAAGAAAATCTGCTAATTTTGTTATGGAGAAAGTTTGATTCAAGACCGCTTAAATCAAAAATCCCCAACGCCGCGGAAAACGAGATCGTGGTAATAGTGCAAAAACAACCAATCGAACAATCTCAATCTTATCCAAGCCAATCACAATCACCAAACAATGGAAATGATAGAGCAATAACGAGAAACTAAATCACACAGGGATTTATAGTGGTTCCACCGACGTCTTGTCAGCGTACGTCCACTTTGAGAGAGAAACCTTTATTAATATCAATAGAAGAGTACAAGAGATTAATTACAATGATCAAATTTACTAGAAAATTTTGATTTTGTGGAGAAAGGAATTGAAGAAGATTAGGATTGCCTAAACCCTAATTAGAGTAAACTTAGATCTTATCTCTTGATTTGTGATCCACCTCCTTTTGTATTCGATGTAGCTTATATAGGCATAGAGAAGTATATGGAAATTCCCAAAATTTCCTCCAAAATATCCTCTAGATCCAAAATATTCTCCAGATCCAAAATATCCTCTAGATCCAAAATATTCTCTAGATCCAAAATATTCTCTAGATCCAAAATATCCTCCAGATCCAAAATATCCTCTAGCTCTAACACATAGTATCGCGTACTTCAACACTCCACCTCGATACTATATCCGTCTACATCACAAACTCCAATGCACCCAAGAATTTCCTTCTATCTTCAATCAAGAAAGCTTGAATGTTTCCCCAATGAACTCCGGCATAGCCACCGCCCATTGCACTTCACTAACGAGTTCAGGCATAGCCCCCACCCGTCAATGAAGTGTTGAAACATCCAACTCCTAAACCAGTCTTACCAAAAGACAATGTACTCGGGAGTGAAAACGAGTACTTACCATGAAGATAGAACACCAACCTCTCACCGATACTCTTCTACATCCAAGTTTCTCTCTCAAATGTGCCACCCCATGGCACCTAGCATCTCTCTAAGCGAACTAAGTTCGAGCAATGCTCGAACTTCCCAACCGGTAACGCCTTGGTGAACATGTCCGTCGCGTTATCCTTTGTGTGCACTTTCCGAAGGCATACTTGCTTGTCTTTGTCTATGGCTACTAGAAATGACTCCCTCACTTCAATATGCTTTGTCCGTGAGCTAAATGCCAAATTCTCAGCCAAGTGAATAGCGCTTTGGCTATCACATTGAACATCTACATTGTCATGTTCAAAACCCAAGTCACACAACAGTCGCTTCAAATAAAGTGCTTCCTTTGCTGCCTCTATCGCAGCTATCAACTCCGCCTCCGTAGTGCATAAAGCAACCACGGTCTGCAATCTCGATCTCCAACTTATGGCTGTACCACCAAGAGTGAAGACATATCCAGAAGTTGATTTTCTTCGATCCCTATCACCAGCATAGTCTGAATCACAGTAACCAACCAACATGCAATTCTTCTCTTTACTACCCCAAAAACAAGGCCATGAGATGTTGTACCTTTCAAGTATCACAAGATAAGCTTCACTGCTTCCCAATGCGATTTCCCGAATTAGCCATAAACCGACTAACCACCCCGACGACATTTGCAATATCGGGTCTTGTACACACCATGGCATACATCAAACTTCCAACCGCACTAGCATATGGCACCTTTGCCATGTAAGCCTTGTCTTTCTCCTCGATAGGTGATCCCTTACTCGAAAGCTTTATATGCAAAGGTAAAGGTGTATTTGACGCCTTTGCATTCTCCATGCTAAACCGACAAAGCACTTTCTTAATGTACTCCTTTTGAGTCAATCTCAACTCAAAACGCTTTCGATCTCTTTCTATTTCCATGCCCAAAATTTTCTTTGCTTCTCCAAGGTCTTTCATCTCGAACTCCGTCTTTAATTTCTCTTTCAACTTGTTGATTTCTGCCTTGTCCTTAGAAGCAATGAGCATATCGTCCACATACAAGAGTAAATACACCCAACAATCATTTCCTAACCTCTTGAAGTAAACGCAAGCATCCTTGATGCTTCGATGGAAGCCACTTTCAAGCATGAAATGATCAAATCTCTTGTACCATTGCTTAGGTGATTGCTTCAAACCATACAGTGATTTCTTCAACTTGCAAACTAGTTCTGACTTACCTTCTACAACAAACCCTTCTGGTTGCTCCATGTAGATGTCTTCATCCAAGTCTCCATGCAAGAAGGCGGTTTTCACATCTAGTTGCTCCAACTCCAAGTCGTGAATAGCAACTATGGCAAGTAATATCTGGATAGAAGTATGCCTCACAACCGATGCGAAGATCTCATCATACTCCTTTCCTTTCCTCAGTGCAAACCACTTAGCCACTAGCCTAGCTTTGTATCTTCCATCGTCCTTCACCTTATATATCCATTTGCACCCAATAGAATGGTTTCCTTGAGGAAGTGGAACCAACTCCCAAGTCTGGTTTTTCATCAATGATTTCATTTCTTCCTCCATGGCGCAAATCCACTTCGAGCTGTCACTCGAATCCATGACGCCATCAAGGTCCATCGGCTCATCTTGGACTACATGAAGAGCATAGTCCAAATTCTCAAAATAGCTAAGATATTTCCAATCACCATATCTTTCGGGTGGCCTTATAGCACGACGACCAACCCGAGTAGCAATACCATCACCCGGTCTTACTTCAGCTCCAGCTTGAACTGAATCTTCTCTAGGCTCGTGCACATCACCAACACTACTAGAGGAATCCTGTGGACTATGTGATGTAACATCAACCGCTTTCACCTCACAAGCACCTCCAACAAATCTACTCTCTCTAGGCCTGAAAGTGGGAATAACTTCCTTCTCCTTTGATTCACCATGAACCAAATCCGGAACATCCGATGAGCCTTCATTATCCTTGAACATAGCCGACTCATCAAAAGTAACATGACGTGAAACTGAAACTTTCTTCGTTTTCGGATTCCAAATCCGATAGACTTTGACTCCATCCATATAACCAAGCAAAATCCCTTTGAAAGCTCTAGGTGAGAGCTTATCATTCCCTGGATCATGCACATAAACAGGACTGCCAAATACACGAAGATAACTCAAGTCAATGCTCTTCCCCTTCCACACTTCCTCCGGAATTTTGTTATCAATAGCCGAGCACGGAATTTGATTAATAATATGCACCACGGTTGACAAAGCTTCGGCCCAAAATCCCTTAGACAAACCCGATGTCAATCTCAAGCATCGAGCTTTCTCTAATAGAGTTCGGTTCATTCTCTCCGCCACTCCATTAGATTGCGGATCTAACGGTGTAGTAAAATGCCTCCGAATACCATGATGCTTGCAAAAATTCAGAAATTCTCTGGAAACATACTCGCCGCCATTATCAGACCTAAGAACCTTCAAAGTCTTTCCACTCTCATTCTCAACAAGATCCTTCCATTATGAATCTTGCAAATGCCTCTGACTTGGCCTTCATTACATACACCCAAACCTTTCGAGAAAAATCATCAATGAAAGAAATATAATACCTTGCTCCTCCCAAAGAAGCTATAGGTGCTGGTCCCCAAACATCCGTGTGCACATACACAAGAATCCCTCTTGAATCATGTTTTCCTTCACCGAATGACACTCTAGTTTGCTTCCCCATGACACATTTCTCGCAAAACTCTAACTTGCTGAAACTCTCACCATCAATCATCTCCCTTCGACGAAGAACATCTAAACTCTTCTCCGAGACATGACCCAATCTCAAATCCCACAGTCGTGTTGCATCTAAGCCATGAGAACTATCAACACTGACACAAGTTTCGCCTTCCACGGTCACTCCTTGAAGCAAATAGATACCATGAGTTCTAGCACCCTTCATAACCACTAGCGCACCCTTCGAAACCCTCAAGCTATCACTCTCAATGGTGATCTTGCAACCTAGAGAATCCAACTGTCCCAAAGAGATAAGTGACTTTCGTAGTCCCGGAACATAGCGCACATTAGTGAGAGTACGAACCACTCCGTCAAACATCTGAATTTGCACGGATCCAATGCCTTTCGACTTGCAAACTGCACCATTTCCCATAAAAATTGAATTTCCTTCTCGATCAACATAAGAAGAAAAACAATTCCTATTAGGCGTCATGTGATATGAAGCCCCCGAACCAAGCACCCAATCGCTGCCCGAAACATCCGATGCAACAGCCGACAAAACATCTATGTCTTCCTCACCAACATCTCTCTCCACCGCAACTGATGAAGATGCTACTTCCTTCTTCCCCTTGTATGGACAATCATTCTTCCAGTGACCAGGTTTCTTACATATAAAGCACTTGCCATTTCTTTCCTTCGATTTTCCTCTTCCACCGTGCTTCTTAGACTTAGAACGCCCCCGGTTTCCCTTCTTCTCTGACTTTTCTTTCTCCGCAAATAAACCTTGACCATTACCAGCACCACTACTACCATCACTCAGCTCCTTCATCTGATCTCGCAGTTCCTCACTAAGAAGACCGGTCTTGACATCATTTAGAGTCAATGTATCCCGACCATAGATCAAACTATTTGAGAACCCAGTATAGCGTTCAGGCAACGAACATAGCAATATCATCGCCTTCTGCTTCTCCTCAATCTTCAAATCTACCGCCTTCATCTTCATTAGAAAATCATCAAACACATTTAAGTGTGCCTTTAGCGAAGTTCCTTCCTTCATCTTGTAGGTAAAGACCGCAACAAGATCAGTCGATTTGTGAGTGACTTCTTCATATACAACTCCTCCAACTTGTTCCAAATACCTTTAGCAGTCGTCTCACCACTAATTTCGGAAATAACATTCTCCCCCATGGCAAGTTGAAGTGTAGTGAATGCCCACTCTTCCATTTCTTCTCTCTCTACATCTGAGATGTCCTCTGGCAATAAATGTGTATCAAACACCACCTGATGTACCCAATTCCGCCTAAGAACCGCTTTCATCTTTCATTGCCACTTTTCGAAATCATTATCGCCATTCCACTTGTCGATAACCAATTGTGAACCAGCAGCTGCATACGACCCACATACATAAGGAGCTACACCACTTGGACCACCTGTTGATGGATTATTTGAACCTGATTCCGGCATTTCTACAACTATCTACCAACACCAATGCTCTGATACCAAATGTTGTGGAGAAAGTTTGATTCAAGACCGCTTAAATCAAAAATCCCCAATGCCGCAGAAAACGAGATCCTGGTAATAGTGTAAAAACAACCAATCGAACAATCTCAATCTTATCCAAGCCAATCACAATCACCAAACAATGGAAATAATAGAGCAATAATGAGAAACTATATCACACAGGGATTTATAGTGGTTCCACCGATGTCTTGTCAGAGTACGTCCACTTTGAGAGAGAAAACTTTATTAATATCAATAGAAGAGTACAAGAGATTGATTACAATGATCAAATTTACTAGAAAATTTTGATTTTGTGGAGAAAGGAATTGAAGAAGATTAGGATTGCCTAAATCCTAATTAGAATAAACTTTGATCTAATCTCTTGATTTGTGATCCACCTCCTTTTGTATTCGATGTAGCTTATATAGGCATAGAGAAGTTAATAGAAATTCCCAAAATTTCCTCTAGATTCAAAATATTCTCCAGATCCAAAATATCCTCTAGATCCAAAATATTCTCTAGATCCAAAATATCCTCCAGATCCAAAATATTCTCTAGTTCTAACACATAGTATCGCATACTTCAACAAATTTGTCATCTCAATGCTCAAAAAAGCCATCTATATTTATATTAAAATAGGAAACTGAAAACATGCTAAGCACTGTACCTGCAATTTATTCGAAAAAGACGATGAGATGAAGAACATGGTTCCCAAACCAAAGAATAAAGATGATTTGGCTACATCTTTCCACATTTTAAGCTCATATATTAGCGCAGACCAAACTGTAATTAAGAGAATATAAAAAATGTAAATAATTCTTACCATATATATTCAACAATGATCTTTTCTGTGTAGTCGGTGATGTTAAGATTAATGAAATTCGAGAGGATGATCATATCTAAAAAAAAGGAAATTAAAAAAACCTGAATTACATCGTATAAATGAAAAAAATAGTTGTTATACCATGGCCGTTGTGACATGAACTGTTGTAAACTGTGAATGCATGTCGGTAGGTTTTGCTGGAGTTTGATGGTTGCTTTCAATTTGATATATCGTTTTCAGTTTGATGTGAATATGTGCAAGCTATGAATTGTAGTGTGATGTGTAGTTCTCAATTTGATTGTTGCTTACTACATACTTTAGTGCATGTAATATAAGTGATCACTACATAGATTACTTAAATCTGTATTTACCTTTGGCTATCAGTTTTAGCACAAAAAAACAAAAAACAAAGGTAGTTATTAGAAATGGTATAGATTCAGATCAACAAATTCACAATAGAATCACAAATTATTTGTGTAGCTGGCATAGACCATCCTCCCTTAGTAAGCTAATAAATCGAAAAACTTTTGGCTTTCTGTATGCTTGGTCTTTCTGGATAACAATATACAATCCAAGACGTGTGGACTTTAATCCTATTTAGTTGGTGTCAATAAGCAATAACATACAATTAAGGTTAAAGAGAATGTTTTGTGTGGATATCAGTGTAATTTGATATTTTTTTCTTTTAGATCAGCCTGGAAGCAAATCATGCAAAATGATATTCTTTTTAATCTCAAATGGTAAAATATAGTCTCTGTATGCCTTGCTATTTGTGTTCCTATCTGCTTATGGGAATTATTTATTAAAAGGGATACAAAAACTATTAAATGTATGCCACATTCATCTTTGCATCTTAACTATAGGTTCAAAGAAATAAGTATACACACATGCGTGCAAAACCAACTGGAATCTAAGTGTATTATGCTACACTTCTTTTCAAAATGAGTTGTGTTCTGAAGGAAGAAAAAAAAAATGTTGTACCATACTCGTTTCATTTATCATCATATTAGTATTGAATTATAACTACTAGCATCTATCATGAAATTATAACAACAAAGTCATTATGCATATAAATTTACCAATCATATGTTATCCCTTATAGTAATAATAATAACTAAAAAATTTCAAATGTTATCCCTTATTGTACGAATGGTAATCAATCATCCAAAATCATATAAATAGATAATACGTAACATTTAATAATATTAGGCAACAACAATGTCTAAGTCATTCCATTTGTACATATCAAAACTTGATCGCATGATTTTTGTTAGATATGCAACAACAATGTCTTAGGCGGTGTTTGGTTTATGCTTTTTAGTTTTTAGTTTTCACCACAGTAAAATGCGAATGATGCATGTATAACGCTAAAAACTATCATTTTAGAAATCAAAGTTAACACACAAAATAGAAAACAACTTTTATTTATTTTCCTTATTTTGCGAATTGACACAAGAAAGAATATATTATTCGGTCGTCCGTCACTCCTTTACATGGCCCCCTCATCATCTTTCACATCCTCCGTTGTCTCTTAACTTTTCCAATGTTTTGTTATCAATATTGAAGACTCAAAATGTATTTTAAACCAAACACTACCTAAGCCTTTTCATTTATACATATCAAAATTAGATAACATGATTATCGTTATTTTGAGTCATCGAATCTCCTTGATTTATCCGCTGAAAAATCCTGCTCATGGAAATAAGGACTGTATGTGACTTTATCATCTGTTTGTAGATATATAATGACTGCAGGTGGCGGCCCAATAAAATGGGTTGCCCTAGTCCAAAAAAAAGTTTGTTGCCCTAGGCTTTTAACACAAGAAAAATAATATGATGCTAAAGACACCTTGGTTTACACTTAATAATATTAGGATTTGTTAGTGCAAATCCTAGTATGCTTGGCGTCAAGTATGACTGTGTTGGTGATTTGGACTTACTAATACCAACTTTGGTAGTAGTAAGCACAAATCAAGGTGTCTTTACCAATACTCAATAATTAAATTAGCTAATAGAGAAAAAAATCGCTTAAGTTCCACTTTACCATATTATAAAAAAACCTAAATATGTGTATTTCGTGTTATTTTTTTTTACTATCAATAAGTGTCTGTTCTCGAAAAAATAGATCGTAAAGACACACTCTGGTATTTAAGGGAAGTTCTCATCAATTTTCACATCACATAAATTTTTGTTAATGCAATGGGTAATATATTAAAGTATTTGAAAAAAAAAAGAATAAGGTTAGGATATATAAAGAATATTTGTTAATTATCTAATACAAAATGTAAAAATTAATTTGCATTTGCATTTTTTTGAAATTTTAAAATATATAATAATACAGTGTTAAAATATCATTCTATTTATACAACATATTCATACAACATGATTCATATTTTACATTAAAATACAGATAATGATGATAAGCATAAATACATAATTTTATGATATATTCTATAGACAATTTTCTTTTTTTGCAATCTTTATTTATTTATTTGTGGAATGGCATTAGATGCATGTACTTTTCCAAAGAATTCCCCATCGATATAAATCTAAAATATAATATATGTTGGGGTCATGTGGACATACATCCTTGAGATTAATCAAAGCATATGTACTGAGTTTGATGAATATTTCTTCAATGGTTACCTACATTCTATAATGATAAAAAAAACAATGTTGTGCAATGCTAAATTGTTATAATAATGTTCATTGAAATCGATATCAAATTCACTATTAAAATATTTGTTAAAATGTAAATTAAAAATTATAATAGCATGACTTGAACCCTTAACCTTTAACAGTTATCAACATATGCTAAATACTTGAACAAACACATGTTTTATATTTCCAATAAATATGAAGTCTATAAACAATATAATATGTATACAAATAATTTTTTATTTTTTGTTTCCCCGACTCTAATAGATTGTCCTAGCCTATCGGCTGCCCATAGGGCCAACTCTGATGATTGTTGAAATAAGCAAAATGACACATAAATGTGATATCGTTAAGTATCCCAGTTTTTTTCAAGCACACTTCAATAGTGGTAACAACCCTTTGTTATGAGACACCACCACATGTCTAACAATGCATGCTACGTCTGAACCAGACAATCCTCCCGTCTATCGACCTTCCAATCCCTCATTCCAGCCCCATTGATGCACGTGCCGCCACATCCTCCCTCTTCTAACATCAACCCTCTTGTAAAACCTGCCCAAATCTCCATCGATAGTAAAACCCTAATTTCTGTCAACTCGATCTCTATGCAACCAAAACTGACGTCCACTCCAACAAAATGACCCTATTACAATGGTGGAACACCATTGTAATATACATTTTACAACGGTGGGCTAACCGTCGTGTATTAAGAAGTTGTAGTAGACTAAAATCTTTTACAACTTTTTTGCACTGTTGCAACACCGTTGTAATATGTATATTTTACAACTTTTTTCCACCGTTGTAATAAACTTTATTACAACAGTTATGCACCGTTGTAATAATATTTGCTACAACTGTTATGCACCGTTGTGATTGACAGTTGCATTTAAAAAAAAAACATCTTTTGCAGCTGAAATGAACAATACACTAAATATAGCTCCATAAGCAAAACAAATATTACAGTTATTTGCAAACTAATTTATTTAAATACTCAAATTTTCAATATTACAAACAATAATTTTTAGAAAATATTTCGCCTATTATTACATGATCATACACCAACTGGCGTGCTTGACATCAAACAACAATGACATAGAAAAAACACTTCCAAACAAACAGGCCTGGAAACATGACATGAGAGACTCACTTGCAACACCACTAAGTTGAGTTCTTTAACTTGCAACTAAGAGGAGGCAAGCTGTCAATCGAAGCTGATGCACCAAGAAATCCAAAAGATAATTACTTCATCTCAAGTCACCCCAATAGCATAAGAACCACATCTTCGACGTTGCAACACTACAGATCACTACATGTTAAATATCGGAGAGAGTTAATGAGATGCTTGTAAGTTATAAATCATAAAATATAGGGATCTGAATCTAAACAGCAGGGAAAATTTAATAAGAGCGCCAAACATTCTATAGAATTAATAAAACAACATGAAATTCAAGTCATTGAACCGTGTCTATTTCCTAAATATTGAGAAATATTATAGAGGTTCCAGTGTGCATACTGACTATAGTCACGGTGGCTATTTCTTAAATTTTAATGCACAGCTATAAACAGATATATTCGGCTATTCTTTTTACCTCGATGTTGAAATTTGAAGAAGATAATCCTTTACCAAGTGTTAACCAGCCGGAACGTATGTTATGGTCTTCGCCAAACAATTCGAGCCATCTCTTGCCAAGTGCAAAAAGCTCGATTATCCTGGACATATCATCAGGCTTTCTGGTTGAACCTGCACCAGTTTTAACTTACATTTTCCATCACAACAATCAAGTCAAAGATATGTTATTAATTTTCAAAACATATGTGGCTGATATACTGAGTGAATGAAAATAAATGCAACTAATAAAAACATTGATAACTACCGAATAAAAGCAAGATACTGACCATCAGGGGGCTCTTCAGCTATGATTATGTCGGTGTCTATATTTGCATGTATGATATGTCCATCCATCCATGCTACGACGTACTTTTCCTTTTATTCCCATCAAACAGTGTTCCTATTCAATTAAAATGGTAGTGTGTTTAACTTCATATATATATATATATATATATATATATATATATATCCTACCCAAATAAAACAATAGTGGATTTAATTTCGTATATATGTATATATCATTGGTTAAACAATAAATAGAAAAAAGGGGTTACGAGAGAACGATACTTACCTTTGAATGTTGAAGAATAGTGTGAGAATCATGGCGCAAGCTTGGGGTTGCATTCTTCTTGTTGGTTTTTACCCTACATATATCTTCGCATCTCCGGAACCCCCACTGTACGACAAGTCGGATTATAAAAGATGTATTAAAATGATTGTGTTTTAGGAGAAATACAGGTTAAGATAACAACTGTCTTAATTTACCTATATAATACAGCCATCACCATGACGAAGCAGATGAATAGTTTTTGTGCACTTGATAAAATAATCATATAACGAAAATAACAACAAAATACAGAACTAAACATTATTTTGTTAAAATGAGGGGCAGTTCGGCATTATATGAAATAGTGACAGAATCTAACATTTCACAAGAAATATCTTTGATCCTAAAATAGAAAATGCTCTTTATCTAGTTTGCATCATAGCAGAGCATCAAAACTTAAACAAGGATGCTCTTAGAGCCTAAGACAATACCCAAACAAAGCCAAAATGAAAATGAGATAAAACCACACAGCTCTAAATCATTTCAGTAGGGAAAACTATTAAAATAACTAGAAACTACATAAAAACTCAAATAATTAAATTTTGATTTTTGTGTACACACACACACCTACACGCACCAATTGATCAAGGATAGACTACGAAATAGCAGTATCATAGTTACTATATGATATACCCAACGATATTCAAAGAAAAGTTAACATTACCAATAGACAATCATCGGCAGCAAATAAACAACACTGACAAACATGAAGCAAGATGTAATACCAAATCATTCAAAAAGAAAAAGAAAAGGTGAAAACCAAGCATCGAGAAAAAGCTCAAACCAGCCAAGAGTAAAAAAATTGCCTTTACAAATATTTGCAAGTGTCTCGACCACATTTCAAAAACTAAACATGATAAGCAATCATTTCAGGTTCATACAAATAATCAATGCTGCAAAGGTGTGCAATGCCTATGACAAAATGAACTCTTTCAGCAGCTTCCACCGTTCACTACCTTATCAACCATTCATCGGTTCTTAAAACCACAAAAAGAAAAATCAAGGTTTTATAAATTGTGGTGACTTCCTAATATCCACAAAATTATGAACGATATGCTCTTCGTGCTTAAATCTTACGAAAAACAAGTCTGATTATATAAAGATTAATTTTTGTTGTCCTTTGAAGCTAAAATTTGTGAAAATGTATATGTTCACATTTACATATTGTCAAATAGTGAAACCATGTATAACTATTATTTATCAAAATTAGCAAAGTGTCATCTCTGCTTAGTTTAATTGATATGGGTTTCTGCTTCATTTTAGATTACAAAAATGTCACACCGCCTTTTATCAAAATACCATAACATAACATAAAGAAAATCGATATCCAAAATATTTTAACTGTTTTAAAAAAAGAAATAAAATTTCTTTTTCACGGTTAAATCGCAAACTTTATGTGTTTTCTACACGTAGCCGTAAATAGAAAATCATTTTGAAAGTCATTCTGAAATTCACTACAAAAATAAAAAAAATGATGCATTTTCACCATTCAAACATGGGGACGACTATTTAGATATAATATTAGACACAAATTGAAAGGCACATGATTTAGGCCATTGGATCGTTTTGTCCTTATATGGAAGGTGGAAATCAGAGGACAATCCAATGGTGGGTATTCATCGTGTCACCAACTGTCTGTTTTTTGTGTCTAAAACACATTAAAAACTTTCAGCAATACATAGATCATTGATGTTTATGATCAGTTTTATTTTTCAAAAAATAAAGATAATATTTTTTTCAACTGAAAAAAGAACTGGTATGTAATGAAAAGAAATTACAAAGAAAATATCAGTTTTCAATAGTTGAAGAGAAAGATGGACTTCCATAGATAAGCTTTTTTCACAAAAACTTCCTTACCAAAAAGAATCAAAAGGTAATCTTCATGAACTACTTTCTTTTACAGAAACTTCCAACCAGTAGATTATCAAAAGTAAATTTTTATGAACTACTTCACTTTACAAAGAAAATTAATATTCAACCAAAAAAAAAGGGAACTCAACTTCTATACTGGTTACTAAGGAAAGGAAGTTTATTTAGTAAGAGTGTTCTAAGCATAGCATTTGACCGGAGTAGGAAATATTGACGTCAATGAAAGTACTTTTGATAACTTTGTGCAACGTCAAATATCAACTATCGTGATACAATTTGGTCACATCGATAATACATAAACTAAAATATCACAATCATTTATCAATCACTGATCACAAATTGATGAGTTTCACATGCAAGAACTATTTTATTCATCTTGAATGGCCACAAAGGCATATCAATTTGAATATAATGTATGCGAAAATCTATTTGAATTCTATAAATTAATTATGCAATATTACAGTAATATTCTGTATGTAATATTATCGGTAATTTGAATATACTTAGTAAGTTGAAATAATTCTCCTTGTTAGGCAATATAATTAGTCATTTGAGCTAGTCTTGTTGAATCCATCTGCAATGTTACAACAGTTTCACAATAATCTTGAGTTCAAAAGAGGCCGTCTGCTGTTCTAATTTCATTTTTGCTAAGTCTAGTTATAAATCTACAGTAATATAATACAAAGAAATTACAGTTTAGAGGACAATCTGCACAGACTACACCGCAACAACTCATCGTGTAAACAAGCTTGGATCCTCAACAGTTACATTTAAAATAGTAAAACTGCAAATTAGTATGTTACCTTCTTATTTGTATCAACTCATTGGTGAATCAATTGAAAAGTGAAATTGATTGATCAATTATGGGTTTGTGGCTCGCGTCTTTTCATGTGCCCTAATTGCTACCGCACCACCTGCCATGGAGATGGATTCGTTTGCAGTCGCCGCGAAGAAGGAGATTGGCTCGACGACAACGAAAATTTGAGAAACGCGATTTCCTTTTACGGCTTTACAGAGGCGTCGATGAATTGATGCCCTAGGTTTTCCTTGGCCCTAAGCGGTTCTTTGTCCCGCTTTGGCCAAGGGCCGGGCCTGGATGGAAGGGCATGGGTGGAGGCAAAAGGCGGAAGGGGAAATAAAAGGCGAAGGGCACAAGATTTTTTGAGGAAGGAGGAATTGGGGATTTTGATTTTGACATACAGACGAGAACTGGAGAGGTCGGCCGACAGAAGGCGCTAGAAATACAAGACGCGAACTATGTGAGAGCCAAATTTTCAGTTTTATGGCCCTTAAGTTTCAATGTTTTGCATTTAACCTAACCGTCAGATTTCCATCGGTTACAATTAAAATTTCACCAAAACTTAAAGAATTATTAATTTAGAATTAATAAGTAAATTTTTATATTAAATATAAATATAATATGAATTTCTTGAGAATTGATTTTTACTAAAGTATTAAATATTACTGATTAATAATAGTTAGTATTAATTATTACCTATTTCTTCAAAGTTATAATTGAATTCCAACTATTAAAAGTTAATTATTATGTAAATGTTATTGATTATATACTATTAAATATTTAATAGTAATTTTTAAAAAGTAACTATTGTTTATTAATCATCAATTATGAGGTTTTTATCTAATCTAATAGTAATTAATAGTAATTGGTATTAATTTGTATATTTATTATTGAATATGAATTATTGTTAAATGTTAATATCACTAATTATTAAATATAAGTTGTTATTAATATTTAATAGGTCTCTAATACAAGAAACAGAAAAAAGAGTTACTAAAATAAGTTTAAACAACTTTCTAGTTTAACTATTAATTATCAGAAATTAATTAGTATATATTATTTATTACAACAGAAAAAAAGAAAAGTTGTGATATATATGTTTATTACACAGTGATTTTTTCACAGTTGTAAAAAACATTTATTACAACAGTGCGTTTTGCACAGTTGTAAAAAAGCATTTATTAAACTGTGCTTTCCGCACAGTTGTAAAATTAAAGTTGTAATATGGTTTATTTTGTTGTAGTGGTCAGATCATCATAGGCTAATTTTGACCTCTCCAGATTTGTTTGAACCAGACAATCCTCCTTCCTTATTGTTCCACATCCTCCCTTGATCAACGAAGACAGATTTCAACTGGTAAGGTCCAGGAGAAAACCCCGCTCGCTGCAATCAGATGAACAACGTATGATTGATGTAAAATCTACTATGAAGTCGTAGATTATGAAGTCAAAGGAGTTGGAATGGCCAACTCTTCCATCTATAGGCTGTGCAGGGGATAATACTGTTATCACTTCTGCTCATAGAAATGTTAGAAAAGGCATCCCTCATCTTCCACCATCACAGGCGAAGCCGTTATGCTTATCGCCTCCTACTTAGGCTAATGTAGAAATTCCTATAACTGGATGGAAACCCCCAATAGATGCTAGTTGTGCTTACAGTAAGGTTGTTGTAGGCAATCAGGTTCCAGTTTCTATGCCTTTTAAGTTTTGTCGCCTAGTGAATATCAAAATATGAAATGTGCTAAGATGTACCCTGAAATAGTACAAAAAGTTAGATAACAATAGGAAAATGCCATATTTGTCTACGTTGTAGGCTCTAGACCTTACCACCCATTTTTCAAAGCTTATATCCATAGAGTGTGGTAGATGACAAGTGATTGTATAATGCATTCTAAGGTAGATGGGTTCTATATAACCATATTTGATAAAAAGGAAGATTATGATAGAATTTTGGAGGGTGACTTGTTTCAACAATCAGGAATTGATGATGAAACATTGGTGCGTAGGAGTAAAACTTAATGAACATCCTTTGAGTTCAGTTCCAATATGGGTCAGATTACCTGGATTGCCTTTAGAATATTGGACATAATAGGGAGTCAGACGTGTAACATCTATTATTGGTAATCCTATTAAACTTGATGAATTGACTGAAGAAATCAGGAAAATTTCTTTTGCAAAAGTACTTGTTGAAATTTCTTGGTTGTCTTCCTTCCCTAGTAAGTTTCAAATTTTATTCGAGGAAGATCAGTTAATAATGCAAGATGATGAACATGAATGAAGACCTTAGTATGTTCGAGTTGTCATAGTTTTAGGCATGTAAAAAATGTTTGTCCATATCCCAAGGTCTAGGTCACTAAGCAAATAGATGCTCATAACTGCAATAGACAAACTACGGACGTTGATATGGGCTTACAATCATCCAGTAGTTTGGATCATGATGATTCACTTTTCCAGGCTCAAGGATGTTCTGATTCTAGATTGGATCAATCTCAAGATGAGCAAGTAGTAGATGTTTCTATGATGGAAACAGAGGTCATACATCATCCAGTCACTTCTACAAAGTCTTCAATTCAGAAAGAATGTAAGGAGTAGCAGATGCAGTTGCCAACACTACAGAATTCTACATATGATCAGACACCTAATTATATTAAATCTATGGCTACCGCGATGATGATATGTCAATTCCCAATGAAACCAACATAGAAAACAAATCATTAGCTCAAGTTGCGGGTAGATCTAAAGCAACACGCAAGAACAGATCTGATGAAGAGACTTTTGAATTTCAGTTGGTTGCTGACTCAGGAGTAATTGAAAATCCTGCTTGGAATTCTCTGATCAATAAAATAAAGGAGGGGAAAAAGAAGAAGATGAAGAAGTTTAAGAAATTGGAGTCGTTATATGTTTCTGGTCAGGGTGCTTCTTGTGGATTGTAGTGAGAAGAACATGTCTCCATTAGACTTATACTTCTTTGTGGGTCTTTTGTCTTATCTCCTAAATTGGTCTTATATTAGTCGTGTATAGGTTAATAACTATCTTTACATTTTACATCTTTAGATTG
Organism: Allium sativum; assembly: GCA_030737875.1. NCBI lineage: Eukaryota > Viridiplantae > Streptophyta > Magnoliopsida > Asparagales > Amaryllidaceae > Allium > Allium sativum. The sequence continues at coordinate 166,113,882 of CM060909.1, forward strand.
TACAATATATTTCAGTACGAATGAGTTTTTAGGAGAGTGATGAATCACTTGTTTTGAAATTGTATAATTACATATATATATATATATATTAATAAAGTACCAATTTTCTAAAAAAATAGCACATGAGTACCGGAAAATGCATTCGCTTATTGAATAATTTAATGTACCTTTTGGTACAGTGATTATCATTGTAAGCTTTAGAACATAAGCACAAAAATAACACAACAAGAATCTTGATTATCTTGAGTAAGACTGCAAGAAAAAAATCCGTAAATTATTCCCTCTCTTTTGAATTGTGGCCTAAACAATGAGACAACTGACTGTTTGAATTATGTAACTCCTACTAATATTTCATTAAGCTATTACGTGCAATGTGGAAAGTGGTGGGTTAAAATTAATCTTAACAGTAATACAACGGATGAATGAGATAACGATAAGAAATGAACTCTAAATAATAAACAACATAGGTAAAAGATAAATATTAAACGCACTTGCTGAAGCCATCTTGCATTAAATAAGCAACACCCAACTAGAGCTATCTTGCTCTAAATTATAAATAATATAAAGGTGTTTTGGGGGGTGACGGATGCAAAAAAGAAGTTTCTTTTGTCTAAATGGTTGAGCAGAATTAAACGTGTATAAAAATATATTTTTAATAATATTTTAGCCAAAAAAGTATTATACAAGACTGCCACCAAATTTTTGTATGTAGATGGGAGCTGAATTGAGATATCCACCCATACAAACTTTTAAATAGCATATTTTTTAAATTAACTATTCTATGTTGACCAAGGGAATATATTATGCACTTTTCTAAATCAATTTTTGTACTAACAGGATTAATCTCCACAAATAATGAGAAGAAATAAAGGACATCCTCAAAAGCTTAAATAACATATTTGAATTTCTAGTCAGTGTTAATAATTGTAATTTCCATATTCTTCGATAAAATTTGTCCTTCAAACCTACAAGGAACACTAAAAGAATATAGCAAATGATAACAATTATGTTTAACTATAGCTTAATTGTTATAGTTTATACATGTTGTAAAAAATTATACTACAAACCCAAAATTATATACTTTATGTTTCTTACAATATAACATGCCACTATCATTTTTTCCTCAATAAATAAATATAGGTTAAAGCATACCCTTCCTTGAGAGTCAAAATTGTCGAGTGTAACAGAATTCAGACGGTCATTGTGGATCGTATTAAATCAGAATCAGACGATCGCTATGAATCCTAATTTGACAGAGAATCAAATCCAAAGTGCGTGAATCGAAGAAACTAGGAGCCGCGGGTTCATTGGGCCTTGCCGGAGCAAGAATGTACCTATAAGAAGGTTTCTCACTTGGAAGACCAAGTTAGTGGATGTTACACACTTAGCCTACCAAGTTGATAAGACATTATATACTTGATGGGTCAAGCTATTAAGGTATTATATACTTGAGGGATTAAGTTGAGTTTTTATACTTGGTGGACCAATTTCAGGGTTTTTTTGTACTTCGTTGACCAAGTCCTTGGCGGAACAAGGTAGGAATTTTTATATTTGGCGGACTAAGAGGGAGATTTTTATACTGGCAGACCAAGAGGGGAATTTTTATACTTGGCAAACCAAGAGAGGAATTTTTATACTCAACGGACCAAGATTAGGAATTTTAAACTAAGCAGACCAAGAGAAGAATGTCTATACTTTGCAAACCAAGAGGGGAATTTTTATAGCCAATGAACGAAGGTAGTCGGACCATCAAAATCGGATGATGAAGGAGATTGGATGGTTCATCGTCCGCCAAGAGCATGCCTGGGGCTTAAGACCTAATCTCATTGTAACGACCCACATTTTTGACCGTTCAAATCGACAATAATCCACACATGTCGACCCAAAAAAATTTCAAATATAGGTAGTTATTGGGAATAGAATAAAAAGAAGAAAGAAGAGAAAGACAACAACAGAGTTCTCACAGCCGAAGGACAACATATAATAAATAATTATCAGTTTAAAAGCAGTTGAAATATATACATTTGGCTATGACATACAATGGTTATCAGAGTTACATTTGTACAAATCATACAGTAATGCAGCGGAAATAAAGTGCAGCGGAACGTACATGTAATATATATATACATATACCAAATACTCATCTTCATCCTCCAAGCTGTTGAAAATCTTCGCAAACTGCAACATCTGCTGACCCGAGCGTATTGCATAAAAAGAAAACACAACAAACACTCGGATCAACACTAAATCATTCTCATATTAGTCAAATCAAAAGACGAAATAACTTGAGTGTCATGGGTGCAGTAACTCAAGAGAAGTTACGGGATTTTTCCATCTCTCGAGGATCCATTAAACTAATACATACATAGTATAATACGCTATTATGATAGTGTCTATTCAATAAACTATAAATACTGAAAATAGCGTAAGCGGGATTACATTTTTACCCTTACACCGTTTGTAATACCGTAGTCTATACAGTACCGTAAACCCACCGTAACGATGGCATCAGAGGGCACTCCGTAGGTATGATACAAATCAAAATCGTATGGGGCTCGATAAGGATAACATGACAAGGCACTCAAGGCAATGCCCAGGGTAGGATTCTACCAATTGCACTCCCGGACCGGTGGTAACGCATAGCAGCCACTACCGCCCACCTCGGAACACACTCCCAAATTCATAAATAGGCCCAAATCATCATAGTCATAGAAATAGTATCGAAGAAGTGTGTCCGATCAAAGGTGCTACCTCAATTAGTCACGGTATAGCTCCTATTTTAGTCATTTCAATTTTGACCCGAATGTCAGGGCAATTTCGTCATCGTTCATCTTCTTCAATCCAACAATTGCCTCCAAGTCATCATACTCATTCTGGATACGTCGTAACGTTCACAGTTGTCAAAGTGGTATCGACATTGACAGAGAGTATGCCTTATGTCGACTCCGGTCTCTTTAACAATCGACGTCTACATTTTCCACATCGGTCGGTTCTTTTACCTTTCACAAAGGTTCGCTTCCATATCAAAATATCATATTTTGCTTCGAACCAAGTTTTATATTAAAAAAATATAATTTCATATCAACATACCATAATCATTCCCAAACCGATTATATTCTAAACCAGAATATATTTCTATATCCATTCATTTAAATCATATAATATTTCAAACAATCGATTTATATATTCAAGTAAAATACATATTTCATATCAAAGCTTTAGTTATTCCAAATCGAGTTATGTTCGAAATCCATTTATATTCCAATAGAATATATATATATATATATATATATATATATATCACAACAACTCATTTCAATCCCTCAGGGGATAAATTTATATTCGAGTAGAATAAAATTCACATTCCATATTAAATTGGTTTAGAAATCACTTCATAATTATAGAGGATGTAACTTATATCAACTCCGTTTGGACCACGGTTTAAACCCAAACACTTTCCATTCGAAAGAATTCCGATCATTTAATATAACTTGAAAATGGATGTTTATAAATAAATAGAAATCTTTATATAAAATACCTATATATATATAGGATATAATAGCTAAAATAAAACAAGATAATTTTTAAAACTCTATGTATATACATAATTTAAAAATTTTACTAATTAGTTTAAGTAATAAAATATAAGGAAAATTTAATTATAACGAAATAGTTTTATAGGAAAAGTTTTAAATAAATAAATTTTAGAAGGAAATAGTTATTTGAAATCAAACAGTGAAAAAATAAATATAATAAAATCCTTTAACCATAATCGTTCTTTTCTTCCGAACTTCAAACACTTGGATTTATACTCCAGTCTCAAATGAAGTTAACATAGTTCAATACCTTATTTCAACACCATTTAAACTCATCTCCAAATATTAGGGGGTTCAAACTCATATTTATATTTAAGTTTAAACCACTCCAGGTATCCTCAATCATCCTTATTCCAAATTAAATTCGATAATGATTTATTACATTCAAACCCGACCCTTACTTTGGAAATTTCAAATATATGTTCAAATCCTAATCTAAGAATTTCCACTTCGTTTGGGAAAATTTTCTTAACCATTTCAATTAAATATTCACGATCCAGATCTTTAAAGGAACCCAAGTTTATCAAGTTCGGATCATTCCTTTAAATTGAAATTTACCATCAATGAAATTCGAATATTTAAAATCATTTAACCAACCGATGTCCATATATAATTTACTATCCTATGGCCAAGTGATTTAATTTAAATTTCTCGATATTCAGTGATGGATCTATCATTTCAATCCAAATCAGGGTCACAGATATTTATCATTTCAATCTGTATTCTTAATTTATTTTTATCGATAAATCCCGGGTTTATTAGATGCCCGTAACATCGAGGGTAAAATTGGGATTCATCGTCAAACTCAACATGCAATACAATGTACTGAATATAAAGCATTAGCAATGTCAATCAACTCAGTAATAAAATTCAACCAAAATCCATCAAAACCATTTCATCCAATTAATTAGTATTAAATTGTTCACGGGTTTTCAAGGATCAGAAATTTCCACTAGTAATTAAATTAAATTAAATAACTAATTTTGTTGCATAAATTTCCAGATTACCATACTTGCATGTCGGTTTTAAATCAACAAATCATCCATCATACACAACCATGCAACCAACTTATTTCACAAATTTAATTTAATAAATATGGGAATAATTCAGTATTTCGTAAGTGAGAAAATCACTCATCTTTGCGTCCTTAGTGGATTGAATGTCCAAACAAAGCTCAAAATTTCACAGTCTCTAAATGCAGCGAAACCAGACTCAGATCGATCGCAATTCCTCCACGATCCTAACGCAACAAACCGCGCATCAATCCAAGGTCGTATGAAGAAGTTATGCATGTTTTACCATTTGAATTTTTGAGAATATATAAAATAAATTAAATAATCCTCACCCTCTTAGAACATGCCACGTCATCACCCTCAAGACCTTCTTCCCGCTCCTCTTCTATTTTTGCAACAGAAAAAACGAAAATGAACCCAAAAACCATGAATTTTGACCGCCTAATTCCCTCGATTCTGGCCACGAAATCAACCAAAGTCACCACCAACGTGAAGCTCAACCCCGGCTGCACCTTCCAGTACTGGAGCCACCACCTCCAGTGGTCCCCTTCGTCGCCACCAAGTCCATGAAACCGCCGGGTTTTAAACCCTAAAACGCAAATTCCCGACGCTCTACTCCACAATAAATCGGATAAACACCACCGCTGAACTCGTACGCTCCTCCTCTTCAAAACCCATATCCCCGATTCTTTGATTAGAGCCTAAATCGATAACCCCCAATCTGAGCATTAGGGTTTCTGGAAATCAGAGCTTTGACCATCAATTTCAGGCAACTCCGCCCACTGCATGTCAGAACTGATGGTTCCCGTAGCTTCCTATCGTCACGAGCTTTGTTTTGATATATAATAAGCTAGGGTTTGGAGAAGTTATGATTTTAAAGCTTGTATTTTTTTCTTCTAGGGTTTGAAGATGAGTTTCAGCCATTAGGGAATAACTTGATTGAGAAAATGAACGTACACTAGGGAATGGGCTGATAGGGTGGTATGGAGGTTAGGTTATATATATAAATATAGGTCCAAAAATGAGAAACACACAATTATCCTATTCATTGGTTCCTTTCACACTTTCTCTCGTACGATCAAATTACAAGTCGGATTGTAACGCAAATTGGAATTCTACCATAATTCATCGTTTCGGATCCAATGGCGTCAGTTTCGTCGAATTCTAAGACAGTCGCCAAAACAGTTAAATTTCCATAGTTAATCAATTAATAAAATATCCAATTAATCATCTGACTGTTTTTAATTCAATTTAAATGATTATAAATTTTCATTTTAATCAATTACAACTTAGATAAAATTTTAAATTCCCAAATTTTATTTATTTATTTTAACCTCTTTAAATTCAATTTAAATATTTATTAAATTCAAATTTAAATCAAATTATAACTTAAATAAATTCTATAAATAAACTTCACACATTTTTATATTTAAATCTGATTATTTGAATTTTTGATTTGAATTTCAAGCATTATTAACCAGCTTAGAATTCCACCATTTAACAAATTTAATTCGAATTCCCTTTTTACTTAAACAACTTAAATTTTATTTAAATCATTTAAATATTAAATTTCAAATCATAATATTTCCAAATAAAGCTAAACCTGGAAATCTGTTTATACTCAATTCAAACAATCCTTATCATTATAATCAATGATTTTCCCTTAGATTATTCCATTCTACTTATTTTATATTGAAAATTAAATATATAGTAAATATGGGACGTTACATTCTCCCCCACTTAAAAATCTTTTCGTCCTCGAAAAGAGAACGAAATAAGGTGTTAAACAAGTCATACTTCAAATCCATACCTATAGAATAGTACTTATAAGATAAGTTATATATAGTTGTAAAACATCATAAATTTTCTAACTCCCGAAATCACGGAAAATTTCGGCAGCATCTCCTTTGTACGGAGAGGTCCGGCAAATCACAACATATATAAAATTCAAATATACATCTCATCATTCGATGAGGCATCCCAAAATGGGGGAAAACACCATATATATGTAACTACCAAACTATATAACTCAAATACGTACCTTCTTAGCGTTTATTTTGCAATTTCATTACCTTAGCACTTTAAGTATTTAGCGTAAGCTAGCCCAAAGCGCAATACAACTTCTTTACACCTGTTACAACTCACATACACATGAGATTCAAGCATGTATACAATATATCACAAATATATGCAACTTACACAACATACATTAATCATTTTAACCCCAAAACCAATATATCTATGACAGGCCAGCAAACAAAATGAAGTTTATCACCCATTTAAATGTTGGAATTTGACTAAGTGTAACAACCCGGAAAATGCGAGCCAATTTAAAAGTTTTAAATTGGTTATTTTAAAAGAATTTAAACAAATGAAATAGAATATTTCAATAAAATAATGAATTGGAAATAGTGAGGCAGTTTGAAAATTTGAATTCAAGCTTTGACTGACTGTATCGGGTAGAAAATATATCGGATTTTAGCAAAACCAAAAATATTTAAATCTGTTTATGAATACCTTTCTAACAAATCTGAAAAATCGAAGTTTCATAGTGGGAATCAGAAGTTATGGCCAAACGAATTTTCAGAAAGGTCGCTATATAGAATATATAGCCCTTGAAAATAAACATTTTGCAAACGACCTTGGAATTCAATGAAACCACTTTTGTTGAACCCGGGATGTCAAACTATTGCTAGGTTTCAAATTTCATAATTTTTGAAGCTAGTATGTGAGCGTGACAAAAGAAAATGTGATTGGTCAATTTCTGTTAAATTGGGTCGACCAGAAAATGGCCATTTTTCAAACGATCTTAGAATTCGACGAAACTAGTTTTGTTGGGACCGTATCGTCAAAACATAGCTAGATTTATTTTTCTGGAATTTTTCGAATCAGTTTGTGGCCCTGGCAAATTGAAATGTACGTTTAAATTGAATATTAAATGTTTTATACTTTAATTTGAAAAATAACTGACTGTAATAGTCGAATTGGCCAACGAAACATATCCCATTATGTCCGGGATGGGGGTATTTAGCTAGGGGCGACAGTCGTTGGGTTGAAATTGGTGTTCGTTTAGTCAAAAGGATATTTTTGAATTTAAAATAAAATATAAGGGCCGGTCCCATCTTTTTTCTCTCACTTCTACTTTGACCGGTCAAACCCTCGATTACCCTCCCCCACGAACGACGGAAGTCACTCAAATCTTCCTGACCCAATCGCCGCAGCCATGTCCACTTTCAGCACCACCTCCAGTTGAGTTTTCCGTTCGCCTCTCCCTCCTCTATAAATCCATACAACTCTCACCTGCTATAGTGGGATATTTTCGTCGAACTACCTCGAAGAAGGCGCCGACTTTGGAGCTCCGCCGTGCGCTACAGGGACCACCGAGTTGGGTGCCACCACCGGCGCTGGAATCCCTGTTCGAAGCTTTTCGATGATGCACCACCTGATCGAGACAACACTTCACGGATCGAGCGAGAATTTAAAACCTAGTTTCGAAGGCTTATAGAGGTGAACAACTTTAATTTTTCTGAATTGAAAATAACACTTTTAAGTGTTACAAACTTTGAAAAATCATATCTTTTTGGTGTGTTAACGAAATTCGATGAAATAGGAAACATCGTGACCGCAAGGAGGCTCTCTACCATCTAGAAGAGACCGCGGATTTTTCTGAGCTATCTACGATTTTTAGCACCTCGAAAACAAATGTGAGAAATCTAAATTAAATTGTGTGAATGAAATCGTGTTGTATAAATTATATAAACGAAGTATAAATTATATACGCATCGTATACCTCATGTACATGTGTTGTATAAGTTATATGAGCTATGTATAAATTATACAAGCGTTGTATGAAATATATATGCTTTGAATTGTGTTGAAACAAATTAGAATAGGATTGTGGAAATGAAAATAAAACATGCCGCCTGCGTGCAAAGTAGATGCATGAATCCCCATTGTCAAAAACCGTGAGGTTTTAAGGTAGAGCGAGGAGCCGTACTAGGGACGGTCTCGGTTTTAACTACCTTGTCATTATGCTGCCGAAATTTTCTGAAATATTCATGTGTTAGAATAATTTTCATTTGGTGAAATTATTTTCATGTGTTGAATGTTATTCGTGTTTTAAATAAATAGCTTTAAAAATAAAAATCAAATTTATATATATATACAAACTATAGCGCACATTCATGTGTTGAATAGAAATTCATTCGTTGAATAGAAATTCATGTGTTGAATATTATTCGTGTTTTAAATAAATAGCTTTAGAAATAAAAATCACATTTTTATATATATACAAACTATAGCGCACATTCATGTGTTGAATAGAAATTCATTCGTTGAATAGAAATTCATGTGTTGAATGTTATTCGTGTTTTAAATAAATAGCTTTAGAAATAAAAAATCACATTTATATATATATAGCGGACATTCATGTGTTTAATAGAAATTCATTCGTTGGATAGAAATTCATGTGTTGAATGTTATTCGTGTTTTAAATAAATAGCTTTAGAAATAAAAATCACATTTTTATATATATACAAACTATAGCGAACATTCATGTGTTGAATAGAAATTCACTCGTTGAATAAAAATTCATGTGTTGAATGTTATTCGTGTTTTAAATAAATAGCTTTAGAAATAAAAATAACATTTTTATATATATACAAACTATAGGAACATTCATGTGTTGAATAGAAATTCATTCGTTGAATAGAAATTCATGTGTTGAATGGTATTCGTATTTTAAATAAATTGATTTAACAATAAAATTCACATTTTTATTGTGAATGTGAAATGCTAAAGACATCTATGGGTTGAATAAATATTTCAGATGACAAGAATACTACTTTTATCATGTATACGTCTCTTTAAAAATACACACGTGTTGAAATCAATATTTGTTCGCTAGAAATATTATTATTAGCTTTGTTCTGCATATATATATACTTGTGTTGAACAGAGAAAATGGATTAGCTGTTGAGTAAAGAAATTATTTGCGTGCCTGACAAATAGGTAAGCCTTAATGAGTTGGCTGCGCAATTTTATTTATATATCAACTCCTATGAATGCCATTGGATGCGGAGTGCTGGTTATTCTGTGTGTAATAATAAACATCGCCATAGGATAGTAACAATTAATTTTGAACTACACTACATGGCATACTTCTTGAAGATAGGCATACTTCATCATATTCCACATAAGCATTTGGAGCTTGTGTGACGAGGTTGAAGATTTACCATACGAGCGAGAGGCTAGTATGGCGATGACTATGTATTACAGGTTGAACTGATGATTGATATGGACCATATAAAATTGTAACGATAAATTGCCAGATTAATAAAAACCCCACACGGGTCTGGAGTTGGCAATTATCACGTCTCTCTAGTTATTAGATACGGCACATGGACTATTTATTTCCCACACGGGACGAGGTGACGAGGATTTATCCTCTGGAGTAATTAAAAATACACACTCCCTCAGGCTTTGACAGGGTGACGAGAATTTATTCTCTTAAGTTATTATCTATACACGCTCCCCTGTAAACACCAGAATATATTACTATAAATATGTGTATGCTTTATAGGATTTATTGGGTACCTAATACGGCCCAATAAATTTCCAAACCCCTTCCCGTACAAAGGAGGTTATGGCAAAAATTTTCGAAATATAAAGGCGTTAGTGAAATATTTGAAGTGAAAACGATATTGGAATTACAGAATGAACTATATTTATATATATAAATATAAATATAATTGAAAGGAATTGAAGCAGTGCAGTTCGTGTTTTGAAATTGTGACTTCAATCGATTAGTACGAGAGAACCGACCATCGGATTTCCCCGAAACCACAACCTTGGGTTCGCCTTGGAAATATCTTTCCAACGGCACCAACTTTGTAAAGATCCAACGGTTGGATTGTCTGGAATGTTTAATTCAAACTGAAGAAAAACAGTGCCAAACTCGATTATATTTATATATAAATATAAATACAATTTAATTAAATCGAATAACGATGCTGCAGTTCATATTTTGAAACCGTAACTTCAAACGACTAGTGTGGAAGATCCGACCGTCGGATTTTCACGAAACTGGAACCGTTGGGTTCGCTTTGGGAATATCTTCCCAGTGATATAAACTTTGTGGAAATCCGACAGTTGGATTTCCTAATATGTGTAAAACAAATTTAGGGAAAAACAGTGCCACGGCACGACCTGAAACGTCGTTTAATTATATATGGCCATTTTTAAATAAATAAAAATGGCGAAAAATCGTTATAAAATATTATAAGCGGCATAGAAGGGAAATAAACCAATTTTGCTCGGTTTGCTTGATATTTGATGGTTGTATGTGTTTGATATGCAAATTATACTAAAGAACTGAAACGTGAATGTCGAATAATATAACCATGGAAAGAATTGATTTGAATTATAAATATTCGTGAATTATTTGAAAAGGCCGAGCTTACCCTCATTTCAAATAATTGATCGAACGATTCGAAGTAGAAAATACGAAGACGGTTCAAGACTGACGATCTTTGTATCGAATGGATGGACGTTACTGAGGTTCCTGATTGGAGTAGCTACCTTGAAGGAACGGAAGTAGTAGCCGTCTAGACGTATGTGTTGATTGTACGGATATGCAAGGAATATGGTGCCTCCAGTTTTGTTCAGACCCAGAACGGACGTGTAAATGGACTGTGTGTCTGACATTGGATTTGGTTCTGTACTGATTGATCTCTGTTAAATATATATCTGTTTGGCGGCAGAGAATTTATTCTTTTGCTCAACGCCCTTCTCTGAGACGTACGAGCTCAGAGGTTATATATCGACAAAAATTAGTCGTATGGAGTGGAATGCCTATGTGGCATGCCAAGATGTAGTGATCAAGGCTTATGTTGCAAAGCAAGGTCTTGTGGTTGATGATCAAAGCACGACCTACGTGGCCTGGCTTGGTGTAGAGCGTGGATTCGCGAGCCTCACACCTCGGTATGAGTTAAAAACAGGATAAGGACCGCTGGGAGGACATGATATTTCTTTCTAGTTATGATGGTGTCAGTGCTTAAAATGGCTGACATTTATATTACTTTCATCTTTGTGGTTGTTGGAATGTGAGGCACCTCGATTATAGGTCTGTAAGGACCGGGAAACGTGTGTTCAGGAATTGCCAATCCTCAAACGTAAGGGAGGACCGGCCCAGCCGATTCCAAGGGTTACCTAGAGTGTGTAGTCCTGAGGCATTTGCTAGAGTGTCTCGAAGCGGAGAGGAGCTTGCCCCTTGCCTCGACTCATGACGGAAATCCAATTTCCAATACGAGATAACGGATTTGATTGTAGAACTAGTATGGCGACATAGTAGATAGTAGATATGCTGCCTATGATTAATATTTATGATGATATTCGTTTTTGAAACGTATATGCACTAGTAATAATATCAAGTGATTTTTCTTTGCACGTATTAAGCATATTTTGGCCATTATAAGGTAAAACTCTATCCTCCGGTTTGCGTTGCATTGTGTGGTGGGACTTGAGTCTTATAACGGCTTCATTCTTTTAAAAAGCATTGCGTTGTTTTAAAGAATTTACTTTGTTTTAAATGCACTGGCAATCAGTGGAGTAAACCCGTTCCGCGAAAGTGGCGTGGTCCTATGATTTTCCTTATTACTGTTGGTTAACCAGTTAAGTAGATTTCTCTTACCAGTCCCATGACTGACTCGTTGTTTGTTTCACTTTGCAAAATCGGGTGCCCTTATTTTCACACGGGCAGCCTAGTTGACAAATGACAGGTTATTTTGGCTTAGCACTGCAGTACGGGGTGCGCTTTTGGCTTGATGGCGAAGATTAGATTTACTTGTATTTTGGCTATTGACTTTCCACTATCCTTATCTTATGTATATGATTCCGCCTATGGAGATGCAGACTGATTTACTTCCAGCATTTATTATCTTATGTATATGTACCACCTCGGGCGATGTAGACTGATATCTTTATTTCGTCTCACTGTATGTATATATTCCGCCTATGGCGATGTTGACCGATCATTTCCTTTTTATGCACTAAGTTATATCCTACGTTACGCTACTCTGATGTATTTACATGTTATGATTCCGCTATCATATTTGTGTAAAATTATTCTATTTATTGTTTTGCTATTATCTGTAATCTACTAATGATGATTAATGTGTTATATTCCAATGATTATCCTTAACACCGTCAAACGGATTTCGGGATCGTCACAGTTGGTATCAGATCTTTGGTTAACCTTAGTTCTGGAATCTAACACAATAAACACCTCGTCAGAATAGAATCAGTAGTGTTCTAAGGCAAGTAGCTCATTAGAGATAGGATTAGTAATGTCCTAGAATGAGCCAAGCAGAATAGCAAAACAATTTGATCAGTACATCCCTGAGCAAGCATTGGAGCGTATGCGAGATGAGTTCGCTAATCTCCAGCAGGGAGGCCGCTCTGTCCAAGAGTATCTTAATAGGTTCACATAGCTCTCACGTTATGCTCCAGAGCTTATCTTGACCTCAAAAGCAAAGAACAAGAGGTTTATACTGGGACTGAAGCGCAAGTATCAGGACCGGGCCATGAGCAACATCAAACTTTCATTTTCTGAACTAGTAGAGATGGCCTGCAACTACAAAGATTTGGATGAGAGGAACTCCAATCTAGACCGCGCTAAAAGCCAAGCTGGAAACAAGTGCAAAGCTTCAAGAGATCAGCCCGAGTCCAGCAAGGCAGCAGCCGCTACTCAGCAAGCTGGTAAGATACCCAAAGGCAGCTGTTACAATTGCGGAAAGAAGGGGCATTATTCAAATGTGTGTACCGCCCCAAAGAGACTGAAGGCAAATCCAGAAAGCTCAAATCCGAACCCCCGCAGCTCAGTTGAATGCTACAACTTCCATCAGAAGGGGCACATTAGCAGGAATTGTCCTTTGAAGAAGAATGCACAGGTCGCACACGTTTATGACGGGGAAAACCGCCAGCTATCACTGATGGATCAGGTAAACCCGACGTCTTGGGAGGTACCCTTACAATTAAAAATATTCTTGTTTATGTGCTTTTTGATATTGATGCATCACGTTGCTTCATTTCTAGTAACACTGTTCACAAGTTAAAATCGAAACAAAGAAAGCTTAAAGAACCGATTAAAGTTCAAAACCCGATAGGAGGCTCTATCCTTCTCAGTTCATATTGTAGGGTACCTATTTCCTTTTCTGGATACCAGTTTCCTTTTGATTCGATTGTCATGGATTTTCGTGAGTTCGACATTATTTTGGGGCTGGATTGGTTAACGAAATATGAGTCAGAAGTCAAATATGTTGAAAGAATCGTTAAAGTTAAAACAAAACTTGGATATATTATTATACCATGCCATGGCTCAGAAACAGATAGAAAAGAATTTTGGTCTGCTTTGGAAGTTATCCCCACTTCGTTAGAGAATATTCTTGTTGTCAAAAACTATGCGGAAGTGTTTGAAGAAGTTGAAAACTTACCTCCGCAAAGAGAAATTGAATTCAGAATCGATCTAATTCCGAATGCCAGACCAGTAGTACATCCAATTCGAAGAATGGCCCTGAAAGAAAAAGAAGAGTTGGGCAGCCAAACTCGAGAATTGCTTTGGAAAGGTATGATTAGGACAAGCTTTTCAGATTGGGGAGCAGCGGTAGTGTTTGTCCCGAAATCAGACGGCACTCTATGACATTGTGTTGATTACCGAGATCTCAATAAACAGACGCTAAAGAATAAATATCCATTGTCGTGAATCGATGATCTGTTGGATCAATTGAATGGAGCGAGAGCATTCTCTAGAATGGACCTAGCTACAGGTTTCCACCAATTACGTATAGCCGAAGACTGTGTTCTTTTGACAGCCTTCAGGGGTCCCGATTTATTCTACGAATGGTTAGTAATGCCACTCGGCTTGTGTAACGCTCCAGCATACTTCGTCGATCTTATGAACAGAGTGTTCCATGGTGTCTTGAATAAATTTGTTCTGGTCTTCATCGATGACATTTTAATCTACTCCAAGTCAGAAGGTGTAAAAACCCGTAACTTCCCCGTAAAGGAAAGCGGCGGATAGTTCGAGAACAAGCCACAACATAACGCAGACGAAAGAACATTTCATTGTATATTACAACAATGCATCAGATTACAAGAATATACAGAGTATAAATTAATATTACACAGAAATATCAGGGATTTAAATTACATTTAAATACATAGCAGCGGAAAATAATACAATACACAACTAGAAGAGATATACGGATACAAAGCTTTCCGGATATCGTTCCAGCTGTAAACCAGGATCCTGTGAATATAAATCTGCAAAACCAAAACTACTAGCTGCCCGTGTCAAAATAGGGGCACCCAGAGTTTAGGTTAAAACAATAAACTCCAGGTCAGTCATGTGACTGGTGTGAGAACTAAAACAGTTATCAATCTTTATTTTTAAAGTTAGGCAAATCAAGGGACCACGCCGTATAACACGGAACGGGTTTCCTCCCAAGAATACCAGTGTATAAAACAAACAGCGCAATGCTAAATAAAGAAAAATGAAGCTGTTATAAGACCCAGGTCCTATCACACAATGCAACGCAAGCCGAGGGATAGGGTTTTCCCTTATAACAGCCAAAGAATGCTTGGTACGTTTAAAACAGAGTATTTGATACTATAATAAGTGCATAGTGTATAAAACAACTTCAAATCATAAGTATCAATCATAGGCGGCATGAATGCCCCATAACACTATGTCGCCATATATAAGTTTACAATCAAAACCGCAAGACGTCGTATTGGAAGTTGGGTTATCATTTATGGTATGAACCGAGGCTAGGGGCAAGTTCCTCACCGATTCGAGACGCTCTAGTCCGCCCCTCAGGATCAGAGCTCGAGTGACCCTTGGATCGTCAGGGCCGGTCCACCGATGTGGATTAAAATGCCTGAACATGCGTTTCCCCACCCTTTGGGGCGTAAGCCTGGCCCGTCAGCCGACCAGAAGCATCGGCCGAAACCGATATCACAAGGCGCCTCGCTTTTCAGCAAGTAATAATATGCAACATCCACATGAGTCAAACTCGTCAGCCAGTTCAAGAACTGACGCCACTCCTAACTAGAAAGAAACGCATGCCCTCCCTGAGGTCCGTCTCCCGTTTTTGGTTCATACCGGGTGTGAAACTCGCGAAGTAAATGTTACACAAAGCTACGCCACAAAGGCCGTGCTTCGATCATCAACCACAAGACTTTGCTTTTCAACAGAAGCCTTGATCATTTGCCACTTAAGCATGCCACACAGGCAATTCACTCCATGTGATTGATATCCATCAATATATAACCCCTGAGCTCGTACGTCTCAGAGAAGGGCGTTAAGCAAGAGAATAAATTCTCCGCCGCCAAACAGATATATATTTAATAGAGATCAATCACACGGACTAAAATCCAATGTCAGACACACAGTCCATTTACAAGTCCGTTCTGGGTCTGAACGAAACCGGAGGCACCTAGTACCCCGCATATCCATCGATCTCCAAGTACGTCTGGACGATCACCAACTGTTTCCATCTTCTTGGGTGTACAGCCCAATCAAGATCATCAGTAATCACCCAAACAACGAGAAGACTTCTGGTCTTCGATCACCGTCTTCATCTTCGACTTATCGTCGTATCAGTTATTCAGAATGGGATAAACCCGGTCTTTCCAAATAACTCGCGTATATTTTAAATAAGTGTTACACAAACACAACATACGCCTCATTCCAATTCATCAGTCACTAACCGTAAATTAATCAAGAGAATAATTTCCCAAATATTAACCCCGAAGGCCGAAACCAACATCAGATCAATATCCAGAAAACCATTCTGCTTGGCTAACCGACAGTTAGTTTCTAAATTTCACATTCATAGGGAAAGGTTCCCATTAATTTTATCCAAGATAAATTCCTTGAATTTATTCTTTATTCTATTTTTGAATCTCAATTCAAACTAGTCGGGATTAGCGAACCTTACCGAAGTAATCATTTATTTTAATTTCCCAATCCCAACCTATTCATCCCATGAAGTAAAACTGGTAATACTTCATATCTAACACCACAGTGTTATCGGTAAATTCAATTACCATTTCACGTTCAAATCTATTAAAGATTTAACTATCGCCTGGAGCAAAACTGGTGATACTCCATTTTCGATCATTTCAATCTAATTAAAGATTCATTAAAACTCCACTTAGTTTTAATCTGTGACTGGGTTAAAGAATCAGTGTCATTTAAAACACGTTTCATGATAAACCCAAAATCACATTTCATTAATTATCGGGTTAAAGAACGAGTGTTATTTAAAACACTGTCCACGATAAACCCAAAAATCAATATCAATTCAATTCCAATTAAATAATATTTTAATTGGTACACTTCATTAAATCTAAATAAAAAGATTTAATCTTTTCTCAACTGGGTTCAAGAACAGTGTTAATGAAGACACCATTCACGACAAACCCAAATCACATTTGATATTCAATACAAGGCTCTGAATAGAAAATATATCAGCTTATATTCAATATCAAATTCTACGATTAACAAATGTCGTATTGGAGATAACGATATAAATATATCTTTCAAATTTCCATAACAACATCTGTATAATCACGAATTCCAACATCGAAATATTCCGAAGACAATTTCGATTCAAATCCATTCCAACGCAATCATTGGAAATTCTGGTCATTTTTAAAACCCTTTTTCAAATTCAATTTATTTATTTAAAAATAAATAGAATTATAATTCTAGTTCAAAACTAGTTCATTTCGATAAAAATCTATTTTTATCTTTATAAATATGGAGTATTTCATCCCAATTCTTGCTAAATCATTTCTTATGATTTTACATGAATTATTACTATTTTTAATAATTTTATCAAGGCCCGTACAGTCGATTTCCATCAACGACCATCGAACTGCACTTACAGCGACCTTTTTCAAATTTGACTTGGACGTATCTCCAAATCCAACCGTTAGATTTCTAATTTCTAATATTCGTTAGAAAGCTCTTTTCGATACGAACCCAACGGTTCCGGTTTTAGGAGAATCCGACGGTCGGATCTCCCGTAATATCCGTTCGAAGTCAATGGTCGAAATTCGCGAACTGCTGGGGCGCGGCGCGTTCTATTCAGGCCATTATATTATATATATAATATATATATATAATATATATTTCGTCGATTTCTATTTAAAACGAATTTTATAAATCGTTTTAATTTCGTTTTAAAAACAATTTCAACTTCCATTTCAATTCAAATCAAAATTGATTTTTTCCTTATAAATTCGTTTTAAAATTCATTTCTATTCAATTCAAATTTCTATTAAATTTGAATTCATTTCAATTCGTTTTCAATTTGAATTCGTTTTCAATTCAATTCAATTTCAAAGTCGTTTTCTATTCGATTCAATTCAAATTGGTTTTCTATTCGAAATCGTTTTCAATTCATTTCATTTCGAAATCGTTTTCTATTCATTTCATTTCGAAATCGTTTTCAATTCATTTCATTTCGAAATCGTTTTCAATTCATTTCATTTCGAAATCGTTTTCAATTTGAATTCGTTTTCAATTCAATTCAATTCGAAATCGTTTTATATTCCATTTCATTTCGAAATCGTTTTCAATTCATTTCATTTCGAAATCATTTTCAATTCATTTCATTTCGAAATCGTTTTCAATTCATTTCATTTCGAAATCGTTTTATATTCCATTTCATTTCGAAATCATTTTCAATTCAATTCATTTCGAAATCGTTTTCAATTTGAATTCGTTTTCAATTCAATTCAATTCGAAATCGTTTTATATTCCATTTCATTTCGAAATCGTTTTCAATTCATTTCATTTCGAAATCGTTTTCAATTCATTTCATTTCGAAATCGTTTTCAATTCATTTCATTTCGAAATCGTTTTCAATTCAATTCATTCATTTCAATTCGTTTTCAATTTGAATTCGTTTTCAATTCAATTCGAAATCGTTTTATATTCCATTCATTTCCGTTTTCTATTTGAATCAAATTCATTATATATTCAATGGAAATCAAATTCGTTTTATAATCAATTCGAATTCAATTCGTTATATATTCAATTCGAATTCGTTTTCTATTCAATTTGATTCAAATTTCATTTTAAAATATGCGTTTTCGAAATCACTTTTCAATATTCGTTTTAAAATGAATAAAATCGATATAGATATCGTTCACGTCAAAATGGCGTCAATCTAACCAACACGGCTTCATATATTTCTATTTTCAAATATTCTATTCAACAAATGAATATTTATTTTTGTCAACACACGACTAATCTCAACGAATGAGTACTGTCCACGTGTGACTATTTTTGTTAAATTATTTCGTTCAACACATGACTAATCTCAACGGATGAGTACAGTCAACACATGAACCTTTATTTTATATTGATAAAGATGTAAATTTTATTATTAAAATATTTCGTTCAACACATGACTAATCTCAACGGATGAGTACAGTCAACACATGAACCTTTATTTTATATTGATAAAGATGTAAATTTTATTATTAAAATATTTCGTTCAACACATGACTAATTTCAACGGATGAGTACAGTCAACACATGAACCTTTATTTTATAATATTCTTTATTTTTCAAATTGGAATGAGGCCCAATCAATTACCATATAAAGTTAATTATATGGATTTTCATACAACACATGTATAATAGCATTGAAAAATAATCAACCATCAACCAAAGTGCACTACACTGTATAAGCATCAAATATAGATATCTAACGCTTATAACAGCCTGTCAATCAATCGATCGACATATTTAATCAATCAGGATGAGTGAACTTCAAATTTCATCCCAACACCCGTGTGGGGTTTCAAATCAACAAACATTTATTTTTATTTGTGCAGTTGGGCGATGTGTAAAATTTATCGTCCCAATCAATGTCCTTCAAATAGGTGTACATAAACAAACGTTCCGGTTTGTAAATGAATATTTTATTTTATTCACTTCACGTTAAAAATTATATTTTTAACGACAAAACATTTTATTTTAACTTATGAATTTCTATTCAGTTCATTCTTTAAATAAAATGATATTTTATTTTTCTAATTTATTTTAGAAAATTTCGGCGGCATAACGGCACGATACTAGAAACGGGACAAGGCCTAGCCTTATCCCCAGTCTAGTGAAGGCCCACGCCATTCACACATCAATCATATTCACCAAACAACCAAATTCAAATCAAATCATCAAACTAATCTATGCAACCAAACAAACAAGTCCATGGTCTGTGGACGATTGTGTCGGGTGCTACTAAGCACCGTCTGCATCCTAGTATATATATATATATAACTAGAAAATGAAATTGAAAGGTGAGAAATTCTCACCGATAGCTATCCAACTTCACGACACTTCATTTATAGAAATCTTCGTCGTTCTCGTCTCTTTATCACCTTCGTTGCCCGTATTCTCTACATATGTAAAAATCGAATTTTTACTATGCTATTCAATATAGAAAAATCGAATTTTTTCTTCGCTATTCAATATAGAAAAATCGAATTTTTACTTCGCTATTCAATATAGAAAAATCAAATTTTTACTATGCTATTCAATATATAAAAATCGAATTTTTACTATGCTATTCAATATATAAAAATCGAATTTTGACTTCGCTATTCAATATATAAAAATCGAATTTTTACTATGCTATTCAATATATAGAAATCGAATTTTGACTTCGCTATTCAATATATAAAAATCGAATTTTTACTATGCTATTCAATATATAAAAATCGAATTTTTACTATGCTATTCAATATATAAAAATCGAATTTTGACTTCGCTATTCAATATATAAAAATCATATCATTTCGCATGTAAAAATCTATGCTCACCTTTTTTATAAAAATCACTTCTTTTTCCTCTATAAAAATCTGAACTTTACTATGAAAAATCCTCCCTTTTATCATATAAGAATCTCAACTATACCAATGCTTTTAATTTACATAAATAACATTGAACTTGAGCTATGTTTTTAATTAAAATAAAAACTGATTTATTAATGTATTATACATAATTAAAACTGATAATAATAAAAAAGAAAGGTTATTATATAAAATATAAAATAAAAATCAGAAAAAGAAAAAAAACTCACGTTGTATTTGATTTTGGAGGAAAGGAGGGTACATAGCGGTTACTGTGGTCGGAGGAAGGCTGTGCCGAGGCGCTGGGGCGTCGAGGTGGTGCGGCGCTGGTTTGGGCGAGGTCTGGGCGAATTGGGGCCTGCGCGCCTTCGAATCAAGGGGCTTCGGGGCTTACGTGGAAGGGGAGGAGGGTGGCAGGGTTTCGCAGCGGCAGGCGGAGGCCAGGTGGGCGGGGTCGCGGTCAACGACGCTGGCGGCGGCCTAGGTTTAGGGCGCGGTATTTTTTCTTATTTGCGTTGACTGCTTTCGAACGGGGGAAGAAAGGAAAAGGGAAGAGAGAGAATGTGAGGGAGGGGTTTAGTATATATATTTTTATATTTAATTTAATTTAATTTTTAAATCCCAAAAAAAAGTGACTTTCCTATTCTAACTCTAAACCGAGCCCAGCGACTGACGCCCCTAGCGTAATACCCCCATTCCGAACACAATGGGATTAGCTGCGTGAGCCAATTTGATCGTTTCGATCAGTTTCCGTTGAATTTACATTTAAATCGCTATATTGAATTTTAAACGTATATTTCAAATTAACGGGGTCACATACTAACTCTAAGAATTCCAGAAAAATATTTTCTAGCTTCGTATTGACGATACGGTCCTAACAAAACTAATTTCGTCGGATTCTGAGACCGTTAGAAAAATGGCCATTTTCCAGTCGATTAAAATCAACTAAAACCGGTCAAACGCGTTTTCCTTTCCCACGCTCACATATTGATTCGAAAAATTATGAAATTTGAAACCTAGCAATAACTTTACATCACGGACCCAACAAAACTGGTTTCGTCGAAATCCGAGGTCGTTTGCAAAATTTCCATTTTTAAGGGCCTGAATTCCATAGCGACTATTCAGAATCTTCAACTGGACATATCTTTTGATTCCCGCTATGAAATTTTGATTTTTCGGATTCGTTGGAAAGATATTATCAATTAGATCCTAATGTTTTTGGTTTCACTAAAATCCGGATTGTTTTGCACTCGGTATGTTCAATTGAAGTTTGAAATCAAATTATCGAACTACCGCGCCATTTTCAATTCCTTTTATAATTATAAATAATTATTTATATTCTAACGACGACGTATATAATATATACGTTCTAATTCCATTCAAAATAAATTTCTCGTCGATATTATTTAAAATAATTCATTTTAAATAATCAAAATTCGCTAAAATTGCCAAAATAAAAAATTTAAACTGGCCCAGATTTTCGGGTTGTTACAATCTCCCCCACTTAAAACTTTTCATCCCCGAAAAGGAACAAAGTCGAAAGTGGTTTGATAAATCAATTCTACGTTCGATCTGGCTTCCATTCTCCAACTTTTCAGTTTCTGAGAATTTTCAAATTCTTCAAAAATTTGGCTAACACCCTAAATTTTCAAAAAATTTCGCCATAACCTCCCCTGCACCGGGAGCATCGGGAAATCTCAAATAGCTTCCCCGGTCCTTCAGATCTCAAAAAGAAAAAGAAAAAGCCAAGCGGCTAGCCAATAGGCTCATAAAATCATCATCACCCAAACAAAACAGTAAATTATGTAGTAAACATGTACCTATTTGTCGGGCAAACAAATTTTATTCTCTGCTCTAGCCTCCTTGCTATGACCTGTTCAATGTAAGCACATGTATATGCAAACAAATGCGACCAATTTCAATAATATTCACTATTTGATACAATTAGGCTAAATGGTTCAAAATTATCAAACAATTAAACAAACAACACAAACATCAATCAATTAGTGAATTAGAGTTCCAAATTCATAATTTTGATATATAGTCAAAAATCACATTTTTGATGCCAAATCACAACAATGTATTCTAGCTATATTAGTTTTGGTTCTCACACCAGTCTAATGGAAATATATAGAAAATCACACCTTCGAAATTCGAACATAAATGTTGATGATGCGATCACTATCATCAATATCATCTTCGGGCGACTAGAGTGTGATGCTATATCTATCCAATATATTAAAACTTTGAATATACGTTTGCAAGGCGTATATGCAAATTCTTTATATATTGGAATGTCCAAATTCAAAATAAATAAATTATTCAAATACGTGTAAAACGATCTAAATTTCAAAACAGGATTGTTTTCATTTTTTTTAAAATATACTCTTCACACTCGTTTTAGGATACTACTGATCCCATCTCTAACGAGTCATTCCCGTTGGATATTACTAATCCAATATCTGATGAATTCTTTCGTACGGTTCTAATGTGCCTTGTTCTCTGCTTTGTAAACCAAAGCTCTGATACCAACTGTAAAAACCCGTAACTTCCCCGTAAAGGAAAGCGGCGGATAGTTCGAGAACAAGCCACAACATAACGCAGACGAAAGAACATTTCATTGTATATTACAACAATGCATCAGATTACAAGAATATACAGAGTATAAATTAATATTACACAGAAATATCAGAGATTTAAATTACATTTAAATACATAGCAGCGGAAAATAATACAATACACAACTAGAAGAGATATACGGATACAAAGCTTTCCGGATATCGTTCCAGCTGTAAACCAGGATCCTGTGAATATAAATCTGCAAAACCAAAACTACTAGCTGCCCGTGTCAAAATAGGGGCACCTAGAGTTTAGGTTAAAACAATAAACTCCAGGTCAGTCATGTGACTGGTGTAATAACTAAAACAGTTATTAATCTTTATTTTTAAAGTTAGGCAAATCAAGGGACCACGCCGTATAACACGGAACGGGTTTCCTCCCAAAAATACCAGTGCATAAAACAAACAGCGCAATGCTAAATAAAGAAAAATGAAGCTGTTATAAGACCCAGGTCCTATCACACAATGCAACACAAGCCGGGGGATAGGGTTTTCCCTTATAACAGCCAAAGAATGCTTGATACGTTTAAAACAGATTATTTGATACTATAATAAGTGCATAATGTATAAAACAACTTCAAATCATAAGTATCAATCATAGGCGGCATGAATGCCCCATAACACTATGTCGCCATATATAAGTTTACAATCAAAACCGCAAGACGTCGTATTGGAAGTTGGGTTATCATTTATGGTATGAACCGAGGCTAGGGGCAAGATCCTCACCGATTCGAGACGCTCTAGTCCGCCCCTCAGGATCAGAGCTCGAGTGACCCTTGGATCGTCAGGGCCGGTCCACCGATGTGGATTAAAATGCCTGAACATGCGTTTCCCCACCCTTTGGGGCGTAAGCCTGGCCCGTCAGCCGACCAGAAGCATCGGCCGAAACCGATATCACGAGGCGCCTCGCTTTTCAGCAAGTAATAATATGCAACATCCACATGAGTCAAACTCGTCAGCCAGTTCAAGCACTGACGCCACTCCTAACTAGAAAGAAACGCATGCCCTCCCTGAGGTCCGTCTCCCGTTTTTGGTTCATACCGGGTGTGAAACTCGCGAAGTAAACGTTACACAAAGCTACGCCACAAAGGCCGTGCTTCGATCATCAACCACAAGACTTTGCTTTTCAACAGAAGCCTTGATCATTTGCCACTTAAGCATGCCACACAGGCAATTCACTCCATGCGATTGATATCCATCAATATATAACCCCTGAGCTCGTACGTCTCAGAGAAGGGCGTTAAGCAAGAGAATAAATTCTCCGCCGCCAAACAGATATATATTTAATAGAGATCAATCACACGGACTAAAATCCAATGTCAGACACACAGTCCATTTACAAGTCCGTTCTGGGTCTGAACGAAACCGGAGGCACCTAGTACCCCGCATATCCATCGATCTCCAAGTACGTCTGGACGATCACCAACTGTTTCCATCTTCTTGGGTGTACAGCCTAATCAAGATCATCAGTAATCACCCAAATGATGTGAAGTCTTCTGGTCTTCGATCACCGTCTTCATCTTCGACTTATCGTCGTATCAGTTATTCAGAATGGGATAAACCCGGTCTTTCCAAATAACTCGCGTATATTTTAAATAAGTGTTACACAAACACAACATACGCCTCATTCCAATTCATCAGTCACTAACCGTAAATTAATCAAGAGAATAATTTCCCAAATATTAACCCCGAAGGCCGAAACCAACATCAGATCAATATCCAGAAAACCATTCTGCTTGGCTAACCGACAGTTAGTTTCTAAATTTCACATTCATAGGGAAAGGTTCCCATTAATTTTATCCAAGATAAATTCCTTGAATTTATTCTTTATTCTATTTTTGAATCTCAATTCAAACTAGTCGGGATTAGTGAACCTTACCGAAGTAATCATTTATTTTAATTTCCCAATCCCAACCTATTCATCCCATGAAGTAAAACTGGTAATACTTCATATCTAACACCACAGTGTTATCAGTAAATTCAATTACCATTTCACGTTCAAATCTATTAAAGATTTAACTATCGCTTAGAGCAAAACTGGTGATACTCCATTTTCGATCATTTCAATCTAATTAAAGATTCATTAAAACTCCACTTAGTTTTAATCTGTGACTGGGTTAAAGAATCAGTGTCATTTAAAACACGGTTCACGATAAACCCAAAATCACATTTCATTAATTATCGGGTTAAAGAACGAGTGTTATTTAAAACACTGTCCACGATAAACCCAAAAATCAATATCAATTCAATTCCAATTAAATAATATTTTAATTGGTACACTTCATTAAAGCTAAATAAAAAGATTTAATCTTTTCTCAACTGGGTTTAAGAACAGTGTTAATGAAGACACCATTCACGACAAACCCAAATCACATTTGATATTCAATACAAGGCTCTGAATAGAAAATATATCGGCTTATATTCGATATCAAATTCTACGATTAACAAATGTCGTATTGGAGATAACGATATAAATATATCTTTCAAATTTCCATAACAACATCTGTATAATCACGAATTCCAACATCGAAATATTCCGAAGACAATTTCGATTCAAATCCATTCCAACGCAATCATTGGAAATTCTGGTCATTTTTAA
This sequence comes from Allium sativum, assembly GCA_030737875.1. Lineage (NCBI taxonomy): Eukaryota > Viridiplantae > Streptophyta > Magnoliopsida > Asparagales > Amaryllidaceae > Allium > Allium sativum. The sequence continues at coordinate 166,139,638 of CM060909.1, forward strand.
AACCCTTTTTCAAATTCAATTTATTTATTTAAAAATAAATAGAATTATAATTCTAGTTCAAAACTAGTTCATTTCGATAAAAATCTATTTTTATCTTTATAAATATGGAGTATTTCATCCCAATTCTTTCTAAATCATTTCTTATGATTTTACACGAATTATTACTATTTTTAATAATTTTATCAAGGCCCGTACAGTCGATTTCCATCAACGGCCATCGAACTGCACTTACACCGACCTTTTTCAAATTTGACTTGGACGTATCTCCAAATCCAACCGTTAGATTTCTAATTTCTAATATTCGTTAGAAAGCTCTTTTCGATACGAACCCAACGGTTCCGGTTTTAGGAGAATCCGACAGTCGGATCTCCCGTAACATCCGTTCGAAGTCAATGGTCGAAATTCGCGAACTGCCGCGGCGCGGCGCGTTCTATTCAGGCCATTATATTATATATATATATAATATATATTTCGTCGATTTCTATTTAAAACGAATTTTATAAATCGTTTTAATTTCGTTTTAAAAACAATTTCAACTTCCATTTCAATTCAAATCAAAATTGAATTTTTCCTTATAAATTCGTTTTAAAATTCCTTTCTATTCAATTCAAATTTCAATTAAATTTGAATTCATTTCAATTCATTTTCAATTTGAATTCGTTTTCAATTCAATTCAATTTCAAAGTCGTTTTCTATTCGATTCAATTCAAATTGGTTTTCTATTCGAAATCGTTTTCAATTCATTTCATTTCGAAATCGTTTTCAATTCATTTCATTCGAAATCGTTTTCTATTCATTTCATTTCGAAATCGTTTTCAATTCATTTCATTTCGAAATCGTTTTCAATTTGAATTTGTTTTCAATTCAATTCAATTCGAAATCGTTTTATATTCCATTTCATTTCGAAATTGTTTTCAATTCATTTCATTTCGAAATCGTTTTCAATTCATTTCATTTCGAAATCGTTTTCAATTCATTTCATTTCGAAATCGTTTTATATTCCATTTCATTTCGAAATCGTTTTCAATTCAATTCATTTCGAAATCGTTTTCAATTTGAATTCGTTTTCAATTCAATTCAATTCGAAATCGTTTTATATTCCATTTCATTTCGAAATCGTTTTCAATTCATTTCATTTCGAAATCGTTTTCAATTCATTTCATTTCGAAATCGTTTTCAATTCATTTCATTTCGAAATCGTTTTCAATTCAATTCATTCATTTCAATTCGTTTTCAATTTGAATTCGTTTTCAATTCAATTCAATTCGAAATCGTTTTATATTCCATTCATTTCCGTTTTCTATTTGAATCAAATTCATTATATATTCAATGGAAATCAAATTCGTTTTATAATCAATTCGAATTCAATTCGTTATATATTCAATTCGAATTCGTTTTCTATTCAATTTGATTCAAATTTCATTTCAAAATATGCGTTTTCGAAATCACTTTTCAATATTCGTTTTAAAATGAATAAAATCGATATAGATATCGTTCACGTCAAAATGGTGTCAATCTAACCAACACGGCTTCATATATTTCTATTTTCAAATATTCTATTCAACAAATGAATATTTATTTTTGTCCACACACGACTAATCTCAACGAATGAGTACTGTCCACGTGTGACTATTTTTGTTAAATTATTTCGTTCAACACATGACTAATCTCAACGGATGAGTACAGTCAACACATGAACCTTTATTTTATATTGATAAAGATGTAAATTTTATTATTAAAATATTTCGTTCAACACATGACTAATCTCAACGGATGAGTACAGTCAACACATGAACCTTTATTTTATATTGATAAAGATGTAAATTTTATTATTAAAATATTTCGTTCAACACATGACTAATCTCAACGGATGAGTACAGTCAACACATGAACCTTTATTTTATAATATTCTTTATTTTTCAAATTGGAATGAGGCCCAATCAATTACCATATAAAGTTAATTATATGGATTTTCATACAACACATGTATAATAGCATTGAAAAATAATCAACCATCAACCAAAGTGCACTACACTGTATAAGCATCAAATATAGATATCTAACGCTTATAACAGCCTGTCAATCAATCGATCGACATATTTAATCAATCAGGATGAGTGAACTTCAAATTTCATCCCAACACCCGTGTGGGGTTTCAAATCAACAAACATTTATTTTTATTTGTGCAGTTGGGCGATGTGTAAAATTTATCGTCCCAATCAATGTCCTTCAAATAGGTGTACATAAACAAACGTCCGGTTTGTAAATGAATATTTTATTTTATTCACTTCACGTTAAAAATTATATTTTTAACGACAAAACATTTTATTTTAATGTAACAACCTGTATTTTTCGATAACATGTTAAAACGAGAATCAAGGCTGAATTTCATTTTTAAATTCTGAATCAAGTAAAACGGGCTATGCCATTGCGTTCGTCTCGGAAAAATACGCGAAAAAGAGTCCGAGTTTTCGAAAATCGGAGTCCGTATGACCCGAATAAGGCCCAACGAAGTTTTCAGAAAATTTCAAAGTAAAAACAGATTTCAAATTCAAGTTTGAATTTGAAAATTTGGGCCAGATTGGGCCAGGCGGGAAAATTCCCGCCAGAGCACCCAAGTCGACAGCCCAGTCGACTTGGGAGTTGACTTGGTTGGACCCAAGTCGACAGCCCTGTCGACTTGACTGTCGACTTGGTCCAGCCGGGCAGTTCTGCCTGGTGCACCATTTTGGGTTTGTGTTGAGTTTGGGGGCCAGATTCGGTTTTAAGGGCTGAGATTGCAACTAGGGTTTAATCCTATGGCCTAAAACACTTGCCTAATCTATAAATAAGACCCTAACCTAACCCTAAATCATCATTATTCATTCATGCAACTAAACTATGGCAAAATTTTACCTCTCATGGCCTCCACTCTCTTCATAAAATTTCTAAATTGTTTCTATGAGAGATTTTCCATGCATACAAGTGTTTTCAAGCTTGTATGAGTGTCATTAGCTTGCATTCAAGTCAAGTTTCTATCTTTGCATCATAAAGCAAGGGTTTTGATCATTTTGGCTCAAGGGTTTTTATGTTAGAGCTTGCATTTTGGGTCTATTTGATTGCATAAGGGCTTTGTCATATCTTTTGTGCCTTCATAGCAATGTAAGCCCTTTCCCTACTCTTAGATATTAACTATGAAGTTAAATATTCATGTGCAAGTTTGGAATTGATCATTGAGTATAATACATGCTATCATGTCATGCAAGTTTATGAAGTCTTCATCTTGATCTTGTGGTCATAAAGCTTTGGCCTTTATGTTAAATGCTGCATTTTGGCAACATGAGAACTATCATACCCCTTATGATAGCTTGCATGTAATGTCATATGCGAACTTCTAGCCATCTTTCTATGTCATTTATCATCATGATTCGCTTATTTGCCAAGTTTGAACGTTATGCATGTTTTTGAGGCTTAAGAATGTAACATGCAAGTTAATGAACACATTATGTCTCATTTGCCACCATGTTCAACTAGTGGCTTTATACCCCCTTTTGTCATGCTTTGACAAGTTCCTTCTTTGAATCCATTATGCGAGTTTAAAAGCGTTGGGGTCACATTATGGGTAAACATAATGACATGAACATGATTTGGGTAAATGGGTATAAACATGACAACATGTAACGTTAAATATGACATGTGTTTATACTTGAAAACATGACTTGAAATATAACATGGAAGTTGACATGTAAGTATGCTTGAAAACATAAGCTTGGGAATTTACCTATTAAGTTAGGTCTACCCATTGGGAATTTACCTATTAAATTAGGTCTAGCCAATTGCTTGAAAACTTGTAATATGTGTTGGAAACATAAGGGACATGACACTTAGATAATATAAGTGTGGCAAACTCGAGGTTGGGTTGAGTTTGCAACATAAAACTACCCGGAACCGACCGGCTTAACTAGTAGTTGCAAACAATAGGACCCAATGTGAGAAGTTGGTCATGTTGTGCTTGAACCCGAGGTTAGACCAAGTTGTGGTGTAAAGCTACCTGGAACCGACCGGCTTAACTAGAAACCACAACAAAGTCTAATGTGAGAGGTGAAGGTGCATTAAGTAATTAATGCCACATGATAGGGTTAAGTTAATTTGATTAATGACTCTTAACCAAATATGACATGGATAAATGGGTTAAGTAATTTGATTAGGCTAATGATACTTAACAAAACATGACAAGGTTGGGTAGGTTAAGTAACTTGATTTGCCTAATGACACTTAACCATTTTTATATGACTAGTGGACGGGGTTAAGTTAACCAACACTTAATCAATCCAACGCGATAATTTGGTAAGGTTAAGTAAGTTTTCTTAATGACGCTTAACCGAAAAATACGGTTAACGGATGGGGTTAAGATTAGACTCAACTATTCTAAACATGGAAATCGGACGGGGTTAAGTTAGCCTAAACTTAATTAATCCCACTTGGTAGTTTAATGGGGTTAAGTTAAACACTTAACTAATCTAAACATGATGAATTGATGTGGTTAAGTGACCTATACTTAACCAATCTAACTCGTTAATTTATTGTGGTTAAGTTAACCAATACTTAACCAATATAACGTGAAAACATGATAAGGCTAAGTCACGAATCGCTTGAATACACTTGACCGATTTGACTAAGTAAATTGATAGGGTCAAGTTAATATATACTTAACCAATCTAGAATGATAATTGGACGAGGTTAAGTCGTGAATTGCTTAATATACTTAACCAACTTGAGCATGGTTTGTAGGGTTAAGTCTTGAACTTGGATACTTAGCCAATTTTGACATGATTTGTAGACGGGTTAAGTCATGAACTTAAGTGACACTTAATCCATTATATAAACCCTAGTTCTGAGGATTAGGTGGATAACCGTAGTTAACAAGGATAGCGGGAATAAGGCTAAGTGGTAAACCTTAGTTGAAGAATAACTAAGTAATGATTCTTAGTCAAGGAAGTTTAGACCAGTTCATAGATAGATGAGTAACCTAATAAGGTAGGTCATCGTTTAAGTATACGAGTAGGAGCAAGTATCTGATTTGGATAAAGGCTCCAGCGAACTGGGTAACGAAGCAGCGGCTTCGGGGAACGTGAGGGTATTCTTGGTATCCCTCTATGAGCTGCCAGGTGATTATACTTGGCTCATGAGAGGTTAAGGTCTGCGTTAGAAGAACCAAGAGTATGCCTTGGTTGCTATACGAGCGACCTAAAGACGGGGATGGATAGGGGATAGTCGACGATACACGGTCGTACCCTAGATAGCATTTCGTCAGGCTACCTACCATCTTTGGTCAAGCGTGTACGTACGGAAAGGCAGAGAACACCCAAAAGACCATAATTGCTATCTAATTATGGGTGCGGTAAGGCTTGGATGTGGGTTGGCCAGTGTTGTGTTCTCATACAGGATTTATCCTGTCTTGTCTTTCACTAGTTTAGGGAGTGGTCTCGTGGGACCATAGCCACGTATAGGAAAAAACAGACCTTAGCATCTGCATCGGCAGATAAATCTAAAGCTCCCGACCGAGTCCTGTACTTCTTGATTTGCCCTGTGACAGGACTCGGATGGCACGATGTGATACATGTGCATACAGTCATGGAAAAACGATTCACGATATATGCGTGGGAAAAAGGGCGCGGTTGGCGGTTAGCGTAATCCCTAGTGGCCCTAGGTGGTTGAACCCAAACCGAGATACGAAAACGTGCAATAGGTAAGCATAATCCCTAGTAGCCCTAGGTAGCATAAGTCCTAGTTGTACAAACGATAATTCATGTTGGAAGACCCTAGCTAGGTTTAGGGTAACATTCCAAACCGATCTTAAGGATCATGGAACTATGTTCAAGTAATATAGAATCTCATGGGAAAGTATGGTCTACGGCAAGGGACTGAACATTTACATGGAATAAAACATACAAGTTGAGTAATTTATATATGCGATATATTAGGTTGACATGGACCATTACACGACTTTTTAGTGAGGGTCATTCTTGGTTAACACATGACACGGGGGGGATACTAGTACGGTAGGTGCAGAGCTAAAATACAGGATAGATATCATGGGACGTTATACGTGATAGATATCTTGGGGATATTATACTTGATAGAAACCTGATGATGTGATCCCTTGTTTTTTCTTGACATCGTAATTTATCATGACACCTTAGTTTATCTGAGTTCAGTAGTTCATCCTGTTATTTTGATTTAGCTTATCTATCTTGTTATCATGCTTATGTTCATCTCAGTTTCTCATGTCAGTTAACTTTACTAGTTTTTATGCTAATAGTAGATAGGGCTTACTCAGTCTTTTTGACTGACCCGTTTTGTTTCGCCTCTTTTCTTCCGTTTCCCCCCCAGATTACAGGGAGGAAATACTGTTGTTTAGTTCGGACTTCTTCTGCTTGAAGGTCATCATGGATGGCTTGGACTTTTCTTGGCTATGGCTACTTTACTGTTTTTACTTGGGGAATAACGTATGAAAAAGTCTTTATGCTTCTTTACTATTGCAAGACAGGTTTTGATGTACTCTAATGTAAAAGGCTTTAGACCTTAACTATTGATGTTTATGAAAGTTCGATTTTACTTCCGCTATTTTATATGTTCTGTCTTGTGATATTTCTGTGCATGTTTACCAATAATGCCCCTCTAAAGCTAGTGCATTCCTTTGCGAGTGACCCTAGCGGAGGCGGGGTGTTACATTTGGTATCAAAGCAGAAGGTTACCAGACTGGGCAAAAGTTTTTAAAGACCTTCTGAAAACTATTTGAAAACCGTTTACAAAGAAGCATTTTTCAAGAAAATTTTCTTTTAAAAGAAAAAGGCTATTCCCCAAAGGCCATTAGCACTATCCTTGTTTCCTTAATTGAATCTCTTCTCCTTTCTTTCCTCCATCTGTAGTCACAGTGGTTTTAACTGCGACTAGTCTTTTCTATCTACGAAAGTGCTTTCCATGCGATGGAGGTGGTTCTCGAGAGACCAGTGGCCGCGTTATAAGAAAGGATAGTGAGAAAGAGGATAAAGGATACGAGCTTTAGGATGAGCAACTTGTTGGTATGGCTCAACCCATAACGAAAAAGTATCTTTGGTATGGTGAAACGGGACGGATAGTTAAGTATTGTGGGACAAGGACAAGATCATCGTGAAGATAATTGTATTCCCTCACTAGAGTACCTGAGTAGGGGGATAACATCCTTGTTGAAGATCTAGTTATTCTTTTCTATCATCCCTCCAAGACTTTGTTTTGATCCCCGCATCATTTAAGTCTGCTTCGGTAGTTGAGTCTCTGCACCTTAAGTACTAGCGTAATAGAGGATCCCATTTTTGTCTCAAGGTCCTATTGGAGAATCAGTCCATTTATACATGACCTGTTGGGATTTGAGAATGGTTATGCCAAGTGTTGAGTTTGGAAATAATGCTTATGTTTATAAGCTATGGATGGATTCTAGGGATGAAGTGGTTATCCAGTAGGGGGTGCCACTCTCGGTTTTGATAGGAGGGTAGTTAGACCTTTTGACTAGCCTTGGTAATGCCCTCGAAGTACCCTGTAACCTTTTTGAGATTCTGTCATGACTAGTTACTTAGAATCCCTTGATGCCTTTATTGGAAATTTGAAGCCCGATCGAGTGGTGTTTGCCAATAAGACGGATGGTTTACTTCATTTATGTATGGGTTATAGAGGTCATCCTAGTAAGTGCGCATGATAACCTGGTTGACATCGTTTACTTTCAAGAGAAAGTTCTTCTACATGGAATACCTTATAGTATATAAACGAGATCCAAGACTCACTAGTGATTTTTGGAAAGCTTGTATGAGATCATGAGTACGCAGTCATGTTTGCGCCAAGTATTCTAGGAAAAGGATAAGTGCAAGTGGAACGAGAGGCGACGAAGAAATGAGTTCCAGCTCACGTTATGGAAACAGGAAATGAGAAGCTATGAAATCGCGAAGTTAAAAGACGGTCAAGGCACAATGGAATTAAGCTCAAGGAAATACGACATTGAGGTCAAAGACTAGATACGCGCATGATATCTCTTTTTGAGAGTATATCCTTGATCCCTGTTTTCCTGTAGAGCTTGCTTGTAGGCTATCTTTTGTGAATATCCTCTCGGTCCTATTTTCTGTTACAAACCCCGTAAGGAGTTTTGTCTTGTTTATCTTCTCGACCCTGTTTCAGGGAACCCTAGTTAGAACCCTATGGATGTAAACATGTATTTGAAATATGTTATGATTGATATGGTTGCAGGTGGTTGCAAGTGGTTGCTCATGGATGCGCGAATACACATTAGATACTAGCTCGACTCGGTCACATTTCATATTGCATATGCACGAGTATTTATACTTGTTTATGGATGAAATCGAATGTGTTATCATGCGATTGTTGCATATGAATGAATGATTGTGCACGCATATAGTATCTATATGACTAGGACTATTTGCATACATGTTGGATTCATGGCACTATACATATTTTGCATTAGAAAGATTATTCAGGCCTGATCATTAGCATTAGCTAAGGAACATGTACACACATGTTTTGCATATATTCATACAGCATTAGAAATCATCTAAGGACAATGGTTGCTTGTGGATGATGTTTTGAGTAGATGGATGATGGATGGTAGGATATGTTCTTCCTAACTTGGAGATTTCGGGGACGAAATCCTAAAAGGTGGGGAGAATTTAACAACCCGTATTTTTCGATAACATGTTAAAACGAGAATCAAGGCAGAATTTCATTTTTAAATTCTTAATCAAGTAAAACGGGCCATGCCATTGCGTTCGTCTCGGAAAAATACGCGAAATAGAGTCCGAGTTTTCGAAAATCGGAGTCCGTATGACCCGATTATGGCCCAACGGAGTTTTCAGAAAATTTCAAAGTAAAAACAGATTTCAAATTCAAGTTTGAATTTGAAAATTTGGGCCAGATTGGGCCAGGCGGGAAAATTCCCGCCAGAGCACCCAAGTCGACAGCCCTGTCGACTTGGCTGTCGACTTGGTCCAGCCGGGCAGTTCTGCCTGGTGCACCATTTTGGGTTTGTGTTGAGTTTGGGGGCCAGATTCGGTTTTAAGGGCTGAGATTGCAACTAGGGTTTAATCCTATGGCCTAAAACACTTGCCTAATCTATAAATAAGACCCTAACCTAACCCTAAATCATCATTATTCATTCATGCAACTAAACTATGGCAAAATTTTACCTCTCATGGCCTCCACTCTCTTCATAAAATTTCTAAATTGTTTCTATGAGAGATTTTCCATGCATACAAGTGTTTTCAAGCTTGTATGAGTGTCATTAGCTTGCAATCAAGTCAAGTTTCTATCTTTGCATCATAAAGCAAGGGTTTTGATCATTTTGGCTCAAGGGTTTTTATGTTAGAGCTTGCATTTTGGGTCTATTTGATTGCATAAGGGCTTTGTCATATCTTTTGTGCCTTCATAGCAATGTAAGCCCTTTCCCTACTCTTAGATATTAACTATGAAGTTAAATGTTCGTGTGCAAGTTTGGGTTTGATCATTGAGTATAATACATGCTATCATGTCATGCAAGTTTATGAAGTCTTCATCTTGATCTTGTGGTGATAAAGCTTTGGCCTTTATGTTAAATGTTGCATTTTGGCAGCATGAGAACTATCATACCCCTTATGATAGCTTGCATGTAATGTCATATGCGAACTTCTAGCCATCTTTCTATGTCATTTATCATCATGATTCGCTTATTTGCCAAGTTTGAACGTTATGCATGTTTTTGAGGCTTAAGAATGTAACATGCAAGTTAATGAACACATTATGTCTCATTTGCCACCATGTTCAACTAGTGGCTTTATACCCCCTTTTGTCATGCCTTTGACAAGTTCCTTCTTTGAATCCATTATGCGAGTTTAAAAGCGTTGGGGTCACATTATGGGAAAACATAATGACATGAACATGATTTGGGTAAATGGGTATAAACATGACAACATGTAACGTTAAATATGACATGTGTTTATACTTGAAAACATGACTTGAAATATAACATGGAAGTTGACATGTAAGTATGCTTGAAAACATAAGCTTGGGAATTTACCTATTAAGTTAGGTCTACCCATTGGGAATTTACCTATTAAGTTAGGTCTACCCAATTGCTTGAAAACTTGTAATATGTGTTGGAAACATAAGGGACATGACACTTAGATAATATAAGTGTGGCCAACTCGAGGTTGGGTTGAGTTTGCAATGTAAAACTACCCGGAACCGACTGGCCTAACTAGTAGTTGCAAACAATAGGACCCAATGTGAGAAGTTGGTCATGTTGTGCTTGAACCCGAGGTTAGACCAAGTTGTGGTGTAAAGCTACCCGGAACCGACCGGCTTAACTAGTAACCACAACAAAGTCTAATGTGAGAGGTGAAGGTGCATTAAGTAATTAATGCCACATGATAGGGTTAAGTTAATTTGATTAATGACTCTTAACCAAATATGACATGGACAAATGGGTTAAGTAATTTGATTAGGTTAATGATACTTAACAAAACATGACAAGGTTGGGTAGGTTAAGTAACTTGATTTGCCTAATGACACTTAACCATTTTTATATGACTAGTGGACGGGGTTAAGTTAACCAACACTTAATCAATCCAACGCGATAACTTGGTAAGGTTAAGTAAGTTTTCTTAATGACGCTTAACCGAAAAATACGGTTAACGGATGGGGTTAAGATTAGACTCAACTAGTCTAAACATGGAAATCGGACGGGGTTAAGTTAGCCTAGACTTAATTAATCCCACTTGGTAGTTTAATGGGGTTAAGTTAAACACTTAACTAATCTAAACATGATGAATTGATGTGGTTAAGTGACCTATACTTAACCAATCTAACTCGTTAATTTATTGTGGTTAAGTTAACCAATACTTAACCAATATAACGTGAAAACATGATAAGGCTAAGTCACGAATCGCTTGAATACACTTGACCGATTTGACTAAGTAAATTGATAGGGTCAAGTTAATATATACTTAACCAATCTAGAATGATAATTGGACGAGATTAAGTCGTGAATTGCTTAATATACTTAACCAACTTGTGCAAGGTTTGTAGGGTTAAGTCTTGAACTTGGATACTTAGCCAATTTTGACATGATTTGTAGACGGGTTAAGTCATGAACTTAAGTGACACTTAATCGATTATGTAAATCCTAGTTCTGAGGATTAGGTGGATAACCGTAGTTAACAAGGATAGCGGGAATAAGGCTAAGTGGTAAACCTTAGTTGAAGAATAACTAAGTAATGATTCTTAGTCAAGGAAGTTTAGACCAGTTCATAGATAGATGAGTAACCTAATACGGTAGGTCATCGTTTAAGTATACGAGTAGGAGCAAGTATCTGATTTGGATAAAGGCTCCAGCGAACTGGGTAACGAAGCAGCGGCTTCGGGGAACGTGAGGGTATTCTTGGTATCCCTCTATGAGCTGCCAGGTGATTATACTAGGCTCATGAGAGGTTAAGGTCTGCGTTAGAAGAACCAAGAGTATGCCTTGGTTGCTATACGAGCGACCTAAAGACGGGGATGGATAGGGGATAGTCGACGATACACGGTCGTACCCTAGATAGCATTTCGTCAGGCTACCTACCATCTTTGGTCAAGCGTGTACCTACGGAAAGGCAGAGAACACCCAAAAGACCATAATTGCTATCTAATTATGGGTGCGGTAAGGCTTGGATGTGGGTTGGCCAGTGTTGTGTTCTCATACAGGATTTATCCTGTCTTGTCTTTCACTAGTTGAGGGAGTGGTCTCGTGGGACCATAGCCACGTATAGGAAAAAACATACCTTAGCATCTGCATCGGCAGATAAATCTAAAGCTCCCGACCGAGTCCTGTACTTCTTGATTTGCCCTGTGACAGGACTCGGATGGCACGATGTGATACATGTGCGTACAGTCATGGAAAAACGATTCACGATATATGCGTGGGAAAAAGGGCGCGGTTGGCGGTTAGCGTAATCCCTAGTGGCCCTAGGTGGTTGAACCCAAACCGAGATACGAAAACGTGCAATAGGTAAGCATAATCCCTAGTAGCCCTAGGTAGCATAAGTCCTAGTTGTACAAACGATAATTCATGTTGGAAGACCCTAGCTAGGTTTAGGGTAACAGTCCAAACCGATCTTAAGGATCATGGAACTATGTTAAAGTAATATAGAATCTCATGGGAAAGCCCGTATGGTCTACGGCAAGGGACTGAACATTTACATGGAATAAAACATACAAGTTGAGTAACCTATATATGCGATATATTAGGTTGACATGGACCATTACATGACTTTTGAGTGAGGGTCATTCTTGGTTAACACATGACACGGGGGGATACTAGTACGGTAGGTGCAGAGCTAAAATACAGGATAGATATCATGGGACGTTATACGTGATAGATATCTTGGGGATATTATACTTGATAGAAACCTGACGATGTGATCCCTTGTTTTACCTTGACATCGTAATTTATTATGACACCTTAGTTTATCTGAGTTCAGTAGTTCATCCTGTTATTTTGATTTAGCTTATCTATCTTGTTATCATGCTTATGTTCATCTCAGTTTCTCATGTCAGTTAACTTTACTAGTTTTTATGCTAATAGTAGATAGGGCTTACTCAGTCTTTTTGACTGACCCGTTTTGTTTCGCCTCTTTTCTTCCGTTTCCCCCCCCAGATTACAGGGAGGAAATACTGTTGTTTAGTTCGGACTTCTTCTGCTTGAAGGTCATCATGGATGGCTTGGACTTTTCTTGGCTATGGCTACTTTACTGTTTTTACTTGGGGAATAACTTATGAAAAAGTCTTTATGCTTCTTTACTATTGCAAGACAGGTTTTGATGTACTCTAATGTAAAAGGCTTTAGACCTTAACTATTGATGTTTATGAAAGTTCGATTTTACTTCCGTTATTTTATATGTTCTGTCTTGTGATATTTCTGTGCATGTTTACCAATAATGCCCCTCTAAAGCTAGTGCATTCCTTTGCGAGTGACCCTAGCGGAGGCGGGGTGTTACATTTAACTTATGAATTTCTATTCAGTTCATTCTTTAAATAAAATGATATTTTATTTTTCTAATTTATTTTAGAAAATTTCGGCGGCATAACGGGACGATACTAGAAACGGGACAAGGCCTAGCCTTATCCCCGGTCTAGTGAAGGCCCACGCCATTCACACATCAATCATATTCACCAAACAACCAAATTCAAATCAAATCATCAAACTAATCTATGCAACCAAACAAACAAGTCCATGGTCTGTGGACGATTGTGTCGGGTGCTACTAAGCACCGTCTGCATCCTAGTATATATATATATAACTAGAAAATGAAATTGAAAGGTGAGAAATTCTCACCGATAGCTATCCAACTTCACGACACTTCATTTATAGAAATCTTCGTCGTTCTCGTCTCTTTATCACCTTCGTTGCCCGTATTCTCTACATATGTAAAAATCGAATTTTTACTATGCTATTCAATATAGAAAAATCGAATTTTTTCTTCGCTATTCAATATAGAAAAATCGAATTTTTACTTCGCTATTCAATATAGAAAAATCAAATTTTTACTATGCTATTCAATATATAAAAATCGAATTTTTACTATATCGAATTTTGACTTCGCTATTCAATATATAAAAATCGAATTTTTACTATGCTATTCAATATATAGAAATCGAATTTTGACTTCGCTATTCAATATATAAAAATCGAATTTTTACTATGCTATTCAATATATAAAAATCGAATTTTTACTATGCTATTCAATATATAAAAATCGAATTTTGACTTCGCTATTCAATATATAAAAATCATATCATTTCGCATGTAAAAATCTATGCTCACCTTTTTTATAAAAATCACTTCTTTTTCCTCTATAAAAATCTGAACTTTACTATGAAAAATCCTCCCTTTTATCATATAAGAAAATGAACTTTACCAATGCTTTTAATTTACATAAATAACATTGAACTTGAGCTATGTTTTTAATTAAAATAAAAACTGATTTATTAATGTATTATACATAATTAAAACTGATAATAATAAAAAAGAAAGGTTATTATATAAAATAAAAAATAAAAATCAGAAAAAGAAAAAAAAACTCGCGTTGTATTTGATTTTGGAGGAAAGGAGGGTACATAGCGGTTACTGTGGTCGGAGGAAGGCTGTGCCGAGGCGCTGGGGCGTCGAGGTGGTGCGGCGCTGGTTTGGGCGAGGTCTGGGCGAATTGGGGCCTGCGCGCCTTCGAATCGAGGGGCTTCGGGGCTTACGTGGAAGGGGAGGAGGGTGGCGGGGTTTCGCAGCGGCAGGCGGAGGCCAGGTGGGCGGGGTCGCGGTCAACGACGCTGGCGGCGGCCTAGGTTTAGGGCGCGGTATTTTTTCTTATTTGCGTTGACTGCTTTCGAACGGGGGAAGAAAGGAAAAGGGAAGAGAGAGAATGTGAGGGAGGGGTTTAGTATATATATTTTTATATTTAATTTAATTTAATTTTTAAATCCCAAAAAAAAGCGACTTTCCTATTCTAACTCTAAACCGAGCCCAGCGACTGACGCCCCTAGCGTAATACCCCCATTCCGAACACAATGGGATTAGCTGCGTGAGCCAATTTGATCGTTTCGATCAGTTTCCGTTGAATTTACATTTAAATCGCTATATTGAATTTTAAACGTACATTTCAAATTAACGGGGTCACATACTAACTCTAAGAATTCCAGAAAAATATTTTCTAGCTTCGTATTGACGATACGGTCCTAACAAAACTAATTTCGTCGGATTCTGAGACCGTTAGAAAAATGGCCATTTTCCAGTCGATTAAAATCAACTGAAACCGGTCAAACGCGTTTTCCTTTCCCACGCTCACATATTGATTCGAAAAATTATGAAATTTGAAACCTAGCAATAACTTTACATCACGGACCCAACAAAACTGGTTTCGTCGAAATTCGAGGTCGTTTGCAAAATTTCCATTTTTAAGGGCCTGAATTCCATAGCGACTATTCAGAATCTTCAACTGGACATATCTTCTGATTCCAGCTATGAAATTTTGATTTTTCGGATTCGTTGGAAAGATATTATCAATTAGATCCTAATGTTTTTGGTTTCACTAAAATCCGGATTGTTTTGCACCCGGTATGTTCAATTGAAGTTTGAAATCAAATTATCGAACTACCACGCCATTTTCAATTCCTTTTATAATTATAAATAATTATTTATATTCTAACGACGATGTATATAATATATACGTTCTAATTCCATTCAAAATAAATTTCTCGTCGATATTATTTAAAATAATTCATTTTAAATAATCAAAATTCGCTAAAATTGCCAAAATAAAAATTTTAAACTGACCCAGATTTTCGGGTTGTTACAGAAGGCGAGCATGCAAAACATTTAGAACAAGTGTTGGAAATTCTGAGAAGGAATGTCTTGAAAGCAAAGTTTTCCAAGTGTATCTTCTGGTAGGATGAAGTTAAGTTCCTTGGCCATGTCGTATCAAAAGAAGGGATTGCTGTAGATCCAAGCAAAATTACAGCGATTCAAGATTGGAAACAGCCTACTACCCTCACCGAAGTTCGAAGTTTCCTTGGATTGGCTAGTTACTATCGGAAATTCATTAAGGATTTTTCGAAGATATCCGGTGTATTAACAAAGCTTACAAAGAAACATGAGAAATTCAAGTAGACTCCGGAGTGTGAGGAAGCTTTCGGAGAACTGAAACGGAGATTGATAACTGCTCCAGTATTAACAATTATAGATGGCAATCAGGACTTGATGGTATGGACGGATGCTTCTATTAGAGGTCTTGGCGCAGTGTTAATGCAAAGAGGCCAAGTGGTCGCTTATGCTAGCCGTCAGCTGTGGCCGCATGAAAGGAACTATGCAGCACATGATCTTGAGTTGTTAGCCATCGTGTTTGCTTTGAGAATCTGGAGGCATTATTTGTTAGGGGAGAAGTTCGAGCTGTTTACTGATCATCAATCATTGAAGTATCTCTTCACTCAGAAAGATCTGAACTTGAGACAATAGCGTTGGTTAGAATTCCTTGCAACATACGATTTTGAGATTCTATACACTCCACGGAAAGCCAATGTTGTGGCGGACGCGCTCAGCAGAAAGAATGAGATCATCGCCAGTTTTATCATTACGTCTTCGTTGATTGACAAGATTTCGGTCTTTCAGAAAGATGATGAATTTATCCAAAGGATCAGTCAAAGAATCAAGGAAGGTGAATTCACCAGTTTCCAGCTTGATGAGAAAGAGTTCTTAGGTTAAAGGGCAGAATTTGCATCCCGAATCTTTCAGAGCTTCAAAAGGAAGTCATGGATGAATGACATAAGTCCAAACTCAGCATCCATCCCGGTGTGAGCAAAATGTATAATGACCTCAAATGCACATTCTGGTGGAAGGCGATGAAAAGAGATATTTCCTTATATGTTAGTGGGTGCCCTACTTGTCAGTTAGTCAAGAGCGACCAACAAAAACTGGCTGGATTGTTGCAACCATTGGAAGTTCCAGGTTGGAAATGGGAACAGATTTCCATGGAGTTCATAGATGGTTTGCCTCGAACCAAGAAAGGTAGTGATAGTATTTGGGTGATCATAGATCACTTCACGAAGACCGCCCATTTCATACCTGTCAGATCCAATAGAACGGCTCAAAGCCTAGCGCAGATTTACTTCAAAGAAGTAGTTAAACTGCATGGAGTGCCGCTTAGTATAGTCAGTGATAGAGACCCACTATTTACTAGCAAATTCTGGGAAGCATTCTAGACAGAATTAGGAACCAAGTTGAATCTGAGTACCGCTTATCACCCTCAGACAGATGGCCAAACTGAGCGGGTGAATAGAATTCTAGAAGATTTACTGCGGGCTTGCATTATCGATTTTGGCGGGTCATGGGAAGATCACTTGCATTTAGCAGAATTCTCATATAACAATAGCTATCAAGAAAGTTTGGGAATGTCGCCATTTGAAGCATTATATGGTAGACCGTGCAGATCTCCAGCATGTTGGGTAGAACCTGGTAACAGACTCGTATTGGGACCCGATATGATTCGTGATGCTTCTGACAAAGTAGACCTCATCAAGAAGCGATTGAAAACCGCGCAAAGCCATCAGAAAAGTTATGCTGATGCGAGAAGAAGAGATTTGTCATTTGCTGTTGGCGATTATATTTATTTAAGAGTTTCTCCGATGAGAGGAGTAATCAGATTCGGTAAAACTGGGAAGTTGGCACTGAGATTTATTGGTCCCTTTCCTATTCTTGTAAGAATTGGAACTCTGGCTTATAGGGTTCAATTACCTGATTGGTTGCCTGGAGTGCATGATGTGTTCCACGTATCTCAACTTAGAAAACATGTACATGATCTGGATCTTGTTGTAGAAGAAGCAGCGCAACAGGACTTGGAAATTACTCTAGAATTAGCAGTCATAAGAGAGCCATTAAAGATTGTTGGCAAAGAAACTAAAGAGATTAGGAGCAAAAAGGTTCATTTAGTTAAAGTGCAGTGGAGTAGTGATCCTAGGTACTGTACTTAGGAGACTGAGGAAAGCATTAAGCAAGCTTACCCCAAATGCAGAGTGGACATCTCTGACTAACTCTGGTACAAGGTACCCTCATATTACTTTGCATTTACATTTTTGTTTCCTACTTTGCTGTTGTTTCCTTTTCGGGGACGAAAAGTTTTAAGTGGGGGAGATTGTAACAACCCGGAAAATGCGAGCCAATTTAAAATTTTTAAATTGGTTATTTTAAAAGAATTTTAACAATTGAAATAGAATATTTCAATAAATTAATGAATTGGAAATAGTGAGGCAGTTTGAAAATTTGAATTCAAACTTTGACTGAATGTACAGGGTGGAAAATATATCAGATTTTAGCGAAACCAAAAATATTTAAATCTATTTATGAATACCTATCTAACATTTCTGAAAAATCGAAGTTTCATAGTGGGAATCAAAAGTTATGGCCAAACGAATTTTCAGAAAGGTCGCTATATAGAATATATAGCCCTTGAAAATAAACATTTTGCAAACGACCTCGGAATTCGACGAAACCACTTTTGTTGGATCCGGGATGTCAAACTATTGCTAGGTTTCAAATTTCATAATTTTTGAAGCTAGTATGTGAGCGTGGCAAAAGAAAATGTGATTGGTCAATTTCTGTTAAATTGGGTCGACCAGAAAATGACCATTTTTCAAACGATCTCAGAATTCGACGAAACTAGTTTTGTTGGGACCGTATCGTCAAAACATAGCTAGATTTATTTTTCTGGAATTTTTCGAATCAGTTGGTGGCCCTGGCAAATTGAAATGTACGTTCAAATTGAATATTAAATGTTTTATACTTTAGTTTGAAAAATAACTGATTGTAACAGTCGAATTGGCCAACAAAACATAACCCATTGTGTCCGGGATGGGGGAATTTAGCTAGAATCGACAGTCGTTGGGTTGAAATTGGTGTTCGTTTAGTCAAAAGGATATTTTTGAATTTAAAATAAAATATAAGGGCCAATCCCATCTTTTTTCTCTCACTTCTGTTTTGACCGGTCAAACCCTCGATTACCTTCACCCACGAATGATGGAAGTCACTCAAATCTTCCCGACCCAATCGCCGCTGCCACGTCCACTTTCAGCCCCACCTCTAATTGAGTTTTCCGTTCGCCTCTCCCTCCTCTATAAATCCATACAACTCTCGCCTGCTATAGTGGGATATTTTCGTCGAACTACCTCGAAGAAAGCGCCGACTTTGGAGCTCCACCGTGTGCTACAGGGACCACCGAGTTGGGTGCCACCACCGGCGCTGGAATCCCTGTTCGAAGCTTTTCGATGATGCACCACCTGATCGAGACAACACTTCACGGATCGAGCGAGAATTTGAAACCTAGTTTCGAAGGCTTATAGAGGCGAACAGCTTTAATTTTTCTGAATTGAAAATAACACTTTTAAGTGTTACAAACTTTGAAAAATCATATCTTTTTGGTGTGTTAACGAAATTCGATGAAACAAGAAACATCGTGATCGCAAGGAGGCTCTCTACCATCTAGAAGAGACCGCGGATTTTTCTGAGCTATCTACGATTTTTAGCACCTCGAAAACAAATGTGAGAAATCTAAATTAAATTGTGTGAATGAAATCGTGTTGCATAAATTATATAAACGAAGTATAAATTATATACGCATTGTATACCTCATGTACATGTGTTGTATAAGTTATATGAGCTATGTATAAATTATACAAGCGTTGTATGAAATACATATGCTTTGAATTGTGTTGAAATGCAAGTGAAATATTAAAATTACATTTATATATATATACTCCACTCGTCCACAAACCATGGACGATATTTATTGCTTGTGATTGGCGTGAAATTATGTGATATGACGAATGGTTGAAAATAATTGTTTGTGGTTGATATTGTTGGATTGTGGTTGAAAAATACCTTTGTGGTTGAAAAATACCCTCTTGTGGTTGAAAGAAATTAGAATAGGATTGTGGAAATGAAAATAAAACATGCCGCCTGCGTGCGAACTAGATGCATGAATCATCATTGTCAAAAACCGCGAGGTTTTAAGGTAGAGCGAGGAGCCGTACTAGGGACGTTCCCAGTTTTAACTACCCTGCCGTTATGCTGCCGAATTTTTTTGAAATATTCATGTGTTAGAATAATTTTCATTTGTTGAAATTATTTTCATGTGTTGAATGTTATTCGTGTTTTAAATAAATAGCTTTAAAAATAAAAATCACATTTTTATATATATACAAACTATAGCGCACATTCATGTGTTGAATAGAAATTCATTCGTTGAATAGAAATTCATGTGTTGAATGTTATTCGTGTTTTAAATAAATAGCTTTAGAAATAAAAATCACATTTTTATATATATACAAACTATAGCGCATATTCATGTGTTGAATAGAAATTCATTCGTTGAATAGAAATTCATGTGTTGAATGTTATTCGTGTTTTAAATAAATAGCTTTAGAAATAAAAAATCACATTTTTATATATATACAAACTATAGCGCACATTCATGTGTTGAATAGAAATTCATTCGTTGGATAGAAATTCATGTGTTGAATGTTATTCGTGTTTTAAATAAATATCTTTAGAAATAAAAATCACATTTTTATATATATACAAACTATAGCGAACATTCATGCGTTGAATAGAAATTCATTCGTTGAATAGAAATTCATGTGTTGAATGTTATTCGTGTTTTAAATAAATAGCTTTAGAAATAAAAATCACATTTATATATATATATATACAAACTATAGCGAACATTCATGTGTTGAATAGAAATTCATGTGTTGAATGGTATTCGTATTTTAAATAAATTGATTTAACAATAAAATTCACATTTTTATTGTGAATGTGAAATGCTAAAAACATCGATGGGTTGAATAAATATTTCAGATGACAAGAATACTACTTTTATCAAGTATACGCCTCGTTAAAAATACACACGTGCAGAAATAAATATTTGTTCGCTAGAAATATTATTATTAGCTTTGTTCTGCATATATATATATACTTGTGTTGAACAGAGAAAATGGATTAGCTGTTGAGTAAAGAAATTATTTGCATGCCTGACAAATTGGTAAGCCTTAATGAGTTGACTGCACAATTTTATTTATATATCAACTCCTGTGAATGCCATTGGATGCGAAGTGCTGGTTATTCTGTGTGTAATAATAAACATCGCCATAGGATAGTAACAATTAATTTTGAACTACACTACATGGCATACTTCTTGAAGATAGGCATACTTCATCATATTCCACATAAGCATTTGGAGCTTGTGTGACGAGGTTGAAGATTTACCATATGAGCGAGAGGCTTGTATGGCGATGACTATGTATTACAGGTTGAACTGATGATTGATATGGACCATATAAAATTGTAACGATAAATTGCCAGATTAATAAAAAAAACCAACACGGGTCTGGAGTTGGCAATAATCACGTCTCTCTAGTTATTAGATATGGCACATGGACTATTTATTTCCCATACGGGATGAGGTGACGAGGATTTATCCTCTGGAGTAATTAAAAATACACACTCCCTCAGGCTTTGACAGGGTGAGGAGAATTTATTCTCTGGAGTTATTATCTATACATGCCCCCCTGTAAACACCAGAATATATCACTATAAATATGTGTATGCTTTATAGGATTTATTGGGTACCTAATACGGCCCAATAAATTTCAAAACCCCTTCCCGTACAAAGGAGGTTATGGCGAAATTTTTCGAAATATAAAGGCATTATTGAAATATTTGAAGTGAAAACGATATTGGAATTACAGAATGAACTATATTTATATATATAAAAATATAAATAGAATTGAAAGGAATTGAAGCCGTGCAGTTCGTGTTTTGAAATTGTAACTTCAATCGATTAGTATGAGAGATCCGACCATCGGATTTCCCCGAAACCGCAACCGTTGGGTTCGCCTTGGAAATATCTTTCCAACGGCACCAACTTTGTTAAGATCCAACGGTTGGATTGTCTGGAATGTTTAATTCAAATCTGAAGAAAAACAGCGCCAGAATCAATTATATTTATATATAAATATAAATATAATTTAATTAAATCGAATAACGACGTTGCAGTTCGTTTTTTGAAACTATAACTTCAAACGACTAGTGTGGAAGATCCGACCGTCGGATTTTCACGAAACTAGAACCGTTGGGTTCGCTTTGGGAATATCTTCCCAGTGATATAAACTTTGTAGAAATCCGACGGTTAGATTTCCCAATATGTGTAAAACAAATTTGGGGAAAAACAGCGCCAGTGCCACGACACAACATGAAACGTCGTTTAATTACATATGGCCATTTTTAAATAAATAAAAATGGCGAAAAATCGTTATAAAACATTATAAGCGGCATAGAAGGGAAATAAACCAATTTTGCTCGGTTTGCTTGATATTTGATGGTTGTATGTGTTTGATATGCAAATTATACTAAAGAACTGAAACGTGAATGTCGAATAATATAACCATGGAAAGAATTGATTTGAATTATAAATATTCGTGAATTATTTGAAAAGGCCGAGCTAACCCTCTTTTCAAATAATTGATCGAACGATTCGAAGTAGAAAATATGAAGACGGTTCAAGACCGACGATCTTTGTATCGGATGGATGGGCGCTAATGAGGTTCCTGATTGGAGTAGCTACCTTGAAGGAATGGAAGTAGTAGCCGTCTAGACGTATGTGTTGATTGTACGGATATGCGAGGAATATGGTGCCTCCGGTTTCGTTTAGACCCAGAACGAACGTGTAAATGGACTGTGTGTCTGACATTGGATTTGATTCTGTACTGATTTATCTATGTTAAATATATATCTGTTTGGCGGCGGAGAATTTATTCTTTTGCTTAACGCCCTTCTCTGAGACGTACGAGGTCAGAGGTTATATATCGACAAAAATCAGTCGTATGGAGTGGATTGCCTATGTGGCATGCTAAGACGCAGTGATCAAGGCTTCTGTTGCAAAGCAAAGTCTTGTGGTTGATGATCAAAGCACGACCTACGTGGCCTGGCTTTGTGTAGAATGTGGATTCGCGAGCCTCACACCTCGGTATGAGTTAAAAACGGGATAAGGATTGTTGGGAGGACACGACGTTTCTTTCTAGTTATGATGGTGTCAGTGCTTAAATTGGTTGACATTTATATTACTTTCATCTTTGTGGTTGTTGGAATGTGAGGCGCCTCGATTATAGGTCTGTAAGGACAGGGAAACGTGTGTTCAGGAATTGCCAATCCTCAAACGTAAGGGAGGACCGGCCCAGCCGATTCCAAGGGTTACCCAGAGTGTGTAGTCCTGAGGCATTTGCTAGAGTGTCTCAAAGCGGAGAGGAGCTTTCCCCTTGCCTCGACTCATGACGGAAATCCAATTTCCAATACGAGATAACGGATTTGATTGTAGAACTAGTATGGCAACATAGTAGATGGTAGTTATGCCGCCTATGATTGATATTTATGATGATATTCGTTTTTGAAACATATATGCACTAGTAATAATACCAAGTGATTTTGCTTTGCACGTATTAAGCATATTTTGGCCATTATAAGGTAAAACTCTATCCTCCGGTTTGCGTTGCATTGTGTG
Source organism: Allium sativum (assembly GCA_030737875.1). NCBI lineage: Eukaryota > Viridiplantae > Streptophyta > Magnoliopsida > Asparagales > Amaryllidaceae > Allium > Allium sativum. The sequence continues at coordinate 166,162,767 of CM060909.1, forward strand.
ATGGGACTTGAGTCTTATAACGGCTTCATTCTTTTAAAAAGCATTGCGTTGTTTTAAAGAATTTACTTTGTTTCAAATGCACTGGCAATCACTGGAGTAAACCCGTTCCGCGAAAGTGGCGTGATCCTATGATTTGCCTTATTAATATTGGTTAACCAGTTAAGTAGATTTCTCATATCAGTCCCATGACTGACTCGTTGTTTGTTTCGCTTTGCAAACTCGGGTGCCCTTATTTTCACACGGGTAGCCTAGTTGACAGATGACAGGTTATTTTGGCTTAGCACTGCAGTACGGGGTGCGCTTTTGGCTTGATGGCGAAGATTAGATTTACTTGTATTTTGGCTATTGACTTTCCGCTATCCTTATCTTATGTATATGATTCCGCCTATGGCGATGCAGACTGATTTACTTCCAGCATTTATTATCTTATGTATATGTACCGCCTCAGGCGATGTAGACTGATATCTTTATTTCGTCTCACTGTATGTATATATTCCACCTATGGCGATGTTGACTGATCATTTCCTTTTTATGCACTAAGTTATATCCTACGTTGTGCTACTCTGATGTTGTTACATGTAATGATTCCGCTGTCATATTTGTGTAAAATTATTCTATTTATTGTTTTGCTATTATCTGTACTCTGCTAATGATGATTAATGTGTTATATTCCAATGATTATCCTTAACACCATCACACGGATTTCGGGATCATCACACTAAGGCACACTAGGAAAAAATTGTTGCATTCGTTTCAGGCTTTCCGAATTGTCCGGATTCGTCGAATTCGGGTAATTCGTTCAAAAATTATGACTATTTTAGTGAAGGCGAACACCTCAGCCCGTACACTGAAAAATGCAGATCTGAGTTGTTCAATCCATTTTTTACCCCTTTAAACAACAAAATTTTACCCAGCAACTAAAGGAAAAGTTTTAGTTCAGATCCTAGGCTTTCCGAATTGTACTCGCACATTAAAATCTGACGTTCTGTTAGGAAGTTATGGTCAAAACAATATAGGTATACGCTTCAGTTTTTTTTTTTTTAATTTTCTGCCCATACAACTACGACTAGTTCTTTGGTTTCAACCTAATAGATTTGGAAATTAGGCAAGGCTTTATTAACAAATGTTTAAATTCAGTTTCTATGGTTTCCGAAGAGTCCGGAATCGTCAGATTCCGTTCATCCATTCAAAAGTAATGGTCGTTTTCGTTTCAGGTTATCAAATAGTTCAGCTTTTCGCATACACGTCGATTTATTTAAGTTGGAGTTCAAACTTTTAGGAAATAAAATTTTTGAATTCGTTATGACTTCACTTTATCATCACTACTTTACTCGAGAAATGGATTCGCATTGAATTCCTTACAAAATTTCCGAATATTTCTATTCATTTCCCATTTTATTTTAAATGTCAATTTTAGTCAAACTCGAATTCATTTTCTTTCTGAATTTTATTCGATTATATTAAATCATCGATTCATTAACCTTGGTCAATTTTTCTTTCATTCATTATTTTCTTAGTTATTCACCCATATTATATTGAACTTCATTCCAATATATTTTTATTCACTTCTCATTTCGTTTCAAGTATTACGTCTCGAAATAACTTGAATTCATTTAACGTTCCCAGCCGACTCAATTAGAATAAATCTTTTGAATTCATTATTATGAATCAATATACCACATTTCGAGACTCATTCTTTCCTTAGTATTAAATTTTAAATCAATCTTTATGCAATTCTTTTAAGTTAACTTTTATCGAGTCAACTCACTTGCCTCGACTAACTTTTAGTTTCATTTCGTATTTAAATTTGCTTGTTCATCTCTATCAATATTAAATCATTTTCCATTCGGCAAATTTCCATTTCCTTGAATTTAGTTCCGATTATACTAATTTGTCCAACTTAATTGAATCCATTTAGTTCCCAATTCTTTCAATATTCTAATTCAATAAATTAGTCTTCGGGTTTTCTTTCTTATAGCTCATTCAATATTTCAAAATTCCCACTATTTCATTCTTCGCTTAGTCCACCAAATTAGCTATATCGGTTCTAGATCGACTTATTTTATTTCTCTAAGTTGATTTCATTTCCTTCGGCCCATAACTCAATTGTCTTTTATCCTCATTTCCTACACCGATTCAATATCCAATTAGATCCACTTCAACTTTCAGTTTATCTATTGCTTCGCTTTATTTAATTAAATTCAGAATCCGTTAACCAAGATTAACCTTAATTATTGTCGTATATAAATTCCTTTAGCAAATCTTCATTCTAGATTTCAAACTTCAGGTTTCGAGTGATACAAGTTTCCATATACATTTCATTTTAACTAAATCTTATTCCCTTAGCTAAATTTAGTTGCTCGACTTACCAATCAGGATTTTAATAAACGGTTGTTTATAATTCAAGGTTTATACTTAGCTCTCAAACCTTTTTAATTTCCTAATTTAACTTTATTTAACTTGACTATCTTAGCATCCTTATTAATTAGCCAAGTCATAAGTTATGCCAATTTTATTTGCACCACTAACTTCGCAACTTATTTTACTTAATTGGATTTCATTTCTTGGTCAATTTTCAACTTATCGACCACTTACATCGACTGAATTTGGTTCTTAAATTATATTATTACTCATGTTTAAGTATTCCAATGACCATTTCGCTTTCCTTAATACTTAATTTCATTTCCTTGTTTTTTAACCAAGATTTCTAATAAACGAGTTACCTTAATACTTAAACCCATATTATTTGCTAAGACGAACTTAAATACCTTAATTCCAGGTTAAAAATCAAGTCTAAAATAACATAAGTTTAAATTTTTATAGAAAACAATTCCATAAAATATTAAATCTAAATTCGTAATTACCAAAGAACATAAGAACCTCGATTTTAGCTTTAATTTAAACTCAACTTTAAATACTATGCTAATATCTTTATATAAACCTTTATACTATGTGAAAATTCAATTTAAAACCCTTTCAACTAGTTATGAGAATACAGAGTGGTCTCGCCCACTTAGATGCTTCAGAATAAATGCCGATAATGCGTGCACTCATTACCGAAATTATTTCTGATGTCCGAGAAGGGATTATACCTTATTGGTAAATATTTAAAACCATTTCCTTTTCGATCGTCCCTATAATATGATATTACTTTAAAACTTTGGCAAAACTATTTCAAAAGCTTCCTAGAATCAAGTTTCAATCCATTTCTATTTTGTAACAAACCTCTTATGGAACTAGTTATGCTTAAGTGATTTCATTCTCGAATATTTTATAAAACCAACTAAATTTTTCTTATTAAATTAATTATCGAATCAATCAAAATAGGTATTAACTTAATATTATTACCTACCAACGACCAATGATTATACACATAAAACCACTAGTAGTATACATAATATATATAAAACATAATTGAAAATCATATCATGTCGATCATTCTGTTCGATTATTTAGAAATTCCTATCGATTCTATGGCGTCCCATATATCGACTAGAATCCATACATATTCAACCGAACAACTAACACAATGAAAAACCAATTTATCAAAAATACAAGTACGCTCTCTTATATCACTCAACCCATTCTAGGGCGTTTCAAATCCCTATCTCTAATGAGTTTACTCCCAAACAGAGCCAAGGTTATCGCTAACCATCACTCTGATACCAAATGTACCGACCCACATTTTTTACCGTTCAAATCGACAATAAACCACATATGTCGACCCAAACAAATTTCAAATATAGGGAGTTATTGGGAAAGGAAGAAAAAGAAGAAAGAAGAGAAAGACAACAACAGAGTTCTCACAGTGGAAGGACAACATATAATAAATAATTATCAGTTTAAAAGCAGTTGAAATATATACATTTGGCTATGACATATAATGGTTATCAGAGTTACATTTGTACAAATCATACAGTAATGCAGCGGAAATAAAGTGCAGCGGAACATACATGTAATATATATATATATACCAAATACTCGTCTTCATCCTCCAAGCTATTGAAAATCTTCGCTAACTGCAACATCTGCTATCCCGAGTGTATTGCATAAAAAGAAAACACAACATACACTCGGATCAGCACTAAATCATTCTCATATTAGTCAAATCAAAAGACGAAATAACTTGAGTGTCATGGGTGCAGTAACTCAAGAGAAGTTATGGGATTTTTCCATCTCTCGAGGATCTGTTAAACTAATACATACATAGTATAATACGCTATTATGATAGTGTCTATCCAGTAAAGTATAAATACTGAAAATAGCGTAAGCGGGATTACATTTTTACCCTTACACCGTTTGTAATACTGTAGTCTATACAGTACCGTAAACCCACCGTAACGAGGCATCAGAGGGCACTCCATAGGTACGATACAAATCAAAATCGTATGGGGCTCGATAAGGATAATATGACAAGGCACTCAAGGCAATGCCCAGGGTAGGATCCTACAAATTGCATCCCGGACCGGTGGTAACGCATAGCAGCCACTACCGCCCACCTTGGAACACACTCTCAAAATCATAAATGGGCCCAAATCATCATCATCATAGTCATAGAAATAGTATCGAAGAAGTGTGTCCGATCAAAGGTGCTACCTCAATTAGTCACGGTATAGCTTCTGTTTTAGTCATTTCAATTCTGACCCGAAGGTCAGGGCTATTTCGTCATCGTTCATCTTCTTCACTCCAACAATTGCCTCCAAGTCATCATACACATTCTGGATACGTCGTAATGTTCACAGTTGTCAAAGTGGTATCGACACTGACAGAGAGTATGCCTTATGTCGACTCCGGTCTCTTTAACAACCGACGTCTACATTTTCCACATCGGTCGGTTCTTTTACCTTTTATAAAGGTTCACTTCCATATAAAAATATCATATTTTACTTCGAACCAAGTTTTATATTAAAAAAAATATAATTTCATATCAACATACCATAATCATTCCCAAACCGATTATATTCTAAACCAGAATATATTTCTATATCCATTCATTTAAATCATATAATATTTCAAACAATCGATATATATTCAAGTAAAATATATATTTCATATCAAAGCTTTAGTTATTCCAAATCGATTTATGTTAGAAATCCATTTATATTCCAATAGAATATATATATATATATATATATATATATATATATATATCACAACAACTCAGTTCAATCCCTCAGGGGATAAATTTATATTCGAGTAGAATAAAATTCTCATTCCATATTAAATTGGTTTAGAAATCACTTCATAGTTATAGAGGATGTAACTTATCTCAACTCCGTTTGGACTACGGTTTAAATCCAAACACTTTCCATTCGGAAGAATTTCCGATCATTTAATATAACTTGAAAATGGATGTTTATAAATAAATAGAAATCTTTATATAAAATACCTATATATATATATAGGATATAATAGCTAAAATAAAACAAGATAATTTTTAAAACACTATGTATATACATAATTTAAAAGTTTTACTAATTAGTTTAAGTAATAAAATATAAGGAAAATTTAATTATAACGAAATAGTTTTATAGGAAAAGTTTTAAATAAATAAATTTTAGAAGGAAATAGTTATTTGAAATCAAACAGTGAAAAAATAAATATAATAAAATCCTTTAACCATAATCGTTCTTTTCTTCCGAACTTCAAACACTTGGATTTATACTCCAGTCTCAAATGAAGTTAACATAGTTCAATACCTTATTTCAACACCATTTAAACTCATCTCCAATATTAGGGGGTTCAAACCCATATTTATATTTAAGTTTAAACCACTCCAGGTATCCTCAATCTTCTTTATTCCAAATTAAATTCGATAATGATTTATTACATTCAAACCCGACCCTTACTTTGGAAATTTCACATATGTTCAAATCCCAATCTAAGAATTTCCACTTCGTTTGGGGAAATTTTCTTAACCATTTCAATTAAATATTCACGATCCAGATCTTTAAAGGAACCCAAGTTTATCAAGTTCGGATCATTCCTTTAAATTGAAATTTACCATCAATGAAATTCGAATATTTAAAATCATTTAACCAACCGATGTCCATATATAATTTACTATCCTATGGCCAAGTGATTTAATTTAAATTTCTCGATATTCAGGGATGGATCTATCATTTCAATTCAAATCAGGGTCACAGATATTTATCATTTCAGTCTGTGTTCTTAATTTATTTTTATCGATAAATCCCGGGTTTATTAGATGCCCGTAACATCGAGGGTAAAATTGGAATTCATCGTCAAACTCAACATGCAATGCAATGTACTGAATATGAAGCATTAGCAGTGTCAATCAATTCAGTAATAAAATTCAACCAAACATCCATCAAAACCATTTCATCCAATTAATCAGTATTAAACTGTTCACAGGTTTTCAAGGATCAGAAATTTCCACAAGTAATTAAATTAAATTTAATAACCAATTTTGTTGCCTAAATTTCCAAATTACCATACTTGCATGTCGGTTTTAAATCAACAAATCATCTATCATACACAACCATGCAACCAACTTATTTCACAAATTTAATTTAATAAATATGGGAATAATTGAGTATTTCGTAAGTGAGACAATCACTCACCTTTGCGTCCTTAGTGGATTGAACGTCCAAACAAAGCTCAAAATTTCACAGTCTCTAAATGCAGCGAAACCAAAGTCAGATCGACCGCAATCCCGCCACGATCCTAACGCAACAAACCGCGCGTCAATCCGAGGTAGTATGAAGAAGTTATGCATGTTTTACCATTTGAATTTTTGAGAATAAATAAAATAATCCTCACCTTCTTAGAACATGCCACGTCATCACCTTCAAGACCTTCTTCCCGCTCCTCTTCTTTTTTTGCTACAGGAAAAACGAAAACGAACCCAAAAACCATGAATTTTGACCGCCTAATTCCCTCGATTCTGGCCACGAAATCAACCAAAGTCACCACCAACGTGAAGCTCAACCCCAGCCGCACTTTCCAGTACTGGAGCCACCACCTCCAGTGGTCCCCTTCGCCGCCACCAAGCCCATGAAACCTTCGAGATTTAAACCCTAAAACGCAAATTCCCGATGCTCTACTCCAGTCGGATTGTAACGCAAATTGGAATTATACCATAATTCATCGTTCCGGATCCAATGGCATCAGTTTCGTTGAATTCCGAGACAATCGCCAAAACAGTTAAATTTCTACAGTTAATTAATTAATAAAATATCCAATTAATCATCTGACTGTTTTTAATTCAATTTAAATGATTATAAATTTTCATTTTAATCAATTACAACTTAAATAAAATTTTAAATTCCCAAATTTGATTTATTTATTTTAACCTCTTTAAATTCAATTTAAATATTCATTAAATTCAAATTTAAATCAAATTATAACTTAAATAAATTCTATAAATAAACTTCACACATTTTTAAATCTAAATCTGATTATTTGAATTTTTGATTTGAATTTCAAGCATTATTAACCAGCTTAGAATTCCACCATTTAACAAATTTAATTCGAATTCCCTTTTTACTTAAACAACTTAAATTTTATTTAAATCATTTAAATATTAAATTTCAAATCACAATATTTCCAAATAAAGCTAAACCTGGAAATCTGTTTATACTCAATTCAAACAATCCTTATCATTATAATCAACAATATTTGATTTTCCCTTAGATTATTCCATTCTACTTATTTTATATTGAAAATTAAATATACAGTAAATATGGGACGTTATACTCATACATGGGTAGCCCTCTAAAATCCAAGCCAGATGATCAGATATGAAAGTAGGAAATCAGATGTTTCTCGTCTGCAAAGAGCATGTCTAGGGATTAAGACCTAATCTTGTACATGGGCAGATAGACTTTGTCCCTCCAAAATCTTACAATCATGAAAACCGAGAAGGTTAGTTAATAGTGAGGCGGATGGCTTATATCGGGTACAAAGCACACCTAAGGATCAAGACTTAACCCCATATGTGTTGTAGGATCTAGATTAACCCTAGTGGGGTGTAAATAGGTTTATTGCAGTTTTACGAGATATTAAAATTATTATAGCACATATTACAAAAGAGAAAATAAATGCAGAGAATAAATGACGTAGATTTTACCCAGCTTCGGCAAACTCTGCCTACTGCTGCATCCCCAAGATTTCTACTAGGCATTAAAAATGGTGCCCTCTTACAAAACCCTACAGACTCGCAGAACATGCTACTTATCTAATCCTATGCTCAAAACTTTGGATTGATCTTTATCACCAAGATCAGATTTTCCCGAAATTACAAACCTGTAACTCGTAAACCCTAGTTTGAAGAAAGCTGGAAAATTGTAAGACGATTACAAAAGAAATATAAAAACAAAACATTTAGAATAACGAAAACCCGCTTATAATAAAATGGTTAGCCTCCCCTTGTCACTTATAATATCGGCTTCCTCTTTTGTTCAATTCAATGGTGACCGACCTGTTGGTGAATGAAGTTTTGATGATAACAACCTTATTTCAATATTAATTGATTATAAAATATATACTAACACTTCTATCTAGAATATATATATATATATATATGCAGGATTTGTATACAAGAATTAATACTAAAGACTGTGCAAGTTAAAAGTTTTTGGAGATTCAGAATTCAGAGAAGATTCAAGATTCATGAGTAATCAAGATTTCAAGATAAATATATTAATAGAGTCTAGTTTATGTAAGACTCAGGATAACACTCTAGGTTCGAATTCAAATTCAAATTCCGATTTTCAAGTTTCAAATTTCAAATTCTATTCTAAGTTCCTCTATTTTACTTTTTATTTTTAAACTCAAGTTTTAAAGTTCATATATTTGTATAGTTTATAATTATATAGTCTTAAACTTTATAATTTTATAAATATATTTATATAAGTTATATTTATGATTTCATATGATTTTCTACTTTTTAATACTTATTAATAACACTATGTTTTAATTCAAGAATTTCCAGAATTTTATATATATATATATATATATATATATATATATATCAAAACACTTGAAAAATACTCAAAATTTAAATTTTACACTATGACATGTCGACATACATTTATGGACATGTCGATATATAACTGTCATATTTTTGATTTTTAAAGGAAGTGTCTTTTCATTATTTGTAACATTCTAGAAGCATTGCAACCTTCCAAATCTTATAAATAGTGGTTGATTTCGAATTTTTTAATCATTTTTCTTCTCCATCTTCATCTCCTTTCATTACACCATTATTATATCATATATTTATGATTTCTACACTTATACTATGCCGATTTCAAGTCTACTTGTATAAAACTTCTTCTCTTCTCACTCTCTACTCATTACTCTCTGAATCGAAGTGTTATTGAAGAGTCACAGGGCTACTGCAATCATTTTGGATAGTTTTTGGATTGTTTTGGAAACGGTGTGTTCCTTGTAGCTGTGAAATAAAGGAAGGAATCAGTGATAACCTTGTAGCCGGGGAAATCAAGGGGAATATACTTGATCAAGGATGTTTGGAATCGATGGTAACCTTATGGCCGTGAAATCAAGGGTGTTGTACTTGGATATTAATATAGAAATAAAACTCTGTGCAATTCTGCGTTGCGTAGGACTGGACGTAGGAGTAACTTGAATCAGTATAAAATTCTGTGTGTTCTTTCCTTATTAGTATTTTATTTTTGTTTATCTTTGTGTTTGTATTTGATTATGTGTCTATGATTATCTCTGTGGTGTGTGATTCATATAGTAGATCATATAAGTTTTAAATTTTGTTAAATTACTTAAAACCATTATTCACCCTCCCCCTCTGGTGTTAGTTTTGCCTTAACGATCCATTCCGCAATCCCCTAACAATTGGTATCAGAGCAAGGTTTTTCAAACAGTACATAATCTGACTTTTGAAAATTTAAAATGGGGAATTTTGAAATGATTTATAACACTAGTTTAAACTCATAATATTATTTTTTAAATTTGATTTTTTAAATTTGAAATTTGAAATCTTTTAGAAATTTTGAAGTCTATATGGATATGTTATAAAACCATTACTATATTCTTGTTTAAAGTTGTAGATTGGTTAGTTTGAAAAGTCATTTGATTATTTTATTTGAAAAGTTATTTGATTATTTGAAAAGTTGTGTTGTTTTACAGGAAATTACTTGTTATATGGCTACTAGATATTCAAACTCTGAAATGATGGGTGACATGGCTGTTGAAAATTCAAATTCTGAAATCGTGTGTAACATGGCTATTGAGAATTCAAAATTCTTATGAACACATGGTAGAAATCAAAAAGAGTAGAAGAGTAATGACGGTTGGTGAAATGACATCAAGAAGAAATGGATATATATATATATAATGTAAATCAGCAGAGAAATGGGTACCAGATCAATTTATAACTTTGAATCTTCATCTACAACTTATCTTCATAATATACTTCTCTTCATTTGCTACGTAATGACGCAGGTTTCATGTGAATCCATCAAGAATTTACCAAGTAATGATCAAATGAAGTTTTGGTGAATAAAGAGAGAAGGAAACCAAAACTGTCGACAATTATCTTCAAATTGCATCCACAGGTTAGACTATTTTGTCCCAAGTCCTTTTTCAGATTATAGTTCTCGTGGTCATTTCGATGGGTAGATCATCAAATTCCGACCAAATTGAGTAACATATGGCAGTTTGAAGTTGACTATCAAAAACAGAAAATTACTTATGAGCTTTTCTGTTTTTCTTTTACTGTTTTGACTTGCTTCACACCAATACCATCTAAATTCATCCCTAAATTGCTACTACATCATAGTTCTTGCATTTCTCTTCGATTTGCCGCCGATTTCGTCCAATTCCGTTAAGAAACAAAGAAGATATGCCTCTTGAAAGTTTGATCGAAAATGAAAACGAGAAGAAGAAGAAGAGAAAAGATTGTGAAGAGGCATGAATTTTGGGCCTATTTATAATTGTTGAAGTGCCTTTTCATTCAAATTCAAAATTCAAATTCAAAATTTTGCGCCAAGTTGGTTGAACTACTAAATCTTCAATATCTTGCTAATACGTTGTTCAAATTCAGCAAATGAATATACTATCCTGATTAGAAAAACGAGCCCATTGCAATAGAGAGATCTCATCGTCAAATTGTAAACACGTGGTTCATAACAATGGAAGAATAGCATAAAGAAGGATTGAGGAAATAGGTACGCCTTAGGGTTATTTCATAATTATCATTGAATTTAGGAATATATATATATATATATCATTGCACATAATTAGGTATGGAAATTCATCCCTTTTATAATCCTAGATATTTTTGTTAATATGTCAATACACAATTACATATCAATACGCCAATTTAATTAAAATCACTTCTTATTTTAAAATCTACCTACTCTTTGATTTGGTTTTGAAAGGACATCTTTTCAAATATGAAAATGTCAGTTCAAACTCTAGTTATCAATTTTGATCATGTACTTATGATCATTTTATTTCAAAAATATATTAAAAGTATATATGTACATAGATATGCTATTAATTTAAAATTTTCAAAATTTTTATATTATTATAAAATATAAATATATCTTTATATGAAATTTAAACATACATAGTTTAACTTATATATTTTTCATAACAACTTTGGATTACATTATAACAAATACTATTTGTAACTTCATACTAATTTTGATTTCTTAAAAATTGTATATTTAAATTAAAATTTTGATATAAAGATATATACATATATATATGATTATATATATATATTAAGTATGTAGTTTAATAAAAAGAAATTTTAGCTTTATAGGTTACTTTATATTACCAAAAATAATTTTTTATATAACTATAGATTTCTTTTAAAGTTTTAAAATATAAATGGTTTTTTAGCAAATTAATATGTTTTGATTTCTATAGTTTAAATTTAAAATTGAATTGTTTAAAAATATTTATATATATATCATAATAAATTAAATTTTAAGTCCTTTTTAAAAATAGTTTTATATATACTTATGAATATATGTTTATATCAAAATAGTTTACTTTATATGATACAAATTTTATATTCTCTTTAAAAAATATCTTCAATTTTTACTATAAGAAGTACCCTACTAAGATTATTTAACTCCACATTTCTCTAGAATTATCCTGAATATTTTACTACTTATCATAAATATATTTTTTAATTAAACTCTTACCTTTATTATTCTTTTAATCATTTTCATTAGTATAATTAACCTAAGTCTAGAAATTAACATTATCTTTGTTTGATTCAAATAATTTAAATATATATGTACATGCATAATAGTTAGATATTACTTTGAATATCTTTTACAAAAATACATATGATCATCAAATCATTTTTATCATAGTATCATTACACATCTTGTTTCATATTATGTCTCATTATTACAACGCATGTCAAAATAAAATCATTCGCATCACAAATTACATATCATTCAATATATCATCTCATATTGCTTTACATATGACGCGAAGTTCATACTGCATTATAACCAACATACTACATACACTGCGTTACATGTTAACCTTTAACTCTACACATAACAAGTATACACTATATGGGGAATTATTATCTTAGAAATATATAGAATTATTAATACATAACATATTTACTTAGACTAGATTAACTTAATTGATTTGTTTGATATGATTGACTTGTTTGAATTGTTTAACTAAATTGACTTGTCTGATTTGTTTGACATAAATAACTTGATTGACTTATTTGACATGGTTGAATTTCAGTAGTGGTATGTTAGAAATATACTTATGCATTTTTCATAGGAGTTTTATAACTTTTGAGGATAAATAGAAGTTACAAGAAATGTTTGGCTTTGTGTTTGAATTTAGTTGAATTCATGTTTTGTGACAACAAAACTTGAATTGGTTGATTGTTTGGTTAAAATTGTCATTACTTAACTTATATGAATTTAACTTATATCGTAATTTTAAGATATCTTATTGGAGTTATTTCGTAGTCTAGATTAAAGTCTTATTATAGTTTTAAGGGAATTAGAGTTTAGGATAGGATTAGTCTTGTATTAGATTAAGGGTTTTTTTTTTTAGTTTCTAGGATTAGTTGAAGGTTCAAGAAATGTTTTTAAATTAACATATTTTAATTTGGTTGATTTGGTTATTTAGATTGATTGTTTGAATTGTTTGCTTGAATTGCTTGTTTGGATTTATTTTTTGATTTAATATTGATTGATTTGCTTAGTTTGTTATCCTTCTATTTAGTATAGTCATAATTTCAGGGGGAGTTATAATCTTTTAGGCTTAGAATCATAGATTTATAGGGAGATATAAGGATATATAATATAGACATAGATTTAAGGGGAGTTATATATACTTGAGTATAGAATCAAATATTTTAATCATAGGATATATACAGATAGATATAGGATTTAGGGGGAGTATCTTTAGAATTTCTTTCTGATAATGCCAAAGGGGGAGAAATTATAAAATATAGACTTAGTTTGTAGGATTTATATAGATAGGGGGAGTATTAGAAGGATCACCATCAACGGATATGAACAGTATGATATTTTATAAACTAAGGTTGTCATCACCAAAAGGGGGAGATTGTTGAAGAATGGAGTTTTGATGACAACAGCCTTATTTCAATATTAATTGATTATAAAATATATAATAAAAAGGCTATCTAGAATATATGTGTATATGTGCAGGATTTGTATACAGAAATTAATACTGAAGACTGTACAGTTAAAAAGCTTTTGGACATTCAGAATTCAGAAAAGATTCAAGACTCATGAGTAATCAAGAGTTCAAGATAAATATATTAATAAAGTCTAGTTTATGTAAGACTCTGAATAGCACTCCAGGTTCAAATTCAAATTCTTTTTTTCAAAATTTGATTTTCAAATTCTATTCTATTTTTATTCTAATTAAGTTTCTCTATTTTTATTCTGATTTTAAACTCAAGTTTTAAAGTTCATATATTTGTATAGTTTATATTTATATAGTCGTAAACTTTATAATTTTATAATACATTTATATAAGTTATATTTACGATTTCATATGATTTTCTACTTTATAATACTTATTTATAACACTATGTTTTAATTCAAGAATTTCCATAATTATATATATATATCTGTGTGTGTGTGTATGTATGTATGTATGTATGTATCAAAACACTTGAAAAATACTCAAAATTCAAATTTACACTATGATATGTCGACATACATTTATGGACATATCGACATATAACTATCATATTTTTAATTTTGAAAAGAAGTGTCTTTTCATTATTTGTAACGCACCAGAAGCGTTTCTACCTTTAAAATCTTCTACATAGAGGTTGATTTCGAATTTTTTAATCATTCTTCTTCTCCATCTTCATCTCCTTTCGTTACACCATTATCATATCATATTTTTATGATTTCTGCACCTATACTCTGCCGATTTCAAGTCTAATTATATAAAACTTCTTCTCTTCTCACTCTACTCATTACTCTCTTAATCGAAGTGCTATTGAAGAGTTATAGGGTTGTAATCATTTGGGATAGTTTTGGAAACGATGTGTTCCTTGAAGCTATGAAATCAAGGAAGGAATCGGTGGTAACCTTGTAACCGGGGAACTCAAGTGGAATATTCTTGATCAAGTGTGTTTGGAATTGGTAGTAACCTTGTGGCTGTGAAATAAAGGGTGTTATACTTGGATATTGATATAGTAATAAAACTTTGTGCAATCCAACGTTGCATGGGACTGGACGTAGGAGTATTTCGAACCATTATAAAATCCAGTGTGTTCTTTCCTTTTCTGCATTTTATTTTTGTTTATCTTTGTGTTTGTGTTTGGTTCTATGTCTATGACTTTCTATGTGGTGTGTGATTCATATAGCAGATCATATAAGTTTTATATTTTATTAAATTTGTTAAAAAACACTATTTACCCCCCTCTACTATTAGTTTTTCCTTAACGATCCATTCGGAAATCCCCTAACATGACCCAATTAAACTTAGAGTTTTTCTTCCTTTGTCCAAATCGCAACTTCAAATCTCTTTTAAAATTGATTCTCTAATGACTGATTTCTTTTAGCTCTCGACTTGGTGATTTGTTTGCGTGCATCAAAACATATGTAAGTAATTCTAATTGAAATTTTTTTCTCTTGAATTTTTGTTGCTTGATTTTGATGGCAATGTCGATGATGATATGTGTGTTTAAACAGGGTATAGATACTCTTAAATCTCCGATTTCGTGGGTATGATTTAGCTCTGATTTGTTGTGTGATTTTTGACTTGCCGTGAATCCTCGGTTGATTCTTGGAAATAATTCAATTTGTTTTCTCGCCTTAAAATTTGTCTTTGATATTTTCTGGAAGGATTTCGAACATGTGAATTTGTCCTTTTCAAAAAAAATTGCGTGATTGAATTGGATGTATCTTACCATTTTTTTTACTTACTATGAATTTGGAGAATAAATTTGCAATATTCAATTGCCTAAACTTATTTGTGCCAGCAGTGCAAAATTGAATCCTTTCCCTTTTGTATCGATGTATTTAGAAAGCAAAAATTGTTTTTCTTTCTTCCTGAATTTACTCGACCATTTTCTTTAGCTCTGTTTGGACTTGTTTCATGCTGAACTGCCATGTTGACTTGTGTTTATGCTCTTGTCCTTGAACATGGTTTGTAGATTTTATTTGTGTGTACCACTTGCACACAGCATGTATGTGCTACTTCATTTGCATGTTGTTGTAATGTATACATGTATTTAAAACAAACTTTGTCACTGTCTCGTATGCTTGTTCTTCGATGCCTTGTTGCAACCATTAGGTCATGAAAACTTTCTTTTTTGTTCTTGTGCTCCACTCATATATGTTTGCCTCTATGTATATACATACATTGTATGTATATATGTGTGAGCTTCATGCATATGTTCTTTGTTGCATCATTGTGTGTGCATGGTCTTGTAATTACTGTAGCAATCATGCTTACTAAGAATTGTTGGTTTGCTTCATGTGTATGTTGCTATGTACATTTGCGTACTGCCATGATATTTGTCTGCTGCCATGTTTGAGCTTGCACATTTATTTGTGCACACTACTACTTCATTGTTGTACACTTGAACCTCCCTAGGCTCGTGATCGTACATGCTGGTTACCTGCACCTTTGTTTCTTGCCACTTCTCTTAGCAGATTCACCATTGTTTGACTTGAACCTTGGTGCTAGTGCCATGTTCATTGTCAAGCTTCCTTCACCATGGCTTGATCTTTGTGTTGTTGTTGTCTTACATACTTGCTCGTGCTCTGGTCACTTGGCTTCTTGCACTTATTCTTAACTTCTCATTGTGTATTCGAGCTTGTTACCCGTGCATTCCTTGCTGCACTGTATATTTTGGATCCAAACTTGCTGTTTGCATTTGAAACTACCTTATTCATGTTGTTATTCCATGTGCTTGCACACTTGTCTGGTGCTTGCCTAGCTTTCCATGTTCCTGTCTTGCTTGGCTCAGTCAATTTGCTGCCTTGCACTTGAACTGTTGATGCTTGTAAGATCCCTGACTTGACTTTGGCTTTCCAGTATGTTTGCTCATGTATTTGTGCACGCCACATTGCACACCTGACCTGTATTCATGTTGAAATGCTTACATATCAATACTATTATATTGTTTGGCCTTGTTTTCTTGCTATATACTTGTGTACATGCCATTGCTGCTTGATTTGTTCTCCCATGCTCCACATAGTTGAGTTGTTATTAACACTTATCCATGCTATTTGTATACTCGGCCTATGCACCTGCACATCAATAATATATGTGTATATACATACACATGTATGTGCATATATGTATTGTGCATGTGCAATTATATTATTTATTTACATCAGCAAACCACTATATCTGAGTTGTGGCTGTTCAGAATCGACAAATATTAAATGTTGGTTCTGATCAGCAAACTAGTATAGTTGTGTTGAGGCTGATCTGTGGGCACAATATATATTGTCTACCTTATGGTATTTATAGTGAATCATTATGAATATCACAAGTAGTCTAGACACAGATGGATATGTGTATGTGTGTGTATATTAGACCAAGTAAAAAAAATTGATGAGAAACACACCAAAATTCCAAGGCAAATAAAATTTAAAATAAATTTATATCTGCTAGAATTTAAATCTATTTTTGTTCCAGTTTACTATGTGTGTTTCGGTAACAAGTATGCAGGTGACTGGACAGACTCTGAAGCATACTGAAGACAAAAGTGAGTGTAGTTGTATATAAGTGAGAGAATGTAACTGAATGAATATGAATAGAGTGAAATGTAGTGAGGAGCCAATGTATACAAAATTGAATGTATTATATCAGTGGAATATACTATACTAGAGTTAGAAAATTATGTACTATTCAAATATTGAAATAAATATTATATTTGAATAAACATTGTTTGAATATCTAATTCTTGTGCAATAGTATTGTACCTAAAATTAAATATTTTTTCCTGCATGTGATGTAGCAGAATAATACAATTGCAAACACATTTATAATATATATATATATATATATATGTTTGTTGTCATCAAACTAAAATCATATAGTTACACTACAACAAAATGACCCTATTACAACGGTGGAAAACCGTTGTAATATACATTTTATAATGGCGGGTTGACTGTCATGTACTAAGAAGTTGTAATAAACTAAAATCTTTTACAACTTTTTTACACCGTTGCAGCACCGTTGTAATATGTTGATTCTACAACTTTTTTCCACCATTGTAATAAACTTTATTACAACAGTTATGCGCCATTGTAATAATATCTATTACAACTGTTATGCACCATTGTGATTGATAGTTGCATTTTAAAAAAAATAGACCTTTTGCAACTGAAATGAGCAATACATTAAATGTAGCAATACCCCATAAGCAAATCAGATATTACAATAGAATTTTACCTAGATATTACAATCAGATATTTACATAGTGATACACGGTTCAGCAAGCATAGAATTTTACATAGATAATCATAGAAAATTCCACTATTAAAAGAAAACATCTGTCAAATACAATGGCGGTGATATAAATCAAAAAAGGAACACAAATCGTGAAGGATGCAGGAAAAGAATTCGATATTTAAACATGCATGTGGAAGCTATATGGCTTTGTCTGGATGCTACTACTTCCCTTACATTCCCTAGGATAAATTATTAAAGTGCAAGCACTATTTCAATTGTCAGCCAATGCATTTTCCCTTGAAATATCTGTTTTTGTCCCTTACCCGTATTCTTTAACCTGCCATATGAAAACCATATAATAAGGAGACTTTTCTTTTTACCCTTAATTTGCTTCAGCAAACCTCGATAGATCATTGATGAAATATAAATTTTATTTCTGTGATCCTCTGTAGGTTAAAATCAATTAAGAATTTTTACAATCTACACTTGATTCTCCTGAAACAAGAACAAAACTTCACTGTCCTTCCTTCAATTTACAACCAGCTAAGTGATGTTAATCCCTAGAATTGATTTTCTACTTTGGTTTTTTATTTCTACTTTAAATTAATGTGAATTGACAGTATGCCTATACAATTACACTTGAGGATCAGAATATTATTCATGCAAGTACGATCATGTTTGGAATTTAATGCTAATACAATCACAATTTTGATGATACAAATATCAAAGGGATGCAATCTCAAATTAGTTTGTACGTTACAACATCAGCATTTAGTTTTTTTGCTCTATCATTTTGATTTAGTTGGCATAAACATTTGTGTATTTATTCACTATAATAAAAATCTATAGTGGACCACCTATGACAGAAAGGAGTGAATCCTCTACAAATACTTACGTGAATTGAACCATATATTTTCAAAGACTGCAAACTGGAAGTGTTCCATCACCACATGTAGACACCGTTGTATAGTTCAGGCACAGAGGTCATACCTGAGATAAATGTTGCATCGAAGCATGGTCTTCATCTGCCTCAATTGTATTGCAAAAAACACATTGTCTCGTGTCCCAGAACATTATGCTCCCTGTATCATCTCCAGATGCAATGGTGGAATTGGTCATATTAACAATTTTATTCACTGTTGGCCTTTATAAATCGAACAGCTTTACAGGACCCATGGTGCACCCGATGCTTTGACATTGTTTGTGGCTGTGATTCCTATGAACAACGATACAGGCGAAAGCACCCATTTATACTACCAATTGTGACAAATTGCCTACAGGGATGAAAATCGAGATCAAACGGAACAGAACTCATACTAATCTCCATTTAGTTTTTCTAGTCATTTGTGGTAGGAATGCAAAAGAATGGAAAATAAATAAATCAAGATAGGTTTATCAAAAAACAAACCTATGAACATCTTAGTAAGTAAACACGGCTTACAAGCAAAAACCAGCGGTTTCTCAATGAATAGTCAAAAGAAAAGCAACACAGGGGAACGTTAAATAAAGACACATGCTGCATAGGCTGTTCGAAGGAAAGCAAATAGCCATATGATGTCTATGCCTACGATTTCGGGGTCGATATTGGTGTAGATGCTCGCAATTTCGGGATCGATTTTGATGTTAAGAGCAGAGAGCTAAAAGCGGAGAGCTAATATTAGTGAGCGCAAAGCTAAGCGATGTTGATGCTTGAGATTATGGATCTGATTTCAGGGTAGTGAACCTGATTTTGATTTTGGAAAATGAATTGGAGGCGGCAACAAGGCAGTACAATTGGAGGACACTGTAAAATTTTGGAGCCAAATTTTGGTTGTCCCGCCAAAATTTCAGCACGAATTATTAAAATATCTAAGGGGAGGGGTTGAAACAGGCAGCTATTACAACTGACATTTTATAACAGTTGTAAAATTACAGTTGTAATAATGCGTTTTTGTAGTAGTGTTATATACAACAATCTCTCCCTTTGATGATGACAAACAAATATTAAGATTTTGAAAACAATAGATGTATTTGACAGTGAAGTATAGAACTCCCCCTATATGTATGCTACCCCTACAACAGAACTCCGCCTATATATGTGCATATGAGTGAAATAAATAAATGAGTCGAATTTCCAATATTAAAATATTTATGAAATATTCACTCATCAATCAAAATTTTGACCATCCCCCCTTTTGTTATCATCAAAAGAATATAAAAATTGAAATAGTGATGAACATAGACTAGAAATATAAAATCAAATTAAGAGAGAGAATGTATATCATAAATCTCATTCAATCAAACAAAAATCATAATATTCTTCAAACTAGTGGCAAATTTCACATTATAGAATGATGGATTTACGATGAATTTTATAAAATGGAGAGAATTTGAAACATATGATTTCCATTTATTTTCAAACAAATTTTTAAAAATGTGCACAAAATAGCGAAGGATTCAGAGTCTATATATAAATTCAAATCAAGTGACAAGATCAAATAATCGCAAATCCCAAAAACTATCAATGAAAACATCATAATAAATCATAAAATTGAAACACATTTCACAATTTAGAAAATGGATTGATATGTTAGGGTGTGTTTGGTTAAAAATGAGTTTTGGGTTTTTAGTTTTCAAAATTAATTACAAAACTTTAAAAGTGTAAAAGGAGGAATGATAGAATGAAAGCAAGATGGAGGGGACCGCGGAGGGGATGTAGCAATCATGAAATGAGGATTTGGTCTCCATATTTCTCTCATTTTTCAAAACATGAAAAATGGATAAAAGTTGTTTTTTATTCTGTGTGTTAACTTTGTTTTCTAAAATTGTTGTTTTTCATGATTTACATGCATTGTGCACATTTTTGTATGGACGAAAACCCAAAACTTAAAATGGTAAACCAAACACTACCTTAGTTTTTACATAGTAAGGAGGATTTTATATATATATATATATACATTCTTTTTTTCCTTTCCTTTACTTTTCATTTTCTTTTTATTTTAAGAGCACACTAACCATGCATAGCCTGTTGGATTTTTAAATGGAACCAGTCGCAATTTAAATTATAAGTAATCTCTAACCATGCATGACCATATATAGGTTTTTTAAATGAGATTAGAGAAACATTTATTATATTCAAAATCTTCTCAGTATATAAAACCAAAATGGATGATGAAAATATGGTAGAAATAGAGATGGTTGTGAAATAAATTTCTAAATTAGTTATATTATGAAATACACTCAACTGTATAGGGATTTTAGAAAATTTTCAATTATCACTTATTCTGAAAAATAGAATAGTCATATTTTCATCACAAATTTCAAAATAGTATTTCTTTCATTAAATAAAACCATGATGAAAGACAGAAGGATGATAGATAAAAGAAGATATTCGTGAAATAAGCGCCAATTCAAAGAAATTATAAATTTTGTTCAAACATCATGAAAATTTAAATAAAATTTCCTCTTGTTGTGAAATATAGTATAGTCACAACTCATCATAATTTCATAAATCTGATATAATTTTTTTGATTTCCAAATATAGTTCAATTTGATCAATAATTTCAATTCCTGAATGAATAATCAAAAATGATTTTAAAATTGAAAATATCAATTACAAAAGGGATTCAGAAAGATCTATACAAAATGGGAATCGGATTATATCAAACTAAACAACTAAATGTGAAATATTACAAGACGTTTAAGACTAAGACCACTTGAGCTCCTAATTGTCCATAGCGACATTCTAATGTGTCTCAAACAAATCATTCAACTGCACAGCCTAAGAAACACTTCAATTACGTTTATCAGAGCAGTAGAACAATTAGTTTCAGAACAAGATTCTTAAGAATTTTTTTTTAGAGTATTTGCATCAAGCCTAAGCGATGATTCATGATCCAAGAATGAAAATAGTTCATTTGAAATCGCTTGTAGAGATGTATAAATTTCAGGATTCAATGAATCGATCACACAAAATTATCAATTTCAAATCCAAGAAGTGTGTGTGTGACAGCCCGCCCCGCACCAACCGACATTTACTCCAAAAGTGCGCTGTACACATGTCCAGTTAGCACGGAACGGGTCGTGAGAAGGAAAGGGAAGAAGGAAATGAACATACAAAGAACCTGTAGAATGTCTCACAGCGCATAGAACAAAATATAATAATAACATACTTGACATAAAACAGGAGAGACAGTGCATAAGCTGAAAATCAGAACTAAACATCATAGCAGCGGAAATCCAAAATACAGCTTATTACAACTTTCAAACTGTCTCAAAGCAAAAGTAAGATAAAGGAGGTACACTACTAATGCCCAAGTAGCGACCACCAACGACACAGGGAGAATGTGTATATATATATATCATACGTGGAAGCTTCCTGCCCGCCTCCGAATCAGCTACTCGCGCATCACCAGCTAACCTGTCTCTAGTCTGCTCGTGTGAGACCCAGAGTAATAAGATGAGACATAAAACTCTGGGTCAGACATAAAGCCTGGTATGAGCGATAAGCATCTAAAGTGAACAATAACAGGTAGACTAAAACATACCTGAACCTGGACCTGCAACCAAAGAGTTAGCACTACATACTGTACAACACTCTAAGGTACCATATCAAGCAGTGTAAAGATATGGAGGTGGGGGAGGTGTGCATGTCATAGGGATGGCAAACAATCAAACATAGCATCCATCCTCACATCTCTCACTCAGTGCGTAAAGCATGCGATATTCACCACTTCAATCACCCGACATACCTTGCTACGATCACTCTGCCCCATGAAGTCATAAATGGCTTCACTGCACTGATAACGTAGCCACTAATCCTTCGTTATGTCCACTTTGCCCCATGGAGTCGCAAGAACCCCACTGCACTGGCTCATAGCCTTACTAATCCTTTACTATGTCCACTCTGCCCCATGGAGTCGTAATGACCCCACTGCACTGGCTCATAGTCTTACTACGCATCACCTTGCCCCTCAGGTCATATTGACCCTACTGCACTGATAACGTAGTCTTGCTACCATCACCTTGCCCCTCAGGTCATAATGACCCTACTGCACTGATAAGTAGCCCATCATCCATTTTTAGTGGTGAATCGAAGTTATGAACGTCGACAACTCCTTAGCACACGTCCCGCAGCAAAGCCCAACCATGAATTGAACTCATTGGTTCCCAATTGGATCCTGAGCTCTAACTTCCCATATTGGACTACCTTTGCATCTCGGGTTATTGGTCAATACTGGGTCGGGTCGGGTTCCTCCTCAAGCAATCGGTTCGGGTCGGGTGTCCTCCATCTATTCGGGTCGGGTCTTCTTCTGGTGCGATTCGGGTCGGGTGTCCTCCATCGGTTCGGGTCGGGTGTTTCTCCTCGGTTCAGGTCGGGTGCCATTCCCCTCCAGTTCGTGCTTCCGCTCCGATCCGTTTCCACGTTTCCTTCGCATGCTCCTATCCGATCCGTCTTTATGCCTCCGCTCCGATCCGCCTTCATGCTTCCGCTCCGATCCATCCTCCTTAATCCGATCCGATCCCAGTTCAGTTAGCGTGACCTTCCTTTTTGCCAATTTTCCCAAGTGTCAGGTTCCGATCCGATCGGGTTCCTTGCTCAGTTCAACATATCCGATCCGAGCCCCATATCCGATCCGATCCGAAGCCTGCACTGTTTTCTGAAACTGTTCCAGCAAGTGTTTACGCCATTCGACGACATTTTCGACCATTCTAACTATTGAAATCAATCACAAAGCATTTCATACAGTCATAGCAACATGCATAATCAACCACAAACATCAAAACATCAACATGATAGGTTAAAATGGATCAAACATACCCAAAACCCCATATTTCCCCTTAAGCATGTTTAGGTGAAACTAATGATAGGATTAGCAAAACTTAACCAAATTAACCCAAATTCATATCAGAAGTCTAAAACATCATTTAAGAATTTATGAACATTTTCCCCGAATTTTATCATGTGTAATTTCGCTAATTAACACTAATTACCCTTAACTAGCCATAATTAGTGTAAAACTATGCAAATCACTCACCTTAGCCACAAATAAACTAAGATCTGAAATAAATCTCTGATTTGATGTGAATCTCAATGCCAAACAGCAGCTCCTATGTTGCTTTGGTGAAGATCTTCCTTGATTAGGGGTTGCTAAACCAAATCCTTGACCAAAAGATGATTTGGAGGTGATTTAGAGGTTGGAGGCCATTTTTAGGGTTCCTTGGTGATAAGTGGAGGCTAGAAAACTGAAATGGAATGATCCTCTATCTCATTTCAGCCTCCCCATAACCCTAATCCCGAAATGGGTTATGGGCCTACTCACTAATCACTCGATTTGGCCCGGTTAAGCAGTTTTCACCCTCCAAACCTTATTTCAGCCATATCTCCCAAACGGTAAGTCCGTTTGGCTATTATGACCACTCTACGGAAAGGTAAACCATCAAACGAATCTAATGGAAGTGGTTTTAGGTCAAAGTTCCTTTCCAATCAAAAGTTATGGCCAAAATAGTACCAACTAAGGGCAAAATGGTCATTTAAAAATCGACAAAAATCATGAACATGGGAAATGACTCTAATGGATGTTTCCCAAAGTTACATGACCATACGACTTCACATGGGAAAGAAATAAATATTCTACGATCCTATGATGTGTAGAATACGGGTCATTACACTCTCCCCCCCTTAAGAAATTTCGCCCCTGAAATTCCCTAATCAAAACACACACAAAGGTCCCGCATGTCTATCAACCATAAAACAACCATCAAATATGCAAAACAAGTAAAATAAGTCTATCCTAGCATGCGGAATAACTAAATCGCAAAGTAAATCTTACCAGGCAAAGAGTACTGGATATGCCTTCCTAATGCTTTCCTCTGTCTCCCAAGTACAATCATTCTCGACCTCGCCCCACTGAACCTTGACTAGCTTCACCGCCTTCCTTCGAAGTTGCTTCGTATCATGTCCCACAATACGAATCGGCTTGCGGTTCCCAACCGCCTCGAGTTCTACTTCGAAGTCCTCTAACTGATCAGGTGAAATAGTCATATCTGAGTCGTGAACGAACTTCCTTAGTTGGGAAACATGAAATACATTGTGAACTCCCACCATCTTCTCTGGTAAGCCAACTCTATAAGCCAAATTCCCGACTAGTTCAAGAACAGGGAATGGGCCAACAAATCTTGGTGCCAACTTGCCTCTTCTGCCAAATCATATCACGCTCTTCAACGGAGAGATCTTGACAAACACCAAGTCACCAACGGAGAATTTCAAGTCTCTTCTCCTCTTATCAGCATAACTCTTCTGCCTATCTTGGGCAGCTTTCATTCGTTGCTGAATGATCTTGATCTTATCCGAAGTTTCTCTCACCACATCTGGTCCAAAGCACAAACTTCTCGCCAGTCTCTATCCAACATGATGGTGAGTTGCACGGTCTTCCGTACAAAGCTTCATATGGAGCCATACCGATACTGGATTGGTAGCTATTATTATATGCAAACTCTACTAGATGCAAATGGTCATCCCATGATCCACCAAAATCCAATATACAAGCTCTCAAGAGATCTTCCAATATACGATTCACCCTCTCTGTCAGACCGTCGGTCTGAGGATGATATGCGGTACTGAGATGTAATCCTGACCCTAGAGCCTCTTGTAAGCTCTTCCAAAACCCACTAGTGAACAACGGGTCTCGGTCACTCACAATGCTTTTGTGTAATCCGTGAAATCTCACTACCCACTTCATATACAATTCTGCCAACTTGGCTGCCGTTCTGGTCGATTTGACTGGTATAAATCTTGCACTTTTAGTCAATCGATCCACAATTACCCAAATGCTATCATATCGCGATCTTGTCCTTGGTAGGCCATCGATGAAATCCATCGAGACTTGCTCCCATTTCCATTCGGGAATTTCTAATGGTTGCAATAAACCACTAGGTTTCTTTTGCTCGGCTTTGACTAGCTGGCAATTCATGCATTTGGATATAAACTTCCCAACGTCTCTTTTCATCCCTTCCCAGTAGTAAGTCTGTCTCATGTCTCGATACATCTTATTACCACCGGGATGTATAGTCAGTTTTGAGTGATGACATTCTCTAAGCACTTCATCTCTCAATCCATTCACGTTGGGCACAACTAGCCTTCCATTCCTTCTAAGCCATCCATCTCGATCAAGCACATACACATTCATCTCCTCACCGTCGATGTTCATCTCTAACTTGGAGATGACTTCTAATAGATTAGGATCGTCCCTCTGGCTAGAACCAATCCGCTCTATCAAAGTGGGTCTAATCGTCAAACTAGCTAGCATGACTGGATCCAATTCGCACTTTGGTCTGAAATCAAACCCCGCGATGTACTCCAGTTGCTTCCACTCAAGAAACATTGCCCCTAAGCTGGCATGTCTCCTACTCAAGGCATCGGCTACCGCATTACCTTTCCCAGGTGTGTATGCGATATCAAAATCATACGAAGCCAAGAACTGTAACCATCTCTGCTGACGGAGATTCAGATCTTTCTGAGAGAAGAGACACTTTAACGATTTATGATCGGTAAACAACTCAAATCTTTCTCCCAAGAGATAGTGTCTCCACATCTTCAACGCAAATACAATCGCTGCCAATTCCAAATCATGGGTAGGATACTTCTTCTCATGCGGCTTTAGCTGTCGACTAGCATAAGCTACAACCCTACCTCCTTGCATCAATACTGCACCCAGTCCGGTACCACAGGCATCCGTGTATACCGTCATCTCTTCATTCCCTTTAGGAATGACTAACACTGGCGCACGCGTCAACTTCTCCTTTAGAATCTTGAAGGCATCCTCACACACTTCGTCCCAGACGAAGGACTGATTCTTCTTAGTCAACTGAGTCAACGGTGCTACTATCTTGGAGAAGTCCTGGATAAACTTACGATAATACCCAGCTAATCCCAAGAAACTTCTTACTTTTGTCGCATTCTTGGGCGTAGGCCAATCCTGTACCGTAGCCACCTTCGCAGGGTCCACGGCAATACCACTCTCTGAAACAACATGACCCAAGAATCTCACTTCCCTTCTCCAAAAATGACACTTAGAGAATTCTGCTTTCAATTGGTGTTTCCTCAACACCCCCATCACTATCCTCAAGTGTCCCTTGTGTTCCTCCTCTGTCCTTGAATAAACAAGGATATCATCCAGGAACACAAGAACAAACTTATTCAACTGATCTCTGAATACTCGATTCATAAGATCCACAAAGTAGGCTAGTGCATTGGTCAACCCAAATGGCATGACCAACCACTCATAAAATCCAGACGGCGTCCTAAAGGCCATTTTCAGAACACTCTCATCTGCTACTCGAAGCTGATGAAATCCTGTCGCGAGGTCCAACTGGGAGAACACTCTTGCTCCTTCCAGCTGATCAAACAAATCATCTATCCGTGGTAGAGGATACTTATTCTTCCTCGTCACCTTATTCAACTCGCGATAGTCCACACACAAACGAAGGGAACCATCTGGCTTAGTGGCAAACACAACTGGTGCTCCCCATTCGGAGACACTCCTTCTAATAAATCCCTTCTTCAAAAGATTGCTGACTTGCACCCCGAGCTCTCGCTGCTCCCTTGGTGCCATAAGACGAAGTGGCATCACTATAGGTCTGGCATCCTTCACTAAATCAATACGGAACTAAATCTCTCGGTGTGGTGGAAGCCCGGTCACCTCCTCGAAGACGTCCGGATACTGGCCAACCACGGGCACATCAGACAACTCATCCTGCGGGATGTCAAGGGAATTTACAAAACTAGCCATAACCCCATCACTAGGTAGACTACCAAACACTACCCTCCGCCCATCATCCGCCCTCACTGTCACCAAAAAGCCCTCACAGTCTACCACCACCCCGTATCTTTGGAGCCAATCGACTCCCAAAATAATGCCATACCCAGTAAAGCCCAAAACAAAGCAATCACATACAAACATACATCCATGACTCGATAAGACCAAATTCTTGCAAATCATACTAAGGCTAGTCGAACCACCAATCGGGTTCGTCACAACCAATGGTCTATCGACTATCTCGGGTTCCAGTCCCAACCTATCTACCAGGTCACTAGATATGAAGGAACAGGAAGCCCCGGTATCAAACAAAACTCGAACTGGTACATCATAAATAGAAAGCATACCTTGAATAACAACATTCTTTCATTTCTCCGCCGCAGTTGGGGCATTCGACGAAGAAGGAACAGCATCAATAGCATATGCTTTCACAATCTGCTTCTCCTTAAGAGGTTGCGGACACTTATCCTTCCGATGTCCCATTTGACCACAGTTGTAGCACTTCCTTTCCGCTGGCTTGGCCCGACATTCTTTAGCATAATGGCCCTTCTTTCCGCAGCTGAAGCACTCAACATCCTTCTTGCTCTTTTTCCGACCACCTTTAGATTGGTCATGCTTCCTCTTATTCTGAGAGTTATTCTTGCCTCCACCGCCTACTTGCGGCTTTGGCCCTTCTGCAGATGCAGCCTCAGTCTTTGACTTAGGGTAAAGGCTCTCTGATCTCAAAGCCTTCCCCACAATCGATTCAAAAGTCTCATCGATGTGATTGATAAGCCTTTTCCCCAAGTATCCATCCAAACCAGTAATAAACTTCTCATTCTTCTTCTCAGGAGTGTCGATAAGAGACAGTCCATACTTCGACAAAGTGTCGAACTCAGCAACATAGTCAGAAACTGCCCTTCCGTTCTGCTTGAGTTCCGAGAACCTCTTGAACAATACTGACTTCTGGGCAGCTGGAATGAACTTCTCGCTAAAGCGAGCCTTGAACTGATCCCAAGTAACCTGGTCCTCTGGAGTAGCTGTTCTAATGGCATTCCACCAATTCATCGCTCGCCCTTGCAACTGACGAGACGCTAGCCTTCTCTTCATCGCATCCTCAAGACCCAAGTCATCAAAGATACGATCACAGCTATCCATCCAGTCCTGAACATCCGTGGCCGACTCCGTTCCGTGGAATGGCTTTCCACCAAGATTAGTGTAATCCTTGCACAACTTGGCGAAATCGACCCTAGGCGCCTGCACAACTGGGCCAACACCAACTCCGGGATTGGGAACTGCCCCTTGCACTTCTCTAAGCATGTCCCTCATGAGGTTAGTAAACATCGCCCTCATGTCAGCGGCATTCCCTTGGTTGGTCCCTCTACCAGCACCCCTCGTATCTCGGCTCATCGTCAATCTGAAAAAGGGAAACGATTAACGACCCCATAGTGGTGCTAGTGCAATGCGACTTCATTCTTATACTACTAATAGTATATATATACATAGCTTTTGAAAACCAAAGTAATCACAAATACGCGCTCTCATATACGTACTAACTCTCCCTAGTGTCTTTCCCTAGGTTAACTACGCAACCTAGAGCTCTGATACCAAGTGTGACGGCCCGCCCCGCACCAACCGACATTTACTCCAAAAGTGCGTTGTACACATGTCCAGTTAGCACGGAACGGGTCGTGAGAAGGAAAGGGAAGAAGGAAATGAACATACAAAGAACCTGTAGAATGTCTCACAGCGCATAGAACAAAATATAATAATAACATACTTGACATAAAACAGGAGAGACAGTACATAAGCTGAAAATCAGAACTAAACATCATAGCAACGGAAATCCAAAATACAGCTTATTACAACTTTCAAACTGTCTCAAAGCAAAAGTAAGATAAAGGAGGTACACTACTAATGCCCAAGTAGCGACCACCAACGACACAAGGAGAATGTGTATATATATCATACGTGGAAGCCTCCTGCCCGCCTCCGAATCAGCTACTCGTGCATCACCAGCTAACCTGTCTCTAGTCTGCTCGTGTGAGCACCCAGAGTAATAAGAGGAGACATAAAACTCTGGGTCAGACATAAAGCCTGGTATGAGCGATAAGCATCTAAAGTGAACAATAACAGGTAGACTAAAACATACCTGAACCTGGACCTGCAAACAAAGAGTTAGCACTACATATTGTACAACACTCTAAGGTAATAGTGTAAAGATATGGAGGTGGGGGAGGTGTGCATGTCATAGGGATGGCAAACAATCAAACATAGCATCCATCCTCACATCTCTCACTCAGTGCGTAAAGCATGCGATATTCACCACTTCGATCACCCAACATACCTTGCTACGATCACTCTGCCCCATGAAGTCATAAATGGCTTCACTGCACTGATAACGTAGCCACTAATCCTTCGCTATGTCCACTTTGCCCCCATGGAGTCGCAAGAACCCCACTGCACTGGCTCATAGCCTTACTAATCCTTTACTATGTCCACTCTGCCCCATGGAGTCGTAATGACCCCACTGCACTGGCTCATAGTCTTACTACGCATCACCTTGCCCCTCAGGTCATATTGACCCTACTGCACTGATAACGTAGTCTTGCTACCATCACCTTGCCCCTCAGGTCATAATGACCCTACTGCACTGATAAGTATCCCATCATCCATTTTTAGTGGTGAATCGAAGTTATGAACGTCAACAACTCCTTAGCACACGTCCCACAGCAAAGCCCAACCATGAAGTGAACTCATTGTGTAACGACCCAGAAATTTGGACAACTGAAATATGAGATTAAATAAGGTTTAACTATGAATAATCAATTTTATATTGAGGTTAGAAAGTAAAAAAAATCGAATATATGGTCTGAGTACGAATTTAAGTCAATATTTTAATTCAGAATGGTTGATCTGGAATTGAATATTTATCTTTCAATATTTGAATTGGATTTTCGACTGAAATATAGATGGTTAAATAAACGTTATCGACGTTAAGTGAATTGAAGAATATATTTGTTGAAAACTGAAAATTGGTTTGGAGATGTGTGTATGTATGTACATGAAGAAATTAAAATTTAACATTTCAAATTTGAAAGCGAACGGGGTTGTCGGTAGACAAACGAAATAAAATCGGTATACCAATGAATAATAAAATAAAAATAACGGTGTATACAGATGGAGTCGGAGTACGACCAGAATAATATTTTTTGGATTTAGAACGCAGAAATAAAGAGGTACATATAATTTGTATCGCATTTGGAAATTTTGATTTAGCGATGTGAAACTAAAAGTGGTACATAGTTATTCGGGGTAAAATATAATATTTAATTTAGCAAATGAAACATCCCCCGTATACCCTCTTCCCAAATAACACCGTCCTCAGTTGAATATGAAAGCTCCTGTTCCTGCCTTGGCACCCACGGTTCGTTCTTTATAAAAAGGAGCCTCTCATATCCATTCCATCAAGCAAAAATCACTTTCCTCTTTTCTAAATTTGTTAAGGCTGAATCCCTAAAATCAGTCCTTTTTCCCTTTTCGTTCAACGAAGAAATCAAAGCCTATGTTCATGGCAGCCCCAAATCGAAGCTTGCTGCCACCAATTGAAGTCGCTCGCGCACGAGCATCAATCTTCTTTTCCAGCTTGCCAATTGCAACAGCGCTCTCATCGGTCGCTTCACCAGTTCAAAGCCGAAAAATTCGCTTCCTTTCCTATCGTAGCTATCACCTTCTTTCTGCTACATTTAAGGTGAGTATTTATACTCACGATTGATTAATTACTGTTTCAAGTAATTAACTTCATAGAAATTGGAATATGAGAGTAAAAGTCTTGTTTTGTTTGCATCTCTAAGTGGTTGTTGTTTGCCTTGTTAAATGTTGTTTTCCACTCACAAGTATGCTAACCGAATATAATTAGTGTCTCAAAGAGAAAAGAAGAAAAAAAAAGTAAATAAATAATAGAAGCAGCCTGGTCCCTGGATTATGTACTGAGGGGTTGTGGCATATGATTGTAAATCCTGAACACTGTAACCGGTTACGTAAATTACTGTGTTAAGATTGAGTCATTTGAATTGCACTTACACTTCTGTATTGACAATCACTGGGCATGTAAATGCAACACTGGTAAATTGAAGTGTTTGTTCATGTACATTGTTTTAGTATGTCCTAAATGCTTGGCCCTTTCATGTTGAGTATCATAATTTTGAAGCTGTTGAACACCAGTTTTCGGGTATAAAGGTTGGACATATCTCTCTTATCCAGACAGTTTTGCACCTTGTTTGCTCACTGACTTAGGTTTACATATATTTTTTAGCCTTGCTACATATTCATTATAGTTTGTACTTTGTTATACATTGCATTCAAGTTTACATCCAGACCTTCTTGCGTATATCTAAACTGACTTTCCTATCATTAAACTGGGTTAAGGTTATGACTTTAGAAAACATTTAAACTTTGGGTTATAAATATATATTGTGACTAAAAATAATATATGTAGCCTTTTTCTAGTGCTTGGAGTATTATGTGACAGTCCCTTTTACTAGTGATAGGCCTTGCTATTAATTCCCGAGTACTTGTACCTTGACTTTGTTACTCTGTGATGATAAATTTTATAGGCGTACCCCTTTTATGTTAAATAAACATATATACAGGCTTCTCTAGTTTTTGAATACCTGGAGTTAGGGAAAAATCTGAAGCATGTATTTGTTGTTTACCAAGTAATGGAAAGTTTCTGGCCTAGAACTTGATTTTTCATAAAAAAAAAGATATTGCACTTTACTCATGCAAATAGGCTATTATAAATTTGGTTGTTACCAAGTGTACTGTAACAATTGTTCTCACTATACCTCTGTGTTAGCATACTAATATATATGCATGACTGGAACATCATGAAGTACCCAATATTTATAATTAACTAATTGCCTGCATTTAGTCTTTTCTTGCTGTCAAGTTACCGTTTGGACCTTGCCCATGTATTACCATGTGCTGCACCCTATGTGACCGTGAATGTTGGCTTTGTTATTTTGTTCTTTATGCATACACAGCTACACATGACTCTTTCGGCTGTTGCATGAATTTGGAAAAATTTGTAACTTCTGCTTGTTTTGTTATAACTTGAAACCTGGGGTTGCTACACATCCATTGATATACATCCACTGGTTTCAAAATGTCCCATGCTACCGTATGAACGTATGTATTTGCTTATACATGGGACAGCCATATATATAGTTTTGAAAATAACTTGCTGCTTTTAAACTGATATATATAAATTCCCATGGTGCCTCTTCAAGACTGTCATGCTCTTCATGTCTAAATTTAACTTGAGTGGGATACATTTTGAAGCTTGGCACTTTACATTCTTTACCTCTTGCCAACCTGTTATATGTGGCGCAGGTTCCCTCAATGAATACAAAATATATATATGTGTGTGATGCTATCCCTAGCATGTTGACTATGCACTTTCCATTTGGTTTACTTAGTCCAAATCATGCTGCCTTATTATTGCTTATATGTTGCCTTGCTCATATGGCCTCTTGCTGACTGCCCTTAAGTTGTATGAGAACCTATGCATTTCAAAGTTGTTGCTCATTAAGTTTCATTCACTTGTTATTTTCTAGCTTCTACGCTGAGGCAATACACGTACGTGTTTATATATATACATACACGTGTATGTGCAAGCTTTCAGAAGAAAAAAAATCACATGTTGATTTGTATTCGATTTAGGACGTTGAGGCGGCGTACACGTGTATATTATATACACATGTACACTCGCAAACGTCCATGACCGTTCGTCCCTGGAAATCGATAGAATAGATATGAACATATACCACAAATGTTTATTTTATGTATGACATCGATGCTAGGATAAACTGTTATATTCCAGTTTATATTGAAATTAATTTACCTGAACTGTGATTAATCCTGACTCGGGTATTTTTATGTTTTTGCATGGAATGCTCGAGTCAGACCCGAGCATTTCAGATTTAGATATCACAGCGGCGGATTCGAAGAACGACAAAAACTGGGGGTTTCAGGAGACGCGCACTCTGAAGATTTGTTAAAACAGTAAATATTTTTCTACTGTATTCAACTATATTTTTTTACGTTTCGCTGTACAGAAAAATCTTTGTATCAAAATTTTTGATTAATATATGAAAGGCTATTTTGTGTCATCTATTTCATCTTGTGTTTTCTATGTTGATTCTATTTTGAACCCGATAAGCTAAATAACGATCCGTCGATTTGAACGTTTTAAGTTGGTTTAATTACCAATCCGAAGCGGTCAAATTGGCGGGACGTTACAGTTGGTATCAGAGCTTTGGTTTAATCAAAGCGTAGCTTATCGAGTTTGAAATAGAATCGACATTGGAAAAGCGGATTTTGAAAATAAAAAGATTTCGAAATATAATTTTGAAAAGTGTAACTAATTTTAAAATAAATCTTGAAAGGAAAAATATTTTGGAAATATTATGTATTTTAAAAACTAGTATTTTGAAAATAATACAGCGGAAATAAAAATTTATTTTGATATTTAAAATATTTCGAAATCCCCAGTCTTCGAATCCGGATTTGCCAGAGTTGTTCTTCAATAAGTTCCCTTAGGATTTGAATCTCGAATCCATCATCAGATGGTATCTAAGGTAGATAAGTAGGAGAGGAATAACGAATTAACTTCGTTAAGCGTGAGTCTTAGAAATCAAAGATGACTGAAGTTGATTGTAAATGAGAATTCAATTTGAATAGAAAAAGGAAATTTGAAATCATTTCAAAGAAGAAACGATGAATTTTGTTAAGAATATAAGTTGATGAAAAATCAAATAAAAAGGGTTAAGTGAAGAGATGACGATGTTTTATTTAACATTTGTTTAAATCAAACTAACAAATTTAGAGATGTTGCAAGAATAAAGTATATTCTCGATAGAAAATAAAGCTTTGTGAATATATGGAAATATTTTCCGGTGACAATAAATGATTTTTAAGAATGGAGAAAATGAATAGAACAATTGGAAATATTTTCAAGGGATAGTGAGAGGTTGACATAATTCAGAATAACAAGAACTGAAGAACAAAGAGCTACGTCGAAGACGAAGGAGGGCAGAACATAAAGAGAAGTGGAATTGTAAATTGAATCCGAGAATTTCGTAAACAATGATTGATAAGAAATTAAGAAGTGGAGTTAAGGAATTTAGAAACTGACTAAAGATTAGTTAAGTTGAATAGTTTTCTGAGTATTGATCTGATGTTGGTTTCGGCCTTCGGGGTTGATACTTAGGGAATTGTTCGCTTGCTAATTGATGGTCGAGGTGTGGACGTGAAGGAGTGATAATGCATGAAGAAAAAAAAATTTGTGAAAAATATGGAATTTTGAGAGAATAAAGTTGTGACTGAAGTGATGAATTTTTAATTAGAGGTTTGGAAGAAGAATTGGTTATAACCAATAGATTCATAAATTCGAGTTAAAGGAAATATTAGATATCTGAATTGGATAAGAGATCAAAACTGAAATTGAATGGAGATTTGAGGATGCTCGATGTGAGATAGTGGATATAGAAATTTTCAGAACTTATATGAGAAATGCATAAAAATATAGCGAAGTCGAGAACTATTGATTTGAAAGGTAATCGATTAAAATAAAATCTTATATAACGGAATTTATATAAGACGAGATGTTTGAAATATGATTTGGGAAGAAAATCTTATGTAAATGACATAAGTATGGTTTATGAAATAAAATATTATATGTATATAGTATAGTATGTTTTTCAAAGTAAAGATAAGGAAAGTACCTTCCTTCTCTTGAATTTCGAGCTTGGTTGAGATATGCTGCTGGTGGAAGTAGGTTGTCTGGGCATAAAACTCATGAGTTACCATTGAGCACGACTGCTAGCGTAATTCGCAGGGCTGCAGATAGCCTACGGCGGTCGGATGTTTCTTGAGGGAATCAGGCGTAACCATTGTGATCGCTGCAATCTAGAGTCGTTGGAATTCAGCCGTGTAGCGAAATTCGCAGGGCTGCAGATAGCCTATGGCGGACGGATGTTTCTTGGGGGAACCAAGCGTAACCATTGTGACTGCTGCGATCTACAGTCGAATGTAAGGGCGTAATCCGCAGAGCTGTGAAAGCTTACGGGTATGGATATTTCCTGGGGGACTCAGGCGTAACCATTGTGTACCTGCGGTCCAAAATATTTGAGATATCTTATTGATAGTGAGCCACCTGTTTGATGCAGCAGTTAGTCTTCGTGACTTGATTGGTCTTCGTGACCTGATTTGTCTTTGGGACTTGTTTTGTTCTCGTGACTTGAAGTATCTTCAAAATTCCTTGATTCTGAGACAGAGCAATCAACGCTCAGTGACCTCAGAATGTCTTTTGATTCTTAAGGTATCTTCCGTTGATCTGTGCATGACGAAATTCGCAGGGAAGCGATTTCCTACGGATACAGATGTTTTCTGGGGGATCCAGACGAAACCATTGTGTATCTGCGATTCATGAACAATCAACATATCAATAACACATTGGTACTTTCCGTATCTGTTTTTAAAAGAGGATTTTTGAAATATTTTTCACTGGGAGTTGAAACAAGGATATTTAGTACTTGGAGATTTTAGTCGTGCGCCTGGCCAGCGTATGCCTAACATCTGTGAGAACGACAATAGACTTGTAAAACTTCGAGTTATCTAGTATTTTCAAAACAATAATTTGCCTAAATAAGTTAAGAAGAGAGGTTTTCGAATTATTTTCAAGTGCATAGCTTTGAAGTAATACAAATATTTTCTGAACGAATTTCATGTAAAATAAATAAATATGTTGGGTTTTGGAAAATTTCAAGTCGATAAAATGGGTAACTTGAAGAAGAAATGATAATTACACTCTTCAACGAGTGTTGGGGGAGATTAAATGGATTGAGTATCTGATGTTATGGTTTTACTTGTGGAACAATTGATAGGTAAATATTGACAGATGAATAAAGAAATTTAGAATGATTGGAGATGCGTAAATCCAACGAATACAGGATTTGAAATTTTAGAAGAAATTGGTTTTGGAAGGAAAATTTATTTTTCCGAGCTAATACGAAGGATAAACAAAGAGGATCGATGACTGAAATATCAATATTAAAATCAGTTGTGGAGAATCTCACACGAATATGAAAATTTGAAGTATAAATTAGTATAACTCTAACGATCTTTCCTTTTCGAGGACGAAAAGTTTTAAAGGGGGGAAGAATGTAACGACCCAGAAATTTGGACAACTGAAATATGAGATTAAATAAGGTTTAACTATGAATAATCAATTTTATATTGAGGTTAGAAAGTAAAAAAAATCGAATATATGGTCTGAGTACGAATTTAAGTCAATATTTTAATTCAGAATGGTTGATCTGGAATTGAATATTTATCTTTCAATATTTGAATTGGATTTTCGACTGAAATATAGATGGTTAAATAAACGTTATCGACGTTAAGTGAATTGAAGAATATATTTGTTGAAAACTGAAAATTGGTTTGGAGATGTGTGTATGTATGTACATGAAGAAATTAAAATTTAACATTTCAAATTTGAAAGCGAACGGGGTTGTCGGTAGACAAACGAAATAAAATCGGTATACCAATGAATAATAAAATAAAAATAACGGTGTATACAGATGGAGTCGGAGTACGACCAGAATAATATTTTTTGGATTTAGAACGCAGAAATAAAGAGGTACATATAATTTGTATCGCATTTGGAAATTTTGATTTAGCGATGTGAAACTAAAAGTGGTACATAGTTATTCGGGGTAAAATATAATATTTAATTTAGCAAATGAAACATCCCCCGTATACCCTCTTCCCAAATAACACCGTCCTCAGTTGAATATGAAAGCTCCTATTCCTGCCTTGGCACCCACGGTTCGTTCTTTATAAAAAGGAGCCTCTCATATCCATTCCATCAAGCAAAAATCACTTTCCTCTTTTCTAAATTTGTTAAGGCTGAATCCCTAAAATCAGTCCTTTTTCCCTTTTCGTTCAACGAAGAAATCAAAGCCTATGTTCATGGCAGCCCCAAATCGAAGCTTGCTGCCACCAATTGAAGTCGCTCGCGCACGAGCATCAATCTTCTTTTCCAGCCTGCCAATTGCAACAGCGCTCTCATCGGTCGCTTCACCAGTTCAAAGCCGAAAAATTCGCTTCCTTTCCTATCGTAGCTATCACCTTCTTTCTGCTACATTTAAGGTGAGTATTTATACTCACGATTGATTAATTACTGTTTCAAGTAATTAACTTCATAGAAATTGGAATATGAGAGTAAAAGTCTTGTTTTGTTTGCATCTCTAAGTGGTTGTTGTTTGCCTTGTTAAATGTTGTTTTCCACTCACAAGTATGCTAACCGAATATAATTAGTGTCTCAAAGAGAAAAGAAGAAAAAAAAAGTAAATAAATAATAGAAGCAGCCTGGTCCCTGGATTATGTACTGAGGGGTTGTGGCATATGATTGTAAATCCTGAACACTGTAACCGGTTACGTAAATTACTGTGTTAAGATTGAGTCATTTGAATTGCACTTACACTTCTGTATTGACAATCACTGGGCATGTAAATGCAGCACTGGTAAATTGAAGTGTTTGTTCATGTACATTGTTTTAGTATGTCCTAAATGCTTGGCCCTTTCATGTTGAGTATCATAATTTTGAAGCTGTTGAACACCAGTTTTCGGGTATAAAGGTTGGACATATCTCTCTTATCCAGACAGTTTTGCACCTTGTTTGCTCACTGACTTAGGTTTACATATATTTTTTAGCCTTGCTACATATTCATTATAGTTTGTACTTTGTTATACATTGCATTCAAGTTTACATCCAGACCTTCTTGCGTATATCTAAACTGACTTTCCTATCATTAAACTGGGTTATGGTTATGACTTTAGAAAACATTTAAACTTTGGGTTATAAATATATATTGTGACTAAAAATAATATATGTAGCCTTTTTCTAGTGCTTGGAGTATTATGTGACAGTCCCTTTTACTAGTGATAGGCCTTGCTATTAATTCCCGAGTACTTGTACCTTGACTTTGTTACTCTGTGATGATAAATTTTATAGGCGTACCCCTTTTATGTTAAATAAACATATATACAGGCTTCTCTAGTTTTTGAATACCTGGAGTTAGGGAAAAATCTAAAGCATGTATTTGTTGTTTACCAAGTAATGGAAAGTTTCTGGCCTAGAACTTGATTTTTCATAAAAAAAAAAGATATTGCACTTTACTCATGCAAATAGGCTATTATAAATTTGGTTGTTACCAAGTGTACTGTAACAATTGTTCTCACTATACCCCTGTGTTAGCATACTAATATATATGCATGACTGGAACATCATGAAGTACCCAATATTTATAATTAACTAATTGCCTGCATTTAGTCTTTTCTTGCTGTCAAGTTACCGTTTGGACCTTGCCCATGTATTACCATGTGCTGCACCCTATGTGACCGTGAATGTTGGCTTTGTTATTTTGTTCTTTATGCATACACAGCTACACATGACTCTTTCGGCTGTTGCATGAATTTGGAAAAATTTGTAACTTCTGCTTGTTTTGTTATAACTTGAAACCTGGGGTTGCTACACATCCATTGATATACATCCACTGGTTTCAAAATGTCCCATGCTACCGTATGAACGTATGTATTTGCTTATACATGGGACAGCCATATATATAGTTTTGAAAATAACTTGCTGCTTTTAAACTGATATATATAAATTCCCATGGTGCCTCTTCAAGACTGTCACGCTCTTCATGTCTAAATTTAACTTGAGTGGGATACATTTTGAAGCTTGGCACTTTACATTCTTTACCTCTTGCCAACTTGTTATATGTGGCGCAGGTTCCCTCAATGAATACAAAATATATATATGTGTGTGATGCTATCCCTAGCATGTTGACTATGCACTTTCCATTTGGTTTACTTAGTCCAAATCATGCTGCCTTATTATTGCTTATATGTTGCCTTGCTCATATGGCCTCTTGCTGACTGCCCTTAAGTTGTATGAGAACCTATGCATTTCAAAGTTGTTGCTCATTAAGTTTCATTCACTTGTTATTTTCTAGCTTCTACGCTGAGGCAATACACGTACGTGTTTATATATATACATACACGTGTATGTGCAAGCTTTCAGAAGAAAAAAAATCACATGTTGATTTGTATTCGATTTAGGACGTTGAGGCGGCGTACACGTGTATATTATATACACATGTACACTCGCAAACGTCCATGACCGTTCGTCCCTGGAAATCGATAGAATAGATATGAACATATACCACAAATGTTTATTTTATGTATGACATCGATGCTAGGATAAACTGTTATATTCCAGTTTATATTGAAATTAATTTACTTGAACTGTGATTAATCCTGACTCGAGTATTTTTATGTTTTTGCATGGAATGCTCGAGTCAGACCCGAGCATTTCAGATTTAGATATCACAGCGGCGGATTCGAAGAACGACAAAAACTGGGGGTTTCAGGAGACGCGCACTCTGAAGATTTGTTAAAATAGTAAATATTTTTCTACTGTATTCAACTATATTTTTTTACGTTTTGCTGTATAGAAAAATCTTTGTATCAAAATTTTTGATTAATAGATGAAAGGCTATTTTGTGTCATCTATTTCATCTTGTGTTTTCTGTGTTGATTCTATTTTGAACCCGATAAGCTAAATAACGATCCGTCGATTTGAACGTTTTAAGTTGGTTTAATTACCAATCCGAAGCGGTCAAATTGGCGGGACGTTACACATTGTTTCCCAACTGGATTCTGAGCTCTAACTTCCCATATTGGACTACCTTTGCATCTCGGGTTATTGGTCAATACTGGGTCGGGTCGGGTTCCTCCTCAAGCAATCGGTTCGGGTTGGGTGTCCTCCATCTATTCGGGTCGGGTCTTCTTCTGGTGCGATTCGGGTCGGGTGTCCTCCATCGGTTCGGGTCGGGTGTTTCTCCTCGGTTCGGGTCGGGTGCCATTCCCCTCCAGTTCGTGCTTCCGCTCCGATCCTTTTCCATGCTTCCTTCGCATGCTCCTATCCGATCCGTCTTTATGCCTCCGCTCTGATCCGCCTTCATGCTTCCGCTCCGATCCATCCTCCTTAATCCGATCCGATCCCAGTTCAGTTAGCGTGGCCTTCCTTTTTGCCAATTTTCCCAAGTGTCAGGTTCCGATCCGATCGGGTTCCTTGCTCAGTTCAACATATCCGATCCGAGCCCCATATCCGATCCGATCCGAAGCCTGCACTGTTTTCTGAAACTGTTCCAGCATGTGTTTATGCCATTCGACGACGTTTTCGACCATTCTAACTATTGAAATCAATCACAAAGCATTTCATACAGTCATAGCAACATGCATAATCAACCACAAACATCAAAACATCAACATGATAGGTTAAAATGGATCAAACATACCCAAAACCCCATATTTCCCCTTAAGCATGTTTAGGTGAAACTAATGATAGGATTAGCAAAACTTAACCAAATTAACCCAAATTCATATCAGAAGTCTAAAACATCATTTAAGAATTTATGAACATTTTCCCCGAATTTTATCATGTGTAATTTCGCTAATTAACACTAATTACCCTTAACTAGCCATAATTAGTGTAAAACTATGCAAATCACTCACCTTAGCTACAAATAAACCAAGATCTGAAATAAATCTCTGATTTGATGTGAATCTCAATGCCAAACAGCAGCTCCTATGTTGCTTTGGTGAAGATCTTCCTTGATTAGGGGTTGCTAAGCCAAATCCTTGACCAAAAGATGATTTGGTGGTGATTTAGAGGTTGGAGACCATTTTTAGGGTTCCTTGGTGATAAGTGGAGGCTAGAAAACTGAAATGGAATAATCCTCTATCTCATTTCAGCCTCCCCATAACCCTAATCCCGAAATGGATTATGGGCCTACTCACTAATCACCCGATTTGGCCCGGTTAAGCAGTTTTTCACCCTCCAAACCTTATTTCAGCCATATCTCCCAAACGGTAAGTCCGTTTGGCTATTATGACCACTCTACGGAAAGGTAAACCATCAAACGAATCTATTGGAAGTGGTTTCAGGTCAAAGTTCCTTTCCAATCAAAAGTTATGGCCAAAGCAGTACCAACTAAGGGCAAAATGGTCATTTAAAAATCGACAAAAATCATGAACATGGGAAATCACTCTATTAGATGTTTCCCAAAGTTACATGACCATACGAGTTCACATGGGAAAGAAATAAATATTCTACGATCCTATGATGTGTAGAATACGGGTCATTACAGTGTGAGATTCAAGATATAAGCAATTTCAAATGATTTCAAAAAAATAAAATATCCACGAAAAATAATCATAATTTAAAAGTAAGTTTCAAAATGCAACACAATAATTCATATCAAATGATTTTTGATTCAAAAAAGCCCATCCAAATACCAATGAAATTTTCACAACTGATAGTAGTGTGCTATAATGAGTGTGGTTTTTCAAGTCTTTCCAAAATGAATTAGAAGAAACTCAAAAACAACAAAGATGTCTGAAATTTCAATAGTTTTTTAGGTCATCAAAAAATTTAGAATTCTGTATAATAGTGTTCTAGATATGATAAGAATGCTTCAGCACTATTAGGAATTCAGCGGAAAAAAATAAACTTCAAAAGAATTGCAAAATATTTACAATTTTAAGTTCAAGATCTGGAAATCATCAAAACATGGAAGCTTTATACAAATAAACCAAATTTCTAGAAAATCAGTGATTTTGCAATTTGAAGTTAAGAAAGCTCAAAATAGGAAAAAAGATTGTGCCAGTGTCAATTAAACTAAACATAATCAGGGGGAAGAGTAAAAGGAAAAAAAATAGAAAGAAGGGATAGAAAGGAATAATAAAAACAAAGAATAAAAACAAAAAGATTGTGAGTATAAAGATCATACCTGATTTTTAGTAGACGATGTTGATTCTCTAAGTCGATAGTTGT
This sequence comes from Allium sativum, assembly GCA_030737875.1. Taxonomy (NCBI): domain Eukaryota; kingdom Viridiplantae; phylum Streptophyta; class Magnoliopsida; order Asparagales; family Amaryllidaceae; genus Allium; species Allium sativum. Next base: position 166,205,406 of record CM060909.1, read on the forward strand.
GGCTAAGGAACACATATCGAATATCTTCAATTCAAATATGAAACAGTCTTTGATTCTTCTAGAAAGTCATTCCTCAGCCAACCTCCAGTACCTAAGTATTTACAGGATCGAGGGGTCAAACAAAAATTGCAAAATCACTCTTAACTATGATCACGACTTTCGGTACCCAAACCTGTTTATACAACAATTCGATAGCATCAACGAGAGTACTCTTAGGAACCCAAATCTGTATCAGTTTAACCTAGCTTGTTTTCCTTCCTTTTGGGATTCAAACTTGTTTAAATGGATTGTTACAAAACAAATTTTAATCACGTTTATGATTTAAAAATGCTTTGGAAGTTTTTAAGTTCAAAATCTCATATCGATCTTTTTCAAAGCTAATTAAAGGGTTTTTAAAATCATTTTAATTTTTTTGAACAACTTTATCAAGTTTTCCAAAGCCAATATCATTTTTATTTTCAAGAGAAAATTGATTTTTCAACAACATATTCAAAGATTTTTCTTTGGTTGAAAAACGTTTCAAACTCAACTCAAGACCATTGATTTTGGACTTCAAAATATTATTCTCGTTTGTTAGCTTAGAGCAATGGTTGATCTCAATTTCTCTTTTCTCAGAATCATTTCATTTCATGATCATATTTTCATTTTCAAGTAATTTGATTTTAGCCTTGGATTCAGATTCAAAACGATTTTGCTTTTCAATCTCAAGTTTCACAAATTCCTTGAATTTTTCAACTTCTTTTTCAAGCTCATTCAAAAAATTGATTTGGTTTTCAGCAAATTTTGCTTCTTAGTAAATTCATGTTTGAAATTTTTAACCATCTTAAAATTTTCCAATTCCTTTTGCAATTTTTTTATTTTCAAGCTCAATCTTGTTCACTTTTAAAATAAGAATTTCATTTTTGAGCTTTTGAATATTTTCATTTAGATGAACAAGATTATTTCCAAATTAAAACAATTTTTTTGCAAATAGAGTTTGAAGACTTCTTGATGTTTTTAAGTTTTATTTCCAAAGTATTATTTTTGCAGATCAAGTCAAGTTTTTCAGATTTCAAAGTTTTATTTTTCGTGTTCAGACTATCAACAGCTTTTGTTAATTCACTTCAAAAATAAACTAAATCTTCATATGAGAAAATTTCCTGTCTCATCATCTGTTGAGTCTCCATCATCTGATTCATCTTATGTAAATCTTGTCAGGAATAATTCTGAATCTGAGCTGACTTTTCAGGCTTTTGAGCAGTTGTTGTCTTTTCGTCCATAGTTCGCCTCGATAATTTTCTAGATTTCCTGAGAAGTTAGATAACGAGAGATATGGTTAAACTCATCAATACTAAGATAAGAAAATATAATATGCATAGCACGAGCATCAGTTACAATATCCTTTTTATTCACCATATCATATTCATTTTTAACAGAATTCCAATATCTAATATTACCAGATTTTAAATAAAATTCCATTTTTAATTTCCAATTTAAAAAATCTGTTCCATTAAAAATAGTTCGAATATTATAGGACTGACTCTTGATAGACTGACAACTAGAACAATCCATGACTGTAGAGTGAATGGTAATAACCTGTTTTAATACCACTTGTTGTACCTAGATTAACCCTAGAGAGGGTTGAATAAAGTTTATTGCACTTTTACGAAATATTAAAATTATCACAGCACATAATGCAGTAGAGAAAATAAATGCAAAGAATAAATGATACAGATTTTACCCAGCATCGGCAAGCCCTGGCTACTACTGCATCCCCAAGATTTCTAGTAGGTAGTAAAAACAATTCTCGCTTATAAAACCTTGTAAACTCGCGAACCCTGCTACTATTATAATCCTAGGCTCAAAACCCTGGACAAATCTTTATCCCCAGATTAGATTATCCCTGATCTCCAATCCCGTAACTCGTAAACAATAGTTTGAAGAAAACTAGAAAACTGTAAGATCGGTTAAAAAAGAAATATGAAAACAAAACAATTTAAAACAACAAAAAACCCCTTATAATAAAATGGTCGGCCTCCCTTTGTCACTTATAATATCAGCTTCCTCCTTTGTTTAATTCGATGGTGACCGACCCATTTGAAATTAGGGTTTCTCTTCCTTTGTCCAAATCGCGACTTAAAACTCACTTGTAAAGTTGATTCTCTAATGACTGATTTCTTCTGGCTCTCTCTTGGCGATTTGGTTTGCATACGATCAAAACCAATAAAGTAATTCTGGTTCAAATTTGTGTGCTCTCTAATTTTGGTTTCTTGATTTCTATGCTAATGCCGATGATGATATGCATGTTTAAATAGGGCATAGAAAACTCTTAAATCTCTGATTTCATTAGAATGATTTGGCTCTGATTTGTTGCGTGATTTTTTCCTTGCCGTGAATCCTCTTTCGATTCTTGGAAATAATTCAACTTGTTTTTTTGCCTAAAAATTTTTCTTCGATATTTTTTGGAAAGATTTCGAACACGTGATTTTGTTCTTTCCAAAAATATTTGTGTGATTAAAGTGGATGTATCTTGCCATTTTTTAATCCACTGTGAATTTAGAGAATAAATTTTCAATATTCAATTGCATAAATTTGTTTATGTCAGCAGTGCAAAATTGAATCCTTTCCATTTTTGTAATAAGTGAATTTAGAAAGAAAAACATATTTTTCTTTCTTACTGAATTTACTCAACTATTTGCTTTGGCACTTTTTGGACTTATTTCATGCTGAACATGCTATATTGACTTTGTTTATGCTCTTGCCCTTGATCATGGTTTTCATATTTTATTTGTGTGTACCACTTGCACACAACAGGTATATGCTACTTCATTTGCATGTTGTTGTAATGTGTACATGTATTTAAAACATACTTAGTCACTATCTTGTATGCTTGTTTTTCACTTCCTTGTTGCAACCAATTGATCATGAAAACTTTCTTTGTTGTTCTTGTGCTCCACTCATATATGTTTACCCCTATGTATACATATACATTGTATGTATATATGTGTGAGCTTCATGCGTCTATTCTATGATGCATCACTGTGTGTACATGGTCTTGTAACTTCTGTTGCAATCATGCTTACTAAGAGTTGTTGGCATGCTTCATGTGTATCTTGTTATGTACATTTTTTTACTGCCATGATATTTGGCCTGCTTCCATGTTTGAGCTTGCAATTTTCTTGTGCATACTACTGCTCCTTTGTTATGTACTTAATCCTCCCTGGGCTTGTGACTATACATGCATGTTGCATGCACCATTGTTTCTTACGACTTCTCTTGTCAGATTTACCATTGTTTGACTTGAACCTTGGTGATAGTGCCATGTTCATTGTCGAGCTTCCTTCACGTTGGCTTGATCGTTGTGTTGTTGTTGTCTTCCATACTTGCTTGTGCTCTGGTCACTTGGATTCTTACACTTCCTGTTGCCTGGTCATCATGTATTCGAGCTTGATACATGTGCATTCCTTGTTGCACTATATATTTTGGATTCGAACTTGCTGTTGGCATTTGAAACTTCCTTGTTCATGTTTTTTGTCCATGTGCTTGAACACTTGTCTGGTGCTTTGCCTGGCTTTCCATGTTCTTGTCTTGCTTGGCTCAACCAATTTGTTGCCTTGCACTTAAACTGTTGATGCTTGTGAGATCCCCGATTTGACTTTAACATTCCAATTTGTTTTCTCATGTATTTGTGCATGCCACTTTGCACACATAACATGTATTCATGCTGAAAGGCTTATATATGAATAGAACTATATTGTTTGGCCTTGTTTGCTTGCTATATACATGTGTACACGCCATTGCTGCTTCATTGGTTCTCTCATGCTCCACATTTCTGAGTTGTTATTAACACTTGTCCATGATGTTTGTATACTCGACATTTGCACCTGCACATCAATAATATATTTGTATATACATACACTTGTATGTGTATACATGTATTGTGTATGTGCAATTATATTATTTATTTATATCATCAGACCACTATATCTGAGTTGTGGATGTTCATAATCAACAAATATTAAATGTTGGTTCTGATCGACAAACCGGTATGGTTGTGTTAAGGTTGATCAACAGGTACAATATATATTGTCCATCTTGTGGTATTTATAGTGAATCATTATGAATATCACAAGCAGTCTAAATATAGACGGATGTATTTACATATCAAACCAAGTTAAGAAATATGATGAGAAACACACCAAAATTCAGTGGTAATAAAAAATTAAAATAACTTTATATCTGCTAGAATTTAAATCAAATTTCGTTCTAGTTTACTGTGTTTTTTCTGTGGCAGGTATGCAGGTAGAACTGGGCTGACTCTAAAGCAGACTGAAGACAAAAGTGAGTGATAGTGAGTGTAATTGTGTTTGATTGAGTGAATTTAGCTGAGTGAATATGAACATAGTGAAATGAGAGAAATGTAGTGAGAAGCCAATTTATACAAAATTGAATGTATTGTATCGGTGGAATGTACAATAGAGGAATTAGAAAAATATAAACTCTTTACATGTTGAAATAAAATATTATATTTAAATAAACACTGTTTGAATATTTAGATTCTTGTGCAATAGTATTGTATTCGGAATTAAATATTTATTTCTGTATGTGATGTAGTAGAATAGTACAGTGTTAAACACATTTATAATATATATATATATATGTTTGTTATCGTCAAATAATAATATATTGTTATATGCAACATGTGTGTAATATGACTTAAAATCATCTATAGTCGGAAAAACAGAGGTATAATATCCATAAGCTATCTAGAAGGCCAGAGCCTAGTATAACCAAAGTCCGTAAACGGAAACCCAAAGGAAAACCAAAAGCTAGATAGATGGAGAACATGAGTCGAATCTCCATTGGGAGCGGGGGTGTTTCCCCCGAGTCTAGTCGATCTGGTACCGATCAGCAGATTGGTGTCAAGACGGGGTTGATTTTAGGGAATCGCCCCAAGTCCCAAGCAAAAACTTGAGGAACACTAACACTTGTTCACACAGTATTTCCTTTGCCGATGGTCATTTGAAACCTTCGAGTCCAAAAGAGATATGTTTACTTTTAACCATAGCAAAATCCAAGAGTATCCTTTTTCTTAAGCAATCTGAATCCAAAGGTATTCTAACGTGCCCCCTTCTTGGCACGTCGAAATGTTGACATGGGAAATTGGTCCTCCCTCGCCACATGAATGCCTACATCCACTTTGTCATAACTATTCATTACAGACATTACAGTTACAAGTTTCATCGAGTACAAGTTTTTGAGTTACAAAGTTGTAGAGTGAGAACTACAATGTCTTGTCAATTCCCTATAGTCGTTGCCATCTTTCTAAGTCCGAAATATCCAAAAGTGCTTATATGCCCAAATACACGCGAAGTAGCATGGTGAGTGTCAATATGTTGGAAGAGATCTTCTATGTGAAGTTCCAAGTCCAAAAAGTCCATGGTGGAAGCCATTAAAGAGCTCCAAAATTAGGCTTCACGCGTGTAAAATGAACAGTCCAAAAGTCCCTTCAAATGGTACATCAGTGGGATATTTACAGGTGAGGTAGGTGGGACAAAGTCAAAATTTTATATCTTAGGAGTTGTACCAATCCCAGGATCGGTAGAATCCCAGGAGTTTACCAAAATTCGAATGCCTTTTCCAAAATTCATATTCAGGATGATCACCCAAAAAATGGTGATCTACATGTGTTGACCTTTCCAATTTGAGTGATCCGTCCGTGCTTGGCATGCTGTTGAAGTTGCCAAGTCCAACCACTACTTCATATTTGAAAGTGTAAATACCAGGTCACAAAATACAGTGTTGTGTCCATGATTTTCATTGATCAAGTCGATGCAATCAAGCCTTTTGTAGTGATCGCTTCATATAATAGGGATACGAAAAGCATTATCCCAATCCAAGTATCGAAACTCTGAGTGATGTGCAAACAATGAGTGCACAACCCGTTTTACATGATCCGCCCGAAGCGGGCAGGCTTTCTGTAGTGATTATTTTGGCTTGAATTCACATCCAAGGGATACGAGGTAAAATACCGATCATGAGATTGGTATTTTGGGTTATGCGCAAAAACTAAGGTGCACGCCCTAGTTTTTTGGTGATCTGCTCGAGCGTGACAAGCATTTGACGTTGATCCGAGTTTCTACACACCAAAACCTATGCTTTTGCCTTGCCATATCTAAAGAGATCTTATGGGATAAAAAATTCATATAAGTTCGGGATATGAAAATATCCAATGTGTTAACGTTGATTTGAAATTTGACTGAGTTTTCAACCTTGTTTAGAGCACTTTGCGACTTCGACCAAATAACTGCGTCCTCTATAAGACTGTACTCGAGTTGCGAGTACCTTGATAGTCATGAAATCATCGTGTGACTATCTTGTTAAAAAGGCGGGTAACAATTAAAATTACCCTAATTCTGAGCGATAGCTTTTAAAAATTAAAACTCCCATTTTCTTAAATTACTCATCATTTACTTATTGTGGCTACTCTACAAAGTGGGAAACCTCCATCCCGAAACAGTGACGCGGTCAAACCATCAATTCGGTTCCTTATGGCTGATATAAAACTTTCTAAGGAAAAAATGGTCATAAAAGGATATTAAAAAAATCATGCACATGTAAAACATCCCAGGGAACTATATCCCAAAATATTAGAAAGATTCAAACATATATGAATTAATTATTTTATGATCCTTTATATGTAAAATGCAGGTGTTACAACTTAAAACAAATGATCATAAGATATTTTTTCTAAAAAAACACTACTTAATATGAATTCCATAAATAAAGATAAAGTATAGAGCAATAGCTAGTACATTTGTTCCATTTGTGAGTGTCTCAGAAAATCCAACTCGAAGAATGATATAGATTGAAGGGAAAGTTTGCATGACCTAAGAATAGTTTAAAGGTCTAAAATCGATCAAATTAACCTAGTCACCTTAGAGGTGATAGAAAAATAGACCTAGACCTCTTCTTTGCCAATCAGTATCCAAGTTCCTCTCTACCTATCTAGACTGGCCCGCCAAAAGGAATAGTTATATTGATTTACTTGGGATATATTACCTTAAATAAATAAAAGAGATTTAAAGTTTGTATATAGAAAACCGGGTTTTGAAATGGAATTTACAACATTCTAGTTAAAACTTTGTATTAAATTCCAAGGAGAAAACTCATACTATCCACATGAATTTAAAAGGTGATTTCTTTTTTATTTGATGAGTAGTGGTTGTTGAACATGGAAGATAATTCCTCTAATGCTTACACCCTTCCCTAAGGTGTATAAAGTCGATAGTTTTATTTTTTACGAATTAATCATGGTGTTGAGGAAATGACAATTTGACTTCCTAAGTGGAACTTGACGTTCAAACTGAACAGTAAAACATTACCTTGGCCTCACACATTGCAATGAAAAAATAGGGAGAGATGAAACAGGACTATGTGGGTTACACCCATTAGGATACAATCATCACCATTTTAACCACTACATATTAGAATCGTTATGTATGTTATGGAGATGGATATTTTGGAACAATGGGGTAATTTTTATTTGGTATTATCTTAAAAAGAGAAGAGATAGGTCAGTTCTATGTTGGTAGATGGCAGTTATGTTTGTGGCTTAATACATTCTTCTGTTGATTTACTTACGGAGGTAATCCCTTACCTTATCATTATTGCAATCCAATCTCCAATACATGCCTTTTTCGGATTTGATTGCATACCTATTACGTTGGAATTTAATCAGTATTACAATATTAACCATTTTAATATATTTACTTGAAAAGGTTTTCAAATGAATAGACATTAGGAATAATATGACACTATTTGATAAAAATGTTTTAAATTGTCATAAAGGAAAAACTCGTTCGTGTTTATTTAAGATGTAGTCTTATGAGATACTTTTTTTCCAAATGTTTTATATTGACGACAACACCGATGTGTGATGCTACTATATATATGTATATATATATATTTATTTATTTATTTATTTATTTATTTATAATTAGTATCTCATGTTGTTTTACCAAACCGGATTTGGGTGTGTTTAACACTTTGGTCAGATCCGAATAGTTTTAAGGTTAGCTAAAGAAGCTTGGAGTTTCCAGAGGAGAGTCGGAGATCTCCATTAATATACGAACGTAGTTTACTTTTTCTGCTTTTTTGTTGTTTTTTAGAACTTGCAAGGACAAAAATTTATAATTGTCCAAGTTGTGATAGGATAGAATCTGGTATATGAACATAAAATTTCAGTTGTAGAGATATTTGAATTAATACATGTTATTCAATTCAAGTAAGATTCTATTCTATATTATCTTTTCTTTCTTTGCTCTTTCTCTTTCCCATGACATCCCGACTTTCCTTCATTTGAATTAGCAACATGTGAATACCAAGGATGTCTTAATGTCGATTTTCAAGGGTCAAAAGGGAAATTAATCGTGGATTGTCGTATAATAACATGATGAAAACTATTTTTTTTCGGTTAGTGACTCATGTTTGCAGTAAGTACCAAAGTTGGAGGCTTATGATGTACAAGGCTATGAATGGAAAGTGGTGGGTTACAAAATGATGGGCTAGGTCAAGTGAATAGGTCTAGTTATATAAAATGGATTAAGTGAGTAGGACTCATTATCCAAATTAGAGCAAAATGATGACCCGAAAGAATACGGGAGTACAAAGAAATCATAAATTGTTAAGAAAAACTGCGCCTTTGAGGAAGCGACCAGGATCTTATTCACCTAATTACTTAAAGATGATTTCTATGGAAACAAATAAAGATATGAAATCACACGCGCAAACACAAAATATTCCACCCAACCACCCTCTTTATTGATTCTCAAAACGAATTTTGTTTACCCTCACTGGTTCAACAACCAACAATAAACAAACTACAAGAATCAATACCTTATTGAGAAAGGAAAAGAATATCTGGATGACTACAACTCTTGTTGGAGAAGGAGAACAATGAAGAACGATGGCTAACCCTTGAATTAATTAGAGGCACCAATCCTCTCTAGGTCACCAAGCCCTAGAGGCACGCAGCCGCCACTCTATTCGGTCATACATTAACCCAACCCTATGTGCTGCTTTTATAGGAGAATAGAAGGCCTAGGCAAATACCCAATTTTCCCCTTCAATACTTGCAGAATAAGTCACAGAAAGACCAATCAAATAGCAGAAAACCCGCTCAGACGTCTGACCAATATCTGTCAGACGTGTGTCCATGCTCTCGGGTTCCAAACCCTGTAGACACAAACGTCTGACCAAGATCCCTTAGACGTATGTGCTAAAACATAGCACAAAACTGCTCCTCCTTGCCTTCTTTCTGTCGCTGCTCCATCTCCATTATCGCCAAGCACATCAATGTCTCGTCTTCATATGTGATTTCATGTTACAAATCATAACACTTCACATTGATATGAAATCACATCATATCAAACAAACTTCCAACACACAAGTCATCTAGCTCTTTCAACGACACCTTCTCTCAATTAAAACCAACCTCAATTTCCAGGCAACGAGATACACCCCACCTGTTCCGAGTACAGGGACTCAAATCAGGGCAAAAATCACACCTAGTCGATTTGAAAGGACTACGACCACACCTCAAGTACAAACACAACCCACCGCCTGCAAAAGATGCATCTACCGCCTGAGCTGCACCGTGCATAAACAAACGGCCTAAAAGTGCTTGCAATACCATCGACACCCGTCTAACACTTGATCTGAGCTCCTTTCTTGATCACTCCGGATCTCTCGAGCATCATCACCGTGAAGTCCCCTGTCTAACACATCAGCAGTGACCAAATTAACCTCTCCACCTTGCTATGGACTAGGTTCTTCAACCATCACTCGCCTTCCAAATCGACACCCGTCTACCACTTGACCTGAGCTCCTTCCTCGATCACTCATGATCCCACGAGCATCATCAACGTGAAGACCCCTATCGAAAACATGAACCGGGTCACCAAGGTATAGGCAAATCAAATCAATTGCCAACATCTTCATCTTCTTCCATCTTCCCTCATCCACATCGGAGGGCTTCTCTTCATCTCCATCAACCAAACCATTGAGGCCTTCAAATTCCCAATCAAAATTAGTCTTCACCAACAGCGCTATCATATCCAACATAAAAAAAATCAAATTTTTTCACAAAAAATCAACTTTTTTCGAACAAAAACTAATTCTTCCAATCCAATATCACTCTAAGCTTTGCGATGATCTAGCTCTGATACCAATTGTTAAGAAAAACTGTGCCTTTGCGGAAGCGACCAGGATCTTATTCACCCAATTACTTAAAGATGATTTCTGTGGAAACAAATACAGATATGAAATCACACGCGCAAACACAAAATATTCCACCCAACCACCCACTTTATTGATTCTCCAAACGAATTTTGTTTACACTCACTGGTTCAACAACCAACAATAAACAAACTACAAGAATCAATAACCTTATTGAGAAAGAGAAATAATATTTAGATGATGCAACTCTTGTTGGAGAAGGAGAACAATGAAAAACGACAGCTAACCCTTGGATTAATTGGAGGCACCAATCCTCTCTAGGGCACCAAGCTCTAGAGGTACGCAGCCACCACTCTATTCGGTCATACATTAATCCAACCCTATGTGCTGCTTTTATAGGAGAATAGAAGGTCTAGGCAAATACCTAATTTGCCCCTTCAATACTTGCAGAACAAGTCATAGAAAGACCAAGTCAAATAGCAGAAAACCCGTTCAGACGCCAGACCAAGATCCCTTGGACGTCTGTACTAAAACATAGCACAAAACTTCTCCTCCTTGCCTTCTTTCTGCGGCTGCTGCATCTCCACTATCGCCAAGCACATCAATGTCTCGTCTTCATATGTGATTTCATATCACAAATCACAACATAAATAACTCAGTATACTTATTATACTGGAAGCAAGGATATTGTATAGTGATGAGTAGTATCCAGGACCCATACACCATGGACCATTATATTGGGTCTGGTGTCTAACTATGTGACATGCATAAAGCTTTGGGATGTGTGATACAAGAGTACAATGGAAAATAGGATTCCCATTAGTCCTTGGAATGGTGGACACACTAGTTATCATATATTTATGGCAAGTATAGAGTGATAGTTATGATATTTCTTAATGGTTGTGATGATTGTTATGATTGCTTTGTTTGCGCTCTTGGTAGGCCATCACTCGAAGGTAATATAGAGAGGGGTATTGGAGAACTGGGCTGATCGAATTTCTTCCATCTTATACATATTACCTTTGTTTTCATTATGGAATTGCATATTATTTCATATACATGTACGGACTTTGTTGTAGGTTAATATGATTTGAATACCCTTTTTCTAGTACCATATTTTCTTGCATAGTGTTTTGAGATTCATTTGTCGCTTACACCAAGCTATTGTTTGATTTAGTATTTTATTTTTTTTCTTCTTATTATATTAGATACTCTTAATTAGTAACTAGATAGCAAGTCTTAATGACATGGTAGATGTTTAGAGGGCGGGCTTGGAGGAGGTTTAAAATATACTATACATGGATTATAGTGCTTTCCATCGAGTATCAATGTGGATTTTTTGTAATGCTGCTAGATTTTGTTTCTTTTTCTTGTTGAGTGAAGTTGTAGTGAGGAATTATTGTATACATTATATATGACATTAATGTATAACTTTGTGATATACTCTAATGATATTTCAGTTTTTTATCACTCAGTATTATGTGGTGTATCTAATATTACATGTTATCCTGGAACTTTGGGATATATGATAGGGTTTTGTTGCTGACAGCCATCTCTTATTGCTTGATCACATTAATAGTGCAATTTTGGGTATTTGATGTTGGTCGTGAGAGGCAATCGTCATAAAACATATTGGAATTAAGGTTATATTCTATAGTAATAATGCCTAAGTAACATTTGTTTTTAACCAATTCGATTATATTCTAAAGTAAAATCTTATTAAAAATTTATGGATATGCTTATACCATTTAAGGAAGGATATGAATATTTTCTGATGTGTTGAAAAGAGTAGAAATGTTCAGTGAAATGGAAGTATGCATGCATATATCTTTTGTACAGGTTTTTCAAATATATATATACGTATTTACAAATAAGATTTAATTAGTAAAAGAATGAATTAAATAAAAAATGGTTTAGGAATATCAAATATAGGTTAATTATCATGCGTGCACGACTTAATCATGTTGGTAGCCTTAATCATGGTTGTGTAACTTAATTATGCTTTATATATTTCCTTGTTTTAGAGAGTATTTAGCTGCATACTTTGAAGTAAAAAAGCCGAAAAAGTATATTTCTGTGAGAGCTAAACTAATGTTCCAGTAAGGATAGAAGAAACAGTGCTTTAATTTTTTGGCTTCGTTCTTGTCTAATGAATAATATAAGTTTAGAAAGTCAGAATGTGGTAAGTATACGAGATTTCATTTTATATATGGTCTACTTATATTTGATAATCGATTAGTCGATTATTGTAACTGACCAAATTAACATTTGAAGTATGTATAAGCATCACGCATTAATATGGTTTAAGGTTCCTGTGGAAGGTTCATTCATATGAATCGTCTCTTTCTTTAAAAATGTATGCATTTATATGAGATTTCCCAGAGAGGAATCCTTTATATTGTTCATTTACTGGTTAAGGGAAAGGAATTGATTTAGCAGAAAATTCAACGATTTGTTTGAAGAGACTAGGATCAAATAAAAATTTTAATTACCAATAACCACTTTAAAACTAATGTATAAGTTTATGTTTTGGAAATGGTTTTGTAATGGAATGTTGTAAAAAAATTTTTTTTAATGTTAAGTCTACAGGAGAGATCAATGTTGGCATTCCAAATGATGTTATCATGTGGTCCTATCTATCTTAAGGTAATACCAAGAGAGAGGACAAAGCTACCATTTGTGGGAACAACTTATGGAATGGCCTCTCTTGACCCGGGCTCTACACTTTCTCGACTAAAGGGGGTTCCTATTCTCAAACAGCGAAGCCTTTTAGGCTCATACCCCTTTAGCCCTCAATCGGTGGGAGCCTAACTTACTCTATTTCAAGTCCTATTAGCTTCATTAAGGAGAAGTGGCTACATTAATGACTCATTCTGGAGTCTTTGAGAAACTTGGAAGTGCTTCAAGTACAATAGGTCAAGATGGTAGGATATAGAAAGATGGTAGAATATAGAAAGAGATTCAACACATGTTCAAGTGTTGAAGACTCAAATGTAAAGAGCTTGAATGTGACTTTGCCATTGGAAATGACAAAAAATAGAATAGGGGCATAACTTGGGGTTTAACTAACATGCGAAAGGGTATATCAACTCCATATCACGACATGTTTTTGATACCTTCACCGATGGGAGTTGATGATATTCAATATCATGTATTTGGACATGGACCAATTATGTTTTCATTATTGAAATATTTTTATCTAAGTTGTACTTTGATTGAAGGTAGTTTCTCATCTTTATGCACAAGATTATATTTGTCTTGATTAAGTACGAATTAATGGAGAACTGATTACGCAAACATACTAGCGTTTTAGGATGTACTTCTAATATTATCATGTTGTAAGGTGGAAGCATCACAACTAATTTTTATTTATATTCTACGCCCTAGACATTATCTATTTTATCACTTTACGTAATATCTCTTATTACTTTACACCATAAACATTGTCTATTGTTGTGTTTAGGCTATTCTTATTGTCTAAAACAACTGAAGGCAACGCAAGACTGCCAATAAAGTTATGCAGATAAGAAGCCCAAAGATGTAGGACTTTCAGTCGGGAGTTTGGTTTTCTTAAAGGTATCTTTGTTGAGACATATAGTTAGGTTTGGGACTTTAGGAAATCTGACATCAAGATTCATTGCGAATTTTCCTATTTTACAAAGGTGGGCACTAGCTTATTGAGTGATCTTCTTGAGTAGATGATAGGCGTGCACAACAAATTCTGTGTTTTTTATTTGCCTGGATATATACACTATTTTTATATATATTATTATTGAGTTGTGTTGGCTAGATGATGTAGATGTTGCAGCAACTATAAGTGGACCTCATAAACCATTTTTTTCTTTGGACACAGAGACTAGGATTACCCTTAGAAGGGTGGTCGATCTTGTCCATGCCAGGTAAAGCCCAATTCTAGTGGTAGTACTTAGGAGTTTGAGGAAAGGGTGCAAACTTTTTATCGTCAAATTTTTTCCGATATGCCTGCATTTAAGGATAAATTTTTGTTTGTTTTATGATATGTTAGGATGCATCTTTATGTTATGTAGAAGTCCTTTATTGCTCATGATTTCCTTATTTACAGTTAATAGTGTTGGTTGCTAAACAATGTTATGCATTAACTCATTCTTTAAGATTTCCAAGAAAAGAATCTTTAGGGGGGACAATATACATTTTTTAATGCTTAGATATTTAAATAACTAATTGAATAATCAAATCATTAATTATTAAACTGTTCAAAATACTCAACTTTGGATATGAAAAAACTAAGACTAGCAACACTCATTCTCAAGACTATAATTCCATCATGATAAAAATGAGTACAAACTTGGTAATATTCAAGTGTAGGAGTGCATAGTAATTTTAAGACTGATATAGGTGTATAAGTTATACCATCATCAAATTTTTTTTATAGTTATTAGTAGTTACCAAGAATGCCTGATCTATCCAAAGTACAAACATTACATCCAAGGCCATCTCAACCCCCTCTACGAAGGCAACAATCAGGGAGAAGTATGTTAAAGGTGAGTATTAAGTTACAAAAAATATGTTGATTAAGTTTTAGATTGTAAGGTATCATTAGTGTAGTTGATTATGCACTTAGATATAACATCATATAATATGTCTACATACAATGCTCTGGTGTATTATCAAGTTGACATATACCACTAATAAATTATTTAGGGAACTAATTCTCAACTTGTTGGTCATGCGTACCCAGGGTTTTAAATCTCGGATATCGGTGGCGTTTCATCTGGGGGGTTTTATAGACATGATCTCGTATCGGGGGAGATCTCGGACGAGATGAGTCTAACTCGGTAGTTCGTCTCGGATTTCCATCTCGGATCTGAAAGTTCATATCGGAACAATCTCGGGGTACATGATATGTTAAAAATGATTTTTATGAATACTATTAAAAACATAGTAACTTAAACTTGAATTGCAAAATAACTTTATCATTTTTTTAGTTTGCGAAAGATCATTCATAATCTAAATTACAATGTGCTTAAAATAGATATATTGTAAGACATAAACATTAAATAAATCCACAAAAGTAAAAAAAATCGACATAAATAGACCACAAAATACATAATTTCATTGGTAATATGTATGTAAAAAGACGAATAGAAAATCAAAAGCATTGTAGTACATATATGAACATGTAACATGGTCATTTAACATGCAGAATGTAAAATAGCAAAAGATTATCATGGCTAGATATGAGATTTTTAATAATTGTTCTAGTTTAGGCATAGATTTAAATTTTAACAAAAAAAAACTAATATCTCGGACGATATTCCCGTATTTTATCTCGGTCGATATATCCTTCGATATTGCAATATCTCGGGCGATATTTTCAAAAGGATATTTAAAGTGATATTCGCTGTTTCATTTCGGAAGGAGTCCAAAACGAGATCTCAGAGGAGAACTCGTGCGATATTTGCGAGATTTGAAACAGTGAGCGTACCGCTTAAAATTGTTACAATACTATTAGATTTATAAAAAATGATATTCACCCAACAGATTTTACTAAGTGCAACCGTAACATAGGCTAGTTTTATGGTTGTTACTTTCTTGAAATCCGGTACATGAAATTAATACAATCTTATGGAAATAATATAACAAATATTTTTTTTGGATTTAGCCTTGTTTTAAAAATTTATTACGTTAATAGTGTTAGGGAATACGGAATGGATCGCTAAGGCAAAAACTAACACTAGAGGGGGTGAATAGTGTTTTTAAGGAATTTAAGAAAATCTAGAACTTATAAGATCTACTATACAAATCACACACCACAGAGATGATCACAGACACAGAATCAAACACAAACACAAAAATAAACAAAAATAAAATGAAGAAAAGGAAAGAACACATCGGATTTTGTACTGGTTCAAATTACTCCTACGTCCAGTCCCATGCAACGCTGGATTGCGCATAGTTTTATTACTATATCAATATCCAAGTACATCACCCTTGATTTCACGGCCACCTACCATTTCCACACCACTCTTGATTTCCCCGGCTACAAGGTTACCACCATTTCCTTCCTTGATTTCACAGCTACAAGGAACACACTGTTTCCAAGACTATCCCAAATAATTACAACAACCTTATAACTCTTCAATAACACTTCGATTCAGAGAGTAATGAGTAGAGAGTGAGAAGAGAAGAAGTTTTGTATAATTAGACTTGAAATCAGCAGAGTATAAGTGTAGAAATCATAAAAATATGATATAATTATGGTGTAATGAAAGGGAACGAAGATGTAGAAGAAGAATGGTTAAAAAAATTCAAAATCAGCCCCTATTTATAAGATTTGAAAGGTTGCAGTGCTTCTGGAACATTACAAATGGTGAAAAGACACTTCCTTTCAAAATTGAAAATATGACGGTTATATGTCAACATCATCACATATGTATGTCGACATATGTCTTTGCAAAATTGAAATTTGAATATTTTTAAAGTGTTTTACTTTATATATAATTCTAGAAATTCTTAAATTAAAACATAGTGATAATAAGTATTATAAAGTAGTAAATCATATGAAATCATAAATATAAACTATATAATCATATTTATAAAATTATAAAGTTTAAAACTATATAAATATTTAAGTATAAAAGTATATAATATATAAACATATATAAACTTATAATCTTCAAAACTCAAGTTTAAAATCAAAATTAAAACAGAAAAACTTAATTAAAATTTGAATAGAATTTGAAAATAGAATTAAAATTTGAAAACCAGAATTTGAAAAAAAGAATTTGAATTTGAATTTGAACCTGGAGTTCTATTCAGAGTCTTACATAAACTAGACTTTATTACTATACTTATCTTGAACTCTTAAAATCTTGATTACTCATGAGTCTTGAATCTTCTCTGAATTCTGAATCTCTAAAAGCTTTTAACCTGTATAGTCTTCAGTATTAATTCTTGTATACAAATCCTACATATATATATATATGTATATATATATATTCTAGATAAAGGTGTTAGTATATATTTTATAACCAATTAATATTGAAATAGGTTGTTGTCATCAAAACTCCATTCTCCAACAATCTCCATTTTTTTGATGATGACAACCTTAGTTTATAAAATATTCATACCTGTTGATGCTGATCCTTCTAATACTCCCCCTGTCAAAATGAATCCTATATATTCTACTTAAACTAAATCTATTATTATAATTTCTCCCCCTTTGGCATTATCAAAACGTAATTCTAAAAATACTCCCCTTGAATCCTGTAACTATTTAAATAACTCCAATACTAAAGTATATATGTGTATAACTTGTGATCAAAATACTTAATGTATATGACTCCCCTAAATTCGTGCCTATATAAAAAAACTAATGGAATACTTATGAGACATAATTCAAACATTATATTAAACATTGTTATTTTAATACAAGTGATATACACAAAACAAAATTACACTTAGTACATCACATAAACACAAAGGAATGAAAAGAAATGAAAAGAAACCTAAATTCTGTATTTTTTTCTTAGTGATATGAGACTTATGGGTTTGACAATTTGGGAAATGGAGACAAAAATCCCCATTTTGTTCAAGATGTTTCCATTTTGATTGAACAAGACTTCACCTACGCATACAACTTGATCTTCATCGTCCGTGACTTTTTGTTGTATATCCTCTGGTTCCTCTTCTTCCATCATTTCTTCCTCCTCCTCTTCTAGGTCCTCTTCTTCTTCCATTGCTTGATTATCATCCTCGATAATAATTGGGTTAGCTTGATTATCCATTACGAATTTGTAAAGGCTCCTTAACACTTTTCCTTGTCTATTTTGTTCTTGACTCATCCGAATTTGGAGCACTTGAATTTCAGCAAGCATTTGAATAGTATATTCATCTTCTCTTCTAGTTTGATTACGCGTGAGAGAGTAGAACGTTGGAAAGGACCTTCGGATGGTCCAGCGGATGATTCGGGATTGATTTGGTTGTTATAATTGGTGGAGCAATTATTTATTTTGATTTAGAGTTTTTACAGAAGTGAAATAAGAGAATGAAGAAGAAAATTCGAAGTGGAGATTTTAAATGGTTATTGTAACTAACTTTTGGTGGGAATTAATTTTAAAAATCTGGCAGTTATATGTTGACATAGTGACATATCTATGTCGACATACTTATGATTTTTATTTTACTTTTTTGATTTTTAATGTTATTCTTGTATATATATTAATATATTCAATTATTCTAATTCACTTATTGAACAAATACCCTAATTCTCTTCTAAATTTAGTAAATGTTGATTTGTTTAATGGTCTTGTTAATATATCTGCTATTTATTTATCTATTTCTATAAATTCGACTGAAATTTTCTCTTTACTTACATTATCTCTTAGAAAGTTATGTCGTATATCGATATGTTTTGTTCTTGGGTGATGAGTTGGATTTTTAGATATATTTATAGTACTTATATTATCGCAGTATATTAGTGATTTATTTATTTTTAATCCAACATCA
Organism: Allium sativum; assembly: GCA_030737875.1. Lineage (NCBI taxonomy): Eukaryota > Viridiplantae > Streptophyta > Magnoliopsida > Asparagales > Amaryllidaceae > Allium > Allium sativum. The sequence continues at coordinate 166,224,111 of CM060909.1, forward strand.
TTTAGAGTTTGTTGCATATACATTACTTGTGAACAAGCTAAAGCAGCAGAGATATATTCTGCTTCAGTTGTTGACAAAGAAACAGTGTTTTGCTTTTTTACTAAACCACGAGACTAGTGAAAGTCCTAAGAAGTGACCTATTCCATTAGTATTTTTACAATCGGATTTTCATCCTGCATTAGTTGCGTCACAATAAGAAACTAAGTCAGATGAATCATCCTCAGGATAAAATAATCCAAAGTCTGATGTATGCTTTACATATCTTAGAATATGTTTTACGGCTTTTGAATGTGTTTCCTTAGGTTGTGATTGATATCTTGCACAGAGACATACACTAAGCATTATATCTAGTCTACTAGTTGTTATATATAATAGCGATCCTATCACTCCTCTATATAATTTTTTATTAACGTCTTTTGATGTATCATCTTTACTTAATGCTATATTAGTTCCCATTAGTGTTGGTCTCCAATTAGTTGTTGTTAAATTATATTTATTTATCAAATCTCTTGCATATTTTTCTTGTTTAATAAATATTCTATTCTTTAATTGATGAATTTGTAAGCCTAAGAAGAATGATAGTTCTCCCATATGACTCATCTCAAATTCTTGGGTCATAATATCTGAAAATTCTTTATTCATCTTATCATTTGTTGATCCGGAAATTATATCATCAGCATATATTTGTACTAATTGTATATCTTTATTATTTCTTTTAATAAATAAGGTTTTATCTAATTTTCCTATTTCAAAGTTGGATTGTCATAAGTGATTTCTTGATCTATCATACCAAGCCCTAGGAGCTGGTTTTAATCCATATAACGCTTTATTTAACTTATATACGTGGTTTGGTAATTTTTCGTCTTCAAAAGGTGGTGGTTGCTCTACATATGCGTCTTCTTTAACAAATCCTTTAGAAAATCACATTTTACATCCATTTGATATAATTTGAAATTATTAGGGTTTGCAAAGGCTAGTAATATCCTAATTGCTTCTAATCTGGCTACGGAGGCAAAAGTTTCATCGTAATCTATTCCTTCTTCTTGAGTATAACTTTGTGCTACTAATCGTGCCATATTTCTTACTACCTCGCCGTATTCATTCATTTTTTTATAAACCCATTTAGTTCCTATTATAATCTTATCCTTTGGTCTAGAAACAAGTTCCCATACATCATTCCTAGTAAACCAATTCAGTTCTTCATGCATGACAAGGATCTACGAATTATTGAAAGAAGCTTCCTTTGAATTCTTAGGTTGACATAAATGCAGAGTTACTCATATTATTTAATTGATTATGAGTCCTAACGATGGATTCAATATCCTCTAAGATATTTTCTATAGGATGGTCTCTTAGTAACCTAATTCATTTATTTGGTTGACTATCTTCATGATTTGTTTCATTAATTTCGTTTTCTCATTCATCTTCATTGTGTTGTGTTATACCTTTATAATTTTCGTCAAAGGATACGTTTAAGATTTCTTTTATAATATTTGTTCATAAATTAAAAAATCTGTATGCCTTACTTCTCTCTGAATATCCAATAGATATTCCTTTATTGGATTTTGAGTCAAATTTATCTAAATTTTCTTTAGTATTAAGTATAAAACATTTACTTTCAGATATTTTAAAATATGATACTTTTGGTTTCTTATTATAAAAAAGTTCATATGGTGTTTTATGAGTTAAGGGTCTGATTGAAGTTCTATTTAAAATATAACAAGCTATTGCAACTGCCTTAGTCCAAAAAAATTTTCGTAAATTATTATAAGATAACATAGTTCTCCCACACTCTTGTATCGTCCTATTTCTACGTTCAACTATTCCGTTTTTTTGGGGGGTTCTAGGGACAGAAAAATAATAGGTTATTCCATTTTTATTATAAAATTTTCAATTTTGAATTCTCCGCCATGGTCACTACGTGTTGTTTTGATTTTTAGGGATAATAAGTTTTGACTTCTTTTAGCGAAAGTTTTAAATTGATCAAAAGCATCACTTTTATTTTTAAGAAACAAAGTCTAGGTAAATCTAGAAAAATCATTGACTATTACGTAAACATATCTATTATGATTTATTTATTAGGTTTGAGATGGACCAAATAAATCCATGAATTAACTCTACTGGTTTCGAGGTTGTAATTTTCACTTTTGATTTAAATGAACTTCTTTTTAATTTTCCGAACTGACAAGTGTCGCATAGATTATTTACTTTAAATTTCATTTTGGGTAATCCCTTAATTGAATCTAATTTAGAAATCCTAGAGATGTGTTTAAAATTTATATGACAGAATATTTTATGCCAGATCAGGGGTCACTTGTGTTGGTCATAAGACATAGATTATCGTTGGAGAATTTCATACTCGATAGATAGATATTTTTCTTTCTATCTCCTTCAAATATTACTTTTGAATTCCAATCTTCTATAAAGCATTTATCCTTTTCAAAGTATATTTTATAGCCCTTATCTTAAAGGTGACTTATACTTAGTAAATTGTGTTTTATATTCCAAACTAATAAAACATTAGAAATAGTAGGAGTTTTAGAATTACTGACATTGTCGATCCGAATAATGTATCCTTTAGAGTTATCTCCGAAATTCACCATTCTACCATCTCCGTATACCAAATTATTTAGTAATTCAGAATTTCCCATCATATGTTCCGAATAGCCACTATCATGTATCCATTTGTCCTCTTTGATTTCCACCATTTGTTTGCCAGAATTTGAATTTTCAACAGCCATGTAACACACCACTTCGGAGTTTGAATTTTCAACAGCCACCATTTCGGAATTTGAATTTCCAACAACATCTTCACTTATCTTTTCAACTTTTGAAATTTCAAAAGCTATATAACACATCTTTTCCTGTATTGGTCAAAATTTCAGCAGATCATCTGAATTTTTGACACATTATATGCAGACTCTTTCAACATTGATACAATGCATGAATTGACACTAGTGTTAACAATTATTTCAAAATTTTCCATTTAAAATTTTCAAAAATCAGATTATGAACTTTTTGAAAAACCTTGCTCTAATACCAATTGTTAGGGAATACAGAATGGATCGTCAGGGAAAAACTAACATTAGAGGGGGGTGAATAGTGTTTTTAAGGAATTTAAGAAAATCTAAAACTTATATGATCTACTATACGAATCACACACCACAGAGATGATCATAGACACAGAAAAATAAACTGAAATAAAATGCAGAAAAAGGAAAGAACACACCGGATTTTATACTAGTTTGGATTACTCCAACGTCCAGTCCCAAGCAACGCTGGATTGCGTAGAGTTTTAATACTATCGCAATATCCATGTACAACACCCTTGATTTCACAGCCACAAGGTTACCACCGTTTCCACACTACCCTTGATATCCCCGGCTACAAGGTTACCACCATTTTCATCCTTGATTTAACGGCTACAAGGAACACACCGTTTCTAAGACTATCCCAAAGCTATCCCAAATGATTACAATAGCTCTATAATTCTTCAATAGCATTTCGATTTATAGAGTAATTAGTAGAGAGTGAGAATAATGAAGTTTTATATAATTAGACTAGAAATTGACAGAGTATAAACGTAGAAATCATAAAAATATAATATAATAATGGTATAATGAAAGAGAACGAAGATGGAGAAGAAGAATGGTTAAAAAATTCAAAATCAATCCCGTTTATAAGATTTGAAAAGTTGCAACGCTTCTGGAACGTTACAAAAGGTGAAAATATACTTCCTTTCAAAATTGAAAATATGACAGTTATATGTCGACATCATCACATATGTATGTTGACATATGTCTTTGCAAAATTAAAATTTGAATACTTTTTTAAAGTGTTTTGCTATACATCTAATTCTGGAAATTCTTGAATTAGCACATAGTGGTATAAATAAATATTATAAAGTAGAAAATCATATGAAATCATAAATATAAACTATAAAATCATATTTATAAAATTATAAAGTTTAAAAATATATAAATATATATGTATAAAAGTATATAACTATGTAAACATATATAAACTTATAATCTCTAAAACTCAATTTTAAAATCAAAATTAAAATAGAAAAACTTAATTTAAATTTGAACAGAATTTTGAAAATAGAATTTGAAATTTGGAAACCAGAATTTGAAAAATAGAATTTGAATTTAAACCTGGAGTACTATTCAGAGTCTTACATAAACTAAACTCTATTATTATATTTATCTTGAACTCTTGAATTCTTGATTACTCATGAGTCTTGAATCTTTTCTGAATTTTAAATTTCTTGAATCTCTAAAACTCTTAAGTTGTACTATCTTCAGTATTATTCCTGCATACAAATCATGTATACATGTGTGTATATATATATATATATATTCTAGATAGAGATGTTAGTATATTTTTTATAATCAGTTAATATTGAAATAAGGTTGTTGTCATCAAAACTTCATTCTCCAACGAATAGTCATGTTTGTAAACAAACTACAAACACATCCCTATTTTGGCCAGCTCTGCATGGAGTTAGTCAGAACACAGTGACGCCATTTGAAATGACATCAATATGTCACTTTATTTTTATTTCTTTATATATAATGGTGCTATTTAAATGACAGTAGTGTATACAAATTTTTTAAATATCACTTGGCGACATTTACAACATTTCAAATGTTGCCCACTTTCTTGAACTTAAAGACAATAACTCGTTCTATCAAATTTCATGAAAAAGAAACCCAAAATTCTCACCTTTATCTCTTTCTGAAATATCATATCTTTTGCAATAAATTCAAAAAAAAAGTTAGTGTTTTAAGGGATATACTTCAAGAATAACAACATGTCCTATCTTTGGATTAATCAAGGCATGAATTTCCAAGCCTTTTTTTGTGATTTATAAATGTGAATTGATTAAAATTGTCAATATTATTGTAGAATGTCCCTTAATTTTATTTCAATTATATACTATTATGATGAAGAATTGGTTTTCAATGATCAAATATGTGGAAAGTATGTAGGGGGTTCATATTAAATGGTTAACATTCATAAAGGATCATGATAGTCTATAATAGGATCGTATGATAGTCTAAACAGTTGCAAGTATTAAGATGATGCAATATTAAGCAGTAAATGTAAAATAAAAAATAATCACACCGATATTTTATCCTGGTTCGGACCTCCCGTCCTACGTCCAGTCCCAAAGCTCCCCTTCGGCCTTTTCTTTGTTCACAGAAAACTTCCCTCACTTCGCCCGGAGGAATAGGCTTACAATAAGAATATCTTTTGACAAAATTGTGTTCCTTAAACACTGATTTTGACTGCTGTATACAAATAGCTCCTGTAGTCTCCTTGATTAGATATGATTGTTAAAGAACTAAGAGAATATAGAAGGATTCTGAAATGCTTGAATAGAGAATTGTTAAGCAATGAAATTAGAGAGTTTCTCAGAAAATAGATTATAGATCTAGAAAGAAGAATCGGTGATTTTAGATCTTGATCTTAGACATATTTATAATAGATGAGGAGTTGTTATCAAGTGCTGTAATTTTTGAGCAAAGAGAAATCAAAACTCTTCATTTTGGAAGAGGACATCTTTTGGAAAACTAATTTGGAGAAGATACGACAATTTGAAAAGGTGCCTATTTGTAGAGCATCTGTATCCTTTCAGACGTCTGTCTCTTGTAGGACAGACGTTTGTATGTGTATTTTGAATGTTCAAAATACACGTATAGACGTCTGTCAAGTAATGAGACAGACGTCTCTATAAGATTGGATTGCAACCCGAGGCTTCAGACAGACGTCTGTCTTGAATAGGACATACGTCTGTGCTGAGTTAGGAAGAAATTATATCTTACAGTCAGACGTCTGTCTATATTAAGGACAAACGTCTGTTTATGCCCAGACACACTGAATTCTCATATTTGATCAAGGAAACTTTACATTCAATCTATCAATTATACGAGAGAAATATACTCTTTATGACTAAGTATCCTTGTAATCTTGATTCTTCCCTTGTGTATCTCTTTCTTGTATAGTTCATGCATTAAACATATGATATATGTGTATATTGTTTGTCGTCATCAAAAACATATAGTCTGACAGATCAAACTTGGAACAATTAAAAGAGTCGGTTTATAAAAGGAACAAAGATAATATCGGGTGAGTCTGATATTAATATAGTTTCCAATTGGACAACCAATTTTGATCTTAAAGCAATTAGTATTGTTAAGTATGACAATGGTGAACTAATTTTTTTGCCGACTCCAAAATAATATAGTTGTTTGCTAGAAAAACAGAGGGTTGATTGGAAAACAACTTGCAATGTCACTGGTAGCTAATTATAATTCACAAGAAATTTTATCTCCTATTTACAAAAGCAAAAGTTCCACCCTTCTCTTGGTCCATGAATTTATAAAAATTGCAGTCTAGCTTTCCAAATATGATTTAGGATAGTTTTGCATGCACGATTCAAAAATAAACGTATTTGCTAATTTTTTTTTTTTTTGAAATAGTATATTATTAATTGTTGTTAATACGATATCAAACTTTTTATATCATGTGTAGCCATACTCTATAGCAACATTTGACACATAATAGTGGTGGACCATTGAATAGTCGTATGTCTTACTGATGCATCCCACACCACCCGAATTATACCACACGAGCAAAAGTACATTACGTTTGGCAATGTTAAGGGGTTGTGTTATATTTATAACCATACTTAAAATTTTGTATATTCATTTTGCAACTTTGCAGCACATGACATGCACAATCAAACACTCAACCAACGGCCAAATTTGGGGTCCTAATATATTTAATGACGACATGAACATAGACGTTGATGTACAAGTACATGATGTACCTACTCTTGAAAGCATGATAGTTGTAACCGTACCTGAGATTGATGCAACATGAAATGATAAAATCCAAGTAAGAAATGATCCACTGAGCTATGTTTTTGGAGGTGAAGGCGATGTTAGTGGGGATAATGATTAATCACAAATGGAGATACCTTTGGAAGTTGATATGCGTAATGCGTAAATAATGGCTAGACCCATCATTACAAATGTGCAGTCTAATAATGAATTTTCACATCATCTAATGTTCAAAAATATTTTAGATTTTGTACGTTATTTGAAAACGAAGTCAAATTTTGATAACAGTTAAGTGAATGGTCAATTTTACATGCAACGGTTTTTTTAAGTCTATTAGGTAAAACAAAGCAAATACATAGCCATTGTAACACCCCATATTTTTCAAAATAAATAAATAATATAGTTAAAGTGTGAGCACAGAGAAAGTATATATTTTTGGAATTGGTACGATTTGACCATGAAACGTTTATCATTATGTTCATGGCAATTCACATATATAATATTCTTCAAACGGAGTTTGTACGGGAAAGTTATTAAGGCTCGACATTTAGTGTCAGAAAACAAACATGTGTGTAAATGTATGTGTATATATTTTATAAATACATGTAAAAGTAAACTCCAGAAATAGCGCACATTTGAATTTAAAAAGCTAACACTCGACATAAACTGAATTAAATTTGGCATTAATGGAAATTTAATCAATGATAACGTTATATAAAACATAACATTATAATTCAATTAAAACGAAAAAAGCATGAATGGAAAGACACGTCATTTAGATCTGTAAACCAATGGAACTCGACCCATCAAAGGATTAGGTCAACCTGTAGGTCGACCCATAAAAGGGTAGATAAACCCATAAGCATCCAAAATGATGTGTAAACATGGCTATTTCAAAGAACATATTTGAACCGTTTTAAACCAACGAAAGACATCGTTTTGGCTTCCAATAAATAAGCGTGTAGGTCTAGCATCCCAACCCATATTTTTATGAATAGTCGAGGAAGCTCTATCACTTTTATTTCTCCTCCAATTCTCTAGAAATTATGTCTTCAAAATTTAGGTTCTTTTATTTACAAATTGTAGGAACAAACTGCAGATTTAGGAAAGGGATTTCTCAAAATAAGCCATCATGTGAGAGAAGTTTTACATATCTAATTTTCTAATAAGTTTATTTTATTTACTTAGATCCAAATTTATAAATCTTTGAAAATTCCGGTTTGTGGGTTCAAATATGGTTACAAGAGGGAAGGCTATTGAATTGGATTTGAATCAGACCTAGAGCTCGGAGTACTTGTTCCAAGTGAATGAATTTAAATTATATATCTTTTAGAATTAATATAATATTGTTAGATTTCGATTTCAATAACTAAAATGGACATTATTATACTTGAACTAAATAGTAATTGGTTATTCAAGTTATTTGCATTAAAAATGTAAGTCATAAGATATTAAACTTATATGTAATTGTTGTTCTAATGAAATAGAATCTGAATATTTCAATAATATTTAGCTTAAAATTAAAGGGAAAAGGCTAAGCTTAAAAAGGGGAAATTTACAGTAATAGTGTCAAACTTGTAATAAAAAAAGGGAATTTAAAGCATAATTTGATTTTGAAGGTGAGCAACAGTTAATCTGCTGGGTTGGAAAGTAATACATTTTCATATTTCAAACTTTAAAAAATAAACCATACGTTAAACCATATGTTCTATATTTTACATTTTGTAATTATGGATCACTATATATGTGATTGCTTTACATTAGATATGGAAATACATTTTGGTAAAATCTCCATAATACTATGCCAAAAATCAAATCAGACGACAAATATCCACCGTTGTATGATTGCATGTCTTTCTGTCGTTAAATCCCATGCCGTCTCATTCAACATCAGACCACAGATATACCCTATCGTCTAAACACATCAAGAGAAAATAAACCATACATCATCTGATAGTATAGTATTGTTCTTAAAATATTTGATTAAACAACATATAAATTGTTAACACCAAAATTTGCACTGCCAAATATAAAGAAGCAAAAGATCTAGAATAGGAACAACAAAGGGTTTCGGACAGTGAAACCTGAATCATGGAGAAAAGGGCCTTGAAGAAGGCAAGGGTGTTACCGAAGACAAGGGCCGAGAACTAATATGGACAACAAAGGGATTCGACTTGCAACCATTACTATCAAGTTCAACATCGAGACAAGCTGATGATGAAGGGTTTCAAACTGTCACCAGTGTGAGAGGATAATTTTAAACCAAAAGACCAGATACAGGATAAAACCAAGAGCATAAGAGGGGCATCTAGAATAACGAGTAACCGACAGTATCATCAAAAAAGAGAGCCTCAGGTCAGAAGGAGGAATAGCGACAGGGTAGTTCCGGCATGAAAGATAGCTAACAACATGTTATCCAAAACTGAAAGTTGATGAAGTGAAAGACCAAAAACCTACAATCCAAGACCCAAAAGGGCGAAAAGGCTATCGGCATTAACACACTTAATGCTGATACAAAAAGAGATGGAAGCACTTAGAGCGCAGAGCCCATAACATGGGGAATCTATCTGGAGGCCAATTATCGAGACTCTAATTTGATTATCACCGAGAGGCAACATTAGCAAGCAACCAATAAAGAACCGGAAGTGATATACTGGAAAGCCGAAGCCCACTTTAAGGATCTACTAAATGGCAAGTCAAAGCTTCTAAGAGAAAACAAGACACCCACACTCATTCACTTAGTGTCGACACCAACAGGGGTGGAGGTTCCCAAGAAACACACTTAAAGCATGAAGGCAAACTCCACGAAGAATTAATGCAAGGTCAAGAGCTCATGACCGGAAGCTTTTACTAAATCTATCCATACCGAAAAGCTTGGTATCGATACAAAGGAGGTAGAAATAACATCTAAAAGAAGCTCCAGAGACCGAGACCATCTTTCCAAGAACCAAGACCGACACCCTAAAGGCAATAATCAGAGCCAAAAGAGTGGCCAAGAGCTAAAGCATCCAGAACCGAAGGGAAAAGCGGCCGACAGGCGATTCTGTTGGCCCAATGACAAATGGGGCCTCGATTTGTCTATAAATAAGACCCCAAGGGTCTCATTTTGGGGGACTTTTCTGATTCCACAATCTTACTCTAATTTTTAGGAGAGCAAACCCTAATTTGTAAATCAGTTTGTGGATTTCTTATGTAACCTCCTATATGAATAAAATCATCAAAGCCCTTAAAGTGGACGTAGGTTCAATCCGAACCGATCCACTATAAATTGTAGTGTTCTCTACTATTTCCGCATATTATATTGTCATTTATTATGCTTCTGAATGTGTTTTGCTATGCTACCAAATTACCAAATTAGCTTTCCATAAGCCATTTAGCTTTATATCCTGAGACGCGCTTACGAAGTCCTTATCCCAAGATAACTGGTGGTCTTTAAGTCTTGTAAGCATGATAGTAACCCCTTAAGGGAAGAGTAACTAATCTTCGGGCTTGGGACCTTGATATCTAGGAAATGGTGGACTAACTCAAGCATGTGGAAACTAAATAATCTCATCTTTACCTTAGGTCATTTTCCTTAGACCTGTCTCTAGTGTTGACGAAAAATATAGTTAACATTTTGGCGCTAGAAGAAGGGCTTGAACCTCTGAACTTGCGGTAACCTTTCCACATCACTAATAGTTCCGTCCCGGAGTGGACTAAGTTTCGGAAAAGTGAAAACCAATGAGAAAGGGTCTCGGTAGGGGATTTCTAATATTCAATTTGCTATTTAAAGTGTCGCTAATCAAAAGGATTGTTTATCCTTAACCACCAACCTTTCCTCTCATGCCTTCCTCCTTATTTGCCTTACTATCCTTACCCTGTGTCCCATCGCAACGAGATATCTTCTAAATCCCTTAGAATGGCTAGACCACAAGAGAATTGTGAACAAGGTTCCAACACATCCTCCACTATATAAACTAGCATACTATCAAGTGACAACTTTACAAATCTAGGAGCTGAGAAGCCTCCGATTTTAGCAAAAGGAAAGGATGAAGAACTGGAAGCTTTATACTTGACTTTACAGGTTAATGCTGCTAGGAGGTCTATTGAAGAGAATTCAACCTAGAGGAATTTTGAAATGGAAACCTGTCAAATGGAACTAAAGTTGAAGGCACCTTCCGAGTTCGGTAACAAAGCTAGATCCATGTCCAATCTGCAAACCAGATCTATTTCATAAAAAAGACGATCAAACATCAAGGAAGACAACTGATGTAGAGAGAGATATGCCCCCACCATTTAAACCAAATGCTGCAGTAGTAGGCAGACCCCTAGTTCTAACACAACCTCTAATCTTGGGTTCTGAAGATGAAAGTGCCAAAAGGATCAAGGTCCTAAAGCAACAGTTACTTGAAATGAAGACTCTATGGAAGAAAGTTCAATCATAAGGAATTTTAGGAAGAACTATTTCATCAAATGTTAATTACAAAGAAAACCAAGGCAACAAAGGTAAAAGACAGTCTGGGAATTTAAACACTGGAGGATGCGATTTCGAAAGCTCGAATTATGGAAACCTAGAAGCCTACTTTAGAGACACAATTGAGAAGACTATTATAAATCTATTTGAAAGAAAAGGGAAAGGAATCTCGAATAAGCACCTTAGCAATGATAAAATAATGGCACTTTTTACTGACAAAGCCATGGAAATAGTAATACCATCATATATGAATGTTCCCATAAGTTTCCATGGAGTTACCCATCCAGCAAAACCAGAATAAAGGAATCCTCAGCCTCCACAAGAATAATGAGCAACGAAGTGGAAGTATTATTCTTGGCAACACAAATTGATACTATTAGAATATTTATCGAAGCCGATTTGGCCTGAAGATCCTTAGGAATAGAACATTATGAAGCAGAATCAAGAGTAACGGCACCTCAAGTGTTCGATTGATAGTTTAAACCCTTACAAAATCTACAAAGCAGTCCAGCTTTACAAAGGGACAACAGAATGTCAGGAGAAGCTACTAGTTCAGGGGAGAATAAAAACCTGTTGCCACACGAAGATAGGAAGGAAAAACTAACTAAAGCTCTACCTAATATAAAGATGTCACAACTTATATATGATGAGACTACAGATCCCCAAGAACACCTTACTGCCTTTGAAAATTACATGATCTTCCATATTGCTTCTGTAACTATGTGACATCAGATGTTTCCGCTAAAACTACGAGAAGAAGCTGCTAAGTGGTATCGATGACATCAAGGGAAGGGAAACCATTCTTGGGAACAATTCACTTATGATTTCTCTGCAAAATTTTGAAGTCACAAGAATCCAGTGGTGGACTACCCTACCATTATTAGCATAAAACAAGGGCAAGATGAATCTCTAGCCAGTCACTTGAAATGATTTAATGCTGAAGCTTCTAGAGAAGAGGGTACGAGCAACCGCGATAAGCTTGTCGCCATCCATTCAGGGATGATTGAGAAAAAACCTTTTTGGGAAGAGCTATAACTATGTGGATGCAAATACTTGCCATAAATTTACCATCGGGCAGATACATTCGTTTGCATGGAAGAGTTGTATCATTCGAAAAGGGGGCTCGGTTGTTACAAGGAAGATGGAAAATCTCACGCTCATCATAGTTTTCCGGATGGGAAGCCTAGATTTTGTGAAGACCAAAAGAAGCCAAAGGAGGAAGGACCAAGTGTCAATACCATAACCTTAAGCAAGCCTATTTCACATATATATGCAATGAGGAAAGAGTCAACTTTTTAGTACCTTTCAAATCTAATAATCGTCCAGAACCATTCAAGGAGAGCGGAATTGCGAGTATCAGAGGACCGTTATTCTATTAAGTGTCCAGAGACCCTTACTTGTCACATTTTCCAAACTATGGGACATGCAACACTTTCATGCCCCGCACCAATCCAATAGCCTCTTGACCTCAAGCCAAATGACCAAGCAATCGAGACCGCTTTTGTGCCTATGCCTCTCAAATCAAGGTTTGTTAACTCTTATAGCAAAGGTCCTGAGGACGAAGATAAGGAGGAACCCTCCAAATTTAGAACCCTCAACTCTACTCATGGGAATGGTTAAAACTACGGATCAGAGGACCGTTATTCTATTAAGTGTCCAGAGACCCTTACTTGTCACATTTTCCAAACTATGGGACATGCAACATTTTCATGCCCCGCATTTTGGAAAGGTGACTAGGTGCTGAATAAGATCCTAGTGACACTTCTTCTGAATCGAGCAATTGTTGCTCTACCACTTGTTAAGTTTTGTATGCACCTTGTGCTTGCTTATGAGAGTTTTATATGGTTTGTATCTCGATAGTTATACTAGGAGTCATGTGCCTACTTGAGGCTTCTACAGTACTAAGATTAGTATAAGGTTTCAGCCTAGATAGCCTTTTGGATCCAGTCCTCTCCTTTAGCAAAAGGAGTTAAGAATAGTATTTAGAATAGCTAACTCTATAAGTTTAGGGTGGATAAGAGGTCTTCCACCGAGTGTCATGGATGATTGTATGAATGATTGTGTTGTTTTGCTTTTAAAACATGCCATAAATCTTAACTTAAGCCAAAGATACCACGATGGTGAAATGTTTTTCTAAAATGCCTCGACATTATAGAATCTAACACAACAACTTTGTTTTGTGTCTAATGGAAAGTTTTGCATTTCATTTATGAGTTCTCAAGCTGAGTAGCTATGCAATATTTGGTTAATTTAGCTTGTATACAAAGCTTTGTGTCAATAAACTTTTCACATTGTCTTTGATGGGCATTAGTAATTTGACCATCTGCGGAACTACAGTTCCACCCCTAACTATTTTTATGATTTCACGCTATGCGAGCTATATGCTTATTACGACGTGAGTTGTGTGCTTTTCGTTACACGAGCTGTGTGCTCACCTGACGAATGCTCTTTATGAGTACGTCTGACCAATTCTCTATATGAGTACGTCCAACTAATGCTATTTATGAGTACGTTCTGACCAATGCTCTACATAAGTACGTCCAAACAATGCTCCAAAAAGAAGTACGTTTTTGAAATCTCAACCCGTAGAGCGGAGAAAAAGCTCGAAGGGAGGTTTAGAGCACGTACATCCTCTTCTCTAATCTTATTCCATAATAGGGAACAAAAAAGCTTGAAGGGAGCGCCCAAAAGCACATACAACTTCTTCTTAAAGAACAATGTCGAGACGGCCACATCAAAGCCCAAAGAAGCGGATCATCATATCAAATCAAAGCTTGAGGAAGTCCCTTGCAAGTCAGAGTGAAGCCTAGAAGGTAGCTCACAAAGCCAAAAGGCACTTCTATTGAATTCCAGAAGTGGATTTCTAATCCTCATTCAAATACTTTAATCTGGGTTTGGTTCGAGACATCTATTACATTCCAAAAGCGGATTTCTGGCCTTCTCTCAAATACTCTAATTTGGGTTTGGTTCAAGACTTCTATTACATTCCAAAAGTGGATTTCTGGCCTTCTCTTAGACACTTGAATATGGGTTTGGTTCGAGAATCCTATTACATTCCAGAAGTGGATTTTTGGTCTTCATTCAAATACTCGAATCTTGGTTTTGTTCGAGACTTCTATTACATTCCAGAAGTGGATTTCTAGCCTTTTGTCAAATACCTGAATATGGGTTTGGTTCGGGACTTCTATTTAAAAATCAGAAGTAGTTTTCTGGTCTTCTCTCAAAGACCTGATCGAATCTGGGTTTGGTTTGGGACTTCTATTTAATACCAAAAGTAGATTTCTGGTCTTTTAGCAAATACCTGAATCTAGATTAGTTTCGTGGCTACTATTGTCTACAGACTTGGATATCTGGTCTTCTGTTGGGTACTTGAATCTAGATTGTGGTTTGTAACCCTTAACTGATACTAAAGATGAATTTATAGGTATTTATCAACAATACCGAATCTGGGTTTCAAGGCTGCTAGCTGTTACCGCTAGATATAGACTTATAATCCTCTCTTATGGGTTCCCCGAATATGGGTTTTGACAAATTCATTCACGCCTTTAGGAAAGAGGTTCGTGATTTCCGACTTAATACCCTAATTTGGGTCAAGAAAACTTTAATTTTTATCCCCAAAAAAGGGATCTGCTATCAATACCTAAAATGATATCTGGAGTCTACTATCTCAAAAGCCTTCCAAATGCAGGCCATAATTTCTTACCTCATACATGTATATCTTTCTAAAATTATATTATGCTTACCCTTAAACTTCCTAATTACTTGGATTGTTTAAAACAATGTTTGACAAGTTATATGCAAAATATGTTGACCTTGTATGTTTATCAAAAATGACCTTCTAATTTTCTATTGCAAACACCTAAGCATAGTGATACAACTTACCCTCTCGCACTTCCAAGGAAAAATCAGCTAAATGTTTAAATAAGAAAGCTTGCACCCTTGCATCATTATTTTGGGTTATACAAAATTAATGCCGAAACTATTCAGATGATTCCTAAGTTGCAGAAGAGCAATGCGGGAAGCAGAGGATTTTGTCCTAAAGAACAAAAGCTTCTTTATACTGGTGGGCTAACTGTTAACACCAAAATTCGCACTGACCAAACATAAAGAAGCAAAAGGTCCAGAATAGGAAGAGCAAAGGGTTTCAGACAGTGAAACCTGAATCATGGAGAAAAGAGCCTTAAAGAAGGCAAGGGTGTTACCGAAGACAAAGGTCAAGAGCTAATATCGACAACAAAGGGATTCGGCTTGCAACTATTACTAGCAAATTCAACAGTGAGACAAGCTGATAGTGAAGGGGTTTCGTACCCTCACCAGTGTGAGAGGATAACCCGAAAGCAAAAGACCAGACACTGGATAAAACTGAGGGCATAAGAGGGGAATTCACTACACTATATATACAAACTAAGTTATGCTTTTAGCCGTATCTAATGCAATTAGGCAGTGCTCTAGGCCTTATCAAATAATGACGTGTTTGTCACTTAGATACGGCCTTAAGCCGTATCAAATTCGTATATTGATACGGCTTTAAGCCGTATCAAATTCGTAGATTGATACGTCTTAAAGTCATATCAAATTCGTACTTCGATACGGCTTATAACCGTATCAAATTGTTAGATTGATACGGCTTTAAGACATATTAAATTACTATATTGATACGCATTTAAACTATATTAAATCATGTACAGTGTATATGTAGTATAAAGAAACACTGCACTCATTGATATATATGCATAATAAAGAAGATACGTTGCACCCATGTAATAGTATATAAAAAAGATAGTTTGCACCCATGTAACATTATATAAAGAAGATACACAAAGAATAACTTCAATTAATACACAAAGCATAACTTTAGTTAATACACACCACATAGTACACTTTATACAAAGCATAATGTTCAGTTCTTGCTCTAAAAAAAAGGAGACAACTAAATTGCAGTATTCGACCCCATGCAACCCATGCTTGTTCCAAAGCCTGAAAGGAAATAAAAAAAGCTAGCATCATAAATAAAAGTAACTTTCCTGAACATTATCGAACTTCAGAAGCTGATGAGACGTGTATTAGTTTCATGCATTTGCACTAAAAAACATTCTATATCTTGGAAAGAAGACACAGACCGTAACACCCAACATCCAATTCACATAGTCAAAGAATCAGAATTAACATTACATTAGAGAAACAAATGTTATGACAAAACAAATAAGCCTATCATTTATGACCTGTTAAATGGATGAATTAAGCTTTAGGGGTTTCTTGTTCAGGCTTAACCTCATCTACTTTCTCTTCGGGCTTATTTTCGACGTTAAGGGTGCTTCCTCAACCAAATGAAAGTTTATGCACCACACTCGCTAATTAAATATGTTGAAGAAATAGCAAAATAAAAAATTTGAACACAAAACGTATGCTATGAAAGTTCATACTTAAGAATCTAATGCATTAACCACATGGCTACAACATTGATCGATGCATGCTTATATTGTAAACATTGAAATATACATCATCATGGAACCTATCTAGTCTGAACATGTATGTTGTTCAGCCATGATTCATATACTTTGTAAACATGAACTTCACGCATGTACCCTTCAATTTGCAACTTGGTTGCAAACTTTGCGTTTGCAACTAGTTGCAAACTAACGTGGAGTTTGCAACTCAGTTGCAAACCGGGTCTCAGTTTGTAAATCAAACTGAATTGTAATGTGCCACTAAGTAAGAATAGAAAATATAATGTTTGGATGCTTTGGTGTAAGTCTGCCATATAAACTACTATAACATACAAATTGTTTCTACATATGCAATTAGAACTTGCAGTAATTGTTATACATTTTAATAACTA
The DNA here is from genome assembly GCA_030737875.1 of Allium sativum. Taxonomy (NCBI): domain Eukaryota; kingdom Viridiplantae; phylum Streptophyta; class Magnoliopsida; order Asparagales; family Amaryllidaceae; genus Allium; species Allium sativum. The sequence continues at coordinate 166,241,254 of CM060909.1, forward strand.
TCCCACATTGGCTATAACCAATAATTACGTAATACAATCACTTATCCTACATTGGCTTTTAATAATCATGAGCAATAAATATGATGTATATTTCTCATGGAAAATCATGTTTAAACAATTGTATGGTAACTACTGATTTTTTAGACGTGCTAAAAATGAGTGACTATTTTTTTCTGTTCTTTAGATTTACATGAGTAGAATCATCAAGTTAATAATGATTGTCAAGCATACTATGAATTTTGATTGGTAATAAATACTGACCTACCAATAACTATAGAAAATGGAACCTATACTACTTTGTACTCATTTGTACTTGTATGCTTCTAGACGTTTTCAATTTATTTACTTCACGTTAGCTAATAATTGGAACTAGATAGCTCTGTTGAGATATACGACAACTTGCAAACTAATATTTAAGAGGTACTTAAAATTTGTGATTTAAATGCAGAGTTCGCAACTCAATTGCAAACTAAGATTTACCAACTCAGTTTGCAACTGAGTTGCAAACACTGTTTTGCAACTCAGTTGAGAAACTGAGTTGGTAAATCTCAGTTGAGATTTACCATAAAATCAAGACATTTTGATGATCAATTGTTTATGGTAGCCATATATGATTATAAGGCAGTTGTTTTTGGGTTACACCATGCAATAATTCGAAATGTTTTTTAGTTACATGAAATGTTATAAGTGGTAGAGTATGAATCACTTGGATACTATTACAATACATGAAAACGATTGAGAAAAACCACTAAACTTTAGAAATTAATGAATAAAATTTAGGTAGGTTCATGTGTCAAAATATATGATAAGAACCTTCCAATGATACATGTCTGAGGATAAGAAATGATTTGAACCAAGACAATAAAAATTGCTGGTACCGTTCTGAAGATAGTAAAAAAATACATGCACACAATAGTCTACATGCAGTTAATACAAAAATGCATGCACACAATAGTCTACATGAAGTTAATACAAAAATACGTGCACACAATAGTCTACATGCAGTTAATACAAAATTACATGTACAAAATAGTCTATTTATGGAATACATGCACATACAATTTAGTATATTTATGCAAGTGACAGTTTCAATGTAAAATAATATGTACCTGCCCCAACATCTAAATATATCTAATAATTGCGTTCGGATGACATACATACCCACCCACTCCAACATTAACAAAGGTCTGTGAAACTGATAATTTATTTTGTTGGTTTTCTCATCTAGTTGCAGTATATTGTCCAAAACCAATTTTTCATGTGTAGATGGTACGGATATCCCATGGATTTTGGAAAATGTAGAATCTAGACATACGGTACCTATTGCAATAAAGTTGTCTAGATCTATCCAACAAAATAACTGCATCAAAATCAACTAATAATAAAAAGCTTGTAATAAATACCTGTTGCTATTAAATCCAGATCAGAGTTGAGAATTTCATATTTTTGATTGTTCGAAACATTGGTCGTATCCTGCAACTGAGAAGAAACGACTTTAGAAGCACGGAGTTATGTGTTGCGTCCTCCATCAGAAGGATTTAACGGTATATGCATTCCTTGTTGATGTTTCCCACTTGAATCAGAAGCTCCATTTGCCTAGTCAAACTCCCCACTATACCCTCCAAATTTCCCACCCTCATTTTCAACTCATCATTGTCTTGACTAAAATTTCTGAATCGTTTATGTGCAATAGCACAAGCCTTAACATTAGTCTTTGGTATGGGGGTCCCAGCATTGTGGCTCCTACCCCTTGTACCCTTACCCAACACTTGTGATAAGAAATGTTCATCCACTGTCAATTTTTCTTCATCACTATCGGTGATATATTGCTTCATTTTCGCAAGTTGATCCTGAGATATGATAATTCTTATATGAATAATGAAATGTCAAATAATACGTAAATTGGTATTTGTTTAACTTACGAAGAAAACAGAAGCGGCATCTGATATGCTGCCATCTTTTTGTGTGTGTGTCTTCTTCCATACTTGAAGACGGTTGATACTTGCAGATGGATCTGCAATGATCTGCAATATATTCTATTAACCGGCCTTTTGGTCCGATTCCCAAAAGTGGACAAGACACACTCGACTCAACGCATCACGTGGAACTAATGCCGAAAGTGATGCTTAGGAGCGAAGGAAACAGGATGAAGAGGGATCGCGCCAACAGAGACCTCGCGGCACCCTAAACACTAACTCATGTAGCCTTCGCGCACCTTATGAAGCAAACTTCGCACCCCCAGGAGGTACGAATTTCGCACCCACGAGGTGCGAAATCTCAAACCCTTAAGGTATGAAATCTCGCATCCTCGGGGTGCTCGCACCCACGAGGTGCGAAATTTCATACCATCGAGGTACGAAATCTCACACCCTCGTGGTGGGAATTTTTGCACCCACGAGGTGTGAAATTTCGTACCTACGAGGTGCGAAATTTCACACCCCAGGCTCGGGTGCAAATTTTCAGGAATATGCAGGCTCCAGGTGTGAATTTCTGCTTGTGACCCCTTATTTCTACCTACTCCTACCCACGCCCTTTCCTGTAAATACCCCATGATTTCACACTTCAAAGGGGTTGGAATTTGAGACCTTGGGACCTCTATAGAGCTCCATTAATGACATCCTCCACTTGAGGAAGAAGAAGGGCAAGAGTGTCCATGTAACACCCCACGCCCGCTATGGTCACTCACTAAGGGAATGCCATAGCATCGGTGGAGTATTTTAGTGAATATAGAACAGAAAAATTACAACAAGACAGATATAAATAGTACATGAAATTTTAAAACATCATCTCATAACAGCGGAAATAAACATGTCTGGTTACATCATAAAACCACGATAAAAGTCAAGTACAATATCCATCAAAATAAAGAAGTACATAATCCCACTCTCTCATACAATAGCCAGAAAAGATAATTGGATAACTGGAGCTTTACATCTACCCAAGCTCCTAAAGACTGGAACAGCAATCCGATCAAGCTCTACTACTGCTAGGATCCACCGTAGGACCTGAGGGTTGGGAAAAAGATAAAAACAACGGGGTCAGACATAAGTCTGAGTGAGTCCTATAACCCTAATAATACAACCATTAAAGTAATTAGGGTATGACATAAACAAGGTACGGTACCTCTGGGGATAATGACTACACTAAGTAGCCAACTAAACACAGGATATATTAAGACGACCGGAAAGACGCATTTATCCACCCAAGGATAATTACTAGATTGCACCACCCCAGATCTACCCACTCAAGAGTAATTCCTACACTGCACCACACCAGTTCTACCCACCCAAGGGTAATTCCTACTTAAAGGTTGATCCCACTAAGTGTACTTAGTAATTTTACCCAGTAGTTTCGTGTACCCCTACCTAGGTGCCGTCTGCCCCTATCTTTACTAGGTGTACCCACTACTCCCAAGCGATCGGCTCCCTACCGTAGATACCCGTGCTGGTCCCACGATTGGGGTGTATCATTCCCCTAAAGTGGCTACCAGATAATATCAACAGTGCACGGCTTTATATCTACACGATGCAACAACGACTTACCAACCAGCCCGGGTCCACACACGCATATGAAACCCGTTGGTCCCGCGTTGCCACCGCTAACCCGGTTTGGCCTCTTATAGTCAAGCCCAATATGCGTGTCCCGTCACTCGACCTGGGTCGAGCCCACGATACGTTTGGGATATTGGTTGAAATGGGCCCCCCACAAGCTACTACTTAAGCTTGTCATTTTATCTAGTGAATCCCACTTAACCCGTTAACCATGTCCACCTACATGTTACAAATTTTTGGTTAAGTCTTTCAATCATATTTTAATTGCCATTTAAGGCCCCCACAAGCTACTACTTAAGCTTGTTATTATATTTAAATTGCCACTTAAGGCACCCACTAGATTTCCGCATGCCACCCACAGCACTTACTTAACCCTTCACCCATGTTTTAATTTACATGTTCCACTTTGGTTAAGTACTCTAGTCGTATTTTCACATGCCACCCATGGCACTTACTTAACCCTTTAATCATGTTTAATTACATGTTTCACTTTGGTTAAGTATTCTAATCGTATTTTTCATTGCCACCCGAGGCAACCCACTAGTCTCCTCATGCCACCCAAGGCACCCACTTAACCCCTCATGTCCCACTACATGCTAATATGGTTAAGTGTTTCTTAATTCATTAATTAAGATCATGACCTCATAAAGACCTCTCACATTAGACCGTCTTTTATGACTGCTGGATATGCCGGTTGGTTCCGGGCAGACTTCTGTCATCAAAAGGGTCTAACCTCGTGTCTCTACTTTAATCATGTATTTACTTTATGACTAAGACCTCTCACATTGGGCCAATCGTTTGTAGCCGCTGGATGGCCGGTCGGTTCCGGGCAGACTTCCGCTACAAAAGGGTCCAACCTCGTGTCTTAGTTGATTAATTACACCTAATTAATCACCCCCATATTAATTATCCCTAATTAATATCAAGTTTTCATAACATGGGTAGACCTAACTCAATAGGTAAATTCCCATGGGGTAGACCTAACTCAATAGGTAAATTCCCACTTATGCTTAATCATTTTATGGTATGCTTAATCATAACCATTTCACACCATTCATTTACATGTCTATTAATCCCATCGTTTCCCCACGCACTTATGCTAACACGACATATTTCCAAGAGAAGATTCTCTCACACTTAACATGGGTTTCACTTAGCACACAATAGCATTAACATGGGTTAAAAGGTGTCTACTTACATCATAATATTAACCCAACTAGCATTGCTAAATAACCCAACTTGCATGAACATACATATGTCATATCTAAAGGCAACTTGCATAAGTGTTCATAGGTTATACAAAGATGAACTTGCATGTGTCTTAAAGGTGTGAACTTGCACAACATGTTACATGTTAACTTGCATAACATCATACACATAACTTGCATGATATCATAAACATAACTTGCATATCAACATACACATAACTTACATAACATCATGCATATAACTTGCATAATCTCATACACCTAACTTGCATATGAACTTGCACAACAACATGCACATAACTTACATAACATCATACACATACTTGCATAACATGTTGATCTTGCATATAAGCATACACATAACTTGCTTAACATGTTGAACTTGCATATATGACTTGCATCTTAAAAGAGGGTAAACATGCATAGCATATAAAGATGTTATCTCACATATGTATGCATCACATTTAAGAGGGTAAACTTGCATGTCATGATTTATGCATAATACCAAACACTTAGCATGCATAAAACCACCTACTTAGCATGCATAGAACCAATTTCTTATTATGCATAAACATACCACTTAACTTGCATAAACCCAAACACTTAGCATGCATAAAACCCAATACTTAACATGCATACAATCAAATACTTAGCATGCACAAAATCAAATACTTAGCATGCATAACACCAAATACTTAGCATGCATAAAATCACATGCATAACTTGCATTTCATGTTACATATACTTGCATATGTTCTCACATATAGTTTGCATAACATGTTACATATGCATAAATGTTCAACATAATATTTTACATCATAAAACATGGCAATAAACTTGCATATGGCATAAAACTTGCAATTCACATATCATACAACTTGCATAAACTCACTTATCCACAAACATAACCATGTCTTATCACATCCTACCATAATCAATTTAACAATTGATTATTAAAGCTATAGGAACTCACCAAAACCAAGATTAGCAAACTTATGAAGTGGAATTAGTGGCTTTAATTGAAGGAGATGTTGATTAGCTTGCAACCCTTCATTGATTTGTGGAGGCCATGCTCAAAATCCATTTTGCCATAGTTTAGTTACAAGACCTAATTATGAATGAATTAGGGTAGGGTTGGGGTCTTATTTATTGGATTAGGTGAGTGTTTTAGGCCCTTAGATTAACCCTAGGTTAGATTAGGACCCTTAGATTTAGGAAATCTCTAGAACCAGCCCACTAGGCCAGCACAAGGACCCAAACTGGTGCACCCAGTTTTACTGGGCGTCGCACCCCTGTCGACAGGCAAGTCGACAGGGCAGTCGACACCCCTGTCGACAGCGCTGTCGACATGGCTAGGGCGGGAATTTTTCTCGCCTGGCCCCCACTGGCCCCAATTCAAAATCTGATTATTTAAATATTAAATCCTGTTTTTATCTTTGAATTTTCTGAAAACTTCTTTGGGCCATAACCGGGCCATACGGACTCCGATTCTCGAAAACTCGGACTCTATTTCGCGTATTTTTCCGAGACGAACGCAATGACGCAGCCCATTTCCCCCAATTCTCACGTCTGAGATTATTTATTCTGTAATTAGTGAAATTTTAGCATTAACCGAAATTCGGGGTGTTACATTCTCCCCTCCTTAAAGGATTTCGTCCCCGAAATCTCTAAGCTAAGGAGAATGCATATCCTACCATCCAAACAACCATCTACTCAATCCATCAAACACGGGTATCCATTGTCCTTAAAACAATTTCTAATGATGTATGAGCATATGCAAAGAGTGTGTGTATATGTTCCCTATCTAATGTATGAACATATGCAAACCATGATAGTGCCATGCATCCATTATGTATGCGAAAGAACCCTATCGACACATACAATATCTACATGAGTGCATAATCATTCACCAAAATGCATCATCCATATGATAACACAATCATTAGACATCCATAAATATAGCTTCCTACACACAATTTTATGCAATATGCAATATGAAGTGATTGAACCGATCTAGTGCCTAGAGTGTGTGTATATGCATCCACGAGCAACCACTAGCATCCACATGCATCCATCAAACATAACATGTCTCAAACACATGTTTCAGCCATAGGTTTTTCCTATCTAAATGTCAAAGGTACTAACGAGAGGGCATACTAAGGATAAAATAAGCACAAGATATGCGATGAAGGAGAAGCAAAAGGACATACCCTCCGAAAGAAAAAGGGTACCTCGAACGCATCTTCGCTTCCGTCTCCTAGGTAGCGTCGCTCTCTTCATCTCCCCTTTGTACTTTGACTAGTTGAACCTCTCTGTTTCTCAACTTCCAAATCTCTGACCTAAGGATGCAAGCAGGAGCTCGTCGAATAATCGCATCACACTCTACTTCCACTTCTCTAAGCAAACTCGGCTCTACCACCTCTGCGGTCTCGTGTAGGCACTTCCTCCCATGGAATACATCCTGTACACCACTAAGTCTGTCGGGCAACTCCACCAATGGAAGATGCTCCTCCCATGTACCTCCAAAATCCAAGATATATAGCCCCACAAGGTCTTCTAAGATATGATTCACCCTCTTGGTCTGGCCGTCCATCTGAGGATGGTATGTGGTATTCAAACACAACTGAGTCCCTATTGCCTCTTGCAAACTTTTCCAAAACTCTCTAGTGGAGATAGGATCTCGATCGCTCACCATACTGGACGGTACACCATGAAATCTTATAATCTCTCGAATATAAACTGAAGCTAGACATGGAATAGTCCTCTTGCTCTTCACGGGTATGAAATGGGCACACTTAGTAAGTCTATCTACTACAACCCAAATCCCCGTATTACCCTTCCTTGATTTTGGTAATCCTTCGAGACACTATCCCACTTCCTTAGCGGAACTTCCAATGGGTGAAGCAACTCACTTGGTCTCTTTTACTCCGCTTTCACCAAGCATCTAGCGACATACTCGGCCATGTCTTTCTTCATACCGGCCCAGAAGAAAACTTGCTTCGTGTTTTGGTACTTCTTATCCCCACAGAGATGTATGGTCATCCTCGAACGGTGTGCATCATCAAGAATAACCTTCCTCAAACCCTCGTCTTGTGGTACTCAAAGTCTACCGTCTCTACGCAAGCAACCCCTATTGTCTAGGGTGTACCTACTCAAATGGCTGGACGACTCCCCCTCTTATGAGCTTCTCTATCAACTCAACCAACTGTGGGTCGTCCCTTTGGGCTTCCCCAATCCGCCCCGGAAGAGTAGGTCTAACCTCCAAGGATGCTAGCAAACCGGGTATATAATCAATGGGAGGTCTAAAGTCAATCATAGAAATAAACTCCAAGCTCCGTCGTTCAACGAACCACAACTCGAGAACAACCTTTTTCTACTTAAGGCGTCCGCTACCATGTTACCCTTACCGTGGGTGCACGCTATCTCAAACTCATAGGACGCTAAGAATCCTATTCACTTTTGCCGTCTTAAGACTATGCGCCTGAAGAGTCTCCAATACTTCCCTAAGATGTAGGGCAGGTTCTTCTCCACTCCTAGAGAAAATCAGGATATTCTCCCATGCAAAATCATCACAACTATCCATCTCTCACGCAGACCACCTTAGTCGAACTCGACATCCCCCAAATGCAAGCCCCAAAGGCCTAAACCAATATCAGACAAACACCCAAGGGATACCTCCTTCGAATTCAGACGACCTACGTGAGATGATACTAGTAAAAACGGCTAAATAATTAAGCCCTTGCCCAACTCTGGATGTCCTCGCCAGTCTCACTCCCAAACCACCGTTTTCCCTTAACTGGCTTTGCTCATCCTATTGAGCACATACTAAAACTTATTTCACTCCTAGAAAAGACCAAGATGTCGTTTATAAAGACCATCACAAACTTATTCAGGTACTCCCTGAACACCCTTTTCATCATATGCGGGGGCGTTCGTCAAACCAAATGGCATCACCAGGCACTCATAAAAACCATCCGGAGTCCTAAAGGTAGTCTTCTCCATACTATCCTCAGTCACTCTCAACTGACGAAACCCTCATGGCTAAGTCCAACTGCGAAAATACTGAGGCGCTCACTCACTGATCAAAGAGATCATCAATCCTTAACAATGGGTGTCTATTCTTCTTTGTGAGTTTATTTAGTTCTCTTTAACCTACACAAAGTCTGAGGGACCCATCCGCCTTCGTGGCAAAAACTACCGGAGCACCCCACTCCGATATACTTCGTCTTATGACCCCTTCTCAAGCAAATAGCCTACTCGCTTATGGAGTTCCCTCCCCTCACGAGGAGCCTTGTGGCACACTGGCCAAGATACTGGTTTGGCATCTTCTACCAGATATATTCGGAAGTCAATCTCCCGCTCCGGAGGTAAGCCCTTCACCTCCTCCAAACCCATCCGAGTATTCCCGGACCACTCTATAAATTGCAAACTCTCGACCGACGTGTCAAGCGATTCTAGATAACTTAGCATAACAGATTCTATGGGATTACAAGAGATCTCAAGAGTGTCACCCAAGCGGCCCATAAGCCTAACAACTCTCCCCTCAAAATCAAGAACGGCACCCCTACTGGATAACCAGTCCATGCCCACTAACCCATAGCCCGTGAAGCCCAACAAGCATCACATCTAAACCCAACGCTAAGTATAGAAACTTTCAAACCCAAACACATCATGGAGCCCAATTGGGTTTGAAACAACTAAGGGATCATCTACCAACTGGTGTCTCAGTGCAGTGACTCTACTAGCAATGATGAGATAAACGAACTCAATGCGTCAAAATCAAATAAAGTACGGACAGGATGATCGATCAGAAAAACTAGACTTTCAATAGAAGTAGTTCTACCTCTTTCCCGAATCGCGAGAGCCTGTACTTGCCCCCTAGCCTGACCTGGTGCCACATGAGCTTGCACCTGTCCTCCTGAGGTAGACCCCGTCCTTTGCTCCTTCTTTGGACAGTTTTTCATCAGATGCCCTGCTTCGCCACAGTGGAAGCAGCCAGTCTTAGTCTTCTTGCGACAATCTTTGTTTAGGTGGCCTAGTGTCCCACAATTGAAGCACCTCTTCTTTCCCTTGCCACCGTTGCCTTTCCCACCCTTGTTTTGCTGTTGCTGCTGAGGTCTCTTCTGATCTCCTTTCTTCTCGTGTGCTTTACTAGCATTGGGACCTTTCTCTTCCTCATGCATATTTTCTTCCGCTTTTGAGAGAAACTTTGCCTCAAACCTATGCCTGAAATCCACCCAAGAGTCAATCGGGCGTTCTCCATTAGTGACCTTCCACCAGAACGAGGCCTCTCCTTCCATTAACCAAGCGGCCAACCTGACTTTCTTTCCCTCTTCTACTTCCAAGATTTCCATCAATTCTTCCGTCTCATTGAGCCAATCCCTAGCTCCCACAAAAGGTTTTCCTCCCATAGCCTTAAACTTCCTACAAGTCATAGCAAAAGTATCCGCGCGAGGAGAAACGAGTGCAACGGGTGGAGGAGGAACATTTGCTGGACCTGCAGCGGCGGCCCTAGCCTCTAACAACCTTCTATACCATACTGGTACCGCTACACTATCCGGAAGATAAAGATCTTCAGCCATGCTGAGACGAAAAAGGGAAAGATTCAAAACGGAGAATTCGAGAGATAAAGATATGGCTATCGGAGATTATGCTTTTCTTTCAAAAACTTTTCTCTTAAAAGACATGTTTTTGAAAATATTTCTTCCAAAAATGTTTTTAGAAAAATAGTTTTCTAAAACTTTTATCTGTTCTGGTAACCTTTGCTCTGATACCACGTGTAACACCCCACGCCCGCTATGGTCACTCACTAAGGGAATGCCATAGCATCGGTGGAGTATTTTAGTGAATATAGAACAGAAAAATTACAACAAGACAGATATAAATAGTACTTGAAATTTTAAAACATCATCTCATAACAGCGGAAATAAACATGTCTGGTTACATCATAAAACCACGATAAAAGTCAAGTACAATATCCATCAAAATAAAGAAGTACATAATCCCACTCTCTCATACAATAGCCAGAAAAGATAATTGGATAACTGGAGCTTTACATCTACCCAAGCTCCTAAAGACTGGAACAGCAATCCGATCAAGCTCTACTACTGCTAGGATCCACCGTAGGACCTGAGGGTTGGGAAAAAGATAAAAACAACGGGGTCAGACATAAGTCTGAGTGAGTCCTATAACCCTAACAATACAATCATTAAAGTAATTAGGGTATGACATAAACAAGGTACGGTACCTCTGGGGATAATGACTACACTAAGTAGCCAACTAAACACAGGATATATTAAGACGACCGGAAAGACGCATTTATCCACCCAAGGATAATTACTAGATTGCACCACCCCAGATCTACCCACCCAAGAGTAATTCCTACACTGCACCACACCAGTTCTACCCACCCAAGGGTAATTCCTACTTAAAGGTTGATCCCACTAAGTGTACTTAGTAATTTTACCCAGTAGTTTCGTGTACCCCTACCTAGGTGCCGTCTGCCCCTATCTTTACTAGGTGTACCCACTACTCCCAAGCGATCGGCTCCCTACCGTAGATACCTGTGCTGGTCCCACGATTGGGGTGTATCATTCCCCTAAAGTGGCTACCAGATAATATCAACAGTGCACGGCTTTATATCTACACGATGCAACAACGACTTACCAACCAGCCCGGGTCCACACACGCATATGAAACCCGTTGGTCCCGCGTTGCCACCGCTAACCCGGTTTGGCCTCTTATAGTCAAGCCCAATATGCGTGTCCCGTCACTCGACCTGGGTCGAGCCCACAAAGATACGTTTGGGATATTGGTTGAAATGGGCCCCCCACAAGCTACTACTTAAGCTTGTCATTTTATCTAGTGAATCCCACTTAACCCGTTAACCATGTCCACCTACATGTTACAAATTTTTGGTTAAGTCTTTCAATCATATTTTAATTGCCATTTAAGGCCCCCACAAGCTACTACTTAAGCTTGTTATTATATTTAAATTGCCACTTAAGGCACCCACTAGATTTCCGCATGCCACCCACAACACTTACTTAACCCTTCACCCATGTTTTAATTTACATGTTCCACTTTGGTTAAGTACTCTAGTCGTATTTTCACATGCCACCCATGGCACTTACTTAACCCTTTAATCATGTTTAATTACATGTTTCACTTTGGTTAAGTATTCTAATCGTATTTTTCATTGCCACCCGAGGCAACCCACTAGTCTCCTCATGCCACCCAAGGCACCCACTTAACCCCTCATGTCCCACTACATGCTAATATGGTTAAGTGTTTCTTAATTCATTAATTAAGATCATGACCTCATAAAGACCTCTCACATTAGACCGTCTTTTATGACTGCTGGATATGCCGGTTGGTTCCAGGCAGACTTCTGTCATCAAAAGGGTCTAACCTCGTGTCTCTACTTTAATCATGTATTTACTTTATGACTAAGACCTCTCACATTGGGCCAATCGTTTGTAGCCGCTGGATGGCCGGTCGGTTCCGGGCAGACTTCCGCTACAAAAGGGTCCAACCTCGTGTCTTAGTTGATTAATTACACCTAATTAATCACCCCCATATTAATTATCCCTAATTAATATCAAGTTTTCATAACATGGGTAGACCTAACTCAATAGGTAAATTCCCATGGGGTAGACCTAACTCAATAGGTAAATTCCCACTTATGCTTAATCATTTTATGGTATGCTTAATCATAACCATTTCACACCATTCATTTACATGTCTATTAATCCCATCGTTTCCCCACGCACTTATGCTAACACGACATATTTCCAAGAGAAGATTCTCTCACACTTAACATGGGTTTCACTTAGCACACAATAGCATTAACATGGGTTAAAAGGTGTCTACTTACATCATAATATTAACCCAACTAGCATCGCTAAATAACCCAACTTGCATGAACATACATATGTCATATCTAAAGGCAACTTGCATAAGTGTTCATAGGTTATACAAAGATGAACTTGCATGTGTCTTAAAGGTGTGAACTTGCACAACATGTTACATGTTAACTTGCATAACATCATACACATAACTTGCATGATATCATAAACATAACTTGCATATCAACATACACATAACTTACATAACATCATGCATATAACTTGCATAATCTCATACACCTAACTTGCATATGAACTTGCACAACAACATGCACATAACTTACATAACATCATACACATACTTGCATAACATGTTGATCTTGCATATAAGCATACACATAACTTGCTTAACATGTTGAACTTGCATATATGACTTGCATCTTAAAAGAGGGTAAACATGCATAGCATATAAAGATGTTATCTCACATATGTATGCATCACATTTAAGAGGGTAAACTTGCATGTCATGATTTATGCATAATACCAAACACTTAGCATGCATAAAACCACCTACTTAGCATGCATAGAACCAATTTCTTATTATGCATAAACATACCACTTAACTTGCATAAACCCAAACACTTAGCATGCATAAAACCCAATACTTAACATGCATACAATCAAATACTTAGCATGCACAAAATCAAATACTTAGCATGCATAACACCAAATACTTAGCATGCATAAAATCACATGCATAACTTGCATTTCATGTTACATATACTTGCATATGTTCTCACATATAGTTTGCATAACATGTTACATATGCATAAATGTTCAACATAATATTTTACATCATAAAACATGGCAATAAACTTGCATATGGCATAAAACTTGCAATTCACATATCATACAACTTGCATAAACTCACTTATCCACAAACATAACCATGTCTTATCACATCCTACCATAATCAATTTAACAATTGATTATTAAAGCTATAGGAACTCACCAAAACCAAGATTAGCAAACTTATGAAGTGGAATTAGTGGCTTTAATTGAAGGAGATGTTGATTAGCTTGCAACCCTTCATTGATTTGTGGAGGCCATGCTCAAAATCCATTTTGCCATAGTTTAGTTACAAGACCTAATTATGAATGAATTAGGGTAGGGTTGGGGTCTTATTTATAGGATTAGGTGAGTGTTTTAGGCCCTTAGATTAACCCTAGGTTAGATTAGGACCCTTAGATTTAGGAAATCTCTAGAACCAGCCCACTAGGCCAGCACAAGGACCCAAACTGGTGCACCCAGTTTTACTGGGCGTCGCACCCCTGTCGACAGGCAAGTCGACAGGGCAGTCGACACCCCTGTCGACAGCCCTGTCGACAGCGCTGTCGACATGGCTAGGGCGGGAATTTTTCCCGCCTGGCCCCCACTGGCCCCAATTCAAAATCTGATTATTTAAATATTAAATCCTGTTTTTATCTTTGAATTTTCTGAAAACTTCTTTGGGCCATAACCGGGCCATACGGACTCCGATTCTCGAAAACTCGGACTCTATTTCGCGTATTTTTCCGAGACGAACGCAATGACGCAGCCCATTTCCCCCAATTCTCACGTCTGAGATTATTTATTCTGTAATTAGTGAAATTTTAGCATTAACCGAAATTCGGGGTGTTACAGTCCATTTCTTAATATATTTAATATATGATAATTATGACATCATATATAAAAATGATGACATCATATAGCATAAAAGATTAATGTAATGAAATATAATAAGATGTCATGTGAGGGTCTCACACTTGTAACTTTGACTGATTAATAATATTCCAACAATGCTTCAAAGTGAGCGTAGGCCCCTCACGAGGCCGAACCACTATAAATCTCTTGTGTTATTTACTGCTTTTCTACTCTAGTCTATGCGACCAAAATAACTATTCCTAATAATTGGAATCTTTGGTGTTTATGACATTTTTTGCCATCAACATTTGGTGCTTTCACTGAGAAAACTCGGATTTTGCGCCTTTATCGAACGTTGTCATCTCGACCTCCGACGAGCTTGTGGTTCCTTGCTAAACCTATTGTCGAGCCTCTTACGATGGAAAAGCGACCAAGGAACGCAATGGTAGGCTCTTCAGCCGTAGCCGAGGCTGGTACGTCCCAACAACCTCAACCGACGGACATCCCGACCATTAATGAAACCGTCCCTCCTACCTTGGACCCCGAAGCACCCGCAACACAAACTCAAATCCGCACGCTTAATGAAAAATATGAGAGCACGGCGGTCGAGCTTAATCAAGAATTAAGGAACAAGGTCAACCTTATGCGACAACTTCAAGAAAGTTAGCGCATCGTCGCTCGATTTCAATTAACTCGGAACAATGCTCGACCCCGACCAACTATTTCGGAAACTTCCTCTTCGAAGTCGAGGGGCCAGCATCAAAGGAGGAGGTTTAGCCTCATCAACAACGCTGTCGCCCGCACCAATGCCCTATACAACAGTAATGGCAATGGCTATGCCAACGACAATGGGAACGGTAACGGCCATCGAACAACAGTCACATATAGCGAGGGGGCACAATACCGAGACCAGCCTTGCTTGATCATCAATGACAGACCAGGTCCTACAAACCAACCACTTCCTCAACACAACCCAACGATGGATAATCAGGATGACGGGCCCGCTATTCCAATGGCCCACTTTCCCCCAGAACAAGAGCCACCTCACCGTCCACACCAAGACCCAATCATAGAAGTCGAGAACGTGGAGGAAGACAATTCAGACATCCATCATAGAAGGTGCCCTCGCAACAGAACTCCAGAACCTCACCAAAACCTATGGGTCCCAATGGCGGATCCCCATCCAACTTACCTACCCGACATGGTTTGAAGAATCATAAGGGAAATGTGCACGATTCATGGGAAGCGCACATTAGGCGTAACCCCTTCGCAAAGGGTGAACGAAGCTGAATGGCCACGATGCTTCAGCATGTCGCAAATGCCGCTCTACGACGGCACCACTGACCCCTATTCCTTCCTAAATCGATATGAATGGCAAATGGATTTGAGTCGGGGCAACGATTCGGTCAAATGCAAGTGTTTCCTAGTTTTCTTATCGGGAACTGCTTTGTTATGGTTATCTCGCCTCCCGCTTGATTCCATTAAAAACTTTGGCCAATTAGCAACGCAGTTGATCAAGCAATTCAGAATGCATATATCAACTCCAAAGAATGCCCTCACCCTCTCCAACTTGTACCAAGGGCCCGCCGAGTCACTCAAAAGCTACCTCTCCAGGTTCAATGTTGCCCTCGCCGAGGTTGAGGATCCAGATCCTCGCACCTTACTCTTTCAATTAGCCAATGGTGTATTCCCTATTCCGAACTCGGGGCATGAATCGATCGAAAGCAACCAAAAAGCCTTGACGCCTTCTATGAAAAGGCGGATCAATACTTATGCCAAGAGGAGGCAAGGCGCAACCGACTCTCAGCAACCAGTCGCCCCAATGGCCCTCAAGCAGGCACTGCAAATAACAACCTCAGAAGAAAACATGTAGGAGAGCCCTTTGATTAGAACAAGGGGGAAGGTCCTAACAGGCAAAGACCGAACAACGTAGGCAAGATGGCCGGAACAATGATCAGGCCCTAACTAAGACAAGGAAGCCCGGCCCTTACCGAGCCTTCGAGACATACAACCCGCTAAAAAAGGATCTAGAAATAATTTACCTAGAGACGTGCAACACTTTTCCATACAAGAAGCTACGCACCAGGGAATCAACCGACCTTGAGAAGAATACTGGGAGGTACTGCTGATACCATGACGTGTACGGCTACCAACGAAAGTCGCCAGCTCAGGGATGCAATTGAGAAACTTATCTGCGAAAGAAACTTGAGCAATACGTCCAAGAGCCTTTTCCCCCTGAAGCAAATCCAAAGTCTCAGGCAACAACACCTCAGGCAGCCGCAAAGGCAGCTCCAGGTCCATCTAACCCAAGGCATAGGATCGTAATCAACACTATATGTGGCAGACCTTATCCTACCCATGATAGCTTCCAGAAAATGCAAGAGTATGTTAGTTCAATAAAGCATGCTACTTATGAAAATTGCTCCGCACTCAACGAATCTATCCCAACCAAGCTCCAAAAGACCATGCGGGACGACATCGTTTTTCGCGAAAGAGATTCTACTGGGTTGGAGATCCCAACCACTGATCTACTAGTTATCATAGCTTAGATCAGTGCCGCTTTTGTACGAAAAGTGTTAATCGATCCCGGAAGCTCAGTCAACACCATTTTCAAAGCTTCTTACGACCAAATGAGGTTAGAAAGAAAAGACTTAAAGCCATGTGCGCCATGATCCATGGCTTCAATGGGGCTTATAGTTCCTTGATATGAATGATCGATCTACCTATGGAGCTAGGCGAGGGGGATCAGAGCCGGGTGGGTCCGAATCCGCACTTTCGTGGTTATAGACATTGATTTCCCCTATAACGCTTTCCTTGGACGCCCTTTACTCATAGAGTTTCGAGTCTGCACGTCACCATGGTCTCTCCTAATGAAATTTCCAACAGAAAATGGGATTAGAATAGTCAGAGGTGACCAAGTAAGTGTTAGAGAGTGTTATGCAATAGAATGGAAGAATGCGCGCAACAAAGACAAGGGAAAAGCAGTGCCCACGCCTTCTTGCGCCAAGACTATTTCAGCATAGCAATCAGCGGCGTCTGGGCATTGGCTCAAGAGCCACTGCTGTCATTTCGAAGACATCGATCTACAGAAGGACGAAGAGCCGAATACGAGAAGGCAACCCCGGTCGAATCTACAGTAGATATTCCCGTTAATCCCGATGATCCGTCAAGAGTGATAAAGATAGGATCGCAACTCCATCCCACAATCAAAGAAGATCTTGTGGATTTCTTGAAGGAAAACCTAGACGTGTTTGCATGGACTCATTCCGATACGAAAGGCATCGACCTTGCGATCGCTTGCCATTGTATAAGTATCGATCCTACAACAATTCCAGTTAAGCAGAAGCGCCGCTTCTTGGGACCCAAGAGGTCCAAAGCACTCGAGGAAGAGGCAGACCGTCTACTCAACAACAATTTCATCCGCAAAGTCGATTACCTCGAATGGGTCTCCAATCCAGTTCTGGTCAAGAAGGCCAACGGTAAATGGCGAACGTGTGTCGACTTCTCCGAACTAAACAAGGCGTATCCCAAAGACATCTTTCCTCTCCCAAAGATCGACCGACTTGTTGATCCAACTAGCGGATACCAGCTGCTATCTTTCATGGACACCTATTCAGGCTACAATCATAACCTAGTGAACCTTCGCGATCAAGATCATACATCTTTCATCAAAAACCTTGGACTTTATTGCTGCCGTGTCAAGCCCTTCTACCTCAAGAATGCCAGCGCTACCTATCAGCGAATAGTTAATCGACTCTTTAAGAACCAAATCAGAAAGTCCATGGAGGTGTACGTGGACGACATGTTGGTAAAATCCAAAGTATCAAGCGGTCACATCCACGACCTCCTTGAAATGTTCGATATCCTCCGCCAGTACGACATGAAACTCAATCCATTGAAATGCACCTTCAGAGTCGCTTCAGGGAAATTCTTGGGTTTCATCGTCAACTCACGGGGAAACGAAGTCAATCTAGAAAAAATCCAAGCTATTCGGGACATCCAAGTTCCTAAGAACATCAAGGATGTCCAAAGTTTAAATGGAAAGGTCGCCGCTATAATTCGGTTTATATCCAAGGCCACCGACAAGTGCATTCCTTTCTTCGATTTACTTCGAAAGGGGAAATGTAATTTCGAGTGGACCCCGGAATTCGTTTTCGCATTCAAATAACTTCTGGATCACTTGGAGCGACCACCTGCCCTATCTGAGCCCATAGACCATGAGGACTTATACATTTATTTGGCTATTTCTACGCAAGTAATCAGCTCGGCATTGATCCTCCTTGAGGACCGCATTCAACGACCCGTCTACTACATAAGAAAACGATTGACGGGGGCAGATAAGAATTACCCGAAGCTAGAAAAGCTGGCATTCCACTTGCTCATTTTGTCTCAGAAACTTCGACCATACTTCCAGTCTCATCCTATAAAGGTTTTCACTGATCAGCCACTATGACCGGTCCCGCAACGACCCGAACCGTCAGGACGGCTATTGAAGTGGAGTATGGAGCTGAGCCAATTTGAGATAACAATCATTCCCTGCCGAACCATCCTCGGCCAAGCTCTCGCTGACTTCATAGTAGAGTTTACTGCCCCCGAGGAGACTCTGGTAGAGAACACAGAAGCTCTAAGCACCCAATGGAAATTGCTCGTGGACGGGTCCTCCAATAACAAATGCTCTGGGGCTGGAGTTGTGTTCATCACCCCCCAGGAACGCCCAATATTCTATGCACTAAAACTAAATTTCCCCGCTACCAACAACGACACAGAATATGAGGCCTTGATAGCTGGAATCTGAATTGCGATCGAGCTCGAACTAAAGACAGTCCAAATCTTCTCCGATTCACAACTCATCGTGCGTCAAGTATAAGGGGAATACCAAGCAAAGGGGGAACTCTCCCTGTACTTAACCAAGGTTCAGGAATTACTCACTCACCTCAATCACTTCGTCATCACTCACATACCCCGAGAACAGAATGAAAAGGCAGATTCGATATCCAAACTAGTGAGCTCCGAGGATCCGCAACTTTGGGGATTCGCCCCTATTGAAGTGCTTAATTTCCCTAGTATCAAGTAGATCCAAACCGAGGTGGTCATGAATGCCGAACCCGAACTTGAATCTTGGATGACACTGATCAAGAATTACCTACAGCACGGGACCCTTCTGGGAAGCTATAGGGAAAGACGAGAGCTCACCCGCCAATCGGCTCGCTATCTTCTTATGGATGGGGTGCTCTATCGTAGAGGTTTCTCCGTCCCATTGCTTAGATGTGTAGCCCATCGTGACGCCATCAAAGTCTTAACCGACATACATGAAGGGGAGTGTGACAACCATACTGAAGGGCAAACCCTAGCCAGAAAAATACTTAGACATGGTTATTATTGGCCCATGCTTGACCAAGACGCCGCAGACTATGCTCGCAAGTGCGACAAGTGCCAGTGGTTCTCAAATATCCCAAGAGCCCCGCCTACAGAGCTGACACAAATGATTAGCCCATGGCCATTCGCCATGTGAGGAACTGACATCATCTGAACTATTCCAATGGCCGAAGACGGGGCACGATACGCCATCGTCACAGTTGATTATTTTACCAAATGGGTAGAGGCCGAAGCTCTCGCCATGGTCACCACAAAGAAGATGATCAACTTCGTTGTATGCAACATCATCACTCGATATGGGGTCCCTCAAGCTATCATTTCTGACAATGACACTCAATTCGAGAGCGCCGAGTTCAAAGCCTTCTGCCAGCGACACGACATCGAAAAGAGATTCTCACCAGTGGCTCATCCTCAAGCCAACGGGCAGGTCGAAGCGGTCAACAAAGTTATTAAGTCCGTCATCAAGAAGCGCCTGGAAAAGGATGGCGGCATGTGGGCAGACGAACTTCCATTCGCCTATAGATTAGAAGCCATCATTCCTATTGAACTGAAGCTTCCATCTCATCGAGTCACCTATTTCAATCCAAGGAGAAACAAAGATGATCACTTGACTTGCTGGAAGAAAAAAGGAATGAAGCTGATCTCCGAGCTGTTGCCCAACGGTAACGAGTCGCCCGATACTTCAATTCTAGGGTCCGCCATAAGGACCTCAACGTCGGCGACCTCGTCTTAAAATGGGTCTTCCCTCCACTAAAAGGCCTTGCTCCTCGTTGGGAAGGTATGTACTCCATACTACGGAAGCTCAGCAATGGATCTTTCAAACTTGCAACCGTGGACGGAGTTGAACTCCTAAGGGCTTGGAACAGTGAACATCTCCACCGCTACTTTACGTAACTTAGTGCACTGTTATTTACGCTTTCCAACAATGTTTTATTTTCTAACAATTCAATGCATTGTAAAGGCTATTACTTCCATAGTTATTAGTGGAAATGATGTTCAACTTCCCATATCTTCATGGTTATGTTTACTCCGCGCATGACACGTTTGACTAATTCTGACAACTAGCTTACGTTCAAACATTCGGCTGTCGTATCGACCTCCAAGCACGGAGTCGGTACCGCCGTCCGAGTCTCGAGCCAACCTTGAGGCCAAAACACAATGGCTACGACTGGCACCCCGAGAACGGGAGTCGGTAACGCTACTGAAGTCGCCGGCCCGCAGTGCGACCAAGTATAAATAACCATGAACTCGAATCTTGACCCCGTCCCGTGACCGATGATAAATCATTCCGCGCCCAAGTACCAAGCGACTTGGGGCCACCCAACAGCCAGCCGAGAGTGATATAAATCCCTCCCTCGACTACGGGTACCATTGGAATCTTGTCGCAGCACCAAGATCGAACCTTAAATCGTTTCTTCCCCGAAGCTCTCAAGGCTAAGGAGTAGCCCATGGCCACGATCGGACCCTACGGGCTGATGATCTAGGCTTCTCTTCTCAGGTGAATAAATGACACCTGCGGCTTGCGTCAACCCGATGAACGTCGGGAGAGCCACACACCGGACGGACCACACAATGCGATGTCATACACCTTCGGTACACTTGGGATTAACCTCAGGCAACCCAAACACAGCAGGCGCTCAGCCTGGCTTCGCAAACTACGGGTTTCCTGAGCTGAGGGAAACTTACTAGAAGCCTGAGCTCTATCACACCCATTTAGAATAATTGACCCGGAGCGCGGTACACAATCACACCCCTCTGGAATAATTGACCCAGAGCGCGGCACATAATCGCTTTTTTGTCAGGTGTAAAGATAAGTATGCTTATGCGATTACGGGACGCCCGAAAACATAAGGGGAACATCCAAATACTTAACACAAATTGCAGTCTTTACTAATTCATATTTCATTTCTACACACATACATTAAGACAAACTACATGTCTAACATCTTTCTTTCTAATGACATGATGTACATGAAAACCACACCATATCTTGAAAAAACCAAAGCGAGGGCCATACTCACGTAAACTATCGGCCTACACTACCAAAATGAATGGTAACTTCTACTTAAGTTGCTAATACTAATTGTGTATTTTCTTCTTGTGCTCGTTCTTTTTTGCAGATTCGGCGCTCGATAGTTCATCCGTTGCACCGGGCCTCTTCTTAACAGACCCGCTCTTCCTATCTCAGCCCTTTCGAGAGGTGGTCGACTCATGAGAAGGCGAAAGACACTTCTCACCCACACCTTCACCGCTAGAGATCTCGGTGATGTCAACAAGGGCGGTATGCAGCGTAGGCACAGGGGCACTTCCAGCAGCAAGGCCTACTACAGCGCCACACTTCTCCGGTACCTCCTTGCCTTCTCTCTCGGCCTGTTCCTTGGCCTCTCTGGTGGCCCGACGCTCAACAAGCTTTTGGGACTTATGCGCGTGACAACACCATCCTTGGTTTTCTCGAGGGACTCGGTAGCCCTCTACCGGGCTTCCTCGTCCTACCTCTTCTTCCGGGACTCATCATCAACCCTCTTTTTCTCGGCCTCCTCATCAGCCTTCCTCTTTGCGACCGCCTCAGCGGCTCTCGCCTCAACATCCTGCCTGGTCTTTATTAGGACCTCCTTCCTGGCAGCCTCATCATGCCTCTGCTGCTCCACCACCTCCTCACGCTCAGCCACCGATTTTGCTTTTTGGGTCTCCACCATAGAAGCCATCGAAGGAACATCAGCCTCCACTGGACCTCGGGCAGCCGCACTCTGCCCGTCGACCACCTCTCCTTCCTCCATCAGGATCTCAAACATGCTGGGAGTTAACCTTATATCCAAGTAGGTATCCAGTTGATCGTCGCCTTCTCCAAATTGCGCTGCCACAGGTCCTGGTCAGGCTCAGTTGTTTGTGCGACCACAGGGGCAGGGTCCGATGCCATGGTCGGTTCAGGAAGGGTTGTACATTGAAAACACAACCTTTTAGTCTGCAAATTCGGTAACTATGTCATCCTCGGGGATGCATGGAAAAAGAAATTTACCTGAAGTCAAAGATGGTGTAGATAGTGGGAGAAGGGTGCTTGTCATAGCAGGTAAGGTAATTCAGTCTCTCCTAGCTCTGGGTGATCGGGGTCATACTTAGTTGAAACCCGACCCAAGGTTGCAGGATCAATTTCCGTAGCAGGTTCAGGGACCAACGACCAAAAAGAGCCTCCCTCTGCGAAGGTCTCCGCTACCAACATACTCCCAGTTAGGATAGATTTTCTCTTTTAGGAAGAAAGCTTCTCTAGTCTCTCTATCTCTCTCTCGGCATCCTTAAGCAGCAATCTCTTACCCTCTTCCAGCCTCTTGCGCTCTTCAGCGGTCAAGAGATCAATCATAAGTTGTCGCTCGTCCAGGGAACCAACATCCACTTAGCGCAAAAAGGCTTCATACGGCACCAATCTCTCCCAATTCCGAGTTAGTTCCCGGGGATAATCGTCAATCCACGAGAGTCCATGGAATTTGAGAACCTTAACATACGTGTTTCGGATGTCCTCCTCCACAGACGATTGAACCCTGAATTCTGCATCCTCTAGCTCCTCCCTCAATCATTCCACTTCTCTCTGGTGTTCTACTTTAAGTCCATCCACTGTGCCCAACACATCCCAGTTGCTGGCCTCCGCATCCTCCTTGGCCTTTCCCATTTCCTCGAGCTGCCTCTTTAAGCTGTCATTCTCCACTCTTAAGGCATTATTGTCATTTTGGAGTTCGAAGACTCTGGCCTTCACCTTTTCCAACTTGATGCATTTCTTATCCACCTCAGCCTTGTCCCTCTTAAGGGCTGTGTTTGCAGTGGTCAAATCAGCTACATTTTTCGTGAAAGAAGAGCGGGAATGATCAGTTTCCCATTTGAGTTTCTCGTGCACCCTCTTTATCTCAGCTAAAAACAACGAGACCCACGAGTTAGTATTCAAAGATACCGGGGCAAGTAGTGAAAATTCCCCTAATACAAGAAAGGAGCTCTCACCTATTTTTGTGTTCAATTTTAGGACGGTAGTGCGTTCGGCGTCAACAACCGACCTCTGGTTGATGAGCTTCGGGTTTTTTTTCCTAATCAATTATGAGAGTTGGTAGGAGCACCTCAGAAGCTGGTTAGCCTAGTGATATTTAGCCCTCACACGCATCCAGACATCCCCGGATTCACTGACAAAAGACGGCTGTAGATCGAGTATAAACTTTAATTTATAAAAGTAATTTTGAGGAAAGTTTCGCCTCAGCAGCATTAACTTTTCATCCAAGGAAAGCTCTCGCTCCTCGGGCTCTACAAGACCTCGCCTTCCTGCTGCGGTGTCCCTCTACGACATTGGTTGGCTGAGTGGAGGCTCCCTCCCTTTAGCAGTTGGCGCCTGAGCTAAGGTCGCTGTATGTGGGGTAGCTGTCGAAGACGGACGTCGAGAACCTTCTAAGTTAAGTCGTGAGTCTCCCTCGGACACCCGAGCCGGGGGAGGAGGAGGAAGGGTCGAAGATCCTCGAGATTGATCCCCACCTCTATGTTCACTACCGCGACCAGGCACAGGTGGAGTAGCATACAAGTTGGTCCCTCTTTTAAAGCCCTCAAAGAAAGGATTCCTAGAGCATTGGCGGCCTCCATGACCATAGCCTCGTCCTCCGCACCCTCTCTCCATATCACCTGTTAAGGAAATGAAGCAGTCACATGCTCAGATAAGCCATTATGCCATGCAGTGTGAATGAGTGTATGCCCTAAACGTTCTCTCAACAAATTAGATTGTGTTCCACTCGAAGGAGTTAATCCCTCCGCAGCAAGAGCTAATTCGTCCATGACAGCCGGAGTCGGCCGCAGGGATACTTCTAGGTCAAGTTTATTCAAGCTGTCAAACTGGCGGTCGTCCTTAAGTGTGGTGGCGGCTCCAGGAGAAGTCACTGGAGACAATGGCCAAACCGACTCTCCCTCCACCGCCTCTCCTACCGCGGGCAGGACGGGAACATTCAATTGGCCCTCATCTCCAGTTGCGGCCTCCTCATCTCGAGCCCCATCTCCACCAACGTTTGCTTGGAACTTAACAACCTTCTTCGGCCTGGGCCCAGCATAGGACATCTTTCTTTTCTGACCATGCGTCACAGGGCCTTCTGTCACAACCTTTTTTGGTACACCACTCGCCACTGCGGCCCTAATTACATCCCGATCATTAGGAAGCAACCCCGCACGGTGAAGGCGCTCTTAGCTTGTTACAGTTTCAGTTCTGTGAGACCCCTTAGGGATTGCCCGTAAGGCATTGAGACGTTTCCTGTACTCCTCACCGGTGGGTGCCTTTGGATTTCCTACTGCAATAAAAAAGAGTAATAATGAGATGTAGGCCCCAAGAGCTTTATAATAGGAAGAGAAGTTCGAGAGTACTTACTCCCTTCAATCCACCTCCTTGCAAATTAGGAAGGGCAGCGTACAAAGAACCAATCTTTTTTGAACACCGAAGGAGTGGGCCACGTCCTAATGAAGAATTTAGTGGCAGCTGTCGCTTGCAGGAACCATTGCGAAGGCGATCTGCTAGATGTTCTCTTTAGACTAAAGAAATATCGAATGTCTTCTCTAGTTGGTTCCATGTGTAGATATTCTCGATATAGAACGTAAGTGCCTAAGAGCGAGGAATAAGCATTTGGATGCAGCTACGAAGGCGCAAGACGGAAATAGGACAGAATGTCCTATATAAAATCATTGGATGGGGGCACGCACCATACGAAACAAGCTTGCCTATTCCAGGTAGTTAAACCCTCGAGCGGCACTTGAGCCCTTCCACCTTCTCCCGACGCGTGAACATCGCCCACCGGTATATTGAACTGCTGCACCATTTTCCTAACTATTGTAGCCTCCATGCGCTATGGTACAGAGTCTGTCGGATTTTCCAAGATAACGGCATTGGGTAACATATTCGGAGCAATTGGGCCTGTCAGGGTTCTTCATTATTAATATCCACATTTTCAACCTCTTCACGTATGATCGGAGAATGTAGCCTCTAAATTTGTTCCCCATGATCAGACACTTCGATTGAACTAACCGATTGAGAAGAAACGGATCCTTCGGTAGTCTCAAGCTCGCTGCCACTCGAACTATCGCTACTGGTAGAATCAGGCGAATGTGACAACGACGGGGAAGCCCTGGCTTCCAGGATTTTTCCAGCCTTGATCTTGTTTGCATGGCTAACGATACTTTAACACACTAGTATTAGACATCGCATTGGAATAACCTGTACCCCTTGTGTTGGTGACAGCTAACATGTGTGTGCGGTGTCATGCAAGAATAAGATAAACATAGGAAAGTCAAACAGCTCAGTCATAGTTCAAATATAGGCGCTATCCTATGTGAAAAATTCATGTCCTTGTCCGCGCGACTGCCACCATATGCATTCGCGCAAGCAAAAAGGAAATATGTAAATTTAAGGGCGGGCAGTCAAGAGATCGAAGTCCAGAATAAGGGGAGCAATACGCCGCCAAAACGTAGCACAGAGCAGTTGGGGAGCAATACTTTGCTTCTTCTTTAGATTTTTTACTTCTGCTTTCATTATCAAATTACTGTTGCTCAACTTCATTGTGTATCGTATTAAATTGCCAAATATTTGTACTTATTCCTCAATATTGCTCCATTATAGCAGCACTATTTAACGATTGGGTTATGCATGGTTGCGGAAATAAAATAAACCTATTTTTTCTTGCTGATTTTTTAAGTACACATATGAAGAATAATTTCAAAACATCTAACAAGAAAATTTAAATATAACAATACAATAATAGTCCGATTGATTATTGATCTTATAAAATATTTCTACATATCTAAAACTAAAAAATTATTTTTTATTTCTAATAAAAAATTAAAATAATTTTGTTTCTATAAATTGTGAATGCACGTTTTAGATTGTTTGCATTAATCAAAGTGTTTATAGCAACCTTGTTATTGTTAAGCCAACTCTTTAAGAAACTAGTTCTACAAAAATTAACACGACGCCATAGTAAACCTAAAAAAAAGTTACACATCCACCTTAGTTACTATGGTAATCAAGTTAAAGCTAATTGGATAATGTAATAGCAAACGTAATAATTGAAGTAACCAAATTAATAAGCCAATTCTACAACATCTGAAACATTTGAAATTGAAACAACTAAAAAGCACTGAAATCAATTGAGTATCAAACCAATACTCATTGTCGCCCATTTTGAAGCTTCCATGTGTAGGACCGAGAGACCAATAAGAGCACCACCTGAAGCTGCGGCAAAGGCAGCAGTTGTGGAGAAATCTGATTTTCAGAGGAGTTTGCAGCTAAAATAAACGATTTCACACATTCACATACCAATAAATGATGAAAATTAAGTAAAACAGAAACTATTTCACACATTCAACAGAACCATAGACAATTTAACCCTAAAACGAAAGAAATATTCATCGAATTAAGCCTATCATTCATCGAATCGAATATTAACCCTAAAACAAATAATCCTATCATCCATCGAATCAAATCAAATATTTACCAGATTTGTAACCGAAGCCGGTTCGGATTGATTAGAGCATAATGAATTTTGGATTTCCAAACCTTGTTCGCAGCGAGTAATAAGTTGAAAGAGGCAGAAAATTTTACGATTTCCAAATTAATAATATTGAAATAGGGCACGGGTAGAAAGGGAAATAAAAAAGGGGGGAAGAGAGCATGAGAGAAATGAAAATAGGGAGGGAGTCCTGCATGTTGGTGGGAAATGCTTACACGTAAAGAGGATCATTTTGGCAAGGACCACAATTGTATCAAATTTAATTTAGGCTGAAAGTCCTTTCTAAATGTTTAGATACATCTTAGATCTCTGTCTAATTTGATGCGGCTATAAGTCGTATCAAATCTGAAGGATAGGGGAGTGATAAAATGAGCTTTGTGGTGTAGTGATTCATAATAACGAGTAACCGACAACATCATAAAAAAGAGAGCCTCAGGTCCGGAGGAGGAATGGAAACATGGTAGTTCTGGCATGAAAGATAGCTAACGAAAGGTTATCCAAAACAAAAAGATGATGAAGAGAAAGACCAAGGAACCTGCAATCCGAGACCCAAAAGGGCGAAAGGGTTATCGGCATTAATACACTTAATGCCGATACAAAAAGAGACGGAAGTACTAAAAGCGCAGAGCCCAAAACATGGGGAATCTATCCAAAAGCCAATTATCGAGACCTTAGTTTGATGATCACCAAGAGGAAACTTTAGACAGCAACCAATAAAGCAACAAAAGTGCCCTATTGGAAAACTGAAGCCCACTTAAAGGATCTACCGAAAGGCAAGTCAAAGCTTCTAAGAGAAAACAAGCCATCCACACGCATTCACTTAGTGTCGGCGTCAAAAGGTGTGGCAGTTCCCAAGCAGCACACTTAAAGCATGAAGGCAAACTCCATGAAGAATTAATGGCAAGGTCAAGAGCTCATGACCGGAAGCTCTTAGCCGGAAGCTTTTCCTAAAGCTATCCATACCGATAATCTTGGTATCGATAAAAAGAGGTAGAAATAACATCATAGAGAATCTCCAGAGACCGAGACCATCTTTCTGAGAACCAAGACCGGCACCTTAAAGGAAATAAGCAAAGCCGAAAGAGAGGCTGAGAGCCAAAGCATCCAGAACCAAAGGGAAAAGCGGCTGACAGCGGTTTCTGCTGACTCAATGACAAAGGGGCCCCAATTTATCTATAAATAAGACCCCAGGAGTCTCATTTTGGGGGACTTTTCTGATTCCACAATCTTCCTCTCATTTTTAGGAGAGCAAACCCTAATTTGTAAATCAATTTGGGGATTTCTTATGTATCCTCCTCTATGAGTAAAATCATCAAAGCTCTTAAAGTGGACGTAGGTTCAATCCGAACCAAACCACTATAAATTGTTGTGTTCTCTACTATTTCCGCATATTATATTGTCTTTTATTATGCTTCTGAATGTGTTTTGCTATGCTACCAAATGATGAATTTACGTACATGTCACGGAAAAAGTTGAATTTCTTGTAGTGTTAGAACGAATCTATATGGAAAAAATAAACAATATACATAAATGAATA
The DNA here is from genome assembly GCA_030737875.1 of Allium sativum. Classification (NCBI taxonomy): domain Eukaryota; kingdom Viridiplantae; phylum Streptophyta; class Magnoliopsida; order Asparagales; family Amaryllidaceae; genus Allium; species Allium sativum. The sequence goes on from CM060909.1 coordinate 166,269,964, forward strand.
GTAGCATAAACATATGCTAGATAAAGTAAAAAAAACAAACACCACTGGACTTTTTATATTGGTTGGACCCCCATCCTATATTCCACCCAAAATTCTTACTTCGGCTTTTACTCACTAAATGCTTTCTTTATCCTATGGAAAAGGCTTCATACACTTGTATAATCCACCAAACAAGGCTTTAACACAATTTTTGTTGAAATAATATTTTTGCAGTAGTTATGTCCCTGCAAACTAATTTGCCCAACTGAATTACAATCTCAGATAACTCAGAAGGGTGATATGTTTTGAATCAACATAAATTCTAAGATGTGAATATTGGTCGATGTTTCTAAAAGAAAATTTTAGTGAAATAGAGTTTTTAGAAAATCAAAAATTAAAGAACAGAAATTGAGAGATTAGATAACTAAAATCGCTGAACCAATGCCAAATTTTTGAACAAGGAATGAACCAATGCCAAATTTTATAATATTAAAATCAGGAATAATTGATTAGGGTTCATATAATTCAAAAATTGAAATAATTACCCTACGTAAATTCCTAATTTCTTTCAAAACGAGAGAAAAAAGTGATTTATAGCACCGAATTCTCAAAAAGCAATATGGTATGGCCAAAACCATATTACTATGTCAATAAGTTCCAAAACTAGTCCAAATTAGCAAATAATAGCATCGGGTAAAAGTTAACCATGTACATGTCGTATATATTTTAAAATTCTTAACTATAGAGATCAAAAAACTACAGTCATGGACCCATATCAAATCTGTACAAATGATGCTTCTCAAACCCCAAAATAGAAACATTTTCACTATTTTATTCAAGTTTTGTCAGCAAAAGCAAATTCAATTCTAGCATAAACAAGTTTAATATAAATGTAGCTCACTCACTCTGTAGATTGAATCAAACCTAAAAGACTTGTACATGAAGTCAGTTTTCATTCAGTAAAAACATCCGCCTTCGATAAAATTGAGATCTTCTACAAAAAACAGAAAAGAAGAAGGTGGACGGAAGTTTGACACAACAAATCATAGAGCATAGATCAGAACCAAGCAATAGAATTCAAGTTCAAATGAATAAGAGAAGAGGGAATTACCTTCGAGAATAGCGTGAAAGAATATATAACTCAAAGAATCATCCTTGCACTTGAAACCCGACGACTCGTGTAACGACCCGTATTTTCAGAGATGTAATAATTAATTTATTTAATTATTTAAATGGTGTTTTAGAGTTTTAAATGGTGTTTAATTAAAATTATATGGAATATTTAATTAATATAAATAATAGAATAATATATTAAATTCTGAAGTAATCAGAAATAGCTAAATTCACAATATTGTGTGAATTGGATTATTTATAATATATAATTCAGTTTAGAGTTGAATTATATTCACGAATATATTATATAAACGAAGTTTGAATGTATAATTATATTATAATTAAATTCAAGCTCGAAATGGCACGGCAGTTCGTTATTTGGCGATTTGAACTTCAATTGAATATACAGAATCCGTTTTAAATCGGATTTCTGTGAAACAAGAAACATTCGGAGCTGGTGAAGTATATTTTTCTACTGGAAGAGAAAAATAGGGATTTCATTGTGTAGATTTTTATTTATGTCCAAATCAAAATTTCAAATAGTCGCTATGGAATTCCTTTATAATTTATAATGATTTATTTATATTTTAAAAGGGGATTTCATTATAAATCGAATATCGATTTATATCGGGATTTGAAATATCGAGTTAGAAATTCATATAGGAATATTCTAAAGCTGTATGATATTCTAGTGTGAATATATACGATAATATTTATTTTTAAATATTTAATTTAATTATTTTTAAAAATATTAATATATTTAAATGGGTTATTTAGAGCTTTAAGAATAGCCAGTTTTGCAAACGACCTCCGTTTTTGACGAAACTAATTTTGTTGGATCTGCAATATTAAATTATTGCTAGATTTCAAATTTCATGATTTTTGAAGTCAGTGTGTGGCCGTAAGGATTTTTAATGTGAAAAATAGTCAGTATTTTGGTGGTTAAAAATACGTTGTGTGAGCAAACGAAGTCGGAATTCGACGAAATAAGTTTCATTGGGTCCGTAATGTCAAACTGTAGCTGCATGCCCATTTTGATGATATTTGGGTACCATATGTGATCATAGGAATTTTTAACGATAAATATAAATAGCGGTTGCTTATAAATAAATATAATAATGAATATTTAATTATTTAAAATTCCCTATAAATACACTACCATTTTCCTAAACCTAATTTCTACCTCCCCGTGGTCAAGAGCTTTCTCGGCCACCATCGGATAGTAGAAACGTGAGATGTTCCTCTTTTTAAATTCTTATAAATTCAAGAAGAAATCCATAAATCTCGAGCGTAATATATTTGAAATACTGGGATCAACCTCTTCATTTTCATATAAGTTTCAAGAGGCTTGATGTTGTTTCTGGGTCAACTGTATTTTCCAGCGTATGTGTTTACTCCTAGGGTTCATTCTTTTGTGAAATCAAAGAAGTGTTAAATCTTTTCGAGTTCGTATTTGGAACGAGGAGATCAAATAAATTCGTTTGTGTTTTTATGGGATTTTAACAAAATAAAACTTGTTGCAATCTTTACTCGGTACCACCGTTCTAGCTGAGAAACGCGACTGGCGTAGTGAGATCGGGCTTTGCAAAATTAGGATAGAAAGGTAGAGTTTTCGAAGGAGATTTTAGTGGTGGTCGAGGCTTATAAAATCATTGAATAGGGAAGGAGATTTGTGAGCAGGAAGTTGCTATAATGGCCATTGAAGTATAAATCTAGAGCGTGATTTTTTGTAGCTGCAAGGAAGAAAGTAACTACAGGGTACGGTGGGTCACTGTAAATCATGGGTTTGGGTTTCCAGTTCGCGACAGAACTGATGTCAAGTTGTATGATTTTGGGGTCGATGGGTAGAGAAAGAGATTAGGTATCGGTATAGTTTGTTTAAATTTCCATTGAACATGTGATGCGATGGAGCAGTGGAAGCTAGCGAAATGGTGAATGGGAGTCAAGGCATATGCCTGGGAGAAGAAGGGTTTGGGTGTGAATCCTTGTGTTAAGTTTTTGAGGTGAAATGGTGATTACTGTTGGGTGAAATGGCAATTACTATTGGGTGAATGGTGGAGTAAGGAAACGAGGAGCTCGCTGTTTTTTTGGGAAGAAGAAAGGCTGACGCGGCATTTGTTTGAGCGGGCTGAAATGGTGTTTACATGGGCCAAGGAAATTAAGGTTAAAGCCCAATGATTCAAATACATTAAGTTTAAAATTTATTTAATATTGTATAATAACTTGTAATGCAATATCTTGTACATACGATATCGGAATCTGACGAAACAAGATCCATTGGGATCGTATGGACGAGGCTTCACATTGTAACTGACTAGGAGTGGATTGGAGCTCGATACAATTTATAGCAAAATAAATTTTCCGTCTGAATCAAGCGATGGTTATCGTTGTTAACGATGATCGTCTAATGTGAGTAAAACTCACCAACTTTATCAGTTATATTTTTATACCGTATTTTTAGAACTGATAAATGATGATTGATTGTTGTGTGTTGACTGTTTGGTTGAATTACTGAATTATTTGTTGAAATTATAGATAAGTATATATATATATACAAATTGTTAATCAAATATGATGAAGAAAATTGAAGATGGAGTTATGCAAGGGCTGTCCTGTTTATAGAATAGTGCCTTCGGTTTGTCCAGTCCTAGGACGACCCGTATGGAAGAATGTCTGACATAGTATATTTAATGGATCGCGTAAGTTAATCTCTTTAAATGTATATATGTTTAATGGCAGAGGAATTCGTTTCTCTTAGCTGTATACCCATTGTATTTTTGGGGAAATCAATTTGTGGTTTAGCGCGTATGACGATGTGACGTTCAAAGTGAATAGTTGTGTGATCTGTCAGAGATAAGCGTGGCCTCTAGCCTCACAACCGGGAAATGACAAAAATCGGGCCGGTAGCATGGGTAAGTGGTTGGCTGCCAATTAGGGTGTATTATTACCTATCTAGAGATATTCATTTCATTCTATAATCTATTGTCGATGTTGTCCCATTCAGGAAACGGTTGCTGATCCCAACCGTTGGTGATATACATTCGATACACTCAGGCAAAATGAGTGGTCAGTCATGTAAGGCCGGGTTGCAAGATGTTCTTGTTGAACCCAGTGTATTTCTCTCTAGAGGTACACTATCGGAAGGTGGTTCCATACCTTATCATAGTTGGAAATCCATTACCCAATAAGTGCTCACGGTTTTGATTGTATACTATATATGTGGAACGTGAGATGAAAGCGTTTCTGCTAGATGATTATTATATTGTGGTTGATAGACACTATTATAATATCAAAAGAGTTTTGATATAAAAGATCATTGTTTCTTTCAAAAAGATTAAATTTAAATCAAATTGATTTGGATTCTCATAAGGGAAAAACCCGTTCCGTTATACGACGTGGTCCTATGAGGTATCGTTATTTTTCCCAAACCGTTTTAAATTGTTTACTCATACTAGTCCCATGACTGGCCCGGAGTTTGTTTTGTTTCGTACTCCCTAAACTCTTGGGTGCTCAAATTTGTACGAGCAGTCAAGCAGTAGGGATTTACAGATGCACTAGAAGGAGCTGGAGCTGGAGGCTTCAGCAGCGTTTTTATAGCTATTGTTTATTTCTGCTATGATGTAAGTGTAATACTCTGATAATGTTAATGTATTTGTATACTGATTTTATTTCAAAGATATGTTATCTATTATATGTTGTTCATTCCGCTGTGATATTCATGTTACTCTGATGTTGTATGTTATTCTTCTTCTTTTATTCTAAGTTTCTATCTTATCTATTCTCACCCACTGTTTTCTTTCTATTAGTTTTCTGGTTTCCAGTGTAATTTGGGTTGGACTTGTGTTATTTGGTCAGCTCAAATTGTACTGAAATTTCGGGACACTACATTTGGTATCAGAGCTTAAGGTTAAGTAATTACCTTGGCTCTTTGGCGTGATTCAGTAGAGATGAGATTAGTAATACCCTAGATTGAGTTGAGTGTATATATACGATTGAACGTATTTGTTATTGGATATAAAATGATTTTATATCGTAGAGATTTATTGGTTGAGTGGTTTATGAGTTATGGTCGATCGGTTTGATCCACTGTATTGGTAGGAGTTTCTAAACAATTAAATACGATGAACCGACACTGTATGTTTTGAAAAGACTGTAAATGATATAATTTTGCCAAAAATATATTTTGATATAAACAAATGATTTATATTGATATTATTATTGAATGTGTTCGTTGTAATTATAATCGAACAAGATCATAATTGGAATGGTTATGTAAATAACCAATCATAATTCATACGAATATAATATATGAAATAAGATGAAGTAAATCTGAATTTAGAATCGGAATTGGAATTAAAAGTTGGAGAAGTGTTTGTAAATGGAATTGAATTAAATATATGTGAGTTTTAAAATCCTGGGAGGGTTGAAAATGTTTTCCAAGCTTTGTGAAAGATATTTTGAAATATATTTCAAAGTGGAAATGTTTATAAATGGTTTTGAAATGTGATATAGTATTGAACTCACTTCGATTGCTGGAAAATAAATTCTGATGATGAAAGCTGCATCATCAGTGTTCATTTTTGAGTTGCTGAGTGACGGATTACTATCAAAGATTTTGTTTTTTAAATTGTTTTGCAAAAACAAGTGTTCGTAAATTCAAAGGTTTGAATTATTATTATGATTTCAAATTTGATTTGAAATAAAACCCAGGAAATTAAATTTTTGAATTTGAAACTAAAATTTAACTTATGAAGTTAAAAAGATTCAAATGGAAAAGGTGAATATATAAATTAGAATTTGACTTAAAATAAGTTAAAGAGAATCCAGATTTAATTATGAAATGATTTGGAACGGAATTGAGTTGATAAGTAAGAATTGAATCGAGAATGGAACTCGAGTTTGAAATGAAAATTGGTTTGGATATAAGCAAATAGCTGTGCTGAACAGATATTGATTCGGAATTGGTTGAGATGACATTGGTATATGTTGAATTGATAACAAGTAAAAGTGATAGAGTTGACATGCCCGACAAAAAGGTACAAGTTTATATTTGGTATAAGCATGAGATTTATGGGCCGATTTGGCAAGCCACTTGGCTGTTTGATTTTCTTTTGGGATGGAGAAGGCCCAGAGAGGCAAGTTGGAGTTTGAGCTATTGACCTGTACAAAGGAGGTGCTGGCGAAATTTTTCAAAAATTTCAGGTGTTAGAAAATTTTCATGATTTTTGAAAATTTTCGTTAGTAGGAATAAATAAATATTAATTTAAATTAAATTGGTTCAGTTAAAATTGGAGTTAAGAAGTAAAAAAATAGTTTATAACCCAGTCAATAGGGTTTGTTTTTTACTATAGCAATTTCGAGGACGAAATTATTATAAGGGGGGAAGAATGTAACGACCCGTATTTTCAGAGATATAATAATTTATTCATATAATTATTTAATAGTGTTTTAGAGTTTTAAATGGTGTTTAATTAAAATTATATGGAATATTTAATTAATATAAATAATAGAAAAATATATTAAATTCTGAAATAATCAGAAATAGCCGAATTCACAATATTTTGTGAATTGGATTATTTATAATATATAATTCAGTTTAGAGTTGAATTATATTCATGAATATATTATATAAACGAAGTTTGAACGTATAATTATATTATAATTAAAATCGAGCTCGAAATGGCGCGATAGTTCATTATTTGGCGATTTGAACTTCAATTGAATATACAGAATCCGTTATAAATCGGATTTCTGTGAAACAAGAAACGTTCGGAGCTGGTGAAGTATATTTTTCTACTGGAAGAGAAAAATCAGGATTTCATTGTGTAGATTTTTATTTATGTCCAAATCAAATTTTCAAATAGTCGCTATGGAATTCCTTTATAAATTTATTTATATTTTAAAAAGGAATTTCATTATAAATCGAATATCGATTTATATCGGGATTTGAAATATCGAGTTAGAAATTCATATAGGAATATTCTAAAGCTGTATGATATTCTAGTGTGAATATATACGATAGTATTTATTTTTTAATATTTAATTTAATTATTTTTAAATATATTTATATATTTAAATGGGTTATTTAGAGCTTTAAAAATTGTCAGTTTTGCAAACGACCTCCGTTTTCGATGAAACTAATTTTGTTGGATCTACAATATTAAATTATTGCTAGGTTTCAATTTTCATGATTTTTAAAGTCAGTGTGTGATCGTACGGATCTTTAATGTGAAAAACAGTCAGTATTTTGGTGGTTAAAAATACGTTATGCGAGCAAACGAAGCAAGAATTCGACGAAACAAGTTTTGTTGGTCCGTAATGTTAAATTGTAGCTGCATGCCCATTTTCATGATATTTGGGTATCATATGTGATCATAGGAATTTTTAACGATAAATATAAATAGCGGTTGCTTATAAATAAATATAATAATGAATATTTAATTATTTAAAATTCCCTATAAATACACTACCATTTTCCTAAACCTAATTTCTACCTCCCCGTGGTCAAGAGCTTTCTCAGCCACCATCGGATAGTAGAAACGTGAGATGGTCCTCTTTTTAAATTCTTATAAATTCAAGTAGAAATTCATAAATCTCGAGTGTAATATATTTGAATTACTCGGATCAACGTCTTCATTTTCATATAAGTTTCAAGAGGCTTGATGTTGTTTCTGGGTCAACTGTATTTTCCAGCGTATGCGTTTACTCCTAGGGTTCATTCTTTTGCGAAATCAAAGAAGTGTTAAATCTAGGCGAAAAAATGGTATATGCACATGAAGATATGAAGGAAAGCACCCATACACACAATAGGAGTGTTAGACCAAAAAATGGCACTAACACCCAAATGCAGACCACAGATCACAGAATGCAGAAAATAATAAAATCAAAGGGAACACATGAGGTTTTACAGTGGTTCGGCTGTAGATGTAGCTTACGTCCACTTTATAATCTTATTATTATACTGACAAATTACAAGAATTAGTTACATGCAGGCACACATTCTGTGTGTTAATTGAGATTACAAGAGGAGAATCTAGATGTAGAAAGGTGCGAAATCCTTACACTCGGTAATGGCAGAGAATGTGGAGATGTAGGAGAAAGTCCCAGCCAAAAAGTCAAAGAGAATCCCCTCAAATTTCCATGTAGTGGTGTATTTATAGCTGTAAGAGAGCCTCTGGGAGGACCGGTTCGTGATGAGGCACGTGGCACCCGATCCAGGAAAGTAGGAGTAGGAATAGCCTTTAAGATAGGTCAAGATCTATGCGTGTGTTAGTGTAACGGCCAGAAAATCGATACCAATTTGAGCTGACTAATATCCTACACATTCAACTCAAAGTGCACGAAAATTCAGATCATTAATAGAAAGAAAATTAGAGGTTGAGATAGAAAAGATAGAACTAATAGAATAGAAGAAGAAGAACTCAACTGAACAGAATTAGAGTAAACGTGAAACTCACACTGGAACAAATAAAGTGTATTATATAACATAACTTTGAAATACAAATGTATATACATACCATATCAGAATACAACTCATATATATTACAGCGGAAATAATCTTTAACTAACTAATGGTGAAGCCTTCTGCTTCCAGCTCCTCCAAGTGAATCTGCAAAGCCTGAAACACTTGACTGCCCATACAAATTTGGGCACCCAAGAGTTTAGGGAAAACACAAACTAATAAACTCTGGGTTAGTCATGGGACTGGTGTGAGTAAATTCCAACCATATCGTTTAACTTTAAAAATCCTTTTGAAACAAAAGAATAATAGTAAGACCAGTCCACACATAAACATGGACGGTTTTTACCTTACTATAACCCAAGATAATTTTGATAGCAAATCCAGTGATATTATAATAATGTCTAATCAAGTAAATAACCAAATAGCAGAACGCTTGCATCTCACGCTCCATATATATAGTATAAAATCAAAACCCGCAGAGCGCTTATTGGAGATTGGATTCCAACAGACAATGTATGGAAGCACCTACCTATCAGTGTACTCTAGAGGGCATACACCTGGGTTCAACATGAACGTCTTGCAACCCGGCTACACATGACTGACCACTCATTTAGCTTGAGTGTATCAAATATATTGCCACCCACGGTTGTTGGCCATCCAACCCTAATCCGAAGATACATAATCGAAAAAGAACAAATATGAATTTTCTCTAGATCAGTGACAATACACCCTGCTTAGGGATGACCCAACTAGCCATGCTGCCTAGCCTAACTTTGTTACTTCCTGGTTGTGAGGCTAGAGGCTACGTCTATCTTCAGAACATCTGATCACCACTCACTTTGAATGCAACATCGTCAAACCTGTCAATTCACCGATCGATTTCCAAAAATATCACAGGTATAAAAAGCTAAGAGGAACGAATTCCTCCGCCACCAGACGTAATACCTTTAAATGATCAACCATACGTGATTTGTTAGGCATACTCTGTCAGACACTCGTCCATATAAGTTGTCCTGGGACTGGACAAACAAAAAACACCATTCTAGAATAGGACGACCCTTTAATTTCACTCCGCCTTCAATTATCTTTAGCATTATCTAATTCGCAGTGCTTAGGCCTATACAGAGTGGTTTTCGGATAATAAATCCAACCGGTCTCTCTGTATCGACAACGAAGGTCAAAACACTTCGATAGTCCGTTATTTAACTATCGAAGTAAAAACAACATCCATTCATATGTACAACTAAACATCATACAATCACGAGCGCTTTCTATTGAACATTTATTATTCAAATTCCCACATCTTACTAGATATTTCTCAAAACCCGTTTTAGTCTTTTCATACTTCTTGGAAAACATTCCCAGTTATTATAAAATCTTATTCTCCTGTGTTCTAGAAAATATACATTATTAATGTTCGAAACATTTCCATTGTTTTCACATTCTTTGTTTCCTACACTTGGATAATATACCATATCTACATTGGGAAAATATTTCCAATTTCATTATAAACATTTTAATCTGCCAAACATTCACTTCTAAAACATTATTCACTTTAAAATGTGAATATCATCCCTATTATATAAATCTGAACACCTTTATCGAATAATCTCTTTATTCAAGTAATAATTACCCTTATCTTGTTTACCGAAATCTCTTTCATAATTTTATATGTCCATTCCACTTTATAAACTCTGTTTCTAAGTCAACTCCTCGTTAAATCAATATCAAGTTTATAACTAAATATTGATTACATATCCTATTATAATTTATTGGTTTAAAACTAAAGATTAATTATACTATCAGATTATAATTCCTAAAATAATTTCCTTTACTGCATTCGACGTCGTCGAATTATAGTTCCAATTCCTAATAGTGTTATTTCATTCTAATCCTATTCCAACATCGAAATGATGTCATTGTTTTATGAAACGATTCTTCAATTTCTCTTTCTAAATTAATTCTAATATTTCTTCGGAAAAAACATCGTTACTTATTACTTTAGAATAAGTGGATTTCAAACCAAATTGTTTTCATTCCCTAGGGAGTAGTGTTGTATATAAAAATCACGCTTAAGCTTAGTCAACAATACTAATTTAACGTTATAGTTCAAAAACTTGTCATATGCAGTAATATTCCCCTTTATGACTAATCTTGACATAACTGTCACACTTAAGCCTAGTCAACAACGTTATTTTATCATTATAGTTCAAAACTTGTCATACGCTGTAATATTCGCTTTATAAATAATCTTGTCATCTCTTTCCATTACAAACTGATATCATTTCTCGATAATAGTGAAGTCGTTCAAGTTGTGTATTTTATTTACCTCTCAGAGCTTGATCGACGACGTTCGTACCTTAGAATAGATATAAGTTTGTAATGCTAACTCCCTATTATTTATACTCTGTCAAATCGTATTTCCTGCTTTATTTTAAATATGGTTTTATGACGCCATATCCCTAATTTGAAAACTCAGTTGTTTACCACTATTTATTTAAATATTAACTCTTTGCTGCATCTTTGTTGTATAATTCTATTTATAACTTCTTTTACCCAAAATCCATTTATGTTCTTTGTCTCTTGAAATTTTACTTTTATTTCAGTCGTTTCACTTAGTGCAAGTAACCTCTCATTACCAATTCCATAACATCTTAAATGAGGTCCATTTAGGAAACAATTATTTAATTAAAAATAATTAAATAATATTTTACTTCGTCATTTCTGAAGTAAACAATTTACTTCATCATTAATCTAAAATAGATTGGTTGCTTACTGTATATAAACAATAACTAATTATATTGGTTAAATAATTATTTAATACCTCATTAATTAAAAAGGATAATTAGTAAGGAATCTTCTTAATTTTTGATCAGTTTATGGCTAAGTTATTTTCATTAGATTAATTGAAGACTAATTAATCTAATAATCCTTTCAAAATAAATAGTTGATTAAATCAACTTCATTCCATCAGTAAATTCGTTAACTGATTTCAATTTATTCTTGCCATTAGATTAATATAACTAATCTAAAAATATTTCTTAACTGTTTTCTTTTAAAATAATTATCCAAATTATTCAGTCGTAGGATAATTGCAGCTTCATAATTTATTTAAATATCAAATACTCGTTTGTAAACGAATTATAAAATACCAGTTTATAATAGGATTTCTATTATAGTTTAAACTTTGCTTTAATTATAAAAATATAATTTTTATAATTAACTTCGTTGATTTTCCTGACGACCAATCGACTTCTTAGCAAAACTATGGGTTTATGGTCGACTGTTGCCACTTTCTTAATTGATATCGTTTATTGATTAAATCAAAACAAATGTTGAATTTCCATTCAATCTTCAATATTCACACGGGTTTAAATGTCATTTGGGCTCAAATAACGCATATATAAAACAAACAGTACATACAAATATTGAGGAATCCGGTTGGATTCCTCCAACCGATTTCCTGCATCCACAGATGTTAGTCAACACAATTATCACTAAATTTATACTAGGGAATATTATAATCGATAGAATTAGTATCCAATCGATGATGTGTACATATGCAACAATATATATATATATATATATATATATTTCAACCAATTTTAATTGTAATCTACCTAAACAACCATCACACAGCATTCAACCATTATTTATCACTATTAAAACATGATTATAATATTTTAAAATAAAACAGAGTGAGTGAATTTACTCACCTTTGCGCGTTAACCGTTAAATAACGATTTGCGTCAGTCGATTAAATCAGGCGTTCAGTTCTGCCGTAAATTCAACATGCTTCAAATTGCTCCAAACCTACTTCATAGCATCGCGGGCTCCCGTGCGATTCCAAAGTGACCTGTTCTTTTACGTTTGGATAACGTATGAGCCAGGTATAGCACTTACGAATTTATACGTTATTTTTTTTTAAACTTAAATTATATTCAATTAGCTTTATCCTTTATAACCCATCAGCCCATCACTAATTTGAACCCATAGCGCCTATACTCCATAATGATGTCGCTTCCCAATACGATTAGTGTCGGTGTCCTCTTGAGTTAAAACTACTACTTCTGCCATGTCATTGATCCGCACACACCATTTTCCACAACTTTAAATGTGTTTCTCCCGATCGCCTCGTTATCCACTCGCCCCTACTATTCTTGCTCACGAATTTCAGCCGTCAGGCCTTGCTCACGGCTTGCACAGCAGGCTCCATTCTTCTTCACATATCTTTCTGCTACTCCCACGTCTTAACGCACCACGCAACCCCTCCTCATTTCCATGCATTTTGCACCGTTCAATATCACCATTAACACATAGCTGACCCTCTTTTTATTTCACCCTATGGAAACTTTCTTCCATGCAATATCCACTATCATACACCACTAACTTCAAATTAAATACACCGTAGTCCTTACGTTCCAGTCCCTACGTGTATACTCTGTGTGTTCTGCAAGCCTTCGTCATGTATGGCCCAATCCACCCTACCAGACAAGCCACGCACTCATCACTACCAGCTCCCCTTCACATTTAAACGCTGCCCCACTTCTAAACACCATGACCGTCGTTGCGTTTACATCCTCTCCCAAACAAGAAATTGCGCCTTCCTCCTCCCAGTCCACCCACACACCACGCAAGTTCTAGCGAAATCCCGAACTCCATTTGCAACGTATGTTTTCGCCACTCTTTTACAGCTTTCTCGTTTCATATCCTCCATGAACACTCTCATGTTATGCTTCACGTCCGCACCATCTTCTACAGCATCTTTTCCACCACAATTCACACTACCACCATTTCATCACCATCCATACAACCACGTGCATTCATCTCCAGCCACACGTCGCCTCACCGTTCCCACCTCTTTCATGCCACCTTGAACTCTGCCATCAATCTTCATCCCTCTCCGACGTTTCTAGGCTTTAGCCCGTCCATAATACACTGAAAGAACTTCACTTCAGACTGAGAGATCCCTTGTATTTCCATCACTTTTTGAATACTGCGAAATAGGCTTGAGCTCCCGAAAAGGATACCAGCAGGTAGCCGTGAACAAGGGAAGGTTCATGAATTTCGTTTCATTCATCTTAAAATTGAAATAGATTTTCATGGCCACGATGAACATTGCGTATTTCACTTTACCGAAGTAGAATTAAAAACAGGGTAAAACGATCCTATATATAACTATATATAGAAGAAGAGGGATAATGTTCATGTCGCATCTAACCTATATAGGGTAAGCACTGCCATATTCCTAAGCGCGTGATTTTGATTTAACATAGGGTATGGTTTGTAATACCGAGGCATGTACGGTTGTATGGGTCTCAGCTTGGTTACTTCGGCATGAAGGCTCAAGGATATGGCTCTATGACAATAGGTTGGTAGGTGTACCTTTTTGTTTTTCTTAAGGAAGAAGGCATATATTTGGTTAGAATTCATGGTATAAGTATAATTTATTACTAAATGTTAAGTTTGTGGATCGAACCACTAAATGGGAACATAACCTTTTTGAACCAAAGTTTTAGCTCATTGTGGCGTTGGTGTTAATGGATATCAAAGCATGTATTACTATTAGTCGTGTTAATTAATATTACCTACCCAGTAGGCTTGATGTAGGTAAGAACTATATATTTCTCCACAGTCTACTCTATTTAAAAGTAGGCTTAGAATTAGGGTAAGGCATTGAGTTTTCATTTCGGTCTAATATCAATTGTTTACATCGTTTTCAGTATGTATGATACTTCATGCTTAGTCTAGGGTAGGTTTGTAGACTATAAACTTAGTTGCTTGGTTTCAAACCTTTTTCATATCTTAGGCGTTAAGTATTAGGGTGTACGACTATTTTGAAGTTTATGCGGTCTGCGTTATAAGGAAAACTGTTTATTTACAGCCTGCTACGGACAAAACTAAAAATATGGTTGTAGCGAGGCGTCACGATCCCAAAAATATAATAATATCAGTAGGTTAACTCATATTGTGAAACCTCAAATATATAAGGTGCAAAATACTCCAAATAAAAGTTGCGTATTTAATTAATTAAAAATTTCAGTAAAATTCTAAAAATTAAATTATAACTACGCCTTAAAGGAATCTTGTCCAAATTCGAATCCGATATTTAAATATATTTAATTAACCGTTATGGTCTATATACGATTTCATAGCGACTTTCTGAATATTTGATTTGGACATATCTTGCAATCTATAACACGAAATTTCCATTTTCTACTTCCATTAGAAAGATATAGTTCAACAGATTCGAATGTTTCTTGTTTCGAGGAAATCCGACTTGTAATGGATCCTGTACGCTCAGTTGAAGTTCAAAACGTTAAATTACAAACTGCAGCGTTGTTATGAGCTCGATTATATTTAATATATATTTTTATACGCTCAACTTCATTTTAATTAATATATAAATCCACTTATATTACAATTTCAATAGTTAAACTGATTTAAATATTCAAAACAAACCGATAAAAATGCGGGACGTTACAGTTAGCAGGTTCGGTGGTCAGTTTGTGGTCGTGGTGGCGAACTGGAGGTGGATCGTGATGGAATTGGTGTTGAGGTCTAGGGGTCGTGACCCATATATGCTCCAAGAGTCGGGGGGTCACGAGCCGAGGAATGGTGCAGGAGTCGAGGGTGCATCACGAGCGAGTCGTGGTCCATGGGTGAGTCACAAGCCGAGTGGGGGGGAGCCCTAAGGGGCGAGCTGGTGCTAGGATCCAAGTTCTCGATGCTAGTTTACATCAGTTCACGGAAACGAGCATAACTTTCAAATTGTAAGTCTGATTGAGACAAACCAAAGCTCTACCTGGTGCTAATTCAGAGGGCTACAGGTTTTACCATGAAAAGCACCATAATTGCTGTTTTAAGGCACAAAAGAGGTCGTGTGACAGGAGTTTCGGGTCTGTTTGTGTTGATGTTGCGATTTCGACCAAACCACTTCATGTTTGTTGACGATATTCTCAGTGGCTGAGCGCGTTGCTATTTAGAGATTCCATGTGTGACAGCTTTGACCAAAAAGTGTTTCAACAACTTTGCCCCCCAGAACATATCTTGCTGGTTGAAGGAACATGTGTTCTGGATAATCCGAGAAATCTATAATCTGCACCTGCAAAGAGATAAGACAAACAATGCAAGAATAATCCAGAGGCAGCCTTACCGGAATAAGACGACCAAGGAAATTATAAAGGAAGGTCCATGACAGCCTTACCGGAGTAAGACGACCAAGGAATTGCCGTGAGGTTTCAAGGCGGCCTTACCGGAGTAAGATGACCAAGGAAAAGCAATGAAAGTTTGTTTATACTGGACGGTCCAGTTCGGAGCCGGAGCTTAATGCTTATTATCGATTCATGAAAGTACGACGGTCGTTAGTCAGAAACGACTAGAGACCACTACCTGGTTCCGTGTGTGCGGGCTGATGTGCCCGCGTTTATTACGTCTAGAGAAAACAAAAAGGGGCGAGAAGTCACCTAAAAGCCTAAACAACGAATAGGGGTCTAGCAAACTAAAAAGATCCCCTGAGTGGGATCAGTTAATGATAATCCCGCGATTGCTCGATCCGGATCGTTCCCTCTTCGGGGAATAAGTGCTGGCATCGCAGGTGTGGGCGCTGTTGGTCTCGTGACGTACTCGAGCAACTCTCCTCGTTTGATCTGATCCTCAATAAGGTCTCGTAAATGTCTGCAGTCGTCAGTGTTATGACCTTCTATGTCATGAAATATGCAATGCCTTCCAGAGTTGCATTGTGCTAGTGTTGGCTCCCTCTTGGGAGGCCTCGGATAGGAGGCAGCACCCCTGTATCCATGTAGATGTTGCCCAGAGTGTCATTCAGTTTAGTGTATTTGTCGTATCTAGACCCTTTCTAGGGTGGAGCATTGCGGTCATTCTTTGCAGCGGATGTTCCTTTGCCTTTTTCATTGCCTTTTCCTGAATTAGACGGTGCTCCATCTTTAAGCATGTTGAGGTCCAGAATAGCTTTTTTAGATTTTGCGTCTTCCTCGTGGAGAAATCTATCTACTTCAAAGTAGAATTCACCGAGATCTCGCGGTGGGTCCCGGTACGAAGAGGTTTTCAACTGCAGTGTATCCAGAACACCGGAAACTGCCGCTATCAATGCCATAAATGGTTCAGGTCTATCTACAAATGCCACTGCAGCATTGAATCTTTCCAGGAATGAGCACAGAGTCTCTCCAGACCTCTGCTTGACTGAAGTGAAGGACATGGCATTCTTGGGTCGTGCAACCAACATGTTCCAATTGTTGATTGATTCCGGAGCTAGCTGCTGAATCCACATAGCAGCTATATCAGTCAGAAAGAGAGGAAAGTACTTTTCCATGACGTTTTCTGACGCCGATTGAACTTCTATATGCCATTTGTAGCGCATCAGATGCATGATAGGATCGGTCTTGCCGTTGTAGGGCCCCAATTGTGCAAGACTGAAATCTGGGGGATTACGGGAATTTCTGATTTCCTGAGTAAATGGAGTGTGTTTGACGTTATCCACGTCATTCTGATAAGTGCGGCCTCTCGAGAGGCGTTCAATCAGATTTGCTAGTCGATTTCCTTCAAAAAGCTGTTGCAAATTGCCGATATCAGAGTTGGTACCCCGAGTGTTGAGTGCAGGAGACCGAGGAAGCTTTTCGTGAGCTGCTGGGAGCAAGTCGTGAGGACCGGTTCATGGGCCATGGAGGCGAGCCGATCGCGTGGTGGGTTCCCATCACGAGCCGGGTCTAGAAGCCCATCACGACCCAGAGCTAGATGCCCATCACGAGCCGAGTCTGGATGCCCATCACGAGCCGGGTCCTGGTGTGGAGTGGGAGCTTGCATTCTAGTATCCATTTGAATCGGAGCTGAATATGGTTGAGCCTGACCATTTTTAGAAATGAGGGGGTTTCCCCCGAGTCCATGTGATGCACTAACCGCTTCTGGGGCCTTATTTCCAATGTTTTGATCGTTGCTCGGCCTTCCATCCATCCGAGCGAAGAATCCATCGATCAACTCCTGTTGTTTCCTGAGGAGGTCATCTTGCCTTGCCATCTGGGTTCTCAATTCAGTGAGAACGTCATCCATCTCTTCTCTAGTCAATAATGCAGAAGGATCTCCATGAGAGATGCCCCCGGCTTGCCTCGTTTCTAGTGCCTTCAGCATTAGCATCCTCAGCATGAGAGGAAGTTCCAGTTTTATTCCTTTTGATTGCCATCGATCTAGTAGCCAAATAATCCAAGCTAGAAGGTGAAATTGTCGTGTGCCCCCTTCTCGGCACGCCAAAATGTTAGACCAAAAATTGGCACTAACACCAAAATGCAGATCACAGATCACATAATGCAGAAAATAATAAAATAAGAGGGAACACACAAGGTTTTTATAGTGGTTCAGCTATAGATGTAGCCTACTTCCACTTTATAATCTTATTGTTATACTGACAGATTACAAGAATCAGTTACATGCAGACACACAATCCGTGTGTTAATTGAGATCACAAGAGGAGAATTTAGATGTAGAAAGGTGCAAAATCCTTGTACTCGATAATGGCAGAGACTATGGAGATGTGGGAGAAAGTCCCAGCCAAAAAGACAGAGAGAATCCACTCAAAATTCCATGTAGTGGTGTATTTATAGCTGTAGGAGAGCCTCTGGGAGGACCGGTTCGTGATGAGGCATGTGGCACCCGATCCAGAAAAGTAGGAATAGCCTTTAGGATAGGTCAAAATCTATGTGTGTGTTAGCAGTTTCGGTGGTCGGTTCATGGTCATGGGATCGTGGTGGCGAACTGGAGGTGGATCGTGATGGAGTTGGTGTTGAGATCTATGGGTCGTGACCTATATATGCTCCACAAGTTGGGGGGTCACGAGCTGAGGAATGGCGCAGGATCCGAGGGCGCATCACAAGCGAGTCGTAGTCCATGGGTGTGCCATGAGGCGAGTTAGGGGGGCGAGCCGATGCCAGGATCCAAGTTCTCGATGCTAGTTTACATCCGTTCACGGAAACGAGCATAACTTTCAAACCGTAAGTCCGATTGAGACAAACCAAAGCTCCCCCTGGAGCTAATTCAGAGGGCTACAGGTTTTACCATGTAAAGAAATGTAATTGTTGTTTTCAGGCCCAAAAGAGGTCATCTGATAGAAGTTTCGGGCCAGTTTATGTTGATGTTGCGATTTCGACCAAAGCGCTACATGTTTGTTGATGATGTTCTCAGTGCCTGAGCGCGTTGCTCTTTAGAGATTCCATATGTGACAACTTTGACCAAAAAGTGTGTCAACAAGGAGGCAAAGAAATAATTCACTCTATGGATAGTGGAGTCCCCCGCCTTTCAACTAACCCAATTTCCCTTAAGCTTCAATTAAAGACTAATTGAATGAGATAAAAGGCCTCATGCATTCTGCATGACTTATTAGTGGCCGATGACAATTAGAAGCTTCATGAATGGGTATTTTGGGGAATTCCCAAGAAGAGTGATTAGGGTTATAGGATTTTAGATCAAGTATATATAGCCCTTTGTTTCATGTATTTTGGATCCCTTTTTTTATCAGACGAAATTGTAAGTGATCAAATGAATAAAACATGGCTTCTAAGCCTCTTTCTTTTATGTCTATCTTATGTCTCTTTAATTTTTATGCTCTCTACTTATGTTCAAAGCTTAGATTTATTTACATGCCCTCTAATTTATGTTCATAGTTTAAATTTATTTACATGCACTTAGTTTAGTCCTTTTCTTATTCCATTTAGATTTTCTTTCTTTAGTTTTGTTTATGTTGAAACTTACATGTGTTGACATGATAACACAATTTAGTATCTAAGCCCCTACAATTTAGGGGTAAGGAAGCTCTCTAATTTTATGTAAGTTCAACATTTTTATGATTTGTGAGCCTCTCTAATTTGTGCTTCATGGTAGTGAATTTTGATGTAAGTTTATACAAGTGGGTTTGATAGTTTATGTTGCATATGCAAATGAGCTATTCTTATTCAATGTAAACACAGATTACATCAATATTTGCTAAGTGGTTTTTGATTAGGAAATAAAAGCAAGATCAAAATATGATGATTTATGTCACTAATTACAATAGTGAATATATCATACTTTAAATAGATTTTGCTTTTCATTCATTTTAATGAGAACAATGAGTTATTTAATTGTTGTATTATAGTTTGATAGTTTATGTTATGTTAACTAATAACATAAATAAACTACATTTATGATAAATGCAACATTTGTGCCACTTAATATTAAAAATAGAGATCATAGATCGTATGTTTGTTGTTAATTTGCATAAATATGAGAGGGGATTTACCACTAAATTTCTCTCTACTCGTATATTTAGCTCTCAACTTAATTTCTAGTTTTCATTAGTTTTTGTTAGTTGAAACAGTCCAAAGTTTAGTTTAATTTGATTGAGTAAGATTAAAATTACTTTCCCTGCAGATCGACCCGTACTAGCCCCCGTACTAACAATTGTACACCGTGCGCTTGCGGTTTTATTATGATATTTTTTTTGATGGTTTTCTAATTCGATAGAAAGACTATTTGGCAAACAAGTTTTGGGCTCCATTGCCGGGGAAAGAAATTTAATTTTGATTTTATTCTTCGGATTAATTTTTTAGTTTGTTGTTCTTTAAAAAAAAATTGTGTGCATTTTGTGTGCTTGTTTAGTCTTAGTTTAGTTGTGTTTAATTTGCATTAGTCTTCATTCAAAAAAAAAAAAAACTTGTTGTGTTTTTTATTTTTTTATGTGTATTGATTTGTGCATTGTTTGTTTTTAGTATTTGCATTTGTTTTTTTCCTCATTGAAGAAAAAACAATCAAATTGCATTTTCTATTTTTTTTTGTTTCTGTTCTGTTACAACCAAACTTCTATTTTTAGTTTACTTTGCATTTTAGCTTCAAACTTCCTTGGAAAAAAAATCACTTGTCTTTCTCCTGTTTATATATCGTCGTCCTTTTTCAGGTAGTCAAAGCAGAATTGGAAAGGAATAATATTTGGAATTGCTTTGCTTGCTAAACCGCTTTGCTTTCTTGCTAAAATGCTGCTTAAAAAATTGCTAATAAATTCTACATGCTCAGGTATCGTGTTTTAACCCCTTTATTTTAATTGCATCGTTGTTCGCTTGCATTAGCATTTAAAAAAATCTAAAAAATAAAAATTCATTCATAGTTGCATTGTTAATACACGTTTAATTTCTGTTTTGCATTCATCTCATCTTATTTTCTTTTCTTAAGGGCACACCCCAATTCACATAAGGTGAGGAGTTTATTACCCTTTCTTAGCCCAAAAAATTTCATATCATCTTAGAATTTGACTAATAATAACGGTTAGACGTTAGATTTAAGGGAGTTGCGGGCTCATCGAGGGCTTAATTATATTACGATAGTTGATATATTTGGAAAACGAATTATTTCTTAGTGTTTAGACTACAGAAAAGAAATAATCGCTTATAAATATTATGGTGATTCATAAATATTATATCGGTTGTTACTCTGAAGGTATTAAACCTTCGGCTGCATTTCTAGGGTGATTCCTGGCGCACCGATAACTCCTGTCCATTAACTGGCTGAGAAATCTTTTGTTTTAAGTAATCAAACATGTCATTTTATAATTTTGGGTTAGGAGCCACTAAGGACAGAAAATTTGTTGTTAATACTTGCATTCATTTAGTTACATTAGGTTCATGAACATATAAAAAAGAAAAATCCAAAATCCAAAAAAAAATTCATCTTCATTTGTAAATCAAATCCTTTTTTCTCTTATCCCAAAATTCAAAATATATATAAATATATATATTCATTTTGTAAAAATAAACTTTCCTTTCTCTTTAATAAAAAGAACCAAAAAAATCAAAAATAAAAAATAACCCCCCCCCCTCTTTTCCTTTTGTAAACATTTTTAACATCTCTTTTCCTTCTTTGTTTAAAAAAATAATTCAAATTCAATAAAAAAAAGTATTTCAAAACAATTCTCGTTTTATAAAAAAAAATCGTTTATATTCTCTTCTCAAATTTGTTTTTTCTCGTCTTCCCTAATTCTTCTCGCTAGTCAATGAGGAGTTGGACTCGTGATCCTTCTATTAATCGTTTAGTTCGAACAAACATTCCTTCAACCATGACCGAAGAAAATCCCCCTTGAACTCTTATGGAATGAATCTTCCCCGATTGGGTTTCTATTCCGTCTTGCATCATATTGCCCGTACCAATGGGTAACCACTTTGAAAATCATTCCAATCACATAAATGCTCTTCCAAAATTCGAAAATTTTGAGCGTGATGATCCTTACATTTTCTTAACCAAATTTGAAGAAGTTTGTGCAACCATGAAATTTCAACGACTAAGTGACGATGGAATCAAACTTAAGTTAATTTTATTTGCACTTAACAATTACGCCAAAAAAATGGTTATATAACTTGCCTTCAAATACGATTGGAATGAAGGGACGAATTTGTGAAAGTTTTTCTAAAGAAATTTTACCCCTCAGGAAAAACATCAAAAATTCGAAACAAAATCGTTAATTTTAATCAATTTGGAGGTGAATCCTTTGCAAAGTATTTCGAAAGATTTAAAGAATTTCTAGTTAAATATCCACATCATAATTTTGAAAAATGGACTTTTTGTCATATTTTATACGATGGACTCGAAAATGACTCTCGAACCATGCTCGAATCGATGTGCCAAGGAAACTTTCTAGCCTAAAATCACGATGCCGCTTGGCAATTTCTCAAAAATTTGGCCAAAAAGTCAACCTAATGGGAAAGACGTAACGAGAAATTGACTTATTCCCAATCAATCGTTCCTTCGGTAGGATCTTCAATGGCCTTAGAAGTGAAAATAGACGCTACTTTAACCAAATTCGATAATGTCCTGTCATTAACTCAAATAAATCAAGCTTAAGCGTCTCAGTCCTCATGTTACAAATGTAACGATCCTAACGACATTATCGATCAATGCCCACATTCGTCAGAACAACTCAACGCATTTAATAAAGTTAGGAATGACCATTCTCCCCAATGTACAATCCGGGTTGGAGAAACCATCCTAACTTCTCTTGGGCCCAAAACAATGCAAATTAGAATTTGGTTCGACCCCTTTTAAACCATTTTCGAATAATCCTTCGAATCCCCCCTTTCAACAAAATCAATTCCAAAATATTCTGCCACCTTCTTTAAATAAAGCGCAACAATCTATTCTTCCCCAAGATGATAAACGATTGACTTCACTTGAGAAAAGTCTTGAAACATTGACTGAAGCAACGACTCAAAATCTCCAATCAAATAGCAATTTGTAAAATTTATTGACTTGATACATGCAAAACACGAGTCAATCGATCGCTAAACTTGTAATGCAAATGAGTCAGTTAGCCACTTCCATAAGTAAACGGGAGCGAGGCACTTTGCTGAGTCAACCCATTCCAAACCCCAAGAGTCAAAATCCTAATCCAAACTAAGCTCATGTCATTCAGGATAGTAATCTAACTCAATTGAATGTTGTCACGACTTTCCGATCCTGTAAGAAAATTGATAATCAAGTTGAAAATCCAAATAACTTACCGGATGCTCCTCTCGACGCTTCCAAAACCATGAATGATCTTAATTCAAATTCTGAGTCTAATTCTTCTCCAACTCAAGTAGACCGACCTACTGAGTTTTGAGTTCCATTTCCTTATCGTCATTGACTAAAGAAACATTCTGACCAGATGGAAAAGATGTTGGAAATTTTCAAACAAGTGAATGTTAACATTCCTCTTCTTAACATCGTTCAGCAAGTCTTCAACAAGTCCCAACCTACGCTAAATTTCTTAAGGACTTGTGTACCCAAAAAGGACACACTCATGTACCCAAGAAAGTTTCCTTAGCCGCCGGACTCAGCGAAGTCTTGATCCAATCAATCCCCATCAAATACAAAGATCATGGATGCCCTACGATCTAATGCACGATAGGAGATAAAACAATTAATAAATGCTTAGTTGATTTGGGTGCGAGTGTCAACTTAATTCCATACTCAGTTTACCAACAACTTGGCTTGGTTGAACTTAAACCAATGAGAATAACTCTTCAATTTGTTGATCGTTCAAATAAGAAACGCGTTGGAGAAATCAAGAATGTACTCATCAAAGTTGGTCAATTCATATTCCCTGTTGATTTCATCATTTTGGAAACTCAACCTATGAATAATCCAATGATTCAAATTCCATTGATTTTAGGCCGACCCCTTTTAGCCACTTCAGATGCTCTAATAAATTGTCACAACAGTTCAATGAAAATAACTTTTGGAAACAAGACTTTAGATCTAAATACTTTCAATCTTGAAAGTCATTCGAATAAATTATGTGACCAAACCTTTGAAGTTAATGCCACTCACAAAAATTTCGAAAACGAATCGATTGACCTTAATGATGAATGTGACGTCGGGTACGAAAAATTGTTCCAAAGTGCTCCTAACGAAGTCGAATACACTCTTCTATTTGAATCGCTTTCAGTTGAGTCCAAATCTCAACCAAGTTCTTTGATCAAGCAATCACCGAAGTCTGATCTTAAACCTCTTCTCAATCATCTTAAATACGTCTACTTAGGTGATAACAAAACTTGTCCTATCATGATTTCTTCAAATTTAACTCGTTGACTCTTTCTAAAAATAAAGACATAATCGGTTGGTCCATTTCGGACATTAAGGGAATTAGCCCCGCAATCGTTCAACATCGTATTCACTTAACCGACAAAGCAAAACCCACTCGTGAAGCGCAACGTAGGCTTAACCCTAAAATGAAAGAGGTAGCTCGCGAAGAAATTCTTAAACTTCTTGACAATGGTATCATTTACCCTATTTTCGATAGTTTATGGTTCAGCCCCATTCACGTTGTTCCTAAAATGCCTGGACTCGCCGTTGTCACAAATGACCAAAACGAACTTCTTCTAACTTGTACTCAAACGGGTTGGCATGTTTGCATCGATTATCAATAATTAAATGCTGCAACACGTAAAGAACACTTTCCTCTTCCCTTCATCGATCAAATGCTCGAACGTTTAACTGGCCACATATTCTACTGCTTTCTTGATGGTTATTCCGGTTATAACCAAATTCTAATCACTCCCAAAGATCAAGAGAAATCGACTTTCACATGTCCATTCGATACCTTTGCTTACCGACGTATGCCTTTTAGTCTTTGCAACGCTCCTGCAACTTTCCAACGATGTATGGTTGGCATTTTTTCAATATTATTGAACGCTTTCTTTATGGATGATTTTTCGATCTGTGGCGATTCTTTTTCCTCTTGTTTACATTGTCTTGAACTTGTTTTAAATTGATGTAAAGAAAAACACTTAACGTTAAATTGGGGAAAATGCCACTTTGTGGTCAAACAAGGCATTGTCCTTGGACATGTAATTTCAAATAATGGAATTGAGGTAGATAAAGAGAAAGTTGACATTATTTCCAAACTACCCATTCCAAAATGCGTTAAAGACATACGTTCATTTCTTGGGCATGCTGGCTTTTACCAACGCTTTGTGAAAGATTTTAGCAAAATCACTCGTCCTTTGACTACTCTTCTAGGAAAGGACGTCCCATTCGAATTTAACTTTGAATGTGTCGCTTCTTTTGAACATCTTAAAAACGAACCCATTTCAGCCCCGATAATCTGCTCGCCCAATTGGGAAATTCCTTTTGAAATCATGTGTGATGCTTCTAACCTCGCGGTTAGTGCTGTTTTAGGACAACGCATCAACCAAATCTTCCACATCATTTACTATGTGAGTATGACCTTGAACGACGCTCAACTCAATTATACGACCACCGAAAAAGAACTTTTAGCTTTCGTTTTTGCGCTCGAGAAGTTTCGATCTTACTTGGTTGGTACCCACGTTACGGTCTACACTGACGATTCTACTCTGAAATACCTTTTTGTCAAAAAGGATGCTAAGTCACGCTTATTTCGATGGATCATTTTACTTCAAGAATTCGATCTTACAATCAAAGACAAAAAAGGATCAGATAACGTCATAGCCGATCACTTATCTAGTCTTCCGAACGCTCCATTTTTTCTACCAATCATCGAAAATTTTCTCGATGAACAACTCCTTTCTGTTTTAATCGACCCTCGGATTGACGACATAGTGAACTATCTAGTCACTAAGGAAACCCCCTCATTTTGATCCAAACAAGATAAATGCAAATTTCTTTTCCAAGTGAAAGACTTCTACTGGTACGACCCATACTTGTTTAGGTATTGTCTAGACCAAGCCATTCGTCGACGCATTCCTGATAGCGAAATGAGGAGTGTTACCTCAATTTGCCAAGATCATGTGTGCGGTGGAAATTTTGGTCCTAAGAAAACCACTGAAAAGGTGCTTCAATGTGGTTTTTATTGGCCTACTCTTTTTAAAGACACGTTAGAATTTTGTAAAACTTACAATCATTGTCAAATGCTAGGAAAGATCTCTCGACGAAATATGATGCCTTTGAACGCTATCCTTATGATCAAAATCTTTGACGTTTAGGGTATTGATTTTATGGGATCATTCCCAAACGCTTTCGAAAACTTGTACATTCTTCGTGCTGTCGACTACGTTTCGAAAAGGGTCAAAGTTGTTCCATGTAAAACCAATGATCATAAAATTGTTGTGAAATTTCTAAAAGAAAACATCTTCTCGAGGTACGGCACACCTCGCACAATATTAAGCGATAATGGAACGCATTTCTGCGATTGATCTTTTGAATCCTTAATGAAGAAATATTCGATAACCCACAAGTTATCCACTCCTTATCATCCGCAAACTTTTGGTCAAGTCAAAGTTTCGAATCATCAAATAAAACAGATTTTGGAGAAAATTGTAAATAAAAATCAAAAAGATTGGCCATATGTAACAACCTGGATCTCGATTGGCTAGCTGCTTGACTTTTTCCTTTTCTTTTGGATTGATAAGGGCCCTGCGAGGCAAGTTGTGGTTTTACCGATCAACCCGTACAAAGGAGGATATGGCGAAAATTTTCAAAAATTTAGGGTGTTAGCCAAAAAATTTAGAAAATAGAAAATTCTTAGAAACTAAAAAGTCGAAGAGTGAAAGCCAGAATGAAAGTTGAGGTGGTTAGTTAAACAACTTTCAACATCATTCCTTTTCGAGGACCAAAAGATTTTAAGTGGAGAAGATTGTAAAAACCCGGATTCTCAGAACCAGTTCAAATTTTTTATTTTAGCTATTTTAATGGATTTTGAAGAATTAAAATGATTTATTTTAAATAATAATGATTAAAACTTTATTTTAAATGAAGTAGAATGTATAAATTTATTTTAATTATAAAACGAGCCTGAAATGGCGTGGTAATTCGAAGATTCGATTTTAAATTTCAATTGAAAGTATAAAATTCAAAATAAATCGGAGTTTAGTAAAACCAAAAACTTTAGAATTTGTTTAATTATATCTTTCTAATGAGTGTAAGAAATTGAGATTTCATAAGATAAATTTAATGTTATGTCCAGTTCAAAATTTAAAATAGTCGTTATGGAACTTATATGTATTTTAATATAACATATAGCCCTTAAAAATAGCCATTTTGCAAATGACCTCCGTTTTCAATGAAACCACATTTGTTGGATCCGGAATGTCAAATTATTGGTAGATTCCAATTTTCATAATTTTTGGAATTAATATGTGAACGCGGTGAATTAAAACGTGTTTTGTCAATTTAAATTGAATTGGATTGACCCGAAAAAGGCCATTTTTCAAACGGTCTCCAAATTCGATGAAATTAGTTTTGTTAGGACCGTATCGTCGAAACATAGCTAGATATATTTTTCGGGAATTTTTGGAGCCAGTATATGGCCCTGGAAAATTAAAATATACGTTTAAATTCAATATATATTGATTTATATTTTAATTTTGACGAAAACTGATCGAAACAGTCAAATTGGCTTACGATACATATCCCTATGTCCAGAATGGGGATATTTGGTTAGGAACGATAGTCGTTGGGTTTCATTTGGAGTTAGGATGAAAACTTTCATATTTAAGAGATAAACGAATTAAAATATTAGTAGTATATATATAAGCTATCTCTATCGTTAACCCTAGGACCCGTTTCTTTTTCCGTCGTCACTCTCTTATCAACAGCCGAGATCTTCTAAATTCCCCCCTCAATTTCTTTTCAATGGCTAATCGAAATCAAATACTTATAAAACAAATATTAAAGATCTTTTCATTGCCTTTATTTTGATAAGGATAAGATTGGATTTGGTTGAGGGAGTTGTTCAATTTTGGAGCCCGAAGACAGCTCGTTTGAGCGTGATTTTTGGAAGCTTCAGGGCGACGAGGTTGACGCCCTCTCTGGCATAGGATGTCGACTCGAAGGGGGTTCAGGTGGTGACATCTGATCGATGGTAGGGCGGCCATAGGGTAGCGAGTGTGGAGAAGATTGGTTGGGAAGCATGGGTTCGGTTACCTGGAGGTTTAAACGATGAAAGAAGACGATGAGCGACCTAATTTTTTTAATTAGGCAAAAATTAGGTTAATGAATTATTTAAATTATTTGTTAATAAGGTTATTAATTTATTCAATGTATAAACAAGTGTATCTTTCATATACGACAGCAGAATTGAACGATTTCAATTGCGTTGAGATCGTATCAAAGAGCACTACGCTATGGAATTGACTAGAATCAAAATGGAGCAAACTAGAATTTGAAGCAAATTCAAATCTGAACCATAATAAAATTCATAAATAAAGAATGGATGGGTGGAAACTGACGGTGAGAACTCTTTCTCACTCAAATTATTTTATAGTTAAATACATTTTAGTTTGCAGACGAGGCTTAGTAGCCCATAACACTATTTACTGTACAAACCATGGTTGTTTGTTTGAATTGAATTGTGGTGAAAATGACTATATTGTGTTTTGATTGTGATGTGATGATTAACATAATAAAAATAATGTTAACATTAATATGGTAATTGAAATTAAATTATGAATATTTATTTATAATTTAAACAATAAAAATTGGTAAATCAGAAAAATAATTCAAATCGAATTAGAACTGGTTAAATTAAATTACCGATGATTATTTTGAATAGACTGTTGTCGTTTGAAAACCCCACACGGGTCTGGGGATGGTAATTTATTCACATCTCCCCTGAATATAATTATATGTCAATCGATTGGTTGACAGACTATAGTGAGCGTTATTTATTTATTTTAATGCTCATACAGTAGTAGAATGCACTCTGGATGATGTGCGGATGTTTAGTGATTATTTATCATTATAGTGAATACATGCGATGTATGGAAATCCATATAAATATTTATATGGTGATTAATTGAGTCTGATTCCAATTCAGAAGTAGCAAGTAATTTTCAAATATTATATAGTATAGTTTTCAAATATTATATAGTATAAATTTAAATTAGTATTTTGTACAGTTTTAAAATAATATTCAGCGAAGAATCAAGATATGATTTTGATGTCCGATTTTGGATGGACACAAAAATATATAAAAATATTAAGCCAGGTTAAGTATAGAAACGCTATTTTAACGCGAACGGATTTTATATCGATTTTATTCGTTTTTATAATGGATATCGAAAAATAAATGATTTCAAAATTTAATATTTTGAAAATATTATCATTTTAATATTATAATGATATAAAATATTCAATTTTGATTTAAAATTGAAAATAAAGCTGGAATCATTTTTAAAACGAATTTAAAACGATTTATAAAATACGTTTTAAATGGAAATCGATGATATATATATTTATATGGCGTGAATAGAACGCGCAACACAACGACCGTTCGCGAATTTCGACCATTAACTTTAAATTAATGTAACGGGAGATCCGACCGTCAGATTCTCCTAAAACTGGAACCATTGAGTTCGTATCGAAAAGAGCTTTCCAATGAATATAAGAAATTTGAAATCTAATGGTTGGATTTTAAAATATGTCCAAGTCAATTTTGGAAAATGTCGCTGTAAATGCAGTTCGATGACCGTTTATGGAAATCGACTGAAAGGGCCTTAATAAAATTATTACAAATATGGAAAAAATAGAGTAAATCATAATAAATGATTTGGAAAGTTTTTGTATGAAAAATTCCAAGTTTGAAAAGATAAAAATATATTTTTATCGAAATAAACTAGTTATTAACCAGAATAATAATCCAATAATTTTAAAATAAATAAATTGGATTAGGAAAGGGTTTTAATATAACCAGGAATTTCCAATATATAAATTAGAATGGATTTGAGCAGAAATAATCTTCGGAATATTTTGATATTGGATTCCATGATTATACAGATATTGTGAGGAGTTTGGAGGATACAGATATCGTTATTCCCAATACAATATCCGTTAATTTCAGAATTCGATATTGAATATAAGCCGATATAATTTCTATTTAGTGCCTTGTATTTAATATCAAATTGGATTTTGGATTTGTCGTGAACGGTGTCTTTATTAACATTGTTCTTAAACCCAATTGAGAAAAGAAAAATCTTGTAATTAAGATTTAGAGAAGTTTACCAATTAATTAATATTTAATTTGAATTGTATAAAAATTGGATTTTGGGTTTATCGTGAACGGTGTTTTAAATAACATTCGTTCTTTAACCCGATTAACAGTGAAATGTGATTTGGAATATATGAATCTTTTATTAAAATTTAATGGAAATTTTCCAATGTAAAGTTTTCCAATTTAATATATTAAATTGGAATTGAATGGAGTTCGATTTGGTAATAATCGAGATGAGTTTCCGTAAAGGAAAACCGTTACTATATTTGGAATTTAAAAGGCTTTGCCATTATTCCAATTATATCAATTGTCGGATACAGAAATTTATATCAATTATATATTGATCCATTTTCTATGAAGATTCCATAGTTAATGGAATGTGATTTTGGGTTTATCGTGTACTGTGTTTTAAATGACATTGGTTTTTTAACCCAGTTAAAGGCAGAATTACATGTCTGGCACTGTATTTCGAACCGTATTGTTGATCTCTTATATATATATATATATATATATATATATGTTTGGTTGCGGAGAATTTATTCTCTTGCTTAACACCCTTCTCTGAGACATATGAGCTTAGAGGTTATATATCAGCAGAAATCAATGGTATGGTGTAGATTATCAATGTGGCATGTTTGTGTTTCCAAATTGAGATAATCATTAAATAATGATTTTTGGAAGATTAAAACTAAGTGGAGTTTTAATGAATCTTTAATTAGATTGAAATGTGAATGTGATAATTTAAATTGTCAAATTTATGAAATGATCGAGAATGGAGTATCACCGGTTTTGCTCCAAGCGATAGTTATATCTTTAATTAGATTTGAACGTGAAATGGTAATTAAAATTTTCCAATAACAACATGGTGTTAGATATGGAGTACTACCAGTATTGCTCCATGGGATGAATAGTTTGGGATTAGGATTAATAAATAAATGATTACTTCGGTAAGGCTTGATAATCGCGACTAGTTGATAAACCTTAATTTGGTTTTGAATTGATATCCAAAGGAAGATTAAAGAATAAATTTAAAGAATTTATCTTTGATGAAATTAGTGGGAACCTTTCCCTAATGATGTGAATATTTAAATAAAAGAATATTCTGAATTGGAATGAGGCGTATGATGTGTTTTTATAGCACTTGATTATTGATTATAAAATACACGAGTTATTCGGAAAGACCGGGTTTAACCCATTCTGAATAACTGATACAGTCGACGATGAATACGGTGGTTGAAGACTGGAGTTCTTCACATCGTTTGGATGATTACTGATGTCTTGATTGGGCTATACACCCAAGACAAGGTAATAAGTGGTGATTGTCCAGACGTACTTGAAGATCGACCGGATATGCAAGGAACTCTCTCCTGTACTCGACATATGGGACGAGGAATAAGGTGCCTCCAGTTTCGTTCAGACCCAGATCAAAATTATAAATGGATGTGTATCTGACATTGAAATTTATTCTGTGTTTATTGATTTATATTAAATATATACCTGTTTTGTGGTGGAGAATTTATTCTTTTGCTTAACATCCTTCTCTGAGACATACGAACTTAGAGGTTACATATCGATAGACATCAGTCACATGGCGTGAATTGTCAGTGTGGCATGTTGAGACGCAAATGATCAAGGCTTTTGTTGAAAAGCAGAGTCTTGTGGTTGATGAACAAAGTATGGCTTTAAATATCATAGCTTTTTATATAGTGTTAATTCGCGAGCCTCACATCCCGGTATGAACCAGACACGGGAGAGGACAGCAGGGAGGGCATGCGTTTCTTTCTAGCTAGGAGTGGTGTCATGGTATGGAGCCCATACATTTTTACTTATGTTGATGATGGAAAGCGAGGTACCTCGGATTTGAGTCCCTAGTGGCTCTTGATTTATGGCCCATAGGGCAGGGAAACATATTGTTCAGAAATTGCCAATCCACAAAAGTAAGAGTGGACCGGCCCTGCAACATCCAGGTGCAGTTGCGACTGATCCTGAGGCTCGGGCTAAAGAGTCTCGAATTCGGTAAGGATGATCCTTTGCCTTGGTTCATGATGGAAATCTAATTTCCAATACGACATCGTGCGGTTTTAATTGTAGAACTAGTATAGCAATATGATATATGGTACCCATGCCATATTTGATTGATACATTTATATTTGAAGTTGTTTTTAACGCTATGCACTTATAATAGTAACAAATGATTTGTCTTAAAATGTACCAAGCATGTTTGGCTATTATAAAGGAAAACTCTATCCTCCGGCTTGCGTTGCATTGTGTGGTGGGGCCAGAGTCTTATAATAGCTTTATTTTTCGAAAAGCATTGCGTTGTTTATAAACTGTTTATGCACTGGTATTCTTGGGAGAAAACCCGTTCTGTGTTATACGGCGTGGTCCCTTGAATTACTTTATTTTTAATGTAAAGTTTTAAATAACTGTTTTAGTTCTCACACCAGTCCCATGACTAATTCGGAGTTTATTGTTTCTACGTAAACTCTGGGTGCCCCTATTTTCCACACGGGCAGTCGGTTGTTTCGGTTTTGCAGATTTTTATTTTGATAGGATCCTGGATTTACAGTTGGAGCTATATTCGGAAAGCTTTGTATCCGTGTATTTCTTTCAGTTGTGTTATGTATTATTTTCCGCTGCTATGTAAATTTTAAATCACTGATATTTTTCTGATATATATTATTTATTCATACTCTATTATATTCTTATACTCTGATGTAATTTGTTGTAACAGCAATGAAATGTTCTGATGCGTCGTGTTCTCAACTCAATTCGGGCTTTCCCGATAGGGGCAATTTGGGTCGTTTCACCAAAGAAATTGACCGATGTGCTTTGGGCTTGCCGTACTGCTTTTTAAAAAAACTTGAAATGTCCCTTTTTGATTCATTTACGGTAAAGCCTGTCATTTTCCCGTTGAATTAGAACATAAAGCACTTTGGTAATAATGAACTTAAACTTCTATCTTAAACAAGCTGGCGAAAACCAAAAATTGCAACTCAACGAATTAGAAGAAATAAAGAATGACGCATACGAATACGTGAAAATTTATACGGAAAAAATAAAAGTTTTACATAACAAGTCAATCCTAAGAAAAATGTTTTTGTCAGAACAAAAAGTTTTATTATTTGACTCATGACTTCATTTATTCCCAGGGAAGTTAAAGTCAAGATGGACTGGACCATATGTTGTTTGAACTGTTTTTCCACACGGTGCCATCGAAATAGAAAAACCCGAGGGATGGATCCAATTTCAAAGTCAATGGTCAACGTCTAAAACCATTCTTGGAATTGCCCATTAATCGAGAGGAGGAGCTCATGATTCTTCATGAGCCATGCTACGTCAAGTAAGAAAGTTAAGTTTAACTCTCCTTTGTAAATATGTAAATATATCTCTTCCGTTCACTCATTGTGTCATGCATTGACTGTGGGGACAGACGAACTTAAATGTATGTGGGAGCGGATCTCATTTTCATTCTATTTTGCATAGTTTAAGTTTGTTTGTTTTCCCCCCTTTTTCTTAAAAAAAAAAATCAAAACCAAAAAGAAAAGAAAACGATTTTCATTTCTATTTACTTTTAAATAAGACACGATGAAGTTAGCACACAATTTTCGTCGGTCGGTTAACATGTTTGGAAATTTACTTCTCTTTACGGATAACGAAAGGAAAGTTTGAATTATGAGCAAATTTAGTGTAACTGGTATATTGGGAGATTCGTATGTGATGAGTATGAAATGTTTTCTAAATTGTATTCCGATTAAAAGAATGGTTGATTTAGACTACTTGCGATAACAATTCAGATCTTTTAAATGAAGTTGTGCTAAAATTTTCTCGCTTAACTCTCTCTCTCTCGCTAAAAAAAGAGAAATATATATATATGTATAATATATATATAATAATCCAAGGGTATCCGATATTGCATGTAAATATAGCAATTATGTGCAAACCTGCCAAGTTATATCCCAACTCTCATGTAAGTCGTAATGCAGTGTAGGGGTGGTATACTTTGGTCTCATTTCATGAGTTGGACACCTAAGGATTACCGACATGTTGTTGACAAAGTCAGCGTCGGTCTGCACAATCCGCCAAGCTCTGTCCCAACCCTCATGTAAGTCCTAATGCTGTATAGTGGTAGTATACCTTGGTCTTTTCAGTTAGATGTTTGTGAATAATAATAATGTATGTATTTTTCAAAATAAAGAGAGTGTAAGCACTAAAAATTCCAAGCACTATCTTCACTTATTCCACCTAACTTGCTAACCAAAAGGAAATTGAGATGCCATTCTACGATTGTTGATAATCGATTATAGAATTCATTTCATATTTGCACTATGTTCAACCGAAACAATAGGCCAAGCTGGAGGGGTTGGTGAGGATAACCTGACTTTTATTTGAAGTTTTGATTAGTAACAAGCTTAATTTTCATAGTAACGACCCAAATTATATTTAATTCACTCGTGTTAAATTTAGAAGTAAATTACCCATTTGTAAATATTCTTTTGAAATTGCTTTCATCTTGTAATTTTTTTAATCCTGCATTTTGTAAATATTTTTGCATTTCACTTTTGGATTTTGTGGGTAGTATCCGCTGAAAACCCTCACGTGACAACACTCGTCCTACTGGGGACACCCAAAGGTTTAAAGGCTTGTTGCATACGCCCAATGCAATCATGCTCCCTACGAAAGTGGATTTATCTTAGTTTCTTTACATTATTCGAGGATGAATAAAAAGATAAGTTTGGGGGTATTTGATGTGCACGTAAAAATGCACGTTTATATTCATATATTTATTCTTGTTTAGTTGAATAAATGAACATTTTTTGGTATTTTATGTGATCAAACCATGTTTTAAATGTTTTCAAAATCATTATTGGAGGGGTTTAACGGTAAAATGTGCATATTTTAGTTCAAGATTGCATTTACTTGTACCTTGTAATTATATCTTATAGGAATTTAGGAGCAAAAACGGTATATACACATGAAGATATGAAGGAAAGCACGCATATACACAAGAGGAGGTGAAGAAATTATTCATTCTACGGATAATGGAATCCCCCACCTTTCAACTAACCCACTTTCCCGTAAGCTTCATATTAAAGACTAACTAGATGAGATAAAAGGCCTCATGCATTCTACATGGCTTATTAATGGCCCATGACAATTAGAAGCTTCATGAATAGGCATTTTGGGGAATCCCAAGAAGAGTGATCAGGATTTTAGGGTTTTAGATTATGGATATATACCCCTTTGTTTCATGTATTTTGGATTCCTTTTTTATCAGATGAAATTGTAAGTGATCAAATGAATAAAAAATGGCTTTCAAGCCAGTTTCTTTTATGTCTATTTTACGTCTCTTTAATTTCTATGCTCTCTACTTTATGTTCGTAGCTTAGATTTATTTACATGCTCCCTACTTTATGTTCATAGTTTAGATTTATTTACATGCACTTAGTTTTGTTCTTTTCTTGTTCTATTTATATTTTCTTCTTTTGTTTTGTTTTTGTTGAAACTTACAAGTGTTGATATGATAACACAATTTAGTAGCTAAGCCCCTACAATTTAGGGGTAATTCAACATTTGTATGATTTGTGTATCTCTCTAATTTGTGCTTGATGGTAGTAAATTTTGATGTAAGTTTATACAAGTGGGTTTGATGGTTTATGTTGCAAATGCAAATGAGCTGTTCTTATTCAACGTAAACACAACATCAATATTTGCTAAGTAGTTTTTGATTAGGAAATAAAAGCAAGATCACAATTTGATGAACATGTCACTAATTACAATAGTGAATATTTCATACCTAAAATAGATTTTTCTTTCCTTTCATTTTCATGAACACAATGAGTGATTTAATTGTTGTGTTATATTTAGCTCTCTAATCTTATATTTAGCTATCGACTTAATTTTTATTTTCATTAGTTTTTTATTACTTTAAACAATCCAAAGTTTGGTTTAATTTGAGTGAGTAAGATTAAAATTACTTCTTTCCCTGCAGATCGACTCGTACTCACCCCTGTACTAACAATTGTACGCCGTGCGCTTGCGGTTTTATTATGATATTTTGCTGATGGTTTTCTAATTCGATAGAAAGAACGTTTTGCAAACAACGGTGCATAAGACTGAATATCTCTAAGCACATATGTATATGGGTTCAAACAAATGAGTCCGGAAGATTATGCACTACATTGTTCAAACAAACGAGTTGGATTCCCGTTGTCCGTAAATGAATATAAGTAGTGCACAAGTCTAAAAGCTTTCAAGCACATATGCATATGAGTTCCATGTCACAACATCACAATCAGCTACATCTAACTCATTGTGGTATAACATGGTATTACATCTAGGAGAATCCTATATGCTTTTTTGTCCAACACATCTAAGGTAAGCGAATAGTATGAATTATTGGATTAGAACTTATGTATGCAATCAAATAAAGCACTAATATACCTAGCACTATATGAAAAAGATAAATCAACAACCATTCTCTTCATCATTATTTTCCAATTAGAATATACATCTAACACCATAGCTATGAATGTGTATACACTTAAAAATACAATGTATATGAGTAAATAAAAAACATTCATATAAAGGGTAAAAATGCTAGCTAGCACTTATACTAGACTCAAAAAACTACCAACAGATGTGTCCTTCTGCAAAGTTGCCTTGTTAGTTCGGTGTGTATATATATATATATGCTAGATTGCATTGCTTTATGAATGATAGCGGCATTAATCAAAGTCCTTTATATAATGAAGCCATTTGATCCAGACATGGGTGTTTAAATTATCAGGTATCAAACACGAAGTGATGGCATGTAGTATAATAGTTCGAACGCGTTGCTCAATTTGATTCTATGAGGCGTGGACTAGAATGTCCTCTGTAAGGTGCTTATTGAACCCAATGATAATTATCATCTTGTTACCCTATCATTGCTTGGAAGGAGAAGATAAACCTAAGAGCTTCTTGCATATCTCCATGTAATCGACTGGCTCTTGATTGCTTGAGTTAACACCATTTATGGGTATACCAAGCAAAACAACAATACCACCTAACGTGATGTCCATCACCTCCCCAACTCTAAGGTGGATTGTAATTCTGTCTGGCCACCATCAATCTACCAAAGCAGTAATAAGAAGACGATCCAATTGGGTGTACCTTAATCGAAAGATTAGTGAGAAGCCGACTTGATCTACCACTGTAACATGGCAGGAAGAGCATGAGTCTCTATCTTCAATGAGGATAAGTGATAAATAATAGTAGGTCAAGTTTGTACTATCAGAGAAACAATGAAATATAAACACTATAAATAACCAACATCGTTGTATATTCGTATTACATAAGAAAGTGTATTACCATCATCAAAGAATTATTGCCAGATCGATGACATTCTTGCAAATATAATACACTATGTCAATTGATCC
This sequence comes from Allium sativum, assembly GCA_030737875.1. Classification (NCBI taxonomy): domain Eukaryota; kingdom Viridiplantae; phylum Streptophyta; class Magnoliopsida; order Asparagales; family Amaryllidaceae; genus Allium; species Allium sativum. Next base: position 166,307,417 of record CM060909.1, read on the forward strand.
AAGCAACACTTCAAAGTAATCTACATATCATTTTAGCACTTTCAAAATAGTAGATTTTGCAGTTCAACTATTTGATAATCAATAATTTCAAATTCAACTATAAATCAAATAATGTTAACAATCTCTATGTTAAACAACATAAAATCAACTAAATTGTGAATTTCAGGATCAAATGAATATTAATACAACTTAAATAGTATATTTTCTTAATTTAACGAAACCTTAATTTGCCAAAAAAAAGGAGATTGATTGTAGAATTGATATATGTAAGAGCTACACTGTTGATGAACTACCCATGCTTTGATTTGGCCTAGAAATTAGCGAAAACTGCGACAGTCCAATGATTTTGGAATAAAAGACAATATTTTTTGTTTTGAAGAAGAGGGTAAAGCGAGAGGGAAGAGATAAGATAATTTGTTTTGAATTTGTACTCAATTGGACGACATTTAAAATGCCACCAAATGATGACATTAGAAGGCATTTCAAATTTCATTTGGTATTATTTAAAAAAATATCATACATGACAGTGATATTTGAATTTGCGCTTATGTGTATTGAAAAAAAAAGAAACACTGACGTTATATCAAATGGCGTATATATGTTCTATCCAATTTAACATTGAGATGGTCCAAATATAACAATGTTTGTAATTAATTTACGAACATGACTGATTGCATAATAAGTTTAAAAAATAAGGCTAAATAAAAAACCATAATAGAAATATAAACTTAAAAGCAGTACAGTGATAGCTAACATCAAGTTCATAGATGTAAATTAGGAGGAATACTAGCATTTACAACACTATTATATAAACGCCCACAGCATTAACGTTAGGACTTGATATATTAATTTATTGTGTTGACCATAGCAATAATTTTAGGTCAGGAATTGTTGTAATTTGAAATGAGAAAAAGCAGTGATAATAAGTCGGTAATGTATAGCCAACATGAATGAATATGGTCGATATCACAGGTGAGCATTTATTGGTTAACACCAACTAAATCAACCAAACCAATTAAGTTTGGTCGGTTTGGTTTGGTTTTGTAAGTTAATTGGTTGGTTTTGGTTTTTATTTATATTTTACTTTGGTTTATTTGGTTGGGTTTGGTTTTTAGCATTTGAAAACTAAACTAACCAAATTTAAAATTTAATATATTTTAAAGTTGAAAAATTAACGCCAGCAATGCTATTATTTACAACATTTCTAGAATAATATTATTTTTCTTTAATTTGTTTGACTAAAAAATAAAACAAACACCTAAAGTAGAAGATTTATATAGAAATAAATAATGAAATTTAAAATGAAACTGAGGAAAACAACAGTCACACATGATTTATAGTGGTCCGACGTTAATAAGCTTACATCCGCTTGATAATTTATTGATTCACTAAGAAATTACAGATATAATGCTTACACTTTTCAATTACTTGAATTACACTGCTCATACTTTTGAATTACAATTGGAGAAACAGAGAATAACTTGTGTGGTTGTTGTTGAAATGATGCATGGGTTGCTAGAGTGCTAAAAGTCCTTCCATTGTTCTCAAAATATTGTTTTTATAGACCGAACAGCAACTTGTTTTGTCTCGCACACGTGGCTTTTGAACCAGATTCTTCGTAGATTAGTGGAGGTAGTTATAGGTAAGTAGTGGGTCGGTTCGTAGCATGTCGTTCAAGAGTGGACACATGGTGCAAGGTCCGGAATAACGGGAGTTAGTGGGGAGAGTAGTGGAAGTGGATAATAACCGTCCGTCTTCGGGTCGAATGGGACCCAGGTTGAACTATTTGATCCGGGCTTCATTCGAACCGGAAGCTCCCATTCGTGGAGTAAGTCTTATTCGACCTGCAGCTGAATAATGATGTGATCCATGACTTTCAACCTAGCTATCTCGAACCGGAAGTGAACCTTCAACATGGCATGATTTTGAGGTTAGATGCTCTTTGGCTATGAATATCAACGCAATTGACAGCCATGCCAAAAATCAGGTCAACACATTGCCCCCAAAGTACGTCGTATCGTAGATGGGTTCTGCTTTGAACTCGTTGAGTTGTTTTACCACAGAGTGTCATGGTTTTTCAAGAGAGTGGTAATGAATGGTTGTGTCTTTTCGTAAAGTCGTGACCCATGATTTTTCCTACTAAGTATAAATAGCAGATCATATCCATAATTGCACTCGTTGGTACTCTGCAAGCCAAAGTTTGACCAGAGTAGTCGCAACAAACAGGTAAATTACTCAAACCTTATTGAGTCATATGGTCGAAATTACCCGTTTAAATTAGGTTGAGTTGTTGAAACAAATAAATCAGTTATGTCAGCAAGTTGTTAAGAGTTCGAAGTAGGAAGGGGAACGCTTCTGCTTTTCTTCATTTTCTATCTGGATCAAGGCTCGCGCTTGGTAACGGCTTCAAATATCGAACCGGGCCCGAATTGAATTGTTCGATCCGAGCCCGGATTAAATTGTTCGATCTGAGGGAGGGTCAGATGATTCGGACCGAACCGTTGGCGTGTGAAATGGTCAACATGTCTTTTTGGAGAATCTAAATAGCCGTTTCCCTTTACTATATAAGTTGGCCCACTCTTTATTTTTTTACTCTTCATTTTTCTTTCTCCATCGCCAGTAACTTCAAATCCAAATAAACCTAAACCATGAATTGCTTCAGTCTCGAATTTGAATTAATGGTGGGCTTAAATTCATACAATTCACATTTTCATTCATTAATCTACACGAATTATGCTTCTAATTCATATCGGCCATCTTGATTTGCGATTGAGTTAACACTCCGCATCTCAAGGCCCATCACTGTTGTTCATGATGCTCTAGCAGTCACTGGTGGCAGTCGTGGCCTCACCTCAGTGGCACGATACAATCTCTGGTATAGTTACATTAAGATGGAGGCATGATAGAAACCAACGGGGAAAGGAGAAGACAAAGGACACATTTGAGGCTCTGGATCGAGTTGCTTGTTTGAATAGATTTGGAAATGAAAATGTTATGTTGCTTGGATGGAGATAGCTTAAGGAGCCCGATTCGAGTGGACGTTTTTCGAACAGAGGAGTGTGGGCTCAAGGACTGGAAGGAGAGGACATGAATGTCTGGTGAAGTCACAGGGGCTCAAATCGAAGGGAGTTGCTTTATTCGAGGAGTTCGAGTCGAGGGATCCTATGCGAAGGCAATTGGTCAGAAATCTTCCAATCTGGGTTTGCTCGACCCATAATCTTTCAAACCAACAAAGTTCAAACCAGAGTCTTTCGAACCAGGTGGGTTCAAGATAGAGTCCATTATAGCAGAACTTAGACATTTGAAAAACATTCTTCTAACACTTCTATCAAGCGAATAATCAAAACAACTCTACATGACATAATATTGATGAACAACTCGACATCGGACAATCATTCTCGAAGAGTAAGGATGAAGACTTTCAGGACTTAAATCAGCATCGCATAGTATATGACTTCAAATATTCTGGACATCAAGACATAATTTCCCGTGATATTACGACATGTGTTGAGCGACCAGTGAGACTCGTCTAGACGGTTAGGGAACAATGGTTTTCTGAGCTAAATGATCGCATGCATTCGACCCCTTCCATTATTTTTCCAATACACTTGCACTATACCCACTAATACACACACGGGGGGAACATGTTACTTTACTATAATAATCGCTATTTCTTTGATAGTATAACAAATATTTCCAAAATATATTCCACTAAATTCTTGAAGGATGAGAAAGGTAAAACTCATGAAATAGTATATGACTCAAAAGCTTGCACACCAGATCCCAACTCTGAGAGTGATGACCCAGAGTATGAAGTCGATGTTCACGAGCATGTAGAGTCTTCTGGAGAAGGGAATTATTTAGATGAGGTGGTCAGAGAAGTGGCAGATAATAGGGCTTCATATACATTACGTGATGATGTTTTCCTGGAAGATCCCCACGACTCTTGAGTATCAACTATGGATGAAGCAAGGTTAAGGAACCTGTTCTTAAAACATGGGATTCCTTAGGATGATGTCTGAGTTCCTGATGTTTTAGAAAAGCCTCACAACCCTCCGGAAGGCTACATGGCCAATAGTTGACAAATGTGTATAGTTGTGAGAATTCCGCCCTTTCATCTTTTTGTCGTTGACTTCCTTGGATAAATGAACATAGCGCCCATGCAACTTCACCTGACGACGTATTATTACCTCTATACATTGTACATAGTTTATATGGAAATCTTGGGTGAGGAACCCACCTTTAAAGACGTTGTCTTTTATTATAACTTCAAGCATCGCCAGCAAGTTACCCCATCGTTTCTTTATTTTGAGTCTGCACCTAATAAGAAGATCATTACCGAAGGATTCTGCAATATAGGCGACATAAGAGCAAACTGGTTTTATGTTCGTCATCAAGAGGGTAGTGCCAGGAGAAAGCTTTAGTCCATTATGCTTTGAGTTCTCATCCATGATTTTAAGCTTTACTTGACGTATTTTTAATATTTATCCTTATCTCCAAGTCCTACTCCAAAGAAGACTCAGGGTTGGATGTATCAAGAATGTTTAACTGCACTGTTAAACGCCCGCACGACTTCATTAAGTGTGAAATGTTGCCTTGTCGTGAGTTTATTCATCGTTATAATTTATTTAGTCCTCGGTGGAGCATGGGAGCAGGAGAAGGTTGGGCTTGCGTGGATGTGTCATATACATCATACCTTTGGTACAACAGGACTGGAAGATGTGCCCCCAGTCGGGGGATAAATGACGACTGCGACCGAAATCAAGGTCATGGTTAAGGGGGTCAAGAAGAGAAAGAACATTATTGATTCCAATCGGAAGCCTCGGCCAGGGAAGAAGGAGAAATTCCTTAAAAATATCACAAGCGAGGGAATCAGGATCCCTTCTCCTGAAGTTACAGTCATCGAGGATCTTACAAAAAAGATTGTAGAGGAAGGATCCAAAGCCTCTCCTCCAAAAGATACCATCGCTATGGGGGAGCAGTCCTCTCCTAAAACTCCACCTCTAACCAAATCTCCAGTTCATGATTGTCGACTAGAGGAATCCACGCCGTCATTCCAGAGCTTAGGCAATCTGCCTTTTCCAAACAGTACTATTTATTCTTCTCAGGATATGGGGTCTGGTACCTTTTTTATGACCTTCGAAGAGGAAATCACACCTACCAAAGCCAGGCTGACCACACCAACTAGCCAAACTTCGAGATTTGGTCCATTGGGGGGTCTATGACACTCACACGACATGAGCACTGCACGTTACAACAACTTTTTCATCGTATTTTTTCGTATTTCTGACTTGAACTTCCTTCCTAAATTGCATGCGTAATGACTAGGCGGAAGACGTATGCCAAAGAGTTTGGTTCATGGCTCACTAACACTAGACCTGGCCACAGAGGTTCCTCAAATCAGGATTCACGTAATTGCTCAGATATGCGGAATTGAGAAGAATTGGAGTGGCATAGAACCTGGGAAAAGGAGAGGGAAAGGGGGCAATAAAAAATAAGAAAAAAATGGACCTTCGGCAACTTGATAAAGAGCAAAGCAGAAGAAGGAACTTGACAGAGAGAAGTGCCATCGTGGCTCCGGTCATCGCTCCCATGACAAACCCGGCAGGGGATCTGAAGGTAAACCTCTAGCGGACACTCATTGAATAAAGACTCGTCTCAGTCTAAACTTCCTCCAGCTCCCCAATCTCGATCTAAGTAAACTCCTCCACAACACAGGAGCGCCACTTCGCCGGGCGGGCATAAAGAGAAAGAGATCCAAGTCGCACCTTCTCAGGGCTAAGTATTACCTATAAAAGAGAGGAAGAAGCTATTGGTGGACACGATCCCAAATTTGTGCTTCAAACATATTTAATTCATTCCTTTCTTACAACTTGTTACAAATTCCTTTGAAGACATGTACAGATTGAGAGCTGACTTCCTCGTCTCACAATACCCACAGATGTATACTTATGTGAGGAGGTCGTCTGAAGCTATCCGGAGACTTGATCTTGAAATTGCCAATAAGAATCAGGAACAAGATTGTGGTAAAATCTATCTGGAATCCACTTAAAAGAATTGAATATGTGCGAAACTCAGCTTGCAGAGGTGAGGAAATGATATTATAAAACTAAGCCAAAGCTTGATAATGTCTATGTCAGAATGAACACTGAGTTAAGTAGTGGTTGCTCCTTACTAAGTCTATCAAGGATGAACTGAAACTGGTGTTGGCGTCGAAAAAAGTTTTGATCGCTTAGCTGGTATCTGAAAAGCGAGACGGACAAATTGGCTAAGGAGAAAATGAATGGACAAAAGAAAATTCCAAGCTTAGGGCCCAGCTGGCCGCTTCTGAAAAGGTCAAAGGGGAGGCTGAGTTCAATGTCAAGCTGCTCTTGAATATGTTCCTAACACTCGAGCCAAATACGATGAAGAGGTTCAAGGGATGAAGGCCAAAGTGGAAGAGGCTGACGAAATGTAGGAAACCTTGGCACCCAAATAGTGACCTTTTATGCATGAGTCCTTTGGCACCGGCATCTGTCGTAGGTTAAAGACTATCCGCAAATTCTAAAGGACACATCGGAAATCTTCTTGCAGGAAGAGAAAGATGCTTTGGAAGATGGCGCCATCGGTGAGGCCAAGTTAGAGCATACATATTTGAAAGGTAATGAGCCACAAGTTCTTTCCGAAGGTCGGATAATGCTGAAAGAGGAAGAGGACGCAGACTGCCTTAAAATCAAAGGTAAATTCATCACTGAAGGGGAGTCTAGCGCTGCCAATGATGATACGATTGATGCTCTTTTGAGCAACCAACCTACTCTGCACGCTGGCTCTTTTGGTGAAGTTATTGTTGTTCTGCCTCCTCTTGATCAAGGATCAGCCACAGATGCTGGGTACAATCCCGATGATCCAGGATTTGTTGCATGTAAGCCTCTTTCTCCAATTATTGAGGTCAAAAATTCCTATAACTTTAAAGGATCACTCTGCTGAAGGTATTTCTACATCCTCTCCTCAGTTTGCAAAAGCTATGATGGGTCTCAATCGAAAGGCCCATATTTTCGCAAAGGTTAACAATCGTTGCTCTGCCTACTTTAGGTACAAAGTCGGTCAAGGCCATCGTGGAGAAGAAAATCAAAGAAGCTAATGAGCCTACAATGCCTCCTACGGGTGATGCGCCCAAGGAGGAGGAAATGAAAACGGCACTGAAAGAACTTGATGGCAAGGATGGTGACGATGATATTTTCTATAATGGAGATACTGGTAAGACCGAGGAGCTACTACTCGTAGAGATGAAAGCGAGGAATGAGGGAAAACTCTTACAAGTCAAATTCGAGGTCCTTTCATCACAGAAGTCTCCACCGAGCTTCCTAAGTTGCGTCTAAAAAGATACACGCTCCAAATCCACACCCGAACCAGAGGAAACTTTAACTGAGAAGACTAAGAGGAAGAAGCATATACTCACCGAGACTGAAAAGGAGGAACTAAAGAAGCTAAAGGAGCAGAAGAAACATATAACCCCCAAGTTTTAAGAGTCATTTGACTTGTTTTTAGCTTAAGATTGACCTGTTGTGGTTGTTGCGAGTGCGGCCCGCGCATTTTGCTTTGTATCTCTGTACAAAACCTGTAATTAATGAAGTATTTTGTTTCTTTTTCTCACTTTCCATTAAGTGTACTTTTATTTAATTTATAAGTCATTTGGTTTAAACAAAGCCAAATGTGTTTGTGTAATCTGGAGGTATAGTGTATATGTCCCCAATTAACCTTGAATCATGCACCAAATCAAAGGCGTGTTTGAGGTCAATTTATAGGCTCATGTTCATGCCCTCAGTGTCGGTGGGGACCTAAGCTGAGTTTATTTAACTTCTGGTCCTTGTATTTTATACTCTCCCATTGTGTTGCCTTAGAGTTATGGGTTATAGCGGACTTAATTCATGGTGCACCATTCACGCTTACCCAAGTAGTACATACTCAGTTACAAATCATAAGGAACAGGATTTCTCAGGAAAACAGTCGAATTACACTTGTCGCGACATCGTTCTTCTACTCCCATGCTAAAGGTAGAAGTCGCCTTACCGAGCATCGATATCGAGCGCAAATGTAGTTTAACTCCTGTCCAACTAGTCGCAGAGTTGAGTTCGCTCATCGAAATGTGAGCAAGTGAACGTCGTCGGGGGGTCAATCACTCCCCTTGTTCAAGTTATGCATAAAACAATTGAATCATAGTACTTGACCGAATTAACACAAACAATCACAGTGCATGGAAAGAGATTTTATTTATAAACAATATCCTTCGGCAAATTGCGCCATATTATATAGCCTGAAAATACAATAACAACATAAATAGAATCTTATGTCAAATAGTGTCGTAGATGCTCGACATTCCATGCTCTTAGGATGTGATCACCATCAACGGTCGTTAGCCTGAAGGCTCCATTATCAAGCTTCCGTTGAATGACAAAGGGTCCTTCCCATTTCGGGCTCATGTGGATAGGTCCGGGTAGACACGCTTCAACACAAGATTGCCAAGTTCAAAGGTCCGGGGGCAAAGCTTCTGGTTGTAATATCGTGCGACTTGATGCCTATGCGCTGAAGCGTGCAAGACTGCTTCTTCTCTCTTATCATTTATCATGACCAGCGACACGAGGAGAAGAGCCTTGTTAATTAATGGGTTATAATATGTCGTTCTATGGAAAGGAACTTCAAGCTCTACCGGAATGACTGCCTCCGAGCCGTATGAGAGTGCGAAAGGAGTATGGCCAGTGACCAACTTGTGAGCAGCCCGATTCTCCGAAAGGGCTAATGTTAATTTTTTGACCCACTTGGCCTTTGCCTTCTCCAGTCACTTTTCAAAATGGATTTGATAATCATGTTCACGACTTCAACTTGTCCATTCGATTTTAGGTGAGAAACTGATGTGTATCTCTACTTGATGTGATATTGTCGACCGAAATCCTTAAACTCTGTGCTATCAAATTAGGTCCCATTATCAATGATGATAGTTATGGGGAGCCCAAGTCGGCATATGATGTTTCTGACGATAAAGTTAATCATTCATTTTGTCATGATTGTGGTTAGCGAGTCAGCTTCATCCCACTTTGTAAAGTAATCCATGGCCATGATTGCATACTTTTCTACGCCTTTAGAGATTGGAAGGCTTTCGATGATGTCTACTCCCCCTATTGAAAATAGCCAGGGACTGACCATCTGGGTGAGTTGGTTGGACGAAGCTCTAGGAATCCTTGCAAACTTCTGGCATTTGTCACAGCATTGTGAATAATCAGCTATGTCTCGATTCACAATAGGCCAGAAGTAGCTATATCGCATTATCTTTTTTGCTAAAGCCTACCCTCTGGTGTGGCCGCCACAGTCACCTCCGTCCACTTTTCATAATACTTGCTTAACGTCGTCATTGGAAATGCACTGCAGCAAAGAGATAGAAAAACTCTCTTCTGTAGAGCGTATCGCGTTGCATGTGTTGACGTAGAAAATTGTCGCACACCAGCACCTAATGTGTGTGCGTGATGTGAACATAGTAATCCAAAAATGTAATAAAGTAAATGCGGGAGACACAGTTATTTATAGTGGTTCGGCACTAACGCCAACGTCCACTTCATAATAATAATTCATCATATACTTATCGATTACAATGTTACACAAGCTTGGGCAATATCTAAGTACAAAGCGTTATAATAGAGTAACAAAAAGATTGTTAATTCTAAACTTTGACTAAAATGTCCTTCTTCTTCTTCGTTGAGATGAGCTGACTTGGTCAACTATGTCCAAAGTTAGATTCAATGTCTAATGAGTCTAAGACAGTCCAAAAGTGGTGTCTTTGCCATTATAGATGTCCAAAAAGCGAAAAGCGTTTGAGCAACGTTTTAATGTTCCATGTCATGTCCAATGGCCATGGAGGAGAAGGTGACTACCATTAATGAGCCTTTTGGAGCTTTAAAAGGCCAAAATTTCAAGGGAAAATGATCCAAATGAAGTTCAAGCTTTGGACTATTTATAGTGAAGGGTTGGTAATGGAGTAGGTAGGAAGTGGGGACCATGCAGCAGAAATTCGGATCCCAAGTGAGGCCAAAAGCAGAAAATTCATATCCCTTTAGTGAGGGACACGAAATTCGTACCCCTTAGGGGATATGAAATTCGAATCCTTGAGGGATACCAAACTTCGTATCCCTCTAAGGGATACGAAAAAGAAGGAGGGGGAGCCAAAATTCTGATGTTGAGGGATACAAAAATCTTAAGCTGATTGACACATGTTTACATAAACGGGAAAAACTTTCAAACCATAAGTTCGATTGGGTCAAACGAAAGTTGTACCTGAAGCTAATTCAAAGGTCTACAAGATTTATGGTGCTCAACATCATAGTTGATATTTTCGGACTCAAAAGAGGTCATCTGATAGGAGTTTCGTGCCTTTTTATGTTTGATGCGACTTCGACCAAACTGCTTTGTGTTTGCTGGAGATGTTATTAATGCTTGATTGCATTGCTAGTTGAAAACTTGACGTGTGATAGCTTTGACAAAAATGTGTATCAACAGCATGATGCACCTCGAAGCTTTACGAACTACAGTGCACCTTCCGTTCTTTCTTTCCGGAAGGATTCCATGCTGCAAGAAATTCTTTATGGGGGTCATCCATGACTTCTTTTCCGGTTCGGCTTCCATCGCGTGATCAGTTATCATCTGATCAATACTCGGAGCATTCAGTGCTTTAATCAGGACCATTTCTGTTTTTTTCGAGTTGTCAAAGCTGGCCAGCTTAGCCGACCTTTCGGCCTTTTAATTCTCCTCCTGTGGGATATGAGAGATGTTATAGTAATCCAAGCCATCTAACAGTTCTTCAACCCGTTCTAGGTAGGCAGCAAGTCGCGATCCCTTCGTCTGATACTCTTTTCGAACCTAGAATACAACAATAATAGAGTTATAGAAAAAATCCAACGTAACTACTCCCAACTCCTTTGCAAGTTTTAGCCAGACAATCACGGCTTCATATTCGAAATCATCATTAGTAACAGTAAAATTTAGTCTTAAGCCATAATAGATCGACCATCCCTCTAGAGTTACCAAGACAGCTTCAACGCCTGAACGTCGATCATTATGAGCACCATTTTTGTACAGCTTCCAAGTGCCTGGTCCCAATTTGATTTCAGGAAGGTATGATTCATCGTCCAAGATATCATCTTTAGGAGTTGATAATTAGGCTATAAAGTTGGCTAATTATTTCCCTTGGATTGATTTTCGTGGAAGGAAAGTGAGACCGAACTGACTTAATTCGATGTTCCACTTAAGTAATCTCCAGGATGCCTCAGATTATTGAAGGACTTATCGTAGCAGTTGGTCGGTGTACACATTAATCGGATGAGCCTGAGAGTAGTGGCGTAGCTTTCTTGAGGCGATCAGTAAGTTGTAAGTGAGCTTCTCGATCCTCAGGTAGTTACTTTCTCCCATATCAACTTCTTTCTCACATAATACACCGGTCTTTGGATCTTGTTTTCCTCCTAAACGAGTGCTGAACTAATAGCATGCAGGGATACCACCACGTACACGAATAAGTCCTCATGGTCTACTGGTTTAGATAGTATGAGAGGCCTCACCAAATGATTCAGCAGGTTCTAAAAAGCTTCAACACAATTTGCGGTCCAAGAAAAATTGTGTTTCCCTCGCTTTATCGAGTCAAAGAAGGGAATACACTTGTCAGTTGCTTTGGAAATGAATCTGCTCAAAGCTGCGAGCTTTCCTACTAGGATCTGCACGTGTTTAATTTTCTGAGGATTCTGGATGCCCCTGATTGCTTCAATTTGATATGAATTGATTTCATCTCGAGAACTGGTGATGAAACCCAAATATTTCCATGATGTAACGCCAAAAGAGCATTTCAAAGGGTTGAGTTTCATCCCATAACATGGGAGAATATTGAACATATCCACCAAGTCTTTAACATGGCTAGGCGACTGCTTTGACCACACAAGCATATCATCCACAAATACCTCTGTCGAAATTTCAATTTGGTTATGGAACATACAGTTAACCAAACAATGATACGTAGCTCCAACATTCTTCAGTCCAACAGGCATGACAATGTAGCAGTATAGTCCAAGATCCGTAATGAAATCTAGTATGTTCCTGGTCCTGAACATGCATTGGAATCTAGTTGTGCCTAGATATGCATACATAAATGAAAGAAGTTCATGTCCAATTGTTGAGTCGACTAACTGGTCAGTTCGGGGAAGCAGAAAGCTAACTTTTGGGCAGGCCTTGTTCAAGTCCGAGAAATCAATGCATGTCTGCCATTTCACATTAGCTTTCTTCACAAGGATCAGGTTCGATATCCACTTAGGGTACGTTGCATCTCGGATGAATTGATTTCCCTTCAGATTCTCACCTTCTTCTTTCAAAGACGCTGACCTTTCTGGGTTGTGCATACGCCTCTTCTGCTTAACTGAGATGTATTTTGGGTCGATGTTGAGTGAATGGCTCATAATCAATGGAGATATTCCACACATATCAGCATGGGACCAAGCAAACACATCAAGGTTTCCCCGAAGAAAGTCAATAAATTCCCTCGTTCGAAGGGAGTCTAGATGGGATCCGATCTTCAGACCCTAGTTAGGTTGTCGTTAGCAATCAGAGCCTCTATTATAGTCTCGTTGGGAGTTTCCCTACATCTCGGTTCTTCATCCTCTTTGGGATATATGTCCTTGAACTAGTGATCTGGCGATCTTGACAAGGAAGTCTCCATTATTTGCTATGCCACCGCCTCCATGGCAAGGGGGGAAAGGAAACTTTGTGCTCTTCCCTTTTTCCGTTGTAGATTTACTTCCACTGCACTAAGTTGCAAGCCTTTCCTACCACTTTGTCTCCCTGAAACATTCCTACTCCAGCTTCGTTTGGGAACTACAAAAGCAAGTACCAGGGAGCTATGCATGCTCGGAATTCTTCCAAGACCGATCGATCCAAAAAGGCATTGTAAGGAGAGTTGATATCCATCACAAGAAATGGAGGATTCGCTCTCTTCGACAATCTCCCTCACCTATCTCGATAAGTAATTCAAATACTCCTACCGGTTCGGTGGTTGAGCCATTGAAGCTGCGTATACATTCCTTACATGGATTTAAATCTCTTGCTTCCAACTTCATATGGTCAAAAGCTTTCTTGAACAAAATATTGACAGATAATGGTATCATCCATTGTCGTCTTCTGTTTCTTGATCTAAACGGAATCCTCAAGGGTGCGGCACTTCCCCACTTCCATATACTTTGCGACATTCACATATTATTCCATCGTCCTTGCGCTAAAACCTATCGGATGTGGTCTCTGACGACAACATTAGTAAAAATCCCTTTGGCTTTTTGCTAGGCGGTGGCTCTAGGAGCCACATGGCCTTGATTCGGGGTTGAATCTCCCTGCCTCTTGTCCCTTGGGGCCACCTTATACTTGTCAAGCTTCCCTTCTCGCAATAGCTTCTCAGTCACAACTCCCGGGTGACGACATTCATTCGTTGAATGGCCATAAATCTCTTGAAATAAACAAAACTTTCGCGTTCCTTCTATGTGGAATCCCGTGGAGGCGGTTTTATATACTGCATCACATTGCATGTATCAGGGTATATATTTTCCAAAGTATCGCCCAATGGCGTGTAACAATCGAATGACTGGAATCGGGGCCGCTTCCTAGCACCCACTTTTTGACTTAGATTTCATTATTATCGTTCTTACCTTGACGGACATTCTTCTGGTATTGATTTCCAACATTAACTTCCACCTTTCCATAGCTACCGCCAGATTGCCTTACAGCAACATTGCTTTGAATTTCTTCCTTTACAACTTCCTTAACTCTCATTTTCCAATTTAGGAATGCATCCACTTGACGCAAGCGCACATTTGCTTTCTCCTAAAATAATTCTATTGACGTTGAAGGCTTTCCAACCAAATACCTCCCAAACTCCCTTTCTTTGTCCACACCATCAACCATTGCCATTAAAACAAATTCAGGATTAAGGTTTCTTACTTCGGTGATAGCCATGCTGAAGTGGTCGAGATATCCCCTCAAACTCTCTTCAAGGGCTTGTTTAACCATGAAAAATTCGATTACATGCTTTGACTTTGATACGTGCAATGGAAACTAAGTCAAAAACTTCTCTCTTAGATCTTTAAAAGTTGGGAACTGGTCTGGGAGGGTGCCTAGTAAACCACATTAATTCAATCCCCTCAAGATATGTTAGGAAGGCTTTACACATGATAGCATCAGGGGTTGCGGCAGCGTTCATATATCATGAATAATGCATTTATTCGTTGTCATAGATCCGTCCTATCTGAATAATGCTCATTGTGGGTAGATTGAATCGTCTCAGGAACTGCGCTTCCAAAATGTCATCAGTAAAAGGAGTGTGGCTACGATCCATGCCTCAATCCTCATTAGTATACCATCTGCTATCATTTATTATTTGGCATGCCATCACCATTAGATATCCCCTCAAACTCTCTTCAAGGGCTTGTTTAACCATGAAAAGTTCTATTACATGCTTTGACTTTGATACGTGCAATGGAAACTAAGTCAAAAACTTCTCTCTTAGATCTTTAAAAGTTGGGAACTGATCTGGGAGGGTGCCTGCTAAACCACATTAATTCAATCCCCTCAAGATATGTTAGGAAGGCTTTACACATGATAACATCAGGGGTTGCGGTAGCGTTCATATATCATGAATAACACATTTATTTGTTGTCATAGATCCGTCCTATCCGAATAATGCTCATTGTGGGTAGATTGAATCGTCTCAGGAACTGCGCTTCCAAAATGTCATCAGTAAAAGGAGTGTGGCTACGATCCATGCCTCAATCCTCATTAGTATACCATCTGCTATCATTCATTATTTGGTGTGCCATCACCATTAGATATCCCCTCAAACTCTCTTCAAGGGCTTGTTTAACCATGAAAAGTTCTATTACATGCTTTGACTTTGATACGTGCAATGGAAACTAAGTCAAAAACTTCTCGCTTAGATCTTTAAAAGTTGGGAACTGATCTGGGAGGGTGCCTGGTAAACCACATTAATTCAATCCCCACAAGATATGTTAGGAAGGCTTTACACATGATAGCATCAGGGGTTGCGGCAGCGTTCATATATCATGAATAACGCATTTATTTGCTGTCATAGATCCGTCCTATCCGAATAATGCTCATTGTGGGTAGATTGAATCGTCTCAGGAACTGCGCTTCCAAAATGCCATCAGTAAAAGGAGTGTCGCTACGATCCATGCCCCAATCCTCATTAGTATACCATCTGCTATCATTCATTATTTGGCGTGCCATCACCATTACTTTTGAATTAGTTAGCGCATGTTCTGGCTCTGCACACTCAGCTCGTTGTAACACCCCGTAATTCTGTTAATATTAATATTCACAAACTAAAGAATAACTAATCTCAGACGTGAGAATTGTGGGAAACGGGTTGCGCCATTGTGTTCATCTCGGAATTCTGGTCGAAATAGAGTCCGAGTTTGCGTGAATTGGACTTCGTATGAAGAAGTTATGGCCATCAGAAGTTCCAGAAAATTCAAAACAGATTTCAGAAAATTTAAAATTCAAAATTGGGAGACAAACAGGCTAGGCGGGAAAATTCCAGCCCAACACCCCAGGTCGACTAGGGAGTCGACTGGGAAGTCGACACCCCCCCCCCTCAGGTCGACTGGGCAGTCGACCTGGGTGTCGACCTGTCCAGGCGGCTAGGGTTTGACTGAGCCCAATCTTGAGCTGCTGATGTGTCTTTAGGGCTGAGTTGGAAAATTAAACAGTTCAGTTTAGTTCTGAGTTGATCTGACGGTCTAAATAAACACTAAACTCTATAAATACCTAGGTAGTCTCTCACTCTAATTCACATGAAAAATAGAATAGCCACCGTCATACCGCCGCCATGGAACTCAGTGTAGCCGCCGCAAACTAAGAAGGAAGAAAGCTAATCAAAACCCTAATTCTACTCAACTCTAAAGCAAATCAAGACTCTCTTTCTCTTCTAATTGTGAGTATGATGATCTTAACAAGATTATTATTAAACTAACTAGATTAAGTTATGAATGGATTATGATTAGATGATGTGAATTGTCATATATGTGGTTGTAAACCTCATGCTATCATGTATGTTGTAAATCCTATGTTATGTGATGATGATATCCTATATATTGTAAATTATGTTGTGATGATATTGTATAGGTTGTAATTTTCTATGCTAAATTGTGATAAATCATAAATGTTATAATGTCATGATGTTATTATCTATGCTAATTAGTTCATGTTAATCAAATCATAATGTTGATATTATTTGGGCTATGTTGATCTATATGACAAATCACATATGCAAGTTTAGATTGATTAGTAAAGATTATGAACATATGCCATGACATCTATTTAGATCTAGAATTATGACATCTAGAATTATGCTATGACATATGTGAATTCTATGTATTAGATGCTAGTTCACACCATCATTATGTTGCATAAAACCCCATATGCAAGTTTATACATGAATTTGGGTTATGATCATATCATGTAAATTGTGACATTTAACAAGTTGACGCCTTTAGAACCTTAACATGTGCAGTTTTATGCAAGTTTCACCCCTATTATGATTAGATTATTTTATTTGTCTATATGTTGTGATAATTTATCTTTGTGCTATGAGTTAGACTATTCGAATCTAACATATATTCTGCGTTAAATAAGCGAACGTATAACGTGGGGTAGGGGTAATATTAAGGATTTAATAATAAGAAGTTGGGGTGCAATTGATATGATTTTGCATGCCATGAATGGATGGTCATAATTGAGTCAATTATGGACATCATTAAAATTGGAAGTAACTAATGATTTGAATAGGGATATATTCAAAACTGGGGTAAAAGATTATAAGTGTTAATCAATGCTTAGGACACGAGGTTGGACTCGTTTGTGACGTAAACCTGCCCGGACCCGCCCGGCAAATCCAGTGGTCACAAATGTCAGCCCAATGTGAGAGGTCCTAGGCCCAAATTAAAGCATAACAGTTGTAAAGACAGGAGGTTAGACTCTTTTATGGTGTAAGACTGCCCGGACCCGCCCGGCAAATCCAGCTGCCATAAATGCCAGTCTAATGTGAGAGGTCTTTATGAGGTTATGGCCTGAATGAATTAAGAAATACTTAACCAGATAAACATGTAAAGTGGGACATGGGGGTTAAGTAGGTGCCTTGGGTGGCATGAGGAATCTAGTGGGTGCCCTTAGTGGCATGTGAAATACGATTAGTAAGACTTAACCAAACACACATGTAAATGAACATGACTAAGAGGGTTAAGTGGGATGTACTAGTGGACAAGCTTAGGTGGGTAGCTTGTGGGGGCCCATTTCAACCAGTAACCCAAACGTATCTTTGTGGGCTCGACCCAAGTCGAGGATGGGACAAGCATACTGGGTTTGACTATAAGAGGCCAAAACGGGGAGCGGTGGCAACGCAAGTCCAACGGGTTTCATATGCGTGTGTGGACCCGGGCTGGTAGGTAAGACGTTGTTGCATCGTGTAGGTATAAGCCGTGCATTCTCAAGTTGTATCGGGTTGCCACTTTAGGGGAGTGATACACCCCACTATGGGGCCAGCACGGGTATCTACGAGTAGGGAGCCGATCGAAAGTGGGTAGTGGGGTACACCCAGCGGAGATAGGGGAAGACGGCACCTATGTAGTCAGCTAGGGGTACGCAAGGCTATTTATATAGTTTCTGTGTGAAGCAAGTGGGATCAACCTTTAGGGTGACTGGTGCGGTGCAGTGTAGTAATTATTTGTTGGTAGTTAGGTGTGCCTTTAACGTTATCTTTAACGTTATCTTTATCTGCTTTTCCATACCCAATAGTTCATAGACATTTCCTTGTTTTCCAGCTTATGCCTTAGTCTAGTTACTTTGATAATAGTATTGTTAGAATTATCATACTCGCCAGACTTTATGTCTGACCCCCTCTACTTCTATCCTTTTTTCCCCCTCTAGGTCCTCAGGGTGGACCCAGCTCTAGTGGAGTTTGATTGGATTGCTTTATCTCTTTGGGAAAGCTTGGACCGCTGAAGTAAAGTCCAGCTTGTTTTCTTCTTTAATGACTATTTATGAAATGGGGTTATGTATTTTGTTTTATCAAGATGGATATTGTACTTGACTCTGATTTATGGTTTTATGATGTAACAAACATGTTTAATTTACGCTGCAATAAAATGAAGTTTTAGATTTCCAAGTTCTACTTATTATCTGTCTTGTTGTAATTTTTCTATTCTATATTCACTTAAAACCTCCATGGAAGTTAATGCATTCCCTTTGTGAGTGACATTAATGGACGTGGGGTGTTACACGTGGTATCAGAGCTTAAGGTTACCAGAACAGATATTTTTTTTAGAAAAACTATTTTTCTAAAGTATTTTTGGAAGAAGTGTTTTCAGAAACATGTCTTAATGAGTAATTTAAAGAGGAAAGTTTTTGTGAAAAACATAATCCCCAATAGCCATATATCCTTATCTTTCGAATTCTCCAATTTGAATCTTTCCTTTTTCGTTTCAGCATGGCTGAAGATCTTAACCTTCCGGACGGTGTAACGATACCAGGATGGTATAGGAGGTTATTAGAGGCTAGGGCCGCTGCAGGTCCAGCCAATGTTCCTCCACCACCAGTTGCACCTGTTCCTCCTCCTCGCGCTAATACTTTTGCAAAGACTTGCAAGGAATTTAAGGCTATGGGTGGAAAACCTTTTCAAGGGTCAGAAACGTTTGTGGAAGCTAGAGATTGGCTTAAGGAGGTGGAAGAACTGCTAGAAATCTTTGAAGTAGAAGAGGGAAGGAAAGTTAAATTAGCAGCTTGGTTAATGAAGGGAGAGGCCTCGTTTTGGTGGGAGGTCACTAATGGGGAGCGTCCTGTTGACTCTTGGGCGGATTTCAGGCGTAGGTTCGAGGCAAAGTTTCTCTCAAGGGCAGAAGAGAATCTATATATGGAAAGGTTCTTGACATTGAAGCAAGGAAGCTCATCAGTGAAAGAATATGTCAACAAATTTAATCAGTTAGCAAGGTTTGGCTTGGACTTAGTGAACATGCCGGAAAAGAAGGCTCTGAGGTTCGTTAATGGATTGAATGAACCGTTGCAAGGGTTGGCTATGACCCACATCCCTATGGAATTCACCTTTGAGAAGCTAGTAGACATGGCACTCATGCACGAGGAGAAAGGCGCTAAAGCTGATAAGGCACCCGAGAAGAAAGGGGATCAGAAGAAACCACAACAGCAAAACAAGAAGGGTGGTAAAGACAATAATGGCAAAGGGAAGAAGAAATGCTTTAACTGTGGGACACCAGGCCATCTCAGCAAGGATTGCCGAAAGAAAAAGAAGACTGGTTGTTTTCACTGTGGCGAAGCAGGACATCTAGTGAAGGACTGCCCAAAGAAGGGGCAGAGGACAGGGTCTACCTCGAGAGGACATGTGCAGGCTCTTATGGCACCAGGGCAGGCAAGGGGTCAAGTTCAGGCTCTCGCGGTCCCACCACTGCAAGAACGAGGTAGAACCATTTCTGTTGAAAGCTTAGTTTTTCTGTTTGATCATCCTGTCCGTACCTTATTCGATTCGGGCGCATCGCATTCGTTTATCTCTATATCATTAGTTGAATCACTGCACTTAAACACCAGTTTAGTAGAGGATCACTTAGTTGTTTCGAATCCAATTGGGAGCTCAGCTTATTTGTCCGTGATGTGTTTGGATTTGAAAATTTCTATACTTAGCGTTGAGTTTAGATGTGATGCTTATGTTTTGGGCTTCATGGGCTATGGGCTAATTTTAGGAATGGATTGGTTATCCAGAAATGGGGCCGTTCTTGATTGTGAAAGGAGAGTAGTTAGGCTCGTGACTCGCCTTGGCAACACTCTCGAAATCTTTTGTAATCCCATAAATTCCGTTATGCTAAGTTATTTAGAATCTCTTGACGCGTCTGTGGAAAATCTACGATCTGTTAGAGTGGTCCGAGAATACTCGGATGTGTTTGAGGAGGTGAAGGGCTTGCCTCCGAAGCGAGAGATAGATTTTCGAATATATCTTATGGATAATGCAAGACCAGTATCTTTGCCAGTACGCCACATGGCTCCATGTGAAAGGAGGGAACTCGATAAGCAAGTGAAGGAGTTGCTTGAGAAGGGGTTCATAAGACGAAGTATATCGGAGGCGGGTGCTCTAGTAGTATTTGCCACGAAGGCGGATGGGTCCCTTAGACTTTGTGTGGACTATAGAGAACTTAATAAGCTTACTAAGAAGAACAGACACCCACTGCCGAGGATTGACGATCTCTTCGATCAGTTAGTTGGCGCCTCAGTGTTTTCGCAGTTGGACTTAGCCACTGGTTTCCATCAGTTGAGAGTGGCTGAGGATAGCATTGACAAGACTGCCTTTAGGACTCCGGACGGTTTCTATGAATGGCTAGTGTGCCCTTCGGTTTGACAAACGCCCCCACATACTTTGTTGATTTGATGAGTAGGGTGTTTAGGGAGTACCTTAACAAATTCGTGGTAGTCTTTGTAGACGACATCTTGATCTTTTCTAAGGATGAAGAAGAGCATGCCCTACATCTTAGGGAAGTGTTGGAGACCCTACGAGCGCATAACCTTAAAGCTAAATTTTCTAAGTGTCACTTCTGGAGGAAGGAAGTACGATTCTTAGGGCACGTGGTTTCCAAAGAAGGGATAGCTGTGGATCCCGCGAAGGTGGTGGCCATCCAAGATTGGAAGGTCCCTAAAAATGCTACCAAAGTGAGAAGTTTCTTGGGGTTGGCTGGCTACTATAGGAAGTTTATCAAAGACTTCGCAAAGATATCAGCTCCATTGATACGCCTGACGAAGAAGAACCTAGTCTTCGCGTGGGACGTAGATTGTGATGATGCGTTCCAACGTTTGAAGAGAGCTTTGACTTCAGCCCCAGTCTTAGTATTGCCAGACGGGAGTAAGCCGTTTACTGTTTATACCGATGCTTGTGGGACAGTACTAGGCGCAATCTTAATGCAAGAGGGAAGGGTAATAGCCTATGGTGGAAGGCAGTTGAGAGCGCATGAGAAAAATTACCCTACGCATGACCTAGAGTTAGCCGCTATTGTCTTCGCGCTTAAGTCTTGGCGTCATTATCTTCTTGGCGAGAAATTCGAATTATTCACTGACCACAAATCTTTAAAATACTTATTCTCTCAGAAGGACTTGAACTTAAGGCAGCAAAGGTGGATGGAGTTCTTAGCGTCCTACGATTTTGAAATAACATATACCCCTGGCAAGGGTAACGTGGTGGCAGACGCCTTATGTAGGAAAAGGCTGTCCTTGAGTCCACTGTTTTTTGAGCGGCAAAGCGTAGAATTCATTTCGATGTTTGACTTTAGACCTTCCGTTAACTTTGTACCTGGTTTGCTAGCATCCTTGGAGGTCAGACCTACGCTTTGGGACGGATTGGCGAGGCACAGCGAGACGACCCACAGTTGGTTGAGTTAGTAGAAAAGCTCAAAAGAGGGGAGTCATCAAGCCATCTCCGTAGGTATACCCTAGATGATAAGGGTTGGTTACGTAGGGATAGTAGACTTTGTGTACCCCGAGACGAAGGGTTGAGGAAGGCTATTCTTGACGAAGCGCATCGTTCGAAGATGACCATTCATCCCGGCGGGGACAAGATGTACAAAGACATGAAGCGAGTTTTCTTTTGGGCCGGTATGAAGAGGTATGTGGCCGAGTATGTCGCTAGATGCTTGGTGTTCCAACAAGTAAAAGCGGAGCAAAAGAAACCCGGTGGGTTGCTTCACCCATTGGAGGTTCCACTATGGAAATGGGAAAGTGTCTCGATGGATTTTGTGGATGGATTACCAAGATCAAGGAAGGGTAATACGGGGATTTGGGTTATAGTAGATAGACTTACTAAGAGCGCCCATTTCATTCCCGTGAAGAGTAAGAGGACTGCTCCATGGTTAGCCTCCGTATACGTTCGAGAAATAGTTCGTTTGCACGGTGTTCCTTCTAGCATAGTGAGCGACCGCGATCCTATTTTCACTAGCGAATTTTGGAAGAGCTTATAAGAAGCGGTAGGGACTCAGTTATGTTTGAGCACCGCATATCATCCTCAGACGGACGGCCAGACCGAGAGGGTGAATCGCATTCTAGAGGACCTTTTGAGGCTATGTATCCTAGACTTTGGGGGTACATGGGAAGAGCATCTTCCATTGGTAGAGTTCACATATAATAACAGCTTTTAGTCTAGCATTGGCATGGCACCTTTCGAAGCTCTTTATGGACGACCTTGTCGTTCACCTACATGTTGGTGGGAATCTACGGATAAGATCTTACTTGGGCCCGATATGATTAGGGAGACTTCGGAGAAGATCGACTTGATTTGAAGGAGGATGAAAGCAGCGCAAGATAGGCAGAAATCTTATGCGGACAAGATGAGAACAGATCTTGAGTTTAAAGTTGGGGACATGGTCTTTATCAAAGTGTCTCCATTACGGAACGTTGTTCGCTTTGGGTCCGTTGGGAAATTAGCACCAAGGTTCGTAGGGTCGTTTCCTATTAAGGAGAAGATTGGACAGATGGCGTATGGAGTGGAGTTGCCTGAGAGACTTAGTGGTGTACACGACGTATTCCATGTGTCACATTTGAGGAAGTGCTTGCACGAGACCACAGAAGTGGTAGAGCCGAGCTTGCTTAAAGAGGTGGAGATAGAGCGTGATGCGACGATTCGACGAGCTCCTACGCGCATTCTTGGGTCGGAGATCAAGAAGTTGAGGAATCGAGAGGTCAGACTAGTCAAAGTGCAATGGGGAGATGATGAGAGCAACGCTACTTGGGAGACGGAAGAGAAGATGCGTTCGTTGTACCCTTTTCTTTTCGAGGGTATGTCTTTTAATTTCTCCTTTATCGCTTAGCTTGTACTTATCTTACCTTTAGAGTATCCTCTCGCTAGTATTCTTGACCTTTAGTTAGGATAATCCTATGGTTGAAACATGTGTTTGAGACATGTTATGTATGATGGATGCAAAGTGGATGCAAGTGTTTGCTAGTGGTTGCTCGTGGACGCATATACACACACTGTTAGGCACTAGATCGGCTCAGTCACTTCATACTGCATATTGCATATAAATGGCTGTATTTAGTAAAATGGATGTATAATGGTTGTGTTATCATATGGATACCGCATTTTGGTGAATGGTTGTGCACGCATGTAGAAATAATATGTATCGATAGGGTTCTTTCGCATACATAATGGACACATGGCACTATCATGATTTGCATTAAGGAGGTCAACTGAATCAGTGGACCGCCTGATTTTGCATTAGATATGGACATATACACACACTGTGCATTTAAACATGAAAGCATTAGAAATCTATAAGGACAATGGATGCATGTGTTTGATGGTTGAGTAGATGGATGATTGGATGTTAGGATATACATTCTTCTTAACTTGAAGATTTCGGGGTCGAAATCCTTTAAGGAGGGGAGAATGTAACACCCCGTAATTCTGTTAATATTAATATTCACAAACTAAAGAATAACTAATCTCAGACGTGAGAATTGTGGGAAATGGGTTGCGCCATTGTGTTCGTCTCGGAATTCTGGTTGAAATAGAGTCCAAGTTTGCGTGAATTGGACTTCGTATGAAGAAGTTATGGCCATCGGAAGTTTCAGAAAATTCAAAACAGTTTTCAGAAAATTCAAAATTCAAAATTGGGAGTCAAATAGGCTAGGCGGGAAAATTCCCACCCAGCACCCCAGGTCAACTGGGGAGTCGACTGGGCAGTCGACATCCCCCCCCCCCCCCCATGTCGACTGGGCAGTCGACCTGGGTGTCGACTTGTCCAGGCGGCTAGGGTTTGACTAAGCCCAATCTTGAGCTGCTGATGTGTCTTTACGGCTGAGTTGGCAAATTAAACGGTTCAGTTTAGTTCTGAGTTGATCTGACGGTCTAAATAAACCCTAAACTCTATAAATACCTAGGTAGTCTCTCACTCTAATTCACATGAAAAATAGAATAGCCACCGTCATACCGCCGCCATGGAACTCAGTGTAGCCGCCGCAAACTAAGAAGGAAGAAAGCTAATTAAAACCCTAGTTCTACTCAACTCTAAAGCAAATCAAGACTCTCTTTCTCTTCTAATTGTGAGTATGATGATCTTAACAAGATTATTATTAAACTAACTAGATTAAGTTATGAATGGATTATGAGTAGATGATGTGAATTGTCATATATGTTGTTGTAAACCTCATGTTATCATGTATGTTGTAAATCCTATGTTATGTGATGATGATATCCTATATGTTGTAAATTATGTTATGATGATATTGTATAGGTTGTAATTTTCTATGCTAAATTGTGATAAATCATATATGTTATAAAGTCATGATGTTATTATCTATGCTAATTAGTTCATGTTAATCAAATCATAATGTTGATATTATTTGGGCTATGTTGATCTATATGACAAATCACATATGCAAGTTTAGATTGATTAGTAAAGATTATGAACATATGCCATGACATCTATTTAGATCTAGAATTATGACATCTAGAATTATGCTATGACATGTGAATTCTATGTATTAGATGCTAGTTCACACCATCATTATGTTGCATAAAACCTCATATGCAAGTTTGTACATGAATTTGGGTTATGATCATATCATGTAAATTGTGACATTTAACAAGTTGACACCTTTAGATCCTTAACATGTGCAGTTTTATGCAAGTTTCACCCCTATTATGATTAGATTATTTTATTTGTCTATATGTTGTGACAATTTATCTTTGTGCTATGAGTTAGACTATTCGAGTCTAACGTATATTCTGCGTTGAATAAGCGAACGTATAACGTGGGGTAGGGGTAATATTAAGGATTTAATAATAAGAAGTTGGGGTGCAATTGATATGATTTTGCATGCCATGAATGGATGGTCATAATTGAGTCAATTATGGACATCATTAAAATTGGAAGTAACTAATGATTTGAATAGGGATATATTCAAAACTGGGGTAAAAGATTATAAGTGTTAATCAATGCTTAGGACACGAGGTTGGACTCGTTTGTGACGTAAACCTGCCCGGACCCGCCCGGCAAATCCAGTGGTCACAAATGTCAGCCCAATGTGAGAGGTCCTAGACCCAAATTAAAGCATAACAGTTGTAAAGACAGGAGGTTATACTCTTTTATGGTGTAAGACTGCCCGGACCCGCCCGGCAAATCCAGCTGCCATAAATGCCAGTCTAATGTGAGAGGTCTTTATGAGGTTATGGCCTGAATGAATTAAGAAATACTTAACCAGATAAACATGTAAAGTGGGACATGGGGGTTAAGTAGGTGCCTTGGGTGGCATGAGGAATCTAGTGGGTGCCCTTAGTGGCATGTGAAATACGATTAGTAAGACTTAACCAAACACACATGTAAATGAACATGACTAAGAGGGTTAAGTGGGATGTACTAGTGGACAAGCTTAGGTGGGTAGCTTATGGGGGCCCATTTCAACCAGTAACCCAAACGTATCTTTGTGGGCTCGACCCAAGTCGAGGACGGGACACGCATACTGGGTTTGACTATAAGAGGCCAAAACGGGGAGCGGTGGCAACGCAAGTCCAACGGGTTTCATATGCGTGTGTGGACCCGGGCTGGTAGGTAAGACGTTGTTGCATCGTGTAGGTATAAGCCGTGCATTCTCAAGTTGTATCGGGTTGCCACTTTAGGGGAGTGATACACCCCACTGCGGGGCCAGCACGGGTATCCACGAGTAGGGAGCCGATCGAAAGTGGGTAGTGGGGTACACCTAGCGGAGATAGGGGCAGGAGACACCTATGTAGTCAGCTAGGGGTACGCAAGGCTATTTATATAGTTTCTGTGTGAAGCAAGTGGGATCAACCTTTAGGGTGACTGGTGCGGTGCAGTGTAGTAATTATTCGTTGGTAGTTAGGTGTGCCTTTAACGTTATCTTTATCTGCTTTTCCATACTCAATAGTTCATAGACATTTCCTTGTTTTCCAGCTTATGCCTTAGTCTAGTTACTTTGATAATAGTATTGTTAGAATTATCATACTCGCCAAACTTTATGTCTGACCCCCTCTATTTCTATCCTTTTTCCCCCTCCAGGTCCTCGGGGTGGACCCAGCTCTAGTGGAGTTTGATTGGATTGCTTTAGCTCTTTGGGAAAGCTTGGATCACTGAAGTAAACTCCAGCTTGTTATCTTCTTTAATGGCTATTTATGAAATGGGGTTATGTATTTTGTTTTATCAAGATGGATATTGTACTTGACTCTGATTTATGGTTTTATGATGTAACAAACATGTTTAATTTCCGCTGCAATAAAA
Organism: Allium sativum; assembly: GCA_030737875.1. NCBI lineage: Eukaryota > Viridiplantae > Streptophyta > Magnoliopsida > Asparagales > Amaryllidaceae > Allium > Allium sativum. Next base: position 166,333,759 of record CM060909.1, read on the forward strand.
TGAAGTTTTAGATTTCCAAGTACTACTTATTATCTGTCTTGTTGTAATTTTTCTGTTCTATATTCACTTAAAACCTCCATGGAAGTTAATGCATTCCCTTTGTCAGTGACATTAATGGACGTGGGGTGTTACACTCGTCGAGCTCTCCCTGCTCCAACTTCAGGTAACGTCGGCTGAGCCGCTGTCTGGGTAGCACTTCCTTGCCCATTATTGTCTCGGTCAATCACATGATGAGTGGGTTGAAGTACGGGTGTACGAGTAGCTTGGGAAGCATCACGTTCCCTTGGGAGGGTAGGATTTCGGTTCGGTGATTCGGCCGGGTCGATGTGTTCTGGATCGAAATTTTCGATTCGGGAAGGTTGTCCTATTCGAGCCAGGAATCTTCCAAATTTAGCTCGTCCATATTACGAGCTTGCTGGAATTGATGTCGATTGATCTTCTCCACTTCTTCTGACGATGAGGATGCTTCGTCAACCTGGTGTCGGGAAGGAGATACGACAACTTGATATCCGAAATGTTGTCACTGCCTTGACATCGCATTCATGTCATGCCTCATCATAACATTATCTCGTCTCTGGGCATTCAGGGCAGCGGTGGTCTCATCTAACTTGTTGAGCAAACGCGCAAAGTCATCACATGTTAAAAATGTTGAAGGAGGAGCCACATCAGTTGTTGTAGCAGCAGGTTCATTACTGGGCCTAGCCTGGTTCGAGTTCGATCCCGGAATAATCGAACCGGGAACACTCGAGCTTGGAGCGCTTGAGCCGGAAGTGTTCGGTTCGAAGGTACCTCTGATTTCTGCTGGCTGCGATGTCTTATGTTGTGCATCACCGGACGATGCTCTAAGGGAAGTTTGGTGAACTATGTCTCTCTTGGAAACCATAATTATCAAAGGTGTTAAAAACGTAGATTATTCCCTCGGACTTGGTGATCCGAACAGTATGCAAACAATCCAAGAAAGGTTGAGAATTTAAGATTTCTCGGTGAAACGCCAAAATGTTTGACCAAAAAATGACACAAACACCCAAAGTAGAAGATTTATACAAGAATAGATGAAGAAGTATAAAATGAAACTGAGGAAAACAACAATCACATACGATTTATATTGGTTTCGCGTTAACAAGCCTACGTCCACTTGATAATTTCTTGATTCACTATGAAATTACAGATACAACGCTTACACTTTTCAGTTACTTGGACTACACTGCTCAAACTTTCGAATTACAATTGGAGAAACATAGAATAACTTATGTGGTTGATGTTCAAACGATGCGTGGGTTGCCAGAGTGCCAAAAGTCCTTCCATTGTCCTCAAAACAATGTATTTATAGGCAAGACAATAGTTTATTTTGACTTGCACATGTGGCTTTCGAACCGGATTCTTCGAAGAGTAGTGAAGGCAGATAGGAAGCAGTTATATGGAAGTAGTGGGTTGGTTCACGGCATGTCGGCTCGGGAGTAGACACGTGGTGCAAGGTCCAAGATAGCAAGAGTTAGTGGAGAGAGTGGTGGAAGTGGAGCGTAACCGTCCCTCTTCGGATCGAATGGGACCTAGATTAAATTATTCGATCCGGGCTTCGTTTGAACCGAAAGCTCCCATTCTTGGAGCTCGTCTTATTCGATGCGAAGCTGAATGATGGTGTGATCCATGACTTTCGATCCGGCCATCTCGAACCGGAAGTGAACCTTCAACTTGGCGTGATTTCGAGGTTAGAGGCTCTTTGCTATGAATATCAACAGAATTCACGCTCTTGCCAAGAGACAGGTCAACACATTTCTAGAAAAAGAGTACGTTTAAATATTTGCATCATATGAACTCATGTAATTGTTAAACATTCCATCTTACATTAACAACTAAAAGACATATTTCATTTTAAGATAAACCAACCAAACCAAACAAAACAAAATATTATTGATTTGATTGGTTTTGATTTCAAAAAATATCACTTTGATTTTGTTAGGTTTATATTTCTTAAATGATTATTTTGATTTTAACATTTTTCATCGGCCGGTCTCAAACCGAGCCAACCATTTGCTCATCTCTATTCCATATGGACATAACAATTTCTCATCAGTTAAAATGGAAAACAAGCACATTCATATAAACATCAAAGAAAGGGAATTGGAAGAAGCATTGTAAATATAGCTCCCTGATTTTATTATCTATGTTCTAAAACAGCATATCTATAGAGGCCGGAATATCATCTAAAGCCTCGGATTAACTATAGCATATTTTAATTACAAAATTCAATGAACCTTTTTCCCCCCGTTTTTTTTAATCTAAGAATACATCGTTGTATTTGGAGGAGTAATTCCCATTGCCTTGTAATATTTCTTTTCCGCATCAGCCATTCGAGTCTGAAACATGCTCCATTCCTTTCGACATCGTTCTCTTACCTGTTATTTTGAATTCAAATTTTCAACACTTCAGTTTCAGTGATTTTGCAGAAGCAAACTAAGAGTAAAGAAGATAAAAAGAAACTCACTCCTTCCCATGGAGCCTTCCCATTTTCAGCTTTTCCCTGTTCACAAAGACGACCATACATATACGCATCAAACTACAATTTCCTATCAAATATTTTATCAAATTGTACACTGTTTTGAATCTTGTACTAACCTGATTCCCTAGTGAAGGAACCACCTGATGCACTATCCACTGCGAATCAACTACCCCAATCTTCTCATGAGCAGGCTTTCATTTTAAATACACATCACTTAGTCAGTACTCGGTATATATTTTAAGTACAACTGTGTTTGATTATACAAGAGCGTACACGGTTCATGAACTATTTGCTTGTGTATTCATACCTCAACACATTTTCTGAGAGCAAAATCAAGTCCCCAACCATGAACCAAATCATTCTACAGCAAGAAGCATCGGTCAAATGATTAGTTACATACAAATGAAATGTTCAGAGGAACTTTCAGCATGAGGTTCCTATTTTTGGACGCGGTTGTAAGAAAAGTTCATGTGCCAACTAGGGTGCAAATAGGTCGGACCAGACCGGACAGAGGTGTGTTCGGTTTCTATCATAAATAAAATCGGACCGGACATGGACCGGATGAAAAAATTTCTCGTAAAATTTTTGTTGTCCTAACTCGTGTCATAAATGAATTCGGTCGGACGGAGACATGTGTTTTTCGGACACGAACACGAACAGACCTGGTCGAACGTGACTGTTTATATGAAATTTTATAGTTTTTATTAGATTTTTCTCAACTATATGCCGAATTATGAAGAATTCGGACGAATTCGAACGAACGAGGACCGAACATGATTTTTTTCTCATACAAATTTTGTTGTACTAACTCGTATCCTAAATGAAAATCGGATGGACTCGGACGGACGTATTTTGGTCATAGACACTAGCGGACATGGAACATTCCTACAAAATTAACAGCCCTAGTGCCAGCCAATATGCAAATCATGTCCATGTTTGAAAACTGAAAATCAAGCCAGTTTGCGCTTTTCATTAAGTTTGAATTTGATTCAAAACCCAAGTTAAGCTTTATATATATGTACGGTTATTATTTAAATAAATGCATATTCATCAAGTAATTTAATTCGCTACCACTGTCAATTTTATAGAATAATTGATAAACATGCCGGAAAGTGCAAGTTAACTTTCGAAAACGCAAGTTAGATGGCTTCCTATTTTCCTTAAATAGGGACTTGGTTTACAAATTTACTGGCAATATGAGCTTTTAGTACAATCACTTCCAAAAGATTTATTTTATGTCAAAACTAGATATCACCCAAGCTTCAAAACTATACCTGAATCATATACCATACACATCTCCATGCATCCCGGGAGAAAACAGTTGCCATAATTTCAACAAAGCTGAAATGTCAATTTAAATATTAACCTATAACTTTATATATACAACATGATATGAGGATAATAGTGACAAGTTGATTGTAAAACTTACGCAGCACAAGGTGGTAAATGCGGATCACTGCACCAGCCTGGCCTCTCTTCTGTTTCTCTGTCAAGAATATGTATGAAATTAGTAGGAAGAGCAAAAATATGTCAATGTGCAATGATGCATTCCTCGTAACATCTTATGATGTGATACGGTGTCAAGGATGATTGATGAAGAGTGATAAAGTGCTCACTTGTGGACTTCACGATCACCTCTCCTTTTTGTCATCTGCCATGTCAAACCTCTGCTTGGATCCAGACCAGGCTGTGAAATTTCCAAGCCATGTTTCTTTACAAGTTTGATGTACCTTGACAACGAGAGGTTTAACTTCTTCAGACACATTAACTTAAGGATGGTAAGAAAAAAGGTTTTGACGCCATGTTCCCAAATAGTTACAATACCTATTTTCCATCAATTTATTTTTGGTATGTTATATATTTCACCGTATTGGCGATTAAATGATTATGATGAAGTGGGAGACATGAGGTACACAACATTTACGATAGTGGATCTCATCTTGAAAGAAAAAGGGAAAATGAAGAAGAAAACCTTACTTTTCACCATCGAAATGTTCAACTCCAAGATCTTCATCCCATATAAATATGTATTCATATGGAGCCACAATGTCTGGGTGCAAAAACCTCTTTGCATACCACCTTGTATATATATGAACAGATAAGATCGTTGTTATTTAATTATTATCATTTTTTTCAATGAAAGTTTATCAACTAACTTGGCAAAATCTACATTTGCAAAGTGCAAGACTAATGACCAGTTGACAATATAAATACAATTGTTCTCACCATTTTGTTTGCTTCCTGACGCTTACATGGATAGCTCTCTTTGACCACTCTAAATCATCCCATTCTGAAACTTTTCCATCATAGTGAAATAACAGGATTTGAAAATTTGCAGAGAACTGTATGATAAGATACAATCTCAAAACAATCTGAATACATACAGAAATTTTATACAGATATGGTAGGATCGGGCATTACAAGCCGGCAGCTAAAAAAACAACTGAACCTTGAATCACACATTCACTTTAGTTGTCCTATGAAAGGATAAGTTTAAATGCACAAACCTTCTTAACCGCAGCATCAATATTGCGTTTTTGACTGATCCCAACTGTGAATGTTACCAGATATTTCGATTTAAAAACAAGATCCTGCTCTTGTCAAAAAAACAATATTTTGATGTCAGATAAATAACAGCATCCAGGATAATATTCATCCTTTGAAACAAGCATGTTAGAAGTAATGCAAAGTATCAAGAATCATAGATGATATGCCAGCCAATTTCACTTATACAAAACCAGCCACATATGTGTAAATGTCACAGTGAATGTAATACACTCTGAAGCTTATATTCACATCAATCATTTCTTATTAATGAAATTACTGCCTCGAAAATTAGGTCCATCCACAATCAGGACATTCAGTATTATGTAAAACGTAATAGAAGTAAATAATTAAACAGAAGAAAATTATGCACCTCATTTGGATTTCCCCATAATCTACGAAGATAAAAATCTGATTCTCGTGCAATGATGTCAGGAGCTAGTCTTTCTGCCCCTCGAGGATTTGTGGGAACATATATCTACACAGATCAACAAGTTGGATAAGCCAACTACACAGATCAACAATTGCTATCTCAATTAGAAGGCTTCACAAAAATGAACAAAAAATGAAGTTGTAGTTGTGCCCAAGGTTTTCAAAGTGAGATTCAAATCGTAAATCGCAAAATTCAAATTTTGAATCGAAGCGAGGTTCAACTATTATTTCTAAACCTTAAAAACATATTTTGGAATTGATTTTAAATTTTGCACATATTTTGAAATTGATTTTGCTGTTTCAACATCTATTTCTAAACCTTAAAAACATTACTGTCTTTTGTTCCAATTATTATTTCTGGAAATGATTAGGATTGGAATTGTAGATCCAAATAAGTATCATTTGACATATTAATATGGATTCAATGAGTTCCTAGACTGAGCGGTATTAGCTGGATTTGAATAGAACTATAAATAGAATCATAAATGGAGATATTCGATTTAAAACGGGATTCATATCATAGGATTTTAAAAAAATTGACAACAATGGTAATGCCCAAATATAAACATTTATAATCGCTAAACGCAACTAGTATGAACTTTATCTGTTTTACTTCTGATAAGCGTAGGAATAGAACATTTTTTATTAGGTAATAGTTAAAGAAGCCATCAGCACCAAACTTTATTTCTAAATTTGAAATATCTGAATTTTACAACATAAAATGTTATGAGTTTAGTTGGTGTAGTGTTATACACACTCCATTCCTGCATTCTATTTTCCTCGAATTCCTTCCCACACCTCACTTAAAATTTATAGAAATGTGTGTAATACACTCCATTCCTGCATTCTATTTTCCTCGAATTCCTTCCCACACCTCACTTAAAATTTATAGAAATGTGTGTAACTAATGCTTTAGCAATTCAGCTTTTTTGAGTGAACATCCACTTATGTAGGCATGCTTCACATCACTCAAATTTATACATAGCACCAGTTTACAGTTTTCCTACAGACTTGTGGCAAGGAAAAATAATATACCTTACTGAGACAGCTTAGCAACAAAGTAATTAACAACAAAAACAGTTTATTGATTTTTCGAGGCTTATAGATTCAATCCCCATTTTACAAAAGATAAGAAGTAACATCTGGTCTGTAGTTTAATTTGCGGACCCAGGGCAACAGAAGCAAGGACACGTTAACTTGAAGGGATCTGAAATATGTCAGATTATAGTGTTATTTAGATGAAACAGTCTTAATAAAATTTAACCCCATAACCAAATTGAAGAGGGCACGACCCTTATGGATCCACTGTAGCTTTGTCTGTTGGCCCAGATATGTGTGTGGTAATTAACATAACATGATAACCGATACATAATTGCTGTTCACATCAAGGTAACCAAGTGTATTACACGGGATGGAGAAAAGAATGCGTAGACCCCATATGTAAGGCCATGTGCCACCTCTCTTCCTTTAATACATCACTAGTCACCCAATAACAATAAAGCCCACCATACAAATTGTAAATAAGGACAGATAGGAAAATTGTAGCGTCTTTATATTTAAATAGGTTAGCAACTAATTGAAAGTCAAGTCTGACAAATAAATTCTGATTTAACAAACAAAGTTGCAACTTGTAACAAAATAATTATGGAGATACTGGAATTTAAAGGGAGTACCTTTGTGCTATTTGACTTTGTCTTATTTTGATTTGTGGTCAGGGCATGGTTGAGCAATGCTTGTGTTGCCACTCCAGAGTTTCTATCTTCTACGTAAGAAAGAATGCTTGATGGAAGATGAAGCTACGATATTCAACCAAGTATATCTAACATTAGTAAACTACAATTTACATCTCATTAAACGGTGAAAATAAATGAAACAGCCGTACTTTAGTAATTTTAGCCGTAGGAAAAGAATTCCCAATTAAGAATCCAAGAACAACTCCAATGAAAGTGGTTACAACAAGTCTCATACTTTCATTCGACTGCCTTAATAATCCACTGCAAAAAGCATGTAATTAGGCGATTAATTGATAAACACAAACAAACAAAAGTGATTAATATTGATAAATTTACCTACGCCCAAAAGCTCCAAGTTTTGCCATTAATTTCAGACTTCAAAGCGAATATGTATCCTTGAAAATGAGAGCTGCTCCACATTGTTCAGTTCATTATTGAAATTTCATCAACGAAGACTCTGTGCCTTCCAATATCACAAAAAGTAGGGTCTGAAATGCAAATTTCAGCCAAATATCAAAATGAGCCAATGTCTAAATACGCTATGTTTAACACTGTACCAAAATGAGCCAATGCCTAAACACGATACGTTCAACAGTTTATCAAAAGAAAAGAAAAAAGCAATATTTCAGAAAAACACAGTATCGCTATCAGCAATCCACATAACTTAGGGTTACAGCATGACATCTATCGTAAACACAATTCGCTAAACTAGGCTAATTGTATTGCAGGATCGTTTGATTCGTTCGAGATCTAATCGATCGTGGAAATGAAATAGAAACTTACTTGTAATCAGGAGAATCTATCCACAAAAATCGATTTTTACAATTGAAAGTTCAAATTTTTATAGATATCTAATAAAGAGAGAATGAGAATTTATACAAGAGAAGGACGGAATGAGATATTAAAATAAGGAATCGAATGAATAAAAAGAAGTGAGAATAACGTGAATAAAGAGATGGGAATATAAAACAAACGATGTTTTGAATGGAAAAACGAAGTTTAAAAGTTGAAACGGGTTTAGCACATGACTTAGGCAGAAAGGATTAGGGATCCAAATATGGAAAATAAATAAATGAACTTTATGACAATTAAATTAAAGGGTGCATCTATTAACACCCCGTTAATTACTCTTCACCCCCCGCTAACTTGAAAATAAAATATGCACCCCATCATTTGCTCTTCCCACCCCGTTTAATCCAAAAATGCCCTTATTGCATATATTTCAGCGTCGATTTATTTGAACAAAATCATCTATATTAATGATTTATTTATTTAATGTTTAGATCTTTGCAATTTCCGTTACAGCTAACATACTCGATCTCAAAATGCATAACAATACACATCGTTGATTGTAAAGTTTTTAAATTTTTAATAATTGTTTTAATTATTTTTTAATCAATATTTGTAATTTCTATTTTTTTTAATAAAGATCATGTACAATGCTGATTTTCAATTTAATTATAGTTTGCAATTTACCATCGATCACTCATATATATAGTTGTAATTATTATTTTTTAATCATTTTGCAACACTAGACAAACTATTTAATCGGTTGTTAAAGGGCAAATCTGGAAATGAAATTTTAAAATTTTATTCGGGGGGTGAAGAGCAAATAATGGGGTGCAAATAGCCGGCCCCTAAATTAAATTCATATACCTATTCATCTATCATTTAATGGTAAAGTAATGAGTACGAACCCATCAATTTCATTAATCTTAGTAGTTATCATTGTTCCACTTAAACACACCTCTTCCACCATCTACAATCCCTAAAGCATGAATATTTTATTTTCTCATCTTATAATTTAATACTTTACAATTATTTCACTAAATATTTCACATTGTTTTACATTTAAATACCTATTTTTTTTATAAAATCAACATTCATTCAAAAAAGAAAGTTACGATTCTCTAACAACATTTTATGTCAAAGCCTGTACATTTAAATTAATTATATAATCCAAAATTTAAACTAAATTGCTAAATTTAACCAGTTAATATTTATTAAGTGTAGTGCTAAAAGCACCTTGAAATATGCTGCCTAATACTATTCCTAAAGGTCACCTTATACAAAACTTAAACATGCTACCTGGTACCATAAACAGGCTATCATAAACCCTAAAAAATAATTATTCACTTCATTAATATCTATCAGCTTCTACCTTCCGTGAGCCATCTTCGTCTTCAATTTGGTTCGAACATCGCAATGAGAAAATCCACGAGGGCATCCAAGAAGCCGGCGCGATTATCTAAAGAATCTCAAAAAACCATCTTTTTCATCTAAAACGCCTAAGTCAAAAATGATTTTCGATTGAAACCTAGGGTTACTTTTTTTTTTTTTTTTTTTTGAAATTATTGACTCGCAGTTGTTTTAGGTCATGATCTAAATTTAATTACGGTTGTTTTATACTGTGATGGAGAAGAAACGAAACATTTTTGTTCAGTGATTAGGCATGAATTAGGAGTGGTATTTAGAAGCATATGGATTAATTAGCACTACTTAATTTTGTAATGGTATTAGGTAGCATATTTCTGGGTGCTTTTAGCACTACACTTTATTAATAAACCTAAAACATACAAATTTCTATATGTATATTACGGGTGCATCAACAAATTGATTAAAAAAATCATTTAGATGCAAATACATACATAACATAAATAATGATAAGAGTAAAATTATTGACAAGTTTATTGCTTTAGCAATGTGTATTTATTACGCTAGATTATTTGTGCTACCATCTAAAGTTACTGACATGGTCTGTTCTGCCCTTGGTCACTTCCTATGGCGCGGCAATTCTTTTTCCAAAAAATTAATCCTTATTTCTTTTAGTGTGGTGCTAAGGGCATACCAATATGTTCTTCCTAATACCGCAGTTAAAAAAATAAAACTCATTAAATTTTGTATGCTTCCTAATACCACATTACCTCTCCATTTTAATCTCTCACTCAATCATTATTTACCGAACTAATCACGTATTAAGTTAATCTAAATTCCCTAATCTCTCATAATCATTGTCTGTTTCGCATCTCTCGCGGGAAAATTCAAATTCATAAGGTAATCTCTCGATTGTTTGGTGATCTGAAAACCCTAATCTCTTGTTTTCTCTTCTAATTTTCTTAACTCAAACCTTATTCGTGGCTTTTGTATATTGCGGCGTCAAATTTGTTGATCGGTTATAGGTCTAGGGTTTAGCTTGTTGATCGGTTTTGCAAATGAGGACAAATGAATATCAGGCAAAATAGAAATAGGGTAAAACAGTGTAGTAGCCCCTATTTTTTAAGTGTGTGGTATTAAGAAGAGTGTAATATTAATTCTTGTGGTATTTTTTAGTTGCGGTATTAGGAAGAACATATTGGGGTGCCCTTAGCACCACACTTGTTTTAAGAGGGTATGTTGTCCTTATACAAATGGTGGACTTGGTGTATTAAATCTAAAAGAATGGAAAAGAGTTGTTGTCTCTGCTGGAATAGATAAAATACACAGTTATGATTCCAACATATGGGCTGATTAGTGCAGACATAATTTGATAAAAGGAGAACATTTTTGGACAATGACTACCCCAAATGACTGTAACTGATATTGGAGAAATATACTGAATCATTAAGTGAAGTTTCTACCTCTTTTTCAAAGTCATTTGCTTCATCTGAACCGTACATCGTTTTGGTATTACTCCTAGTATGCAAAGGGGATAATCCTAGCTGATTATGTTGATTATATCGTTAGAGGATCTACTGGTATTAGTGATGGAGCTAATGTTGCTCAGTCTTTGTAAATGGAGCTTTCTATCTTCCACATTGTAGTTCTGCAGTTATTGATACAATTTGGGCGTAAATTTTCACCTTAATGATCATGCTCAATGGAATGGCATGCCTCATGCTGTGAGTACAGTTTACAAGGCTTTGATGCAAAGTATTGTATATTTTCCTTGGCACTCGAGAGTCTGGATGTCTAATAGTGTTCCTAATGAAAATCTTTTGATGTGGAGAATCTTGAATAATGGGTTACATACAAGAAGGAAGTTGTTCGAAATGGGAATTATCGATTTGGATGCATGTGTGGTACGTAATAGTCAAGCTGAAACATTAAAACACTTGTATTTTGAATGTAACTACTCTAGCTATGTATGGATACATATGCTTATTCATCTTGGATTGCATACTCTAGCGGCGGATTCTGCAGAGGAATGGTTTATGATCTTCAAATTCACACGATGGAAGAACATAAGTGGTTGTTTACTTTTGAAAGCTTGGAAGAAGACGCTCTACATTTTGTGGATGGAACAGAACAATAGAGTGTTTAGGATTGAAGCTGTTGCTAAACATGTATTGGTCTGTACCATCGTTACTAGTATATGAAAGTGTTTTGTAATATATCTTTGTACTTGTATTAGTTATTGTTTAATAAAGATGGTAGGGGTCATTCAATCCCACATGCCTTGCAAATATATATATATATATATATATATATACACACACACACACACACACATACATACATACATATATATATATATATATTGTAATAGTTTAGTAAATGAATTTATCATACATTGCCTTATAAAATTCTAATAACTTCAAATATCTAAATTTCAGTTTTTCCAAAAAACCATAGGGACTCTTCTCAATTATCTTCAAATATATTACGTTTAAGTCCATATACTTAATAACCATGTAAACTAACGGGATTTTTAGGCACAAGGACAAAGTCAAACAAAAATTTATCCATAAGGATGGTCAACAAAAAATTTATCCTCAAGGACAATTTTACACTAGATAGTGGAATTCAAGGGCCCACTATCATTTTATAGTTTACTCTAAACTTTGTCCTTTTGGCTAATATTTTTGCCTCTTGTCCTTTTGACATAATTTTTTGTTCTTTTTGTCCTTCACGCTATTTTCCTGATCAATCAGATCATCGAATCGAATCATCATAAATTTATACTATTTAAATAAAAATGATTAACTAACATTCACTAAACCATCTAACTAATCCTAAAATATGAAAATTTCAATATTACTATACTCATATTTGGAAAACCAGTAAATCTATTTCTTTATCACTTAAATACATTAAAATATTTAGATCACATAAGATAAAAAGATATGTAATATTAATTTTTTTTTATAATCTATATAATAGATGAATTTACCACACGTTGTAGCGTAAAATTCTATTAACTTGTGTATCTAAATTTTATTTTTAATTTTACAATTATGAAGAAACTCTTCTCGGTTATCTTCTAATATTTTATATTCAAGTCAATATATTTAAGTGACTATGTAATGTTAAATTTAAATTATTTGAAAATGATTAACTACACTGTCACTCAAAAAAAAATTACACATTTAAATTAGGGTGCGTTTGGCACAGGTCCCAGTTAAGGTTTTAAATTAAGCTCAGGTCCGATCATAAAGTTATTGTAAATTTAGTCCCTATTTTTGAAAATTCAGTAAAAAAATATATAAAAATCACATAAATTCGTATTTAATTAAAACAGGTAAACGCAAAAAAATTCAGACAAAAAAACATCAAAAATCATGTCAAAACAAATAAAATAGAAAAACAACGAAAACAGTAGTTAAATGCATACTAGTGTGCACATATTTGGATTTTCATGCATACATCTGTGCAAGAATTTCAGTTATGCATCTGTTTTGAAAATACTTGCATACATATATGCAACTATAGCATAATTCTTGCATAAAAATATGCAAGAATTCACATACTTGCAAACCAGTTCGAATTTGTTTGCATTCACGTGTGCAGATAAAACATAAAAGTAGCACGCATGCATGCAACAATCCACAGGCAAAAATTCAGTTAACTTTTCTTCATGATATACTTGCATACAAGTGTGCAAGTATTTCAAAATAATTGCACACACGTATGCAAGTTTCCATCCAGATTTTTCAGTACAAACAACGTATGCAATAGTTGTATACATGTGTGCAACTATTGGTAAAAGTTGCACACATGTATGCAACTTCTTTTTTTAAATTTGTGTGGACTTCTTTGGACGTTTCCAGAAATTAGATTTTTTTTTTTTTTTTTTTTTTTTTTACACTTGGAAGCGCCAAAAAAACAAAAAACACGGAAGTACTGAAAACGGGGGCGGAAATGAATGTAAACTTGGGGAGGGATGTGGATTCTATTTTGATAAGTTTTAGGGACTTAACACTAATATTCATTTTAAATTAATTATATAATCCAAAATTTAAACCAGTTTGCTAAATTTAATCAGTTAATATTTATTAATAAACCTAAAACATAAAAATTTCAATATGTATGTTATGGGCGCATTAACAAATTGGTTAGAAAATATCATTTAGATGCAAATACATACATAACATAAGTAATGTTAAGAATAAAATTATTTTATAATAGTTTAGTAAATGAATTTATCATACATTGCATTGTAAAATTCTGTTAACTTCAAGTGTCTAAATTTTAGTCTTTCCAAAAAAAAGCCAAAGGAACTCTTTTCAATTATCTTCAAATATTTTACGTTTAAGTCCATATACTTAATAACCATGTAATCATAAATTTAAACAAATAAAAATGATTAACTAACGTTCACTAAACCATCTAACTAATCCTAAAAATATGAAAATTTCAATATATACAATACTCATATTTGGAAAACCAGTAAATTTATTTCTTTGTTACTTAAATATATTAAAATATTTTGATCATATAAGATAAAAAGGTATGTAATAATAATTTTTTTTATAATCTAGATTATAGATGAATTTACCACATGTTGTAGTATAAAATTCTATTAACTCTATGTATTTAAATTTTATTTTTAATTTTACAATTATGTGGAAACTCTTCTCGATTATCTTCTAATATTTTATATTCAAGTCAATATATTTAAGTGATTATGTAAGGTTAAATTTATATTATTTAAAAATGATTAACTACATTCATTAATCCGTTGAATAAATCTTGAAAACACGAAAATCTTAATATATGTAATACTCATATATATGGGAAAAAAGTGTTAAAATTATTTTTTATTTATTTAGATATATACATATATAAAGATATCTAAACGCATAACATAAAAAATATTCATAAATATAATAACTTTCTTAATTTCTATTTCATTTATCTGTAAAACTTATTGTGCTTTACATAACATAATTTCATCTTTAACAACCCTTAAAAGGTAATATTATATTTTACAACATTATGATGTGAACACAAAGATTACACTGATATTAGATTATATAAGCATTCTCACTTTCAACACGTTATCAAGCCATACCTAGTTGCTAACTTGAATAAATGTTACCTAACATTATTTTGTAATTGTCAAAGTTATAAAAATGATCCTCTTACGATAATACAATATCCATCGTTAACTACATAGGTTAACTTGTTTAGAAATGTAAACTAAATAACGAACTAAAGTTGACATGTAAGTAATAACTATAAGACCAATGCTCTTCTCAATTACAATGATGTATAGAGCTTTTGTCAACATTCATCAACTTTTTTACATTTAACTACTTATATTTAATTAGTTATGTTGATGATGATTAATTCAAATTATTTAAGTAACTACAATTATTTAATATTTATTAATCCATTCAAAATCCTTTGAAAAAGGCGATAGTTAAATATGCCTGGTAATCATATATTAAAAAAGGGTAAAGTTACTTATTTACTTATATACATAAACATGTGTCGCATAACATAAATTATATGTTCTCATGAAAAATCATTAATATATTTTTTGAGTGAAGGCATTAGTTTTTATTGAGATATGTATTTAGCGAAGATTGAACGTTTAACCTTATATCTAAGAATTGCATGTCCATTTAATTTATGATAAGCATATCACGGTATATTTATCATATGTTGCATAGTAAAATATAATTTAGCGATTGTTTAACCCCTTTTGAATCAAAACAAGTTTAACTAAATTTATAAGATTAAACTGATATCAGATTGAACCAAACTTGGCAGAAGGACTTAGAAACATGAAGTTACTTGGGAAAAGTTAGGAAGATTTGAAGCAAGCTACATGAATCGTCACTAAATCATAGCCAATATGATCTGGGATAGACTCATATTGGCTAGTGCAATGGAGGTGCAACTCAAATGTTATACTCCTGTATTCCTCTACTGTAATGACCCGGAATTTACGTATCGGAAAATCGTAAAATATTTTTATTTAATTCCCAGAGGGTTTATCAATTTTATTTGTGACCATTTTTCCCCTATCAGTTTTGTACAGGGCATAACTTTTGACTGGATCGAATCAGGTGCTGATATTGATTTCGTTGAAAAGGACATGATGTTGCCAATTCCGTGGAGTGATCAATTAAAGATTTGGTTCGGCGGTTTGGGAGGAATCGATGTTTTTGTGTTACATAATTTCTGGACAGTTTAACTAGCCATTAGTGGGCTGATTTGGTAACCCATTAGTGGGCTGATGGTTTGCCTATAAATAGGGGGTAGAGGCCAGGGGAAAGGGTTACTTTCTTCATTTCTCATTTGGTTGGAGTTTGAGATTCTTCTACTCCAATAAAATACATCTCTCCTCTATTAAAATCTTGGATCTACATTGGAAGACTGAAGATGTACATCAAGGAAGGCTAGATTAACATCAAGAGAGGGTAGATCGCATCAAATTGAGAGGTTTGAAGATCGTCCTTCACTGTCTATATTTGTAGAGTATTGATTTCAAGCTAATTTGAAGTGTTGGTGAGTGATAAGCATTCCACGCATGGATTCAATTGAGAATATGGGTTGTTTGATCTTAATTTCATTGTTTCAAGTTGTTTTCACCTAGATCTACATCATGATATGTATGTTTTCATTCGAATCACCATAGGATCTAATCTAGCAACTTAAATCGGTAAATTTCTACTTTAATTCATGTATTATTACAAGTTAGATCCATTTGTTTAATTCGTTTATTATTTATCATGAATTTGGTGAATTTCATTTGTTTGAATGATGAATAATCGACATGCTAATGTTTAATTATTGTTGCATAAATTTGTTGTTGATTGGTTGAATCAAAATCGATTGATTTTGGTCGAGTTGCATAAGCATTGAATCGGGCCCATATGAATGGATCGACAAGTGTGAATGTATGTAGATGGATCATAGTTTTCATGGATCGGAAGTGAGTACTGTTATGGATCAAGTGTGTTCTTGTCTTGTTCTCCAAGAAATAATGTATCGGCCATACCAAAAGTAAATGGTTTGACACAAGTTCTCGAGTGGATCACCAACATTCAAAACGCTAAGGATCATTGTCAATGGATCGGCAATGAAAACATGGTGGATCGACACATTTCCTGGCCATGGACCAGATAGAAATATTCGATGGATCGGACATGGTGACTTGATGGATCGGGCTCGAGTACAAAGATGGATCGGGCTAGGAAAAAAGATGGATTGAGCACTTCAAAGTTGATGGATCGGTAGCATCTTTTCTGAGGCGTTGCAATGGATCGGTCGAGTATTTCGATGAAGTGGGAAGGCATGGATCGACATGCAAGAAGCATGGATCGGCATGTCTGATCCATAGTGGATCGGCATTAAAGGGAAGGTGGATTGCAGTGTTTGTAAACACTATGGAAAAGAAGGAAATGTTGTGGATTGTCATTCATAGTGAAAATCAAAACATAGTGAATCAAATATCGACTAAAGAGATGATTATTTTGGTTCGGGAATGGAAGTGGCTTTGAAATAAATTCAAGGAGGAATGTTCGATGTGTTGTTAAGTGTTCGTTGATCAAAATGAAAAGAATGTGAAGACGACTCAAGGTTGTGAATTTGTGGTAATGGTTGCCCGAGAAGTCGCTTGAGCTTATGAACAGTCATCAGGTTGGATGACTAAAGATATCAAAGGCTGAGGAATCAAAGTTAATCGGAGGTTCTAACAGACTCAAAGCAAAGGTATAATGGGGAAACCCAAAAGACTAGAAGATGGCTGGTCGAGTACATTGGGTGTCATGGAAAGGCCTAGTTGTCTTCATTGAGCAATGCAAACATATGTATCATGCAAAGGCGTATGAAGTTTTGCTAGAACTGCGGTTACCATTAGCCCTTGATGTACGACAAGTTAGGCTAGTCATACGACTAACGATGGTTTCAAGGTAGAATTTGCGGTGATAGCCAGAGTCATGGATGATGATTGTTTTACTTGTTTCTGTTGCATCTAACAATTCTATGATTTTTGTTTGATGATAACAAACATATATTTATTATTAATAAATGTATTTACAATTGTACCGTTCTACTACATCATGGACATAATTAAAAAATATATTTAAATAGAACACTACTGCACAAGAATTTAAATATTCAAACAAGTATTTTATTTGAATATAATATTTTATTTCAGCATCTGAATAATACAAAATTACAACTCCAGTATTTGTATATTTCACTGATATATTACAATTCAATTTTACATGTCAAATTCATTTGATACATTACTCCTCACTACAACACTCGGTTACATTCACTAAGTTATACAGTCACTCATCCATATACATTGTTGTTTCACTACATTTCTCTTAGTCGCTCAATTACATATATTCATACATACAGTGACACTGACACACTTGTCCTCTGCCTGCTTCTCTATTAGTCCAGTTATCTGCTTACCTGTCACAGAAACACACACAGCAAACTGGAACAAAATATTTTTTAAATTCTAGCAGATATAATTTTATTTTTTAAAATTTATTTGCCATAAAATTTTGGTGTGTTTCTTATCATATTTCATGACTAAATCTGATGTGTGTGTGTGTGTATCTATGTCTAGACTGCTTGTGATATTCACAATGATTCGCTGTAAATACCACAAGGTAGACATCGTCTATAGTGCTCTCTCTCTCTCTCTCTCACACACACACACACACACACACACACATATATATATATATATATTCTGCACATGCACTATACATGTATACACATACATGTGTGTGTATATATACATATTTCTGTGCAGGGGCAATAAGGTCAAACATCGTGAATGGGCATGAATCAAGAATTTCATCTCAAGTGAAATGGTCACAAAAGTACAAAACTATGCGCACAACAAAACAAAGCAAATAGTTCAAGCAGGCAAGTTCATGTCCATGCAAGATAGAGAGTCAAGAAGTACACAACAAACCATTTAGCATGCCAATTTCAAGCACATGTACTAATTTCAAATACACACAACATTGAGGAGCAACATGGTATATTGTGCAACAACTTTAAAGAGAAGGACACAACAAAGAGGGCAGACCAGACTCAACAACTTGTGCAAGGGGACAACTACAACACAAATAGCCAGTGTCATATTCATACACTCAGCTAAAAATGTGTGAATCAAAAATAAAAGTTGATGTCTTAGTAGTGCACATAATTGCCAAAACGGGCCATGGACACTGACATGATAAAAAGCAAAAGTGACCATGCAGTTTCAAACATGTTAAGTCAAGCACAAGACAGCATGAACAAATCTAAGTACCAGTACATATAGACATGCATAATTGAGCATGCACAATTCAGCTTTCACAAATAGGCCAAGTTCATGTCATCTCAACAAGGTGCTCCAAACAAACATGCAAAATATACGTAGTGCCAGAAACACACGCACATAAACATACATACATACATATATATATACACACACACACACATGATGCTATAATATGTGCATGGATTTCTTTTCAGCATAGATAGGTGTTAGGTAGAATACACATATGCAAATGCCAGTGATGTTGAAATTAACGATTCAAATATTAGTGGAGAAGGAAAGAAATTGATTGATTGTCAATCAATTAATTGGCTTATATATGGAAAAATATAAGAGGAAGTTTGTGGAAGAAAAATAAAAGATCAATCAAGCAATTAATGAAGAATCAATGTACTTAGGGAAAGAGATTGAGACCATAATTGTGCTATCCATTTATGCTCCAATCAAATCAAGGAAAATATTATATTTATCTTTCCTTCATGTCCAAGTAATCTAGAAACTTCTCTTCTTTATCCCCAAGAAATCCCTCTATATAAATAGGGGTTATGTTATCGTATGAAGCATAAAAAAATCCACCATTAGTCTTATCTCTTTTGTAATCTTTTGTACTCATTTCTTCATTGAGAAATAAAAGTTGTTGGGTCTCCGTGGACGTAGGCAAAGCCGAACCACGTTAAAAATTGGTGTGCTCTTTCCTCTATTTTCTATTATTTTTGTTCTCTCTATAATTCGTGCCACTTGTTTTTATTTTTGGCGTTGTTGAAATTGTTGACAGACTAGATCATTGGGTTTATTTGTATTCCGCTGCCCAAATCTCTGATTTTGCACTACAGATTGGTATCAGAGCTAGTTGTCTTGTTCAAAAACTTTTTCAACCATGTCAAATTCCGCAAAGAATAGCGGTGGTAGAAGCGCTACAAATTATGGAGTCGCTAGGTTTGATGGAAAGGGGGATTTTGGCACATGGAAGATGAAGATGGAAGCGGTGTTGAACAAAGAGAGGACATTTAAAGTTGTCTCAGATCCAAAGAAATTGAAGAAATTAGCACCTGAAGAGTTAGAAGAATTGGAAGAGGATGCTCTTACTACCATCCAGCTTAGCCTTTCTGATGAAGTACTTAGAGAGTTTTCTCATGTGAAAACTGCTAAGGAATTGTGGGATGCTCTTTAGAGAAAGTTCTACGACAAGTCTCTCACCAACCGCATCATCTTACAGCAACAACTCTAATCTTTCAAAATGAGGCCTGGAACAGATGTATTTGCTCATATAGATGCCCTCAACACACTCGTCATGAATCTTCGAGCAGCTGATGTAAAGATTGAGGATGAGGCGCAAGCTGTTATTCTTTTATGTTCTTTACCTACAGAGTATAACACTTTTGTCAACTCTATGATCTATGGACGTTCGTCTATTTGCTTGGAGGATGTGAAGACAAATTTGCATAACGAGATGTTGAGAGGAAAGTTAGCAAGCATGAGCACGGAGAATGATTCTGAAAGCCTTGTTGCACATAGAGGAAGTAGTAAAAGTAGACCCAATCATGGTGGAGATAGAGCAAAGTCCAGATCTCAATCAAGAGGAGCCCGGAAGGGAGTTTGTCATTATTGCAGAAAACCTGGACATTATATTGCAAATTGCCCCAAGTTGGAGAATAAAAACAAAGCTATTCCCCAGAAGGCTTCAGCATCTACAGCGGAGACATCAGATTCAGATAACGATCCTGACATTTTTACAGTTTCTTCCTCTCCAATGAAGAGTACTTTGTGGATTATTGACTCGGGAGCATCCTATCACATGACACCTGATAGACACTCTTTTTCCACTTATCGTCAACTTGACGGAGGAGAGGTTCTCATGGGAAATAATGCTTCTTGTCGCATGATTGGTATTGGAACTGTAAAAATCAGGATGTTTGATGGTGTTGTTCGTACTTTATGTGATGTCAGGCATGTGCCTGATTTAAGGCGTAGTTTGATCTCAGTTGGAGCATTGTGCAATTCTGGCTTAAAGTGTGTAATAGAAAAAGATTCATTAAAAATTACAAATGGATCATTGATAGTAATGAAAGGGGTAAAAGCTGGAAATCTATATTTGCTGAAGGGTACAACTGCTGTTGCGGAGTCTGCTTCAGTTATTGATTCAGTTGATTCTGATTCTACCAGATTGTGGCATTTTCGTATGGGCCACATTGGAGAGCGCAGTTTAGAAGTATTAAGAAAGCGAGGCTTGATTGACGGCGCTCATCATTCAAAACTTGACTTTTGTGAAGGATGTGTACTTGGAAAGCAGACGAAGGTTTCTTTTGGCATTGCAGAGCATAAGTCTAAAGGTGTTTTAGAGTATGTTCATACTGATGTTTGGGCCTCGCACCTTGCCTATCTTATGGAGGAGCCAGGTATTTCGTTTCATTTGTTGATGATTTTTCTAGAAAAGTATGGGTTTACTTTATGAAGTCCAAAGACGAAACTTTTGATAGGTTTCAAAGTTGGAAATCTCTTGTTGAGAAGCAGTCTGGAAAGAAAGTGAAGGTTCTTCGTTTAGATAATGGGGGTGAATTCACTTCTCAAAAATTCATCAAATTTTGTGAGTCCAAGGGATTTAAAAGTCATTACACCACACCAGGAGACCCTCAGTCAAATGGGGTTGCGGAAAGAATGAATCGGACTTTGTTGGAAAGAACTCGTTGCTTACGGCTGACTGCGAGATTAAATAAGAGATTTTGGGCAGAAGCATTATCTACAGCGGTTTTCCTTATCAACCGCACACCTTCTACCGCCATAGATATGAAGATTCCTGAAGAAGTATGGAAGGGAGGGCCTGTATCATATTCCTTTCTCGGAGTGTTTGGTTGTCCAGCTTATGTGCATGAGAGCAAAGGGAAGTTGGATCTAAGATCACGCAAGTGTATTTTTCTTGGATATAAGAAAGGAATTAAGGGGTATAGGATGTGGTGTCCTACTACCCAAAAGATTGTTACTAGCAGGCATGTTACGTTTGATGAGAAGGCTATGTTGAAGGTGGAGCCTTCTTCTTCAGTTAATGATGATTTTGAGAGGACAAATTCAGAGTACCAAACACAAGGCAGATCATCAGACTTCCATACGAGTAAAAATGGTGATTCCGATGACACCGTGGTTGATAGGGAAGAGACAAAAGATCAACCTCAAGGTGGAGCTCAAATTCAGACTCGACCAACGAGAGAGAAGAAAAGACCTACATGGCTCGATGATTTTGTGGGATTAAGCATTGAAGATATTGACTTTGATGACATGGCAGCTTATGCATTAAGCATATTTCATGATGAACCAAGAGACTACAAAGATGCCATTAGTTCAGTCGATAGCTCTAGTTGGCTAGTAGCAATGGAGGAGGAGATTGAGTCTTTGCACAAAAATCACACTTGGGATTTAGTGCCACTTCCTTCCGACAAGAGAGCAATTGAATGTAAATGGATATATAAGGTGAAAGATGGCGGCAATGGTGACTTGAGGTACAAAGCAAGATTAGTGGCGAAGGGTTATGTTCAGAAGAAAGATGTGGAGTTTCATGATATTTTTTCTCCAGTTGTTAGACACACTTCCATTCTCATTCTTTTGGCATTAGTTGCTCACTTCGACATGGAGTTGGAACAACTAGATGTCAAGACAGCTTTCTTGCATGGTGATCTTGAGGAAGACATTTACCTACAGCAGCCAGAGGGGTTCATTGATAGCAGCAGGCCATATCATGTTTGTAAACTTAACAAATCTCTTTATGGCTTAAAACAATCTCCTAGACAGTAGTATAAGAAATTTGATAAGTTTATGATCTCACATGGTTACTCTAGAAGCTTTAAGGACCAATGTGTCTATTTTAAAAAATGTAATGATGACATCATCTATTTGTTACTTTATGTTGATGATATGTTGATAGCTTCTAACAGCATGTCTAAAATTTTGGAGTTGAAGATGGAGCTCAATAAGGAATTTGAGATGAAAGATTTGAGAAACGCACAGAGAATTTTGGGGATGGAGATTCAGAGGGATAGAAAGCAAAGAGTTTTGAGGCTCACTCAAACTCAATACATCCAGAAAGTCCTATCTCGATTCGGTATGGAGAATGCTAAACCGGTGGCTACTCCATTAGGCTCTCAATTCAAGCTATCCAGAGATATATGTCCCACATCGGATGAAGACAAAAGGGATATGCGTAATATTCCTTATTCTTGTGCAGTTGGAAGCCTTATGTATGTTATGGTATGCACAAGGCCTGATTTAGCTTATGCGGTTGGAGTTGTCAGTCGATATATGTCTAACCCAGGTAAAGAACATTGGCAAGCAGTGAAGTGGATACTCAGATATCTTCATGGCACTTCTTCAGTTGGCTTGTTATATGGTGGAGTAGATGGAGACATCTCTCTTAGAGGATACCGTGATTCGGATTACGCTGGGGATAGAGATGGACGGAAGTCGGTGTCGGGCTATGTTTTTACACTTGGCATAGGCCCGATTTCGTGGAGATCAAAGTTGCAGTCTATCTTAGCTTTGTCGACTACCGAAGCAGAGTTGATATCGATTGTGGAAGAAACAAAGGAAGGATTGTACTTACTTCAGTTGTTGGATGATCTTTCAATGGCGCAGCAGACAGTGGAGCTATTTTCAGACAGTCAGAGTGCGATTCATCTTGTTGAGAATCAGGCTTATAGTTCACGGACGAAGCACATTGATGTTAGAGGCTTCTTTCTTATACTTGAGGAAGAACGAAGCAAAATAAATTTTTTGAAAGTGGGTACTTCAGATATGATGACCAAGTCACTTCCAAAGGACAAGTTTGAGCATTGCTCAAACTTGATCGGTTTGCTTCCTATTACTTGAGCGCCATGAAGGGCGCTGGGCCCAACAACTTTTATGTTGATTGTTGAAGATGAGATAATGAAGAAAGATTGTCATATTTGAATCAAGGTGGAGTGTTGAAATTAATGATTCAAATATTAGTGGAGAAGGAAAGAAATTGATTGATTGTCAATCAATTAATTGGCTTGTATATGGAAAGATATAAGAGGAAGTTTGTGGAAGAAAAATAAAAGATCAATCAAGCAATTAATGAAGAATCGATGTACTTAGGGAAAGAGATTGAGACCATAATTGTGCTATCCATTTATTCTCCAATCAAATCAAGGAAGATATTATATTTATCTTTCCTTCATGTCCAAGTAATCTAGAAACTTCTCTTCTTTATCCCCAAGAAATCCCTCTATATAAATAGGGGTCACGTTATTGTATGAAGCATAAAAAAATCCACCATTGGTCTTATCTCTTTTGTAATCTTTTGTACTCATTTATTCATTGAGAAATAAAAGTTGTTGGGTCTCCGTGGACGTAGGCAAAGCCGAACCACGTTAAAAATTGGTGTGCTCTTTCCTCTATTTTCTATTTTTTTGTTCTCTCTATAATTCGTGCCACTTGTTTTTATTTTTGGCGTTGTTGAAATTGTTGACAGACTAGATCATTGGGTTTATTTGTATTCCGCTGCCCAAATCTCTGATTTTGCACTACAAGTGAAACAACTTAGGTGAAAATACCAAGTTTACAAGTGCATGTGCAAATGGCAACTGGTTTCAAGCTACAACAAAGAGAATAAACAAAGATGCACATGACAATTTGCATGGATGGTATTGTAGCAGCATGGCAAGACACAAGTGATGTGAAGCAGTCAAATCTGTTAAAAAGAAAATATCTTAGGCTCAGTAGCAACCATGGGTTTATGTGTACAAACATGCTTGTATACCCAAGGAAGAATAGTTTACACTTCTAGCAAATCACTCAAGTTCGAGTGACTCAACAAATTTAAGCATACCAAATATATATAAGTATACATATATACATATATGTTATATATATGTATGCGTGCGTATATATATGTGTGTGTGTATATATATATATGTTATTGAATAAGACAAGATATTTGCAGTAAAAACCAATGGGATGTTTATAAACTGAGAAAACTATATCTCTTGCTCTTTTCATGGTTGCAACAGTTTGTATCAAGGCCAAAAATCCCAAGCTCATAAATAGAAAAAATTTCATTGACAAAAAATTCATGCATGTGGTTTATGGCAATATTTCAAATGACCAGATTTTCCAAAAGGGATGAGTTAATATGAGAAAATATATATGGTATGATGATTACAATGCCATGTGAATTAAAACTTCAACATGGAAAAATCTTTGAATTGCATAAAACAAGTCAAGGGCCAGAAAGTGATTGAATTAATTCAAGCATGATTTTTGGCAATAAAAGAATCATCAATCAAGGCCAAGTATTTGACATCAAAGAATAAAAAAGGGTACTAAAATCATGAATAACAAAAGGCAAAAAAAAAAAGGGAAATCATGTTCTAATTCACGTGTTCAAGGAATTTATTTCCAGAAATCACAATGTGTATTCAAGGCGGCATGAAATCAATTCATTCTTCCCAAAATTCAAACACAGTCACGATAAGTATTCATGGAAAACAACTTGAAATGTTTCCAGTAAATTACTTAGTGTTTCACGGCAACAAATATGTTCTAGTCTTTAAATTCCATCTCAAAGTCGAACAAATCAATTAGAAAATCGAGGCAACAATCGCGCAAGATCAAACAATCAGACCAAGGCAATTTTTTGAAATCAGAGAGTGAATTAAGGTTTTCTAAAACCCTATATAAAACCTATTTCATCATAGGCATCTTATCGAAAATACCAAGCAACATTTCGAGAGCAACAAATTCGAAGAATCAAATCAAAATACTTACGTTGTTTCGATCAAGCCCAAATCGATGACCACGAGCATCAACGAATCGAAGTCCATCAGAGAATCAAACTTCATCAAACAATCAAATTGCGATTTGGAGCTAACGAGTATTGGGGTCGGCCATTAAACGGAGGAAGGCGATTTTAAGCAAAGAAATGTACAAGGGTCGACCTTGTTTTAATTAGAAAAATGGGTTTTTACTATTTTATTTTATTTAAGTAGTTTATTTTTGTGTTGTAAATTGTTCAATGTTTTTTCTAGTTTTTCTCTAAAAACCAGGGTCTTCTAGTTATAGGATTGAAACTAGGGTTTATGAGTTACAAGATTGTGATTTGGGAAATTCTGGTCTTAGAGTTCTAGATCCGCATAGGGTTTGAGCATTGGATTAAAACAGTTGTGAGCGGGTGTCGCGAGTTTACAGGGATTTTGTAAGCCTAGAGAATGTTTTAATTCTAGTAAAAAAACCTTGGGGAATGCAGTAGTAGGCAGGGTTTGTCGAAGCTGGGTCAAATCTGTGTTATTTATTTTCTGCAATTATTTCCTCTGCTGCAATCAGTACTATGATATTTTTAATATCTCGAATTGATTCAATAAACCCTATTCACCCCATCTAGGATTGATCTAGATGCAACAATTGGTAACATAGCTTGGTATTTTCATTAACTTTAGAGTAATGGTGTTCTCTAGCTAGTTGTCAGCATAGCGAGAGCCAGTCCTTTGATATTACAATTATTTTCAAAGGGACAGATTGTTTTCATTTGGAAATCGAAAATAGAATTCTATTTAAAATATGTTAATTTTGAATATTGGAATATTATTGAAAACATAGGAGATATTGTAGATAAGAGGAATAAGGTTTTCAATGCTCATGCTATACATATTATTTATTCCTATCTTAGTAATGATCAATTAAAATTTATCTCTCATTGTTTAACTGCGCAACATATCTGGAAAACCCTCGAAGCGTTGTATGGAAAAGACAACAACTGCTCAAAACCTCATAAGGCCAACTCTGATTCAGATCTATGCTTAACAGGTCGTACAGATAAAATTTCAGATGGATCAGACGATGTAATAGAAAATTTCTCTTATGTAGATTTAGTCTATATGTGTACCGATTTGACTAAATTTGTTGATAAACTCTAACGGAAAAACAAACATTTGAAATCTGAAAATTGTGAATTGATTCACAAAGATAATATATTGGAATTAAAACATAAAAATCCGATTGCAACAATTGTTTCAATTTGAAAAATAATTTAGCTCATCTCAATAAAAATCTTCGTAAACTTGAAAAGAAATTATGGTTTTAAAATAATACGAGGATGAAATAATTTTAAAATGATGCTTTGCAAAAGGAGTTAGATAAGTTTAATTCCAAATATAAAAATTTTAAAATCAAAATCTACGGAAATCTGAATCAATCCTGACTGAACTTAAAAGAGAAACTGGAAATTTCAAGGAACTTGAAAAACATCAATTTGAAAAACAAATTCAATTTGAATATGAGATCTATGAGTCCAAGATCAAAATTAAATTGCTTGAAAACGATAATTTGCTTTTGAAACAAAATGATACTGAAAGGAGAAAGATCACCATTAATCATTGATCAAATCTGATGAAAGAGAATTCTGATCCTAAAACTAAAATTCAATGTCTTGAATCAACTCTGAACAAATTTTCTAATAGAGAAAAATCTTTGAATATGTTGTTGAAAGATCAACTTCCTTCAGGAAATAAAAATGGTCTTAGATTTGGAAAACTTGATCGCTTTGAAAAACTGAATCTAAATGGTTTTAAAAATCCTTCAAATTGTTTTGGAAAAGATCATTTTGAAAATTTAAACTCTGGCAATTTCAATGGTTTATTGAATTATAAACGAAATGAGAATTTGTTTGGTAACAAAGCATTTAAACAATCTTGGATCCAAAATGAAAATAAATCGAATTCAAGAAAGTTCAAACAGATTTGGATTCCTAAGGGCACAAAGGTAAGTTTGGACGGAATATTATACAAACAGGGTAGGGTACCTAAAGTCGAAAACACATTTCTGAGTAGTTTTACAAATTTTGTTGGACCACTCGATCCCCTAAGCTATTAGATACCAGAGGAGGCTGAGGAACTGCTTTGCAAAAGAAAATTGAATTCAGGTTGTTCCATATTTTTGTATCATTCAGAGTTCCTTAGCCAAAATTGCTGAGTTGGAGATCTACAAAAACTCATCTATGTTAATATTCTCGGTTTTAATTCTTCTTTGTTTTGTTCTTCCTTCTACCCCTTCTATTTATTTTCTTTTGATTGTTCTAACTTGATTTGTCACTGCCATATTTTTTTTCCAAGCCTTCTTAACTTCAAATTGCAGAACTCATGATTTTCTAGAAATTTGCTTCATTTGTATAAAACTCTGATGTTTTAATGATTTCCAGATCTTGAATATAATATTGTAAAAATTTGCAATTATTTTGAAGTTTAATTCTTTTCTGAATTCTGAATTCATAACAGTGCTAAAGCATTCTTATCATATCTTGACCACCATTAATCTGAATTCTAAATTTTTTTTTGAAGATCGGAAAAATCAATGAAATTTCACACAGGTGTGCTATTTTGAGTTTCTTCTAATTCATTTTGGAAAGACCTGAAAAATTATACTTATTGCAGCACACTGCTATTTTCCAGTTGTGATAATTTCATTGTTTTTTTTTGGATTGGCTTGACTATTTTTTGAATTGAAAATCTTTTGGCATAGATTTCTGTGTTGCATCTTGAAACTCACTTTCATTCATGATCATCTTGGTTGGATATTTGTTTTGTTTGAATTCATTTGAAATTAATGATGTCATGAATCTCACACACATCTTGGATTTAAAATAAATAAATTTGTGTGGTTGATTCATTGGATCCTGAAATTTATACATCTATTCTGGTGATTTCAATAAACTGTTTTTAATCTTGGATCATGAATCATTCCTTAAGCTTGATGCAAAAAATCTAAATTTTTCCTTGAAAATCTCGTTTTGAATCTCATTGTCTACTTCTCTGATAAAAAGGAATTAATTTGTAAACACTTTTTGATTGCCTGATTTGGTATCAAATGTTAACCACTCCTCTGATAAAATGGTCCAAATTGGATCATGATCTGTTTTCCTGGACTTGTTGTAATTTTCCTGAAAACTTTATGTAGAAACTTTTTTGAAACTGATTTTGTTGCACTGAGAATCTATTTTGTGAGACGTGTCTATTTGGGCATATGGTTGTCTGAGATACCTTTGTTAGCCACCAAAGTGGTATTAAAATCCTCGTTAATGGAGATAACAAGTGGTATCAGTCTTAGGTGTCTTATATTTTTTCATTAAATTGCTTGATTTTTTTAAACTGATTTTTCAAATTGTATAAATCTTTCTAATCACACTTGTAATGATTTTCTATTTTAAAATCGTTTATTGATTATTTATTCAGAAATTGAAATCAATAACCAAATTGAATTGTATTATAGTTCATTAAAATTATTATCAGATTTTGAAACTGTGATGAGTTGTGACTACGGTATACTTCACAACAAGAGGAAATTTTGTTTAAATTCTCATGATCTTTTGAACAGTTTTTATAATATCTATGAATTGATACTTATTTCATGAACATCTCCTTAATCTATCATTATTCTGCCATCCATCATGATTTTATAGTAATGTGGAGAGTTTAATATTTTTTTTTTTTGAAAATCATCTTATGAATATACTACTTCAAACTTGTGATGGAAATGTGGTCGTATTATTTTTCCAGAAATAGAGATATTTGAAAATTTTCAAAAATCTCGATACAGTTGAGCATATTTCATAATATTATTAATTTAGAAATTTATTTCACAACCATTCTATACCTATCATATTTCTATCATCCATATGGGTTTTATATACCGAGGAGATTTTATTTAAAAAGGGAAAATGATAAATATATAATATACATAAATGTTTCTCTAACTCGTTTAAAAATCCAAGCTCTGGTCATGCATGGTTAAGAGATTACATATATTTAAGTTACGACTGACCTCATCCAAGATCTAGTTATGCATGGTCAGTGTGCTCTTAAATTAAAAGAAAAGAGAAAGAAAATAATTTGAAATAAATTAAAAATTATATGAAATCCTTCTTGGTGTGTAAAAACCAGCCTATCAATCCATTTTCTAATTTGTGAAATGTGTTAATATTTTATGATATATTGTGATTTGTTGCTTGATAGTCACTGGGATTTGAGATTATTTGATTGCGTCAATTAAATTGAATTTATAATCGTAGTCCAAGTCCATCACTATTTTGTGCTAAATTTTTAGATAAAAATTCTTTTGAAAATAATTGGAATCCATATAATTTTTAAACTCTCTCCAATTTTTATAAATTTCATCGTAAATCCATCATTCTACATTGTGAAATTTGCCACTAGTTCTTAGAATATTATGATTTTTGTTTGCCTGATAGAGATTTATGATGAACATTCTTCCTTTCATGCTGGTGTTATATTTCTGGTCAATTTTTCATCACTGTTTTAATTTTTGTATCCTTTGGATGATAACAAAAGGGGGAGAATGGGTTAAGATTTTGATGAATGAGTGGATGTTCTTTAAATATTTTAATATTGAAGTTTCAATTATTGTTTTTTCACTTATGCACAAATTTAGGGGGAGTGTTGTTGTAGGGGGGGTATCAATATTCACTGTCAAACACATTTATTATATTAAAAATCTTATTATATGTTTTCCATCATCAAAAGGGGAAGATTGTTTCATCAAACAATTCTATGATATTTGCTTGATGATAACAAACATATATTTATTATTATAAACGTGTTTACAATTGTACTGTTCTACTACATCACAGACAGAATTAAATATTTATAGTTAAATAGAATACAACTGCACAAGAATTTAATTATTCAAACAAGTATTTTATTTGGATATAATATTTTATTTCGAAACAAAATTACAACTCCACTATTTGTACATTTCACTGATATATTACAATTCAACTTTACATGTCAAATTCATTTGATACGTTGCTCCTCTCTACAACATTTGATTACATTCAATAAGTTATACAGTCACTCATCCATATACATTGTTGGCTCACTACATTTCTTTCAGTCACTCATTTACAGATATTCATACATACACTAACACTGACACACTTGTCTTCTACCTGCTTCTCTGTCAGTCCAGTTTTCTGCTTACCTGTCACAGAAACACAAACAGTAAACTAGAACAAAATATTATTTAAATTCTAGCAGATATAATTTTATTATTTAAAATTTATTTTTCTCAGAACTTTGGTGTATTTCTCATCATATTTCATGACTTGATCTGATGTGTATATATATCCATCTGTGTCTAGACTGCTTGTGATATTCGCAACGATTCCCTGTAAATACCATAAGGTTGACATCGCCGGTAGTGCTCTCACACTCACACACACTCACACACACACACACACACACACACACACACACATATATATATATATATATATATATATATATATATTCTGCACATGCACTGTACATATATAAACATGCATGTGTATGTATATACATATATTTCTGTGCAGGGGCAATACAGTCAAATATTGTGAATGGACATGAACCAAGGATTTCATCTCAAATGAAATGGTCACAAAAGTACAAAACCGTGTGCACAACAAAACAAAGCAAATACTTCAAGTAGGCAAGTTCATGTTCATGCAACATAGAGAGTCAAGAAATACACAACAAACCATGTAGCATGCCAATTTCAAGTACATGTACTAGTTTCAAATACACACAGCATTGAGGAGTAGCATGGTATATTGTGCAACAACTTTAAAGAGAAGGACACAACAAAGAAGGCAGCCCAGACTCAAAAACTTGTGCAAGGGGACAACTACAACATAAATAGCCAATGTCATATACTCATACACTCAACTAAAAACATGTGAATCAAAAATAAAAGTTGATGTCTCAGCAGTGCATATAATTGCCAAAATAGGTCATGGACACTGACATGATAAAAAGCAAAGTGGTAATGCAGTTTCAAACATGTCCAGTCAAGCACAAGACAACATGAACAAATCAAGGTACCAATATATATATATATATATATATATATATATATATGTATATATATGTAGACATGCACAATTGAGCATGCACAAGTCAACTTTCACAATTAGGCCAAGTTCATGTCATCTCAACAAGGTGCTCTAAACAAACATGCAAAATGTACATAGTGATAGAAACACACACATAAACATGCAAAATGTACATAGTGACAGAAACACACACACAAACATACATACACACACACACACATGATGGTATACATATGTGCATGGATTTCTTTCAGCATAGACAGGTTCTAGGTAGAATTCACATATGCAAATGCTAGTGAAACAACTTAGGTGAAAATACCAAGTTTACAAGTGCACATGCAAATGACGACTGGTTTCAAGCTACAGCAAAGAGAATAAACAAAGATGCACATGAAAATTGCATGGATGGTATTGTACAAAGCAGCATGGGAAGACATAAGTGGTGTGAGGCAGTCAAACCAGTTAAAAAGAAAATGTCTTAGGCTCAATGGCAACCATGGGTCTGTGTATACAAACATCCTTATATACCTAAGGCAGAACAGTTTACACTTCTAGCAAATCACTCAAGTTCAAGTGACTCAACAAATTTAAGCATACCAAAGATATATATATATATATATATATAAGTATACATATATACATACATGTGTGTGATTTTGTGTGTGTGTATATAAGTTACTGAATAAGGCAAGAGATTTGCAGTAAAAACAAAAGGGATGTTTATAAACTGAGAAAACTATATCTCTTGCTCTATTCATGGTTGCAACAGTTTGAATCAAGGCCAAAAATCCTAAGTTCATAAATAGAATAAATTCATTGATAGAAAATTCATGCATGTGGTTTATGGCAATATTTCAAATGACTAGATTTTTCCAAAGGGCTGAGAATTAATCTGAGAAAATATATATGGTATGATGATTACAATGCCATGTAAATTAAAAATTCAACATGGAAAGATTTTTGAATTGCAGAAAATAAGTCAAGGGCCAGAAAGTGATTGAATGAATTCAAGCATGATTTTTGGCTACAACAGAATCATCAATCAAGACTAAGCAATCGATAACAAAGAATAAAATGGGGGACCAAAATCATGAACAACAAAAGGTAGCAAAAGAGGAAAATCATGTTCTAGTTCACGTGTTCAAAGAATTTATTTACAAAAGTCACAGTGTGTATTCAAGTCATGAAATCTATTCATTCTTTCCGGAATTCGATCACAGTCACAACAAGTATTCATGGAAAAGCTTTTTAATTGTTTCCAGTAAATCACTTAGGCGTTTCACGGCAACAAATATATTCCAGTCTTAAAATTCCATCTCAAAGTCGAATAAATCTATTGGAAAATTGAGGCAACAATCACGCAAGACCAAACAATCAGATCAAGGCAATTTTATGAAATCAGAGAGTAAATTAAGGTTTTCTAAAACCCTATATAACACCTATTTCATCATAGGCATCTTATCGAAAAAACCAAGCAACATTTCGAGAGCAAAAAATTCGTAGAATCAAATCAAAATATTCACAGTTGTTTCGATCAAGCCCAAATCCCTCGACCACATGCATCAGCAAATCAAAGTCCAACAGAGAATCAAACTTCATCAAACATCAAACTGCGATTTGGAGATAACGAGAAAAACCCTAATATTTTAGGTTCGGCCATTAAAAGTGGAAGACAATTTCAAGCAAAGAAATATACAAGGGTCGGCCTTATTTTAATTAGAAAAAAGGGGGTTTTATTGTTTTATTTTATTTGAGTAGTTTTTATTTTTGTGTTGTAAATCGTTCAATGTGTTTTCAAGTTTTTCTGTAAAAACTAAGGTCTTCTAATTATAGGATTATAAAAAGGGTTTACGAGTTACATGATTGTGATTCAGGAAATTCTGATCTTAGGGTTTTAGATTAGCATAGGGTTTTGAGCGTAGGATTAGAATAGTTATGAGCGGGTGTCGCGAGTTTACAGGGATTTTTTAAGCACAGAGATTGTTTTAATTCTATTAAAAAACCTTCGGGAATGCATCAGTGGGCAGGGTTTGCCGAAGTTGGGTAAAATTTGTGTTATTTGTTTTCTGCAATTATTTTCTCTGCTGCAATATGTATTGTGATATTTTTAATATCTCGAATTGATCCAATAAACCCTATTTGCCCCTCTCCAAGGTTAATGTAGATGCAACAGCATCATCTTTTGTAGATTGCCCTACGTCGAAGGAGATATCTCTTGAGTGCTCGTTTGATGTTGGTTTAAGCCTTCGAGGATTGTGTTTGGGGATGTCAATATCGATTAGGATGGTCTACGCTTGATAACTGGTTGCCATGAATGTACTGTTTTTTTCTATCTGATTGCTGTAAAGGCTATCACTGTCGGATGTGCGGGAGATGAATTTGTGTTCTTCTCTGTTGATGATTGGTAGATTAGTTGATTAATTTGCCTATTCTCATATATTTTATTGATGATGTCAGATAGCTATTTTATCGCTCATTAAGACTATTGTATGACTCAAGTTTTTATGTTTCCTTTTATTACCTTGGGTTGTTCATCCTGTTGTGGATGGATAGACTGAGTAGCAGGTCACAGGTAGTAGATCTTAGTGGACGATGCTGCAGATCAACGATGTGCATAAGGCTTACGTATCAGTTTTCTGCTAATCATATCTAGTTGTTGTTCCCACTGTTACATTTGTCATATGATTCTCTGAGTGATTTTAGTGAGGCATCTTATTACAGATTCTTATGGTGAAATCCTTTGTTGTATGGATATTCTTTCAAGTTGAAATGGAAGTTTCTACTCAATTCTTCTTCACTATTATATGCATGTTGTATATGTCCTATTATATTTCAACTTTGCGATGTTAGTTATACGATTGGTACTGCTTGAGTTATCTAACTCTGATGATCGTACATAGCTGCCTAGCACGTCTTTCAGTGCATTATTAAGTGCAAGAGTTATGTGTGGTTGTCACGTTTGGTATCAGAGCTTGGGTTAATCGATTATAGTCAAAGTTCAAGGACATAATAACGTACGAGAGACGTATTTGTAGATTTCTGATGGATGTATACTATATATTAGTGTATAGTATAATAACGTTTAAACTCTATTTGCGGTTTTTCTCATATGTGGACTAGTCATTCTATTTTTCAGATTTAGAATGAGTCATCGAACATCGAGACACACTGCTAGGGAGGAGGCTGTTCCTATAGGGGGTGATGGCAGTATACCAGATTACCCAGCAATGTTCGAGGCCATGATGGCATCGATCTGAGGAGGATGCCACCTAAGGAGACAACTGCAGTAGATGTAGGAGTTCAAGTGCAAGTGCCTAGGGCCGTCGACTATGCAAAGACTTCACTACTCTTGGAGGGAAGTCATTTAAAGGAACGGGGTCGATTGTAGAGATTCAAGGGTGGCTTAATACTTGCATTCGACTCTTTGAAGACTTAGGAATTGATGATGCGACTAAGAGGAAGCTTGCATCGATACAACTATAGGGTAGAGCTATGGATATGAATTGGGGGAATTCTGTCACCCTAGAGACCCCGGGGGATGAGATTACATGGGATAAGTTCCAAGTCAAGTTTGAGATGAAGTTTATTTCAACCGTTCAGAAGTTTACAATGTTCAAGAGGTTCGTTGAGCTGAAGCAAAATGGTAGGCCGGTGTTGGAGTATGTTTCGGATTTTGAAGCCTTGTCCAAGTATGCTCGTTCATATGTTGAGACACCCTACCATAAGAACGAGAAGTTTGTCATGGGCTTGGACAAATATCTTGGGAATCAGTTGGTCGATCATCTGGATGATACCTACAAGAAGATCGTGGAGAAAGCTCTAAGACACGAAAGTTTGTTTCCCAAGGAAGAGATAGTTGTTGCAGCTAAAGAGGAACCAGAACCATAACAGGGTGGTAATAACAAAAAGAGGAAGCAACAACAGTAGAAAAGAAATGATGGTCAGAAAAAACAAAAAGGAAAAGTGACTTGCTTTAACTGCTAGCAGAAGGGACATTTCTCAAAGGATTGCAATAATACAAAAGCTGAAAGGAAGTGCTTTAAGTGTGGAAAGCCTCGGCATGACAAGTAGGATTTTCTAGAACTAGCTAAGGGTAAGCAGGTTGCGAAGGTGTATGCTTTGGAAGTTGTGCCATCTTCTTTGAGGGTTCCTACGGCGGGGGAGAAATGGAAGAGTCTCGTCGTTCAATGTATTCTTTCCATTAGAAATGTTTCAGTTCGTGTGTTGTTTGATACTGGGGCATTGCATTCTTCCATTGTAATGAGCTTGTGTGCCGCTTGGGTTTGGAACCCGAAATTTGTGATACACCTTTGGTTGTGACTTATCCAATTAAGGGTTCATCCAGTTTGTGTATGATTTATCGGGGTCTAGTGTTGCCGAGTCATGGTTGTTCTTTTGTGTGTGATTACTTTGTTTTGAACTTCGTTGGGTTTGGGATTATTTTGGATATGGACTGGCTCAAGAGGTATGCTGCAAAAGTGGATTGCGAGAAGCTCAAAGTGACAATTGGGAATGTGGAAAGGCAAAAGGTTGTGATTAGATGTCAGCCAGAAGACGAGGTCTTCGTAAGCTATCTATATTTTCTTGTGATTCCACGGGAAGACATGGCATCGGTGTCGATCGCTAGTGAGTTCGATGATGTATTTGGCGAGGTCAAAGGGTTGTCGCCGCATCGTGAGGTTGAGTTCAGAATCGATTTGATTGAAGGTGTTGGACCTAATGTTATGCCTCTTAGACGGATGGTGCTTAAAGAACAACGAGAGTTAGAGGTGCAAGTACGTGACCTTTTGGGAAAAGGATTCATTTGGAGAAGTGTGTCCGAGTGGGGTGCACCAGTTGTGTTTGCAACCAAGGCTGATGGGATCTTTGAGATTGTGTGTGAATTATCGTGAGCTGAACAAGGTGACCAAGAAGAACAAATATCTGTTGCCAAGAATAGATGACTTGTTTGATTAGCTTCACGAAGCTAAGGTGTTTTCACAAATGGATTTGGCAACGAGATTCCACCAGTTGAGGGTGGCAAAGGATTGTGCCGAAAACAGCTTTTAGGACACCATCTGGTTTCTTCGAATGGTTGGTGATGCCATTTGGGTTGACTAACGCACCATCGTATTTCATGGACCATATGAATAGGATTTTCAAAGATCAGTTGAACAAGTTAGTGCTTGTATTCGTGGATGATAATCTGGTTTGCTCCCGGAATGAGGAAGAGCATAAAATGCACTTGCAAGTTGTTTTGGAAATATTGCGAAAGCATCGGCTCAGAGTAAGTTTTCAAAGTGTCACTTCTGGATTCCAATTGCCCTTCCATTTCTGGAGGTAGTTGTATTTATAGGCAAGCTAGTGGACCAAATCTGCATGCGGCATGGCACATAACTTTTTTGGGCTTTAACACGTGTAGCTCAATCCGACTGAGTAGCACTAGGCGGTAGGACTCGGTATACTACTCATGAATAGTTCTTCCACGAAATATGCGGCGTACGTGGAATTTGATATTTGGCATATAAAAAGAAGTGTTGGTCAATGCTTATCCGTTGCTTCAGCCTTGGGTTTAGAACTTCGTTTGATAGCGGATAAGTCGTTCTAATAGTTATGTTGATCCAATACTGTAAGAGATAATTTTGACTGGATACTTCTGCTCTGACATTCAAGCTCGATCCGATCTTTCAGGAACAACCCATTCGATTTATCGATGATTTGATCGATCTACTTTTTTTTTATCTTTTGAAGAATGCCGACTTAGAGGGTGAATTTTTACTTGTTGCGATGTATCTTGGGGTCAACCCATAGTTGGTTGAATTAAGGTGAAAATCATCCCTTAAGGTCTGGACTGTGCCGATATCTGGTAGCAAGCTTCGACTTCGGGGTTGGACGGCGTTTTACCAAAACATTGGTCAACACTTTGCCCCCCAGAACACATATTCTTGAGGAAAGGACATATGTCCTGGATCTCTAGAGAATGTTAAATAGCAGAAATCCAGGAAACCATGGTTACGCCGAACCATATTAAGGCCAAAAAACCAAAGTTCAACAATGATAGTATTAAGGCCAGAAGTCCGATGATCGTTAGAGATCGTATTAAGGCCGGAAAATCGACAAACATTGATGATTGTATTAAAGCCAGATACTTGCGAATGCTAGAAATTAAGTCGACCGTTTTAAGTTGATCTTGGGAGAAACAGAAGAACCGTGATCCGCCAATTAAATGATACCTACAAAGAACTATAGTACAAACAAAAGCCATGCTCAGTTTTATAAAGTGGGGGTATGAAGCATACCTAGAGTACGAGTATAAACCATACTCGGTTTTTCTTGGTAAGACGATATAGTCTTTTGTACCAGGGTTTTTAATGTCGAACATTAACCATGTCTGGGGAATGATCAGCGGGTTTGAGCATAAACTATACTCTAAAGTTAATAGTTTTTACTTGTCAAATCCTGACAAGGTTTGGTTCAAGTATTATCCATACTCACACTGGGAGAGAGAAGTTTGTCATATCCTGACAGTTAGAGTATTAGCATTGGTATTAACCATACCTGAAGGATGAGCATAAGCCATGCTTGGTTTTGTAAAGTTGGCGAGTATCAATCATACTTGGCTTAATAAAGAGTGGCGAACATTACCCATACCCAGCTTAGAAGCTTGGCGTGTATTAAGCATACTCGGCTTAAAAGAGTTGTTTAGATATGGTGATGGGCATTGACCATGCTTGGTTTAGAAATGGTGGCTAGACTTGACATATCCGGGTCGATGAGCATTAGGCATGCTCGGCTTAGAGAGATTGGCAAGCATTAACCGTGCCCGGTTTAAAGAGTTGGCGAGCATTAACCATACTCGGCTTAAAGAGGCTGCAAGCATTAACCATACTCGGCTTACGAAAGTGGTCTAGGGATGGTGGCAGGCTTTGACCATGCTCGGATTAGAGATGGTGGCTAGCACTGACCATCCTCAGATTGATGATAATTAATCATGCTCGATTTAGATAGGATCCTACCAAACTATAACAAGATACTTGAATCGATCAAACATAATCCAAGTTCGAGAAAGAAAATTTATTGCTGCTAAGGAACTATTATAGAATAAAAACAAATCGTAAGAGGTTGGTAGTTGAATCCAGAGCACGCCTAGGGATTAAATCCTAACCCCATACGTGTGTACTTCAACATAACCTTATTATTCAAAAAATAAAAGTACATTTCTTATATCCTAAGAAACGAAGGGTATCCACAATGATCTAAACTAGACCAGTTAATGATGATGATGTGATATCTAGGCTCAGGGTCCTTTCTGTTTTGAGGATCTCGGGAAGAAGGTTATGGCGGTGTAGCCAGTGTAGGTTTCTTGACGTACTCGTGTAGTTCTCCACGCCTAACCCTATCCTCGATGAAATCGCGTGAATGCCTGCATTCATTGGTGCTATGACCCGCCATGTTATGATACAAGAAGTGATTTCTGGATTCGAGTTCCTTTTGGGTCGACTCTTTTCTAGGAGGCTTAGGGAAAGGCAGAGATCCTTGTACGTCGAGGTAGATATCTAGCAGGGAGGTGTTGAGCTTGGTGTATTGATTGTTTTCTCTCTAGTATCGTACATTTCGATCGTTCTTTTCCAAGGCTTTTCCCTTTCCTTTGTTCTGGTCATTGGTATTGGATGGGCCTCCGTCCTTAGTAGTGAGTACCTCAAGGCTTTCCATCCCGATGCCAGCATCCTCTTTTTGGAGTAATCTACCGGCTTCGGCGTAGAAATCTTTAATGCCCTTGGTGGTCCCTGGTTAAAGAGATCTTGAATTCTGATCAGTTCTAAACATCAGCTATTGCGGGTATAAGCACTATTGATGGTTCGTGTCGATCGACTAATGCTACGGCTGTGCTGAGTCTTTCTAGGAAGGAGCATAGGGTCTTGCCGGACCGCTGCTTGATGGATGTAAGGAACATGACGCTCTTTGGTCAGGAAATGTGAACTCTGAACTGCTCGACGAAGCGGCTGACCAACTCATTCCAGCTGTTGATCGACTCAGTTGTTAACTGCTGGAACCACATGCCAGTTATATCGGTGAGAAAAAGAGGGAAACACTTAGCCATGACATTGGTTGATGCTGACAGCACTTCCATGTGTCACATATATCACATGTGGTGTATGGTCAAGTCGGTCTTACCGCTGTAGGGCTCCTAGACCAAAAGCTTGAAGTCAGGTGGATTTCGAGAGTTCCTGATATCCCGTATGAGCAGACTGTGATGGATATTATCCACTTCCTGCTGAGAAGACGTGCCTCTAGTGAAGCGTTTGATGATACTTGCAATATGACCCCCATCCCCAAGGAGTTGTTGCAACGAATAAT
Source organism: Allium sativum (assembly GCA_030737875.1). Lineage (NCBI taxonomy): Eukaryota > Viridiplantae > Streptophyta > Magnoliopsida > Asparagales > Amaryllidaceae > Allium > Allium sativum. Next base: position 166,373,691 of record CM060909.1, read on the forward strand.
TTCGGCACTGGGGACAGTGGTGGGAATCCCAGTACTAGCGTGGGGTGGAAATATGCCTCGAGTCCCTAGGCTCGATGCAGTTTGAGCTCCGAGAGTTGAGTGAGGGTGGATCCTAGCCTCAGGCCATGGTTCAGATGCAGCTAAAGTCGCTTGGTTATTGTTGGACCGAAATATGTTCGCTTCGATTGGAAGGGATTTATCCAGTGAGTGGTATCCATCCAAGGATCGATATTCCCCCGCCCGAAGCGATGTTAGAATGGTTTACAGTAGCGTTACCCTCCGTCACGTAGGGGACTGGTATGGCAGAGTGGTCTTGGTGACACGGAGGGTTGCTGCTTCCAGCTTGGTCTGGGTCGGCAGGCTGGGAAGGTTGTGGGTGAGGCTGCGTAAGATGGGTTTGCAGTCTGACGTTGGGTCAAACTGGATGTTGCAACATTCCTGGTTCTGGCTGACCCAAAGTTTGCACTAGTTCAGGAGCTATTTGTCCCGGGAGTAGATTCGAACCTTGGACCGGAGGCAAGATGGTCTTCTGGTCCGCAACTTGCCCACGATCGACTGGCGAATCTGCAGCTACCTGAGCTCTAGTAATTGCCAGCAACATCAACATTAGATCTAGCCGAACGGGTTGTCAAGTAGAACCAGGAGGAAGCAAAGGTATGGACCTATCTAGGGCTTGGATCTCTGCAGACCGAAGATCGGTTGTTGCCTCAGCTTCGCTCGATGCAGGAAATGATACTAGAATGTGAGGTCCCTTTTCCATCCGAGTGATGAGGTTGTTCATCACTTCCTACTGATGTTTGAGAAGTTCACCCTGGTGTGCCATCTGATTTCTGAACTCGACCAAAACTTTATCCATGTCATCCCTGGTGAAGTATTTGGATGATTCTTCATGGGAGTAAGCCTGTTGGCTGGCCCCCACTACTGTTGTTCCTGCTGTGTAGGAAGGTGAAGATTAATCATGAGACGGCGTTGAATCCTTCTTCCGTTTTTCCATTGCCTAATTAATAGAAGCCAATGGTCATAGGGTATATCCGTGATCCCCTACCCGGCGCGCCAAAGTGTTGACATCAAAAGTTGACTTAATGACGATCAACCCCCAACATGTGTTAAACACACACAAGAATATTCATAGAAATGCGAGAAAAATATAAAAAACATAGAAGACATAATATTTTGTAGTGGTTTGGGTTATATTGGAGTCTACGCCCACTTGTAATCTTTATTTATACTGTCCATTATAAGTTGGAGTGTTTTTTTAGTGAAAGAAAGTAGAGAAAGAGATAATATAAACGCAAATTCTTTGTGTTGAATCTAGAGAATATGATATGCTATTTTTGTAAGCTGAGCAAGAGGTTTTCTCATGGATTCCAATTGCCCTTCCATTTCTGGAGGTAGTTGTATTTATAGGAGAGCTAGTGGGCCAAAACTGCATGTGGCGTGGCACACAACTTTTTGGGCTTTAACACATGTAGCTCGATCCGACTGAGTAGATGCACGCAGTGGGACTCGGAATATTACTCATGAATAGTTCTTCCTCGAAATATGCAACGTACGTGGAATTTGATATTTGGCATATAAAAAGAAGTGTTGGTCAATGCTTATCCATTGCTTTAGCCTTGAGAATAGAACTTCGTTTAATAGTGGATAACTCATTTAAATAGTTATGCTGATCCGATACCGTAGGAGAAATTTTCACTGGATACTTTTGCTCCGATATTCCAACTCGATCCGATCTTTCAGGAGCAGCCCGACCGATTGATTGATGACTTGATCGGTCGACTTGCCTTTTGTCTTTTGAAGAATGCCGACTTAGAGGGTGTGTTTTACTTGCTGCGACATAGATTTGGGTCGACCCACAGTCGATCGGCCTAAGGTGAAATTCAACCCTTAAGGTCTGGAATGTGCCGATATCTGGTAGCAAGCTTCGACCTCGGGTTGGGAACGCTTTTTGCCAAAAAGTTGGTCAACATATTGCTTCAGCCATTGGAAGTTCCTACCTAGAAGTGGGAGCAGATATTGATGGATTTTATTGATGGACTACCTAGAACTTGGGCATGGCATCATTTGACCAAATGAGCGAGGCTTTTTCCTGTCAGATCGACTAGGACCGCATCAAAGTTGGTTGAGCTATATATTAAATTGGATAGTTCAATTTCATGGTATCCCGAAGAGCATAGTTAGTGATCGAGATCCATTGTTCATATGTGGATTTTGGAAGAGTTTGCAAGAGACTTTGGGAACCGAATTGTGTTTAAGTACGGCTTGTTGGAGAATGTAGTTTTGATGACAACAATCTTATTTCAATTATCATTGATTATAAAATATATACTAACACTATTGTATAGAATACACACATACACATATGTAGGAATTATATACAGGAAATATTACTGAAGACTGTACAGTTTAAAGATGATAGAGATTCAGAATTCAAACAAATTTCAAGACTCATGAGTATTCAAGATTTCAAAATTTCAAGATTAATATAGTTATAGAGTCTAGATTATGTAAGACTCTAAATAGCACTCCAGGTTCAATATTCAAATTCTGATTTTTAAATTCTATTTTCTATCCTCAATTCTCTCTACTTTATTTTTTTTATCTTTTCAATTTTTTTCTTTCCTGTATCTTTATTTTTCAAACTTAAGTTTTATATATTTATATTCTTATACTTTATATTAATATAGTTTAAAACCTTATAATTTTATAAATATGTTTATATAGTTTAAATTTATGTTTTCATATGTTTTTCTACCTTATAATATTAATTTACAACACTATATTTTTATTCAAGAATTTCCAGAATTGTATTTATATTGAAACACTTGAAAAATGTTTTAAAATTCAAAAATACACTAGAGTATGTCGACATGTGAAAAACACTATGTCGACATATAACTGTTAGAAATTCAAATTTGAAAGGAAGTGTCTTTTCACTATTTCAAACGTTTAAGAAACATTGCAACCTTTCACATTCTATATAAAGGGCTTGAATTTGATTTTTTAAACATATCTTTTTCTCCACTTTCATCCTCTTTCATTATATAATTATTATTAACCATTTTTATGATTTCTACACTTATACTCTGCCGAATTCAATTCTGTTTTGATCAAACTTCTTCTCTCTACACTCTCTTCTCATCTCTCTCTGAATCAAGTGTTATTGAAGAGTTATAGGGCTGTTTGTAATTGTTTCGGTTGAGTAAAAGTGGAATCGGTGGTATCCCTTGTAGCCGTGAAATCAAGGAGGTTAGAATCGGTGGTATCCCTTGTAGCCGTGAAATTAAGGAGGTTAGAATCGGTGGTGTCCCTTCTAGTTGTGAAATCAAGGAGGTTGGAATCAGTGGTATCCCTTGTAGCCGTGAAATCAAGGAGGTTGTAATTGGAATTTTATATAGTAATAAAACTCTGTGTAATCCAGAGTTGCGTGGGGCTGGGCGTAGGAGCAATCTGAACCGGTATAAAATCCAGTGTGTTCTTTCCTTTTCTGCATCTTTATTTCTGTTTATTTTGTATCTCTATTTGAATCTGTGTCTTGTTGTGGTGTTTGATTCGTCTCGTAGTTCACATAAGTTTTAGATTTTGTTTAAATTCTCACAAATACTATTCACCCCTCCTCCATTGTTTGTTTTGCCTTAACGATCCATTCCGCATTCCTTAACAATTCGTATCGAAGCACGGTCTTTTAAAAAGTTCATAATATGATTTTTGAAAAGTTTAAATGGAAAATTTTGAATTGATTTATAATATTAGTTTAAATTTATGTTTGCATTAGTATTAGATAAAGTCTCATTCAAATTTTATTGAAAAATCAAGTTACTATGATTTGATTTTTGAAATTTGAAATTTTTGATCTATGAATGTGTTACAAAACTATCATGATATTTTTTTGATTTACGTGTGGAACCTAAGACTTTACTCAAGCCATTGCTTGTCGGTCTTAGTAAACCCCATGGGTAGTGATCTACACTGATTTTTCAACACCTTCACATTACCAAGGTAGTCACCCCTAGAAATTGGTAGAGGTGGCCCTCGAACCTGAGACCTATGTCGCATCTCAATTCGTCCACCTCTAACCAACTGAGTTAGGAGTGTCGGGTAACTATCATGATATTATTGTTTGAAATTGTAGTTGATTACTTGAAAAGTCACTTATTTATTTGAAGAGTCATTGTTTTTTGAAAAGTCATTCAATTCTTTGAAAAGTTGTGTTGTTTTGCCGGAAAAGATGCGCTATATGACTTTTGAAAATTCAAAAGTTGAAAAGATAGGTAAAGTGGCTATTGGTAATTCAAATTCCGAAATGGTGGCTATCGAAAATTCAAATTCTGAAAAGGTGGCTGTTGGAAATTAAAATTCTAAACTGGTATGTTACATGGGGTGTTGAGGATTCAAATTCTGAAGGACAATTGAAGAAGAGTAATGACGATTGGTGAAAAGACATCAAGAGGAAGAAATGGAAATACACAATGTAAATCAACAAAGAAATAGGTACCCGTTAAATACCTTTTGATTCTCATCTACAAGTAGATTCAATACTGTACTTATCGTGATTTTCTTTGTAATGTCGTTGGTTTCGTGTGAATTCGTTAAGAATTGATCAAGTAATGATCAAATGAAGTTTTGGTGAATAAAAGGGAGAAGGAAACCAAAACTGCCGACAATAATATTCAAATTGCATCCAAAGTGTAACGACCCAGAAAATCTGAACCAATTTAAAATTTTTAAATTGGCTAAAATAATGGATTTTAAATATTTAAAATAAATATTTTAAACAATGGCAATGGAAACTGAGTTGAATCGACATTTGAAAACGAATATAATTAATTATAATTATATATAGAATTGAAAATAGTGCGGTAGTTCGATAATTCGATTTCAAACTTCAATTGAATATACCGGGTGCAAAACAATCCGGATCTTAGTGAAACCAAAAATAATAGAATCTAATTGATGGTATCTTTCTAACGAATCCGACCAATCGAAATTTGATGGCGGGAATCAAAAGATATGTCCAGTTGAAAATTCTGAATAGTCGCTATGGAATTCAGGCCCTTAAAAATGGACATTTTGCAGATGACCTCGGATTTCGACGAAACCACTTTTGTTAGATCCGTAGTGTCAAGATATTGTTAGGTTTCAAATTTCATAATTTTTCGAATCAATATGTGAGCGTGGCAAAAGAAAACGCGTTTGACCAGTTTCTGTTGAATTTAATCGACTGGAAATTGGCCATTTTTCAAACGGTCTCAGAATTCGACGAAACTAGTTTTGTTAGGACCGTATCGTCAATACGAAGCTAGAAAATATTTTTCTGGAATTTTTCTAGTCAGTATGTGGCCCCGGTAATTTGAAATGTACGTTTAAAATTCAATATAGTGATTTAAATGAAAATTCAAAAGGAAACCGATTGTAACGATCAAACCAGCTTGCGATACATATCCCATTGTGTTCGGAACGGGGGTGAAACGCTATGGACGACAGGCGGTGGGCCTCGTTTCGAGGTCATATGTAAAAGTCAACCTTTTTGCAAAATATAATAATTAAATAATAAATAAAAAAAAAAGTACTTTCCCCCCCTTTTTCCTTCTGCAAAGACCCCCCCCCCCCCCCCGTTTCATTATACAGAAACAAAAATTAAAAAAAAAAAAAAAAGAAAACCTAAGGCGAATCAAAGCCGCCTGAACCCTCGGAGCCGCGCCCCCCCCTTGAAGCCCTCGACGCCGACGAAGAAGCCGCGCCCCCCCTTGAAGCCCTCGACGCCGACGAAGAAGCCGCGCCCCCCCTTGAAGCCATCGACGCCGACGAAGAAGCCGCGCCCCCCCTTGAAGCCCTCGACGCCGACGAAGAAGCCGCGCCACCCCCCCCTAGAAGCAGCCCCTCCTGCCACCACCGATCGAAGACCCAAGCCGCCGACGAACTGCGAAGTTCTTCCCCCCCGTGAGTATTTCCTTTTTTTTTTTTTTTTTTTTTTTTATATAAACGTGATTAAAAACTGAATTTATAAAAAAGGGTTTAAAACTGAAAATTAAATTAGGTTTAAAACTGAAAATTAGGTTTAAAACTGAATATTTATAAAGTATTAAAAACTGAAATTTAAATAAGGATAAAAACTGAATATTTATAAAGTATTAAAAACTGAAATTTTTATAAAGTATAAAACTGAATTTTTTTTAAAGTATTAAAACTGAAATTTAAATAAGGATAAAAACTGAAATTTTTATAAAGTATAAAACTGAATTTTTTTTAAAGTATTAAAACTGAAATTTAAATAAGGATAAAAACTGAATATTTATAAAGTATTAAAAAAACTGAAATTTTTATAAAGTATAAAACTGAATTTTTTTTAAAGTATTAAAACTGAAATTTTTTAGAAATAAAAACTGGTTTTTGAAATAAAGGATAAAAACTGAATTTTATAAAAAAATAAAAACTGATTTAGTTTTAAAGGTAAAAGCTTTAACATGGGAAGAAAGGTTTGAACTTTCAAGCAAAGTAAAAATCATATATTTATATGGTGAAAGCAAAAGTAAAAATCATATTTTTATATGTTGAACAAGCAAAAGTAAAAATCATATTTTTATATGTTGAAAGCAAAAGTAAAAATCATATTTTTATGTGTTGAAAGTCGAAATAAAAATCATATTTTTATATGTTGAAAGTCAAAGTAAAAATCAGATTTTTATATATTGAACATCGAAGTATAATTTTTACATAATAGGAATATTAAAAATATCATCTTTATATGTGTAGAAAAATAAAAAGGAGATTTTTATAAAGATGAAATCTTTAAATTTGAAAAAGCGAAGTATATGTTTTTATAAAGGCGAAATCTTTATATGAGGAATAGCGTGATAAAAATATAATTTTTATCTATTTGACATAGCGATAAAAAGTCGATTTTGATATATAGAACTTTGAATAAAAATATGATTTTTATATATTGAACTTCGAACTAAAAATTCGATTTTTATATATTGAATAGCAAACTAAAAATATAGTTTTTATATATTGAACTTCGAGTCAAAAGTATGATTTTGATATATAGAACTTCGAGTAAAAATTCGATTTTTATATATTGAACATCGAAGTAAAAATTCGATTTTTACATATGTAGTGGCTACGGGCAACGAAGACGACGAAGATGCGATAGCGATGAAGATTTCTATCATTGAAGTGCCGTGGAGCTAGGATAGCTATATGTGAGAATTTCTCACCTTTCAAATTTATTTTCTAGTTATATATATATACTAGGATGCAGACGGTGCTTAGTAGCACCCGACACAATCGTCCACAGACCATGGACTTGTTTGTTTGACTGTTTGGTGATTGATCGCGATATTGGTTTGAATGTGGTTTGTGGTGTGAAAAATCGAATCGATAAATTGGTTAGGATTAGACGTGCGCCGTTATAAGGCGAAGGAGTAAGGCTAGGTTAGACCCTTACTCCAAAGTTTGTGGTTTGCATAACGAATTGATTTGATTGATGTGTGAATGGCGTGGGCCTTCACTAGACCGGGGATAAGGCTAGGCCTCGTCCCGTTTCTAGTATCGTGCCGTTATGCCGCCGAAATTTTCTAAAATATGTTAGAAAAATAAAAATATCATTTTATTGAAGAAATGAATTGAATAGAAATTCATAGGTTGAAATAAAATGTTTTATCGTTAAAAATATAATTTTTAACGTGAAGTGAATAAAATAAAATATTCATCTATAAACCGGACGGTTTGTTTATGTACACCTATTTGAATGACATTGATTGGGACGATAAATTTTACACATCGCCCAACTGCACAAATAAAATATGTGTTTGATTGTTTGAAACCCCACACGGGTGTTAGGATGAAATTTGAAGTTCACTCATCCTGATTGATTGAATATGTCGATCGGTTGATTGACAGGCTGTTATAAGCGTTGAATATCTATATTTGATGCTTATACAGTATAGTGCACTTTGGTTGATGGTTGATTATTTTTCAATGCTATGATATACATGTGTTGTATGAAAATCCATATAATTAACCTTATATGGTAATTGATTGGGTCTCATTCCAATTTACAAAATAAAGAATAATATAAAATAAAAGTTCATGTGTTGACAGTACTCATTCATTGAGATTGGTCATGTGTTGAACGAAATATTTTAATATTAAAATTTACATCTTTATCGATATAAAATAAAAGTTCATGTGTTGACAGTACTCATTCATTGAGATTGGTCATGTGTTGAACGAAATATTTTAATATTAAAATTTACATCTTTATCGATATAAAATAAAAGTTCATGTGTTGACAGTACTCATTCATTGAGATTGGTCATGTGTTGAACGAAATATTTTGATAATAACAACTATTTTGAAAAAGAAATATTTGAAATAGAATATTTGAAAATAGAAATTTATGAAGCCGTGTTGATTAGATTGACGCCATTTTGACGCGAACGATATTTATATCGATTTTAAACAATTTCGAAATGAATTGAATTGAAAACGATTTCGAAATGAATTGAATTGAAAACGATTTCGAAATGAATTGAATATATAACGATTTCGAAATGAATTGAATTGAAAACGATTTCGAAATGAATTGAATATATAACGATTTCGAAATGAATTGAATTGAAAACGATTTCGAAATGAATTGAATATATAACGATTTCGAAATGAATTGAATATATAACGATTTCGAAATGAATTGAATTGAAACGAATTCAAATTGAATTGAAAGCGAATTGAAATGAATTCAAATTGAATTGAAATTTGAATTGAATAGAAATGAATTTTAAAACGAATTTATAAAAAAAGAATTCAATTTTGATTTGAATTGAAAAGGAAGTTGAAATTGCTTTTGAAACGAATTTAAAACTATTTATATAATTCGTTTTAAATAGAAATCGACGAAGTATATATTATATATATTATATATATAATATAATGGCCTGAATAGAACGCGCCGCGCCGCGGCAGTTCGTGAATTTCGACCATTTATTTCAAACGGACATTGCGGGAGATCCGACCGTCGGATTCTCCTAAAACCGGAACCGTTGGGTTCGTATCGAAAAGAGCTTTCTAATGAATGTTAGAAATTTGAAATCTAACGGTTGGATTTGGAGATACGTCCAAATCAAATTCGAAAAAGGTCGCTGTAAGTGCAGTTCGATGGCCGTTAATGGAAATCGACTGTACAGGCCTTGATAAAATTATTAAAAATAGTAATAATTTGTGTAAAATCATAAGAAATGATTTGTGAAAGTTTGGGATGAAAAACTCCATATTTGAAAAGATAAAAATAGATTTTTATCGAAATGAACTAGTTTTGAACTAGAATTATAATTCTATTTATTTTTAAATAAATAAATTGAATTTGAAATGGTTTAGAAAATAACCAAAATTTCCAATGATTGCATTGGAGTGGATTTGAATCGAAATTGTCTTCGGAATATTTCGATGTTGGAATTCGTGATTATACAGGTGTTGTTATGGAAATTTGAAAGATATATATTTATATCGTTATTTCCAATACGACATTTGTTAGTCGTAGAATTTGATATTGAATATAAGCCGATATATTTTCTATTCAGAGCCTTGTATTGAATATCAAATGTGATTTGGGTTTGTCGTGAATGGTGTCTTCACTAACACTGTTCTTGAACCCAGTTGAGAAAAGATTAAAACTTTTTATTTAGATTTAATGAAGTGTACCAATTAAATAATATTTAATTGGAATTGAATGGATATTGATTTTTGGGTTTATCGTGAACAGTGTTTTAAACAACACTCGTTCTTTAACCCGATAATTAATGGAATGTGATTTTGGGTTTATCGTGAACCGTGTTTTTAAATGACACTGATTCTTTAACCCAGTCAAAGATTAAAACTAAGTAGAGTTTTAATGAATCTTTAATTAGATTGAAAGATCGAAAAGGGAGTATCACCAGTTTTGCTCCAGGCGATAGTTAAATCTTTAATTAGATTTGAACGTGAAATGGTAATTGAATTTACCGATAACACTGTGGTGTTAGATATGAAGTATTACCAGTTTTACTTCATGGGATGAATAGGTTGGGATTGGGAAATTAAAACAAATGATTACTTCGGTAAAGTTCGCTAATCCCGACTAGTTTGAATTGAGATTCAAAAATAGAATAAAGAATAAATTCAAGGAATTTATCTTGGATAAAATTAATGGGAACCTTTCCCTACGAATGTGAAATTTAGAAACTGACTGTCGGTTAGCCAAACAGAATGGTTTTCTGGATATTGATCTGATGTTGGTTTCGGCCTTCGGGGTTAATATTTGGGGAATTATTCTCTTGGTTAATTTACGGTTAGTGACTAATGAATTGGAATGAGGCGTATGTTGTGTTTGTGTAACACTTATTTAAAATATACGCGAGTTATTCGGAAAGACCGGGTTTATCCCATTCTGAATAACTGATACGACGATAAGTCGAAGATGAAGACGATGGTCGAAGACCGGAGGTCTTCACGTCGTTTGGGTAATTACTGATGATCTTGATTGGGCTGTACACCCAAGAAGATGGAAACAGTTAGTGATCGTCCAGACGTACTTGGAGATCAATGGATATGCGGGGTACTAGGTGCCTCCGGTTTCGTTCAGACCCAGAACGGACTTGTAAATGGACTGTGTGTCTGACATCGGATTTCATTCTGTGTGACTGATATCGGTTGCATAGGATGGTTTGCCTGTGTGGCATGCTAAGATGCAAATGATCAAGGCTTCTGTTGAAAAGCAAAGTCTTGTGGTTGATGATCAAAGCACGGCCTTTGTGGCGTAGCTTTGTGTAACGTTTACCTCGCGTGTTTCACACCCGGTATGAACCAAAAACGGGAGACGGACCTCAGGGAGGACTTGCGTTTCTTTCTAGTTAGAAGTGGCGTCAGTGGTTTTACACGCCCTGACGAGTTTGACTTATGTGGTTGTTGCTGTTGCGAGGCGCCTCGGTTATATCGGTTTCGGCCGATGCATTCTGGTCGGCTGACGGACCAGACTTACACCCCATAGGGTGGGGAAACGTAGTGTTCAGGCATTTTAATCCACATCGGTGGACCGGCCCTGACGATCCAAAGGCTTGACAGAGTACTTGCCTGAGACACGGACTAGAGCGTCTCGAATCGGTTGAGGACTATCTTTTGCCTCAGTTCATAGAAGGAAATCCAATTTCCAAATACGTGACTTTGCGGTTTTATTTGTAAACCTATATATGGCGACATGATATATGGTACCCATGCCGCCTATGATTGATACTTATGATTTGAAGTTGTTTTATGCACTATGCACTTATTATAGTATCAAATGATTTGTTTTAAACGTATCAAGCATTCTTTGGCTGTTATAAGGGAAAACCCTATCCCCCGGCTTGCGTTGCATTGTGTGATAGGACCTGGGTCTTATAACAGCTTCATCTTTCTTTATTTAGCATTGCGTTGTTTGTTTTATGCACTGGTATTCTTGGGAGGAAACCCGTTCCGTGTTATACGGCGTCGTCCCTTGATTTACCTAATGATTTAAAATAAAGATTAACTGTTTTAGTTCTCACACCAGTCACATGACTGACCTGGAGTTTATTGTTTTAACCTAAACTCTGGGTGCCCCTATTTTGACACGGGCAGCTAGTAGTTTTGGTTTTGCAGATTTATATTCACAGGATCCTGGTTTACAGCTGGAATGATATCCGGAAAGCTTTGTATCCGTATATCTCTTCTAGTTGTGTATTGTATTATTTTCCGCTGCTATGTATTTAAATGTAATTTAAATCTCTGATATTTCTGTGTAATATTCATTTATACTCTGTAAATTCTTGTAATCTGATGCATTGTTGTAATATACAGTGAAATGTTCTTTTATATGTGTTCTGTTGTGGCTTGTTCTCGAACTATCCGACGCTTTCCTTTACGGGGAAGTTACGGGTTTTCACAGTTGGTATCAGAGCTTTGGTTTACAAAGCTCAGAGAACAAGACACATTAGAACCATACGAAAGAATTCATCAGATATTGGATTAGTAATATCCAATGGGAATGACTCGTTAGAGATAGGATCAGTAGTATCCTAGAACGAGTGTGAAGAGTATATTTTTCAAATGAAAACAATTTTTGTTTTGAAAATATAAATCAATTATTCGTATTTGATTATCTATTTATATTGAGTTGGACAGTCCAGTATATACAGATTTTGCGTATACGTCTGATCCGCGTGTATTCGAAGTTTTAATATACTGGATAGATATAGAATCATACTCTAGTGGCCCGAAGATGATTCTGATGATTGACTAGTCGTCATTAGTATTCATGTTCGAGTAACGAAGATGTGATATCTATATATTTCCATTAGACTGGTGTGAGAACCAAAAATTAGATAGGGCCTATTGTTGTGAATTGGCATCAAAAACATGATTTTAGCTTATATATCAAAATTATGAATTTGAAAACTCTAATTCACTAATTGATTGATGTTTGTGTTGTTTGTTTAGTTGTTTGCTAATTTTTAACCATTATGCCTAATTGAACCAAATATTGAACTATATTGAAAATTGGTCGCATTTGCTTGCATATATGTACTTACCTTGAACAGGTCATAGCAAGGAGGCTAGAGCCAGAGAATAAAATTTGTTTGCCCGACAAATAGGTACATGTTTACTACATAATTTCCTGTTTTGTTTGGGTGATGATGATTTTGTGAGCCTATTGGCTAGCCGCTTGGCTTTTTCTTTTTCTTTTTGAGATCTGAAGGACCGGGGAAGCTATTTGAAATTCCCCGATGCTCCCGGTGCAGGGGAGGTTATGGCGAAATTTTTCGAAAATTTAGGGTGTTAGCCAAATTTTTTGAAATTTTGAAAATTCTCAGAAACTGAAAAGTTGGAGAAAGGAAGCCAGATCGAGCGTAGAGTTGATAATCAAACCACTTTCGACTTTATTCCTTTTCGGGGACGAAAAGTTTTAAGTGGGGGAGATTGTAACGACCCAGAAAATCTGAACCAATTTAAAATTTTTAAATTGGCTAAAATAATGGATTTTAAATATTTAAAATAAATATTTTAAACAATGGCAATGGAAACTGAGTTGAATCGACATTTGAAAACGAATATAATTAATTATAATTATATATAGAATTGAAAATAGTGCGGTAGTTCGATAATTCGATTTCAAACTTCAATTGAATATACCGGGTGCAAAACAATCCGGATCTTAGTGAAACCAAAAATAATAGAATCTAATTGATGGTATCTTTCTAACGAATCCGACCAATCGAAATTTGATAGCGGGAATCAAAAGATATGTCCAGTTGAAAATTCTGAATAGTCGCTATGGAATTCAGGCCCTTAAAAATGGACATTTTGCAGATGACCTCGGATTTCGACGAAACCACTTTTGTTAGATCCGTAGTGTCAAGATATTGTTAGGTTTCAAATTTCATAATTTTTCGAATCAATATGTGAGCGTGGCAAAAGAAAACGCGTTTGACCGTTTCTGTTGAATTTAATCGACTGGAAATTGGCCATTTTTCAAACGGTCTCAGAATTCGACGAAACTAGTTTTGTTAGGACCGTATCGTCAATACGAAGCTAGAAAATATTTTTCTGGAATTTTTCTAGTCAGTATGTGGCCCCGGTAATTTGAAATGTACGTTTAAAATTCAATATAGTGATTTAAATGAAAATTCAAAAGGAAACCGATTGTAACGATCAAACCAGCTTGCGATACATATCCCATTGTGTTCGGAACGGGGGTGAAACGCTATGGACGACAGGCGGTGGGCCTCGTTTCGAGGTCATATGTAAAAGTCAACCTTTTTGCAAAATATAATAATTAAATAATAAATAAAAAAAAAAGTACTTTCCCCCCTTTTTCCTTCTGCAAAGACCCCCCCCCCCCGTTTCATTATACAGAAACAAAAATTAAAAAAAAAGAAAAAGAAAACCTAAGGCGAATCAAAGCCGCCTGAACCCTCGGAGCCGCGCCCCCCCTTGAAGCCCTCGACGCCGACGAAGAAGCCGCGCCCCCCCTTGAAGCCCTCGACGCCGACGAAGAAGCCGCGCCCCCCCTTGAAGCCCTCGACGCCGACGAAGAAGCCGCGCCCCCCCTTGAAGCCCTCGACGCCGACGAAGAAGCCGCGCCACCCCCCCTCGAAGCAGCCCCTCCTGCCACCACCGATCGAAGACCCAAGCCGCCGACGAACTGCGAAGTTCTTCCCCCCCGTGAGTATTTCCTTTTATTTTTTTTTTATTTTTATTTTTTTTTTATATAAACGTGATTAAAAACTGAATTTATAAAAAAGGGTTTAAAACTGAAAATTAAATTAGGTTTAAAACTGAAAATTAGGTTTAAAACTGAATATTTATAAAGTATTAAAAACTGAAATTTAAATAAGGATAAAAACTGAATATTTATAAAGTATTAAAAACTGAAATTTTTATAAAGTATAAAACTGAATTTTTTTTAAAGTATTAAAACTGAAATTTAAATAAGGATAAAAACTGAAATTTTTATAAAGTATAAAACTGAATTTTTTTTAAAGTATTAAAACTGAAATTTAAATAAGGATAAAAACTGAATATTTATAAAGTATTAAAAAAACTGAAATTTTTATAAAGTATAAAACTGAATTTTTTTTAAAGTATTAAAACTGAAATTTTTTAGAAATAAAAACTGGTTTTTGAAATAAAGGATAAAAACTGAATTTTATAAAAAAATAAAAACTGATTTAGTTTTAAAGGTAAAAGCTTTAACATGGGAAGAAAGGTTTGAACTTTCAAGCAAAGTAAAAATCATATTTTTATATGGTGAAAGCAAAAGTAAAAATCATATTTTTATATGTTGAACAAGCAAAAGTAAAAATCATATTTTTATATGTTGAAAGCAAAAGTAAAAATCATATTTTTATGTGTTGAAAGTCGAAATAAAAATCATATTTTTATATGTTGAAAGTCAAAGTAAAAATCAGATTTTTATATATTGAACATCGAAGTATAATTTTTACATAATAGGAATATTAAAAATATCATCTTTATATGTGTAGAAAAATAAAAAGGAGATTTTTATAAAGATGAAATCTTTAAATTTGAAAAAGCGAAGTATATGTTTTTATAAAGGCGAAATCTTTATATGAGGAATAGCGTGATAAAAATATAATTTTTATCTATTTGACATAGCGATAAAAAGTCGATTTTGATATATAGAACTTTGAATAAAAATATGATTTTTATATATTGAACTTCGAACTAAAAATTCGATTTTTATATATTGAATAGCAAACTAAAAATATAGTTTTTATATATTGAACTTCGAGTTAAAAGTATGATTTTGATATATAGAACTTCGAGTAAAAATTCGATTTTTATATATTGAACATCGAAGTAAAAATTCGATTTTTACATATGTAGTGGCTACGGGCAACGAAGACGACGAAGATGCGATAGCGATGAAGATTTCTATCAATGAAGTGCCGTGGAGCTAGGATAGCTATATGTGAGAATTTCTCACCTTTCAAATTTATTTTCTAGTTATATATATATACTAGGATGCAGACGGTGCTTAGTAGCACCCGACACAATCGTCCACAGACCATGGACTTGTTTGTTTGACTGTTTGGTGATTGATCGCGATATTGGTTTGAATGTGGTTTGTGGTGTGAAAAATCGAATCGATAAATTGGTTAGGATTAGACGTGCGCCGTTATAAGGCGAAGGAGTAAGGCTAGGTTAGACCCTTACTCCAAAGTTTGTGGTTTGCATAACGAATTGATTTGATTGATGTGTGAATGGCGTGGGCCTTCACTAGACCGGGGATAAGGCTAGGCCTCGTCCCGTTTCTAGTATCGTGCCGTTATGCCGCCGAAATTTTCTAAAATATGTTAGAAAAATAAAAATATCATTTTATTGAAGAAATGAATTGAATAGAAATTCATAGGTTGAAATAAAATGTTTTATCGTTAAAAATATAATTTTTAACGTGAAGTGAATAAAATAAAATATTCATCTATAAACCGGACAGTTTGTTTATGTACACCTATTTGAATGACATTGATTGGGACGATAAATTTTACACATCGCCCAACTGCACAAATAAAATATGTGTTTGATTGTTTGAAACCCCACACGGGTGTTAGGATGAAATTTGAAGTTCACTCATCCTGATTGATTGAATATGTCGATCGGTTGATTGACAGGCTGTTATAAGCGTTGAATATCTATATTTGATGCTTATACAGTATAGTGCACTTTGGTTGATGGTTGATTATTTTTCAATGCTATGATATACATGTGTTGTATGAAAATCCATATAATTAACCTTATATGGTAATTGATTGGGTCTCATTCCAATTTACAAAATAAAGAATAATATAAAATAAAAGTTCATGTGTTGACAGTACTCATTCATTGAGATTGGTCATGTGTTGAACGAAATATTTTAATATTAAAATTTACATCTTTATCGATATAAAATAAAAGTTCATGTGTTGACAGTACTCATTCATTGAGATTGGTCATGTGTTGAACGAAATATTTTAATATTAAAATTTACATCTTTATCGATATAAAATAAAAGTTCATGTGTTGACAGTACTCATTCATTGAGATTGGTCATGTGTTGAACGAAATATTTTGATAATAACAACTATTTTGAAAAAGAAATATTTGAAATAGAATATTTGAAAATAGAAATTTATGAAGCCGTGTTGATTAGATTGACGCCATTTTGACGCGAACGATATTTATATCGATTTTAAACGATTTCGAAATGAATTGAATTGAAAACGATTTCGAAATGAATTGAATTGAAAACGATTTCGAAATGAATTGAATATATAACGATTTCGAAATGAATTGAATTGAAAACGATTTCGAAATGAATTGAATATATAACGATTTCGAAATGAATTGAATTGAAAACGATTTCGAAATGAATTGAATATATAACGATTTCGAAATGAATTGAATATATAACGATTTCGAAATGAATTGAATTGAAACGAATTCAAATTGAATTGAAAGCGAATTGAAATGAATTCAAATTGAATTGAAATTTGAATTGAATAGAAATGAATTTTAAAACGAATTTATAAAAAAAGAATTCAATTTTGATTTGAATTGAAAAGGAAGTTGAAATTGCTTTTGAAACGAATTTAAAACTATTTATATAATTCGTTTTAAATAGAAATCGACGAAGTATATATTATATATATTATATATATAATATAATGGCCTGAATAGAACGCGCCGCGCCGCGGCAGTTCGTGAATTTCGACCATTTATTTCAAACGGACATTGCGGGAGATCCGACCGTCGGATTCTCCTAAAACCGGAACCGTTGGGTTCGTATCGAAAAGAGCTTTCTAATGAATGTTAGAAATTTGAAATCTAACGGTTGGATTTGGAGATACGTCCAAATCAAATTCGAAAAAGGTCGCTGTAAGTGCAGTTCGATGGCCGTTAATGGAAATCGACTGTACAGGCCTTGATAAAATTATTAAAAATAGTAATAATTTGTGTAAAATCATAAGAAATGATTTGTGAAAGTTTGGGATGAAAAACTCCATATTTGAAAAGATAAAAATAGATTTTTATCGAAATGAACTAGTTTTGAACTAGAATTATAATTCTATTTATTTTTAAATAAATAAATTGAATTTGAAATGGTTTAGAAAATAACCAAAATTTCCAATGATTGCATTGGAGTGGATTTGAATCGAAATTGTCTTCGGAATATTTCGATGTTGGAATTCGTGATTATACAGGTGTTGTTATGGAAATTTGAAAGATATATATTTATATCGTTATTTCCAATACGACATTTGTTAGTCGTAGAATTTGATATTGAATATAAGCCGATATATTTTCTATTCAGAGCCTTGTATTGAATATCAAATGTGATTTGGGTTTGTCGTGAATGGTGTCTTCACTAACACTGTTCTTGAACCCAGTTGAGAAAAGATTAAAACTTTTTATTTAGATTTAATGAAGTGTACCAATTAAATAATATTTAATTGGAATTGAATGGATATTGATTTTTGGGTTTATCGTGAACAGTGTTTTAAACAACACTCGTTCTTTAACCCGATAATTAATGGAATGTGATTTTGGGTTTATCGTGAACCGTGTTTTTAAATGACACTGATTCTTTAACCCAGTCAAAGATTAAAACTAAGTAGAGTTTTAATGAATCTTTAATTAGATTGAAAGATCGAAAAGGGAGTATCACCAGTTTTGCTCCAGGCGATAGTTAAATCTTTAATTAGATTTGAACGTGAAATGGTAATTGAATTTACCGATAACACTGTGGTGTTAGATATGAAGTATTACCAGTTTTACTTCATGGGATGAATAGGTTGGGATTGGGAAATTAAAACAAATGATTACTTCGGTAAAGTTCGCTAATCCCGACTAGTTTGAATTGAGATTCAAAAATAGAATAAAGAATAAATTCAAGGAATTTATCTTGGATAAAATTAATGGGAACCTTTCCCTACGAATGTGAAATTTAGAAACTGACTGTCGGTTAGCCAAACAGAATGGTTTTCTGGATATTGATCTGATGTTGGTTTCGGCCTTCGGGGTTAATATTTGGGGAATTATTCTCTTGGTTAATTTACGGTTAGTGACTAATGAATTGGAATGAGGCGTATGTTGTGTTTGTGTAACACTTATTTAAAATATACGCGAGTTATTCGGAAAGACCGGGTTTATCCCATTCTGAATAACTGATACGACGATAAGTCGAAGATGAAGACGATGGTCGAAGACCGGAGGTCTTCACGTCGTTTGGGTAATTACTGATGATCTTGATTGGGCTGTACACCCAAGAAGATGGAAACAGTTAGTGATCGTCCAGACGTACTTGGAGATCAATGGATATGCGGGGTACTAGGTGCCTCCGGTTTCGTTCAGACCCAGAACGGACTTGTAAATGGACTGTGTGTCTGACATCGGATTTCATTCTGTGTGACTGATATCGGTTGCATAGGATGGTTTGCCTGTGTGGCATGCTAAGATGCAAATGATCAAGGCTTCTGTTGAAAAGCAAAGTCTTGTGGTTGATGATCAAAGCACGGCCTTTGTGGCGTAGCTTTGTGTAACGTTTACCTCGCGTGTTTCACACCCGGTATGAACCAAAAACGGGAGACGGACCTCAGGGAGGACTTGCGTTTCTTTCTAGTTAGAAGTGGCGTCAGTGGTTTTACACGCCCTGACGAGTTTGACTTATGTGGTTGTTGCTGTTGCGAGGCGCCTCGGTTATATCGGTTTCGGCCGATGCATTCTGGTCGGCTGACGGACCAGACTTACACCCCATAGGGTGGGGAAACGTAGTGTTCAGGCATTTTAATCCACATCGGTGGACCGGCCCTGACGATCCAAAGGCTTGACAGAGTACTTGCCTGAGACACGGACTAGAGCGTCTCGAATCGGTTGAGGACTATCTTTTGCCTCAGTTCATAGAAGGAAATCCAATTTCCAAATACGTGACTTTGCGGTTTTATTTGTAAACCTATATATGGCGACATGATATATGGTACCCATGCCGCCTATGATTGATACTTATGATTTGAAGTTGTTTTATGCACTATGCACTTATTATAGTATCAAATGATTTGTTTTAAACGTATCAAGCATTCTTTGGCTGTTATAAGGGAAAACCCTATCCCCCGGCTTGCGTTGCATTGTGTGATAGGACCTGGGTCTTATAACAGCTTCATCTTTCTTTATTTAGCATTGCGTTGTTTGTTTTATGCACTGGTATTCTTGGGAGGAAACCCGTTCCGTGTTATACGGCGTCGTCCCTTGATTTACCTAATGATTTAAAATAAAGATTAACTGTTTTAGTTCTCACACCAGTCACATGACTGACCTGGAGTTTATTGTTTTAACCTAAACTCTGGGTGCCCCTATTTTGACACGGGCAGCTAGTAGTTTTGGTTTTGCAGATTTATATTCACAGGATCCTGGTTTACAGCTGGAATGATATCCGGAAAGCTTTGTATCCGTATATCTCTTCTAGTTGTGTATTGTATTATTTTCCGCTGCTATGTATTTAAATGTAATTTAAATCTCTGATATTTCTGTGTAATATTCATTTATACTCTGTAAATTCTTGTAATCTGATGCATTGTTGTAATATACAGTGAAATGCTCTTTTATATGTGTTCTGTTGTGGCTTGTTCTCGAACTATCCGATGCTTTCCTTTACGGGGAAGTTACGGGTTTTCACACAAAGGTTAGTCTATTTTGTCTTAAATCCTTATCTAGATTGTAGTTCTCGTTCTCGCGGTCGATTTGATGGGTAGATCGTCAAATTCCGATCAAAATTGAGTGAGATATGACCGTTTGAAGTTGGATATGCAAAACTGAAAAACTGTTACGGGATTTCAGGCATATCTCTTACTGTTTCGACTAGCTGCACCACAATACCATCCAAATTCATCCCCAAACTGTCACTAAATCGTAGTTCTTGAATTCCTCTTCGATTTGTCGTTGATTTCATCCAATTTCATCAAGAAACAAAGACCTCTTGAAAGTTAAATTTAAAATTAAAAACGAGAAGAAGAAGAAGAGAAGTGGTTATGTAGAGACATGACTTTTGGACCTTTATATAGTGATAGAAGTGTCCATTCAATCAAAATTCAAAATTCAAATTTTGGCTCCAAGTTGGTTGAACTACTAAAACTTCGATATCTTTCTCATACGTTCAAATTCAGCAAATGAATATACTATCCTGATCAGAAAAATGAGCCCGTCGCAATAGAGCAGATCTCATCATCAAATTCCGGAAGATCAATTCAGAATTCAAAGAATGTCGAAGAAATGGATCTAAAAACCGGGTACGCCTTAATTAATTTTTAAATTTTTTGGTTCAATGGATGTTTTGTTTACTTTGTTTTGTTTGTTTTGCTTTAAATTTGAAATTTAAAACTTTAAAATTCAAACTTGAAATTTAAAATTCTGACTTGAAATCTAAAATTCAAACTTCCCTCTATTTTTTAAATAAGGAAATGCCAGTTCAAACTCTAGTTATTAACCTTATTTGTCTACTTAATTTCTTGTTTCAAAATATATATATTAGAAGTATATAAATTAATAAAATTATATAGACATGCTAATATGATATAAGAGTTGAAATAATTTTTTATTGTTATAAAATATAATTTTACCTATCTTTCATATATAGTTTAATTAAACATATATATTGTTCATATGATTTCACAAATACTATTTGTAACTTAATACTTATTTTGATTTCTTATTAAGATTTATAAGAGCTTGAACATTTAACCTAATATTTTGGTATAAAAATAATAATATATATATAATTTTATGTTTTAAATATGAGAAATTATAGTTTTATAGTTTAATTTATATCCAGATTTCATAATTTTTTATGACTATAGATTTGTTTTTAAAGTTTTAACATATAAATGGTTCCTTAACAAATTAATATATTTTGATTTCTAAAAAAGTTTAAATTTAAAATTGATTTGTATTAAAAGATCGATTTATATTTCATAATAAATTAAATTTTAAATCCTCTTTTTTAAATTAGTTTTTTATATACAATTATGACTATATGTTTACTTTATATGATACAATTTTATATTTTCTTTAAAAAGATCTTCAATTTTTACTATATTAAAGAAGCTTCCTACTAAGATTATTTAACTCCACATTCCTCATAGAATTATTTTAAATATTTTATAATACATTATGAATACCATAAAACTTTTATCTTTACTATCCTTTTAATCTCTTTCACAAGTATCATTAACCTAAGTCTAGAAATTAATATATATATATATATATATATTATCCTCGATTAATTCAAATAATTTCTAATATATATATATATATGCATAATAGTTAGATAGTACTTTGAATATATATATATATATAATTACCAAATCATTCTGCATATTATCATTACACATCTTATTTCATATCATACACCATTATTACACATTATAGTACAAATCATTCACATCACAAGTTGCATTTCATTCAGTATACCACTTCATATAGATTTGCATATGGCATACTGCATCATAACCAAGACACTACATTACATATTAACTTTAACTCCACGCATAACAAGTATATAGTACGAAAAGTTTTTATCTAATTAGAAATTTAGGATTATTAATCAAATACATAACATGTTTACTTTGTCTTGATTAACTTGATTGATTTGTTAGGCTTGGCTGAGTTGGTTGAATTGATTGGTTTGATTGAATTGATTGATTTAGTTTGTTTGATTTGTTTGAATTAAATAACTTAATTGACTTACTTGACATGGTTAAATTTTATTTGCGGTTGATAGGTTTGTTAGAAATATACTTATGCACCGGTAGTTAATAGGAGCTTTATAGGTATTAGGATAAATAGAAGTTACAAGAAATGTTTGGTTTCATGTTCGAATTGATGTTTTGTGACAACAAAACTTAAATTGATTGGATTGAATTACTTTACATATATCAAAATTTTAAGGATATCATATTAGAGTTATTTCTTAGTCTAGATTAAAGTCTTATTATAGTTTTAAGGGAATTGGAGTATAGGATAGGCTTAGTCTTGTATTAGATTAAGGGGGAGTTTTAGAGTTTCTAAGGATTAGTTGAAGGTTCAAGAATGCTTTGGTTGATTTAATTGTTTAGATTGAATGTTTGATTTGCTTGTTTGTTTGAATTGTTTGTTTGTTTGAATTGATTGTTTGGATTGATTTGCTTGTTTGAATTGATTGGTTGATTAGATTGTTATCCTTCTATTTAGATTAATGTACTCATAGATTTTGGGGCAGTTATTCTGATATCTTAGGAATTTAGTACAGATAGATATAGGATTTAGGGGGAGTATTCATATACTTTCTTTTTGATAATGCCAAAGGGGGAGAAATTACAAAATATGGACATAGTTTATAAGACTCATATAGACAGGGGGAATATTTGAAGGATCATCATCAACAGGTATGTACAGGTAAGATGTTTTACAAACTAAGGTTGTCATCATCAAAAAGGGGGAGATTGTTGGAGAATGGAGTTTTGATGACAATAACCTTTATTTCAATTATCATTGATTATAAAATATATACTAACACTTTTGTATAGATTATATATGTACACACACATATGCAGGAATTATATACAGGAAATATTACTGAAGACTGTACAGTTTAAAGATGATAGAGATTCAGAATTCAAACAAATTTCAAGACTCATGAGTATTCAAGATTTCAAGAGTTCAAGAGTTCAAGATTAATATAGTTATAAAGTCTAGATTATGTAAGACTCTAAATAGCACTCCAGGTTCAATATTCAAATTCTGTTTTTTCTTAATTCTATTTTCTATCCTCAATTCTTTCTGTATTATTTCTTTATCTTTTCAATTTTTTTCTTTCTTATTTTTCTTTGTTTTTCAAACTTAAGTTTTATATATTTATATTCTTATACTTTATATTTATATAGTCTAAAACTTTATAATTTTATAAATATGTTTATATAGTTTAAGTTTATGTTTTCATAAGTTTTTCTACCTTATACATTATATTTTTATTCAAGAATTTCCAAAATTGTATTTATATCAAAACACTTGAAAAATGTTTTAAAATTCAAAAATACACTAGAGTATATCGACATGCCAAAAACGCTATGTCGACATATAACTGTCAGAAATTCAAATTTGAAAGGAAGTGTCTTTTCACTATTTGAAACGTTTCAAAAACTTTGCAACCTTTCATGCTCTATAAAAAGGGCTTGAATTCAATTTTTTAAACATATCTTCTTCTCCACTTTCATCCTCTTTCATTATATAATTATTCTTAATCATTTTTATGATTTCTACACTTATACTCTGCCGAATTCAATTCTGTTTTGATCAAACTTCTTCTCTCTACACTCTCTTCTCATCTCTCTTTGAATCAAGTGCTATTGAAGAGTTATAGGGTTGCTTGTA
This sequence comes from Allium sativum, assembly GCA_030737875.1. Taxonomy (NCBI): domain Eukaryota; kingdom Viridiplantae; phylum Streptophyta; class Magnoliopsida; order Asparagales; family Amaryllidaceae; genus Allium; species Allium sativum. The sequence continues at coordinate 166,397,643 of CM060909.1, forward strand.
ATTGTTTGGGTTAAGTAAAAGAGGAATCGTTAGTATCCCTTGTAGCCGTGAAATCAAAGAGGTTAGAATCGGTGGTATCCCTTGTAGCCGTGAAATCAAGGAGGTTAGAAACGGTGGTATCCCTTAAAGTCGTGAAATCAAGGAGGTTGGAATCAGTGGTATCCCTTGTAACCGTGAAAACAAGGAGGTTGTAATTGGACTTTGATATAGTAATAAAAATCTGCGCAATCAAGAGTTGCATGGGACTGGACGTAGAAGCAATCCGAACCAGAATAAAATCCGGTGTGTTCTTTCCTTTTCTGCATCTTTATTTATGTTTATTTTGTATCTATATTTGAATCTGTATCTATAATTGTGTTTGTGGTGTTTGATTCATCTTGTAGTTCACATAAGTTTTAGACTTTGTTTAAATTCTCACAAACACTATTCACCCACCCTCTAGTGTTTATTTTGTCTTAACAATCCATTCGGCATTCCCTAACATGGGTTATCATCCCCAAACAGATAGTAAAAACGAGAGGGTTAACCAAGTCTTGGAAGATCTCCTAAGAGCTTGTGTATTACACTTCTGGGGATCGTGGGAAGACCATCTACATCAAGTCGAGTTTGCATACAACAACAACAACTACCAGTCGAGCATTGGAATGGCACCATACGAAGCGTTGTATGGTTGACTGTGTAATTCTCCGGCATGTTGGATAAAAACTAGAGATAAGTTGATGCTTAGGCCGAGAATGATCAGAGAGGCATTGAATTATACCGAGATCGTTCGGCAAGGAATGAAGGCAGCCCAAGATTGTTAGAAGAGTTATGAAGATAAGCGTCGAAAAGATTTGTAATTCGATGTTGGTGGATCGGTTTTCATGAAGATTTCGTTGTTGAATCATGTTGTTCGATTCAGAAGTAAAGGAAAGTTAGCCCCTAGGTTCGTTGGACCGTTTCTGATAGTCAAGCGATCTGGAAAGCTCGCGTATAGATTGGAGTTACCTGAGAAGATGTTGAGTGTGCATAATGTTTTCCATGTGTCGTTTCTACGGAAGTGTGTACTTGATTCGAATGTGATGGTATCTCCAGAACAGTACGAAGACCTAGAAGCCGAGAACATAGTTATGAGACCTCGTAAGCCGCTTCGCGTTGTGGGGAATGACACGAAACAACTTAGGAGGAAGACGGTTAAGCTAGTCAAGGTGCAATGGAGTGAAGATGATGACGATTGCATGTAGGAAATGGAAAAGAGTATGAAGACGATCCATCCAGAACTCTTCGTTGGTATGTCCCATTAATGTCGTGTCATTCTTACACCATTGTAACTTGTAATATTCGTTTGAATTTCACGTGCTAGATTAGGGCTATGGGTGCATGGCTTGATGGATGCCAGTTTGGATGGTAAATTGGCTGCTCGTGGATGATAGGCATGCAGAGTTATTTTTGGTTGCTTGTGTTTGCTTGGGATTTTGAGGGCGAAATTCCTAAGAGGGATGATGTAACGATCTGCATTTTACGTATCGGAGGATCGTTAAATATTTTTGTTAAGCTCCCTGAGGGTCAGATCATTTTCATATTTTGATATGTTGGTTATGGGGATGTGAGACATGTCCATAATTTTTATCAATTTTATTGACGATCATTTTCCCCAATCAGTTTTGGATAGGTATAGCTTTTGACTGGGATCGAATTAGGTGCTGAGATTGATTTCATTGGAAAGGAAATGGTGTTTACAATTCCATAGAATGGTCATATTAAAGATTTGGTTCAGCGGATAGGGAGGAATTGTTGTTTTTATGTTACACAATTTCTGGACAGTTTAGCTAGCCATTAGTGGGCTGATTTAGTGAGACCAATTAGTGGGTCGATGGTTTGGCTATAAATTGGGGGTAGTGGCGAGGGGAAAGGGTTACTTTCTTCATTTCTCATTTGGTTGGAGTTTCTGATTCTCCTACTCCAATCAAATACATCTCTCCTCCATTAAAATCTTGGATCTACATTGGAAGATTGAAGATGTACATCAAGGAAGGCTAGATTAACATCAAGAGAGGGTAGATCACATTAAAATTGAGAGGTTTGAAGATCGTCCTTCCCTATCTGGATATATAGAGTATTGATTTCAAGCTAATTTGAAGTGTTGGTGAGTGATAAGCATTTTCGCACGGATTCAATCGAGAATATGGGTTGTTTGATCTTAATTTCATTATTTTAAGTTGTTTTCACCTAGATCTACATCATGGTATATATGTTTCGAATTACCATAGGATCTAATCAGCAACTTAAATCGGTAAATTTATATTTTAATTCATGTTTTATTACGTGTTAGATCCATTTGTTTAATTCATTTATTGTTTATCAAGAATTTGTTGAATTTCTTATGTTTTAATGATGAATAATCAATGTGCTAATGTTTAATGATTGTTGCTTGAATTTGTCATTGATTGGTTGAATCATAATCGATTAGTTTTGGTCGAGTTGCATAAGCATTGAATCGGGTCCGTATGAACGGATCGACAAGTGTGAATGTATGTAGATGGATCGTAATTTTCATGGATCGTAAGTGTGTATGTTGATGGGTCGGACGTTCTTGTCTTGTTCTCCAAGAAATAATGGATCGGTCGTACCAGAAGTAGATGGATCAGACACGATTTCTCGAATGGATCGGCAGCAATCAAAACGTTGTGGATCGGTATGTTTGTCAATAGATCAGCAATGAAAACATGATGGATCGACACGTATCCTGGCCATGGATCGGGCTGAAATATTCGATGGATCAGACGTGGTGACTCGATGGACCAGGCTCGAGTACGAAGATGGATCGGGCTAGGAAAAAAGATGAATTGGGCGCTTCCAAGTTGATGGATTAGTAGCATCTTTTCTGAGTCGTTGCAGTGGATCGGTCGAGTATTTCGATAAAATGGGTAGGCATGGATCGACATGACTAATCCAAGGTGATCGACATGCAAGAAGCATGGATCAGCATGCCCGATCCATAGTAGATCGGCAAGGAAGGGATGGTGGATTGCAGTGTTTGTAAACACCGTGGAAAAGAAGGAAATGTTACGGATTGTTATTCAAAGTGAAAGTTGAAACGCTGAGAATCAAATATCGACCAAAAGTGATGATTATTTTGGTTTGGGAATATAAGTGGGTTCGAAGTAAATTCAAGGAGGTATGTTTGATGTGTTGTGAAGTGTTTGTTGATCGTCAAAATGCAATGAATGTGAAGACGACTCAAGGTTGTAAGTTCATGGATAATGGTTGTTCGAGAAGTCGCTTGAGCTTATGAATAGTTATCAGGTTGGATGGCTAGAGATATCGAAGGCTGAGGAATTATCGTTAATTGGAGGTTCTAGCAAACTCAAAGGAGAGGTATAATGAGGATGCCCAAAAGACTAGAAGTTAGCTGGTCGAGTACCCTGGGTTCTATGGAAAGGCCCAGTTGTCTTCGTTGAGTAAGGAAAACATACATATCATGGAAAGGCATATGGAGTTTCTATAGAATCGAGGTTACCTTTAGCCCTTGGCATACGACAAGTTAGGCCAGTCATACGACTAACAATGGTTTCAAGACAGGATTGGTGGTGATAGCCAGAGTCATGGATGATGATTATTTTACTTGTATCATCTTATGTAGATTGTCCGACGTCGAAGGAGATATCTCTTGAGTGCTAGTCTGATGTTGGTTTAGGCCTTTGGGGATTGTGCTTGGGGGATGTTGATATCTATTATGATGGTCTACGCTTGATAACTGATTGTCATGAATGTACTGTTTGTTTCTATTTGATTGTTGTAAAAGTTATCACTATCATATGTGGTGGAGACGATTTTGTGTTCTTCTCTGTTGATGATTGGTAGGTTAATTGATTAATCTGCCTATTCTTATTTATTTTATTGATGATGTTAGATAGTTGTTTTATCTCTCATTAAGACTGTTATCTGGCTCAAGCTTTTATGTTTTCTCTTATTACCTTGGGTTGTTCATCCTATTGTGGATAGGCAGACTGAGTAGCGGGTCATAAGTAGAAGATCTTAGTGGACGATGCTACAGATCGATGACGAGCAGGAGGCTTAAGTATCAGTTTTCTGCTATTCATATCTAGTTGTTGTTTCCGCTGTTATGTTTGTTGTATGATTCTCTGAGTGATTCTAGTGAGGCATCTTTGTACAAAATCTTATAATGAAATCCTTTGTTGTATGGATATTCGTTCAAGTTGAAATGGAAGTTCAAGTTTCTGCTCAATTCTGCTTCACTATTATCTGCTTGTTGCATATGTTCTATTATATTTTATCCTTGCGCTGTGAGTTATACGACCGGTTCGGCTTGTGTTATCCAATTTTGATGATCGTCCATGGCTATCTGGCACATCTTTCAGTGCATTATTTCCCTTGTTAAGTGCAGGGGTTATAGGCGGTCATCACATCTACATTGCATCTATGAAGTTTTGAAACACCCCACCTCCGTTAAGGTCACTCACAAAGGGAATGCCTTAACTTTGGCGGAGGTTTATAAGTAAAAGTCACAGATAAACACAAGACAGATATAAGTACACATATTTTAAACAGCGGAAAACAAACAGGCTTTTATTTCATCAATATGTGTTCATACAAAACATTTCCATAATTGTCTCAAAATACTACCAACATTACAACCTCATTACTGTCTTGATTATTAAAGAAGCATAAAACATAAATAAAGTAACAAAAATCCCCATAGTGATGTCCAATGTCGTAATCCGAGCAAAAGAGATCCAAACCATACGTCTACGGTCTTGAAGCTTGCAAAAGAGTACTAAGCTGGGTTGTTTCCTCCATGTGGACCTGGGGAGGGGGGAAACAAAAGAAAAGAAGACGAAAAGAAAATAGACTCAGACATAAATCCTGAGTAAATCTAGTGACTCTTCAGTATGTGAATAAGTAAAAGGGCATGATAGATATAAACTGAAAACAGGAAAGTATCACAAGCTAAGGAAGTGTCGTTAAGAATCGAATGTACTATCGCACCCACACTATATCTCTGCACCTACTTGAGCTTATGCTAACTAGCACCCCCCATACTGAGGGTGAAGTGATCCCCATTTTCTAAAGATCGGCTCCTACTCGTATAAACATGTGTCATACGACCCCCAAGAATTGTAGATACCTATGCTGGTCCCACCACGGGGTGTATCAAGACCCATGGTGGCGGCCCCGACACAATTCTAGAATACATAGGTTACACTACTGGTGCCCCAGTGCCCTGTTTGTCTGCTCCGGAGTGTGTGCACGCCCACACCCTGTTAGAACCTACACTGTGCACCCACCGCCGTCGTTTTGACCGCTTACAATCAGCCCGGTAATCGTGCCCCACCCTGCCTAGTTTTAGGGTACCATGATACCTAACTTGGGTTACTGCTGAAACGGGTCCCTCGTTACTAGGGTTTTCTAGTCAAACATGTTAAGTGGTTAAGTGTCTGCATTTACCTAACCTCACCCATCAATTCTTGTTAACATGTTGAATTTGGTTAAGTGTTTTTAGTTGACTTAACCCTACCATCTGTCCTTAGCCTCTTAAAGCACCTGACCACTCATATTAGACAGATATTGCTACGGTTACTGGATGTGCCGGTCGGTTCCGGGCAGGTTTACACCGTAGCTCAGTCTAACCTCGGGTCCTTATTGGGCTCAATGCTTAACCACCCACATTGGATAGGTATTGTTGTGACTACTGGACAGCCGGGCGGGTCCAGGCAGGTTTACGTCACAACTCAATCCAACCTCGGGTTAAGCATACCGTGTTTTCTAAATTTACATATTTTATCACTTCTCAATTATATGTAAATGTCATGTCCTTTATTCTTTGGTATAACAATTCATACCGCTTAAATGTCATTGTCGTTGGCATGTGCCAACCATGCCAACATATATTTTCATGTTTCACACCCAACGTTATTACCCCCGTTTGTACGTTCGCAACATTATAACAAATGTTAGGCTCGACACAATTCAGCCCAACTTTCTAAACGTGAGAAAAGGGGGAAATCAAGAACATGTAATATTTCACAATACATAAAGGTGTGTGGCGCATGAACTTGCAATTTAGCGATTCAACTAACATAAATTATGGGTCATGTGAACTTGCATCCAAATCAGGGTATAACTACGTTGGTATCATATAAAATGGCATAGTTTAGGCTTATACAAACTTGGGTTTAAACATGTTTAACTTGGCATAATGTCCATAACAAAACTAACATGTTGTATAATCACCAAAATGTCCAATTTTAACAACTAACCATATAGCCTATTTCAACATGAAACTTGCATAGTTTATGTAATCCAAACAGTACTTAGTATAGATCCAATTATACTTGCAAATAAACATAAGAATGTGTTCATTGGTTTTGGGTCATGTAGGCATAAAAGGTCTCAAATCTAGAACATGTTTACATAAGCCTTAATTTAGACTTAGAGAATGTACATAGTCCATGCCATAGACATAAACATAAAGGGATCAAATTCTAGTTTTTGCCACAAACTTGCAAGTGCCATTATTTTCATATACAAATGTCCAATAGGCTTGCATCAATCAATTTACGCCACAAATATCAATACACAAGTCATGACAGAATTATTACAATACACAGAATTCTTATCATCATTATACAATAACACAATTCTATTTTCATTTACATCGAATCACGTCACAGTTTTATTCATATTCTGAAAGATCACTATACATAGAACGAATGCAGAATCTTGAATTCTGGATTCTGAATTCTGAAATTGAGATGTGTTCCTTTGGGTAGATAACGTTGCGTTGATTAATTTGATTAAGCTTTAGTCTTCTTCTTAATTTGATTCGTCTCTAAGCTCCTCTCTCTAGACGGCTACGCTCAATTCCTTCCTGGCAGCATGACGACTCCAATCTTATTTTTTTGTATGAATTTTTAGTTGAGACTTAGGGTGTATATATAGATTTTTAAATTGTTTTGAGCCGTTAGATGAAGACAGGAGGAATCTAGACCATACAAAGTTCAAAGAGCCAATCATGAGGTGACATGTCAGCCCTAATGACACACCGAGCCATAGAAATTCGAGCCAGAGCCAGACCCAGCCAGCCAGGTCGACCAGGTAGGTCGACTGGCAGGTCGACACCCAGGTCGACACTATGGTCGACCTGGGATGGCCAGGTCGACACCATGGTCGACCCTATGGTCGACCTGGTCCCTGGGCGGGAAAATTCCCGCCTAGCCCAGTTTGAGCTTGTTTTTCCGAATTTTGAATTTGAAACCAAGCTGTTTGAATTTTAAATTTTATTCTGAAACCTCCGAAGGTCATAACTCCTTCATACGGAGTCCGTTTCACGCTAACTCGGACTCTATCTCAAGCAGAATTCCGAGACAAACGCAATGGCGTAACCCGTTCCCCTTAATTCTTTCATTTAGAATTAATTACACTTTAAATTTTGAAGCTTAATGTTATAGAATTCACGAGATGTTACATTCTCCCCCCTTAAAAGGATTTCGTCCCCGAAATCTTCAAGTTAGGAAGAATGTATATCCTACCATCCAACTGTCCATCTACTCAACCAACAACACAGGCATCCACTCTCCTTAAAAGACTTCTAATGCTTCATGATTATATGCATAGTGTGTGTACATGTCCTTATCTAATGCCGAAATCAGGCGGTCTACTGATTCAGTTGACCTCCTTAATGTGAATCTTGTAAGTGTCATGAATCCATTATGTATGCAAATTTTTCCTACTCATAATTCTACATAAGTGCACAACTATTCATACAAATGCGACAACCATATGACAGCATATCAAGTTTCAACCATATACAAATGAGAATACATATATGCATATGCAATATGAAGTGACTGAGCCAATCTAAAACCTAGGGTGTGTGTGTATATGCATCCACGAGCAACCACTAGCAATCACCAGCAACCATTTGCAGCCATCATCCATAACATGTTTTCAAATACATGTTTGCATCCATTTGTTTTCTACCTAAGGAGTTAGGAAAAGGACGGAGGAGATATACCTAAAAAGATAGATAAAGCATAACTTAAGGAAAAAGAGAGATCAAAGATGTACCCTCAAAAAGAAAAGGGCCGACAGCACGTATTCTGTCCTCGGTTTCCCAAGTCACGTCTTCCTCGGCGTCGCTCCACTGAACTTTAACTAGTTTGACTTCACGGTTGCGTAGCTTTTTCACTTCAGTTCCTAAGATGCGGGTTGGAACTCTCCTCACAGTTGCTTCACGTTCCACTTCGGCTTCTTCTAGAATGCTAGGTTCCACTTCTTCCGCAGACTCATGCAAACACTTCCGGAGGTGAGAAACATGAAAGACGTTGTGAACTCCGGCCAGTCTCTCGGGTAGCTCTAATCTATAGGCCATTTTTTCAACCTTCTCGATGATAGGAAACGGTCCTACAAATCTTGGTGCTAGCTTTCCTGCGGATCCAAAGCGAACGACATTCCTTAAAGGAGATACCTTAAGGAAAACCCTGTCCCCAACCTCAAACTCAAGGTCGGTCCTTCTTTTGTCGGCGTAGGATTTCTGTCTGTCTTTGGCAGTCTTCATTCTCCTTCGTATCAAGTCCACTTTCTCCGAAGTCTCTCTAATCATGTCTGGCCCAAGTATAATCTTGTCAGTGGACTCCCACCAACAAGTTGGTGATCGGCAAGGTCTTCCATACAAAGCTTCGAAGGGTGCCATACCGATGGTGGCTTGGTAACTATTGTTATAGGCGAATTCCACTAAAGGAAGGTGATCCTCCCAAGTTCCTCCAAAGTCAAGAACGCAAAGTCTTAGAAGATCTTCTAGTACCCTATTCACCCTTTCTGTCTGACCATCAATTTGGGGGTGATAGGCCATGCTCAAACATAACTGTGTGCCAACAGCTTCTTGCAGACTCCGCCAAAATTCGCTCGTGAAGATGGGGTCTCTATCACTCACTATGTTGGAGGGTATTCCATGGAGTCGAACTATTTCCTTGAGATAAAGAGAAGCTAGTGACGAGGCAGTCCTTCTACTCTTGATAGGTATAAAGTGGGCGCTCTTAGTAAGCCTGTCCACTATTACCCAAATGCTAGTATTGCCTCTTCTTGACCTAGGCAACCCGTCAATGAAGTCCATTGAAATGCTATCCCACTTCCATTGCGGGACTTCTAGATGATGTAGTAGTCCTCCAGGTTTCTTCTGTTCCGCCTTGACCTATTGGCAGGTCATGCACTTAGAAACGAAATCTGTCACGTCCTTCTTTATGCCGCTCCAAAAGAAAGTCCATTTTATATCCTTGTACATCTTATCACCGCCAGGGTGTATAGTCATCTTGGAATGATGCGCTTCCTCGAGAACCTTCTTTCTCAACTCCCTTGCTTGTGGGACGCATAATCTTCCATCTCGCCTCAGCCAACCCTTATCATCGATGGCGTATCTACTGAGGTGACTAGAAGTCTCACCCCTAATAAGTTTATCAATCACATCAACAAGCTGAGGGTCTTCACGTTGTGCATCCCCTATTGAGTCCAAGAGAGTAGGGCGTACTTCGAGAGATGCAAACAAACCCGGTACAAAATCCGAGGAGGGCCTAAAGTTAAAACTGGCTATATACTCCAAGCTTTGCCTTTCCACAAAGAGAGGGCTTAAGGTCATTTTCTTTCGGCTCAACGCGTCTGCTACTACGTTGCCTTTACCGGGAGTATAGGAAATTTCAAAGTCATACGAGGCAAGAAACTCCATCCATCTTTGCTGCCTCAAGTTAAGATCCTTCTGCGAGAAGAGATATTTCAACGATGTATGGTCAGTGTATAATTCGAACTTCTCACCTAGAAGATAATGGCGCCAAGACTTAAGCGCAAAGACGATGGCGGCTAACTCAAGATCGTGGGTTGGGTAGTTCTTTTCATGAACTTTCAATTTCCTTCCACCATAAGCTACTACCCTCCCTTCTTGCATCAAAATAGCCGCCTAGCCCCGTACCACAAGCATCCGTATATACTGTGAACATTTTGCTTCCATCTGGCAAAGTCAGAACCGAGGCTATTGTGAGAGACCTTTTTAATCGTTGGAAAGCAAACTCGCAGTCCAAATCCCAAGTGAACGCCAGATTCTTCTTTGTTAGCCTTGTGAGTGGGGCTGAGATTTTCGTGAAATCCCTAACGAACTTTCGGTAAAAACCGGCTATCCCAAGAAAGCTTTGAACTTCGGTTGCATTTCTTGGTGTCTTCCAATCTTGCACTGCCACCACTTTCCCAGGGTCCACAACCAACCCCTCTTTGGATACTATATGCCCCAGAAATCTTACCTCCTTTCTCCAAAAGTGGCACTTGGAGAATTTGGCTTTTAGCTGATGTGCACGGAGAGTATCCATGGTTTCTTTCAGATGCTGAGCATGTTCTTCCTCATTCTTTGAGAAGATTAAGATATCATATACGAAGACAACCACAAATTTGTTGAGGAATTCTCTGAACACCCTGCTCATTAGGTCTACGAAATAAGCGGGTGCGTTTGCCAAGCCGAAAGGCATGACAAGTCACTCGAAGAAACCGTCTGGGGTTCTGAACGCCGTTTTATCAATGCTGTCTTCAGCTACTCTTAGCTGATGGAACCCAGTTGCCAGATCAAGTTGGAGAAGATCGTCGCACCTACAAGCCGATCAAACAAATCGTCGATTCGGGGAAGAGGGTGCCTATTTTCTTGGTCAATTTGTTTAACTCCCTATAGTCGATGCAAAGGCGAAGCGAACCGTCCGCTTTGGTTGTGAACACCACTGGAGCACCCCATTCCGAAATGCTCCGTCAAATGAACCCCTTTTCGAGAAGTTCTTTAACCTGCTTACTGAGCTCCTTTCTCTCCTTTGGAGCCATGTGTCTGACAGATAAAGCTACAGGCTTTGAATTATCCACAAGATATATGCGGAAGTCTATTTCCCGCCTCGGAGGTAAGCCCTTCACCTCCTCAAAGACATCCGGATATTCCCGGACTACTCTAACTAACTGCAAATTTTCATCAGAAGCATCAAGCGACTCTAGATAACTAAGCATAACAGCATTCAAGGGATTACAAGAAATTTCTAGAGTGTTACAAAGACGAGTCAAGAGTCTAACTATTTTTTTCTCACAATCAAGAATGGCACCATTACTGGATAACCAGTCCATGCCTAAGATCAAACCATATCCCGAGAAGCCCAAAACAAAGGCATTACAACTAAACTCAATGCTGAGAATAGAGATTTTTAAACCCAAACAAACCATTGACAAGTAAGCAGAGCCCCCAATTGGATTTGAAACTACCAAGGGATCCTCTACCATACTAGTGTCTAGATGTAGAGATTCTACTAAGGTAGATGAAATAAAGGAGTGTGATGCTCCAGAGTCAAAAAGTGTGCGAACTGGATGATCATAAAGATAGACTACACTTTCTACAGAAACATTACTACCTCGTTCCTGTGAAGGTGCCACCAGTGCATGAACTTGACCCCCTGAAGTGGATCCAGCCTTCTGTCCCTGCCCTCGCTTCTTTGGGCAGTCCTTAGCCAAGTGTCCGGTCTCTCTGCAATGGAAGCACCCACCCATCTTCGCTTTCCTTTTTCAGCAGTCTTTCGATATATGTCCAACAATGCCACAGAAATGACACCTTCTCCTCTCATGGGGCTTATTGTTCTTCCCTCCTTTCTTGAAGTCTGTTTTCTTAGCTTGTAGACCCTCTTTCTTTTCTTCTACCTTAGTCTCTTTCTTACTATTATCATCCTCGTGTAGCAACGCCATGTCCACCAAGCTTTCATAAGTCGCTCCCGTGGATACATGGGTCATAACAAGGCTGTGTAGAGGCTCATTCAAACCTTTGACGAAGCGAAGCACCTTCTTGTGTTGGGTTTTTACTAAGTCCACCTAAATCTGGCCAGCTGATTAAACTGATTGACATACTCCCTGATCGTCATGCTCCCCTGTTTAAGAGTTAGGAACTTCTCCATTTGCAGGCTTCTTTCAGCTTGGGAGAGGAATTTCATCTCAAATCTTGTCCTGAAATCTTCCCATGTTTCCACTGGCCTCTGAGCATTGGTAATCTCCCACCAATAGGAAGCTTCATCTTTAAGCAACCACACTGCTAGCTGTATCTTTTGCCTGTCATCAACTCCGAAGATGACAAACAAATCCTCAGTCTCCTTTAGCCAGTTTCTTGCTCCTACAAAGGATTCTGTCCCATAAAAGTCTTTTCCACCCATAGCCTTGAAGTCTCTACATGTTTTTGCGAAGGCATTTCCACGAGGAGGTGGAGGAGGAGGAACCGCGGCCACTGGAGGAGGAATGTCTATTGGGCCCGCGCCATTGGCCATTGCTTCTAAGTACCTCCTAAACCAGTCGGGTATCGGCACTCCTTCTGGAAGGTTAAGGTCTCCAGACATGCTGAAACAGAAAGGAAAGATTCAAAACGAAGGATAGAGAGAGATAGTGCACATGGCTTTGGGGAATTATGCCTTTTTAAAAATATAACGCTTTTTCTTAAAAAATGCTTCTTTAAACTTTCTTTTGAAAACAATTTCAAAAACTTTTATCTTATCTGGTAAACCTATGCTCTGATACCAAGTGAAACACCCCACCTCCGTTAAGGTCACTCACAAAGAGAATGCCTTAACTTTGGTGGAGGTTTATAAGTAAAAGTCACAGATAAACACAAGACAGATATAAGTACACATATTTTAAATAGCGGAAAACAAACAGGCTTTTATTTCATCAATACGTGTTCATACAAAACATTTCCATAATTGTCTCAAAATACTTCCAACATTACAACCTTATTACTGTCTTGATTATTAAAGAAGCATAAAACATAAATAAAGTAACAAAAATCCCCATAGTGATGTCCAAAGCCATAATCCGAGCAAACGAGATCCAAACCATACGTCGACGGTCTTGAAGCTTGCAAAAGAGTACTAAGCTGGGTTGTTTCCTCCATGTGGACCTGGGGGGGGGGGACGAAAGAAAAGAAGACGAAAAGAAAACAGAGTCAGACATAAAGCCTGAGTAAATCTAGTGACCCTTCAGTATGTGAATAAGAAAAAGGGCATGATAGATATAAATTGAAAACAGGAAAGTATCACAAGCTAAGGAAGTGTCGTTAAGAATCGAATGTACTATCGCACCCACACTATATTTCTGCACCTACTTGAGCTTATTCTAACTGGCACCCCCATACTGAGGGTGAAGTGATCCCCATTTTCTAAAGATCGGCTCCTACTCGTATAAACATGTGTCATACGGCCCCCAAGAATTGTAGATACCTATGTTGGTCCCACCATGGAGTGTATCAAGACCCATGGCGGCGGCCCCGACACAATTCTAGAATACATAGGTTATACTGCTGGTGCCCCAGTGCCCTGTTTGTCTGCTCCGGAGTGTGTGCACGCCCGCACCCCGTTAGAACCTACACTGTGCACCCACCGCCGTCGTTTTGACCGCTTACAATCAGCCCAGTAATCGTGCCCCACCCTGCCTAGTTTCAGGGTACCATGATACCTAGCTTGGGTTACTGCTGAAACGGGTCCCTCGTTACTAGGGTTTTCTAGTCAAACATGTTAAGTGGTTAAGTGTCTGTGTTTACCTAACTTCACCCATCAATTCTTGTTAACATGTTGAATTTGGTTAAGTGTTTTTAGTTGACTTAAACCTACCATATGTCCTTAGCCTCTTAAAGCACCTGACTACTCACATTAAACACATATTGCTACGGTTACTGGATGTGCCGGTCGGTTCCGGGCAGGTTTACACCATAGCTCAGTCTAACCTCGGGTCCTTATTAGGCTTAATGCTTAACCACCCACATTGGATAGGTATTGTTGTGACTACTGGACAGCCGGGCGGGTCCGGGCAGGTTTACGTCACAACTCAATCCAACCTCGGGTTAAGCATACCGTGTTTTCTAAATTTACATATTTTATCACTTCTCAATTATATGTAAATGTCATGTCCTTTATTCTTGGGTATAACAATTCATACCGCTTAAATGTCATTGTCGTTGGCATGTGCCAACCATGCCAACGTATATTTTCATGTTTCACACCCAACGTTATTACCCCCGTTTGTACGTTCACAACATTATAACAAATGTTGGGCTCGACACAATTCAGCCCAACTTTCTAAACGTGAGAAAAGGGGGAAATCAAGAACATGTAATATTTCACAATACATAAAGGTGTGTGGCGCATGAACTTGCAATTTAGCGATTCAACTAACATAAATTATGGGTCATGTGAATTTGCATCCAAATCAGAGTATAACTAAGTAGGTGTCATATAAAATGGCATATTTTAGGCTTATACAAACTTGGGTTTAAACATGTTTAACTTGGCATAATGTCCACAACAAAACTAACATGTTGTATAATCACCAAAATGTCCAATTTTAACAACTAACCATATAGCTTATTTCAACATGTAACTTGCATAGTTTATGTAATCCAAACGGTACTTAGTATAGATCCAATTATACTTGCAAATAAACATAAGAATGTGTTCATAGGTTTTGGGTCATGTAGGCATAAAAGGTCTCAAATCTAGAGCATGTTTACATAAGCCTTAATTTAGACTTAGAGAATGTATATAGTCCATGCCATAGACATAAACATAAAGGGATCAAATTCTAGTTTTTGCCACAAACTTGCAAGTGCCATTATTTTCATATACAAATTAATGTCCAATAGGCTTGCATCAATCAATTTATGCCACAAATATCAATACAAAAGTCATGACAGAATTATTACAATACACAGAATTCATATCATCATTATAAAATAACACAATTCTATTTTCATTTACATCGAATCACGTCACAGTTTTATTCATATTCTGAAAGATCACTATACTTACAACGAATGCAGAATCTTGAATTCAGGATTCTGAATTCTGAGATGCGTTCCTTTGGGTATATTAACGTTGCGTCGATTAATTTGATTAAGCTTTAGTCTTCTTCTTAATTTGATTCGTCTCTAAGCTCCTCTCTCTTGACGGCTACGCTCAATTCCTTCCTGGCAGCATGACGACTCCAATCTTATTTTTTTGTGTGAATTTTTAGTTGAGACTTAGGGTATATATATCAATTTTTAAATTGTTTTGAGCCGTCAGATGAAGACAGGAGGAATCTAGACCATACAAAGTTCAAAGAGCCAATCAAGAGGTGACATGTCAGCCTTAATGACACACCGAGCCACAAAAATTCGAGCCAGACCCAGCCAGCCAGGTCGACCAGGTAGGTCGACTGGCAGGTCGACACCCAGGTCGACACTATGGCCGACCTGGGGTGACGAGGTCGACACCATGGTCGACCCTATGGTCGACCTGGTCCCTGGGCGGGAAGATTCCCACCCAACCCAGTTTGAGCTTGTTTTTCCAAATTTTGAATTTGAAACTGAGCTGTTTGAATTTTAAATTTTATTCTGAAACTTCCGAAGGTCATAACTCCTTCATACGGAGTCCGTTTCACGCAAACTCGGACTCTATCTCAAGCAGAATTCTGGGACGAACACAATGGCGTAACCCTTTCCCTTAATTCTTTCATTTAGAATTAATTACACTTTAATTTGTGAAGCTTAATGTTATAGAATTCATGGGGTGTTACAAGTTTTGTTTGATTTTTATAAGTATTGAGCAAGATATTGATGACTCTTCCTGTACTTGAATGACCGATGAGGAAAGATGATCAAACCAACTTGGATTGACTCAGGATTAATGGAGAAGACTTAATATGAAGATAGAAGGATGGAACAAAGTTAAAAGATAGAAAGTATCCATCTTTAATCTTAATGGCTCAACATTGATTCAACCCTTTGTGTTGGTACCAAATCATTATTAGGACTCGGATTGATTGGCATCTCTACATGCTGACTAAGCATGAAGTCTGGACTTTTCTGCATTTTGGTGTTTGGCCTAATTCCTAGTGATTTATTTATTAATAGAAACTTATTTGCAACTGGAAGAGGGATCAGATCGGATCTAGAAGTATATGTAACATCCTAAAATTTGGTGTTAGTTATTTTGTAGTTTGTTTATTATTTAATTATGCTCTATGAAAATGAAATTTGAGCAAACAATGGAATTTGACCACGAAATTTACACCTTTCCGTTCATGTCGGAATTCTGATAGTTTCATGTTTGTATTTCAAGAACAGAGTCTGTAAAGAGAATTTACGGATGAAAAACGAAATTGGATGAAAAATAAGTAGTATAATAAACATACCATTAACGACCCGACACCATATTAAGCGGATCGACCGACGGACCGGTCTGTTTAGACAATTTGTCGTATAGTGGCTAAATTTTACTATGTGTGAATCTTATTTTATATGGATGGATCTCGAACATTTAATATCCAATGGCTTAGGGTCTTTATTGTGCATATAAATAAAGGCCTAGACCCTCTATCTTTTCCCATATTTGCTGAAGGCAGCTGTGAAGCTCTGCCATTTTCTTTTCTCTTACCTCCTCCAAAATTCTGAAAACTAAATTGATTTAAATTTTGTTCGAACAGATTGAAGGAAAGGAAATCAAATATGAAAGAAATGATAGGTTTTGCACTAGTTTCTTTATAGGTAAATTTCTTTAGGTTTATATTTCAATTTTGTTTCCCTATTCCAATTTCTTTCGTAGATATGCAATTTATAGGTATGTATATCCCTCATATAAATTTATGCAGATCCGGAAGGATTTGGAATGAAACTACTATAGTTTATATATGAGATTTGGCAAATCATTTCAAGATGAGGGGGAAATTTATATCTTGCTTATAATATCAAATCTTTTTCGTTTGTATAGTTTCAATTTCACTGCCTAAATCTAAGTAATTGAAATCTGCTCTTGCTCCATTGGTTCTGCCTTTTTATTCTTCCACACTCTAATTCCTTGACTAGATTTCTTCATTGCCATTTGTTATAGGATATTATTATGACCTCTAGAACGCCAGGCTCTGATACCAAATGAAAAGTCGTGTCTTGTGACTTAGAGTAGGATCTTTCTATATGGAATATGAGGAAGTGAATATGAAATTCTGACTTGTATAATATAATATTTATGCAAATAAAGATTAAACAATATAAGATATCATGGATAAGTAAGTGCAGTAAGTAAAGTGACACCAGGAATTTTATACTGGTTCAGACTTCCCATCCTACGTTTAGTCCCAGACTCCTTCTGGAATTCAACTACCAACACCCTCACTTCACCCGTAGGAACAGGTTCACAACATACCCCGAGCACCGACACAGATTTCCTGCTTGAGCACCGACACAGGACTTCAATAAACAACAGTAGTTGACTTCTGATTGTGTTCTTGAATAACACCGAATAGCCAACAGTTGAGTACACCCTTCCTATAATCTTATCCTCAAGTATATAACGTGTATGTGAATATTGAAGGAAATATGTTGCTTATTGAATCAAGAGATTTGAAATAAATTCAATGATTCAAGAAGCAATTTGAATATTTGAGAGAGCTTTTAGAATGCAAAAGAGTATAGAGTTTAAGATCAGAAAATATAAGAAGATTAAGTTCATTCGATGATTTGTAAATCAAGTTTTTGATGTATATATAATGGTTGAAGAGTAATTATCTTTCATGAAGAGTTATAGCAAAAAGAAGCGACCATTTCTATTCAAAAATGAAAAGGAATCTCTTTATGAAAGGAGATGACCTTTCAGAAAAAAGGTTGGTATCGGCTCAGTCAACTAGTCTAAAATTCACCAGTAAACTGGTCGAATATAAAAAGTATATATTTTAAATTACACAAATTACTCGTTACTAGGCAGATTTTGCTTGACCAGTCGACTGGTTGATTTCTAACCAGTCAACTAGTTAAAGAAAACAATCGAATTAATGGTTGTTTGTGCCATTAATATATATATATATATATATATATATATATATATCATTGTGTTAAAAATGTGTTTGTGTTATGATAAATGAGGATAGATTTTAACAATAATCTAACACACTAATTAACTCTTTAATCGATCTTCATTTCTTTGTTGTCATGAATCAAAAATCTCATGAATCAACAATATAAAACCGTGATGCATGAACGAAAGATGGCAGTGAAAGAAATGATCATGAAATATGTACTAATTTACAAAATATTATTCAACTTTCTTGAAATTTTAAATAATATTTCCTCTTGTTATGAAATATGATGCAATCAATACTCATCACAATTTCAAAATTTACAAATAATTTTGACAAGTTCCAATATGGTTCAGTTGGTCAATAATTTAATTTTTGAGCAAACGATCTAAAATACTTTTAAAATTGAAAATATGTGAAGTTCAATTTTCTACATGTGGTGTTTTTATGAAAAATGTGCAAGTTGAAAATTAGTTTCAAAATCAATCAGCTGATTAAAATAATATTAAATTTACCTGAATCTTGATTGCAACAATATCCCTTGCACCACTTCAACTTACTTTGCAACTTCATATTCACTCAAGAATTTTGTAACAAATCCGATTATATCAAGCAAGACAACGCTGTCTATCTTGCTTAAGAAAATTGTCAATCACAAATTATCAATCGTGGGGATGTTATACGAGTATCGATTAATAATTCAGACCTGAAAACTGTTCATTTGAAACTATTTAATAAAATCAAAAATTTCAAATTCAAACTATGTCAAAGCATGATAGTCCCAAGATTCAACATATCAACAAATACAGATGATTTTGAATTTGACTAGTTAGGTCGATTGGAAGCTATACAAGATTATCATAACTTATTCATCAAAAATATTTTTAAGTAATGTGCTAAACTGAATGTAGATTTTTAGGACTTTCAAAATGAATTAGTAAAAAATCAAAGTAGTAAAGTTATGGGATAATTCGTTAGAGTTTCAGAGCTTTAAAAATTTTAGAATCCGGAATAGCAGTGTTCGATATATAATTAAAACATTATAGCAGTGTCAAAATATCTGAAAACTGTTTATAAACAACACTTCAAATATAATGCAGTTTTTCAACATTTAAATTCAATTTCAAGAAAAGTAAGAAATATAAATTTTGTAAAAGTTTCAATATACTTTCTGGAACTTCCTGAATTATGCAGTTTATTGCAAGGAAGCTCAAGATATGGTAGAAAAAACATAGCAGTGTCATATCGCAACAACATCAACAAGAAAATATAAAAACATGAGTTTAAAGATCATATCTGAATTACCATTAATGTTGCGAGTTTATGAATCTCCAACTCGTAATTCTAGACTATGGAATATTGAAAGTTTTCTTCAAAAATGACAAGGATCAACTTGAGTTCTATCTTTCTCGAAGTTGTTCCTTATCCACCTTTGGTACCTAAATATATATAAGATCGAGTGGTCTAACTAAAGACGTTGTACCATGGTTAAATTCATTTGTTCATTTTTGCATTCAAATTTGTTTATATAACAATCCATTAGTATTCATTAAAGTACTATTAAGAACCCAAATTTGTTTAAACTAATCAAAGTTTAACTATTTACTTTTTGGGACCTACGTTTGATTGGCTTGTTTGTATTTGTGAACCAACACTTATTTTGATTATGTTTAAATTTTCTAGAAATCACGTAATTCGTAAAGCCTTTGAAATTATCCGAATTCACCTTTTGAGTTCATTCATCTCCACCATAACCAATTCCTTTTTTTCGTTTTCAATGACAACTCAAATTTTCAACATCATATTCAATGATTTTTCTCTATTTGAAAAGCCATCTAATATTCAACATAATTATCATTCATTGACTTAGAAAAACAACTAATGTCATTTTTTTTTATTTTTTTTTTCAAAATCATCCCTTTTTTTTTTCAAAAATCATCTCTTTTTTCCAAGCCTTCTTATTTTCGCCTCAATTTCAAGAATTTCAGTTTAAAAAGTTTGCATTTTTTTATTTTAATTTTTCAAAATCTTGATTTCATTAATCATAAATTCATGATTTATTTGAATAATTTATGTTTTGATATTTTACAAAATCATGTTTTCCTTTTTAAGTGTATTGAAATTTTATCTGATCTCATTTAACTCTCTTTTTAAAATTACAATCTTGGAATTCTCTAGGTTTTTGAAACTTTCCAACTGCTTTTGTGAATTCTCATTTTCGAAAATCAAAAGAATTTCATTAATTTTCAAGATATGAATTTCCTTTTCTAACTTCTGAATTTTTTATGAAAACGAGCAATTTCTTTTTGTTGTTTAAGCAGTTTCTGCACTTTGACTTTTCAACAACTTTAATTTTTTGAATAGTTTTTTAAAACTGTTATTTTCTAGATACAACTTAAATTGTTCACTTTTCAATCGTTTGTTTTTCAACTTAAGATCATTATTCTTTCTAATCAATTTTTGGCATAAGCGAACCAGATTATCGAATGATAAATCGCTTATCTCATCATCGGTCGTGTCGTTATTTGAGCCTTCCTTTTTTGCTATTGCTTAATTTTTCATTTACAAATACCGTCAGACATTGTTCTAAGTCGACTTTTGGGGGTTTTGTGCTCCTATTGACTTTTCTATCATATGTTACATCAAGAGTGTTTTAAATTTCCTATGTACTCATGACGCTAACATACACTAATGAACTCATGACCTATTGCTCACTTGACTGTTCTAACCATACGCTAAAAACTCTGCCACAACTGAGTCATTGAGTTGAGAATTTTCAAACTACACCGCGTAGTTTGCTACCTAGAAAAAATTTAGAGCTTTTAAATTAAAAAATAGAAAGAAGTAAAAATTGAAAAACCATAACATAATAGTTTAGTTTAAATAGAAAGGCAAATGATAATAGCCCGGCCCAAAACTTTGATTTAAGCTTGTTTCTCCTTTTATTTTTTTCGTCCCGATCCTTCTTTATATGTTTCCCCAATCTTCCTTGTTTGCTTCGGTAAAAATTAGGGTTTTAAATAAAAAAGGGCACCACTCCTTCTCGATCAACTATTGAATCTGAATTGTTTTTCTGTCGATCGATTTGTCCTTTGAATTGCTATGGTTGCTTTCTCGTTTGTCCAGCTCGGTTAATTGTAGAAAATTTGTATGTGATTTGCACCTTTTTGATTTAGAATTGCTCGAATTTTCTTCAATAAATTGCTGAAGATGTATGTGGTATTTATAGGGTTTCAATCCCTAATATTTACCTTATTTCTATGTCTTGTTGTATGCATATACATGTTGGCTTTGCACGGCTTCGGCTTGAGATTTTTGACTATTTCCACTTTATTTTGAAACTGTTATTCGTTTGCTAATTTTCTGCTTTGGCTTGGCATTCTTGACCATTTCAACTTGTTCTTTGAATTCAACGTAGTATTTTATTCAAATAGTTTCATTCACTTGAATTTGCTATCTTGTATCAAAAAAACAGATACTATTCTTGTGAATCTAACTATTCACCATGCTCGACTTGTTTTTGTCTTGGTTTTTCCTTGGACATGATACTGCTACATTTGAATTTGGATTTCACTGCAATTTGATATAGCTGTTGTTTGAACTAGAACATAGTATTGTGGTAGCTCCATACTCTGTCATATGCACTCTTTCTTGATCTTGTGCATCTGTGCTTCTGTTTGCACCATTTTGAATTTCTGTCATTTTGTGAGATACAGTTTTTAAGGGTTAATGAAGTCTTCAACTGAAAAGACCCAAAAATTACCATTTTTAATTTGCTTTGTTACAAAATGCATTAAATTATCCGGTAATATATCCCCTTACGGGGGAATTCCTATTCCTGCCTTAATAGATGTTGCACCAGCCTTGCTAGTTGGATTGTGTCACCCTCTAGCATTAAAGCACCTGTTTGGTTTGTGCACTTGTGATGTTTCATCTGTTATTTGCTTTTCCATGCAAGTGTTGGCTTTGATCTTTTGTTCACTTGCATGGGTATGGGTTGTGTTTGAAGCTCTATTGTTGTGGTATGTTGCTTAATCTTGTTGATCTGAAGCATATGCACTTGCGTGACCTAACTACACTATTTTTTTTATCTTTGCTGGTTGACGTGAATTGCAGCCTTTCACTTGTGTTTGTTATGTGTTGGCCGATCATTTGAGTTGTATATTTGTTGCACTTTCATGATTTTGTTGCTTCTTTGTGGTTGTTCGCTTGTAGTACCAGTTTTATCATGATAGTTTTTGTTTTTGGTCTTTTAGCTTGCTTAGTTTTGAACTTTTTGCTGTAAGTCTGATTTTATTTTGACGTTGCGTTGGGCCTGAAAAATTACATTTGAATTTTTCGAAGTCGATTTGATTGTGGTCTCTTGAACTGCATTGATCTGAGCCACATAGCTTGATCTTTGCAGTTGTTCATGACCGTGATATGTGCTTGGACTTTGTATTATTTACAGTATATCATTGTAAAAATTTAAGTTGTTCCAGCACATATCTATAAAGTTGAAGAGAAACAATCCAAAAACTGAGGCAAATACAAAATTTAAATTAAATTTATATTTGCAATTTAAACTGTTTCTTTTTCAGTTATGTTATTTTGTTTTGACATGTACAACGGAAGAATAGACAAATTTTGAAGTGCACAATAGAAGAGCACAGCTGAGTTTGAGTGAGTGTAAATATTGTATTGAAGTGTATGAGTATGTAGTGAGGAGATGCATGTACAAGCAAGTGCTTGTATAGTGGTTGTGTAATAACGTGAAACATAAATGTATACTACTAAAAAGTGTAATAGAATATTTTTTTTTTTTTTTTTTTTTTTAAAGTTAAGCGTTAATTTTGTTAATCAACAAATTATTTACAATTTTAAGCTTCCAAACATATAAAAACATATGCAAGGCTTACAAAATGATTAATCGCAAAACATTATTAATGTCACTGTAGCAGATTACATGACCCACAAATCAAAAGACTACTGTGGTAAGAGCAAATAACAGAAACTTGCTGCATAGCTCATTGAAGCTTGATGTATCCGATTAATCGACCTCAAAATATCTTCCAATTTACAGAGTGATTCATGATAAGTTTGCTAGCCTCAAGTCTACATGCTAAATAGAATAACACATTTATAAACACGTTTACCGAATAATATATATGTTTATTATTATTAAACAAAAATCATATCAATATATTCCACACAATCTCCAACCCCAACGTGGAACGTAGATGTCTGGGCATTCATTTTTATATCAAAGCCGTGATAAGATGACGATCCAGTTGGATATAACCTAACTTCATAATCAACGAAAAATTGGTTTGATCTCTGAGCCCTAACAGGCGGTGGGGTGATACAAAATGACATTCTTCACTTTAAACGAGTGACCAATGGTCTCATCCGGGGTAATACGCTGTCAAAAGTACAATAAAAATATAAGCATTGCATATAACTTACATAATTATATGTTTCACCTATATATGCAAGTGTATGCCTTTATCCACGTAGGGTTGCTAGTTTGATTGCATTATGACAAGTAAAATACACTGCCTTCTATTAGCCTCGATAACATCTTGGAGTAATTCATAAAAAATTAAATTATTTGTTAAACACAAAATCGATTTCATATATAATTAGGGCTTCAATGGATACTCGAAAAATCTGAAAGTATCCATATTCGAAAGGAGGATAAATATTCAATATTCAAGAAAAAAGAATATAGATGCAGATACAAAGACATTCACATCTGAAAAATTACTCATCCAGCTTTTTTTGAAGTTACGGTTTAAATTATGTTATTTTAGTACAATGGAAACTCTTTATTTACTGTTTTATTAAGTTAAAAATTTATATTATATACACTAAATGCCAGTTAAAACTATTAGTACTACCATATTTGTTATTTTCACACTTTAATAATAAAGGGGGTTGAAAAATATTATGCTAAACTAAAATATTTCATTTTTGTTTATTGAATTATTGCTCATTAGAGAATATGATAATTATCCGATATACATCTGTATGTGCAGATACAACGCCCAATAGTTGAAAATGATTTTGAAAGCGGACACAGAAATGACACTGTCAACATTCGAGAATTTTCTTTGATAACCTAAATATAACTTAAGTTGCCTAAAATTTAATTAAACAAGGTAGAAACAACATTTGTGAATTTCATTCTCATGTGAATTACATATACAAGTTCAATACAATAAATTTATCAAATTAAATACTCCTAAATTGCAAAAAATAAAAATTAAGCCTAAGACTGGATATGAAACCTGCATAAGCTTCGTGTAATGTAATGATGAGCAAGTTATGCTTCAAATTGGCGAGAAACAGATAAAGAGCACTGCTAATGCACCAAGTCAAGGACTTCAATTTAACCAAAAAAAGAAAAGAAAAGGGTGTCTTCATTTTACTTGGTGTGGACGGTATCGTACCACCGAACAACGACTATATAGGACCGCTGGAAAGATTTGCTTGGTTTTATCAAAACGACACATATGATCGGCAATAGAAGGTTGTTTGATAGTATAAAATTGTTTGTTTTGAATTGTCAAGGTTGCTGGTCGGTATTGTATTGTCGTTCGGTTGTATGAATTTTTTTACTGAATGAGTAGCATGAAAATAAATGATGAGTATTTTGAAGTGTGTAATCATGTGGTGCTGGGTAAAATGGAGAATGGAAAAATAGAAGCTTGAATTTCTCTAACCTATATATTTGTCGATTATGGTTTTAAAAGAATCTCGACGGAAAGGCAATTCAAATTGGTGCTACGGAGATTTGCCGTTAAAACGACGCGAGTGTACATGTCAGCGTCCTGGTCTCGACCGACGTCATATAGGAAGAAGTCAGCATTCGATTTGATTCAACCTTTTGTTTGTTCTTCGAGTAGTCAGAAAGAAACATGGTTACGTAACTGTTTATACTTGGTGGGTAGTACGAGAGGTACTAAATAAATGTCATGCCGTATTCACCACCGGTTTTCTTCCGTTGGCAGTTTCGGGTTCGCACGTTAATTCAGTTTGAGGACCTTCACGTCTTGCATGCACACCCATAAAGAAAAGTTGCCTAACCTATTGCTTTCACAAAATTGATTCCTTTTAAATTTTGTTTGGCTTTATTTATTTGAATGATTATTAGTAGTCATGCCAATTTCGTGAACCGGTAAATTATAGCACTTAGCAACTAAAAAGATCAGTTAAAATGGTGAACTGTTAAATAACTAGTGACGGGCCAAAAAAGGTTTTTTTTTTCTTCTTAATATTTAATAATTATGAACTGAAACTTTTACCATTCTGTTAGGGGCCGTGGACGTGGTTCGATTCGGTGCGGTTTAGAGCTCAAACCGTTTCCGCACTACATCAAACGGTTGATCAAAAATACAAACCATTATAATAACCGTTCAAACGGTTCGGTTTAGATTCGGTTTCGATGTAATACAGTCCGGTTTTGCTTCGGTTCGGTTTGAACTTGTATTAAATATGAAACAAGAGAATTACATCCATCAACAATCAATTTACAATTGTATGACGTTGTGTCACCTAAAGGTTAAAACACACAGTGTTATCTTAAATTGATATAACTACAACATACGCTGAAAATATCATATATGTAGATAATTAGATAGGAATTTTTTAATTTTTTATCATAACATTACCGGTATAGTTATGCGGTTCGGTTCGGTTTAATATGCTTTGGTAACGGTTCAAACCGCAACCGAACCGTATCGTTGCGGGTCGGTTCGGTTTGGGCTGTTTGCATTAAAGAGAGAATCTGATGCGATTTTCCGCATCATTTTTACGGTCTGGTCAGGGCGGTATCCGTATTACGATGCGGTTTATGCCCACCTCTACATCCTCCAGAGGGGAGGAGAGTTCTTCGGTGGAAATTGATTTTGCCATTGCTTGGGGATAGGGAAAGCGGTGGAAATTAGCCTTTTGTTAAAGTTGAAATCCGGTCCCGCCCACTTATGTAAAATTCAACCAGCCCAGCCATTGATTCATGTCCAAACTTCCGTCTATATTTCCACAGTATTTCCTCTCAAAGAAATACTTGTCTAGCCCAATCAAAATATAACTTAAAAAAAGGGAAAGTAGGCAATTTTTTTTTTTTTTTTTTAAAAAAAATTATAACTTTCTGTTGTTTTCTATGTTTAAAAAATTAACAGTAGAACTATAGTCAAAAAAACGAGCACTAAAACAATCAAGCGGTGGTCCATAATTTCGTTCGTTCATCCACCAGCCCTCTACTCGAGTTGGTAGTATCTTATTCCTTCGAACTGAGTGAATGAATAATGCTACAATTTCTCTCGCAATAAGAAGAACACGGCTGTCCGAAAAATCTCAAAATTTACCTTTTCTGTCACCGACGCACCCCTAATCTGCTCCTTCCCGCACCCCGCAGCCCAAATACGGGGATATGCCACATGGCGCACCCCATACGCACCCCTCGCCACACCCGATACGCAATACGTCACCAAGAAGCACCCGTGCTTCCTGGCGTTTGTTCCATTCTCACTACGTACCATCTCTCATGGTCCACAATCAAACTGTAGAATTTTACTTTGACTTCAGTAAGTTGCCCATCTAATCTAGAATACAATTACCCGGTTGATCTCATTGTGCATTTATCAAACGAGCAGGGTTTATTGTCTCCCATCCGTTTGGTTCACTTACAGCAAAGAGCCGAGAACATAATAACATCACAATAATAGATTAAAAGATGTATTAGTTTGTCATATAGCCAAATGCATACACAGCTATATTAGTAGCCAAATTGGAATAATCGGCTACCTGATGCTCCAGCCTTTTGTTCTCTCGTATTTTAACTTTCTGTATTTGTGGGCTTTATCTTGTAACTGGGTCAATTAGGCCCATCAACATATATTTGTGACCATATATATTGCTCACAATGTACCGTTTACAAATAGTACAATTCATTTTCTAAAGATTAATACAAAACTATTCTTCTTACATTCTTTCTACTAATTATCTCTGCTCTGTAAATATCAAGATCTGCTATACTTCATAAGAACTTTCATGGTATCGGAGCCCTGAAGCTTCACAGCGAATGTGCCACGCATGAAACCGCTCAGTTCACTTATTCTCGGCTTCATCACCACGGCCAGGCTGCATCATCGCTGACCATATGAGAAACATTGCTTTCCCATCATTTGGCGTGTGATTTTCCTGATTTGATCAAGGTCAGTTCTGTTCTGATCAGGCTGATCAATTTGTTTCTTGATTCCGTGCCTCACGAAGAAACAGTTGTCCGGTGTTTTCTATCCATCATCCAACATTTTCTGGCTGCATCAGAATAATTTCTTGCCTTCATTTCATCCATGGCCCAAGGAGATAATAATAATACTTCTGTTACATCCCCAACATCTGCCGCTGCTGCTGATCCATCAAGCGCAACAGCCACCGATCCAGCATCAAGAAATGCAACTCAAGAGCTCATAAAGGCAATTAATCCCCAAAGCCAGCTGATTAACATTCAACTCGATGAGGATAACTTCTTGTTGTGGAAGTTTCAAATCGAAACTGCAATTAAAGGCTACGGCCATGAACAGTACATATTGGGTACTGTTATCATTCCACCTAAAAACACATTTGAAAAAGGAAGATCAGTTAGCAATCAAGAATTCCTGACACATCAAAGACAAGACAGTTTAATCAGTTCTTGGCTCCTCTCTACAATCAACGCCAATCTACAGCCTCAGCTAATAGGGTGTAAAAGTGCACATGAAATATGGTCTACAATAGATCAAGTATTCAGTAGGCAATGCTCAGCAAGGTCTATGTACTACAAAAGGCAATTGCACAACATTAAGAAAGAAAGCTTATCGATGAGAGAACATCTGGCCAAAATCAAATTACTATGTGATCAACTGGCCTCAATTGGCCACAAAGTAACTGATCAAGACCAGATTTTGTACATCTTGAGTGGTCTATATGAGGATTATGAAGCTATTGTAGCGGTAATCTCCTCAAAAGAAACCATACCCACCTTGCGATCTGTTCATTCTATTTTACTCTCTCACGAGGGTAGAATAGAACAAAAGAAAACTGCCACAAGTGACTTCTCAGTTAATTTTATAAACTACAACAAGAACAAAAATCAAGAAAGAAACAATACAGACAGAGGCAGAGGCAATGGTCAAAGGAGAGGTACGCCTACAAGAGGCAGAGGTAGAGGTGGAAGATTTAATGGCAACAATCGAATTAAATGCCAAATATGTGAAAAACTTGCGCATACCGCAACCAGGTGTTATTTCATATTCGATTCTAACTACACACCACAACAGACCAGTAATAATTCAAGAAATTACAACCCAAATGCTAACATGGTGAGTGGTTCTCAAGAAAATAGAACTTAATCTGATTCTGCTAGTGATGTCACAGCTAGATTTGAAGACATACATGATGAAATATGGTACCCAGACTCAGGTGCTACCAACCATGTCACAAGCAATCTTAACAACTTAAACTTGGGGGAACACTAAGTACAAAGGTACGCAATCTTTACTTGTGGGAAATGGCAAACCCACACAAATTACTTATACCGGAAATGCAAGTTTAACGGCAAGAAAAAGACAATTTTATCTTAACAACTTATTGAGAGTACCTTTAATAAGAAAGAACTTATTAAGCGTATCTCAATTCGCCAAAGATAATAATGTCTTTTTTGAGTTTTATCCATCTTATTGTTTAGTAAAAGATATTCTAACAAGAAAAACTTTGTTGCAGGGTAAAGAAATAAATGAACTTTAACTTTCAATATGTCTAATTCTAAGCCAAGAAACAGTGAAAACAATTCTGTTTGTTGCAATATTACTGAAATTGATCATGTAAGTGGTGACAGAAATATTGATATCTAGCACTACAAGTTAGGTCACCCAAATGTAGACATTGTAAAGTTCATTCTGAAAAACAATGACATTTCTGTTAATAAATTTACTCTGCCATATGTGTGTACCTATTGACAAATGAAAAAAAAACCATAAACTTGCATTTCCTAACTCACACACTACTTACAAAAAGCCACTTGAATTAATTACTGCTAATTTATGGGGTCCTGCACCAATCAACAGTGGTTATTGCTACAAATACTATATATCTTTTGTTGATGCTTTCTCTAGATATGTATGGATATTTTTTTTTAAAATCCAAATCTAAAACATATACTGATATATCACAGTTTATTATTTAGGCAGAAAGACAAACTGAACAATAATAAAAAGTGTTTCAAACCGATGGAGGGACTAAATTTAAACCCTTAAAGGAACTGTTCAATAAAAAAGGAATAGTTCACGAAATCACATGCCCATATACTTCTAAACAAAACAGGCTAGTTGAGAGGAAACATAGACAAATTGTTGAAACAGGTTTAACACTTCTAGCATAGGCACATTTACCCTTAAAATTTTGGCTTGACGCTTTCTCTACTACTGTTTATTTAATTAACAAACTTCCTACTAAAGCACTAAAGCTAAAATGTCCTATGAAAGTTATGTTCAATACAAAAACCAGATTATAAACTATTAAAAGTTTTTGGGTGTCTATGTTTCCCGCACCTAAGGCCATATAATCCGCACAAATTAAGTTTTAGATCTGCACCTTGCACTTTCCTAGGATATGCTACAAACCATAAAGGGTACAAATGTCATGATACTAATGGGAAAGTGTACATATCTAGACATGTGGTGTTTGACGAAAAGAAATTTCCATTTATTGAAAAAACTATGAAAAGTGAAAACCACACAAAATATATACAACCCAAGGATATCCATACCTGAGCTGCCAAATCAGCATGGTGAATTATGGCAAAATAATTTTGAAAGTCAGACCGCACATCAGCAAGATGAGGTTTGCACTCAAGACTCAAGTCAGTCAATCACTAGAAATCAATCAGTTAATGATCAAGCTGAACCTGAGTTATCTCAGAAAACAGTTCAAGACAATGCTGCAACGGACAATGACACTCAACAACCACTAGACAATGTAGCATCATCTAGTGGTGATGAAGATGATCAAACCAACAATAGTCAATACATTCAACCACCAGCTACCACTGGTCATCATATGATAACCAGGGCAAAAAGTGGGATTTTCAAGCCAAAAACTTACAACATCAACATAGAGATCAAAAACCGGGTACATATAATGAGGTTGTTCAACATGAGACATAGAGAACAACAATGAAGGAAGAGTATAATTCTCTAATAAAAAATAATACCTGGACTTTGGTCACTGTGCCAAAAAATAAAAATATTGTTGGTTGCAAATGGAACTATAGGGTCAAAACTAATCCTAATGGGTCAATTTCTAAATACAAGGCAAGGCTAGTAGCAAAAGGTTATTCACAATAGTGTGGATTTGATTTTAATGAAACATTCTCACCTGTTGTGAAACCAACAATTGTGAGAATAATTCTAACTATTGCCTTGCATAGAAATTGGCAGATTAATCAATTAGATGTAAATAATGCATTTCTTAATGGTGTGTTACAGGAGGAAGAGTACATGGAGCAACCAGAAGGATTCAAGCAACATCACAATGAAAAGCTTGTGTGTAAACTAAACAAGCCTATCTATGGTCTTAAGAAAGCTCCCTGTATGTGGTTCAACAAACTAAAAGACACACTAACGAAGCTTGGATTCACTGCTACAAAATCTGACACTTCGTTATTCACTAAATTTCATAATTCTACTATTACCTATGTACTAATATAGTTGATGACTTTTTAATTACAGGTGATAGTAATCATGAAATCAACGATCTCACAAAACAACTGAATAAAGAATTCTTAATAAAAGATCTTGGCAGTTTAAATTACTTTTTGGGTATAGAAGTAAAAAAACCGCTCCTACAAAACTTATACTCAGTCAAGAAAAGTACATCACAGACATACTTCTCAGAGCAAAAATGGACAAGGCTAAGGCTTTACCTACACCCATGGCAACCAACCTACAGCTATCCATAAAGTGTGATGATCCCATGAGGAACCCCACACTCTACAGGAGTGTGGTTGGCGCTGTACAATACGTCACAATAACTAGACCTGATATTTCTTTCAGTGTAAATAAGGTGAGTCAATTCATCAATACCCATCTATCACACACTGGCAACCAGTAAAAAGAGTATTAATGTACCTAAAAGGGACAATGAAATATGGGTTAACCCTCGAGTCATCAGGCAATCTAAACATAAGTGGTTATGTCGATTCTGATTGGGGTTCGTACCCTGATGATAGAAGATCAACCTCTGGCTACTGTATCTTCCTAGGCACTAATCCCATATCGTGGTGTTCAAAAAAAAACTATTGTTTCAAGATCTAGTGCCGAAGCAGAGTACAGGAGCATAGCTAACACTACAACAGAATCATGGATTGAATCTCTATTACAAGAGTTACAAGTTAAATATAGTAGACAACCTATTATATGGTGTGATAACCTAAGTGTTGTGCTTATCAGTGCTAATCCTGTGCAACACTATAAAACTTAGCATGTGGAACTTGATATTCACTTCGTCAGGGAAAGATTTACTAATAATATACTAATTGTAAATTTACGTACCTGCCACTCACCAATTGGCAGACATTTTGACAAAGCCTATCTGTCAACAAAACTTCCAACTATTCAGGAATAAACTGAAAATCGTTGAAGACAAAAGCTTCTCAAACGAAGCTAAAGCAACTGTAAAGTTCTTCGCATCAAAAGAGAAAGCACCAGTGACTCAAGGATTCATAAGCAGAACAACCAACAAAGCACAGCTGAT
The DNA here is from genome assembly GCA_030737875.1 of Allium sativum. Classification (NCBI taxonomy): domain Eukaryota; kingdom Viridiplantae; phylum Streptophyta; class Magnoliopsida; order Asparagales; family Amaryllidaceae; genus Allium; species Allium sativum. The sequence goes on from CM060909.1 coordinate 166,429,284, forward strand.
TCAGCAAAAGCACCAGAAAGACAAGGTCTACTCAGACCCAAACCTTAATTAGTCATGAATCTGATGACTGGCTTCACTGATGATTGCCATCATTGGTCTCACGTACTTGCAAAATCAAAGAATCTGAGCTGAATCGACAAGTTTATCTTCTTAATCTCCCTGCGTCGTCATGACCCTAGTTAGGGTTTGAGGGGGGAGTGTTAAGAGAAATTGGAATAATCGACTACCTGATGCTGCAGCCTTTTGTTCTCTTGTATTTTAACTTTCTGTATTTGTGGGCTCTATCTTGTAACTGGATCAATTAGGCTCATCACCATATATCTGTGACCATATATATTACTCACAATGTACAATTTACAGATAGTATGATTCATTTTCTAAAGATTAATACAAAACTATTCTTCTTACATTCTTTCTACTAATCATCTCTGCTCTATAAATATCAAGATCTGTTATACTTCATAAGAATTTACATTCATATACTCGAATATATAAACATATATAGGTTTCCAGTTAATTATAAACATATACTTGCTTCATGTCTTGCACAAAACATTCTCACTAATCCTCAAAAGCTCATGCCAACTAACCCATAAATACTACAGTTCCCACGCAATAACATGCACACAAACTCACCTAAACAATTAGCCAAATACGCACTGTTGACGACAAAAAATATCGTAAACACCCAAGATTCCAATTACTTGGAATAATTAATTTGGTCGTGTAGACAAGAGCGGAAAACAGTAAATAACATGAGAGATTTATAGTGGTTCGGCCTCGTGAGGGGCCTACGTCCTCTTTGAAGTGTTGTTGGAATTTTATTAATCACACAAGGTTACAAGGTTGAGACCATATCATTACATTATTCTCTAAGCTATATGATGTCATAATTATCATATGTGATGCCACAATTATCATATACGATGTCATAATTATCATATATTTAATATATTAGGAAAAAGACACTTTTTCCCTTCTTCTTCCTCAAAGTGAGGATGCCATTAAAGGAGCTCTCTTAGGGTCTCAAGGTCCCAAATTCCAACCTCTTTGAAATATGATGCCATGGGGTATTTATAGGAGAGGGGTTATGTAGAAGTAGGTAGAAAAGGGGGAGCACACCCAGAATTTCGCATCTGGAGCCCGCGCACCCGTAAATTTCGCACCCCGCCCGAGGGGTGCGAATTTCGCACCTCATGGGGTGCAAAATTCGTACCCCCTGGAGGTGTGAAATTCGTTTCGCGCAGGATACGAATTTCTCACCCTATCGGGCATGAAACTCATACCCTTAGGGGGCACGAAATTCGTACCCCGAAGGGTTCGAATTTCGTACCCCGAAGGGCACGGATTTCGTACCTCCTGGGGTGCGAAATTCGAACCCTAAGGTGCGAATTTCGCAACCCAGGGTTCGAATTTCGCACCTCTAAAGGGTGCGAAATTCACGCCCCAAGGGGTACGAAGTTCACGTTTCAAGGGGTGCGAAGACCATATGAATGGGTTTTTGGGTGCTCGAAATCCGGGCTTGTGAGTCCTAGGGATTCGAGGCGTTGGTTCAGAAATGTGTTAAGGGGGCACGAAGTCCTTGGCGACACGGTCCCTCTTTAACCCTGTCTCCATCGCTCCTAAGCGTCCCTCTCGGTCTTTGCTCCACGCGATGTGTTAAGTCGAGCATGTTCTATGTACTTTTGGGAACCGGACCAAAAAACCGATTAACATTTGCCCCCCAAAGTACGTCTTGTCTTGACATGATGTGCTTTGGATTGGTAGAGGTACTAGTTGAGTTGTCGACTTGTCCTGTAAGTTAACGGAAAACAAATATTAGCTATCGGGCTCGTTCGCTGTTGAATTGCGAACGAGCTATCGTCGGTGTGGCGACGTGCTCACGTTGCCAGGTATTCGCCGTGCGTCGCCTCCGCGTGTTCGCGGTGGTCGGTATATGCATGGTATACGTGTACATGAGCGCATAGTGTGATGTTTGAACCTAGGGGTGCGAATTTTTTTTGGAGGGTACTAACTTTCGCATCCGGGGTGCGAAATTTCGAACCCTAGGGGTTCGAAATTCTGAACCGTAGAGGTTTAAAATTTCGAACCCACGGGTTCGAGATTCCGGGATATACCAAGGGACTTTTTCCTTTTATTATAAATAGCCCCCACTCTCATTTCCTTCCTTCCACTATTTTCTGTTGTGGTCGCCATTGTTGTGAAAGCTTCAGAGCCCAACACTTCTAATCGGACTTAGGTAATACTTGGGGTGGAAGAAAAACAAGAGGAGGGAGGTTGAAGGGCCGAGACCTGGAGGAGCCTCGAAAATCCAAACCCAACAGAGGTTTGAATTTCAAACCTAGAGGGGGTTCGAACTTTCGAACCCTGAGGGGGTTCGAATTTTCAAACCCAGAGGGGGTTCGAACTTTCGATCCCTGAGGGGGTTCGAATTTCTGAACCCTGAGGGGCTAGAACTTCCGAAACCTGAGGGATTTCGAACCTCCCAACCCTGAAAGGGGTTTGAATTTCCAAACCCTGAGGGTGGTTCGTATATTCGAACCCCGAGGGGGGGGGGCAAACTTTCGAACCACGAGATGGGTCTGATCTTTCTTCCAGAGCTGCCTAGCAAAACTACTTCACATAGTGCCTTAGCGGGGTATTGTTTCTCCTGTACAGAACTTCGATTTCCTGACTGCCTGTCCTTGGATTTTTATATCACCTATTTGCTTGTGCAACCGTGCCAATGCATATACAGATAATTGTGCGGATAGGGATTCGAACCTTTCACATAGAACAGGCATATACTTGAACTGTGACCGAACTGTTGGACTGTTTAAATTTCCTCTGTACATCTTAATTTTGCATGACACCGCAGACACTTGTTAGTTTTCACCAACACGAGGGGTACAGGTCATTTCACTGCAATGTCTAATACTAGTGTGTTAAAGTATAGCTAGCGATGCGAACAAGATCAAAGACTGGGAAGACCTTAGAAGCCGAGGCTTCCTCCCTATCGTCACATACATCTGATTCTACCAATAACGGTAGCTCAACTGGCAGCGAGCTTGAGATTACAGAAGGATCCGTTCCTTCTCAAAAAGCTAGTTCACCTAAAGTGTCCGAGCACGGGGAACACATTGAGAGATTATATTCTCCGGTCATACATGAAGAGGTCGAGAATGTGAATATTAGGTGCGGGGATGCACCGGCGGATCCAATGGCCCCGGATATGCTGTCTGACATGGTTATTTTGGAGAACCCAATAGACTCGATACTGTCTCCATGGATGCTATAGTAGTTAGGAAAATGGCGGTGCGTTTCAACGTACCGATAGGTGATGTCCTTGCCCCGTGAGAGGGCGGTAGAGCTCATGCGCTGCCCGAGGGTTTTGCTGCTTGGAACAGACAAGCTTGTTTTGCAGGATGCGTGCCCCCAGCCAATGACTTTATTCGGGACATGGTATCATATTTCCACCTTACACCTTCGCAACTGCATCCGAATGCATATTCTTCACTCTTAGGCACTTACGTTCTCTATCGAGAAAATCTAAATTTGTAACCCACCGGAGAGGATATCCGGTACTTCTTTCGTCTTGGGAGAATGAGTAACACGTCACCCTCTCAATGGTTCCTGAAAGCTTCCCCTGCCACAAAATTTTTTCGTTGGGAAGTGGCTTAGGCTGTTAGTGTTCAAACAAGACTGGTTCTTTATGTGCTGACCTTCTGGATTTGCAAGGAGGTGGATAGAAGGGAGTAAGTACTTTCGAACTCTGTTCCTTACTATAAATTTCTTGGATCCGGTGTCTTATTATTTGTTGGTCACGGCAGGAAATCCAGAGGCGCCCACCGGTAATGAGTATTGGCAATGCCTTAATGCTCTGCGAGCGAACCCTGAAGAGTCTCGCAAAACGGACGTTGTGACGAGCCAGGAGCGTCTTTGCCGTGCTGGGTTGCTTCCGGATGATCGGGCTATAATTAGGCCCGCAGTCGCAAGTAGTGTACCTAAAGGGAAGGGGACGGAAGGTCCTGCAGCTTCTGGTTTGAAAAGAAAGCCACCTTCCGCTGGGCCCAAGCCCAAAAAGGCTGTCAAGTTCCAAGGAGGCATTTGTGGAGACAAGGCTAGTGGCGTGGAGATAGTTACCCGAGACGAGGGTTCGTTGGATGCTTCCACCCAGCCTCCAATGCAAAGGGCGGAGGAAGAAGCATTAGTCGGTACACAGCCCCCTGTGACTTCTCTGGAACCGGACGCCCCACTTAAGGCGGTGGATCAGTTTGTCGGTCTGAATAAAGTTACTATAGACCTGTCTCCATGGCCGGATACAGCAAGTATGGAAGAACTAGCTCTTGCTGCGAAGGAGTTAATTCCTTCGAGCGGATCGCATTCTGGTTTGTTGAGGGAACAATTAGGGCATACCCTCATACACACTGCATAGCCTTTAGGCTCATCTTAGTGTGTGACTCGTCTGACTTTTATTCATACCTTTGACAGGTGATATGGCCAGAGGGCGCGGAGGACGAGATTAGGGACATGGAGGCCGCCCACGCCATAGGAATCCTTTCTTTGAGGGCTTTAGAAGAGGGACCAGTTTGTACGATACTCCACCCCCGCCGAATCGCGGTAGTGAATACCAAGGTAAGGATCAATCTCGACGATCTCCTCCTCCTCCAATTCGGGTGTGGAGACTCTCGACTTAACTTAGGGGGTTCCAGGCACCCGCCTTTGACTGCTTTTTTACATACGGTGCCTTTGGTTCCTGCTCCAACTACTAAAGGGAGGGAGCCGCCACTCGGCCAACCAAGACCAGAGAGGTCGACTGCAGCTGGGAGGCAAGACCTTACGGAGTCCGAGAGGCGAGAGCTCCCTATGGACGAAAGAAAGCGTTACTGAAGCGGAATTTCCCTCAACATTATTTCGATGAAATAAATTTTTTCGCTGATCTCCACTCGTCGTCTGTCAGGGAGTCGGGGGATGTCTGGATGCGCGTGAGGGCTGAATACAACTTCTGAGGTACTCCTGCCAACTCTCAGAATTTATTAGGAAGAAAAACCTGGAGCTCATCAACCATGGGTTGGTCATTGACGCCGAACAGATCACCATTGGCAATCTGAACACTGAAATAGGTGAGTTTACTATTGGTATTGTGTGCGCACTATTGCCCATTCCTGCGCTGTTGAATAATACCTTGCAGGTTTCGTTATTGCAGCGGAGGTGAAGCAAGCATATGAGGAACTCAAGAGAGAGGTTGATCATTCCCGCTCTTCCTTCGCAGAAACTATAGCTAATCTAACCACCGAGAACATAGCCCTAAAGATGGAAAAAGCCGAGGTGGATAAGGTTTGTGCCGATCTAGAAAGGGATAATGCAAGAGTCTCTCAACTCCAGGATGACAGTAACAGCTTGAAGAGGCAGCTCGAGGAAATGAGGAAGACGAAGGAAGATGCGGAGCCCAGTAATCGGGATGTGCTGGGCACGGTGGGTGGATTGAAAGCCGAACACCTGAGAGAGGTGGAGAAGCTGAGGGAGTATTTGGAGGATACAGAATTACGGGTAGAATCGTTCGTGATGGAGCATATCAAGAACATGTATGCTAAAGTTTTGAGTAACTATGGACTCTCATGGGTTGACGATTATTCCCAAGAACTGGCTCCGACTTGGGAGAGGTTGGTCCCATACGAAGCTTATTTACGTCAAGCGGATGTCGGATCTTTGGATGAACAACAACTTATAGTAGATCTCTTGACCTTCGAAGAGAGTGAGAAGTTGGAGGAAGGGAGGAGGTTGCTGCTAGAGGATGTTGCGAGGGAGAGGTTGGCGAAGCTTGCCGCCGAAAAGGGGAAGTCTGCCATGACTTAGAGTGCGGTGGTAGCGGAGACATTTGCAGAGGGAAGCTCCTATCGACCCGTGGCCCCTAAATCGTCCATGGTGAGCGATTCCGCAGCTTCGACTAGGGTTTCAATGAGTATCACCTAGGCATCTGGAGCAAGGAGAGACCGGATTCACTTTATCTGCCACAACAAGTATCCCTCCCGTCCTTTCTACACCATCCCTGACCGGAGGTAAATTCCTTTTGCCATGCATCCCCGAGGATGATGTAATTACCGAATTTGCAGACTAAAAGGTTGTGTTTTTATGGTGTACCCATCCCTGGATTGACCATGACACCAGGCCCTGCCCCCGTGATCCCACAAACAACTGAATCTGGGCCAGGACCTATGGGAGTGCAATTTGGAGAAGGCGGCGATCAACTGGACACTTACTCGGATTTAAGGATAACTCCCAGCCTTTACGAAATCCTTATTGACGATGGAGAGGTGGTTGATGTACAAAGTGTTTATGTCAGAGGCCCAATGGAAGCTGATATGCCTTCGATGCATGACTTAATGCAAAATTTGAAGGGACGGATTGTGGTCAAGTGCGAGGAAGTGGAGGAGAAGCAGAGGCAGGACGAGGCTGCCAGTTAGGAGGTCCTAATGAAGACCAAACATGATGAAGAGGCGAGAGCCGCTGAGATGATTGCACGGAGGAAGGCCGATGAGGAGGCGGAGAAGAAGAGGGCTGCTGACGAGGCCCAGAAGAAAAGGGAGGATGAGGAAGCCCATCAGAGGACCACCAAGATCCTTGAGAAAACCAAGGCTGGTGGTGTCACGATGCATAAGTCCCAGAATCTTGTTGAGCGACAGGTCGCTAGAGAGGCCAAGGAGAAGGCTGAGTGGGAAGGCAAGGAGGTCCCGAAGAAGAGTGACGCTGTAGTAGGCCTTGCTACCAAAAGTTCCCCCATGCCTACGCCGCATACCACCCTTATTGATATCACTGAGATCTCTAGCGGCAATGGTGCAGATGAGGGGCGTCTCTCGGCTTCTCATGATTCGACTACTTCCCAGAAGGGTCGTGGTGGAAGAAGCAGAACTGGCAAGAAGAGGCCTGGCGCGAAGGATGAGTCGTCGAGTGCCGAATCTGCAAAGAAGAAACGCAAGCACAAAAAGAAAAGACACGATTAGTTTTAGCAACTTAGGTAGAAGTTACCATTTATTTTGGTAGTATAGGCCAATATTTTACGCGAATACGGCCTTCGCTTTTGGTTTTTCAAGACATGGTGTGGTTTTCACGTACACCTTGTTATTACAAAGAAAAATTTTAGTCATGTAGTTTGTCAAATGTGAGTGTGTGGAAATGGAATATAAATTAGTAAAGATCGCGATTTGTGTTGAGTGTTTGGATGTTCTTCTCGTGTTTTCCAACGTCCTGTACTTGCACAAGCGTACGTATCGTTACACTTAACAAAAAAAGCAATCGGGGACCATGCTCTGGGTCAATTATTCCAGAGGGGTGTGATTAGGCGCAGGCTTCTAATAAGTTTTCCTCAACTCAGGAAACCCGTAGTTTGCAGCGCCAGGCTGAGCACCTACTGTTTTGGGTTGTCCGGGGTTAATTCCAAGTATAGAGGAGGTGTATGACATCGCGCTTTGCAGTCCATTCGGTGTATGGATCTCTTGTCGTTCATCGGGTTGAGGCGAGCCGTAGACGTCGTTTATTCGCTTGAGAGGAAAAGCCCAGATCATATGCCCGTAGGGTCCGATTATGGCCGTGGGCTACCCCTTAGCCTTGAGAGCTTCGGGGAAGAAACCATTTAAGGTCGGTCTCGGTGTTGCGCCAAGATTCAACCGACACCCGTAGCCAGGGGAGAAATTTACATCACTCCTGGCTGGCTGTTGGTAGGCCCCAAGTCGCTTGGGACTTCGGCGCAAAACGATTTATCCTCGGGCTCGGTACATGGCTGAGGTTCGAGTTCGTGGTTATTTATACTTGGTCACGCCACGGGCCAGCGACTCGAGTAGCATTACTGGCTCCCGTGCTCGGGGTGCCGATCGTAGTCAGTGTAGTTTGACCTCGAGGTTGGGTCGAGGTTTGGATGGCGGTACCAGCTCCCGCGCCCGGGATCCGATACGGCGATCGATTGTTCACACACAAGCTGGTCATCAGGATTAATCAAACGTGTCATGCGTAGAGTAAACACAAAGAAGAGATAGAAGTTGAACATCGTTTCTACTTATAACTTTGGCAGTAAGAGCCTTTACAATGCCTTGAATTGCTAGAAAACAAAACATTGTTGGAAAACGTAAACAACTATGTACTAAGTTAGTAAAGTAGCGGCGGAGATGTTCACTATTCCATTCCCTTGGGAGTTCGGCTCTGTCCACGGTTGCAAGTTTTAAAGTTCCATCACTGAGCCTTCGTTGTATGGAGTATGGGCCTTCCCAGCAAGGAGCAAGACCTGCTGGTGGAGGGAACACTTGTTTTAAGATGAGGTCGCCGATGTTGAGGTCCTTACGGTGGACCCTGAAACTGAAGTATCGGGCGACTCGGAGATCAGCTTCATTCCTTTTTTCTTCTAGCAAGTCGAGTGACCCCAAAAGTAAGTCTTGGTTTGTTTTTGGGTCGAAATAGGTGACTCGATGAGATGGAAGCTTGAGCTCAATGGGAATGACAACTTCAGATCCTTAGGCAAGAGCGAAAGGAGTGTGTCTGGTTGCTGTCTTGTGGGTGGTTTGGTAGGCCCATAGGGCTAGAGGAAGTTCGTCTGCCCACATGCCCCCAGCCTTTTCTAGATGTTTCTTGATAATGGATTTGATGACCTTATTAATCGCCTCGACTTGCCCATTGGCTTGGGGATGAGCCACTAGCGAGAATCTTTTCGATGTTGTGCCGTTGGCAGAAGGCTTTGAATTTGGCGCTCTCGAACCGAGTGTCGTTGTCGGAAATGATAGCATGAGGGACCCCATATCGAGTGATGATGTTGCGTACAATGAAGTTGATCATCTTCTTGGTGGTGATTGTGGCGAGGGCTTCGTCCTCTGCCCATGTGGTAAAATAATCAACTGCGACGACAGCATACTGTGCCCCACCTCCAGCCATTGGAAGAGTTCCAATGATGTCGATCCCCACATACCGAATGGCCATGGGCTGATCATTTATGTCAATTCCATAAGCGGGGCTATCGATATCTTTGAGAAACATTGGCACTTGTCGCACTTGCGAGCATAGTCTGTGGCATCTTGGTCGAGTGTTGGCCAATAATAGCCGTGTCTAAGTATTTTTCTGGCTAGGGTTTGCCCTCCAGTATGGTCGCGACACTCTTGCTAGCTTGGCTAGTGAATCTGCTTTTTCATTCTGTTCTCGAGGAATGTGTGTGACGACAAAGTGGTCGAAGTGAGTGAGTAATTCCTAAACCTGGGTTAAGTACTAGGCGAGTCGTTCCCCCTTATCTTGATATTCCCATTGCACTTGGTGCACGATGAGTCGTGAATCGGAGAAAGTTTGGATTGCCTTTAGTTTAAGCTCGATCACGATTCTAAGTTAGGCTATCAAGGCCTCATATTCCGCGTTGTTGTTGGTAGTAGGAAAATTTAGTTTTAGTGCGTAGCATATGAGACGTTCTTCGGGGGTGACGAACACGACCCTGGCCCCGGAGCATTTGATGTTGGAGGACCCATCCACGAACAATTTCCATTGGTTGTCAGAAGCCTCAGTCTTCTCTGCAGGAGCCTCCTTGGGGGTAGTGAATTCCACTATGAAATCAGTGTGAGCATGGATGAGGATGGCTCGGCGGGGGATGAACGTTGTCTCAAATTGACTTAGCTCCATACTCCATTTTAATAGTCGCCCAGACGCCTCGGGTCGCTGTAGGACCAGTCGTAGTGGCTGGTCGGTGAAAACCTTTATCGGATAAGACTGGAAATACGGCCGAAGCTTCCGAGAAGAAATCAATAAGCAGAATGCCAGCTTTTCCAGCTTCGGGTAATTTTTTTTGCTCCCGTCAATCGTTTGCTTATGTAGTAGGTGAGTCGTTGGATGCGAACTTCGAGGCGTATTAATACTGAGCTGATTTCCTGCATAGAAACAACCGAGTAAATGTATAAGTCCTCATGGTCTGTTGGCTTAGACAAGAAAGGTGGTCGTTCCAAGTGATCCAGAAGGTTCCTGAACATGGAAACACATTCTGGGGTCCACTCGAAATTGCATTTCCCCTTTCGAAGTAAATTGAAGAAAGGAATGCACTTGTCGGTGGCCTTTGAAATGAACCGACTTAGAGCGATGACCTTTCCATTTAAACTTTGGACATCTTTGATGTTTCTGGGAATTTGGATGTCCCGAATAGCTTGAATTTTTTCTAGATTAGCTTCTATTCCCTGGGAGTTGACGATGAAACCCAAGAATTTTCCTGAAGCGACACCGAAGGAGCACTTCAGGGGATTGAGTTTCATGTCATACCGACGAAGGACATCAAACATTTCAAAGAGGTCATGGATGTGGTCGCTGGACACTTTTGATTTGACCAACATGTCATCCACATACACCTCCATGGACTTTCCAATTTGGTTTTTAAAGAGTTGATTACCCATTCGTTGATAAGTGGTGCCAACATTCTTGAGGCTAAAGGACTTGACGCGATAGTAGTAAAATCCATGGTCGGTTATGTAAGAGGTATGATCCTGGCTGCGAAGGTTCATCAGGATCTAATTGTAGCCTGAGTAGGCATCCATGAAAGATAGTAGCTAGTATTCGGCGGTGGATTCGACTAGTCGGTCGATCTTCGGGAGTAGGAAATTGTCATTAGGACATGCCTTGTTTAAGTTGGAGAAGTCGACACACGTCCTCCATTTACCATTGGCTTTTTTAACCAGCACTGGATTGGAGACCCATTCATGGTAGTCGGCTTTGCGGATGAAGTTGTTGTTGAGTAGACGGCCTACCTCTTCCTCGAGTGCCTTGGACCTCTCGGGTCCTAAGAAGTGGTGTTTCTGCTTAACTGGAGGCATCGTAGGATCTATACTTAGAAAATGGCAAGCAACTGCAGGGTCGATACCTCTAATGTCGGAGTGAGTCCATGCGAATATGTCTAGGTTAGCCTTCAAGAAATCCATAAGATCCTCTTTGATTGTTGGATGGAGGTGTGATCTTATCTTTAACACCCTTGATGGATCGTCGGGATTAACTGGAACATCCACTATAGGTTCGACCAGGGTAGCCCTCTCGTATTCGGGCTCTTCGTCCTTCCGTGGGTCGAGGTCATTAGAAAGATGACAGTGGCGCCTGAGCCAAGGCCCATACGCCGTTGATTGCTATGTGGAGGCGGTCTTAGCGCAAAAAGGCACAGACATGGTTTTGCCCTTGTTCTTATTGCGTGCATTCTTCCATTCTATGGCGTAGCATTCTCTGGCATTAGCTTGGTCGCCTTTGACTATTCCGATCCTGTTTTCTATTAGAAATTTCATTAGAAGGGACCATGGTGACATGCAAACCCTAAATTCTATGAGGAAAGGACATTCAAAGAAGACGTTGTATGGGGAGATGATGTCAATAGCCACGAAGGTGAGGATTCGTACTCGGCTTCAGTCCCCGTTCCCGAGTTCGACGGGTAGGTCAATGATACCCACCGGACAACTGGAAGCCACGTTGAAACCATGTATCATGGCATGGCATGATTTGAGATCCTTTGCTTCTAATTTCATCTGGTCATAAGCAACTTCGAAAATGATTTTGACCGAGCTTCCTGAGTCAACCAATATTCTTCGGACGGATGCGGCGCCGATTTGGGCCGTGATAACTAGAGGATCAGTGGTCGGGATTTCAATTCCCGTAGAATCCCTTTCACGGAAAACAATGTTGTCCCGCATAGTTTTTTGGAGCTTGGCCGGGATGGATTCATCAGGAGTGGAGCAAGCTTCATAAGTAGCATGCTTTATGGAACTTGCATATTCTTCCATTTTTCGGGAACTGTCGTGTGTGGGGCCAGGCCCGCCACATATAGTGTTGATCACGATCCCTCGCCTTGAATTAGATAGACCTGGAGCTGTCTTGGTGGCTGTCTGAGATGCTGGTGCTGGGTGAGGAAAGGGTTCTTGGATGTATTGCTTAAGCCATTTTTCAAGGATAAGCTTCTCAATTGTATCCTTGAGCTGGCGGTTGGTGTTATGCCCATTTACATCGTGGTATCGGCAGTACCTTCCAGTATTTTTCTCAAGGTCGGTTGATTCCTTGGTGTGCGGCTTCTTATATGGCAAAGTGTTGCATGTCTCCAAGTAAATTGTTTCTAAGTCCTCATTTAGTGGAGTATACGTCTCGTTGGCTTGGTAAGGGCCGGGCGTCCTTGGTTCGGTCGAGGCCTGACCGTTATTCCGACCACCTTGCCTACCTTTATTCGGTCTTTGTCTGGAGGGACCCCCCTTTTATGATCATAAGGCTCTCTCATTTCTCTTCCTATGAGGCGGTTATTTGCAGTGTCCGCTTGAGAGTCATTGGGGCGATGGGTCTCGGAGAGCCAGTTCCGTCTTGCTTCTTCTTTACATATGTAATGCCTCACCTTCTCGTAGAAAGAGTCGAGGCTTTTTGGCTGCTTCCGGTCGATCCATGCCCCGAATTCAGAAGTAGGGAGGACGCCCTTTGCTAACTGAAAGAGTATGGTGCGAGGGTCCAGATCCTCGACCTCGGTGAGGGCGATGTTGAACCTAGAGAGGTAGCTTTTTAGCAACTCAACGGGCCCTAGGTATAGGTTGGAAAGAGTGAGGGCGTTCTTTGGAGTCGGAATATGCATCCTGAATTGCTTAACCAACCGTGTCGCTAACTGGACGAAGTTGTTAATGGAATCAAGCATAAGGCGAGAGAACTTGAACAGACGGTTCATGATAAGAAAAATGGAAAGTACTTGCATTTGACTGGATCGTTGCCCCGGCTCGAGTCCATTTGCCGTTCATATCGATTTCGGAAGGCATAGGGATCAGTGGTGTCGTTGTAGAGTGGCATATGTGGCATGCTGAAGCGTCACGACCACTCGGCTTCGTTTACCCTTCTTGTGAAGGGGTTACGTCTAATGTGCGCCTCCCAAGAACGTGCACATTCCCACGCATTTCCCTCATTATCCTTTGGACCATGTCGGGAAGATAAGTTGGATGGGAATCCGCCATCGGGACCCATGGGTTTTGGCGAGGTTCCAGAGTTCTGTTGCGAGGGTGCTCCTATGGTGGATGTCTAGGTCATCTTCTTCCATGTCCTCGACATCTATGATCGGATCCAAGTGTGGATGATGAGGCGGAGCAGGTTGATGCGGATCCTCTTCCGGAGGAGTGCGGGCCGTGAGAATAGTAGGTCCATCATCTCGATGGGCGACCATTGGATTTTGTCGAGGAAAGGGTTGGTTGGTCAGAACCAGTCCATTATTGATGACCAAGTGATCTCGATCTCGATATTGGGCCCCTTCGCTATATGTGACTGTAGTTCGGTGGTCGTTTCCATTGGAGTAACCGTTGTTGTTGTCGTTGTCAAGGGCATTAGTGCGGATGGCGACGTTGTTGATGAGAGTCATGACACTGAACCTCCTTCTTTGATGCAGGCCTCTCAACTCGGAAGAGGAAGTTTCCGAGACAATTGGTCGAGGTCGAGCGTTGTTCCGAGCTAGTTAAAGTCGAGCGACGACGCGCTGACTTTCTTGAAGTTGTCGCATAAGTTCGATGTTATTCCTTAATGCTTGATTGAGCTCGGCCGTTGTATTCTCATATTTTTCATCAAGCGCGCGGATCTAAGCTTGTGTTGCAGGCGATTCGGGGTCTATAATAGGAGCGATGTCTTCATTAGTGGTCGGGATATCCGCCGGTTGAGGTTGTTGGGATGTCCCGGCCTCGGCTGCGGCTGAAGAGCCGACCATTGCATTCTTTGGTCGCTTTGCCATCGTAAGCGGACTCGACGGCAGGTTGAGCAAAGCAACCAAAAGCTCGTCGAAGTCGAGGAGACATGGTGCGACAAAGGCGCAAACTTAAGTTCAATTCTCAGTGAAAGCACCAAATGTTGACGGCAAAAAATATCGTAAACACCCAAGAATCCAATTACTAGGAATTATTAATTTGGTCGTGTAGACAAGAACGGAAAGTAGTAAATAACACGAGAGATTTATAGTGGTTCGGCCTCGTGAGAGGCCTACGCCCACTTTGAAGTGTTGCTGGAATATTATTAATCAGACAAGGTTACAAGGTTGAGACCATCTCATGATATCTCATTACATTAATCCTAAGCTATATGATGTCATAATTATCATATATGATGTTATAATTATCATATATTTAATATATTAGGAAAATACACGTTTTCCCTTCTTCTATGTCAAAGTGGAGATGCCACTAAAGGAGCTCTCTTAAGGTCTCAAGGTCCCAAATTCCAACCCCTTTGAAATATGATGCCATGGGGTATTTATAGGAGAGGGGTTAGGTAAGAGTAGGTGAGAGTAGGTAGGAGTAGGTAGAAGTAGGTAGAAAAGGGGGACCACACCTAGAATTTTGCACTTGGAGCCTGCGCACCCGTAATTTTTGCATCCCGCCCCGGGGGGTGCGAATTTCGCACCTCGTGGGGTGCAAAATTCATACCTCCTGGGGGTGCGAAATTCGTATCGCACAGGATACGAATTTCGCACCCTGCTGGGCATGAAACTCGTACCCTTAGGGGTTACGAAATTCAAACCCTGAAGGGTTGGAATTTCGTACCTCGAAGGGTATGGATTTCGTATCTCCTGGGGTGCGAAATTCGAACCCTAAGGTACGAATTTTGCACCTCTAAAGGGTGTGCAATTCGCGCCCCAAAGGGTACGAGAGATGCAAAGGCCATATGAGTGGGTGTTTGGGGGCTCGAAATCCGGGCTTGTGAGTCCTGGGGATTCAAGGCCTTGGTTCAGAAATGTGTTAAGGGGGGTGCGAAGTCCTTGGCGGCGCGGTCCCTCTTCAACCCTCTCTTCATCGCTTCTAAGCGTCCCTCACGGCCTTTGCTTCAAGCGATACGTTGAGTCGAGCATGTCCTATGTACTTTTAGGAAGCGGACCAAAAGGCGGGATAACACGCACATCTAAATATGTTCTAACCCCAGGCTAGTCTATACATTTACATACTCGTATATATATATATATATATATATATTCACCAACAAGTTAACACTCATATAAACCAGTGAAAAAAAACTATAACGCACATGGAAATAGCTCATATATGCATATGACACAGTACACATGATTTACTGTTTTTGTATTTAAAAAATACAGCTTTCTAAATCTGTTCTTTCAAAATTAAGGCAAAAGATAATATAATCCCCAAATTAATGAACTTACTAAGGAAATAACACTTACCATGTCGGTGGTGTAGCAAAGGTGAAGATCGCTTGTAGATCGTAAGAAATCGTCTCTTATAAATGGATGATTTCATTGCTAGTAGCTAGCTTTGTCCATCAACGAAGAACAAAAACATACGAGTGTAAAAATGGTACCTTTTAACTTCTTTTCTTGATGGGATAACCATCCGACATGAAAATCAGTACCTTAACTGATAAATTCTATATGATAATGAATCTGGACAAAAATAGGGGAAAAACACAACTTAAAGAACAAAAATTGAAGTGATGGTGTACCTTATAAAGTTGTTTGATTACAAAATCAAGTGAAAAAAATGGATATTGCAATGATGAAACCAAAAATGCATAATTGATATCGTATTTCTAAAATTATTATTATGCTTATAAAATTATCAGTATGTTTCTAAAATTATTAGCAATGGATTAAAGACCAAATGCTAAAACTTACCTCATCTGCAACTTGCAAACTACGGAGAAGCAACTCATTCATCCCATCCACGACATCCAAAATTTCCAGATCTAGGACTTGCGGTTTGACTCTCTAATCATCAATGAAGCTGTCGCTTGAATCGGTAGATCGAATCGATGATGATCGTATCGCTTGGAACTGGCGTATGTTGCATGGAATCGCTTGGAAGAGGGTCGATGAAGGAGTTTGGGTTCGATAAATGAAGAGGTGATCTAATCATCGAATTTAGGTTTCAAAATTTAAATCCGTTGGAGGAACGATTAGAGAGGATAAAAGGATAAAAAAAATAGAGTGAAAGTACAGGCTATCGATGGAAGTCGTGAAGACGATAAGAATGATTTGTTCTGAATTTTCAAGGAGAAGATTACGGAGAAGTAAGTGGAGAAGAAGATAAAATCAAACAGCAAGATGTTTTGGCCTGAGATATTACGTGCGAAATTCATTGGCACAGACAAATTGATTTTGGCCTTCTTAGAGTAGAGAAACCTGTTCGGTTTGATTATAGGTTGTTATATGTAGGAGTGGAAGTCGTGAGTTAGCCAAAATGGAGGGATTGAAAAAAGCAGCTAATCACTTCTCGATGGAAGTTTGGTTAACCAAACTACGATTAGTTATTGTTGTTTTATACTGATCGACATGTCCAATATTAATTGGTTAATCATTAAGTCACTTAACCGCTCATTTTAATAGGTCATTCAGTTAATTGCAACTATCAACTTATTCAATAATAATTTTCATAATTATTGGGCTGTTAAATGATAATTAACAAGCATATAACGTTGGATTTTGTAATAAAAGGTATGATTACATTGGTCAACAGTTAATTGATAAGCCTAATTCACTAGCCATTAACTGAACAAGAAATTGTTCGTTAATGTTGGTTGGGTTAATATGAATTAATCGATCAAATTGTTTGATTAAATTGTTTAAGTTAAGATTGTTTATATCTTTTAAGTCGGTTAAATGTCATATCCTAATTCTATATATATGTTATAAATAGATACAACATAAACACATCTGAAAAAAGTTACTGTTACCGAGGTAACTATGTAACTTATTACATATGTCTAATTATACATATAATATCATTTGTTTTCTTTTACGTACTTTATTATACTGTGATACACACATACATTTATTAAAGATATATAATTAAAGTTCTTATATAAAATTTTATATGAAATGTTACGTAATGATAGTTACAAATAACATTTTGTTTTAAATATTTACAGTAAAGACGTTTTGGAAAATCATATATACCTTGTTAGACTGAAAAGTGGTTCTAACACCCAACTGATTAATAATTTCAAAGATTAACAACTCAAAACAAATAAAAAAGAGAATCAACACACATGATTTATAGTGGTTCGGCGTTAACGAGCCTATGTCCACTATACACTTCTTTGATTGATGAATTAATTATAAATACAATAGCAATATCTACTCAATCTCACTAGTACAATCAGTAATCTCTCCAATTTCATAGAATTTCACTCGAGAGTTTCGGGAACAATCTGAAATGAATAAGGAGATATTGTTGGTGATGAAGTTTGATTAGATGGAGAGCCAAAAGATCCTTCCTAATGGTGTGTTGTAGTGTATTTATAGGCATAGAACATAGGCGGGTTGGATGCCGCATGGTTCCCATCCCACAAATCTCGGAAATGAGTGTATTATGATGAAGACAACACATGGACATCGTGGGTGAGTGGGTTATAACCGCTTCAGGTTGGTAGCGTCATGTGGTGTAACGGCTTCAACTCAGCGGCTATCAGTTTGAATCAGTTTACACTCAGCATGAGTCGACGTATAATTTATCTTCACTAACTTGAGATTCCATTACAAATTTAACTCGATTTCATTCTTCATGAATATTTGTCAGGACTCTGGATGGTCTAGTCACAGAGTAGGCCAACATTTTGCCCTCTCGAAGTATGTTTTATCGAAGACGAAACATGCTTCAAAAAGTTCTCAACTTGTTTGTTCTTGAATAAGTCATAATCAATAGTTGTGTCTATCTGTAGAGTCGCAATGCTTGATTAAACTGTGTTTCTCGATTCTTGTGATATGCCAATAAATACGGGGTTGGATTCGTAATCATTTCTGCTGCATTCAACAACTCGAAGCTTTCAACCGTAGTATAATCGAGTTCTCAGGTAAGAACTTGACTTCTGTTGTTTCAAAAAGTTATAATGACCAAGTTCAATTGAACTGTCCTGTCTGTTTGCTTCATACGCCTACAACACCATACATAACTTCTTTATATCCTTTTTGTTTACATCTTTGTTCGGCTTTATAATTATACATAGATCAGATTTTCACAATGCTGATCGGTTCTAGAGGCTCAAACCACTTACATGATCAACTCTTCTGTCCTTTTCCATTTTCATTACCTAACAATTGGATCAGATCGGCCCGTCTTATCAAGGGATACGAAAAGCCCGTTTGCTCCACTATCTAAATAGCTCTCCCCTTCCTTTTTCTTATTTTCCACTGCCATTTCTCCCAATTTTTTTAGAAAAATCCCTAACCCCCAATACTTTGAAAGCTCGTTCAATCCATCAAATTAAATATATAGGTAGGTGCGAAGT
Source organism: Allium sativum (assembly GCA_030737875.1). NCBI lineage: Eukaryota > Viridiplantae > Streptophyta > Magnoliopsida > Asparagales > Amaryllidaceae > Allium > Allium sativum. The sequence goes on from CM060909.1 coordinate 166,447,488, forward strand.
CTTATATCACTTGATTTGATCTTTGATTTTATGTAAATAACCCTTAAATTTCCATGTCAATCCGTATTGTTATGGCCAAATTGATGGTGAAGTCAATATTGGGATTAGCTGGCCTGCCGCCGCCGCCGTCCATGGCGATGCCTCTATCGCCTCCAAGCCGTGGCGTAGATGAACTGCGCTCGGCGTCGAGGGGCTCGATGCTGAGGTTAGTTCTTTATCTTGACGAAAATGAAGAGACGATGGAAATTTGGTCCTTAGCGTGGTGAAGAGGAGGAAGATAGTGAATTAGAGAGGGAAAAAGTGTGGTTCGGATCGGAATAGATGATCCTAAGGTGAATTGAGACACGCTTGAATGAAAGAGTAAGGTTTCAGAGTGTTGGATCGGTCCGGTTAGGAGTTCACCGATCTGAACAGATACATCTTCCCAAGATTCCGATTCGAGCCGACCTCACTTCTCTCTTAGCTTCGAACCGACCTGACTTATAAATTTGTTCAAGGCTTTATGGCCCGATCCGATGCCTTAGAATATACTGACCTCCGAACCGATCCGATGTCTTAGCATACACAGACTTCCGAATCGATCCGATGCCTTAGCATACACAGACCTTTGAACCGATCCGATGTTTTCACATACAGACCCCCATACCGATTTGATGCCTTTAATACGGAACATATGCATAATCTTGATCTCATCATTTAGACTTGGCTAAAACTAAAGCTTTGACAATGTAAGTATATGGCATAGAACTTTTCATATAGCTTAACCGAAACCAAGTACGACTTATAAACTTGTGGATAGTTAGGATAAAGCCTAATGAACTGGACATTCTCGAACTAATTTGACAAAGGATCATTTAACTTTCCTTTATACTGCATTCTGCTTTGCTTAATTTATACTTTCTGATTTCAACACTACACACACCGGCACATATTAGTACACATACATGCACAAGGGGATGGGCAACCATACTCTAATTTTTGTTATCTTTTGGATAGTACAGTAACTAGTCTTTTTTTTTCAAGGTATCTCCATAAGGTATCCTATCTATTACTACTGGTATTGTAAGAACAGCTAGGCCCTTTAGATCTATATTTATCTTACTATCGAAAAGTGCTTCTACTCCTAATAAGAAAATTTGCTATTTTCGTCCCTCTTTTGTCTGCCCCTATCCCGATAAGAGGAAACCAAAGCTCTCATTTTCTGTGGAGTAGCAGTTCGGTTAAGTCTTGAATGGTCCCCTAGTTGATGCAAATAAACGAATGCCAATTAATATACTGGACTTGGTATACTAGGCGCCAATTAATATACCTCCCTTCGGTCGCCTCGTCTAACTCTAATTTTAGTGAACTAATGGAACGAATCCAAGATGAAATGCAGTAGTTCGTAGTATTACTTACTCTCGCAAGCACCTAAGTCTGCGGAATGAGATTTTAATCATACCTTGCGAGGTTGAAGTCCTTTACCTCAAGAAGCCATTTGACCCGTCAACTCCCCCAAATCTTTATTTTTAACCCAAAGAGGCTATTACCTATAACCCTTCCTATCTATTTTTAGGAGGCGGGGTAAGAACTTGGAGAAGGCACAACTAAAAAAGGGTCACCTGGCTAAGCTTATTGAAATCTTGCTTGCTTGGAACGAAACTATGAAAGCTAACGGCATGCTCAGAACTAACGTGCTTGCGGCATGGTTGTAAATCCTTGACGAATGGCTTGTCATGTCTGGAAGATGCTCGGCTAGATTGGTAGAAAGGACCGAAGCTTCAGGACCATCTGAAAACCCTAATCTCGAGGATGTTTCATCTACTTCAGGCTCATTCCGCAATTATCTAGGAGTGAGGTTTCCGTGGATGAAGAAGAGGAAGCAGGAGTGGGAGACAATCGTGATCCTGAAGAATTTGAGAGTGCAATTATCTTAGAAGCACCTATGAATTCTGTTTGTTCGACAATTGATGATCCCAAGCATAGACGTCTATGTTTAAAACATGGAATTCTCTGGAAAGATACCAAGGTGGCTACTGAAATAGATCGGCCTCATAATCCACCCGAAGGATACATGGCTATTAGCCAGTTGATGTGTATTGTAGGGTCCATGCCTCCGTTTCCACCATTCATCATCGATTTTCTAAGAAGAATGCAGATTTCCCCTATTCAATTGCATCCCAAAGCTTATGCCTATTTGTATACTTAATATATCACATATAGGGAAATTCTGGTGTTAGAGCTTACTTTTGAAGATACGAACTTCTTCTATCGTTTTAAACACCGAACAAAGGAAACTCCATATTTCGTATACTTCGAGTCTGTGCCAAAGAAGAAAATTATTAACGAAAGATTCAACAGCAAAATAGGTAATGTGAAGCCCGGATGGTTTTATATTAAGCATTAGCCGGGATGTGCTTGGCGATGGCTCCAATCAAGTAAGCTCCAAGCTTTGATGTTCTGACTTCAATCATTGCCATAGTTGTACTAACTTATCTTATTCTTTTATAGCTTCTAACCTGAAGAATGAAGTGCACTAAGCATATTTGGATCGCAAGAACCGTTTGCTTAATGGTGACCCAAAACTGCTAACTGTTAGAGAATGTCTGGTGGACGACTATCTTCATCGACATCATCTTCTTGCTATGACTCGCAGCATAGGCCATGGAGGAGGTGCTCATGTATATGTGCCCCAACCGAGGGACAGGCTACAACTTTGGTCGAGAGGGGAGAGAGCTCGAGAGGTCAAGAACTCGTAGGCTCTAACCAGGAATTGCAGTTGGGAGATAAAGGAATATCAGGAGAGGATAATCCGATTGTACTCCCGCAAAGCCCTTCTCCATTTTTGACTCAAGATGATGATGCTTTGAATATATCTACCAGAGATAAACTACAAGATGATAATCTGAAAGAATCTTATATTATTGAAAGGAAGTCGTCCCCAAAGACTCCCTCTCCCGTTAGGTCTTCTATTAGCTCTCTAATTGGTGGATCTTCTCCCATAGACCCCATATTCGGGGGTTTATCTAAACTTCCTTTGCCTGACAAGATCTTTACTTCTAAGGATATCGGTATGGTACCGTTCTTTCCCACATCTAAAGAAGAAGACATTCCTGAAAAAGTCGGGGAGACAACACAGAAAAGCATAGCTCCAAGTTCTGTTCCGTTGGGGGATCACTTAGGACATATGCACTGCACGTCACAACACTTCGTACTATATTAATCCTAATTCCTAATGTTTGTTTTATGCAAATTCGTAGGAGAAGTGCCGCACAACTGCTACTCCCTTGATACTGAACATGATCAGCATAAAAGCCGTGGTAGAGATGATAGGAGGCATCGTCCGCCTCAGCCTTATCGACCTTCTCATTCTTGGTCTCTGCATCGCTCAGATTCAGACAAACATAAAAGCCATTCCGTTCATCACGAAGGAGATAAGTATGTTCCTAAGGCTCCAACTCTTCCAAAGATTTTCATTCTCAGGAAAAATCATCAAAGAAAAGCTTTGAATCGAAAGACAACCAGAAGGAGCCGAGTAAGGTGGTGGAGAAGAGTAGAACAACCCTTGTGCCATCTAAGCGTTGAAATATCGATATCACCACAATAAGGCTAGTCATACTTGATGACGAAAACAAGGTTAAGCTGGAGATTTTGAAGAAACAATTCCCCGAACATCATTTTAGGAACATGCACTTTGTCCCAGCTCTTAAGCCAGTACCTTCCGACTTGGCAGATGAGGTCAAGGCCAAGATAGACTTTGCAGACACAAAATACAAGGAGACGCGTAAATATTCGTGGAATCTCTCCAAGATAATTCGTGATCTTTTGGTTGATGTAAAAATCATGAAAGATATGGACGACTTTGATGCAAAAGCTATTGAGAATACAGAGAAGGAGCTTGAGGATGCCCAAGCCAAGCTTTCCCTTGCACAATGCGATGTTGACAACTACAAGACACAATATGAAGAGCTAAAATAGCGTTACCATGCCGAAGTCGAATCTCATAGCCAGGAATGCATAGACTTGAAGATGTAAATCGACGATGCTAAGTCTGAGAGCACCAAGGCTAAGTCATCTTATGCCCACCTTGAGCAGGAGAAGTTATCGAAGAAGAATGCTGATCTAGAAGCCAGGTCGGTGAAAGTTGAAGGAAGGGTAGTTCTAGTTAAGCAGAATGCGAATATTGCTATTAAGTCTACTGCTGATGCTAACGTGCAACTTGATGAAGCCCAAAAGGAATTGGACAATTATAGTGAGCTCGTGATAGAGTTCTTTGTTCAGTTGATTCGTTATAGGAACATTTCCTGGATCAATGACTATCTGACGACTCTGGTCTATGTATGGGATCAGGTTGTGGACTGGGAAAAATAGCAGCTTAAGGTGGACACCATCAATGAGGAAAAACTCATGGAGAAATATCTGAAAGGTAAGGAGTCGGAATGCTTGGCTAATGGGCGTAAACTAATTCAAGCAGCCATGGAGCAGGAGAGACGCTAGATTAAGGGAAAAAACTATCAAAGCTGGCTCTTCATCTGTTGACTCTGGGCTACTGAAGTAGAGAGGTATGATCTCGAGCATCCAGGACTTCCTAAGGCAGCTTTCCTATCTCCAATTGCCGAAACTAATCCGGAGACCTCTGCTACTCCTGCCGAAAGTCATCCGAAGGTATCTCCACCTGTTTTCCTCAATTTGTTAAAGCCATTTCAACTTTCCACCGTATCGTAGGGAAAATGACCGAAGAACCCGAGTTTTCCCTTGAGCTAATAACTGTGTCTTCTCGTTCTTTATGTGCAAAGTTTGCTGAGAAGGTCGAGGAGAAATAAGAAGAGGTCACTGATAAAGCTATTGTGTCAACTAATATTGAGACTCCCAACGACGGAGATATGATAGATGCTTTAAAGGACGATGATGACCATGATGGAAACGAAGGAGATGACGACGTTGTTGTAATTAGGACTCAGGAGAAGCTGAAAACATGACTTTGGCTGAAATGAAGGCAAAGATTGATGATCTTCTGAAAGCTAAAGCAGAGGAAAAATCCAACGAACCCCCCAACATCAACCCTCTCCAGGCAATTGCTCCCCAGTCCGGATTGGTTGTTAAGCTTTCCACTCGATCAATCACTGGAAGCTTAGCTCAGAAATCCTCTACCGATCCAAGCGTGACTCCTTTAAGAAAGAAAAAGAAGAATTGTCTTCTTATTGATGCTGAGCGAGAAGAGAAAGAGAAGCTCAAGGCCGCTAAAAAGTCTAAGTCCTCCCCAAAGCCCGAATGAAATATAGTCCAGTCTTTTTATTTTGTTTTCCACTGGTCTGTTGTTGTTGCGAGTGCGGCCCTCGCATCTTTTTGATTAGTTCCTTTATGTAAACCTGCACTTATGTAAATAAAGTAGTTTGCTTCCCTACAATATCAAATATTTACAAGTTTGCCACTTGTTTCAATTAAGTGCATTAGTAGTCGAAACATTATCAATCTAAGTAACAAACAATAAATCACATCACATATCAAACAAAAGTTTCAGTTTGGCATCCCTACAAATAATTATTTATACAATATAAGATCATTACTAAAGTAAATAGTAAACAATAGGGGGTGTGATGTGTATGTATATTTCCCCAATCAATCTTGAATAAAATGCGTGGTCAGGGCTTATTCGGAATTGATTAGGATCGACATTACATTGCCCCCAATCCGTTAGTGGGGGTAAGGATCCTTTTTCGTTGCACTTGTTCTCAGCGCCTTTATACTCTCCTGTCGTATGACCAGGTTAGAGCATGGTCTACGCGGTCTTTTGACGTGGTGCTTCATCACGCCTTGAGGACGTCGTCTTACCGTCCTTTATACTCTTTTTCTCTCAAATCATGAGAGCTAGAGTCTGGGACTTCGTCTTCCCGTCCTTTATACTTTCTCATGCGAACGGTCAACCCGTTCGCTCTGGGTTTCCTTCTACACCCTATTCCTTAAGGCAGAGTTTCACCAGTCCGAGTGCTGTAGTTGCCTTAAATTTTAATTAATCCCTATGTATCAAAGCAAGAGTAAGACAATCATTGGACATAAAGAAATAAATGCAATAAAGGTAAATGACACGCAATATTTTATTCATCCTTAATTGTAGAAGTTGAATCTTAGTCATCATTTTCAACAAATCCTTCATTGATTCTTCTAATTTGATCACTCTTGCTAACGTAGTACGTTGGAATGGACTAATGGAGGGTTTGGAGAAGGAAACGGAGTTGTTTTAGTTTGTTTTATGAGAGGAGGCCACTATTCAGTTTATTTCAGAGTTTAGTTAGAGAGAATGAAGAGGAGAAGAAGAAATTTAGAAACTAAGAGTTTAAATCTAAAGTTATAACTACTTTTGTATGGGAATTAATTTTAAAAAATAGCAGTTACATGTCGACATGCATATTTGTGTACGTCGACGTACATACAGATTTTTTGATTTTTCGGAATTGTATTATATTTTATACTATATTTCCATTTAATTATTCTATTTCGGTTAAAGAGCAAATGCCTAATTCTCTTCTAAATTTAGTTAATGTTACTTCGTTTAAAGGTTTGGTTAATATATCTGCTATTTGTTTTTCTGTTTCTATGAATTTCAGTGATTTTTACTTACGTTAACTCTTAGGAAATGATGTCTTATATCAATATGTTTAGTTCGCGAGTGATGTGTTTGATTTTTAGATAAATTTATGATGCTTGTATTATCATAGTAGATTGATTATTTATTTATATTTAATACGAAATCCCTTAGAGTTTGTTGCATATATATTAATTCAGAACGGGCCAAAGCAGCAGATATATATTATGTTTCAGTCAGTGATAAAGATATTGTATTTTGTTTTTTACTAAACCAGGAGACTAGGTAATGACCTAAGAAGTCATACGTTCCACTAGTGATTTTATGATCCGATTTACATCCTGAATAATCAGCATCACAATAGGAGAATAAATCAAACGGATCACTTTTAAGGTAAAATAATTCAAAGTCTAATGTATGTTTTACATATCTTAGAATACATTTTACGGCCTTTAAGTGAGTTTCTTTAGGCTGTGATTGATTTCTTGCACAAAGGCATACAGTATGCATTATATTTGGTCCACTAGCAGTTATATACAATAATGATCCTACCATTCCTCTATATATTTTTGATCGACATCTTTTGACGTATCGTCTTTATTTAGGGCTATATTAGTTGCCATAGGTGTAGGTTTTCCATTAGTTGTAGTTTAGTTATATTTATTAATTAAATCTCTAGCGTATTTTTTTCGGCATAGGCGACAAATTTTTAAAGTGACTGAAAACACCTTTTACTACGACTAATAATAAAATACAATAGGTACAGGTGATTGTTATTTGACAATTAGCTAGTTCAGTTTTTAAGGTGGACTGTCCATTACCTATGGAATTAAAAGTGTTCCGACTACTCTACCTAATCAGGCTTACAACACAAGAGCTGTCATAATAACTAGACTAAAATATATTTCAACGCAGGGACTTATTACATGTCATAATACATACAGTGAAGTATAACATATAATAATTACTTATAATTCTAGCAACTATCCTAAATCAAAAAATGAAAAGGATAGAGCATAGACTTGAGCTACGAACCATCTGAAACTACAGATAGGCAGTGACCTAGTCGCATTGAGAATAGGTTTATTATGCAAGCAGGCATACAGGCTAAGGCTTCAATCAAGTGTACAAAGTACACCATTATTTCAAAACTTTAAATCCGTATGTTACCGCATAGTAAAACAATGGCATCTTAGATAATATTTCTACATTCTGACACAGTATGGCTACAAAATAACTGCAAAGGAAAGCAACCAAAACCATAGGATGGCTAAAAAGGCATATGCAACATGTAGTACATGAAACGGAGGAAGGAGGATTAGATGACCAAAGAGCTAGCACCGTTGAGAGCGACCAAGCTAGCACCGTTGGGAACGAAAATCCCCATAATCGCCTACGATGGTCAATATAGGGCACCCCTCAGAGCGAGTGGCGTGTAAGCCTCTGTCAGTACCTACGATGGTCAGTATAGAGCATCAAAAGAGTAAACCTTAGTTCTGTTCCTATGATGGCCCCGTCTAAGTGTCTAAGACCTTATCATCACCTACGATGGTCAGGATAAGCCGCCTCCTGGAGGAAGGTCGGGTTAGTCCTTGGGCCTTGCTTGTGGATAAGCTAGCCAAGCACATTGGACGCACAGGCCTAGAGAGTGGCCAACAAAGCACGTACATCCTCTGCTTTTACATCAAAAGTCCAGAGAGTGGCTCAAAAAGTGCGTACAACTTATGCTTTACAAATTGAATCCAAAGGGGATATCAAAACACTAATACCAGAAGGGAGCTTCTGGTCTTCAATCTATAATTACCTGAACAAGGGTCGGTTCGGGTCTTCTATATCAATACCCGAATCTGGGTTGATTCCATTCTTCACAAATACCAAAAGGAGACTCATGTTTTTCAATTTCTAATTGGATGAACAAGGGTTAGTTCAGGTCTTCTACATCGATACCTGATTATGGGTTGATTCAGTTCCTAGTGAAGACCAGAAGCGTATTTCCAGTCACTTACCTTAAATAACTCAAATTTGGGTCGGATCAGATACACATACATACTCGAAGGGGGGGGGTCTCGGTCTTACCTCGATACCTAATTCAAGGATGTTCCAAGAGAAACTACAACTAGGCATGAGGTTACGATCCCGCCACAAATACCCAAGCCAGGATGAGCTCAGATTCTTAAGTCTAAACAAGAAGGAGTCATCTGACCATCTCGGTAATTTGAATATGGTTTAGAATTACACTTTCTATTTCTAAGTATAAGCTCATGATCCTCTCATTTTCTCAGTGATGTGTCTTTAATGTATATGTGCATCAGTTTATTTATTTTATATACCCGCAGCTTGCACAACACAAGAAATAGCGTCACATTAAAACATAAGTTCGTGAAGGAACTTGGGAAAAAAATCCTAAACGTTTCTAATGGAGTCCCATAACGAGAACTCACTACACCATATATGATGATTAAGCTGTGTTTTTAGCCGTGTCTAAAGCCGTTGGGCACGGTAAAAAGCCGTATCAAAAAGTGGCGTGTCTAATTATTAGATACGGCTACCAACCGTATCTCAATATATTATCATACGGTTTTTAGCCGTATCTAAAGTCTAATAAGACACGGTCTTTGACCGTGTCTAATTATATGTGTATGTGCACATATATATATATATATATACCCATGTATATATATCACAAATGTGTATATATATAAAACAGAAACTGTATCGCATATGTTTCATAACACAGAGCATACATACCACAAAGTATACACAGGAATAACATAATTTATATATATATATGTACTTAAAGCTTTACAAGGTTTGTCATGTAACACGATGTACATACAAACATATACAGTAAAAGGAAACTGTCAAAGATTTTCATCACATTACGTAGTAACAAAAAATGAGGTAAAAAGATAACAGCCTGATAAAACTCCAGTCGCGACCGGGAAGATTGAGCGCGATTGTCAGCGGCCTGGAGTTCAAGTTACCTTTGGCAACAAAACTGAATCGTGATATATAGCCTGCAGCCTGAGTTCCAGCAACAAAAAAGCACCATACTCTCCAATAGGACTGCCTATAAAATACAATAAACAAGTTACAAATATTTCACAGCTGGACAGTAGATCGACGTTGTAACTCACTGTGACTGAGATGCAAACATGAATAAAGAGCTAAGTACTGTATGTTAATACAGATATAAAATGAAACTAATTGATTTTTGTTTTCCAAATATTTATCCTGTTGTAGAATCAGTCCAAAATATGAAATACAAGAACTCTTCTTTACAAGACTCTTCTTTACAAGATCTGTATTTAGCAGAATACGTTCAGAATGCGCCATTGAATGTTGATTCTGGTAGAAAAAGTGATAATAACAATGGTAACAAAAAATAATGTCGCAAGGTATATAGTTGAGGGAATCAGAGTTGGAAGTATAGTTGACGGTAGTCGATCAGTGTGTTTGTGTAATTTAACGGTAGTCGATCAGTATGTTTGTGTACAAATACTTCACTGGCCCAATAAAGACCTAGTCGAATTGACTAGTCGATTAGTCGACTAATTTCTACGCATACGACCTAAATTCATACAAAAAGCAAGTCCAGACTTCATGTCGATGGTTTGATCTCGATTAGTAGACTAGTCAACGACTAGTCGCGACTAGTCGAGCGTCGTCCATGTGTTTGTGTAGTTGATCAGTATAGGTCTCAAAAATTAATGAATACACATTGTAAACTGGTTTTGCTATGTGACCATATCATTTAAATGAAATTAACTGCACATACTACATAGGAGTGGAAAATTGATAGTCACTAAAAATGCAAACCCAAAAGAAGAATAACCTGAAGTGTAGTCTATGTGCAACACAGGTAGTTCGTACCCTAGCATACAGAACATCCTCCTATACACACAAAAAGGAACAAATAAACGAAAAGAATATTCAAGATGTGCACACAAGTACATGTCCATTCAATTCTTATATAAGATACTACGTAGAATAAGTGTAAAATAATATATACCAGCTCCAATGTCTAAAGATATCGAATCATCATCGTAGGATGACACACATACTCGACTTTTTCTGATTAAGAATTCACTGGGCGATCCACCAGGTGGATGCATTTTAGCTCACGTGCAGGGTCAGTAATCCATGCTCATTAGCTTTATTCAAATGTCGAATGTTGCTTCACCTAACCTTTGGAAAAAGCTGCTTTCACTTGCAACTTTCAGTTTCTTTGAAGCAGACTGTGTAGTGCAAGATTACTTACACCAAAGTCTCTGCTACAAAGTAAGGGAAAAGTTGCTAGTGAAAGCAGTTTTTTACTAAGGTTAAGTGCAGCAGCATCCGACATTTGGATAAAGCTAATAAGCGTGGATACTCGACCTTACACGTGAGCTAAAATGCCTCCACCTGGTGGATCGCCTATTAAAATATTAACCAGAAAGTCTAGTAATAATCCATCGACCAAATTTTTCAACAAACTTGTTAAATTAACATCATATAACAGGGTTATAAATGAGTGCATTCTTTTGTTAAATAATATAGATGATGCATAGATCACCATAAAAATAATTGATTTTTGCTAGTATGTATTTTGCATCGAGATGTTGTATTGGAACATATATCGAATATTTCCCAACATTAAGTCTATATCCAGATTTGCAGACTGCCTATAAAATAACATTTTTTTAGGCTACCTCCCTTGAAACCCTGGCTATTTAGATAGTTCCCTTGCCAAATTATGGTCCTAGCTCCACCACTGTATACCGCAATCTAAAATTATACCATACATCCAATGGCAATTCCAGCAAAAATTATACCGCAACCTAACAAACATTCAGATGTTTTTTACATTATCACAAAACATGATTCAAATTTGATTTCTATGATTTTAGGGTATAACCGCAGATCTGTCCCTAACACAGTTACACAAACACACTTACACAAACCAATTCAATCGAAACAGCTAACACACGAAGTATTAACACAAAATAGCAATCAACTATCACACAAAGATTTCAATTTGTTCCCTACAATCAGTCATGCATGCCAAAATTCAATTGAAACACAAACCTACGCTGTAGAAGGAGGGCTAAGGAGACGTAGGGTTGCTGTGTTTATGGCGAAGGATAGGGTTGTTCGTCCCTGTCGAAGGTGGAGGCACGATTTGGTGACCGAAAACCCTAATTTCGGTTTTCGGTCACCATTAAAGTAAAACAAATGGAAAAGGGAGCAGCCAAAACTTTTATTCGGAGTGCCCAAAGGGATGCACAATAATATGATACGGATTCAATTGGCCCAAAGCCGTATCAAAATAACTAATCCGGGGCTTCATTGATGGACGGTCAGATTTAGGGCATTTGGGGTGACGCCCATCGCAAAATGTAATTTGATATGGATTTGGGCACCATCAAATATGATACGGCTTTTACCCGTATTATATGTCCGCATCCATTTGTGCCAAATTGGCTGATACGGTGCAGTGACTACTCTTTTTCCTAGGAAAATCTTATGGAGGAGATTTTCCCAAAAATAACTGTTGCATAAGGAAGGTTGTCACTGGCACTTGGTGCGATTAGTTCTCTTATCGCTACAATGCCCTGGGATATGATTACAACGTTCCCGACAAAAGCAATACATCAAATAAATAACACAATACACAAGCACGCCTACTAGAAGTCACGACATAAACCACTACACAAACAAAATCAATGTTTTTAAAGGATTGATATTACAAACATATGGAAAAAGTCTATCATTCCGAGTCGGGATTTTGCAAAGCGAATTCTAAGGAAGCGCAATTCTCCTTAGCTTTCTTTAGTTCATCCTCCAGCTTATCAATCTGTTGGTATAGTATACCTACCTCTACGTCTGAGCTCTTAGAAGATTTTGTCGCTAGCCTACGTTGCAAATTATAAATAATTTCATCTTTCTCCTTCAGTTGTTTTTCTAAATGAGACACCGGATCCTTGATATTTGTGACTACTATCTTCTGAAGATAATACATCTCTTTATAGCCCGAAGGGGGAGCACTCTCAAAAATGTCTTTGCAGCCAGCAATGTACGAAGGTCCCTCTCTAAATTGTAAAGGAGGGGTCTGGAATTGGTCCTCCTAGTCATGGATAAGATGAGATGTCGTAATACGCAAAACGCGAACATCAGACATACACTAATAACATCATGCATTCCAAAGAAAAACAATCACATGGCCTTTATCAAATTATACACACATACACATAACGTACACATTGACTTATAAGTACAACATCACATACCACCAAATGCCACGAAACCAACAACATTCACATACAAATTAAAAGAAAATGTATGCTTCATACAATAATATTCGAAACTCCTTGTTAAATTGTTTTCACAGGACCAAATTCCTTGAGAATCCCCCATGTTTTCAAACGCAGAGTCTAAAGCATTACTATAACTTACGTCTTTGGAGAAGCAGAGAACTGTTGTAACATGAGAAGACTAGTTATCAATGAAATTCAAGGAGAGGGAATGTATTTTGAAAGCAAAAGCCATACCTGTGAAACATCGATATCGGACCGATCAGGAGTCCCTTTCTTCTTGAAATCCGAAGAACCACCTTCCTTGGAGGGTGACTCCTTCGTTGTGGGAAAAGATGTTCCATCACCCTTTCTAGGTCCACCTTGTTGATCCATGTCTTCCCCTATTTTCCCTTCTGCTGTGTTTTCCTCCTCCACCTCTTCCTCATAATCCTTAAAAAACTCATCAATACACAAAATCGGCGCAGGGTTTATCTTGTTCATCGGAGAAACCTTATGCTCTCGCCTCATCTGCTCAGCCTTCTCCAAAACTTTACCTCGGATGGAAGGTTCAATTATAGAGATGTCAAATTCTGAAAGCTTCTTATAATTGTCAGAAAAAGCAAGGATGAGTGAATATTCATAATACTCCATATTTATGGTATTAAGATGAACATTCAAGAAATTGGAAATTCTGCCATTAGCCTCGTAAATTATTCTTTTTGCAGTAGAAAGTTGAGTGTTCATCTGGTCCACTTCAACGGCATAATCAGCCTCCAGCCCCGTCTTTTCCTCCTTAAGATTTTCAACTTGCTTCACCAACATATCTTTAGCCTTTCTCTCCTCTATCAGCAGGGTCTCCATCTCATTACTCATTTTGTCACCTTCCGCCTTCTCCTGCAACAAAATATTGACCCTATCCGCCAGCATCCTGTTCTCCTCATTTAGGGCATTGACCTCCATCGCCGAAGAGGAAGCCATCCCTTTGGATAGATACCAAGTCTTCATTATATGAGGAAGGGAAATGGATTAATCTTCTCATAAAAACAATATGAATACAAAGGAATCAGAAAGGATAAACCAATACCAAAAGTTGGTCCCTGATTTGCTGCCGGTGAAAATATTCTGAATCTAAGGGTGAAGAGGTTGGCGAGATGCTAGCAACTTCAGGAGATGAGAGAGAAAGACCAATAAGCTTATCAAAATCAGAGACTGAAGAGGGAGGTGAAGGAGAGATAGGAGGCTGAGAAGAGGAAGACATCGGAAGACTATGCCTTTTCCCGCCTAACTCGCCGAAAGTATCGGGAAGAACATGGCTGCTTACGGCCTTACCTTTCAGTGAAATATCGGGGGGGGGGGGGGAACGTCCACATTGACCACCTGATAATCATCTATGGTAGAAGGATCAAAGGTCTACCTTGTTTTCGAGGAAACAACAATGTCTTCTGAAAAGCTAACTGACTTATCATGTCTGGGTTTCTTTGATGGTGATTCATTATCGGTATTGGCAAGCCTCTTTATAGCTTGGGCGCTGGACCGGCGGAAAGCTGCGAGGGCAGACGCATCCTGAGAAGTTGAAGATCCTTAACAAAAGAGGAGTTAAATTTGAAAATAATAAAAACAAGGAAGCAAGAGAAAAAATGATAAACGTTGTCTAATCAAAAAAATATAGTCTTGTCCAAATCACCTGGATGGATGGGAGAGCCTGTGTTGAACAAGCTAGAATTCAGCAATAGTCATTTAGGACTAGAAAATTGGATGGGAGGTTGCCCCAATATTTTATGCCCAGGGGGAATCAATCCACATTGATAAAGCCTGTCGGTAGTTAAGAGGAATGGCCGACACATATGCTCCACCGGTGCTTCTAAGATAGCCTCGACAACATGGGCTTCCTCCGTTGTTAAAATCATATCCTTAGAGGGGAGTTCTGTGATAAAAGAAAGATATAGGTCAGCAAAAGCCTCAGACATAAAATATTTACTTTCTGGAACGAGAAGCCTACCGTCATCAACAAATTTTCCCATTATGCCGGGAGGACATTTAACAAGAAAAAATTGATCTTCCCGTGGCCTAGTTTTGCTAATACTATCGCTAACCACTCTTTACAGGATTAGCCCTCTATATCGGCGACTTTGAACTTTTAGAAAATTGGACCATATGACGAATGAGTTTAGGGCTTACAGAATCCTGACCTGATGCAAGCGTTGGGGCCTCCAAGCATAAGAGAGTTGTGTATGTTTTGGGTGAGAGTTGAATGGGAGCAACTTTCAAATCAACTAAGAGCTTGTGTAGAAAAGGTGGGAAAGGAAGAAAGCATCCATGCTGGATATGAATTGCTAAATAAGCAAAATACCCTTCTGGAAGGTTCTTGGATAATTTGAGAATAAGCCACAGTGGCATCGATACCCGATATGCCAAAACTATCCAATATGGCCCTCATGGAACATTGGGAAGTAAACAAAGGCGACTTTGGAGCAAACACTTTCTTAGGACGAGAGACCATAGAATCTTTGGTCTTCGCCTTAGCAGAACTTTTGCTAGACATGATTCTGCCAGGTGACATCATTCCATCACAGTACCATTAGTATACTTACTTCTTACACAAATGCATGAATAACATTTATGAATAGGTAGAGTATTATTTTATTTTATCTTGTTCACAAAAAGCTCAATTTGTCATAGGATAAACCGAGTCCAGGTATTGAATGCAAAAAGAGTTATGCATAATGTAATTTCATTAGTGATCATCTAGGCTTTTAATAACAAGGGAAAAACATATCCTAGCATCATTAACACCACAATGGGATTACGTCAGAATTAGATAATTCCACGTTGTCATCGAAAACTTAAGTGAAACACTAACAATGAAGGAAAATTAGCCCTAATTATATTAGAATCATTTCATTTCGTATCGATGGCATAGGATCTTAATTTGTGAGAAAATTGTTTCTTTCTTGTGTGTCTTGTTTTGTGTATTGTATTTTCCTAAACAAAGTAACCTGTGAAACAGATGGCTGCTAATGTCGGACATTAAGAACAGTGAAAAAGAGACTGTTGCCTAAACCTATTTTATGATTAGCATAATCCTAATCGACTCCCCCGACAATTCTGGCACATAATTAAGATTACAACTTATATAAGAAGTAAAAATACTCACAAAGAATCAAGCTTGGGTTTTCAAAAAGAAATTGTTGAGCAGCTTCTTAGAGAAACAGTAATCTTGTTCGAGAATTTGATTTGCAGGTGAAAGGCGGAAATGAGAGAAGAAGAATTTATGTTCAAATTTCAAGACCGAACTGAACCGTACAGGCAAAGATCAATCAACGCTTCCGATCAAGGGAGAACAAAAGACTCCAAAGTGACACTTCGGAAAAGACAAAAGTTAGACTTGAAAAGTCGAAAACACCCCTTCACTAGGGGGACAAATGTTACTACCAAAATTAACTCTGAAACCAGCTAACGGTAAAAGGGTATCCAATGAACACAAGTACGAAGGAATAATCCGAAATCTACACAAACCGCCACCTTCTTAAGGGAAAGGAGCTCAAAACCTACGGAATGCCAACAGAATCTATCCGGCAGGGCATACCCGGCGGGGGTTTCTATAGAGAAAGGTCATTTGAATTAGAAGCTAAGAAAGAAAGAGGCAAAAGTTGCACTAACGGAAACCTGGAAAGGTGGAAGGGTTGTCGGCTTTAACCCGCTTAATACTAACACACCAAGGTATAAAGACATCAAGGATATCAAGCCTAAGATGCATAAAGATTATCCAGAACCAGCTTCTGAAACATCTACTACATAAACACCGAAAGGTCACGCTGATAAACAACAGGAAGCTCGCCCGGAGTCACCTTCCGGAAGATTAGGCTATACCCGGAAACTCCATCGGAATGCAAACCGGAACCCTAGAAAGGATACATGCTATCCATACTAATCTACTTAGTACAGACACCGACAATGGTTCCGAACCGGCAGCTATATACGTACATATTAAGGACAAGCTCCTATGAGTATTCATAAGAAAACCGGAAGCCTACAATCGAAAGATTACAACCGAGAGCATACAGCCGAAGGTTCAAATACCTTTCTAAAAGCTACTACATCAACAAGCTCATACCATTCTCAAACAGGCCTCAACTTACGGGGACCTTCTGTACAAAAGCTACAATCAGCACCATAACGCGGCTAGAAGCCAAGCACCCGAGACCGAGGGGAAAAGTGGCCATCAAGAGGCTCTTGCTGGCCTAACGGCCCAACAGCAGAAGGAGCTCTGATTTCTCTATAAATAAGACCCCAGGGGTCACACTTAAAGGGGGATTCTCATTCTAATTTTTGTACTCTTTTTTCTCTAAAAGTAAACTCTAATATTTAGATCCATATGAGGATTTCTTCTATCCTGTTCATGTATTCTAAATCGAAGATTAATAAAGAGCGAATTTATATTTATAGTATTTTAGTATGAGTTTATCATGCTATTTCTTAATTATCATCGCTGCAATTTACTATTTGTTCCCTTCATATGCATGAACCATTTCCCAAACCTTTCCGCAGATCAGATGAAACACCCCTTTCTATATGCCTACACCCTTCCTACAAGCTTAGGCCCTCCCTACGAGTTTAGATCTTTCAGCGAGCTTGGTGCAAAATTACTTTCTACCATCCGTTAAGTCCTTTATCAAGGGTTGTGTTTAATGATCCTTCTCCCAAAGGTAATTATTGGTTTTCGAATCGTTTGAGCATGATATTCACACCGTTGAAGGAAGAGTAACTATTCTTTCGGATTCTAGACCTTGATACCTAAGGATGGTGATCTAACCTAAACTTGCAAAGGATGGACAACCCATTTTCCCCTTAGGCCCATTCTCATTGACTTATCTCCGGTGTTGACGAAAAATATCGTTAACAAAGATCAAACTGGGAGGTTGGAAGAAAAGGGGTCAGATCGAAAAGGCAATCTATAATTAAAACACGGTGAAGTCACAATGACGAAATAAAAGCAAAATTGGAATAGTGAAGAGAAAAGGTGGGTTGAGTGGAGAGCAAGGTTAAGGAGAATGTTTCAGTTGAAAATGAAGAAGAGGAAGAAAAGGGAAGATAATGCTTTGTCTCCATTAACAATTTTCACCGTGTAAACTTGTATTTTTCTTGATTAATAAATATTCCATCCTGGTTGTCTTATTTGTAAGCCTAAGAAGAATGTAAGTTCAGCCATATGACTCTTATCAAATTCTCATGTAAAAATATTTGAGATTTCTTTATTTATTTTATTATTTGTTGATCCACAAATTATATCTTCAACGTAAATTTGTACTAATTAAATATTGTTTTTATTTCTTAAAATGAAAGTGCGTTATCTACTTTACCAATTTCGAAGTTAAATTGTAATAATAAGTTCTTAACATATCATATCAGGCTCTAGGAGTTGGCTTTAATCCGTATAATGCTTTCTTTAATTTATATATGCAGTTTCAAAAAATTTCGTCTCCAAAAAGATGAGGTTGTTCTACATATATGTCCTCTTTAACATATCCATTTAAAAAGGCACTTTTAACATCCATTTGAAATAGTTTGAAATTATTATGATTAGCGAAGGCTAGTAAAATTATAATTGCTTCTAATCGTGCTACGGCAACAAATGTTTCATCATAATCTATTCCTTCTTCTTGTCTGTATCCTTGTGCAACTAATCGAGCTTTATTTCTTACTACATCACCAAGTTCATTCATTTTATTTTTATAAACCCATTTAGTTATGATTACAGCCTTATCCTCTAGTCTAGGAACAAGTACCCATGCATCATTCCTTGTAAATTAATTCAATTCCTCTTGCATAGCAAGGATCCGTGAGTCATTTGATAATGCTTCTTTTGGATTCTTAGGTTCAATAATTGAAATAAAATCTGAATTACTCGTATTATTTAATTGGTTTCTAATCCTAATGACAGATTCAATATCCCTTAGGATATTTTCTACAAGATGGTCTATTAGAAGTCTAATTCTTTTATTTGGTTGATTAATTTCATTATTTATTTCATCAATCTCATTTTCACATTCATCTTAGTTATGTTGTGTTATATTCTTATAATTTTCATTAAAAGATACATTTAATGTCTCTTCTATAGTATTAGTTCTTAAATGAAAACTCTATATGCTTTACTTCTTTCTGAATATCTAATGAATATTCCTTTATCAGATTTAGAGTCAAATTTATCTAAATTTTCTTTAGTGTTAAGGATAAAACTTTTACTTCCAAATATTTTAAAATACGATACATTTGGTTTCTTATTATATAAAAGTTCATATGGTGTTTTATGAGTTAAGGGTCTTATTAAAATTCTATTTAACATATAACAAGTTGTTGCAACTGCCTCAACCCAAAAATTTCTTGGTAAGTTACTATCTGATAACGTGATTCTCTCATATTATTGAACTGACCTATTTTTACGTTCAACTACTTCGTTTTGTTGAGGGGTTATGGGGAAAGAAAATTATGAGTTATATCCTTTTTATTACAAAATTTTCATTTTCGAACTCTCCACCGTGATCGCTGCGTATCGTTTTAATTTTCAAAGATAATAAATTTTGAATTCTTTTAGCAAAGGTTTTTAATTGATTAAAAGCACCACTTTAATTTTTAAGAAACAGTGTCAAAGTGAATCTAGAGAAATCATCAATTATTACATAAACATATCTATTATGATTTATCGATTGTGCTTGGGATGGACCGAATAGATCCATATGAATTAACTCTAACGGTTTTGAGGTTGTAATTTCTTCTTTTGATTTAAATGAACTTCTTTTTAATTTTCCAAATTGACAAGCGTCACATAAATTATTTACTTTAAATTTCATTTTAGGTAAACCTCTAATTGCTTCTAATTTTTAAATTCTGGAAATATGTTCAAAATTTATATGATCGAATCTTTTATGCCAGATTCAAGGGTCACTTGTATTGGCAACAAGACATAAATTATCGTTAGAAGTTTTCATACATAGTATATAGATATTTTTCTTTCTTTCTCCTTCGAATATTATTTTTGAGTTTTTGTATTCTATAAAACATTTATTTGTTTCAAATTTGATTTTATAGCCTTTATCACATAGTTGATTATACTTAGTAAGCTATGTTTTAAATTCCTAACTATTAAAACATCAGAAATAGTAGGAGTTTCAGAATTATCGACATTGCCGATGCCAATCTTATATCCTTTAGAATTATCATCGAAATTAACCATTCCTCCATCTTCATATACTAGATTGTTTAGTAGTTTTGCATTTCCCGTCATATGTCTTGAACAGCCACTATCCAGTATCCATTTATACCTTTTGATTTCCACCAATTGACTATCAAGATTTGAATTTTCAACAGCCATGAAACACACCTTTTCCTGTATACAAAAACGATCCAGTAGATAACTTGTATTTTCAACAGGATAAAATGCAACTCATGTAATACTGATGCAATGCATAAATTTAAACTAGTGTTATGAATCATTTCAAAATTTTCCATTTAATATTTCCAAAATTCAGATGATGAAAATTTTGAAAACCTATGCTCTGATACTAATTGTTAGAGTTGACAATCAAGGATCTTACTGCCAAACAAACACTAGTAGGGCGTGAATAGTGTTTTAAAGAATTTATAGAAATCTTAACCAATTATCGATTACTCGTACTACTATATGAATCAAAGAATGAATATTATAACAGAAATGATCATAGATGCAAATATAAACAAAAGTAAAATGCAAAAAAAGAAATAACACACCAGATTTTATAATGTTTCGGACTGCTCCTACGTCCAATCCCGCACAACGCTGGATTGTACGAAGTTTTATTAACATCAATATCCAATTACAACACCCTTTATTTCACGGGCTACAAGGTTAACACCCCTCTTTTCCTTGATTTCACGGGATACAAGGAACACCCCCCCGCATTTCCTTGATTTCAGCGCTACAAGGAATACACCTACACCTTTCCATATTATTTCTGATTACAATTGCCCTATAACTCTCGAGTAGCACCTCCAAACAGAGAGTATTCGATAAGAATGAAAATAGAAGAAGAATGATATAGTTTTTCTTAAAATCGGTAGAGTATAAGTGTATAATCTTGGAATTTTTAGAATAATAATGGTGGTATGTTAAGGGAGGAAGAAGATGATGATAAGTTATTAAAAAATTCGATTTTAAGGCCTTTTATAGTGTTTTAAAGGGCGTAACCGTTTCCGAAACGTTTTAAAATGAAAAGACACAACCTTTTAAATTTAAAAAATATTACTGTTATGTGTTGACATACATGTTTGTGTATGTCGACATGCACCTTGTATTTTTGAATTTAAATCATTTTTTAAGGTACTTAAACTAATATATGTATTCTGGAAATTCCTGAAATAAAACTAGTTGTTAAAATATTGTTTTTCAAGTATAAAAACATAATAAAATATTACTTAAACATATGATTAAAAACTATATATATAAGTAATATAAAACTATATAATATAATTATAGACATATATATAGGAATTTATAAAGATATATATATATATATATATATATATATATATATATATATATATAAACTACATACAAAAATAAGAAACTTATAAATTAGGAAATATACATTTGAAATCTTAAGTTTGAAATCCTTGGATGAAAAAATCATTTTGAGAGGAGTTTGAAATCAATTTGAAAAGAGATAATTCAAAAACAGAGTTTGAGTGCTATTCAGAGTTTTACATGATATCTAGACTCTATTACCCTGATAGTCTTGGAATCTTGAACTCTTGATATCTTGATACCCATGAGCCTTGATTCTCCTTTGAAACTTTGAATCTCTTAACTATACTGTCTTCGATATCTATTACCTACATATAAATTCTGTATACACACACACACACACACACACACACACATATATATATATTCCAGATAAAAGTGTTAGTATATATTTTATAATCAATAATGATGATGATTGGAACAAAGTTGTTGTCGTCAAAACATCATCAATTCTTCAACAATAAGCTAATAAGAAATAAAAAAATGTTGCTTATGTTTTCTTATGCTGGTTTTCCAGTCTGACCGGGTTGTTATTTCACGATAATGCTCGGGTCAGATTGAGCATATTTAATAGGTTGATTAGGCGCTTGGAGCTTAAGAAAAAAGCGGGAGGCAAGATGTACTTACGTATTGTCCTCGTATAGGATTATCAACAACATTCTTATCATCGATAGTTTTATGAGCAGAGGAGATTTCATCACTCCTATTTTTCTTTGTCAACCTTGTCCTCACTTGAGACGTTTTAGTATATGCAGGAACTTGGCTAGTGGTGTTTTGTTCCTTATATTTTGTATTCTTCCACAGAACCACTATATGCATTGTCATAAGTGGTTGCTTCCACGCTTTCTTCAGGAAGGTTAATAGTCAAAGTTGAGCCTACATGTTTTCAGCTGCGTTAGAAGGCTCTAATTCTGATCAGATAGTAGTTCGCCTTCTTTGGTTATGTTCTCTATTCTATTTCTTATATGAAGTGAGTCTGAGTTGAGTTTCTCAATTTTTATTTAAGAGCTTGGGGTAAATTTGCTTCTGATGGATTGGATTTCTCTGAGTTTGGAGCACAAATTCATCATTTTTCTACCATTTAAATTAATATAAACCAACATATTTTGCAAATTTTCATGGGCTCAACAACAACTACTATTGAAGTGTATTAATTCATTTCTTCATTATCTAGTTATTTTTATTTTATTTTAAAATGATATAGTTTAACGGTCAATTTCTCCACCACCATTGTATGGTTATATTACAGTATATCTAGATTTATATGATTTGGGCTGTTGTGTCAAACTTTAAAGTTTAAAGTTTATTGCCAATTATTACAGTATATCTAGTATTTTATTTCTCCACCGCAATATTGAGTTACGCAAAATTATTGCCAATATATATCGGTGGGGAAAAAAGAAAAAAGAAAATCCCTATAAGCAGAAGCTTTAAAGTATCGGAATGTAGGGTTTAGTCTCCAAGCCAAAGTTTAGCGGGCTATCCACGTAATTCCTATTGAAGAATTCAACAACGACCCATGAAATGTGTCTTTTTCCCTTAGCCAAGTCTAGAAGAAAGAAAAACAAACATGGAGTTTTTACGTGGCCAGTGGCATGATTGACCAAAGAAGCAAACATAACTGGCTGTAAAGGAATGTAGTTTGTCACATTGCCTCTTTCATTTGAGTATTATATATATATATATATATATATATATATATATATATATATATATATATATATATATATATATATATATATATATATATATGGCAGGTTCGAGGCACTCGTAACAGTGCAACACCCTAAATGTCCCTCATTCTACACCAAGCATTTCTCCTTCTCTCTCCTTCCACTAATTCTCTAACTTCTCACTCAGGTTCTTTAATATAAATCGGTGGTGGATATGATGAGACATTTGGGGTGCTCCATTTTTGGGGTGCTGCCGATCCCTTGCATATATATATATATATATATATATATATATATATATATATATATATATGTATGTATGTATGTATGTATGCATGCATGCATGCATGCATGCGATTTTCAACATAAAATGAAATGGTGTAAGAATGACTAAAAAACATAGACTAGTTCAACTGTGCAGGCGAGACCAATTCTTTTGTCCTCGTTTCCCCTGTCCTTCATGTCCCTTCAATCAAATCTCTCAATTTCCGCTTTTTTGCATTTAAATCCCTCGACAATTCAGAGATTTAACTGTA
This sequence comes from Allium sativum, assembly GCA_030737875.1. NCBI lineage: Eukaryota > Viridiplantae > Streptophyta > Magnoliopsida > Asparagales > Amaryllidaceae > Allium > Allium sativum. The sequence goes on from CM060909.1 coordinate 166,471,091, forward strand.
AAAGGTGAAAATCAGGGAGGTTGTGATTGAGCGGGACACGGAGGGATAGAGAAAATGAGGACAAAACAATTGTTGCGCTGTGCAGGCATAGGCATAATTTCCTTTCTTAGTATGAATGTTTCCTTCTTGCGTAGCCGATTTATCGATTGGAGAACTTTTCACAGAATGGCACTCACCTTTGTAAAGCCTTTGTGCCCTTGACAGTAAATGGGTGGCAGGCCATTCATTAATATTGTAAACTGTAGGGACGCGGGATGATGATGGAATGGCTGGCATTGACGGATATTTGTTCACCAAACCCACGTTGTTTAAATTACCAGTACTGCGCAACGGTGAGAAAATTGATAGTTTATATATATATATATATTATTCGTAAAAACATGTTTTTTTCATGATTTTAATAAAATGCATAATAATAATATATTTCACATAATATTGCTTCTATTACTGCAAATAAAAATATTGATTTTGGAGCTAAAAAACAAAACTAGCACAAGCTTTTAAACAAAAAAAAAACGCAAGTTTAAATTTTCAAACATAGATTATTTTGCTGACACTTTCATTCGTATAATAATATAAATTACATACATTAACAAAAATTTGTTTTTTTACATTTAGACATGTCAAATGGGTTGTGTTGGATCAAAATGGATTCAATCAATATTGATCCAATCTATAAATGATCTAACCCATCAAACTTTCTATTAAAAAAAAGAAATATTCTAATCCAACTCATTTTATATATACAGGCCAACCTATTCAACCCACTTAAATAAATACATCAAAATAACATAAAAACTATGCAATTGTTTAATGGAAAAACATAGTAACAAATAAAACTGCATTAAAAAAAACCCGCACCACTGGATAAACTGCTCTGGATGTAACAATAATTGTCACATTTATTACAAAAACTACATCAAATAAAATGAAAATTGGAACAAATAATTCTGAGCCTACAACAAATAACATGGGAACCACAGCGAATATGTTCTGTTACATAAAATGTCAAGTAAATAACAAAACCTGAAACTACAACAAGCAAGATCCAAAACACATAAATACAAATACACACATCGCACACTACAGACTCAGGCCTTGTTGCATCTTCATAACTTCATTATAAAGTTCTTTTTTACAACCTAAATAGAAGTGAAGATGAAATGAATAATGTCATAAAACAAGTTATAAATATTTTGTATGTTTAAAATGTTTACTGCTATATATGATACATAACTGATCATATACTGGACAATTATAGTATGGTTGCACTATCAACAATATACGCTCAATATACTGTTATTAAAAGGAAAGCCAACAAGTAAATAATTTTAATATGTATTTTTGTATAAACAGATCCAAGTAGAGCTTCTATCAAGGGTTCAAATACACGTAATTTTTTAGATTTTGGCTGGATTAGATTAGGAAGTTGCATAACCTATCCATTTCTTTCAGATACCATATCCTGGAACAACTCGTAAAAGACACAAACAAAAGCACACCTAAAAGAAATTTATCATAGGAGTAGCACTCAAAAACAAATGGAGACAACAGTACAAATCATAAACGAAGACATATGCACATAGTGGTGAATGGTACATTATTATTCAGTAACCATAGTACAAAATTACACATTATACCATGCAGGTTTTTATAAATAGTTTAGGAAATGGTTTGAATGTATTATGAGTTAGAAAATAGCATAAATGGGCAAGTTTTCCTTTTAAATTAAAGTGGATCCAAATGCGCTTGAGATAGCATGACTTGAGGATACAAGCTGTGACTCGAGGATACAAGTTACCAACAAAATAATAAAATTCAAAGCCCCATAAGCATTAAAAAAAATCAAGGTAATCAAGTTCACTGATTTGGCTAAATGGAAGGAATCAAAAACTGGTTCAATTCAGAGTAAAAATAACCGAAATACAAAGGGCATTTGAAACGTTGAACTAAAAGTACTAATTCCAATTATTATGTTACTTATATTCCTTAGTAGATGTCGCACTAGACAATAGGAAAATAAAATACTGATTTCAGTTTTCAACGCATCATCTTTAGAATACATGCGGATAAACCAAAAGAAAGAAGCCTCAAACATAAATGGATAAATGCTTATGTTTCTTAGTTGCATAATGTAGTCAAATTTGAAGCACTGAACAATTCAATTCAAAACATCAAAAAACAAGTAAAAATAAATGGTTTATAACAAAAAATGCACAAATAAGCTCGTAAGCTACTTTATTTGAGATTTCAAATTTAAGCTTGAAATCCAATAATTTTTCATAAAACACTAAATTTGGTTTAGAATAGTAAAAAGTTCTAAAGAAGAAGAAAATGTTCGATGTAAACATGTGGTATTATGTATTCAAGTCTTAGTCCATAAGTATTGATGTTTTGATTAAAAGGGAAGGCCTACTAATCATTTTCATGTTTCTTTAGTAGAAGATGAATTTAAATACTCAAATTGGGGTTTAATAATTTTAAATTAGGCAGAGTATCAAACTATATATGATTCTGCATGCATCAAAAAAAAATAACAACAAATTATATGAATAGTGTGAAATGAGATAAAGAAAAGCATATCGACAACGGTGAAGCTTCGCCCAAGCGCATTTAGAAACATCTAATTCAAAGTTCATTCATTTGCATTTTGCAACATAAGCATGGAAATAAGTTCTAAGTTAGCTAGTTCAATATCTACAGAACAAAGGACTTTCTTTTACAAATGAGACACCTACCTTTCATAAATCCTGGTGATGACTTAAATGTCTAATATCAATTCTCTATCCTATGTCTTCACTCTTAGGAAGGAAATATAGATGTCATTCGATTCTTTATTCAACATCTCTGAGCTTTATGTTTATGATAGTACCCTTTTAGATCCTTAAAAAAACATATAATAGCTAATTCCGTACTTAAATCACATATCAACAGCAGACAAGTCTGGCTAACAATCAATTGTGTATTTGATATAAACCTAAAATTAAACCAGAAGACAACATCCAAAAAGCATAAAATGAAATGTGAACATTGTGGGTGAAGAGTTAGCAGGGAAGAGGTCTGGATGGATTAGCGTACACATGTTCATAATTTGTCTTTTGTAATATGCAAGCATGTGTTGAAAGTGCTCATATTACTTAAAATAGGGGGTCATTGCCCTCTTATTTAGTCAAAATCAGCAGTGATTAGAGTGGGGGTTGGGGGGTGTATGCATGTATGGATGTATGTTTGTATGTATGCATATTCATGCATCCATAAACACTGACAGCTAGTCTGTATGTATGGTATGTTAAGATATTATATAGTTATTACTTAAAATTTTCCAAGTGATTTCAGTACGCCATAGATGGCCTATGGCAACCCCAGAGAAGTGACGCAGTAGGTGCCAAAAAGTGTTTCTATAGACAAAAAATGATCTGTGGCAACACTTTTTTGGAGTTGCCTTTTGCCGCGTTGCCTTAGAGTCAAAGGCAACACCTTTGCGACCCTATGACAATATCGGTACAGGTGTTGTCACAGGTACTAGTACAACAAAAAAATACCCTTTCACAACTTCCAAAAACAGTTGTAATATGTCTATTACAGCTGGCATGCATCACTAGTTATAATGCAATCGTAATAAAGTCAACCTTTTTTACAACTGTTTCTAGCAGTTGTTAAATTTTGTTTTACAACTGCTAAAAGCAATTATATCTCAACTGCTATTAATTAAAATTTCCATAATATTATAATAAATATTGTTATAACATAATATTTTGTCCAAAATAATATTTTATTTCAACATTTCAAATAGTACAAAATTTTTGACTCCATTATTGTAAATTCACTCGTATATTATACAATCAATCATATTTACATACATTCCTCATTAAATTGTCACTCGATTCACTCATATACATACTCACACATACAATCATAAGCAAGAAAAAATACACGAAAATGATTATGTAAACTACTACCTTTATTTTTTCCTTTTGGATGATTTGCTCGCAAAGTATGCGCAACTTCTCCAGTTTAATCATAAATGAGCAAGACCCTTATAACTGTAATATGAGAAGAGTTAAAGACTAAAATTTGATTTGATTATTTCAAAATAGATAATAATTATCTAACTAGTAATTAAAAAACATAAGAAAAGTCGGTGAATCGAATAACGACCGTTAGCCTTTACGGTTGTATATCTCCATCTACTGAAACAAACTATCAGAGCTAGAATCTCTGTTTCCGTCGACTTATAAAATGAGGATTGTATCCTATTGACAACATATGACACAAGGAATTATATCCTTAAGGGTGCAGACTGTGTGATCATGTTGCTCTAATTTAAGTGCAACCAGTGTGATGGCAAAACAAGATATTAATGAAGAAATAAGATGCAGGTTCCATTTATATATCAACTAAACATCGTAAGAAATATTTACCTGCACATGAGGATAGTTCTTAGCGTTAGGGTACTCTTTAGGATGTTTATGTGAAGTCTGTCTTATAACATAATTTTCATGCTCTATTTTTCTATTACTCATTTCCTAAATCCTAATTCACCTGATTCTTTTTTTTAAAGCAAGCAAAAATGTTATCGATAAAGCATGTAATTGAATATAGAAGAAAGATTACTTGAATGTAACTTCAGTTTTACCTTAATAAGAAAGTCATTAAATGTCTCCATAGCATCTTCACATGTTGTAAGGCTGCAAAAGTAACAAAAAACAAGGTTATCATAATCAGAAATAGAAAAACAAAATAAAATAAAACAAACCATTTCTTGGTTGAATTTGCATGAATGATAAGAATGCATACCCCCTAAGTTTCCAAGAGACCAGCTACCAAATATTTTGCAAATTGGGTAGAAGAAACCCAAGGTGGCAATTCATTTGCACTTCCGTAGTTAAGTGAAACTTCAAAGTTTGCATATGTACTCAGTTAAATGCTTTATACAAGGAAAAATCTTATATTAGTTTACTCGCACTTAGGTACATATCATATGTACACTGCCACATTGTCATATTACTGTGCTATTATTTCAGTAGATATACAAAATTTTAATACAAATGTTACACCAAAACAAGGTGATATCATCAAAGGAATTTAAACAAACTGTATGCCTCATTTTATGATTCCAGTACATTGGAAAACATAATATTACTTCTCAAAAGAAGTACCACGCCACTCACTTAGACACAACACTTATTTTTATACAAAACATGGCTCTTCTTATTCATCCATTTTCTATGGAAGCCAAACTAAGTCTTAGAATCATACAACTTTTAGAATTAAAATATGGTTTGTACCCTTTTTCTTTGTGCATCAGTTCTATAAACATGGATGGGTCTGCCATATTGCCTAGTTTGCACTAGCTATAAAGCATTGAATTCGGCCATACTTATATATACACATATACCAGCAATGAGCAGTAACATCAAAAACTAGCAGTATATATATCACGACACTACTACCTGATTCCTAAAACTTTCACGCAATTGCTCTTAGGTAATTATTTAGCATGACCCATGCAAAGTGCATTCAACTTAAGAGAGCTTTTGCTGCAATTCAGATTCATTCGATTCTTGAGTCACAACAGATTAACCAAGGCAGTTTCTCTAAGATATACAGGAATCATTTATCATACATTAATGTACTTAAAACAGAGCATGATATAGTCAAACTATTGCCTGGTGTGAGTAAGTTCACTTAATGCATGCCACTGAGATTGTAAAATTAGCCAAGTGTGTTACCTATATATATATATATATATATATATATATATATATATATATATATATACAGGGTTATTGGCAGTTTCTAGGTACTTGTTTCACATGGCACAGTCATGATATAGGAGGTGTGGGTGCTTATCAGTTTTCCCATACTCATTTCTTTCAGCAATAAAAAAACACATATACAGGCACAAATAACAGTCGGAGCAACAACAAAGAATGGCTAGAAATATCATAGCATAAATGAGATCAGAAGCACTTAGTGTATACGACTTATAAACAGGGTTTTCATCATTTATCTTCATTAATACCTTTAAGGGTCATAACATAGCATTTACAACCATTGCATACCCATCACCAAAATGTTTAACTCAATCATCACAGCCAATCATCCAATTCATCCAACACAATCAAGCATGGCACTAAACAAAACAGACATGCCAGTAACTAGAAGAATTAAGGCTGCCTATAATTAGGGCTTAATGCCAAATAGAAAGTGAGAATACTCACCTAAACTCTCGGCTTCCCTCTTCTTCATTCTCGATTTCGCCTTGGTTCTCAAAGGAGTTGTTGCCTTCATCTTGATTCCGTCCGCACTTTGTTTTGCGAGGAGACAGCCTTCGATTCCACGATTTGGCCTCCTATTTCTATTGCGAGAAAGCGTTGAAGTATGATTCTGGAAGTCAGACTGACGCATAACTGGATCGATCAACAAGGGAACGAGCGCACGCGAAATAGCTCCAGAGGGAAGAAGAACTGATGGAATCTTGAATCTGAATCTAGATTTGAATCTAATGACGATGACGAGGGTTTTCAAATACCCTTTTTTCTTATTTGGGGATTTCTGTAGGTTTCGATTTGATAATTTAGGGTTGGGGATAGATGGAAAGGGGATGAAAAGAGGCAAAAAATGAAAATTAGGGATTCCGAAATATTTGCGAAGTTTTGGAGGTGGGAAGGGAATGAAAAGAAAAGCGGGAGAATGAAAATAAAACTCAGAAATAGAGATGAATGAGGTGTGGATTGATGGTATGGATGAACGGTTGAGATTTGATTTTAACTAATTGTGAGGATCGCTGAGGTGTAATTTTTATCTTTATTTTTTACTTAGAATATATCTATAGCTATCGCAACACACTGCTGATATCTATGCTAACACATTGAAGCGTGCGTTGCAATAGACAAAAAACAGTATAGTAGTGGCAACGTTGTAGCTAGCAACAACATGGGTTTTCGTTGCGATAGGCAATCTATGGCGTAGTGTTTTTTCAATTTTTTGGATGCATCAAAAATGATTTCTAGTTTGAGTCCATTTGATTTCTTTTGAACTGAGCTTAAACATTTATACGGATGATTCAGTTGGACTGATTCACACCTCAACTTAATTCATCCATGACTTATTAAAGTGATTTTGCAGGGTTATTCGGCATGGCACTTTGTGTTAGTGGAATCAAATGCATAAAAATAGAAATATACAGAGATCCAACTACAGTAGTCATAGTTCCAGAAGCAGAAGCGAATCAAAAGATTCAGTTAAGATGTATCTATATGATTCCACTCCAAATTACAATGTAGTATTTGGGTAATGCTAATGCTGCGTAAATGTAATTTGGTATAAAGAAAATGTAAAATATTACAGTATATATGTAATTGTTTTCGTCATCTGAGGAAATGATTTATATATTTTGGATCATGCCACAGTTCTTAATATCTATGGTTTTTGAAATGTTTACTGCAGCGGGACATATAGATTTTTTGTTGACTTTTTTAGGGAGGAAATACTTCGGCATTTGCAACACTATGTTATAATGTTTACTAAGTTCAGAACTGACTAGAGATATATTTTTTCTCCATAAGTAGTTAAACAGAATGAACTAGTGATATGTTAGAATACACAATTCTAATAAAGCTCCGCTTGCCTAGATGACCTATGTTATTTACCTCAATCACCATCCAACTAAGTCTGAGAAGTAAATATAAATCACAATCATGAACTAAAATATAAACCATCAACTATCTCATAAATCACAATCATATACAGAAGCATGTAAACTTTTTCAATTGTAGCTAAAATTTGATTGCAGTTGCAAACCATACAGAATTATTTGACTAAAAATATAAAATTAAACTCAGTAATAAAAATTCTGCAGGCTAATTTATTCAATCATAGCTGAAAATCGATTGGATAATGTATTAAGCATTAACACAAAAATCGGAACCATACTAATTCAAAATCGTACCTTATTTTCCATTATCGGTTACGAGAAACAGAATATCCAAACGAGAAGGTAGTTTCTTCGGAACTAATCCATCTGCAATATGAATAATGATGCATCATAAACCAGAATTTGTGATTTAGGTTAAAATCTGAACGATGGATCAATTACTGAGGCGTTGGCTTCTACGAAAGCTAGGGTATCGATAAAGTGTAATTCGAGTTAAAATCTATCTGATATTTTTTTTAAAAGGAGATTTTATTGGAAGTTGAAATTTAAAAGAGACCAGAAGGAGATATTTTCCAAACGCAAACTAAAATAGGGGAAACTGAATCGTAGCGAGACAGCAGTAGTAAATAGAATGAACATCTCGATAAACAGAATGAACCTGAGAGAATTCCGAGAAGAAGACAGACGTGGAGTATATTTCCTATATTGTTGTTCCGTGTAAAATTGGCACGTACAAATTGTTTTAGGCTCTCTTACAGTAGGGAAACCTCCCTAACGGTTGGTTTGATTACAGTAGAGAAACCTCCTTAATGGTCGGTTTGATTATCACATATATTACGAAGAAATATTTTACATAGGACCATTTTTTTTTGAATTTGTTCAGAAGGGAAACCGATCGGAGTCGTAAAACTCTCTCTAGTGCACCTTGCCTAATCCACGAACACAACATAAGTGGCTGATCTTAGCATATGCACATGGTAAGCTCTAAGCATGTCATTTCGGGTTTTGAACCCATGCCACTGTTACCATGGCGTAAGTACTTAACCGTTGGGCTATTGTTGCGGACTCGTAAGACCATTTCAATCACACATGATATTGTCTTCATAGTCTTAACAAATATATTTCACGCATATCTCAAACATATTATAACTCGTAGCACTCTTCAATCCCTATGTTATCTTAATTTAATGTTGTTAAATAGTAGATCCACCTATGTTCTGTTGCATATGCTAAATCAAAGTTTTCTAGCATTCGCTTTAGCAATATTAATATGTAAAGCTTGATTTGGCTAGTTCTCTTTTAAAACAAGTCAATAAAATTAGCATATAAAGCTAATTTTAACGCATAGATGTTTAGTATATAATAGAAATCTATAATAATCATCAAATCTAATATGTGTAACCATGATATTCTTTAATTTGATCATATAAGATTAATTAATATTAGTTTTTTCAATTGCAAAATGATGTGAGAATGAAAATAAATTAATTTTGAAATACTTGGTTTTATATCACACTAGCTTTTTTGCATCTCCGCTATATCCCCATCATACAATTTTTTATCTCTACTCCTATAGAATCACTAAGCGCTTTAACTGCACAGAGTTCTAAAACTACATGCATGGTCTTTTTTTAGCCAACTTAGGCTAAGTTGGACGAAACATGGTAGCACAATTATTGTTGCACACATTAAAAAAATGGCCATGCTAAGACGTAGTTTTAAATAATGCCACAACAAGTATAAATATCAAAATCCTTCTATCATGCCCGCTTTTCACCAATCCGCTTATTTTCCAAAACCAAATGCATTTTCAATTTTTTTCAGTTTGTTATTGTTTTTATTAAAAGCAATTGTTTTAGTAGATCTTTTTTTTTTTTTGAACTTAACGGTTGTGTAGAGGGGTACTACACAGCCGATTTGTATGTAATATAGAAATAGAGTAACATAGCAGCCAACAAGCTTGATAGATGGCCAAAATACAGCAAATTATGCATGCAGGCATGCATGCAAGAAGGTACGTAGCGCTAAGCGCAAATATATAGGTACATAGATAGTGAAACAACCACAAACAAAATGCAATACACCGACACGGGCTGAACTGAACAGCTCCAAGATGCAACTAAAAACTACTAACCAAAACAATGGCATGATCTTACGGGGTGTGCGAACATCATATAAACAAGAGGACGTTACCATGGGCGAGGGAAGGATCTTCTTTGGTGCATACAATCAAACTGGGAACTGCCGACCGATTCATCCCAAGCGAGTGTTGTACCCATGATGGCTGGATTGAAGGGTTGAACCTGTGTACCTATCTAGAGATGGTAAAAATAAGAAAATCTGTGGGATAACTGTAAGTATGTGGCAAAGCGTCCGTTGAAGCATCTATCGTTTTGTTCTAGCCAGATGGTTCAGACAAAAGCGACATAGAGATGATCCAGATTGTGAGATGGAGGTGAGTACTGCTAGTAGTCGAAGTGGTGGAGTTGCGGTGTGAGATGACCTAGGATATGGGTAGAGATCGAGACCTAGACATAGAAACTTGCGCCATAGTCATAGAAGAGGTGGGAGATGGATTCATTATCAAGATGACACAGAACGCATGTAGGAATCACTGAAACTACCTTATGAATCAACCTAACCTAGGTGTTGATTTTACCATGCACCAGACACCAAAGGTAGAATCTAACTCTTGGTGGTGCCTTGATCTTCCAGAGTCTAGGGAAGGAGAAAGGTCTACCAATGTCCGTGATGTAGCTGTAACAAGAGCTGACAGTGAAGCTGCGTGTATTATTGAGGAGCCAGTAAGCAACATCTGGAGAGGGAGTAAGGGCAGTTGATTGGATAACATGGAGGACATCCTGGATCTCCTGTAGGATGCGTGGGTGGAAGTACGATGTTGGAATTAGGACGGTGATGCCCTGCTGGGTAGCTTCATGTATTGTGATGGTAGAATTAGGGCAAGTGGAGAAAAGGGAAGAGATGCGCCAGGTGGCACTCGATGTAAGGTGTCGAGCCAAAGAGTACAAGAGAGACCGTCATCAACAGAAATGGAAAAAAGATGTTTGCTACGTGGCAAAGCTCTTAGAATACCACTCCATAAAGGCAATAGGCGGGCATGGGGTTGAGAGTGCAAGATGGAAATAGGTTGCCACTTGGCCAGGAGAGCATGATTAAGATGGCAGATGTCACAAATACCTAGCACTCTAGCCTTAACACTCAAGCAGGCCGTCCTCCAGTTGACAAGAGATCTAACTAGCCCTCCATGCTAAAGGAAGGAGCGTCGTTCATGGTCAATGCGGCTGATGACCCAGAAAGGTCTCCTATGCATGGAGAGCCAGTAAATAGGTAATGATGATAATAGGCCTTCACCAGTACCAACTAGCCAGCGGTTGAGAGGGAGGAAGCTTCCCCATGAGCCAATCTCATATCAATCTTAGATAATAAGGGCATCCAATCGCTGCGGCAAAGCTTGGTAGGGCGAATGGGAACGCCTAAGAGGTCATCGGGAAGTGTTCATGTGACGAGAAGGAATTTCGCTCGGTCCGAACCAGTTGCTAAACCGATCCAGACCGTTCGAAACGCCCTATCGTTTGAGAACAGGACAAAACAGAACGCATACAGAAGAACATTTCATTGTATATTACAACAATGCATCAGAATACAAGAATATACAGAGTATAAATGAATATTACACAGAAATATCAGAGATTTAAATTACATTTAAATACATAGCAGCGGAAAATAATACAATAGACAACTAGAAGTAGATATACGGATACAAAGCTTTCCGGATATCGTTCCAGCTGTAAACCAGGATCCTGTGAATATAAATCTGCAAAACCAAAACTACTAGCTGCCCGTGTCAAAATAAGGGCACCCAGAGTTTAGGTTAAAACAATAAACTCCAGGTCAGTCATGTGACTGGTGTGAGAACTAAAACAGTTATTAATCTTTATTTTCAAAGGTAAATCAAGGGACCACGCCGTATAACACGGAACGGGTTTCCTCCCAAGAATACCGGTGCATAAAACAAACAGCGCAATGCTAAATAAAGAAAAATGAAGCTATTATAAGACCCAGGTCCTATCACACAATGCAACGCAAGCCGGGGGATAGGGTTTTTACCTTATAATAGCCAAGAATGCTTGATACGTTTAAAAGAAATCATTTTGATACTATTATAGGTGTATAGTGTATAAAACAACTTCAAATCATAAGTATCAATCATAGGCGGCATGAATGCCCCATACCACTATGTCGCCATATATAGGTTATACAATCAAAATCGCAAAGTCACGTATTTGGAAATTGGATTTCCATCTATGAACCGAGGCAAAAGATAGTCCTCAACCGATTCGAGACGCTCTAGCCCGCCCCTCAGGACCCAGACTCAGGTGGGCCCTTGGATCCTCAAGGCCGGTCCACCGATGTGGATTAAAATGCCTGAACATGCGTTTCCCCGCCCTTTGGGGCGTAAACGAGCCAACTAAATGACTCCATCGGTTCGAGAACGACCGATCAATCCGAGGCGCCTCGCAACAGCAACAACCACATAAGTCAAACTCGTCAGGGCGTGTAAAACCACTGACGCCACTTCTAGCTAGAAAGAAACGCATGCCCTCCCTGACGTCCTCTCCCGTTTTTGGTTCATACCGGGTGTGAAACACGCGAAGGAAACGTTACACAAAGCTACGCCACAAAGGCCGTGCTTTGATCATCACCACAAGACTTTGCTTTTCAACAGAAGCCTCGATCAATTGCCACTTAGGCATGCCACACAGGCAATTCACTCCATGCGTTTGATTTCCATCAATATATGACCCCTGAGCTCGTACGTCTCAGAGAAGGGCGTTAAGCAAGAGAATAAATTCTCCGCCGCCAAACAGATATATATTTAATAGAAATCAAACACACAGACTAAAATCCAATGTCAGACACACAGTCCATTTACAAGTCCGTTCTGGGTCTGAACGAAACCGGAGGCACCTAGTACCCCGCATATCCATCGATCTCCAAGTACGTCTGGACGATCACCAACTGTTTCCATCTTCTTGGGTGTACAGCCCAATCAAGATCATCAGTTATCACCCAAACGACGTGAAGACCTCCGGTCTTCGACCATCGTCTTCATCTTCGACTTATCGTCGTATCAGTTATTCAGAATGGGATAAACCCGGTCTTTCCGAATAACTCGCGTATATTTTATAAAAGTGTTACACAAACACAACATACGCCTCATTCCAATTCATTAGTCACTAACCGTAAATTAATCAAGAGAATAATTCCCCAAACATTAACCCCGAAGGCCGAAACCAACATCAGATCAATATCCAGAAAACCATTCTGCTTGGCTAACCGACAGTTAGTTCCTAAATTTCACATTCATAGGGAAAGGTTCCCATTAATTTTATCAAAGATAAATTCTTGAATTTATGCTTTAATCTACTTTTGAATATCAATTCAAACTAGTCGGGATTAGCGAACCTTACCGAAGTAATCATTTGTTTTAATTTCCCAATCCCAACCTATTCATCCCATGAAGTAAAACTGGTTATACTTCATATCTAACACCACGGTGTTATCGGTAAATTCACTTACCATTTCACGTTCAAATCTAATTAAAGATTTAACTATCGCTTGGAGCAAAACTGGTGATACTCCATTCTCGATCATTTCAATCTAATTAAAGATTCATTAAAACTCCACTTAGTTTTAATCTTCGACTGGGTTAAAGAATCAGTGTCATTTAAACACGGTTCACGATAAACCCAAAATCACATTCCATTAATTATCGGGTTAAAGAACGAGTGTTATTTAAAACACTGTTCACGATAAACCCAAAAATCAATACCAATTCAATTCCAATTAAATATCATTTAATTGGTACACTTCATTAAATCTAAATAAAAAGATTTAATCTTTTCTCAACTGGGTTCAAGAACGGTGTTAGTGAAGACACCATTCACGACAAACCCAAATCACATTCGATATTCAATACAAGGCTCTGAATAGAAAATATCCCGGCTTATATTCAATATCAAATTCTACGATTAACAAATGTCGTATTGGAAATAACGATATAAATATATATCTTTCAAATTTCCATAATAACATCTGTATAATCACGAATTCCAACATCGAAATATTCCGAAGACAATTTCGATTCAAGTCCACTCCAATGCAATCATTGGAAATTTTGGTTATTTTTAAAACCCTTTTCAAATTCAATTTATTTATTTAAAAATAAATAGAATTATAATTCTAGTTCAAAACTAGTTCATTTCGATAAAAATCTATTTTTATCTTTTCAAATATGGAGTTTTTCATCCCAAATCTTCACAAATCATTTCTTATGATTTTACACAAATTATTACTATTTTTAATAATTTTATCAAGGCCCGTACAGTCGATTTCCATCAACGGCCATCGAACTGCACTTACAGCGACCTTTTTCAAATTTGATTTGGACATAATTCCAAATCCAACCGTTAGATTTTGAATTTCTAATATTCGTTAGAAAGCTCTTTTCGATACGAACCCAACGGTTCCGGTCTTAGGAGAATCCGACGGTCGGATCTCCCGTAATGTCCGTTTGAAATAAATGGTCGAAATTCACGAACTGCCGCGGCGCGGCGCGTTCTATTCAGGCCATTATATTATATATATAATATATATAATATATATTTCGTCGATTAATATTTAAAACGAATTATATAAATAGTTTTGAATTCGTTTCAAAAAAAAAAACATTTTCAACTTTCTTTTCAATTCAAATCAAAATTGAATTCTTCTTTATAAATTCGTTTTAAAATTCATTTCTATTCAATTCAAATTTCAATTCAATTTGAATTCATTTCGAAATCGTTTTCAATTTAAATCGTTTTCAATTCAATTCATTTCGAAATCGTTTTCAATTCAATTCATTTCGAAATCGTTTTCAATTCAATTCATTTCGAAATCGTTTTAAAATCGATATAAATATCGATTCACGTCAAAATGGCGTCAATCTAATCAACACGGCTTCATAAATTTCTATTTTTCAAATATTCTATTTCAAATATTTCTTTTTCAAAATAGTTGTTATTATCAAAATATTTCGTTCAACACATGACCAATCTCAATGAATGAGTACTGTCAACACATGAACTTTTATTTTATATCGATAAAGATGTAAATTTTATTATTAAAATATTTCGTTCAACACATGACCAATCTCAATGAATGAGTACTGTCAACACATGAACTTTTATTTTATAATATTCTTTATTTTTCAAATTGGAATGAGACCCAATCAATTACCATATAAAGTTAATTATATGGATTTTCATACAACACATGTATATCATAGCATTGAAAAATAATCAACCATCAACCAAAGTGCACTACACTGTATAAGCATCAAATATAGATATTCAACGCTTAAAACAGCCTGTCAATCAACCGATCGACATAATTAATAAATCAGGATGAGTGAACTTCAAATTTCATCCCAACACCCGTGTGGGGTTTCAAACAATCAAACACGCATTTTATTTGTGCTGTTGGGCGATGTGCAAAATTTATCGACCCAATCAATGTCCTTCAAATAGGTGTACATAAACAAACCGTCCGGCTTGTAAATGAATATTTATTTATTCACATTCACGTTAAAAATTATATTTTTAACGATAAAACATTTTATTTTAACATATGAATTTCTATTCAGTTCATTCTTTAAATAAAATGGTATTTTTATTTTTCTAACATATTTTAGAAAATTTCGGCGGCATAACGACACGATACTAGAAACGGGACAAGGCCTAGCCTTATCCCCGGTCTAGTGAAGGCCCACGCCATTCACACATCAATTTTAATCAATTTCCAATTCAACCAATCAATCAAATCCAAATCAAATAATCTAACCAACTACACAACCAAACAAACAAGTCCATGGTATGTGGACGGGTGTCGGGTGCTTCTAATAAGCACCGTCTGCATCCTAGTATATATATATATAACTAGAAAAAGAAATTGAAGAGTGAGAAATTCTCACCTATAGCTATCCTAGCTCCACGGCACTTCATTGATAGAAATCTTCTTCATCATCGCCTTTTTACCGTCTTCTTGCGCCCGTAGTCACTATATATATAAAAATCACACATTTTTATATTTCGATGTCTTTAAAATAAAAATCACATTTTTATTTTTTTCACTTTCAATTTAAAAGTCATATTTTTTTATAATCACTTCATATATTTGAAAATCGAATTTTTACTTCGGTATTCAATATATAAAAATCGAATTTTTATTTCAAAGTTAAAACCTTTTTCTTATATCAAAGTTAAAACCTTTTTCTTATATCAAAGTTAAAACCTTTTTCTTATATCAAAGTTAAAACCTTTTTCTTATATCAAAGTTAAAACCTTTTTCTTATATTAAAGTTAAAACCTTTTTCTTATATCAAAGTTAAAACCTTTTTCTTATATCAAAGTTAAAACCTTTTTCTTATATCAAAGTTAAAACCTTTTTCTTATATCAAAGTTAAAACCTTTTTCTTATATCAAAGTTAAAATAAAATCAGTTTTTAACATTATAAAAAAATCAGTTTTTGAACTTTATTAAAAAATCAGTTTTTAACATTATAAAAAAATCAGTTTTTGAACTTTATTAAAAAATCAGTTTTTAACATTATTAAAAAAATCAGCTTTTGAACTTTATTAAAAAATCAGTTTTTAACATTATTAAAAAATCAGTTTTTGAACTTATATTAAAAAATCAGTTTTTAACATTATTAAAAAATCAGTTTTTTGAACTTTTTTATAATCAGTGTTTAAACTTAAATATAATAACAGAAATAACATAATAAAATAAAAAAAAGGGGAAAGAAAGAGGGCTTACAGCTAATTTGATTTCGTTGGAGGAGGGGTCGTTTTGGGAGTCGGTGGAGACAAGGGGAGGTGCGGCGAGGTCATGCAGTCGGAGGCGGGCCCCCTCGTGGTGGCGCGGTGGTCTTCTTCAACGAAGAGAAGGGATGGAGCTGGCGTTGGTACGCGACGGAAAGGAGGGGTGCGGTCACCATCGCATGGAGGATGGAGGAGGAGGCGGTGAGGCGCGTGTCAGGCGGCGCGATGGCCAGCCGGGGGAGGAGGCGCGCGATTTGGATCTGAACGAGAAGCATCAGCTTTTTTTTTTTTCCTTTTTCTGTTAAACGAAAACGGGGGGGGGGGGGTTTGACTGAAAGAATGAAGATAGGGGGGGTTTATCGAAAAATATATATATATATTTATATAATTTAATTAATTATATTTTAATTTCCAAAAGCAACTTTTAATTTCGACTTCGAAACGAAACCCACCGCCCGTCGTCCATAGCGTTTTACCCCCATTCCGAACTCAATGGGATATGTATCGCAAGCTGATTCGATTGTCTCGAATAGTTTCCGTTGAATTTCCATTTAAATCATTATATTGAATTTTTAAACGTACATTTCAAATTACCGGGGTCACATACTAACTAGAAAAATTCTATAAAAATATTTTCTATCTTCGTATTGACGATACGGTCCTATCAAAACTAGTTTCGTCGAATTCTGAGACCGCTGGAAAAATGACCATTTTCCAGTCGATTAAAATCAACTGAAACTGGTCAAACGCGTTTTCCTTTGCCACGCTCACATATTGATTCGAAAAATTATGAAATTTGGAATCTAGCAATAACTTAACATCACGGACCTAACAAAACTGGTTTCGTCGAAATCCGAGGTCGTTTGCAAAATTGCTATCTTTAAGGGCCTTATATATATAAAAATATATATAAATTCCACAGCGACTATTTCTAATTTTAAACTGGACATATCTTATCATTTCTAAGATGAAATCTCAGTTTGTTAACTTCGTTACAAAGATATAGTTATACAGATTCAAATATTTCTTGTTTCGTTCAATTCTGACTTATATTGAATTCTGTATATTCATCTGAAATTAGAAATCGAATTTTCGAACTACCGCGCCATTTTCAATTCCTTTTATAATTATATATAATTATTATATATTCTAACGACGACGTATATAATATATACGTTCAAATTCTATTCAAAATAAATTTCTCGTCGATTTTATTTAAAATAATTCATTTTAAATAATCAAAATTCGCTAAAATTGCCAAAATAAAAATTTTAAACTGGCCCAGATTTTCCGGGTTGTTACAATCTCCCCCACTTAAAACTTTTCGTCCCCGAAAAGGAACAAAGTCGAAAGTGGTTTGATAATTCAACTCTACGCTCGATCTGGCTTCCATTCTCCAACTCTTTAGTTTCTGAGAATTTTCTAATTCTTCAAAAATTTGGCTAACACCCTAAATTTTCGAAAAATTTCGCCATAACCTCCCCTGCAATGGGAGCATCGGGGAATTTCAAATAGCTTCCCCGGTCCTTCAGATCTCAAAAAGAAAAAGAAAAAGCCAAGCGGCTAGCCAATAGGCTCACAAAATCATCATCACCCAAACAAAACAGGAAATTATGTAGTAAACATGTACCTATTTGTCGGGCAAACAAATTTTATTCTCTGGCTCTAGCCTCCTTGCTATGACCTGCTCAATGATATATATGTATATGCAAACAAATGCAACCAATTGTCAAAATAATTCAATATTTGTTTCAATTAGGCCTAATGGTTCAAAATTATCAAACAAATAAACAAACAACACAAACATCAATCAATTTGTGAATTAGAGTTTCAAATTCATAACTTTGATATATATAAAGAAAATCATGTTTTGATGCCAAATCACAACAATGTATTCTAGCTATATTAGTTTTGGTTCTCACACCAGTCTAATGGAAATATGTAGAAAATCACACCTTCGAAACTCGAATACCAATTCTGATGATGTCTAGACTATCATCAGAATCGTCTCCGGGCGACTAGAGTGTGACTCTATATCTATCCAATATATTAAAACTTCAAATACACGTGGATCAGACGTATACGCAAAGTCTATATATACTGGACTGTCCAAAATCAATATAAACAAATTATCAAATACGAATAGTTGATTTAAATTTTCAAAACAAAATTTGTTTTCACTTTAAAAATATACTCTTCACACTCGTTCTAGGATACTACTGATCCCATCTCTAACGAGTCATTCCCATTGGATATTACTAACCCAATATCTGATGAATTCTTTCATATGGTTCTAATGTGTCTTGTTCTCTGAGCTTTGTAAACCAAAGCTCTGATACCAACTGTGACGAGAAGGAATTTCGCTCGGTCCGAACCAGTCGCTAAACCGATCCAGACCGTTCGAAACGCCCTATCGTTTGAGAACAGGACAAAACAGAACGCATACAGAAGAACATTTCATTGTATATTACAACAATGCATCAGAATACAAGAATATACAGAGTATAAATGAATATTACACAGAAATATCAGAGATTTAAATTACATTTAAATACATAGCAGCGGAAAATAATACAATAGACAACTAGAAGTAGATATACGGATACAAAGCTTTCCGGATATCGTTCCAGCTGTAAACCAGGATCCTGTGAATATAAATCTGCAAAACCAAAACTACTAGCTGCCCGTGTCAAAATAAGGGCACCCAGAGTTTAGGTTAAAACAATAAACTCCAGGTCAGTCATGTGACTGGTGTGAGAACTAAAACAGTTATTAATCTTTATTTTCAAAGGTAAATCAAGGGACCACGCCGTATAACACGGAACGGGTTTCCTCCCAAGAATACCGGTGCATAAAACAAACAGCGCAATGCTAAATAAAGAAAAATGAAGCTATTATAAGACCCAGGTCCTATCACACAATGCAACGCAAGCCGGGGGATAGGGTTTTTACCTTATAATAGCCAAGAATGCTTGATACGTTTAAAAGAAATCATTTTGATACTATTATAGGTGTATAGTGTATAAAACAACTTCAAATCATAAGTATCAATCATAGGCGGCATGAATGCCCCATACCACTATGTCGCCATATATAGGTTATACAATCAAAATCGCAAAGTCACGTATTTGGAAATTGGATTTCCATCTATGAACCGAGGCAAAAGATAGTCCTCAACCGATTCGAGACGCTCTAGCCCGCCCCTCAGGACCCAGACTCAGGTGGGCCCTTGGATCCTCAAGGCCGGTCCACCGATGTGGATTAAAATGCCTGAACATGCGTTTCCCCGCCCTTTGGGGCGTAAACGAGCCAACTAAATGACTCCATCGGTTCGAGAACGACCGATCAATCCGAGGCGCCTCGCAACAGCAACAACCACATAAGTCAAACTCGTCAGGGCGTGTAAAACCACTGACGCCACTTCTAGCTAGAAAGAAACGCATGCCCTCCCTGACGTCCTCTCCCGTTTTTGGTTCATACCGGGTGTGAAACACGCGAAGGAAACGTTACACAAAGCTACGCCACAAAGGCCGTGCTTTGATCATCACCACAAGACTTTGCTTTTCAACAGAAGCCTCGATCAATTGCCACTTAGGCATGCCACACAGGCAATTCACTCCATGCGTTTGATTTCCATCAATATATGACCCCTGAGCTCGTACGTCTCAGAGAAGGGCGTTAAGCAAGAGAATAAATTCTCCGCCGCCAAACAGATATATATTTAATAGAAATCAAACACACAGACTAAAATCCAATGTCAGACACACAGTCCATTTACAAGTCCGTTCTGGGTCTGAACGAAACCGGAGGCACCTAGTACCCTGCATATCCATCGATCTCCAAGTACGTCTGGACGATCACCAACTGTTTCCATCTTCTTGGGTGTACAGCCCAATCAAGATCATCAGTTATCACCCAAACGACGTGAAGACCTCCGGTCTTCGACCATCGTCTTCATCTTCGACTTATCGTCGTATCAGTTATTCAGAATGGGATAAACCCGGTCTTTCCGAATAACTCGCGTATATTTTATAAAAGTGTTACACAAACACAACATACGCCTCATTCCAATTCATTAGTCACTAACCGTAAATTAATCAAGAGAATAATTCCCCAAACATTAACCCCGAAGGCCGAAATCAACATCAGATCAATATCCAGAAAACCATTCTGCTTGGCTAACCGACAGTTAGTTCCTAAATTTCACATTCATAGGGAAAGGTTCCCATTAATTTTATCAAAGATAAATTCTTGAATTTATGCTTTAATCTACTTTTGAATATCAATTCAAACTAGTCGGGATTAGCGAACCTTACCGAAGTAATCATTTGTTTTAATTTCCCAATCCCAACCTATTCATCCCATGAAGTAAAACTGGTTATACTTCATATCTAACACCACGGTGTTATCGGTAAATTCACTTACCATTTCACGTTCAAATCTAATTAAAGATTTAACTATCGCTTGGAGCAAAACTGGTGATACTCCATTCTCGATCATTTCAATCTAATTAAAGATTCATTAAAACTCCACTTAGTTTTAATCTTCGACTGGGTTAAAGAATCAGTGTCATTTAAACACGGTTCACGATAAACCCAAAATCACATTCCATTAATTATCGGGTTAAAGAACGAGTGTTATTTAAAACACTGTTCACGATAAACCCAAAAATCAATACCAATTCAATTCCAATTAAATATCATTTAATTGGTACACTTCATTAAATCTAAATAAAAAGATTTAATCTTTTCTCAACTGGGTTCAAGAACGGTGTTAGTGAAGACACCATTCACGACAAACCCAAATCACATTCGATATTCAATACAAGGCTCTGAATAGAAAATATCCCGGCTTATATTCAATATCAAATTCTACGATTAACAAATGTCGTATTGGAAATAACGATATAAATATATATCTTTCAAATTTCCATAATAACATCTGTATAATCACGAATTCCAACATCGAAATATTCCGAAGACAATTTCGATTCAAGTCCACTCCAATGCAATCATTGGAAATTTTGGTTATTTTTAAAACCCTTTTCAAATTCAATTTATTTATTTAAAAATAAATAGAATTATAATTCTAGTTCAAAACTAGTTCATTTCGATAAAAATCTATTTTTATCTTTTCAAATATGGAGTTTTTCATCCCAAATCTTCACAAATCATTTCTTATGATTTTACACAAATTATTACTATTTTTAATAATTTTATCAAGGCCCGTACAGTCGATTTCCATCAACGGCCATCGAACTGCACTTACAGCGACCTTTTTCAAATTTGATTTGGACATAATTCCAAATCCAACCGTTAGATTTTGAATTTCTAATATTCGTTAGAAAGCTCTTTTCGATACGAACCCAACGGTTCCGGTCTTAGGAGAATCCGACGGTCGGATCTCCCGTAATGTCCGTTTGAAATAAATGGTCGAAATTCACGAACTGCCGCGGCGCGGCGCGTTCTATTCAGGCCATTATATTATATATATAATATATATAATATATATTTCGTCGATTAATATTTAAAACGAATTATATAAATAGTTTTGAATTCGTTTCAAAAAAAAACATTTTCAACTTTCTTTTCAATTCAAATCAAAATTGAATTCTTCTTTATAAATTCGTTTTAAAATTCATTTCTATTCAATTCAAATTTCAATTCAATTTGAATTCATTTCGAAATCGTTTTCAATTTAAATCGTTTTCAATTCAATTCATTTCGAAATCGTTTTCAATTCAATTCATTTCGAAATCGTTTTCAATTCAATTCATTTCGAAATCGTTTTAAAATCGATATAAATATCGATTCACGTCAAAATGGCGTCAATCTAATCAACACGGCTTCATAAATTTCTATTTTTCAAATATTCTATTTCAAATATTTCTTTTTCAAAATAGTTGTTATTATCAAAATATTTCGTTCAACACATGACCAATCTCAATGAATGAGTACTGTCAACACATGAACTTTTATTTTATATCGATAAAGATGTAAATTTTATTATTAAAATATTTCGTTCAACACATGACCAATCTCAATGAATGAGTACTGTCAACACATGAACTTTTATTTTATAATATTCTTTATTTTTCAAATTGGAATGAGACCCAATCAATTACCATATAAAGTTAATTATATGGATTTTCATACAACACATGTATATCATAGCATTGAAAAATAATCAACCATCAACCAAAGTGCACTACACTGTATAAGCATCAAATATAGATATTCAACGCTTAAAACAGCCTGTCAATCAACCGATCGACATAATTAATAAATCAGGATGAGTGAACTTCAAATTTCATCCCAACACCCGTGTGGGGTTTCAAACAATCAAACACGCATTTTATTTGTGCTGTTGGGCGATGTGCAAAATTTATCGACCCAATCAATGTCCTTCAAATAGGTGTACATAAACAAACCGTCCGGCTTGTAAATGAATATTTATTTATTCACATTCACGTTAAAAATTATATTTTTAACGATAAAACATTTTATTTTAACATATGAATTTCTATTCAGTTCATTCTTTAAATAAAATGGTATTTTTATTTTTCTAACATATTTTAGAAAATTTCGGCGGCATAACGACACGATACTAGAAACGGGACAAGGCCTAGCCTTATCCCCGGTCTAGTGAAGGCCCACGCCATTCACACATCAATTTTAATCAATTTCCAATTCAACCAATCAATCAAATCCAAATCAAATAATCTAACCAACTACACAACCAAACAAACAAGTTCATGGTATGTGGACGGGTGTCGGGTGCTTCTAATAAGCACCGTCTGCATCCTAGTATATATATATATATATATAACTAGAAAAAGAAATTGAAGAGTGAGAAATTCTCACCTATAGCTATCCTAGCTCCACGGCACTTCATTGATAGAAATCTTCTTCATCATCGCCTTTTTACCGTCTTCTTGCGCCCGTAGTCACTATATATATAAAAATCACACATTTTTATATTTCGATGTCTTTAAAATAAAAATCACATTTTTATTTTTTTCACTTTCAATTTAAAAGTCATATTTTTTTATAATCACTTCATATATTTGAAAATCGAATTTTTACTTCGGTATTCAATATATAAAAATCGAATTTTTATTTCAAAGTTAAAACCTTTTTCTTATATCAAAGTTAAAACCTTTTTCTTATATCAAAGTTAAAACCTTTTTCTTATATCAAAGTTAAAACCTTTTTCTTATATCAAAGTTAAAACCTTTTTCTTATATTAAAGTTAAAACCTTTTTCTTATATCAAAGTTAAAACCTTTTTCTTATATCAAAGTTAAAACCTTTTTCTTATATCAAAGTTAAAACCTTTTTCTTATATCAAAGTTAAAATAAAATCAGTTTTTAACATTATAAAAAAATCAGTTTTTGAACTTTATTAAAAAAATCAGTTTTTAACATTATAAAAAAATCAGTTTTTGAACTTTATTAAAAAATCAGTTTTTAACATTATTAAAAAATCAGTTTTTGAACTTTATTAAAAAATCAGTTTTTAACATTATTAAAAAATCAGTTTTTGAACTTTATTAAAAAATCAGTTTTTAACATTATTAAAAAATCAGTTTTTTGAACTTTTATATAATCAGTATTTAAACTTAAATATAATAACAGAAATAACATAATAAAGTAAAAAAAAGGGGAAAGAAAGAGGGCTTACAGCTAATTTGATTTCGTTGGAGGAGGGGTCGTTTTGGGAGTCGGTGGAGACAAGGGGAGGTGCGGCGAGGTCATGCAGTCGGAGGCGGGCCCCCTCGTGGTGGCGCGGTGGTCTTCTTCAACGAAGAGAAGGGATGGAGCTGGCGTTGGTACGCGACGGAAAGGAGGGGTGCGGTCACCATCGCATGGAGGAGGAGGCGGTGAGGCGCGTGTCAGGCGGCGCGATGGCCAGCCGGGGGAGGAGGCGCGCGATTTGGATCTGAACGAGAAGCATCAGCTTTTTTTTTTGTTTCCTTTTTCTGTTAAACGAAAACGGGGGGGGGGGGGGGGGGGTTGACTGAAAGAATGAAGATAGGGGGGGGGTTTATCAAAATATATATATATATATTTATATAATTTAATTAATTATATTTTAATTTCCAAAAGCAACTTTTAATTTCGACTTCGAAACGAAACCCACCTCCCGTCGTCCATAGCGTTTTACCCCCATTCCGAACTCAATGGGATATGTATCGCAAGCTGATTCGATTGTCTCGAATAGTTTCCGTTGAATTTCCATTTAAATCATTATATTGAATTTTTAAACGTACATTTCAAATTACCGGGGTCACATACTAACTAGAAAAATTCTATAAAAATATTTTCTATCTTCGTATTGACGATACGGTCCTATCAAAACTAGTTTCGTCGAATTCTGAGACCGCTGGAAAAATGACCATTTTCCAGTCGATTAAAATCAACTGAAACTGGTCAAACGCGTTTTCCTTTGCCACGCTCACATATTGATTCGAAAAATTATGAAATTTGGAATCTAGCAATAACTTAACATCACGGACCCAACAAAACTGGTTTCGTCGAAATCCGAGGTCGTTTGCAAAATTGCTATCTTTAAGGGCCTTATATATATAAAAATATATATAAATTCCACAGCGACTATTTCTAATTTTAAACTGGACATATCTTATCATTTCTAAGATGAAATCTCAGTTTGTTAACTTCGTTACAAAGATATAGTTATACAGATTCAAATATTTCTTGTTTCGTTCAATTCTGACTTATATTGAATTCTGTATAATCATCTGAAATTAGAAATCGAATTTTCGAACTACCACGCCATTTTCAATTCCTTTTATAATTATATATAATTATTATATATTCTAACGACGACGTATATAATATATACGTTCAAATTCTATTCAAAATAAATTTCTCGTCGATTTTATTTAAAATAATTCATTTTAAATAATCAAAATTCGCTAAAATTGCCAAAATAAAAATTTTAAACTGGCCCAGATTTTCCGGGTTGTTACAGTTCAGTTTTACAGTTAAGCACACTAGCCACTGTAGGTCCAAGATCAACCGAGTTCCCTAGCATGTAAATTGAGCTTTTGGAAAAGTTGATGGAAAGGCCTGAGTTGATCTCAAACAAATATAGGATAAGTTTAAGGTAGTGTAAGTTTTGAGGGGAGGGGGTTGAGAAGAGAGTAGTATCGTTAGCAAATTGGATCTTGGCACACACAGGGATGGGGGGATTGGTGTTGATGGCGGAGAGAATATTGTTGTTTAGGGCCAGTCTGGTCAATTGGTTGAGCGTATCTGCCACCATTATAAAGAGGAGCAGGAATAGAGGTTCCCCCTGCCATAGTCTCCTCCTGGATTTGATGAGGCCTCCTTGGTACCATTGGTGTAAACAAAGACATACTAGAGCTAAGGATGGTCAAAATCCAGTTACACCAGTGTCAGGGGAAGCCCCGAGCTGAGAGGATTTGCAGAATAAAATACCAGCACACAGTGTCAAAAGCTTTACGGAAGTCTAGCTTGAGGAGAAAACCGTCTAAGCCAGTGCGGTGACAGTAAGAGATGAGCTCTTGGATAAAGACGATACAGTCATGAATATTTCTCCTAGTGACAAAGGCAAACTGTTCAGAACTAATCAGGGAGAGGATGAAAGCTCTTAAAGACGGTTAGAAAGAACTTTGGTGATGAGTTTGAAGGAGCGGTTGAGGAGGCTGATGGGTCTAAAGTTATTGGGTTGTACTGATCCTTCCCGCTTTGGGAGGAGGATGATTCTGGTGTAATTCAAGTGTTTAATGGAGTTATGGTTGGAGTAGAAAGCTTCATAGAGGTTGAGTATGTCACGCTTGATAGTGCCCCAGAAGGTAGAGTAAAAAAGCAGGACTGAAGCTGTCAGGTCCACAAGCCTTATTAATGTCCATGACCTTAAGGGTGGTGAGGATCTCACTCTCAGAGAATGGGTCATCAGTTGGAAGCGGGGATTAGGCGGGATAGAGGAGTGACCAGTCAATGGAGGGGGAGGGCGAAGAGAAGTGGAAGTTAATAGCGGTGGGGTCATAGGTATGGAAACCAACGTCTTCGTCATGGATCTCCGTAATCAGAGAAATGCCCCTTCTACCATTGGCATATATGTAGAAGAAAGCAATATTTCTTTCGCCATCCGATAACCACTTGGCTTTAGCAGGCTGCCTCCAACCAACTTCCTCTTGACGGAGAAGCCGATGTAGTTCATCTTGAAGTTCAAGAAGCCTCTTGGAGTCCTCTCCGCTAAGCAATGAATCCTCCTCTTTGATGTTGAGCTCAAGAATGTCGTTCTAGATGGAAGAAATGCGTCTTCTAATAGAGCTCCAGATGCTGTAGGCCTAAGGCTTGATGAGTCTTTTAAGAAAACAGAGCTTATAAACTAGGGTGGCTGAGGGATCCAGCTGGTTAGGGAAGCAACGCCAAGCATTATTGACAAAGTCGACGAAACCAGGTTCATCAAGCCACAGTCTTTTAAAACGAATTGGACGTGGGAAAGGGTGGTGGATGTCTGTGACTAGAAGTAGGGGACAATGGTCAGAAATAATCGAGGCGAGACCTGAAACATTGGAAAGAGGGAAGCGTTCATCCCAGAAGGTGTTGAAGAGGAAGCGGTCAAGTTTGACGAGCGTGGAGAACTCCCTATTGTTAGACCAGGTGAAATGTCTATTATTAATGGGAGGGTCAATCAATGTGTAGTCGTTGATGAAGTCATTCTACTGACTTAAAGGAGAGAGTTGTGGTGTTACGTTCCGATGGATCCCTTGTGACGTTGAAGTCGCCACCGATAAGCCAAGGACCATCATGGGAGGAGCCAACTTCCGTACAAGACAGCCAGAGCTGGCGATCGTCGTGGCTGCATGGCGGACCATAAAGTATTATTCCAAGCAGTTATTAATCCACCACAAGAACCCTCGGCATCGACGTACTCCCAGTTGGAAAAGGACGGAGACAAACACGAATTGATGAAAGAAGGGTCGTTGAATTTAGATTCTTGGATCAAAAGAATATCAAGATGCATAGGGAAGAGGATGAATTTGACTGCAAATCTCTTGCTGAGGTCCCCTAACCCACTAACACTCTAAGAAAGGATCTTCATGGGGATAAGGAGGCTCTCTGTCTTTTCTAAAGTTTACATGGTGGAATAATGTTCTTGAGATAGATTGACACCCATGCAACGTGCCAGTTTTTTGTTTAGCGAGTAATTGTCATCGGAAAAAACTATGGGTTGAAAGAAGCTACCCTTATCAGAAGAGGGATTACTAGAAGTCGATGCATGGAGTTTGGCGCTGCGCCTTACTGCTGAAGTAGACAAGTTGGAGCTAGCATCGGAGAAAACCCATTGGTTGCAGAAGGAGGAGGTGGTGGGGTTACATCCTGAGGTATAGTTTGCATGTCTTCGTTGATGGAGCTAGCAGGTTGAGGAAAAGGGTCAAATAAGTCTATGTCGGAGAGGGGGTCCCACTTAGGTTTTGGTGATGGCCAAGGATCCCATCCAAAGGCACCGATGATCTCAATGGAGTTGTTTGGTGTGGAAAGAGGTGTTGGGTCAGTTGGAATATGTGCTATGAGGTCAGGAATGGTAGATTCAACTATTATGGCATCAAAACAGCTGTCTGGTTCAGGTGTAGGTTAGTAGAAGGGTTCCATCATAAACTCATGGTTGTTCTCCCATTGATTACCTAGGAGATGGTCATTAGAGTTTAGGGTAGGGTGGAAGTGATCCTAATCTTTGACGGTATGACGTAGTGGCTATTATTGAGGTAAACGGAGTAAGTACATGGAAGGTTGACGGCCTTAAGGAGCCTTACCTTGGCAAACAAAAAATGGAAATCAAGCTGGGCCCAACCATAGTTATCTGCGCGGGGATAAATCCCTGGGTAAATGGCAGCTGTAAGATATTCAGGTAGGTGGGAGATAGATGGGAAAACCCCATATTTTGACCCAAGAGTAAGCCAGAATTTCCTAACAATGTTTTCAAAGGCTGGTGTCCAAGCTTCTAGGGCTAGGGTTCCATCAGGTTTGGAAATGAATTAGCGGTTGAGGGTGGCATTGTAGAGGTCTGCCTACGGGAATTGGATTAGGTAGTTATGGTCGGCGATGATGTAGACGTTCCAATCGAAATGGCAAAAAAAGTCGGACAAGGTTGATAAAACGTTGATGAGGTTCCAATATCCGGCGATGATGGAAGCACGAACGAGGTGGGAGGCATTGGCAGGAAGATCCGTTTCAGAAGTGGAGAGAGGAAAATTGTGATTAGCCGAGGAAGTGAGATTATTAGAGGGTGAAAGGGAGGATTTATTAGAGGAAGTTGATTTGACGGTGAGAGAATGGATTGCTTTGATCGATGGCACATGTTTAGAGAGAGGCTCTGATGCGATGGACGAAAGATTTCCAGTAGAAGAATGCACAGGGTCTTTTGAGGGAACCGAAGCTGCGTTTGTCTATTGTTGGTTAGCCCAACGTGTGCAGCTTTTATTAGCATGCCCCAAATATCCAAACCTGTAGCAGACCCTTGCGTTCCTACATCTTCATGCCACGTGACCCTTGGAAGCACAGTGAAAGCATTGGCGGTTAGATTTCAAAATTTGAAATATGTGAGCGAAGGATTTGAATATGGGCAGAATGTTGGATCTAGACTAACCCTGGGAGGTGAATAGGGTTTGTTAAATTTTAGCGGGATATTAAAATATTCAAAGATCACAAAATATAGCAGAAATAGAATGTAGAAAGTAAATGACACAAGAGATACCCAGCTTAGGCAAAACCTTGCCTACTGCTGCATTCCTAAGGTTTCATCTAGGTGATAGATTAGATCCCGCATACAAGACCTTATACACTTGCAAACCCTGCTCCTATTCTAACCCTACGCACAAAATCCTAGACTGATCTAATCCCCTAGATCAGATTTCCCCTGATTACAACCCCATAACCAGTAACCCTAGATTTTACAGACTCTAATAAACTGCCAGTTGACACCCTAACTGGTTTCTTAAATTTACAGACTTTAGAACCAATCATTTGTTTTTACAACACAAATTAAAACAATTTCAAAATAAAACAAACTAGAAACCCTAGAGTATAAAGGGAATTTTAATTCTCCCTTTAGCACATGACTAGGCCGGCTGCTTTAGTTGATGTTGCACCCTCTTTCATTTGTCTCCAATTACCTTGGCTCTTGAGAAAAAATATAGCGGCTGGGAAAAAGGAAACTAGGGTTACTTCAATGAATCCCCAAATCAATCGTTGCTTTGATTGATGAATACTGTGTTCTCTGATGCTCTTGTGGATTCGAAATCTTGTTGCTTGCTCCTCGACTTGAAAGAATTCGATCTGATCTAGGAATGTTTGCTTATGCTCTGGTATGATTTTGCAATTCGAATTTTCCTTTCGATTTTTACTTTTTCTTAGATCGACTTGCCTGTGATGAATCGGTGTAATTACAGGGTAAATGAAACCCTAGACCTCTAATTTCGTATGAAATGATTCGATGCATGTTTTTCCTAATTTCCCTTTTTTGATTTTGATATTCTCGGCTTTAATGTCTCTTGTGTGATTGTCCTTCTTTGTTCCTATATTTGATTTGTGTGATTGAATGTCTGATAAAGACCATGATTTATTGTCAAGAAAAACTTGAGAATATGTGGAAAGAATTTGAACCATGTTGAATTCTGTTCTTGTCAAAAACTGGAAATAAATTCTGTCTCTTTTAAAAAATTGTTTCCACAAATGGATGACTGAATTTATTGGAATTGATTCATGCCGAGATTTCAAACTTGCCAAACTTGTAACTTGATTATAACTCATGCATGATTATTGAGAAATGAATTCATGAACCTGGAAATATAAATTGTCCCCTTGCATTATGATTTTCTTTGCACGATTAAATTGTGAAATCTCTGCTTTGAATTCCATGCATGATTTTTGAGAATAAAAGATTTGAGAATTGATTTTCTTGTCAAAAGTTGTTGTTGCCTTGAATTTGTGACACTAAAGATTTCACACCTTGCTATACAATTTCTGGAAAGGTTTTCATACTTGATTTTGCAATGCCCATTAAACTGATTATAAAAATTTTCCAAGTATTGATTTTTCTGGAATGTTAAAAAAAACTTGCTAAAGATGGATTTGTCCAATCAAATTTGATCCACTATGTATTCTGGAAATTAAAGAATTTTGTATTTGTGGCCCTTGCTAGAAATCTAAAAGCACTATTTGTGAAGGGAAATTTTCGATATTGCTGCATATATACTTTTCACTTGAAAATACCTTTTACTGATTTCTTGTTTGAATATATGGAAGATTTACATTTTGGTGCATGTATCTTTGACATTGTTGTTTCATTGATGCCCTGATTGCTCCATTTCATATTTGACATGCCTATTTGATTATACTTGCATTGGTTTGACTTGGGTGTGTATCCTGTATTGCTATGTGACAAACTGTTTCATGCATGTTGAACTGTGCACCTCTAACCTTTGGCACTGTTTCATGTTTGAACTGCACTGTTATATATTCAAGGCATGTATATACATACACAATTAGCTAGACTATGTCTTTTACTGTTTTGAGCTTGATTGTATGTGTATACTTGCAACATGATTCTTGTTTTGTTGTACACAAAACATATATGTGTCTACGAGTATATTTGCTTGTGCATGACACTATACTGCTGTATGTACCTCTTTGTTTCCTGCCATGTTAATTACTTCATCTGTCCATTTGAATTTACTGTGCTCATCCAGTTGCCATTTGTCTCTTGACCATTTTTCTTGACCATGATGCATGTCTAACCATTTCTGCTCGACAATTTCCATCTGATGTTGTACTGTGCACTTTTTTTTTTGCTTCACATGCTCTGCCACCTATGTAGTTTGTACCTGTGCCTTTACATGCTCATCTGATGCTTCTAGCTTGTTGTGCACAATTGTGCTAAATCATATATTGTTTGCATTTGCACCATGCTCGGCTATGCCATTCCTGAGTTGTACACTATTTTGAAATTGCACCATGCCGACATGATTTTGAATGTTCACTTGCACCATGTTTGTTGTTCGACCACATGATTGTGTAAATGTTGCTTTTCATGTCGTCCATGTACAAACGACCATTTTCCTTGCTGCTTTGTACATTTGAACCATTCTAGACTGATTTGTATGTGCATTTGTTATTTTTGGGTTGCCTCGACCGTATTGATTATTGTTGCACTAAGTCGAGATGGTCCACGTGGCTACTCCTCAGTTGCACACTGGATTGGCGAGGTAGTGCACACGTGTGTATATATATATACACGTGTGTATATGCAGCCATCCAGACAAGTTTTCATGTCCCTGCATTGAGACATATATATGTTCTCTACCTTGTGGTATTTACAGTGTATCACTGTGAATATCACAAGTTGTCTCGACATAGTCAGATGGATTTAAAAAAATTAGATCGAGTCATGAAAAATAATGAGAAAAACACATTAGAAAGCTGAGACAAATAAAATTTTAAAATTAAAATTTATATTCGCTAGAATTTAGAATATTTTTTCTGTTCCATATAATCTGTGTGTGTGTGTTTCTGTATATGACAGGTATGAAGACTGGACTGACTGAAGGATGTTGTGAATACAGAAGGCAGAAGACAATGTAGTGTCAGTAAATATGTCAAATGTCTGTATAACAGTGAAATTGTATATGAAATGTAACTGAGTGATGAGTGATGCAGTAAGGAACTTTGTATATAATGAAATTGACTTTATTGTATTTCTGTGATGTACAAATAGTGGAGTTGTAAATCTGTACTGTTTAAATGTTGAAATAAAATATTTTATTTAAATGACATACTATGTGAATATTTGAATTTCTGTATAGTCGTATTTTATTTAAATTTAAATATAAATATTATATTCTTGTTTGTGATGTATATATGAAACAGTACAGTAACAAACACATTTATAATAATATATATTTGGTTGTTATCATCAAACAAAAATCATATAATTGTGCATACAACTACGTCATATACAATAATCTCCCCCTTTTGATGATGACAAACAAATAAAATATTTTGAGCACAATAAATGTGTTTTAACATTGAATATTAAACTCCCCCTATTCATATGCTCCCCCACAACCAAACTCCCCCTATAACTGTGCATGAGTCAAAAGAAAAAATGAATGAATTTTCAAAATTAAAAATATTTATAAAATATTCACTCATAAATCAAAATCTCAACTCATTTTCCCCCATTTGTTATCATCAAAAGGATACAGAATTTTACAATATAGATGAAAAATGACTAAAAATATAATTCCAGCTTAAGAGGAAGAACAGTCATCATAAATCTCAATCAGTTAAATAAAAATCATAATAAACTTAGAACTGGTGTTATATTTTACATTGTAGATAATGATGTATTTACGATGAAATTTATAAAAATGGGGAGAGTTATAAAGATATGAATTTCAATTATTTTCAAAAGAATTTTATAAAATTGAAGCACAAAAAACAGTGATTGATTTGGAATATAATTAGTAATTCAGTTTAAGTGACAAAATCATATAATCTCAAATCTCAATGGCTATCATTCAACAATCATAATACGTCATAAGATATTAACACATTACACAGATTATAACAAGGACTGATAGGCTGGTTTTCACATACCAAGGAGAAATTCATATTAATT
Organism: Allium sativum; assembly: GCA_030737875.1. Classification (NCBI taxonomy): domain Eukaryota; kingdom Viridiplantae; phylum Streptophyta; class Magnoliopsida; order Asparagales; family Amaryllidaceae; genus Allium; species Allium sativum. Next base: position 166,504,309 of record CM060909.1, read on the forward strand.
TCTATTTATAGCACAATATTTCCTTTTCTTTTATTTTTTATTTAAGAGCACACTGACCACGCATAACCAGAGCTTGGATTTTTAAATGAGGTCAGTCGCAGCTTAAATTATAAGTTATCTCTTAACCATGCATGACCGGAGCTTGGATTTTTAAATGAGGTTAGAGACACACTTATATATTAATTATATATTTATTATTTTCAGTTTCAAAATGAAAAACTCCTTAGTATATAAAACCAAAATTAGACGATAGAAATGCGGTAGGTACAGAAATGGTCCATGAAATAAATTTCTAGATTAATTATATTATGAAATATGCTTGACTGTACCAGGATTATTGAAAATTTTCAATTATCACTGATTCTGAATAATAACATAGTGCAATTCCTATCGCATATATTTCCACTGTTTATTCAAGAAGATTTTTAAAAATATATATATTAAACTCTCCACATTAATATAAAAAACACGACAAGTGACAGAATAATGGTAGATAATGAAGATGGTCATGAAATAATTTCCAATTCAAAGATATTATAATAAATGTTCAATCATCATGAAAATCTAAAAAACTCCTCTTGTGCAATATACTGCAGTCACAATTCATCATAATTTAAAAAACTGATAATAATTTTGATGAATTATAAATACGGTTTAATTTGGATATTGACTTCAATTTCTGAGTGAATAATCAGTAAATAATTTTAAAATTGAAAATCAATTATAAGAGGAAATTGAAAAGTTCTATACAAAGCAAGAGGGAATAGAAAAAATATATACAAAAAAAAAATTAGCACTTCTGATACCAATTGGTGTCTCAATTAATGAGGATTGTAAAAAGGCACTGGAGACAAACCAGGATATCATATACAAACAGAAATTCAATCATAAGGCCCAAGCAGAGAAGACAAGCAAATTAATTTCATTTATCATAGCAGTAGTCAAAACTAAGCAGATTTTTGAAAACATTTTTCAAAAACTGTATCAGAGCAGCATAGAAACCAATAGCACAACAGACTCGTCAGAGGATGATGGTCATGTAAAGATGATTCATGATCCAAGATTAAAAATTCCGTTTATTCGAAAACATTTGAGGAATATGAAAAACTCTAGATTCAATGAATCTATCACACCAGATTATTAATTTTAAATTCAAGATATGTGTGAGATTCAATAAATCAATAATTTCAAATGATTTTAAACAAACAAATATTTAAATCAAATAATCATCAAATAAGAGTAAATTTCAAGACCGGATTTTCCGAGGAATTTTCCAAAATATTTCTGACAAGCCAAGAATAATTTCAGATCATTTACATCAAACTTGAGTGATATTCATGATCCAGGAAATTAGAAATAATTTATTTGAAATCACTTGAATCAATGTCAAGATTTGAGATATAATGAATCAGTCACACAAGATTGATAATTTCAAATTTAAGAGGTGTGTGATATTCAGAATATCAAGAATTTCAGAGGATTTCAAACAAACCAATTTCAAACGTAATGATCATGAATAAAAATGAATTTCAAGATGTATCACTGAAACAAGACAAAATAAAATTTCCAAGCCAATATGAAAAGCAATGAAATTATCACAAATGAGAAATAGCAGTGTGTATAATGAGTATAATGTTTCAAGCATTTCTAAAATGAATTAGAAGAAACTCAAACAACATAGGTGTGTGAAATTTCAATTGTTATTCAGATCTTCAAAAATTTAGAATTCAAATCAACAATGTTCAAGATATGACAAGAATACATCAAACACTGTTATGAATTCAGAAAACAGAAAATAAACCTCAAAACAATTGCAGATATTTACCAGTTTAAATTCATGATCTGGAAATGATTAAAAACATTAGAGTATTATACAAATGAAGTGAATTTGTAGAAAATATGAATTCTACAATTGGAAGTTTAAGAAAGCCCAAGAAGTTACAATGATATGACAGTGATAAACCAAAACAGAAAAAATACATAGAGGGGGCAGAAGAAAAAAATCAGACAAAAGTGTAAAAACAAAGAATATAAAAAATTTGTGAGCCTAGAGATTATACTTGAAAATGATGCGAGCAAATGAATCTCTAGCTCAAACAGACTTGGCCAAGGAACTCCAAATGATACTGGAATAAAGGATAACTTGAAGTTCTAATCTCTTTTGCACAGTGGTTCCTCAGCCTCCTTCGGTACCTAAAAGTTTAGAGAATCAAGTGGTTTAACAAAATTTATAAAACCATTAGTAGTTTTGTTAACATATTTCGGTACCCAAATTTGTTTGTATAACAACCCATTCGAATCTATCTTTGTGCCTTTAGGAACCCAAAATTGTTTCACTCTATTTCTTTTTGGGATCCAAAAAGGATTATTATAAAACAAATTCACATCTCGATTATGATTTAAAAATCCTTTGAAATTATCAGTATTTAAAATTTTAAATCGGTTCTTTTCAAAGAAGTTTGTAGGATTTTTAAAATCACAAGAATTCAATTTTTCAAAACCACTTGTTTTTCCAAAACCAAGACCTCATTTATGTCCAACAGAAAACTGGTTATTCAACAACATATTCAAAGATTTTTCACTATTAGAAAATTTAGTCAACATAGACTCTAGTCACTGAATTTTGAATTTAAGATCACCATTCTCTTTTATTAAATCTGAACAGCGGTTACCAGTGATCTTCGTTTCAGCATCATATTGTTTCAAAACCAAAATTTCAGATTCAAGTAATTTAATTTTGTTTTGGGATTCAACAATTTCAAATTAAAAATGTTTTCGACTTTAAGATTCAAAATTCTTGAGTTTTACAATCTCAATTTCTAGCTCATCTAAAACTGATTCAGAATTCTGTAAATTTTGATTTTCAAAAATCTTATGTTTGGAAATAATATTATCCAACTCCTTTTGCAAAGAATCGTTTTTATAAATTAGCTCATCTTCATTTTGTTTTAAAATGATAATTTCTTTTTCAAATTTCTAAAGATTTTTATTTAGATGAGTTAAATCATTTTTCAATTTGAAACAGTTCTTGCAATCGGATTTTTCATGTTTTAATTCCAACATATTTTTTTCGTTAACCAAATCACGATTATCAGATCTCAGAAGTTTGTTTTCCAGTTCGAGACGATTGACAGTTTTTGTTAAATTATTACAGAGAGAAAACAATTTTTCATATGAAAAATCTCCATCGTTTGAGTCATCATTAATGGCTCCAGTTAAGCACACATCTGAATCTGAGTTGGCTGTTGAGGGTTTTGAGCAGCTGTCAGATTTTCCATATAGCGTGTTGAGAGTTTTCTAGATATCCTGCGCAGTTAGATAATGAGAGATAAATTTTAATTGATCATTATCAAGATAGGAATAAATAATATGCATAACACGAGCATTCAAAACCTTATTCTTCTTACCTAACATATCTCCCAAATTTTCAATAATATTCCAATATTCCAAATTAACAGATTTTAAATATGATACGAATTTTGATTTCCATATTAAAAAATCTGTTCCATTGAAAATAATTGGAATATCACTGGACTGACTCTTGAAAGACTGACAAATAGGATGACCCATGACTCTAGAGTTAATGAAATTACCAGTCTCTGATACCAATTGTTGGATCAAGATCAACCATAGAGGAGGAGTGAATAGGGTTTATTAAATTTTAGCGAGATATTAAAATATTCACAGATCACAAAATATAGCAGAAATAGAAATGTAGAAAGTAAATGACACAAGAGATACCAGCTTCGGCAAAACCCTGTCTACTGCTGCATTCCAAAGGTTTCTACTAGGTGATAGAATAGGTCCCTCATACAAGATCATGTACACTCGCAAACCCTGCTCCTATTCTAATCCTATGCTCAAAACCCTAGATTGGTCTAAACCTCTAAATCAGATTTCCCCTGATTACCACCCCGTAACCAGTAACCCTAGATTTTACAGACTCTAGTAAACTACTAGTTAACACCCTAGCTGGTTTCCAAGATTTTGCAGACTCTAGAACCGATCGTTTGTTTTTACAACACAAATTAAAGCAATTTCAAAATAAAACAAACTAGAAACCCTAGAGTATAAAGGGAATTTTAATTCTCCCTTTAGCACATGACTAGGTCGGCCACTTTAGTTGATGTTGCACCCTCTTTCATTTGTCATCGATTACTTTGGCTCTTGAGAAAAAATATGGCAGCTGGGAAAAAGGAAACTAAGGTTTCTTCAATGAATCCCCAAATCGATCAATGCTTTGATTGATGAATACTGAGTTCTCTGATGCTCTTGTGGATTCGAAACTTGTTGCTTGCTCCTCGACTTGAAAGAATTCGATCTGATCCAAGAATGTTTGCTTATGCTCTGGTATGATTTTGCAATTCGAATTTACCTTTCGGTTTTTACTTTTTCTTGGATCAACTTACTAGTGATGAATTGGTGTAATTATAGGGTAAATGAAACCCTAGACCTCTGATTTCATATGAAATGATTTGATGCAGATTTTGCCCGATTTCCCTTTTTTGATTTTGATATTGCTGGGTTTAATGTCTCTTGTGTGATTGTCCTTCCTTGTTCCTATATTTGATTTGTGTGATTGAATGTCTGGTAAAGACCATGATTTATTGCCGAGAAAAACCTGAGAATATTTGAAAAGAATTTGAACCATGTTGAATTCTGTTCTTGTCAAAAACTGGAAATAAATTTTGTCTCTTTTAATTTTTTTTCCACAAATGGATGACTGAATTTATTGGAATTGATTCATTCCGAGATTTCAAACTTACCAAATTTGTAACTTGATTGTAACTCATGCATGATTGTTAAGAAATGAATTCATGAACCTGGAAATATAAATTGGCCCCTTGTAATATGATTTTCTTTGCATGATTAAATTGTGAAATCTCTACTTTGAATTCCATGCATGATTTCTGAAAATAAAATATTTGAGAATTGATTTTCTTGCCAAAAGTTGGTGTTGCCCTTGAATTTGTGACACTGCAGATTTCACACCATGCTATACAATTTCTGGAAAGGTTTTCATACTTGATTTTGCAATGCCCATTAAACTGGTTATAGAAATTTCCCAAGTATTGATTTTTTTAGAATGTTAAAAAAAACTTGCCAAAGATGGTTTTGTCCAATCAAATTTGATCCACTATGTATTCTGGAAATTAAAGAATTTGGTATTTGTGGCCCATGCTAGAAATCTGCATGTACCATTTGTAAAGTGAAACTTTCGATATCGCTGCATATATACTTTTCACTTGAAAATACCTTTTACTGGTTTCTTGTGTGAATATATGGAAGATTTACATTTTGGTGCATGTATCTTTGACGTTGCTGTTTCATTGATGCCCTGATTGCTCCATTCCAATTTTGGCATGCCTATTTGATTATACTTGCACTGGTTTGACTTGGGTGTGTATTCTGTATGTGACAAACTGTTTCATGCATGTTGAATTGTGCACCTATAACCTTTGGCACTATTTCATGTTCGAAGTGTACGCTGTTATATATTCAAGGAATGTATATACATACACACTTAGGTTGACTATGTCTTTTACTGTTTTGAGCTCGATTATATGTGTACACTTGCAACATGATTCTTGTATTGCTGTACACAAAACATATATGTGTCTACGAGTACATTTGCTTGTGCATGACACTATACTGCTGTATGTACCTCTTTGTTTCCTTCCATGTTAATTGCTTCATCTGTCCATTTGAATTTACTATGCTCATCCAGTTGCCATTTGTCTCTTGACCATTTTTCTTCACCATGATGCATGTCTAACCATTTCTGCTTGACAATTTCCATCTGATATTGTACTGTGCACGTTTTTTTATTTATTTGCTTTACATGCTCAGCCAACTATGTAGTTTGTACCTGTGCCTTTGCATGCTCATCGTGATGCTTCCAGCTTTCTGTGCACAATTGTGCTGAATCATATATTGTTTGCATTTGCACCGTGCTCGGCCATGCCATTCCTGAGTTGTACACTGTTTTGAAATTGCGCCATGCCGACATGATTTTGAATGTTCACTTGCACCATGTTTGCTGTTCGACCAAATGATTGTGTAAATGTTGCTTTTCATGTCGTCCATTTACATACGACCATTTGCCTTGCTGCTTTGTACATTTGAACAATTCTAGACTGATTTGTATGTGCATTTGTTGTTTTCGGGTTGCCTCGACCACATTGATTATTGTTGCACTGAGTCGAGATGATCCACGTGGCAACTCCTCAGTTGCACATTGGACTGGGGAGGCAGTGCACATGTGTATATATATACACGTGTGTATATGCAACCATCCAGACAAATTTTCCTGTCCCTGCATTGATATATATGTATATATATATATTGTCTGCCTTTACAGTGTATCACTGTGAATATCACAAGCCGTCTAGACACAGTCGGATGGATTAAAAAATTAGATCGAGTCAAGAAAAATGATAAGAAAAACACACCAGAAAGCCGAAGCAAATAAAATTTAAACATTAAAATTTATATTCGCTAGAATTTAGAATATTATTTCTGTTCCATATACTCTGTGTGTGTTTCTGTATATGACAGGTATGAAGACTGGACTGACTGAAGGATGTTGTGAAGACAGAAGACAGTGTAGTGTCAGTAAATATGTCAAAGTGTCTGTATAACAGTGAAACTGTATATGAAATGTAAATGAGTGATGTAGTAAGGAACTTTATATATAATGAAATTGACTTTATTGAATTTCTTTGATGTACAAATAGAGGAGTTGTAAATCTATACTGTTTAAATGTTGAAATAAAATATTCTAAAATACTATGTGAATATTTGAATTTCTGTACAGTCGTATTTTATTTAAATATAAATATTATATTCTTGTCTGTGATGTATATATGAAACAGTGCAGTAACAGACACATTTATAATAATATATATTTGGTTGTTATCATCACACAAAAATCATATGATTGTGTATACAACTATGTCATATACAACACAGAAGACCTCTGCTGATGGACGGCGTCGTCGATGATGCTGGTGAACCTGACTAGACCGACCTAGAATGACGTTTAAGAACTACCGCATAAGAAAGGCATTGGAAATCCGGTGGTGTGGGAAGAGGAGGCGGAAGCTTTGGTGGAGGAGGTGAAGGAGGGGGTCATGGTGATGGCAGGATGGGAAGCTGTAGAGGTGGGTAGCACGGAGGTGAAGGGTTGGTGGAGAGGAGAGACTCAGTGATCATCGGCTCTGCGTTGTAGACAAGCAGCTGAGCGGAGGAAGCATCGTGGGTGGGGATAGGGCTTGAAGCCGGTGGCGGTGGTGGATGAACGGTGGCAAGGATGGGTGACACGGAGGCTGGTACGTTGGTTCGAAGGAAGCCATTATCAAGAATGGGTGGTAGGAAAGTGAGATGTGAATAGCAACACACTTGAATTAATTGTTTTATAGATCTACTTGGAAAACATCAGTATCCTTTTGCTTAGGATCAACAAACGTATGAATTTGTGAAGCTAAGATTTTTCATAATTTGCAAAGTAGACTTGAGCAATGATAATTGTCTTGCTAATATATAATAGCTTCTAATTTTGTTTTAACTATATGTTATTATGGTGATGAATTAGTTATTGATGACCGCATAAGTTGGGAGTATGAGAGTGGATCTTACAAATCGACAAAGATTCATAAAGAATCTAACTACGAACAAATTAAAATATGGGTTTACAAAGCAACTAAGATCAAGTCAGAGGAACATGATATTGATTTAGTTTCCAAATAGCCAACTGATTCCGGATATAAAGCAATAAAAATTGTAAAGGACGAAGATGACGATGAATAAAGGTTTTGTGTTGTCTCTAAATTCATAGAGCTATTCATTGTTCGGGATAGAAGAATGAGGCAAAATAGCAAGTAACTCCTTTTGAAGCTGCACCTATACCTAACTATCATTCATAAACAATTATATCTACTAGATACACCTACGAGTAATGCAAAATAAGGACCTTAAGGGATATTAACACAAGAGAAGGAGTGGGAAAGAGAATAGTGTTGACTTAAATTTGTGAATCTTTTGAATTATGCTTATAAATATGTACTTAATGATCGTCGAATTAATCACATAATCAAACGTCAAGTAAAGTAAATGCAGTAGAGTAAAAAAGAAAAAAAAATTAATATCAGATTTTATACTAGTTTAGAGTTATTATACATCCAATTCCGCATTAATCTCGTACAACCTTTACCACTATCAAGTCAATAATACTTTTTGATTTCAAGGCTACAAGAACACATCCATCAGAATCCCAGACCACTGAGCATAGCTAACTTAATTTTCGAGAAAACAAGTCACTGACAATTGCTTTTCGGACATAATCAAACCCAATTTGATTTTTGAGCTAAGAAGTCACACCTTTATAAGTGGTTTGATATTGGTTTTACAAAGATGCATACTTGGATCTTTTGATCTTGATTACAATATAACTCAAAGTTGTTCTTTGACCATGAGAGAATTATGAGAGTTTGATATGGAATGAGATCAGTGTCAAATTGGTTTGATTCGATTTGAAAATTGGCAAAGTATAGTTATATATATCTTTCGAAAATGAAAGATAAGAGAAAGAGCAGTGAAGAAATAAAAAATTTGTTATATAAAATCGTTTCTGGAGGAAGATTATACATAGAAGTGGTCATTTGCAAAAAGTTATGATGAAAAGACACTTTAATTCAAATTGAAATTTTGAAAAAAAATTGGCTAGTACGTTGATATACATGTAGTGTGTTTGATAAATAAGTTTGTTATAAAATATTTTGAAAATATAAAAATATATAATAATGATTTAAAACTTTGTGAAACTATTCAATTATAGTAAATGCATATTTTAGGCACAATTGTAATCTAAAACTAAGTTTTAAAATATAATTTAAATCAAAGTATAAAAACTATAGTATCAACCTGTAATATCAATTTATAATTAGCAAGACATAATTGTAATATAAAACCTAAGTTTGAAAATATAATTTAAATCAATTTATAAAAAACAAAGTAAAAATATTGAAATAAAAAAGATACAGGCATAATACTAAAATTAAAGCCCAAATGTAAAAGATGAGGTATAAATATTGAAATTAGAAATACAAGTATAATATTAAAATCAAAATATAAGTTTAAAGTCCAAAGTATAAATATTGGAATAAAAAATAAAAGTATAATGTTAAAATCAAACTAAAAGTGCGAAAACCAAAGTATAAATGTTGAAATCAAAAATACAAATAAAATATTAAAATCAAAAATCAATATTATAAAAAGTACATAAAAATATTTCAAAGTAAATATTTGTAACTTAAAATTCTTCTTGAAAGTACTTTGATTTTTTTTTAAAATATTAAAAAGCGGAAATACTTCGAACACATTTTGTAAAGAGATAAAGAGATATCAGTTAAATGCAACGAGAGTTTTAACATTTAATCAAAAATCAACATCCATAACCAAAAGAACAGCGGAAACTGACTAAACAAGGTAAATCTCATAACATACTCCATCTTCATTTGAATAGCTCCAAATCACATATGCCTACAAAATAATATGTTTTAAAGAAAATAGCTAATACTCCACAACAACGAAAACTCCATAAAATCAAGGGATTCACCGGGAAAAGGCTTCAAGACACAAGCTCCAAATACTGCTACTACCTGACACTAGGCTGCCCATGTGAAAAATTATGGGCACCCAGAGTTTTATATGAAACCAAAACAACTCCGAGTCAGTCGTGGGACTAGTGTGAGAACTCATTATATTTGTTTGTGCATAAAAGTTCGCAATGACTTTTTGAATAACATAAGTTCTCGCGACACACACACAATGCAAATGCACACATGGGCGAGGTTTCTCCTTATGATAGTCAAAAATGTTTTAATACACGAAAACCATTTTGATATTATTATTAGTGCATAGTGTGAAAACAATATCGAAAGTAAATGCGTCAATCTTAGCCAGCATAATGCCTCATTCCATTATACTGGCATAATCTTGCTAATAACCAGTAGGCTACACAGTCAAAATCGTACGGGCTCGTAGTGGAGATTGGGTTTCCAACTATGACCAGGCAAAGGAACTTCCTTACCAAGCCGAATTTTGAACACCTCTAGAGGGATGTCTGAGGATCAATGGTGATGCTCCTTATGCTAACACAAGGCCGGGTTACCTCTGTAACTACGTAACCTAGAGTACACTTGAGTATGTCATCTCCCGGTCTTTTACTAACTTTTCGGAGCGCTCGCTGACAACAACCACAAAAGTAGATGTTTTTCCACATAGCTCAATATATACCTGGGCTCCATACCATGGTACACCATTTATCTAGAAGAAGATATCACAACCATAACGCTGTTGCATTTCTTCTAGTTTTGGTCATCTACTGGGGTGTGAGGCTTGCCGAAGTCACGATATACACAAAATTATGCTTAAATAAGCCATGCTTTGATCATCCATAACTCATCACATAACTTAAGTATGCCACATTGTCTATTCACAACGCATCACTAATTTCTATCAATATACAATCAATAAGCTCATACGTCTTAGAGAATGGTGTTAAGCTAAGAGAATAAATTCTCCGCTATCAAGCAGATATATATTAATAAAGACCAATGTTATGCAGCCAATTACAATGTCAGACATACAACCCATAAAGGTTCATCCCAGGTCTGAACGAAACCAAAATCCTGAATTCCTCCAAATACGTACGGACTACTTACCACTACATTGATATAAAATCCATCTGCGAATGGGAGCCAACCAATCGAGACATCCAGCAAGTCGCCCTTACGATGTGAAGGGTTCAGGTCTTCAATGTCTTCAATTTCTTCATAACATCAGATTATTATTCAGAATGGTTTTTTGCTCCAGTTCTTATCCCGGTCTTTTCGAATAATAAGCACAATTTTAAAACCATGTAGAAATACATGACCAAATCAAGTCTCAAACCATACTCCATGTTTGGAAACTCAAATTATCATACAAAACACTTTATTACTTGTTAGAAATCATTTATTGAGGTTTGGAAAAGATTTATAAAGCTAAATCCCTTTAAAACTCAATATTGAACAAATAGCGTTACAAAAGCGTTACAAAAAGTGTTTCAAAATGGTGGTATTTGCTAGTTTAAGTAAAATGACATTTGTGTTACCCAAAACTTTATGATTTTAACATAATTCACTTTTAGAAAATTAATTATGATTTTACAAAATATTCTATCTGTTAAAATAATTACAATAGCCATTTATAATTATAGTCAACGAACTGCACTTACAACGACCTTTTCTGAATTGTTTTAAATATACCTTGAAAACTATAAGTCAAAATTGAAAATTGCTTTCTCTTGTTTGAAATCCCTTGTTAATAGAAAGCAAACATTTTTCATTTCGTGGAAATCCGATTTAATTTACAAAAGTTATAAGCGTTTAAAGTTTGCGACAAAATACGTGAACCACCGATGCGCGATAAGCTTTATTTTGACCGTAATATAGATTCATATAAAAATTATTCTGATTTGCTTCAAAATAATTTAGAAAACCAACTTATAGTTATACAAACTATTTTAAACTATTAAAAACCATTTTGAAACCATTTCCAAACAATATTTCATCTTCTAAATTTCACCTTACATTTAAATGTTACAAACCGAGTTGGTCCGAGACTTGTCTTATACCCATATAAATTCACATATGGGTATATAACAAGTGTAATATAATGCACATACTATCACTAATAACAACCACGAAACATTCATTCATCCATCACATAAGCATATATGAGTATATATAACAGTGTATACATGTGTACGTATAAACGTTTGTCACTAAACGCCCACACTGCAATAATTACTAATTAACCACATAATTAACAACCATTCACACAACATAAAGGTGAACAAATATAAGTGTCGAGTTCTCATCTTGGGGTTCCACTATGCTTTCCTTTATTGTTAGGCTGCTAGATCGACTACAGCTATTCCGGACTGATTGTTTGACGTTGCCGACTTTTCAATAATTATACATATATTTTATAATTTGAGGAGGATTTATACCATGGAAGCCATGGAATTTAAGGTGAGGAAGGAGAAGAAATGGAGGAGAGGATTGGAATGAATGTTTAAGGGAAGAAGGGTGGTGTATTTATACTTGAAATGGATGAATATTGTAATGACACCTCATAGGACAAGTGTATGTCATGCATGAAGTGGTGCATGCAACATTACAAGTGTCCTAACACTTGTTAACATAATGGTAAAGCTTAAGGAAAGAGTGACACATAATGAGACATGTGTAAGCCATGCATGGAAATGTGCATGCATTAAGACAAGTGTCCTAACACTTGTAAAAATAAGGAGTAAGGTACTTTAGGTAGCATTTCTCCCTTAAATGTTATAGAAAACTATATAACACTTAATTAAATGCTATCAAAGGTGTATATAAAATCATATATTCTAACGAAATACTTCTGAACTATATTTTATAATTCTAAACAATTTATTTCAAATTCAATTTATCTAATCTATAAATTCATATAAACTAATTATTTAACTAGTCAAAAATCCCAGATCGTTACGGTTTTTTTGGTTCTGCCATACACATTGTTGTTTAGTACTACTATGTTGTAGCATTTTTTATTTACTCTATAAAAAATATTACATTTGTTTTTCAATTTTGCAATAAATGGTTTTTCAAGTTTAAATGTTGATAGTAGCATTTTTTACTATTTATTTAAAATAATAAATAACATTTAATTTTATGTTTAGATATCAAGCCTTTGTAGTATTTTGAACTTACTATTTTCCTTTTACATAATTTTTCATTAAATGACAATATGTATTATTATTCTATATATTAATTTAATTAATAACAGGTGAGCGAGATGAGATGAAGACATATTTAGTCTGGTGAAGGATGTAGGTAGTGCTATAGATTATGAAAAGAGACCCGAGATTGCTTATTGGGAGTAGGATCTAAATATGTATAATATAATGGTGGTTAGATATTTGGGTTTAGTTTTCAGCTAAGCAGCGACTACCTAGAGTTTTGATAGTGGTTGATACTGTGGTGATAGGTTAATGGCCTTCTAGTAGAATATTATGATTCTTATATATATGGTATTATTCTTATTTTTGGAATTTTATAATGCTATTTTCTATAACTTAATCTACAAGGCTAATATTTTTTTTCTTCTAACTTGTAGTAGCACTTTGGTATTAAACTTTCTAACGCAACTTTTTATATTAACATATGAAAAATATAGCAATGATTTTGTATGGCTCCCCTTTGTGGTAATGTTTTATTTTTAATTGCTAGTACGTAGAAGAACTTTGTGTTTACTAAATTAAGATCAGGATTGCACAATTTAAGGCAAAAAGAGGATGGTATGATTTGAACCTTGGGGGATTAACATGAAAATGGAGAGAAAAGAGATAAGAATTTTATGTCCTTCTACTAAAATTTAAAAGCTAGTAGCTTAGTGAGTTGAGATGGACATAATGCCGCCCTTCAAACAAATTGTCTTGACCAAAACATTTCAATGTTGAAATCAATAGTGGGCACTAAATTGGAGAATAAATTAAAATTTCAGATCAGCTGGATTGATTGTTTTGGTCATTTCTACATGCTATAATTTGGATTTCTATGATTTAGTTCTATTCTTTCTCTTCAACATGAATTAGTTTACATTTGATTATTTTTTATTCGATTGGATCAGCGTTTTTAACGCTGCCTGTCTCTATCCAACCTGGAAATAAATCTGAACCTTGGGTCATCACGGTTCAGAACTTAATCAAATCTTAGTCAAATATGAACCGTGATCTGGCGTTAAAACCAATGGTCTAAATATTAGTTGAACAATGATACATTCTTTTATTTTCTCATCATGTAGTTCTTAGTTATTTTCATTTTCTTGATTGCTTTGAAGAAAACAATTAAACTCATATTTCAAAAGTCATATTTTTTCCAAAATTTAAACCACAAACTCTACCACTTCATTCTTCACTGTTGCAAACTTCTCTAATACCACTCCATGGTTTTTCAAGCTATCGTCAGTAATATTATCTTGCTATGAATTAATTTATTGTTTAAAGTTATAGTTATTTTGGTGCAACGGTGCATTGTAAAAGCATGCAACTTCGATTGCAAACATCGAGAACAATCTAATGTATAACATTATTGTTTCAATATTTTTGTTTATAGTTTGTAGTTAATACATAGATTTTTTCTAAAGTGAAACCGTGGCTCTGAAGTATTAATTGGTTGACCATCGAAACCTTAATTCTTAAGTTACCACGGTCAAACACACGATCCGATTATGAAAATCATGGACTTGGTTGGATTGATTTGAGTACTAATTAAGCTATGTAGACCAATGTAATTTCCATAACTATAAAAAGTCTATTTTACACTCTTATTAACAACCAACTTATACCGTAGTCTAAAGTTTAGACAAAATTCTAATAATTTTGGTACCTCTATTCTGGTTTCAGTCATAATCGAAAAATAATCCGAGTCAAAAAAAATTGTTTCAGTCAAAATTTCGGTTTCTATATTGAACAATATAACAACAAATTGCACAGAAGAAAAAATACATTAAACACATAAAAATATAAAAAAGAAAACAAATTCAACAATGCAATAAATTAACGGATAAGAATAAAAGTTGTTATATTGTTGTCAATTCGCACTGTTATCACAATCAAAATTGCTGAAAATTGATCAAAAGTTTAAAAATCTAAAATGTATTTTGAGAATTTCAGGCATTCTACATATATGTTCATATGAAGAGGGTCATCAAATATAATGCATGAAGACTGTTTTCCTTCCTTTCCACTATCGGATCGAGGCCAGTTTAGCTTATTACATTTTCCTTGTATAAATACATTGCTGTTTACACCGTGTAAAGGGATTGAAACCAATTTTCAATTTTGTGATCAATAAAACTTTTCTCCTACATAGACTTTATGATATCATAACTATTGCTTGACGGTAACTATAGACACCCTTGATCAACCATGATCGTGACCAGAACCATCTCTAACGTCCAATAGACATCAAATCATCATAGGTGGTGTTATGGATGACTTCTCCTTAGAAAATCATCATCATAGAGTTTTATCCTTTATGCGATCAAAAAGCACCGTTGTTCATTAGTTTTTCTTCAATTCGTGCCTAGCCCAAGAGAAATCAGAAAGTTATCATCATTTTTTCCTAGCTGTGATGAATTCTTAGTCATCAAAGTATCACTACTCATCAGTTAACATTTTTCTCGCTCCTAGTGGTTACTACACAGGCTGTAATAATTTTTCCTTGCTTGTTGCATTTATTCTTGAATCTAGTTCAAGAAACTATTTCTCATCATCTTGCTACCTGTCCACATCAGTTCCTTGAACAGAAATGGCAAGGGATGACAAAGATGTAACCTCGAAAACATCAAGAATAGATGCGAACGAGCCTACAACTCCAATCAGTGCGCTCCTCAAACCTAAAAGCCAGGTCATCACCATCTTCCATGATGAAGACAACATCGTTTTATTGAAATGTCAAGTCCAAACTGCACTTAAGGGATATGGATTGCAAGAATATATGAAAGGCACCATGACCATCCCACATGCAATGACAATCAACAAAGAGGGTAACACGGTCATAAACCCAAAATACATCACATATAAAAAACAAGATAGTCTACTGTCATTGTGTCTGTTATCGTCAAATAGTGCCGACCTCCTCACACAGATCGTTGGTGCAATAGTTCAAATGAAATATGGTCTACCATCGAGTAAATTTTCAATTCTTATTCATTGGCAGGGATAATGCACTATAGAAGAGAGATACAAAATGCAAGAAAATAAGACATGCCTACGAGAAATCATCTTACAAAGGTGAAATCACTATGTGACAAATTGAATATTGTAGGACACATGATATCCAACAGTGAACAGATTCTTGTGATCGCAAAAGGGTTAGATCAAGAATACGAATCTTTAATGACCTACACAGCTACCTAAAAGATATTACCTGACTTGCAGTTCGTACATTCAGCATTACTGGCACATGAGCATAGAGTCGAGTAGAAAAAACCATGTAAAATGAGTATTCAGTTAATAATGCGTCAACTTCAAAAAACAAGAATCTACAAAAAGTTGCATCTAATCAGTATAAATAAGAAAGTCATAAACAGAGAGGCAAATAATCACAAAGGGGAGAGGACGTGGCAGATGGAATAACAATAATAAAGTGAAATATCAAATTTGCGAGAAATTTGGACACATTGATAGCACATTTTATTTCAAGTACAATTCTGAATTTAATGTAACACAAACAAACCATGGTGGTCAAAGGGCACCAAGTGCTAACATGGCTCAACTGAACAATCAAAGTAGGAGAAGCACAGCTGGCATTGGTGGTCAAGCTAGCGGCAGTGATGATTCTACCAAACAAGAGGACATTAACATTGAAGACTGGCACCCAGATTCAAGTGCTACCAATCATCTTACTTGCAGTCTGCAGAATCTTAATCTTGGAAATAAGCGTTACTCAAGTAAATAGGTTTTTCATATGGGTAATGGTGAAAAAATAAGTATATCACATATTGGCAATGGCTGTATTAGGGGTAAAAGGCAACTTTACATTAACAATTTATTAAGAGTACTCCATATTAAGAAAATTTTAATTAGTGTGTCACAATTTACCATTGATAACAATGTATTCTTTGAGTTTCACCTAAAATTCTTATTTGTAAAGGATTTATTATACCAAATCACATTATTACAGGGTAAAATGCATAATTGGTTATACATGTTCACTGTTGGAAAGACAAGAAATGACTATGACTATGTTGTTTGTTGTAACCAAACATCTACTAATGATGTTAATGTTAATATGAATGATGATCCTTGTACTAGCATCAATGATGATATTAATGATAGAAGTAATGATGATAATGTTACTAATAATGATGATACAAATAATAAAAGCATTTTAGCAAAGTGGCATTGTAAACTGGGACACACTAGTGTGGATAGTGTAAAACAAGTATTGAATGATTGTAATATTTTATTTGAAAATTTACCTTTCTCACACATATGCACACACTACCAGCTCGACAAAAGTCAAAAATTGCCATTTGGGCACTCTGAGACTGTATATTAGGGCTGTCAATGAGTCGTGTCGAGTCGGGTTCGGGTCGGGTTAAGTCGGGTTCGGGTCGATTTATAAACGGGTCGGGTCAACCCGTTTATTAAACAGGTCATATTTTCCCAATCCTAACCCGACCCGTTTATAAACGGGATGACCCGACCCGACCCGCGTAACCCGTTTAACTAAATGGGTCGTGTCAGGTCGGGTTTACCTGTTTGACCCATTGATAGATATTGCCTACTAATATAAGCAACAAAAGAGCTAAATCATCAACATGCACACTGTTATATAATCACCAACATGCAACAAGTTGCAAAGTCACCAATAGACAACACATATATAAAGCATGAAATCCCCATATTCAAAAATCATTTTCTATACATAATAAGTATATATTCCCATATTGCATAAATTAAAGACTACCAGTATGGAAGAGATATAGTTGTTATAAGTAAAATATAACTAACAACATATATGAATAAATTAGTAAAATATAATAGCTTACATATACGAGCATACTGATTACTGCATACATAAAAGACTAACACTAATAGTATACATAAAAGACTAACAGTATGGAAGAGACACAATTTATAATCGGGTTTGGCGGGTCAAAATCGGGTTAGCGGGTCAACCCTAAACCCACCCATATATAAACGGGTCAAATTCGGATTGACCCGAAAATGACCCGCTAAATAAATGGGTCGGGTTAACCTGCTAATTTCCGTGCGGGTTTCGGGTCGGGCAGGAAATTGACAGCCCTATATAACCCGCCACTTAAATTATGTGCCACATATTTGTGAGGACCAACACCAAAAAAATTTAGTTCAAGGATGCAGGTATTATCTTTTCCTAGTTGATGCGTATTCTCGATATACTTGGATATTTTGACGACCCCCAACCCCGTACTGACGGTGGCTAGGGTAATCCTTGGAATATAACACAGAAACAGATAATAACAGAACATAAATAAATAAATACACCAGATAATGCACAATAGAATATACTGGATAAACGTAATCATCAGAGTTACACAGTATACATGATCATACTTAGTACAAATACAGTTCAGCTATACATAAATGTCTACAGCGGAAACAAACATAATATGTACAATAGGAGCCGAACAACATAAAAAGAGATAAATAATAGAATCCATCTTCAGCTCCAGCTATCCAGAAAGAGCCAGCTAAAACCTGAATACAAGGCTTCCCGTGTAGAAAAGGGGCACCCGAGTTTGAAAGTGAAACAAACTACGAGTCAGTCATGGGACTGGTATGAGAAATCTATTCAACACATTTTTAATATGGCTAATCACATGACCACGCCACTTTCGTGGAACGGGTTTACTCCATCGGATTGCCAGTGCTTTAAAACCAATCATTCTTTTAAACATCGCAATGCTTTTTTATAAAAATGAAGCCATTATAAGACTCAGTTTCCATCACACAATGCACTGCAAACCGGAGGATAGAGTTTTTACCTTATAATGGCCAAGATATGCTTGATACGAATAAAACAAAAGCATTTGATATTATTACTAGTGTTTATATGTTTCAAATCATAAGTATCAATCATAGACGGCATTAATGCCCCATACCACTATGTCGCCATATATAGGTATACAATCAAAACCGCACAGTCACGTATTTGGAAATTGGATTTCCATCATCAACCAAGGCAAAAGATAGTCCTTACCGAATTCGAGACGCTCTAGCCCGCCCCTCAGGATCAGAACGCATCGACCCTTGGAGCGACAGGGCCGGTCCACCGATGTGGATTAAAATTCCTGAACACTACGTTTTCCCGCCCTATGGGGCGTAAATGAGCCAACGAATGACTTCATCGGTCCCGGATCGACCGATATATCCGAGGCGCCTCGCTATCCATCATCCACATAAGTAAAATGTCAGGCCGTGTAAAAACACCGACACAACTCCTAGCTAGAAAGAAACGCATGCCCTCCCTGAGGTCCTTCTCCCGTTTCTTGTTCATACCGGGGTGTGAGGTTCACGAATTAACCTTATACACAAAGCTATGCCACACAGGCGGTGCTTTGATCATCACCACAAGACTTTGCTTTTCAACAGAAGCCCTGATCATTTGCCACTTAGGCATGCCACACTAGCAATTCATGCCATGCGACTGATGTCCATCGATATACAACCTCTGAGCTCGTGCGTTTTAGAGAAGGGCCTTAAGCAAAAGAATAAATTCTCCGCCGCCAAACAGATGTATATTTAATAGAGATCAATCAACACAGAATAAAATCCAATGTCAGACACACAGTCCATTTACAAGTCTGTTCTGGGTCTGAACGAAACCGGAGCACTATATACCTCGCAAACCCATCGATCTCCACGTACGTCTGGACGATCACCACTCATTATCCATATTTCGGGATGCCTCCCAATCAGGACATCAGTTGCCATCCAAATGAGGTGAAGATTTTCGGTCTTCAACCACCGTCTTCATCTTCGATTTCTTATCGTCGATTCAGTTATTCAGAATGGGATAAACCCGGTCTTTCTGAGCAACTCGCGTATATAATAAACACGTGCTACATAGACACTACATACGCATCATTTCAATTCATTAGTCACTAACCGTAAATCAGTAAGAGAACGATTTCCCAAATATTAACCCCGAAGGCCGAAACCAACATCAGATCAAAATTCAGGAAACCATTCGACTTAGCCAACCTTCAGTTAGTTTCTAAATTTCACATCCATATCGTTTATAATATTTTATAACGATTTATCGCTATTTTTATTTATTTTAAAATAGCCAATTTATTCAAAACGACGCTTCGGGCCATAACGCGGCCGTGGCACTGTTTTTCTTCAGATTTGATTTACACATATCTGAAAATCTAACCGTTGGATCTTCACAAAATTTATATCATTAGAAAGATCCTTTCAAAACGAATCCAACGGTTCCAGTTTCGGGAAAATCCGACGGTCGGATCTCCCGGTATAATTGTTTGAAGTTTCGATTTCAAAATACGAACTGCAGCGTCGTTATTCGATTAAATATAATTATATATATATATATAATCGATTCTGGCGCAGTTTTTCTTCAGATTTGAATTAAACATTCCAGACAATCCAACCGTTGGATTTTTACAAAGTTGGTGCCGTTGGAAAGATACTTCCAAAGCGAACCCAACGGTTGCGGTTTCGGGAAAACCCGATGATCGGATCTCCCGCACTAATCGTTTGAAATCACGGTTTCAAAATACGAACTGCAGCTTCGTTATTCGATATATTTCAATTCTATTTATATATATATATATATCGATTCTTCGATTTCAAAACTATATTCTTTTCATGCATTTAATAAAAATGATATTTTTATCTAACTGTCTTCTATTCCAACAGTTCACTATTTTTAACAATTCATGTATGTAGTAAAAGTGTGATTTTTATTGTAAAACGATTTATTTCAAAACCCGACTATTTTATATAGTTAATATAGGTGATAAAATAGGATTTTTATTATAAAACCATTTATTTCAAAACAGGATTATTTTATATAGTTCATATTGATGATAAAAATAGGATATTTATTACAAAACAATTTCTTTCAAAATACGAATATCATTCAACACATGAATTTCTATTCAACGAATGAATTTCGATTCAACACATGAAGGTTTTCTATAGTTTATATATATAGATAAAAAGGTGATTTTTTATTGTTAAAACAATTTATTCAAAACACGAATACCATTCAACCCATGAATTTCTATTCAATGAATGAATTTCAATTCAACACATGAAGGTTTTCTATAGTTTGTATATACAGAGTAAAAATGTGATTTTTATTGTTAAAACAATTTATTTAAAACACGAATACCATTCAACACATGAATATGATTCAACGAATGAATTTCTATTCAACACATGAAGGTTTTCTATTCAACAGACGAATATAGTTTCAACACAGGAAAATAATTCTAACACATGAATATTATTCAAAATTTCGGCAGCATAACGACAGGGTAGTTAAAACCGGGACCGTCCCTAGTACGGCTCCTCGCTCTACCTTAAAGCCTCGCAGCTTTTGACAATGGGGAATCATGCATCTAGTTCGCACGCAGGCGGCATGTATATTTTTTTCATTTCCACAAACTAATCCTATGTGGTTTCAACCAAATATTTCTCAACCACAAACGGGTATTTTCAACCACAATCAATCAATATCAACCACAAACAATTCCAATCAACCATTCGCTATCAATCAATTTTCACACCAATCACAACCAAAAAATATCGTCCATGGTTTGTGGACGAGGGGCGTATGTATATATATTTATATATAGTGTTTCACTTCTATTTCAACACATATATAATTTTTACAATGCATATACAACTTATACATCGAACGTACAACTTATACAACGCTTATACTAGAGGTGTACAACGCTTATATAACTCATACATCGACTATAAAATTTATACATCGTCGTTTTCCATATCGTTTATAATTTTGAAATCTCACATTGGGTTCCACTCCACCAAAAATAACAGAAGGCTCAGAAAAATATGCGGCCACTTCTAAAATGTAGAAGACGTCCACACGAGTCCACTGTCTCTTGTTTCACTGAATTTCGTAAAGAAACGAAAAAGCTATGATTTTTACAAGTTTGCAACGGTTTAAAAGTGTTAAAACAGATTAAATAATCAAAGCCGATTACCTCAGCAAATCGTTCGAAACTAGGGTTGAAATTTTCTCCCAATCCGTGAAGCGAGAGGACGATCGGCCTTCACAACGTCGAAGGGCTAGGAGAGAGCTTCGCGCGCGTGGGGGATTGGGCCAGCTCGGTGGCCTGAGGAAGCCTCATCGGCGGAAGGAAGTCTTCGACTTCGACGAGGTGGTTCTCCTCGTACAGGCGACGGTGGCTGGTGTACCTGGTACTATTTGAAGCCCTCGAAGAGTTCTTCAAAAAGTTCAACAGTGGTGAGGTTTAATTTTGACCGTGGAGGAAGGAATCGGAGGGGGAAGCCAACGAGCGGTTTCCGTCGCACGATCTGGGTCAACGGGGGTTTTCTGGGGTTTTTTTTTAATTTTAATTAATGAATGAAATTTTCCTACTCGCCGATATTTATATTAATCTGAAAATTGGGGTTTTCATAAGCGAACTCCAATTCAAACCCGACGACTATCGCCTCTAGCGTTTTACCCCCATTCCGAACACAATGGGATATGTTTCGTAGGCCCATTCGACTGTTTCAGTCAGTTTTCCTTCAAATTAAAATATAAAACATTCAATATTCGATTTGAACGTACATTTCAATTTTCCAGGGCCACAAACTGATTCGAAAAATTCCAGAAAAATAAATCTAGCTATGTTTTGACGATACGGTCCCAACAAAACTAGTTTCGTCGAATTCTGAGACCGTTTGAAAAATGGCCCATTTCTGGTCGATCCAATTTAACTGTAATTGACCAAAACACGTTTTCCTTTGCCACGCTCACATACTAGCTTCAAAAATTATGAAATTTGAAACCTAGAAATAACTTCACATCCCGGATCCAGCAAAAGTGGTTTCGTCGAATTCCGAGGTCGTTTGCAACATGGCCATTTTCACGGGCTATATAATTTCCATAGCGACCTTTCTGAAAATTCATTTGGCCATAACTTTTGCATCCCGCTATGAAACTTCGATTTTTCAGATTCGTTAGAAAGGTATTCACTAACATATTTATATATTTTTGGTTTCACTCAAATCCATTTTGTTTTGCACCCGGTATAGCCAGTCAAAGTTTGAATTCAAATTTTGAAACTACCGCGCCATATCCGACCTTGTTTATAATTAGAATTAATTATATTCATTTTCAAATGTCGATTCAAACTTACTTTTCATCGTTATTATTTAAATTATTTATTTTAAATATTTAAAATCCACTATTTTAGCCAATTTAGATTTTTTTAAATTATTTCAGATTTTTTGGGTCGTTACAGATATATTTTCTCAAAGCTAACTCAGACACTTGCAATGCAGTTATATACTTCATAAAATTTATTGAAAACAAATATACTGCAACGTTAAGATGTTTCTAATAGATGGTGGGACATAATTCAAACCATTTAAAAAATTCAATAAGAAAGGAATAATGCATAGACTTAACTATCCCTATACATTTGAACAGAATGGTCTAGTTGAGAGAAAACATGAGCATATTGTTGAAACTAGCATCACATTATTATTGCAAGCATCATAACCCATGGACTATTGTAGTGAAGCTTTTAACACGTTTGTTTATCTCATAATAGGATGCCAAAAAAGATTTTAAGATAGAAATGCCCTTATGAAAGATTATTTAAAGTCAAATCTGACTACAAAAAACTAGTGAAATTTGGATGTCTATGTTTTCCATGCCTTAGATCATTCAAGAAATATAAAATTATCCTAATATCTAGCCCATGGACTTTCTTGGGATATTCCAATAATCAAAAGGGACACAAGTGCGTGGACATCAAAGACAAAATATTTATATCCAAAGATGTAATGTTTGATGAATGTATATTTTTCCATTTTCAAAAAAAAAGAGAAAGACAATAACCAAGGAATAAGGAGAAAAAAAATTGTTGTGCCATCAATACCAACTCTATCAGAAAAGTCGGGTAATGTTAACATTGAGACACATAAAGAAACTCTGACCACCAACCCACTGTGTCTAGCACAAGATTTGGGTACAATTCAAATGACCCCAACATGCAATTAGGTCAACACTCTAGCGATCAAACAAAAAAAATGAGGATATTGAGGAAAGCATCAGTGAAACCCTTGACGATCATGGCCAGAAACAACAACATGACGCAAAACAACATGATGCTGTTAAAACTGGACACCACATGATCACAGGATCGAAACATGACATTTTCAAACCAAAAATATTCACTGCTACCGTAGAAGACATAGAACCAACTACTTATGAACATGCTATCATACACGAGAAATGGAGAAAAGCCATGGACGTGGAGTATAATTCACTAATCAAAAACAAAACTTGGAGCATAGTTGACCCACCAAAAATACATGAATGTAACAGGGTGTAATGGGCTAACAAAAGGAATAAGGATGCAAATGGCAACATATTAAAGAACAAAGGTAGGCTTATGGCAAAAATGTACGCTCAACAATATGGCTTTAATTTTATGAGACCTTTTCACTAGTGGTAAAGCCGACTACCATTTGAATTATGCTATCTATAGAATTACACAAGCAATGGAAGATCTACATGCAAGAGAAGGTTTACATGCAACAACTAAAGGGTTATGACATGGAAAATAGCAAAGACAAAGTATGCAGACTACACAAATCCATATATGGGCTTAAACAATCATTAAGTGCATGACATGACAATCTCAAGGTCACCCTGATCAAAATGGGTTTTAATGCCACAAGGGTCGAGATTCTCTCTTAAAAAAAATCAATGAGCAACACACTATGTACATTTTAGTCTATGTTGATGACATTCTAATCACAAGAAATAATGGCAGTGAAGTTAACAGAAATGTACAGAATTTGGACCAAACATTTACTGTTAAAAATCTAGGAGAATTGGACTATTTTTTTGGAAATACAAATCGAAAGGAAATCCAACACTAAATTTATTCTATCACAAAGGAGGTATATACAAGAGATACTAATAAGAGAAAAATGGATCAGGCTAAGTCAATTGCCACACCTATGATCAACAATTTGCAACTACCAAAACTAAAGGTGAAGCCATTGGCAACATCAAGCAGTACAAAAGTATAGTTGGCGCACTACAATTTGTCACTATTACGAGATTTGAAGTATGTAATAGTGTAAAAAAAAGTGTGTCAACACATGTATAATCCACTTAGGAATCACTGGGAGCCAGTCAAACACATTCTACATTACATAAAAAGCACTTTGAACTATGGTCTATCACTACAATATTGTAAAAACATGAATTTAGAGGCTTACAGTGATGCAGATTGGACTAATGACCCAGACGACCGTAAATCGATCACTAGTTATTGTTTATATTTCGGATCGAATCTCATCTCGTGTGTACAAAGAACCAAACAACTATTTTCAAATCTATCACTGAGGCCGAATATCGAGCCATAGCCAGTGCCTCAACAGAATTCATTTGGGAAGAAATCCTAATTCGAGAATTAGTGTTCAACCTCCCGAAGAAGCAAGTTATCTGGTGCGATAACTCCAGTTCCGTTCCGTTATCGATTAACCCCATCTAAATCTCCAAAGAAAAACATGTCGAAGTTGATTTATACTTCGTTCGTTAAAGGACATGAAGCGATAAACCGGTAGTAAGTTATGTTCCAGCCTACTACTAGAGAGTCGACATCCTCACAAGGCGCTACCATCTAAGAATTTAACTCGATTAAGACAAAAATTGAAGGTTGAAGATGAAAACGGGAAAATGGAGAAGAATGGAAAACCCTAGTTTTAACTAAAGGGGCACTGAGAGTTTTGGGAATTCTGCACATATGTTCATATGAAGCGGTTCATCAAATATAAGGCATGCAGACATTTTTCCTCCCATTCCATTATTGGATGACGTTTACACTATGTAAAGTACTGAAAAAAATTGTTACAATTTCCGTTCTGTCATTAATATAAATGTTAACCCCGTTCTTAAAACGCGGTTCAGAACTAAGAAGAATTCATGAACAGTGACATACGACTATGAAATTAAATACGTGAAAGCTTTTACAAACATATAAATTGGACATGTAAAGGCCACGAGACACCAGTAGAGTCGTTCAACATGACATAGTCAAGCTGTCAACACTAGACAACTGACTCAAGTCATGCATGTCAACATAAGTCATGCCATATGACGTGCATTTCATACATCAGACCAACCAGAAAGTGTAGGTGCACCACGTCGTGAACCAGGACATGAGTACTTCTAGCATGAAGTCGTTAATTTCACGCGACATGGTTAAAATCGCTCATGCGACATGGTTTTGAGTTATTGTCACGACATGGTTCAAAGTCATAAAGATAGCACCAGGTTATGTTGCCTTCACAAGCATAAAAGTATAAAATGTCGATATGCATAATATCTATATGGAGATCACCTCTGTGTATATTAACAAGTAATGAGCAGGGTTTTTACATTATAAATGTACAAACATTATTGGAATAAAACATGCATGTGAATTCCGACAATGTGAATAACAGCTCTCACCAGCTTGTATAAGTTTGGATTGTGCCTCTTCATCCTGATGGTACATGAGACAAGGTCGCATATCCAACCAGTTCGCTCGTTCACATCCGCCAAGCCTATCTCGCTCACTCATCTCTTTTAGTACGGGTTGAGCATATCCAGTTGGCAGGGGTCCAACACCAAGTACCTTCAGGGGTCAGTCATGTAAAACAGACGATAGCATAGTTCATCAAGGACTGGTCGGTCACAACATGAAGGCTCCAAGCGTGCTGAGTGGTCGAACACCAGTGGTCGAACACCACTGGTCGAGCAGTCGCCATCTTGAGGGGTCTAGCAGTGAGCGTCGGTCCGATCGAGCAGTAATTGGAGAGGGGGTCGAGCAGATACTCTTTTATATATGAGCTACTGTGCAATGGCAAAGTTGCGATTATTGTTCCAATATATATATATATATATATATATGAATTGTGCATAAGATGAATCGTTATAATAAATGATTGATGCCACGTGGTTGGTCCTACAACAACAACACATATGGTCAGTCACCACTAGAGCTCCAGGGTCACTCGAGCACCATGATATTGATGAGCTCGCTCGTTCACAAGTCTTGAGGGGTCGGACACTATTGCTACCTGAACAAGTCAAGCACGTATTGTGAAGAAGTTGCATATTGAATGGCAAAGGCGTAATCATAAGACTCGTGCATCAGCTTGCAGTCGCTCATGCATCCAGTTCAAAGAGTCGGTTGTGCATACTTTTCAGGTCGGTCGTGCAACTTGTACAACTGTTTACAGCTAGCTCCAACTGTCCAGTGGCATTTTCGTAAATACGGGTACGCTCGACCTCTACCTTGTACACCATAACTACAGCATTGTCACCCGATACCAACTTCGCCTATAAATACCCCATTTCACCACCATTCAAAGGACTGATTTTTCGACCCCGGTGGGCTGCTCAAATCATTTCTCCTTCGTTCTCAAGCACTCCAAGCTCCAATAATGGCTTCTCTAACTCAATCTACCTTCTTCCAACAACTAGTGGATCAAATCTTCTTCATACTCCATGAGAAATTTCTCTAACTCCATTCAAGTGACCTCCAACCATAATTAATCCTCTCTAAAGCCTAGATCTAATGCAAAATCACCTTGGAATCAAGGAAAACCACTCAAGTGATCAAGTATTTGAAGATGTTCATCAATCTCCACCACACTTAGAGAAGATTTAACCGTTCCTTGGTAGATTCAAGTGAAATCTAGAATAAAGAGAGAGATAAAAGAGAGAAATGTCACAAATGAGTAGAGTGAATCAAATAATGTATTTTGTAAATTCTCTAATGATATTAAAGAGAGCTTCCATGGTGTACGTAGGTCTAAACTGACCAAACCACTTTAAAAATGCCTTGTTTTCTACTTTTTGCTCTTTATTTTGTGCTTGTGCCCTTATAATTTCTGATCTAACCGTTTGGTAAAGTGATCCAAGAGCACCTTTGGTGTTGTGGCCACTTTTTTTATTTCAACTTTTGGCGCCCACCGTGGGGCTTCGCACTTCTCTCGAATTTAATAGCCTTCCATTGAAGTTCTGAGCCTGCTTCTACTATAGATTCTCTAAATCTAAGATGCAGGCCAATTGACGAGCTCTCTACAAAGTTCAAAACCTTGTCTGAAATAATGGCTAAATCTAAGTAAGCTACAAGTAAAATCGTTGAAAGAACCGACAACATTGCTAACGATGAAGCTACTCCATTAACTAATCGCTTTGAAGTTGGAGAAAACTCAGTAGTCGGAGCTGGAGTAACGAGAGCTGTATTAGACGACGTTTTCGCCAATTTAAATCAATGAATGGAAACTTCAAATAAAGATTTGATGAATGCTAATGATGCTTTAATGGAGAAGATGAATGCTCTTCTAAACTCTCAAGCAAATCCCGCTCCTCCTCAAAAGGTTCATGTCAACCTCAAAAAGAACACAAATTCGGTAGCTTCTGATCATCATCGTAAGGATAACATAGAAGGGCTTAATGGATAGGAAAGCAATAGGAACGAAGATAACGTTCAGGATTCAAAGACGAAAGCCAAAAGTCATTCCGAGCGAAATACACGACGAGTTGCAAGTCCCGCTAAGGGGGCACCTCCCCACGGTGGAGGTAAAATACTGATATCCTCTAATTGTGATCGCTCGCCAATATGAGCATTCAGAAAAGAGATCGAAGTCCGCTCTTCGGAACGATACAACTCGAAGGAATATATCGTGGATATGGTAAAGCAAATCATGAAAGATAGCTTGGCCCACAACGACAGTGAAAGGGAATGGAACTTCTCCTCTAGCAAAAATCCATTTACAAAGAGGATCCGCAAAGATGAGTTCCCTAAAAAGTTCACACATCCTACTCTTCCTCCGTACAACAGGACATTTGATTTGAATCACTTCCTATATAGATATGAATGGTATATGAATCAAGCCAAAGCAACAAATGAGATTAAATGCCTTTGCTTCCCTCTCTATCTAGAAGGTGTCGCATCATTATGGTTCACAAGGTTGCCGCCCAAATCCTTCGACCGATTCAATGATTTGATTCTGAAATTTAAGGAGCAATTTAGGCTACAAGCCAATAAGGCTAAGGATGTTATTTCTATGACATCAATGAAGCAGAATCCAAAAGATTCTGTTAAAGCCTTTCTCAAGAGATTCAACATTGCTTTGTTCAAAGTCGGAAATCCTGAGTCCCGCATGATTTTAATGTCTCTAATTGGCGCCATAGATGAGAAGAGCGAATTTCGTAGATGGATCTAAATGAATGAACCAAATACGCTTGAGAAATTCTATAAAAAGGCCGAGGAGTATGTAAGGGTGGACAATAATCCTGTACCTCTTCAGATTATTGAGGGTAACCAACCTCTTGAAGCTCCCAAAAATGCTGATACTCGGTATAATCAGAAGAATACTCAGGGGCAAAAGCATGCCAGTGATGGAAAGGACAAAAAAGATTATAAGAAGATTCGCCTTTTCAACCCATCAGAGCTAACGTCTTTGAATGAACCCCTAAAAACATCTAACTTGCAACAAAGAATTTTGAAGAATATCCAGAACCAAAACCAACAAGGATAGGCGAGAAGGCAACAAACTCGGGAATCCGTAGGTTTCACAACCAGCCTGGTCATAACACGAATGAATGGAGGCACCTCAAAAGCCTGATTGAGAAGTTGATTCAGAAGAACAAACTGCAACAATACGTGAAGAATCCTCAAGCTAAAAATCTTTCTGTAACTCCCCAGGGGCAAGGGGCATCAAATGACCAATCCAGTCCAAACAACACAACCCCTGCTCAAACCTATCCAAGGCTAATCATCAACTGATAACCACTGGTGGTGCTCCAATTTCAATGGCTTGGAATAAGAGATCAACATCTCCACTACTCTATTTCTTACTTTACTTCATGTTTTACTTTCTTCTATATTCAAAACTTCTTGTAAATAGTCAGTAATAAACTGCAAATGATGTACTGATCATTAGTTATGCGACTAAAAGCATATATGCCTTAGTAAATCTCTTACTTGCAATATTTTCGATAATTCAAAATTTGCTAAAAGACGGTTTCTTACTACAGGCTATCCGACGAACGCTTGCTTCCTCGAAACCCAATGCAATGTGGCAACCCAAATAACACCAACTCAAGCGGCGAGTGCAAAGAACATCAGCATGCATAAATGTATTGATTAAAAGCACCACCTTGGAAAGTGAACGAGAGGAGTTGCCGAGGGTTAAATGGTGGAGAGTTCAGAAAGCGGATGCAAGGTTGCAATTTCCAAGGGGGCAGCCAATGCCTGACTGCGGTCACTTGCCATAGTCGAGTGAATCCAGTAGGAGGTTGACGTTTGCTCCACGAAATAACGCAAACCCTTGAAAGTCCCAAAGGTCATAACCTCTCCGTCTAAATGCAATCACTAATTATAACAAGGTGAATCCGACACGACGACTGATGTTCGAAAGAATCTCTCGTTCTGGCTGTGATCGCCTACTATGGATAAGTGTATCCGACACACAAGGACTGATGTTCACCCTGCGGAATGACGCAAACCCTGCACAGTTCAGTCAAGAGAGCCCCTCAGTCCGGCTGCGATCGCTTACCATGGTTAAGCGTATCCGACACAACGACTGATGGTCACCTTGTGGAACTGCGCAAAATTAAAAGTGCCTCCATAGCAAGGGTAAAAGTCCCTCCATAGCAAGGGCAGTCCCTCTATAGCAAGGGTAAAAGTCCCTCTATAGCAAGGACAATCCCTCCATAGCAAAGGTAAAAGTCCCTCCATAACAAGGGCAATCCCTCCATAGAAAGGTAAAAGTCCCTCCATAGCAAGAGCAATCCCTCCATGCAGTCCCTCCATAGCAAGGGCAAATCAAAATCCTTCGTGTCAGACCTTTGCGCCGACACAGAAGATCCACCTCTCCATAGAAGAGATCAACAATGCCTAATGAAGTTTTTAATGCTGATTCAGTAGACATGAAAAGACAAGCATTGGGTTATAAACGACCTCTCAATAGTAGGGGAATCCAATGAAATCTCCAATGTCATAACTGACCGACAAAACAGACAAACGTTGAGCAACAAAAGTCCTCCCACAACAGAGGCAAAATGTAAATTCTCCCTAAGTGGAGGAACTAAATTTAAAGACCTTCCTTAGCGGGGGCACAAAGATATAAAAACTTCTCCAAGTAGAAGTACTAAACCAGCCAGTAAAGTCGAGATGAATTGACAAGTTCAGAGGTTCTACCCATGTTTGGCAAGTTTAAATAACTTTAGTCAACATAGTAGAAGCTTCTAGCGCGTCAACCACAATCAAGGAAATTAGACATGCTGACCATATCGAGCTGTTGCGACTCGTGGCGACCTAAGGTACTAAGGCAATACAACCACATAAGAGTTGAATAATGCCCGGAAAATACCATGGGTCCATCACGACATTGAAACAAGCCCAAAATCCAGTTTACTCTCATCAAAGAGGTCAATACAATTGGCTTGAACTTGCCTTCAAAAATGGGGCATTTGAAAAACTTGGCAAAATCTAAATGCTCGATATGTCGATAAAGCTCACTATACCAATAAAGATCAACCTGGAAAACCCAATTAGAATCTCTTAACACAAAGTCTTCCTCGTCTACAAAGCTCCAACCATAAATATATCGCACAAAAAAAACTGACGATATTTTGCTTCAAACCTGAAGATAAGCGATGCTTAAGAGGCGACTGTGTGAATATAGCATAGTTTAAATCTAATAGAGCAGTAACGCTTCTCAAGGAATTGAAGCTAATACCTGTCAACAGTTTCAATATGAGATATAAAAAAGAGATTGAGTAATAATTATGCACCGGAGCAAGCCGCCGTGAAACGGAGATTCAAAATTATATATATCCCAGGATGATTCATGGTGCCAAAGCAAATTCGAAATTCAAAGATCTGAGTTCGATTAAGCTGCTGCATCAGGTCTAAAGATGAGCAGTCAGCAAATTCCTCTTCCCACGACAAATTCGGGAATGCCAAAATAAGTCCGCGCTTGATTAAAGACATAGCCAGTCAGCACTGAATGACATCTTCTGGAAAATTGTCAAGAGGACAAGGAATAACCAAAGACTGATTTTCTTACATTCACAAAGCTACAATCATTCTAGCCTCAGGAACTCAAATCGAAAGTTCCAACTCGAACAGAACAAGTGGCATGAAGCATATAAATTTAAGTAACAAATTCTGCGCTTGGATCACTTGGAATCAACGAGTCAAAGCATCGAAGCATGGTTCGCTATAGAGAATGAAAAGCTATGAATGAATTTCAATGCAAGTTGTATTAACATTGTTCACTTCGAAGCCCGCATTTCTCGCAAGCTAGAAGTACAAGCTTCGAGAGGCAAATGTTAACCCCATTCTTAAAACGCGGTTCGGAACTAAGAAGTATTCACGAACGGTGACATACGACTACGAAATTAAATACGTGAAAGCTTTTACTAACATATAAAATGGACATGTAAAGGCCATGAGATACCAGCAGGGTCGTTCAGCACGACATAGTCAAGTCGTCAACACGGCACAACTTAAGTCGTCCATGTCAACATAACTCATGCCATATGACGTGCAGTTCATAGATCGGACCAACCGGAAAGTGTAGGCGCACCACGTCGTGAACCAAGACATGAGTACTTCTAGCATGAAGTCGTTAATTTCACGCGACATGCTTCAAATCGCTCATGCGACATGGTTCAAAGTCATAAAGATAGCACCAGGTTATGCTTCCTTCACAAGCATAAAAGTATAAAATGTCGACACGCATAGTATCTATATGGAGATCACCTCTATGTATATTAATAAGTCATGAGCAGGTTTTATACATTATAAACGTACAAACATTATTGGAACAAAACATGCATGTGAATTCCGACAATGTGAATAACAACTGTCACCAGCTTGTATTAGTTTGGATCGTGCCTCTTCATCCTAATGGTACATAAGACAAGGTCGCATATCCAGCCAGCTCGCTTGTTCACATCCACCAAGCCTAGCCCGCTTGCTCATCTCCTTTAGTACAGGTCGAGCATATCTAGTTGGCATGGGTCCAACACCAAGTGCCTTCATGGGTCGGACATGTAAAATAAACGACAACACAGTTCATCAGGGAATGGCCGGTCACAACATGAAGGCTTCAAGCGTGCTGAGTGGTCAAGCACCACTGGTCGAACACCAGTGGTCAAGCAGTCACCATCTTGAGGGGTCGAGCAGTGAGCGTCGGTCCGGTCGAGCACTATTTGGAGAAGGGGTAGAGCAGATACTCTTTTATATATGAAGCTACTGTGCAATGGAAAAGTTGAAATTATTGTTCCAATATATATATGAATTGTGCATAAGATGAATCGTTGTAATAAAGGATTGGTGCCACGTGGTAGATCCTACAGCAACAACACATATGGTCGGTCACCGCCAGAGCTCCAGGGTTACTCGAGCACCATGATACTGATGAGCTCGCTCGTTCACAATTCTTGAGGGGTCGGACACTACTGCTAGCTGAACAGGTCGAGCACATATTGTGATGCAGTTGCATATTGAATGGCAAAGGCGTAATAATAAGATTCGTGCATTCAAGTTGAGGTCGCTTATGCATCTAGTTCGAAGAGTCGGTCGTGCATATACTTCAGGGTCGGTCGTGCATACTCTTCAGGGTCGGTGGTGCAACTTGTACAACTGTGTACAGCTGACTCCAGCTGTCCAGTGGCAGTTTCGTAAATGCGTGTATGCTCGACCCCTACCATGTACACCATAATTACAGCATTGCCACCCAGTACCAACTTCGCCTATAAATACCTCATTTCACCACCATTTAAAGGACCAATTTTTCCACACCGAAGGGCTTCTCAAATCATTTCTCCTCCATTCTCAAGCACTCCAAGCTCCATTAATGGCTTCTCCAACTCAATCTAACTTCCTCCAACAACTAATGGATCAAATCTTCTTCATACTCCATGAGAAATCGCTCTAACTACATTCAAGTGATCTCCAACCGTAATTAATCCTCTTTAAAGCCTAGATCTAATGCAAAATCACCATGGAATCAAGGAAAACCACTCAAGTGATCAATTGCTGAAGATGTTCATCAATCTCCACCACCTAGAGAAGATCAAACCGTTCCTTTGGTAGATTCAAGTGAAATTTAAGAAAAATGTCACAAATGAGTAGAGTGAATCAAATAATGTACTTTGTAAATTCTCTAATGATATTAAAGAGAGCTTCCATGGTGGATGTGTTGGGGAAAATTTCAATCTTTCCTGCTTCGTGAAATTAAAATATGCACTTTAAGATTAAAAAAAAATGGAAGCAGAAGAGTTTATAATTCTCCAATATGGAGTTTATAACAGCTCCGATACCACTGTTGAGAAAAACTTTATAATTTCCTCTGTGTAGTTAAGCTGAGAAGTGAAGTGCAACAAAACAGATAGATGAAAATAACAAGCAGCAACACAAAAAGATTTGTTTACGCGGAAAACCCAATGAGGGAAAAACCACGGGACTAAAAGTCCAATTCTTCCATTATAAGATAATAGTAAGATCACAAGATCTCACCACAAAAATTGAATGGTTTTCTGTATTTATATGTATCTCACACTCGGTGGTTCACTCAAGCTTGAGGATAAAGACTTCCCAAGCTATCTCTCTTTTCTCTCAAAGAGTCTCACTCTAAATCTTAAGTTTTCCTCATTTTAAGAAGTGACTTCTCTCTTGAGTCTTCAATTATAGTATTTCTCTCACACTCATATATATAAGTGTGGAATACAAAAGGTTCTCTCACAATGCATGTTGTGGCTTTCAAACTTCTTCCTTGGAAATAATGGTTCCATTTGATTATACATCAATATGCATAGAATTTGATGTGTCTACACACCTTTCAACAATTTTTGTTAAGCATTCCAATAAATTAGAAGGGAAACCCAACATGACGTAGGTTTAAATTGACCGAACCACTTTAAAAATTCCTTGTTCTTACTTTTTGTTCTTTATTTTGTGTTTGTGACCTCATAATTTCTAATCTAACCGTTTGGTAAAGTGTTCGAAAAGTACTTTTGGTGTTGTGGCCATTTTTTGGTTTCAACAATGTAATGTAAACGAAGTACTATAAATTATGTTAGTATTCAATATTTATTAGCAAATATAGTGATTTAAACAATAACAGAAAAAGGGGTATCAGAATTCGGAGACTGAAATTAAAAGAACTTCCAAAAATATCCTAAATTACCAATGATGTAACATAATGTCAAAAACAGAAGACGGATTACTGAGCCTTTGTTGGTACAGATTGGTGAATTGATTGCTGAATTGTTAAACAAATTTAAAACTAATGCAATGCAGATAAATCAGTAGCTTATCCAACGCATGACTACGTGCACAAATGTATTCAACATGTAATTATATATTAAGTTTAGTTAGAAAAATGATTCAACAATTGGACGACCATACCAAGTCAATATTTCATAATCAAATACACAAACACAACAATGCTACAGTATTGTACATGGATTTAAGAAACCAGGCACAGTACAATATAATATTAATGGAGGAAGAAATCAAGGGATCTTATATTATTATAGATGTATCTAATGAGAAAAGATGGCAGGCATGAAATCGACGGCAAGGAAACAAACAAACACAAGAAATTCAAACTGAGAAGCTCACTTTATTTCATTACCCATTTACCCATTCATAAGTTCATACCTTGTTTGTCTCTCCTATCATCTCATTCTTCGTCAGTCAAACCACTTATATTCCAAAAGGAGCTTACTCTCTCTTCTTCCTCTTTGCCTGTTATACATATCAACCTTTTCAGCATCCAACACAGCGTATAGTACCATGTTCAAATGCCTCTCATACTGCATGATCGGCTCACAAGATCAGGAAACTAGAAGGTAATTATTCAGCATGTACGCAAACATATTTGTGTATGTCTGTGTTATATTAAACAGCAAGCTAGGGGAGACGATACAGTTTTTTTGTCTGCAATTAAACTGGAAGTCTGAACTTCAAACAATATAGGTTTTAGGGATTATGTTTTCCTTTTGTTATTCAACACTTGTTCTTTCAAAAGAAATTCTTAGTGACGGCACTTTTATTGTTTGTGTTTAATCCAAAGTTAAAATTCTTTAAAACTTCCATTGCATCGAATTTTGCAGATCAATTTGTGCTTTTGTTCATAAATTGGATTGCTTATGACTTCTTTTAAACTTAATTTTGGTTAAAAATAGCAGTCTGACAATCATATCTATATGAAAGTGAAATGATGTTTAAACGTTTTTTGTGTTAGCTTTTCATAACATGGATTCATTGATCAGTGGTTGTTTTGATACAATATTCATTTTCTATATGATAATCCAAGAAGCGTGTATCACAGTTTCAGCACTAGCAAAAGCACCAGCTACATGGAAAACCCATGGGAAAGATACTCACTAAAAGAGCTTCTTCAAGCAACCAACAACTTCCACGATGACAACAAATTAGGCGAAGGCGGCTTCGGAGTTGTCTACTATGGCAAAACAGTCAAAGGAGCCGAGGTAATATGAATATATAATAACCATTCAGTATCTCTTTCTTAAGCCATCGGAATACACACATACATATTTTACAAACTTAACATGATTTTAACCGTTCTCAGATAGCCGTGAAGCGGCTAAAAACAATGACAGCAAAGGCCGAGATGGAGTTTGCAGTAGAAGTAGAGATTCTTGGCAGAGTCAGGCATAAAAATTTACTCGGCCTTCGTGGATTTTATGCCGGAGGAAATGAAAGGCTCATAGTTTATGATTACATGCCTAATCACAGTCTTATCGGCCACCTACACGGACGCCACTCTCGTAGCAGTAATAACAACGCTGCTTCAAATAATAACATCTCCCTTGACTGGACTCGTAGAATGAATATAGCCATCGGTGCAGCTGAAGGCTTAGCGTACGTTATCATATCTGAATCATAATTTTATCATATATATATTAAGATACTCAGATAAACAAAACTTCTAACCTAACACACATTGACACTCCGGTACATATTGCTAAAGCGTGGTCATCGCTGGAATTTGATAATCTCAGTAATTTCATGAATGTTCAGATAAAACATGATGCACCGGCCATTTTTCTTTTCTTTTTTTCTGAAATTGGGGCTCATACACAAGTCTTAGACAGTAAATAACATACTATTTATCAATATTTATGTTCAAATCACACAATACACGTTTCAATTCTATGACATCGTGCACCAATATCGACAACTCCTAATGGCATATGTTTATATGTTATTTCTTTGTGAATATTGGTGTTTGTCCAGTTATTTCTTTGTGAATACCCAGATAAGGCAGATGTTGTAAGTAGACTCCTAATGGCATACATTTCTATTTGATTGCAATATTCTGACAAGAAGGGACAAAATTTATCAGTAATGCCAAACATGCGCCTGCATATGCTAACATATGAACATGTTTATATGTTATACCAGCTACCTGCATCATCAGGCAACTCCCCACATAATACACAGGGACATCAAAGCGAGCAACGTTCTTTTAGATTCGAACTTCAAACCCAAAGTTGCAGATTTCGGATTTGCAAAGCTGATACCAGAAGGTGTGAGCCAAATGACTACAAAAGTGAAAGGCACATTAGGGTACCTTGCACCTGAATACGCTATGTGGGGTAAAGTATCAGACAGCTGTGACGTGTACAGTTTTGGAATTCTGCTTCTTGAAATCATAAGTGCCAGGAAACCTATAGAGAAACTTCAAGGAGGAACTAAAAGAGACATAATACAATGGGTCAAGCCATGGATTGAAAACGGCGAATGGGACAAGGTTGTCGATCCAAGACTGTGTGGAAAGTTTGATAGAGCTCAAGCAAGGAACACTATAATGGTGGCTTTAAGATGCACTGAAAGCAACCCTGAGAATAGACCGACTATGAAGGATGTGGTAGAGTTTTTGAAAAGTGGCATGGGGGAGAGGATCAGGACAAAGGAGATTATGATGATGATGCAGAAGGAGGTTGAAGGTGATGATAATGATGAAGAAGAAGCTGAAGTTATAAGCGATTCTTCGCAGTATGTTAAAAGAAATGCAAGAAGGCCGTCAAGAACTAGATGATGTTCATGTGTACATATGCAAATGTTGCGGCATTGTTTGATGTATCTTGATCTATGTATCAGATGAAAACGTTTTGTTTACAGTGTTAATTATCTTTGTGTGTTGTGTCTTGAGTGAAGATACTGTTTACTTAAAGAGAAAACGAAGTTGGTTCATCCAAAAAAAATTTAGTCATTGAGTTAAAGTCCAATGTTGATCGAATATGTGATTTCAGTTAACGCAACAATGCACCAGCAGCTGAACAAGCACCACTGGGTATTAAATTCAGTGGCCGAGATACAAAGGTTAGCACGCGTATCGCTTTCTGGATTTACGTTGATTTTTGGTTTTAGATAAATTCATTTTTCTTGGAGTGTTATACTTTTTTGTTTTGTGCTTGTTTTTTGCTGGGTGTTGCAAGCTGGGACATATGTTCTTCAGTCTAATAAATAAACATTGTAGAGGCTGAAAAATCACTGTCTACATCGATAAATTCAAAATTGATATAGCGTAACGTTGAAAATTTTGTATTTTGTTTATCTTCAAGAAGATGCTCTTTTGCTGTTAAATTCGATGTTTAATTTCCACGCTAGGGGTCAGATTTCCTTGACAATGCTCATTAAACTTGTTAGGTTAATGTAGTTGTGCATACTCGTCGCATTTGTCAACCAGGTTGGAAGTCTAATTCATCTCTAGTTTGTCGGATCGGACCGAACAGATGTGCGTTTAGTTTTTATTTTAAATAAAATTGAATTGGACACCCATCAGATGAAACTTTTTCTTTAACAATTTTCCTTGTTCTGACTTGTGTTCTAAATAAAATCGATTAGGCACCAATATGTGTTTTTCAGACATGGACACGAACAGATCTGGTCGAACATAGCTATTTGTATTAAATTTATATTTTTATAAAATTTTCTCTCAACTATATATCGAAGCACGCAAAATTCAGACGAATTCGAACAACGCGGACTGAACGTGATTTTTTCTCGTATAAATTTTGTTGTACTAATTAATGTCATAAATGAAACTCGTACGAACGTATTTCGGTAATGGACATGGAAAAACTTCAGGCATTCGTACAAAATTTACATCCATGTTCATCTCTGCTATCTTAGGTTTTACATGAAAATTTTATCTTCCAAACTTGAAAAGGAGTAAAGTAAGATACATATTGTTAACTTTCATCGTATCTTTTTTGTAAATCATCGGATGTCTTACTCAAAGCATAATGTAAAAGTTCATTTTATTTGACCGTAGCATCCCCCTTTCTCCTGATTTTCAGGTTAATTTCTTTCATCTCTTTAGTAGGTTTGCGGCTTCAAGCAAGATGTTTAAACGGGGAATTTAAGCTGACTTTTTTAATATATGATTTCTAGTTTAATTTTTTTATGGTTAATTGAATTTGTGTTTTGTTGTGTAATGTGAACTTAATTGAATTGGACTCACAATACAAAAACTGAAATATATATATATTATGTTGCGAAAATAAAAGAAGAACATAAGAAATGAGAGAGAGCAGACATTTTTATTCATTCAGATGTATTTACAACATACACAAGCTCTCTATTTATAGGCTTTACATGTCTCATCAATTACAATAGTGTCCCTTGCATTAAGCGTATTCACCCTTAAAAACATATATTTTACAACACTCCTCCTTGAATATGCGTATGCAAAGATGATAAGATTGATTGCCTCATTAAAAACTTTTTTATGAAAAACCCTGTGGGAAAAATCATAAACAAGAAAAAGAGTACAATTTTCATCTCTAGGTAACATATTGACAATGTTCCAATGAGGGTTGATACTTCTGGATCAAAATAATGCCTCGTTAAAAACCTTACTAACAAAAACCCAGTGGGAAAAATATTAGTGAAGGAAAAGAGTACACTATAGCATTATATATGCTCCCCCTGATTCGTAACGCATTATTCAAATAGTTTGGTGATGCAAACGACGCATACCAATTTTATAAACCATCTTCTGAAATGTTGACTTTGGAAGTGCTTTGGTGAATAAATCTGCTGGATTTTCTTGAGACTGAATTTGCTTCACTTCTATCTTATTGTCTTTTTGAAGTTCATATGTGAAGAAGAATTTGGGAGAAATGTGCTTCGTCCTATCACCCTTGATGTATCCTGCTTGAATCTGAGCTACGCATGCGGCATTGTCTTCATAAATTATGGTTGATCTTTCTGTAGTTGAGGGAAGTTGACATGTGGTTCGAATATGTTCGATTAATGATCTTAACCAAATACATTCTCGGCTTGCTTCATGTAGTGCTAATATTTCAGAATGATTAGATGATGTTGCTACCAACGTTTGTTTTGTAGATCGCCATGAAATAGCTGCATTACTGTTAGTAAACACATATCCAGTTTGTGACCTTGCTTTATGTGGATCAGAAAGGTAACCTGCATCAGCATAACCAACTAGAATCGGATTATTGCCTGTGTTAGAATAAAATAAGCCCAAATCTGTGGTTCCTCGCAGATATTTCATGATATGGTCTTTTAGTTGGTGCAGAACTATATCTTGCTAGAAGATTGACTGAAAATGCAATATCTGGTCTTGTGCATTGGGCTAAATATAATAATGCACCAATTGCACTGAGATATGGTACTTCTGGACCAAGTATATTTTCATCATCTTCTTTTGGTCGGTAAGGGTCCTTTTTAATATCTAGTGATCTGACAACCATAGGTGTACTAAGTGGATATGCTTTATCCATTTGAAAACGCTTCAGAATTTTCTCAATATAATTTGATTGATGGATTAATATGCCATTTTTACTGTGCTCAATCTGTAGACCAAGACAGTATTTGGTTTTTCCAAGATCTTTCATTTCAAATTCCTGTTTTAGGTAATCTATTGTTTCATTGATCTCTTCTGGAGTTCCAATCAAATTTATATCATCAACATATACCGCTAAGATAACAAATCCCTTTACCGATTTCTTTATAAAGACACATGGACAAATGAGGTTGTTTTTGTATCCATCTTTTACTAAATATTCACTAAGACGGTTATACCACATTCTTCCAGATTGTTTCAAACCGTATAGTGATCTTCTCAATTTTAATGAATACATTGACTTTGATTTTGCTTCAGACAATTTATATCCGTCTGGGATTTTCATGTAAATATCGGTATCTAATTCACCGTATAGATAAGCTGTCACAACATCAGTCAATCTTATGTCAAGCTTCTCAGAAACTACAAGGCTTATTAAATATCGAAATGTTATGACATCCATAACAGGAGAGTATGTTTCTTTGAAGTCAAAACCTGGTCTCTGCAGGAAACCTTGTGCAACAAGCCTTGCTTTGTATCTCACAACTTCATTTTTATCATTTCGTTTTCTAATGAATACCCATTTGTAACCGACTGGTTTAACACCTTCTGGTGTTTTCTCTATTGGTCCAAATACACCATGTTTTTGAAGTGAATGTAACTCAACCTGAATAGCATCTTTCCATTTTGGCCAATCTTGTATTTTTCGACATTCATATATACTAGTTGGTTCATTATCATTATTCTCATTATAGTCATGACTTTCAGTTATTTCAGTAGCTACTGCGAATGAGAATACATCATCAATTGTTATTTTACTTCGATCCCACATTTCTCCATAATTCGTATAGAATATTGAGGTCTCATTATTATTAGGTACCATTTTATTTTCGGAAGCTTCTATTATTTCTTCTGGGATAATAGTTCCTTCACTGATTTTAGGAGAATTGAGATTTTCTTTTGAGTTATCCTTTGGATCATTCAGAACCTCTTCGGGAGGTTTGCTAATTGATGATTTTTCATTAGACTTTCTTTTTCTAGGCGCCAAGTCTTTTGAACCTATCGGTCTTCCACGTTTTTGTCTAGCTTTAGATTCATTTGCTGTTATCGGTCCTTCGGGGATTTCAATTCTAGCTGGTGTATTTGCTGCTGGAATGTGAGATTTAGTTATTTTTGCAGCATCATTAAATGCATCTGGCATTTGATTTTCAATATTTTGAATATGCAAAATTCTTTGTACCTCGTATTGACATTGTTTGGTACGTGGATCCAAATGAAACATAGAGGGATTATTCCATGAAATTTCACGTCGTTCTACTGGAACGGTCTTTTCTCCCCTTAACGGCGGGAAATTTGACTCATCAAATTTGCAATCTGCAAATCTTGCAGTAAATACATCACTCGTAAGAGGTTCAAGATAACGAATTATCGAAGGTGAGTCAAATCCCACATAAATTCCCAACCTTCTTTGAGGACCCATTTTAGTACGAAGTGGGGGATTAATGGGTACATGTACAGCACAACCAAATTTTCGTAGATGTGAAATATTTGGCTGGGATCCGGTTAAAAGCTGTGATGTTGAAAACTGATGATAAGCCGTTGGTCTAATTTTAATCAATTTGGATGCATGCAAAATTGCATGTCCCCAAGCTGTAACAGGCAGCTTTGATTGCATAAGCAGCGGTCTTGCAATAAGTTGCAAACGCTTAATTAATGATTCTGCCAGACCATTTTGAGTGTGAACATGAGCTACTGGATGTTCAACTTCAATTCCCAGTGATAAACAATAATCATCAAATACTTGAGAAGTGAATTCTCCTGCATTATCTAATCGTATTGATTTAATTTGATGATCAGGGAAGTGTGCTCTTAATTTAATTATTTGAGCAAGTAATTTGGCAAATGCCATGTTTCTAGTAGAGAGCAAACATACATGTGACCAACGAGTTGATGCATCAATTAATACCATAAAGTATCTAAATGGCCCGCAAGCGGGATGAATCGGACCACATATATCACCTTGAATTCTTTGCAAAAATGCTGGAGATTCAGAGGTGATCTTACTGTATGAACGTCGAGTAATTAATTTTCCTTGTGCACATGATGTACACATGTAATCATTTGGTAAATTCAACTGATTTGGTAAATCATGCCCATTCGAATTCTTAGCAATTTTACGCATCATA
Source organism: Allium sativum (assembly GCA_030737875.1). Lineage (NCBI taxonomy): Eukaryota > Viridiplantae > Streptophyta > Magnoliopsida > Asparagales > Amaryllidaceae > Allium > Allium sativum. Next base: position 166,547,239 of record CM060909.1, read on the forward strand.
GTTGATCCAGGATGACCTAAACGATCATGCCAAAGAATCAATTTCTTTGTATCTGTGAGCTTCTGGCTCATGTTTACAAAATGAGATTCAACTATGCCAATTTTGGTAAAGTATAATCCAGTTGAAATTGTACCAAATTTTTCTAAAATAAGCTTCTGGCTTTCAATTTTAGAAATAACACAAAGATATTCTTTGTTGTTTTCATTTATAGTTTCAATATGATATCCATTCATTCTTATATCTTTGAAACTAAGCAGATTTCTTTTAGAATTGCTTGAATATAGTGCATTTTGAATGAATATATGTGTACCATTTGGTAATACTGTATGGGCTCTTCCGGACCCTTCAATTATATTGGCTGAACCAACAATAGTTGAAACTTTATATGAAATATTTTCAGATAATTCAGAGAAAAACTTCGGGTTTTTCAATATCGTATGAGTAGTTCCACTATCAACCAGACAAACATCATCGTTTAAACATTGTCGATCCATACCTTAAGAATTAAAAACAATACAGCTAGTCAATAACTGAAAAAAAAACTTATAAATATAAATAAATATCCACGAGAATAAACTAGTCATCATGTCCAACATTACACATTATTTCTGCAGTTCCATAAGAAAATACTAAAAGAGAAAAAAAAAAGTTCCAAACTAATACATGCTGAAAAGAAACAAACTGAAAGTCATATAATAAGCTTCAGGCTACTTATTGGTTGGTTCGGTCATCTCTTCGAATATTGCATTCAAATTTTCGTCGCTGAACAAATTCCCATCATAGTCTTCGAAGAAATCATCTAACTTCAGGTCAGTGTTATCGGACAATCCCTCAGTGTTATTTGTCTCGATATTCTTCGATTTATGATACTCTTCGATTATTTTCTTTGATGATCTACATGTCCGTGACCAGTGACCAGTACGCCCACATCTGTAGCAAATTTCCTCATAATGCTTCTTATTTTCAGCAGCTGAATTATTGCTATTTGCAGGCTCATTTTTCATTTGCTGCTTAAAATCAGTAGTTTTGTTGACTCCAAAACCACTATAACCACCTCTGCTGGGGTTGTATCCACGTCCACGTCCACGACCACGACCACGCCCTCTTCCTCTTCCTCTGCCATGACCTCTTCCGGAGTGGGCAAAGTTAGCATTAACTTCAGCTAATGCAGCTGAACCAATTGGTCTTGAGGAGTGGTTTTTAAGAAGTAGTTCATTGTTTTGTTCAGCAATCAATAGACATTCTATGAGTTCAGAATATTTTGTAAAGTGACGCTCTCGATATTGCTGCTGCAGGAGCACATTCGAAGCATGAAATGTTGAGAAGGTCTTTTCCAACATTTGCGCATCATCTACCTTTTCTCCACATAATTTTAGTTTAGAAGTAATTCTAAACATAGCGGAATTATATTCCCTTACGGTTTTAAAATCTTGGAACCTCAAGTTTAACCATTCTTGCCTTGTATTTGGAAGTATGACCGTCTTCTGGTGGTCATAACGCTCCTTCAGGGAGTTCCATAAGTGGAGAGGGTCTTTTTCAGTTAAATATTCTGATTTTAAATCATCGTGGATGTGGCGTCTTAAAAATATCAGAGCCTTTGCTTTGTCCTGCTGGGACATATTATTGCCATTTTTAATGGCGTTCTCTAAGCATTGAGATTGTAAATGGATCTCAGCATCTAATATCCATGACAAATAATTGTCTCCAGAAATGTCCAATGCTTTAAATTCAAGCTTAGCAATGTTCGACATTTTTGCAAACTACATATAAAATAGAATTCATATCAATCGCACATTTAATTACACATACGAAATGCATGTAGCATGTTGAAATGAACAATTATATAAGAATAAAAACAAATCTTAGCAGAACAGGCACTAAAATGCATCGTCTAATATTATTATAGTAGTGAAAAATAATCAATCAACAGAGGGATTCAAGGAAGAAACATTGTTTGATGGGTACAACAAAAAAAAGACAACATCTCAGTAAATAAAACCAGCAATATATCAGCAATATACTTTAAGCGCAAGATGGAATGTAAGGCATTAAATATTAATGGCATAAAACATTAATTGTGATGACAAAACATTGCATTAGAATGGTACGGTAAGAAAGTAAGAAAGAAACGGTAAAATAAAATAAGCTTTGATAACCTGATTTCCATGTACATGATGTACAATCCAATTCAGTTCATACCTTAACAGTGGGAGCAAGAAAAAGTATGAAATTTGTTGGTAAAGAGAAGATACTTTGTGAAAAATGTACTGCAGAATATATATATAGAGTAATGACGGCAAGGTGGTGTTTTTAAAGAAGAAAAAGGTATTAATATATACCAATAGAATCGGTGATACTGTAGAACAGCTAGATATTTATTCACCTACAGTTGGAATACCAGTTCAAATAAGCAACGTGTTGTATCAGCAAAGAATAGGTAAAAATTGAAGATATTTTATGTGAGATGCAGCATGTGTATCTCGTATGTGAGATACAGCAGCAATTCAAAAAAAAAAAAAAATCGATCATACATATAAAATAAAAGATCTAAATATATATTATTATTAATACAGAGACTCGTGCTGATAACGTGTTGCGAAAATAAAAGAAGAACATAAGAAATGAGAGAGAGCAGACATTTTTATTCGTTTAGATGTATTTACAACATACACAAGCTCTCTATTTATAGGCTTTACATGTCTCATCAATTACAATAGTGTCCCTTGCATTAAGCGTATTCACCCTTAAAAACATATATTTTACAACATATTACAATAAATACAAATTAAATAATATAATAAATCAGTGCAGCTCTGTTACAGCTATTTTCTCTCTCATGTTATATGTAACAGTTGTCATTTGATGTTCTCATGTCGTTGAACCTATTCACATGTTTTGTTTGTTTTATTTCTCGTACTATCACTACAAGGAAGGTTTTGATTAGCTATGCCTCATAGCCTTCGATGGCAGCAACTAACCGTCGCCAACCACAACTAAAAACCATTCTTAAAAAACCAAACGCTAACCAAATAGCGACATGTCTAGTGTTGGCTTCCGTAACCATACTAGCTATGACGACGATGTGGAAATTGTGACAAATTGTGGATCTCTCTGATGTGTGTGTAACAATACGGAATTTTGACAATAAATTAGTTATTTAATTATATTATCAAAAATAGTAATTTCTGGAAACAATGGAATTTGACAAGAAATTTTAACCGTTGCAATCGTCTCGGAATTCTGATCAACTTTTATGTTTGGAGTTTCTCGAACGAAGCGCGTATGAAAAGGTTACAGATGAAATACGATAAACAGACGGAAATAAACAAAATGGGATATTATATTTATAGTAATTATTAATCCCCGTACCACCTCATCGCCAAGTCGACCAAGCGGTAGATCGGCTGCCGACCGCTTGGTCGAGCTATGTAGTGACGGCTAGGGTTTCGGCTACATAAAATATTATATAAATGGACGGATATTTATTTAGTTAAATCAAACGGTTCATGGCCAATTCCACTGCTATAATTAAAGGGGTAATGCCTCGCTCTTTTCGATACAAATCCATATGCAGCAGCGAAGCTCTACCATTTCCGTTTCTCTTCAAATCGATTTCTTTATCTAAAACATATCCATATACAATCAATCAAACCTAAATCATTCAAATTTGAAAGAGATTATCAAATTCAAATGGAAAAGGGTGTGAATTGACGGCTAAGCTATTCTACATCAGATTCTCCCCTCTTTTCATATTTTCTTGCAAATCTACAGATCTGAAAGTATCTCTTCTCAAAATAATTGCAGATCTGTAAGAATTTAGGAATTGTAGGCCTAAAAGATTATTTAGATTTCAGATTTGGATGATCTCAGGTGAGTGAGAAATTTATATATAAAGTTACAATAGCTTAATTATCTCATTTGTATTAGACCTTAAATAAATGTCTAACATTTATCATATCTGTTTGTACTATTGTTCAATCTGAAATGTTGCTATCAGATCTGCTTGTGAATGTTGTCAAAAACCTAAAAGTATAAATTGTGGTTTCAATAATAATGAAATTTGTATACACATATTGCCTACAATTGTGTATGAAAATGCATTGGGATTATTGAAAACACTGTAGATCTGAAAATCAGTCCCATGAAACACTGAAACGATATAGTTTTATTCCAAATCTCTAGTTTCAGTGTTAAATGGTAAATCATGTATTTTTAATTGAAAGGACATAAGCCTGTTTGTGTTCAGTATTGTTGGGATCCTAACTTAGTTATTGTAAATATGCATTTTTCCTCCTTTTAAACAAAAAGAAATTATTTTGAAACTAATAAGAAATGTGATTAAAGATTGAAAAAAGGGGGAAAATTGTGTAAACTTACGTATAAATATAAATGTACATATTTGTGCGTAATTTGCATCAACTATTCCAAAATATACATAAATAATATTTCTTATGGTTTGAAAATATGTTTATTGCAATATTCAGGCATAGTTTACAATAATTACAATTGATGGTCTTTTTGTAAGATTCAGAACCTTATTGCAAAATTTAAATACAAAAAGGATTGTTTGGATATTAGTTGAACCAAATTATCAAACTTAACGATAATAATAATAAAAGAAAATAACTATGTCAACTGCGTGAAAACATGAATATAAATAAATAAATATATATATATACACATTATTCATTCAAACATGCGCAAACAACGATATATATATTGTATAAACATAAACAACGATATATATATATAGATGTTTGAATGTTTGAACGAAATTCATTTTATGCAATTATACATGTAAAGGTAATCCATATTAAATGAACATATTTGTGGTGACCGTTGTAGCAATTAGTGTAATTGATTGCTATAAATAGGGCCATAAATAAATAAATAGCTATTGTGACCGACAATATTTTGAAAAGCAAATTTAATTAGGCAGTTAAGCCTAATGGTTACAATTTCTAAACTTTTTAGGATTAATGTTGTAAACCCTAATTAGGGAATTTAAATAAAACAACACCAAGGCATGAGATTAAGCTCAACTTGTGGTAGGAGTCTGCCCGGAACCACCCAACAAATCCAACATCCACGGGTAGCCAGCTTAATGTGAGGGGTTTAGCGCGCGCACACAAACACAAACATATATATATACATAACACAATAAGCAAAAGAATAAATTAGTAACTATTTGTTGGGATACAACAAATAGTTAACTCGGGACTGATATAATTGAGATACTTCATTATTAATTAATATCTTTAAGAAATTATGACCGTCAGGTAAATGACATTAATTATAATAAATGGAAATAAACCAATGTCTTAGGGAAATATGACCGTTAAGGTCATAAATGGCAATAACCTTATGAAATGGAAACAAATGAAATGAAAGGAGATGAATGAGTATCGATTGTAGTTTTAAATACTAAGTCCAACAGGAAAACTAACCAAATAAATATCCTAGGATAAGAAGAATATAACTTTCCTTATTTATACAACTTAATAAAGAAAAATAAAAAATGGACTTAGTAGGTAGGTAATGGTAAAATATTATAGGAACCCGTGACGACAGATGCTTGGTGTACGTATAGTATTCCCGTAAAGTGAAACTAAACGAGGATAACACAATAACGTAGTCTGCTTCCTTGCACTAATACAAAATATGCCTATTGCATCGCCTCATTTGCATTAGTTATCTTTACCACCAATGCAAATAATGGTATTTGCATCAGTTTTTTAGCAATCAATGCAAATAGTCCGAAGCAAATATTGTTATTATCATCGGATATCTTTACAGCCGATGCAAATAACATTATTTGCATCAATTTCTAGGAACTGATGAAAATGGACTGATGCAAATAGTGTTATTTTCATCGGCTCTCTGGAATCGATGCAAATGCACTAAAGCAAATAATATTATATGCATCGTTGTTTAAGAATTGATGCAAATGCACCGAAGCAAATAACATTATTTGCATCAGTTCCTTAGGAACCGAAGCAAATGTAAATTATTTTAATCGGAGCAAATACACATATTGTTAATTATAAACAATAACTTACATATTTCATTGTTAATAATTTAGTAAATTAATGATTACTAATACATAATATTTAGTTAATAGTTATTATAAAAAGTCAATTTTTTTTAATATTACGGTTAATTATTAATAAATAGTAAACTATAGTTAATACGTCTTAATTACATCTAATAATTTGTTCAAATTAATAATCATTAGTACATAACCAATAATCAATTTTAAATATTTAGTTAGTAAGTAATAGTTAATTTTTTTTAAATAATTATTAGCTAATAATTAGCATGGAGTAATAATTATATAATAATCAAGATTATTGTTTAATAATTAATAACTAATAATAAAATTTATTACCTATCTAATGATATTTTGTACCTGTTTGTTAAATTAAAATAATTATTAATTAACAATGACAGTTGAAAAATAATTAAGAAATAACAAAAAAAAGTAACTACCAATAAAGTAGAAGTAAACTAGTAATTTATATTTAATATACTAGAAATAAATAATAATTTATAAAGTAGAAGTTTACTATTAGCTAAATTATAGCTAATATACTACAAATTAGTAAATAATAGCAAAAAACATGAAATAAATAGTAGTTAATATAGATTAATTTATTTTTGTCAAATATTCGTAAGTAGTAAATTATAGTTGATATTTATTAATTACATTTGATAGTTAATAAAAATAATAAAAAACCTAATAATTAATGAACAAGAATGAAATAAGTAATAATTATATTAAATTATAGAAATAAAATTTTAAAATAGATTTTAAAATTTTCAAAAATTTAAAAACAAAATTATATAGTAATAATTTTACTATAAAATTATTTTTTGGAAAACGTTGCAAAAATAATGCTTTATATATATAGTTTTTTATATTTAAGAAATTTGATGTTAATTTACTATAGTGAAATTGTTTTAAACATAGGTTATAATAGACTTTGAGGAAACATCCACCATATAAAATGACGGAATCAACGTTAATTATTCTACATATATGTGCTATTTCCTTAAAAAATTTTTTTACTAATTATTGCCTTGGAATCACATATTTCTTGTCTGATTGCAAACTTCCAAAAATACCCCTATATATCTTGAACTTCATATGCCACTTAAAAATGGAATCTAAAAACTAATTTTACGAATTTAAAATACATTTCTATAAATATTAATCAAATCTTATTATCATCTAAGCAATGACTTACAAATATACATTCGTTACATCATTGTTATTTGTTGATTAAGAACACAAACAAAAATTAAAACTAATTAAAAATTAGATACTGCAACATAGAAATAAAAATTGAAACATAAATATCACTTCATTAAGGTAAAAATTCTTTTACGCATATTTTACAAAAATACTTGAGGAAACAATAATTATATTAATAGGCTGATCTAAATTAACAAACAATTTTCTTTAATATTTAATTATTATTATGCTTAAACGTTAGCAATTAGTAAACTATAATTAATATTTATCTAAATTTAATAATTAATAAATATTATTGATAATTAACATTATAAAATTAGAAATTATTTTTAAATAATACCATTAAATGGTTATTAATTATTAAACATTAAATAATAACTATTAATCGCTATTATACACATAATAATTAGTAATTAAGTTATAATTGATAGTTAATAATTTATAAATAAGAAGTAAATTATAACCATGTCAAAAAAAGAAGTAAATATTAATAATTAATTTTTAATAATCAATTACCATGCCTTGCTCAAAAAATTTTAATTATTTTTTATGTAATGGAGACGTAGTTATTAACTGTAATGAATAATAGTACATCTTATCAAAATATAATGTAAGAAACACACTGTTATACCACCGGTCCAAACTAGCCAAATGGATTACTGTAAACTACAGCTGTAAGTCTACACTGTCTATTTTGTTGGAATCCAACATCTTAAATTAGCAATCTGCATCGTTTCTATCAGCTCGTTTTCAATTTTCTCCTCAAATCTTCTGTTTCTCCCAAATGGCAAAACTTCCCCGAAATCAAAAAACAAATCCCTAATTTTAATTTTTATCCTACATCTGAAGAAATGGTGATTGACGTCAAAATGATTGAAGGAGCCAGAGGTAGAAAGTGTCCGACGAAGAAGTTCATCATTAGGTCAGTCATAGCCGACCTTTAGTTCCCCATCGGATGTATCAATCGATGTTTAAAGACGGGACGATATGCTCGTTGCGTTGGCACCAGAGCTTCAGCCCAACTTATCGCCATCCTTTTGTACTTAGCGCAGAGGTTTGTCAAAAATTTCGTTAACTGTAGTCCTTGAATATCTCTCCGCTAGCCTAGAATGCTTGGCAAACGAGCACCTAGATCTTTTACAAATACAAAAAATACCGTCTTGTATCCTTTTGATGTTTTATATCCTTTTGATGTTTTATCTTTTATATTTACGTACTAGGCTGACGAGAAGAAACCTATTTCAAATAACTGTAGTGCTTTTTTGGACAACTAGTTCAAATAACTTTGTGAATTAATCGAGAGAGTAGTAGCAGAAATGGGTGCCTAAACAGAGCCACTTGGTACCATTATGGTTTCTTAACTTCATTTCCGATGACAGCAGATGGTGTTTGCTTATTAGTCAATAGTGTATGCTAATAGAACCATTAATCTCACCTAGAGAAGTTGGTCCCAGATATATTATAAGTGGTTTAGTATCAGTTAGTGTATTAGCCTCTTTCAATCATTCTTCAACCTAAGTTTTATTGTTTGTGACGTCCAAAGATATGGTATACAGTAACAGTCATTAAACGTTATCAATAGTCATTGATCGATTAAAATATCAAATCATTAGAGCGAATGTTCTGCACCTTCCAACTAATATCTCAGTATCTCCCCATGGAACTAGCATGATAAAAATATTTCATTAGCAAACAAATGGTACACGTCAGTTTGTCTAAAATCATAGAGCAGTTAAAAGAGGTAGGGGTTATGAAAGGAAATATTGTTGTACTTTGGTAGCAACTTGCTACTGGTCCTCAAAGTTTAGGATTGAGACCCTACTTGCCTTTACAATATACAAATTTCATTCCGGTCAGGTCACCCTCACAACCATTATTACGTTTGTTTGCTAATTCCTTTGTTTACTTGTCATATTTGCCAATTTTGATTTGTTACAAATAAAATATGCATGATCATAGAGTTTGTACTCTTATAATTTGTTAGATTTACCGTTAGAATTTGTGGTCCTTTAAGATGTAAATGCATTTACTAGACTCAGAAATGAAAGAAGTTGGCTACTATTTTACAGTGCCCTTCATGTTAATTTATAGCTGAAGAGTCAAGTATGTACAAAAACAGTTGGCTTCTTGCCATAGTTGCTTCGTACTCGTTGTGGTCGTTGTAATAGTCATCGTCTGTTTGATATTAATTGTTGACGTGTATAGTCATTGAGGTAGAGACTGGAAGGCATTTCTGCATGGGCTTTCTAAGGCTATGCATACTGTGTTATTTATAGCATTTAAAAACATTTGGCGGCTTTAAAGTAGAATGAAATTGTTAAAACTGCCTAGATCAATTAGTTCTTGGCGGTTTGCATTTTTTATTGTTTTGTATGTTCTAAGCTCCAGTTAGAGCGTCTCATAAAATCTTATCACCACTGCTTTGCTTGCCTGCATAATAGGTCAACATCTATTGATGTTATTTTTTGAAAATGAAAACTAGTTTTCTATAATAAGGTAATGTATTTACATTGTAAAACGTTAAACTTACAGTTGGAATGCATCCAACCATGGAAGATGCAATGAGTCTTTAAGTTGTCTGAAAGCCGAGAGATTTATAATGTCTTCAAGGAGGCAACTTGACATGATCCCCACATTGACAGCAAGATGATTTACTGTAAAAGAATAGAAATACAAACTATAAATGATGTAGCATTCACATTTTTTTCTTTTCCTTTTTTTATCACAACTGAATGATAATATTACTGTAATTACTCGCATTGGCCAAAGTGTGCTATAGTTTCTTCATTCAGTCGTTGGGATTCGCTAGAGTCAGAAACGTCAGTATGGATCACTAGCACCTCAGGTGATCCATATCCTCTAGCAGCCTTAGCAATCGATTTTAGTGCTGTTAAATTTGGTGATGCTAAATTAATGGAAGTTATGGAAACAAAGGATAAATAACTTGGGTGCCAAGTTTACATGGAGGTCAAGAAACTTGGGCATGAAGTAATAAATAATTTGGGTTCCAAATTTATTGGAAGTCAAGAAACTTGGGTATGAAGTAATTGGTCTTATAAAAGGGGCCTAAACGGGAGAAGGAAAGACAATTGAATTCAATTAAATTAATTCATTCTTTCTCTCATTCAAGTTTTAGGGATTTCTAACCTAAATCTATTTTCTCAATTCTGTATCTCCTCAAATAAAATTCTTGAGAGAATTGAATGACCATTGTAATTAATCTCTTGTACTCTTCACTGGTGTTAATAAAAGGCTCTCTCTCTCTCTCAAGTGGACGTCCACTAACAAATTGTTAGTGGAAACATTATAAACCCCTATGTGAATTACTTTTTGTTATTGCCCATTTATTTCTCATGTGTGGTGCTTCTGATTGGCTTTTGGATTGGGTTGAGATTTTCTTTGATATTGATTGGTTGTTTTTGCACATTTACCACGATCTCGTCTTTCGCTGATTTGCGGTTATTTTTATTTGAGCGGTCTTGAATCAAAATTTCTCCTCAACATTTGGTATCAGAGCACTGGTGTTGGTAGATAGCTGTAAAAATGCTAGAATTAGATTCAAATAATGTATCAACAGTTGGTCCAAGTGGTGTAGCTCTTTATATACGTGGGTCATATGCACCTTCTGGTTCACAATTGGTTATCAACAAGTGGAATAGGAATAATGATCTTGAAAAGTGGTAATGGAGGATGAAAGCGGTTCTTAGGCGGAATTAGGTACATCGGATAATGTTTCATACACATTTATTGCCAGAGGACATCTCAGATGTAGAGAGAGAAGAAATGGAAGAGTGGGCATTCACTACACTTTTACTTGCCATCGGGTAGAATATTATTTTCGAAATTAGGGGTGAAACGACTGCTAAAGGTATTTGGAACAAGTTGGAGGAGTTGTATATGAAGAAATCACTCACAAATTGACTAATCTTGTTGCAGACTTTCTTTACCTACAGATGAAGGAAGTAACTTCGCTAAAGGCACACTTGAATGTGTTTGATGATTTTCTGATGAAGATGAAAGCGGTAGATTTGAAGATTGAGGAGGAGCAGAAGCCTATGATGTTGTTATGTTCATTGCCTGAACGCTATACTGGGTTTTCAAATAGTTTGATCTATGGTCGGGATACATTGACTCTAAATGATGTCAAGACGGGTCTTCTTAGTGAGGAATTGCAAGCTTAGATGAAGGAGCTGAGTGATGGCAGTAGTGGTGTTAGTAATGGTCAAGGTATATTTGCGGAGAAAGAAAAGTCAGAGAAGAAGGGAAACCGGGGATGTTCTAAATCTAGGAAGCCCGGTGGAAGAAAATCGAAGGAAAGAAATGGCAAGTGCTTTATATGTAAGAAACCTGGTCATTGGAAGATTGATTATCTAGACAAGGGGAAGAAGGAAGTAGCATCTTCATCAGTTGCAGTGGAGAGAGATGTTAGTGAGGAAGACGTAGATGTTTTGTCGGTTGTAGCATCGGATGTTTTAGGCAACGAATGGATACTTGATTCGGGGGATTCGTATCACATGACGCCTAATAGGAATTGTTTTTCTTCTTATGTTGATCGAAAATAAATTCAATTTTTATGCGAAATGGTGCAGTTTGCAAGTCGAAAGGCATTGGATCGGTGCAAATTCGGATGTTTGACAGAGTGGTTTGTACACTCACTAATGTGCGCTATGTTCCACGACTACGGAAGTCACTTATCTCTTTGGGACAACTGGATTCTTTAGGTTGCAAGATCACCATTGAGAGTGATAGCTTAAGGGTTTCGAAGGGTGTGCTTGCGGTTATGAAGGGCGTTATAACTCATGGCACTTATTTGCTTCAAGAAGTGACTGTGGAAGGCAAAACTTGTATCAGTGTTGATAGTTCTCGTGGCTTAGATGCAACACAGCTGTGGCATTTGATATTGGGTCATGTCTCAGAGAAGAGTTTAGATGTTCTTCGTCGAAGGGATATGATTGATGGTGAGAGTTTCAGCAAGTTTGAATTTTTCGAGGAATGTGTCATGGGGAAGCAAACTAGAGTGTCATTCGGTGAAGGAAAACATGATTCTAGAGGGATTTTTAAGTATGTGCACATGGATCTTTGGGGACCAGCGCCTGTAGCTTCTTTGGGAGGAGCAAGATATTATATTTCTTTCATTGATGATTTTTCTTGGAAGGTTTGGGTATATGTAATGAAGGCCAAGTTGGAGGCATTTGCAAGATTCAAAGAATGGAAGGCTCTTGTTGAGAATGATAGTAGAAAGACTTTGAAGATTCTTAGGTCCAATTATGGCGGCAAGTATGTTTCTGGATAATTTCTGAATTTTTGCAAGCATCATAGTATTCAGAGGCATTTTACTACACCGAGAGATCCGCAATCTAATGGAGTGGCGGAGAGAATGAACCGAACTCTATTAGAGAAAGCTTGATGCTTGAGATTGACATCAAATTTGTCTAAGGGATCTTGGGCCGAAGCTTTGTCAACCGCGGTGCATATATTAATCGAATTCCATGCTCGAATATTGATAACAAAATTCTGGAGGAAGTGCGGAAAAGGGAAGAGCATTGACTTGAGTTATCTTCGGGTATTTGGAAGTCTAGTTTATGTGCATGATCCGGGGAATGATCAGCTCTCACCAAGAGTTTTCAAAGGGATTTTTCTTGGTTATATGGATGGCGTCAAAGACTATCGGATTTGTAATCCGGAAACGAAGAAGGCTATGGTTTCTCGTCATGTTATTTTGGATGAGTTGGCTATGTTCAAGAAGAATGAAGGCTCATCGGATGTTCCAGATTTGGTTCATGGTTAATCAAAGGAGAAGGAAGTTTTTCCCACTTTCAGGCTTAGAGAAAGTAGAGTTGTTGGAGGTGCTTGCGAGGTAAATGCGGTTGATGTTACATCACATAGTCCACAAGATTCCTCTAGTAGTGTTGGTGATGTGCACGAGCCTAGAATAGATTCAGTTCAAGGTGGAGACGAAGGAAGACCGGTGATGGTATTGCTACTCGGTTTGGTTGCTGCTCTATAAGGTCACCCAAAAGATATGGTGATTGGAACTATCTTAGTTTTTATGAGAATTTGGACTATGCTCTTCATATAGTCCAACATGAGACGATGGACCTTGATGACGTCATGGATTCGAGTGATAGCTCGAAGTGGATTTGCGCCAAGGAGGAAGAGATGCAATCGTTGATGAAGAACCAGACTTGGGAGTTGGTTCCACTTCCTTAAGGAAACCATGCTATTGGGTGCAAATGGATATATAAGTTGAGGGATGATGGAAGATACAAAGCTAGGCTAGCGGCTAAGGGGTTTGCACAGAGGAAAGGAAAGAAGTATGATGAGATCTTCGCACTGGTTGTGAGGCATATTTCTATCTAGATATTACTTGCAATAGTCGCTATTCACGACTTGGAGTTGGAGCAACTAGGCGTGAAAACTGCCTTCTTGCATGGAGACTTAGATGAAGACATCTACATGGAGCAACCGGAAGGGCTTGTTGTAGAAGGTAAGTCAAAATTAGTTTGCAAGTTGAAGAAATCACTATATGGTTTGAAGCAATCAACTAGGAAATGATACAAGAGATTTGATCATTTCATGCTTGAAAGTGGCTTCCATCGAAGCATCAAGGATGCTTGCGTTTATTTTAAGAAGTTGGGAAATGATTGTTGGGTGTATTTGCTCTTGTATGTGGATGATATGCTCATTGCTTCTAAGGACAAGGAAGAAATCAACAAGCTGAAATTGAAATTAAAAGTTGAATTCAAATGAAAGACCTTGGAGAAGCAAAGAAGACTTTGGGCATGGAGATTGAAAGGGATCGAAAGCATTTTGAGTTAAAATTGACTCAGAAGGGATACAATAAAAAAGTGCTTTGTCGGGTTAGCATGGAAGATGCAAAGGCATCAAATACACATTTACCTTTGCATGTAAAGCTTCCAAGTAAGGGATCACCTATCGAGGAGAAAGACAAGGCTTATATGGAAAAAGTCCCATATGGTAGGGCGGTTGGAAGTTTGATGTATGCCATGGTGTGTACAAGAACCGATGTTGCAAATGCCGTCGGAATGGTTAATCGGTTCATGGCTAATCCGGGGAAATTGCATTGGGAAGCAATAAAGCTTATCTTGAGATACTTGAAAGGTACAACATCTCGTGGACTTTTTTTTGGCATAGTAAGGAGAAGAATTGCATGTTGGTTGGTTACTGTGATTCGGACTATATTGGTGATAGGGATCGAAGAAAATCAACTTCTGGATATGTCTTCACTCTTGGTGGTACAACCATAAGTTGGAGATCGAGATTGTAGACTGTAGTTTCTTTATCCACTACGAAGGCGGAGTTGAAAGCTGCGGTAGAGGCAACAAAGGAAGCACTCTATTTGAAGCGACTGTTGTGTGACTTGGGCTTTGAACATGATAATGTTGATGTTCAATGTGATAGCCAAAGTGCTATTCATTTGGCGTAGAATTTGGCATTTAGCTCATGGACCAAGCATATTCAAGTGAGGGAGTCATTTCTAGTTGTCATGGATGAAGACAAGCAAGTATGCCTTCGAAAAGTGAACATAAAGGATAATGCGACGAATATGTTCACTAAGGCTTTGCCGATTGGGAAGTTCGAGCATTGCTCGAACTTAATTTGCTTGGAGAGGTGCTATGTAACGACCCGCATTCTACGCATCGAAGGATCGTAGAATATTTATTGCTTTCACATACGAGGTCATATGGTAATGTAACTTTAGGAGACGACTATTGGGGTCATTTCCCATGTTCTTGATTTTTGACGATTTTTAAATGACCTTTTTGCCCCTAAATGATTTTTTTTGCCATAACTTTTGATTGGTAAGGAGTTTTGACCTGAAACCACTTCCATTAGATCCGGATGATGGTTTACCTTTCAATAGAGTGGTCACATTAGACAAACGAACTCATCGTTTGGAAGAAATGACTGAAACAGGGTTTACAAGGTGAAAAACAGCTTAACCGGGCCTAATTAGGGTGCTTAGCTAGAGGGCCAATAACCCATTTCAGGATTAGGGTTATGGGGAGGCTGAGTGTAACACCCCAAATTTTCTGTTAACTATAAATTGACAAATTAAAGTATAATTAATTAAAAATGAAAGAATTAAGGGAAACGGGTTACGCCATTGCGTTCGTCTCGGAATTCTGCTTGGGATAGAGTCCGAGTTTGCGTGAACGGACTCCGTATGAAGGAGTTATGACCTCCGGAAGTTTCAGAACTCAAATTTAAAGTTCAAACAGTTCAAAATTTAGTTCGAATTTCGAAATCAGTCCAAAACTGGGCTGGGCGGGAAAATTCCCGCCCAGGCACCAGGTTGACCATAGGGTCGACCTGGGTGACCAGGTTGACCATAGGGTCGACCTGGGGGTCGACCTTCCCAGTCGACCTGGTTTGGCCCTGGCTGGCCTGGTCGGTTTCTGGTCGAATTTCTGAGTTTGGCTGTGTCACTAGGACTGATTTTTCACATTCTGGTTGGCTCCTCTCGAAGTGAATGGTCTAGATTCATCTATGATCATCTGATGGCTCAAATCAATCTGAAATTCTATAAATACAACTCAACAATCAACCTAAATTCACATAAAAAATTAGAGGCGGAGCCGCCATGCTGTCGGGAGAAAATTGAGAGGAGCCTCCACTTGTAGAAAAGCTTAGAGACGAGCCAAATTAAAGTTAAAACAAGAATCAAATCAACGTTGTCTACCCAAAGGAAAGCAATTCAAATTCAGAATTCAAAAATCAGAAAACATGACCGTCGTTTGTTGTAAGTATAATGATTTTTCCGATGTGAATAAAAGTTAGGATTTGATTCGATGTAAAATGGAAATGGAATTGTGTTATTGTGTAACAACGATGTTAATTCGTACCTATGTATTGAAATGATTGTGGTATTGTGATGTTTGTGGTATAGTTGAATTGATATTGATCCTATTGTACATTTAGAATCACATGAAAGTTGTATAGTTTATGTTGTAATCGACACCTATATGTTTATGTGATTATATAGGTTGTATGTGATTAAGATTTCATGTATATTTATGCTAAAACCTCTATGCCTAAGTTCATATACATGCTAATATGTTTATACAAAAGTTGCAAAGTCAATAATTGGATCCATGCCAAGATCCACTTTAATACATGTTTCATGTGTAGTTGGACATATGATTGGATCTATTTCACTCATGTGATGAAATTATATATATACTTTATGAACATGTCATATTCTTATGCTAGTGATGTTCGATGTTATGCCTAGATCTAAACATGTTTAGACTTATGTTGTCTAAATCATATGTTAATTCATGTAACACCTATTTGGTTAGACCCCTATTTCAATGCAAGTTCACATGAATGTAAACTGATTTAGCCTATGTTGCAAGTTCACACGTATGATATTCATATTGACTATTTTGCAAGTTCACACCTATGATGTTCATATTGACTATGCCAAGAATGCCAAGTTTACACCTATGTCATGTTTATGTTTATGAATTCCCTTATGCCAATTTTGTGTGCGCTAAATTAGGCTAAGTTTTTAGCCTAATATTATATGTTATAAACCATGCGAACGAAAATTAGGCTAAGATTGTTAGCCTAATATTTAGATGGGGTAACGTTGGAAAAATTGGTAACTTGACGTAAATTGGTGAAAATATATGAAATTGGCATGTTTGTCACATGCCAAAATTGGTGGCACTTAAATGGTATAAATTCTTATACCAAAAATGTTAAACTTGGAAAGTGGGCCACAACATTTAATTGTTGACAAATTTACATATAATAAGTAATAAAAACAAATATGTAAATTTAGAAAATACGAGTATGCTTAACACGAGGTTGGATTGAGTTGTGATATAAACCTGTCCGGACCCGCCCGGTTGTCCAGTAGTCACAACAATACCTATCCAATGTGGGTGGTTAAGCATTGAGCCTAATAAGGACCCGAGGTTAGACTAGTTACGGTGTAAATCTGCCCAGAACCGACCGGCACATCCAATAACCGTAACAATACCTGTCTAATGTGAGTGGTCGGTGCTTTAAAATACTAAGGACAGACAAGTCAGGATGGTAGGGTTAAGTTAACTAAAACACTTATCCAATTCAACATGTTAATTAAACTGATGGGTGGGGTTAGGTAAATACGGGCACTTAACCACTTAACATGTTTGACTAGAAAACCCTAGTAACGGGGACCCATTTCAGCAGTAACCCAATTGGGTATCATGGTACCCTGAAACTAGGTAGGGTGGGGCACGATTACTGGGCTGATTGTAAGCGGTCAAAAGCAACGGCGGTGGGTGCAACAGTGTGGGTTCTAACGGAGTGCGGGCGTGCACACACTTCGGAGCAGACAAACAGGGCACTTGGGGCACCAGTAGTATAGCCTATGCATTCTAAGGATTGTGTCGGGCCGCCACCATGGGACTTGATACACCCCATGGTGGGACCAGCATAGGTATCTACACTCTTTGGGGGTCGTAAGGCACAGATGATTATGCGAGTAGGAGCCGATCTTTAGAAAGGGGATCACTTTACCTTGATCATGGGGTGCCAGTTGAGACAATGCAAGTAGGTGCAGAGATATAGTGTGGGGTGCGATAGTATATTCGATTCAAACTGCTTTATCTTAGTTTATGATACTTTCCTATTTCCAGTTTATACCTATCATTCCCTTTTTCTTATTCTCATACTGAAGAGTCACTAGACTTACCAGGCTTTATGTCTGACCCTATTTTCTTTCGTCTTCTTTTCTTCCGTTCCCCCCGGTCCACAGGGAGGAAACAACCCAGCTTAGTCAGATTCTTTGCAAGCTTTAAGATAGTAGATGTACGGTTTGGACTCTCTTTCCTTAGCTATGGCTATTGGACACACTCTATGGGGATTATGCAGTTTTAATTATGTTTTTATGCTTCTTTATTTAATAACCAAGACAGAATTGATGATGTAATGTTTTGGAAGTTATTATGTGACAGTTATGGAATGGTTTTGTATGAACACATATTGATGAAATAAAAAGTCTGTTGTTTTCCGCTACTTATATATATGTGTTTATATATATCTGTCTTGTGTTTATCTTTTACTTTTACTTAAAAACCTCCACCAAAGTTAAGGCATTCCCTTTGTGAGTGACCTTAATGGAGGGTGGGGTGTTTCACTTGGTATCAGAGCACAGATTTACCAGACTAGATAAAAGATTTTGAAACTATTATCAAAAAGAAGTTTAAAAAAGCATTGATTTCAAGAAAAAGAGTTATTTTTTTAAAAGGCATAATTCCCCAAAAGTCATATGCACTATCTCTCTATCCTTTGTCTAGAACACTTTCCTTTTTGTTGCAACATGTCTGTAGATCTTAACCTTCCAGAAGGAGTACCGATACATGGCTGATTCCAAAGGTACCTAGAGGCTAGGGCCAATGGTGCGGGCCCAGCAGACATTCCTCCTCCAACAGCGGCAGCGGTCCCTCCTCCTACTCCTCTTCGTGGAAGTACTTTCGCTAAGACATGTAGAGACTTCAAGGCTATGGGAGGAAAGGACTTTTATGGAACTGAATCATTTGTGGCAGCAAGGAACTGGATGAAGGAGACCGAAGATTTGTTCGTTATCTTCGAAGTTGACGACAGGCAAAAGGTACAACTAGCAGTGTGGTTGCTTAAAGATGAAGCTTCGTATTGGTGGGATGTTACCCATGCTGAGAGGCCAGTGGAGACTTGGGTAGATTTCAGGATGAGGTTTGAGATGAAATTCCTCTCCTAAGCTGAAAGAAGCCTGCAGATGGAGAAGTTCCTAACTCTTAAACAGGGAAATATGACAATCAAGGAGCATGTCAATCAGTTTAATCAGCTGGCCAGATTTGGGCTGGATTTAGTAAACACTCAATACAAGAAGGCCCTTTGCTTCGTCAAAGGTCTGAATGAGCCTTTACACAGCCTTGCAATAACCCATATACCCATGGGAGCGACTTATGAAAGCTTGGTAGACATGGCGCTGGTACACGAGGAAGATAAAGGCAAGAAAGAGACAAAGGTGGAAGTGCCTCAAGAAAATAAAGAGGGTTTACAGGCTAAGAAGACAAACTTCAAGAAAGGCGGGAAAACAACAAAACCCGTGAAAAGAGAAGGTGCAATTTCTGTGGCATTATGGGACATATAGCAAAAGACTGTAGGAAGAAGAAGGCAAAGATGAATGGTGGTTGTTTCCATTGTGGAGAGACTGGACACTTGGCTAAGGACTTCCCAAAGAAGCGGGGGCAGGGACAGAGAACTGGATCCACCTCAAGGGGACAGGTTCACGCGCTGGTGGCACTTCTACAGGAACGAGGTAGAAATATTTCTGTAGAAAGCTTAGTTTATCTTTATGATCATCCAGTTCGCACTCTCTTTGATTCGGGTGCATCACACTCCTTTATTTCATCTGCCTTAGAAGAATCTCTGCACCTAGACACTAGTATGGTAGAAGATCCCTTGGTTGTTTCAAATCCAATTGGGGGCTCGGCTTATTTGTCGATGGTTTGCTTGGATTTGAAAATCTCTATTCTAATTGTTGAATTTAGATGTAGTGCCTTTGTTTTGGGCTTCTCAGGATATGGACTGATCTTAGACATGGACTGGTTATCCAGTAATGGTGCCATTCTTGATTGTGAGAAAAGAGTGGTTAGACTCTTGACTTGGTTCGTTAACACTCTAGAAATTTCTTGTAATCCCTTGAATGTTGTTATGCTTAGTTATCTAGAATCGCTTGACGCTTCTGTTGAGAATTTGCAGTCGGTTAGAGTGGTCCGGGAATATCCGGATGTCTTTGAAGAGGTGAAAGGCTTACCTCCGAAGCGGGAAATAGACTTCCGCATATATCTTGTTGATAATGCAAAGCCCGTAGCTTTGCCTGTTAGACACATGGCTCCAAAGGAGAGAAAGGAGCTCAGTAAGCAAGTTAAGGAGCTTCTTGAGAAGGGGTTTATAAGGAGAAGTATCTCGGAATGGGGTGCTCCAGTGGTGTTCGCCACCAAAGCAAATGGTTCACTACGTCTTTGTGTGGATTATAGAGAGCTAAACAAGCTGACTAAAAAGAATAGACACCCGCTTCCCAGAATAGACGATTTGTTTGATCAGCTTGTAGGTGCGTCGGTCTTCTCCCAACTTGATCTGGCTACTGGGTTCCATCAGCTAAGGATAGCTGAAGATCGTATTGATAAAACGGCGTTCAGAACCCCAGACGGTTTCTACAAGTGGCTTGTCATGCCTTTCGGCTTGACAAATGCACCTGCTTATTTCGTAGACCTAATGAACAGGGTGTTCAGAGAATTCCTCAATAAGTTCGTGGTGGTCTTCGTAGACGATATTTTGATCTTCTCAAAGAATGAGGAAGAACATGATCAGTATCTGAAGGAGATCATGGAAACTCTTCGAGTTCATCAGCTAAAAGCCAAATTCTCCAAGTGCCACTTTTGGAGAGAAGAAGTAAGATTTCTTGGACATATAGTGTCCAAAGAAGGGTTAGCTATGGACCCCGCGAAAGTAGTGGCAGTGCAAGATTGGAAGACACCAAGAAATGCAACCGAAGTCCGAAGCTTTCATGGGCTAGCCGGTTTTTACCGGAAGTTCATCAGGGATTTCGCGAAAATCTCAGCTTCACTCACAAGGCTACGAAAAAGAATCTGGCGTTCGCTTGGGATTTGGATTGTGACATTGCTTTCCAATGCTTAAAATGGGCTCTCTCAACAGCCCCAGTTCTGACTTTGCCAGATGGAAGCAAGATGTTCATAGTATACACGGATGCTTGTAGTACGGGACTAGGCGCTGTTCTAATGCAAGAAGGGAGGGTAGTAGCTTATGGTGGAAGACAACTGATAGTTCATGAAAAGAACTACCCAACCCATGACCTTGAGTTGGTCGCCATCGTATTTGCACTTAAGTCTTGGCGCCATTATCTCCTAGGTGAGAAGTTCGAATTATATACTGACCATAAATCGTTGAAGTATATTTTCTCGCAGAAAGATCTTAACTTGAGACAGCAAAGGTGGATGGAGTTCCTTTCCTCGTATGATTTTGAGATTTCTTGTACTCATGGCAAAGGCAACGTAGTAGCAGACGCGTTGAGCAGAAAGAAGATGACCCTAAGCCCTCTCTTTGTGGAAAGGCAATGATTGGAGTATATAGCCAGTTTCGACTTAGACCCTCCTCTGATTTTATACCTGGTTCATTGGCATCCCTAGAAGTACGGCCCACTCTTTTAGACTCAATAGGGGCCGCACAACGTGAAGACCCTCAGCTTGTGGATGTGATGGATAAACTAATTAGGGGTGAAACTTCCAGTCACCTCAATAGGTACTCCATCGATGGTAAGGGTTGGCTAAGGCGAGAAGGAAGACTATGCATCCTACAAGCAAGGGATTTAGTAAAGATGGTTCCCGAGGAAGCACATCATTCCAAGATGACAATACATCCAGGTGGAGACAAGATGTACAAGGACGTAAAGAGAGTTTTCTATTGGAGCGGCATGAAGAAGGGCGTGGAAGATTTCGTTTCTAAGTGCATGACATGCCAACAGGTCAAGGCGGAACAAAAGAAGCCTGGAGGACTGCTTCATCCTTTAGAAGTCCCACAGTGGAAGTGGGATAGCATCTCAATGGACTTCATTGACGGGTTGTCTAGGTCAAGAAGAGGCAATACTAGCATTTGGGTAATAGTGGACATGCTTACTAAAAGTGCCCACTTTATACCTATCAAGAGTAGAAGGACTGCCTCGTCTCTAGCTTCTCTTTATCTCAAGGAAATAGTTCGACTCCATGGAAAACCCTCCAGTATAGTGAGTGACAGAGATCCCATCTTTACGAGCGAATTTTGGCGGAGTCTGCAAGAAGCTGTAGGCACACAGTTATGCTTGAGCATGGTCTATCACCCCAAACTGATGGTCAGACAAAAAGGGTGAACAGAGTATTGGAAGATCTTTTGATACTATGCGTTCTTGACTTCGAAGGGACTTGGGAGGATCATCTTCCTTTAGTGGAATTCGCCTACAACAACAGTTACCAAGCCACTATCGACATGGCGCCCTTCAAAGCTCTATATGGAAGACCTTACCGATCACCAACTTGTTGGTGGGAGTCTACTGACAAGATTATACTTGGTCCAGACATGATTAGAGAGACTTCAGAAAAAGTAGACCTGATAAGAAGCAGAATGAAGACTGCCCAAGATGGACAGAAATCCTATGCAGACAAAAGAAGGACCGACCTTGTGTTTGAGGTTGGGGACAGGGTTTTCCTTAAGGTATCTCCTTTAAGGAACGTCGTTCGCTTTGGATCCACAGGAAAACTAGCACCAAGATTTGTAGGACCATTCCCTATCATCGAGAAGATTGGGAAAATGGCTTATAGAGTAGAGCTGCCTGTAAATTTGGCTGGAATTCACAACGTCTTTCACGTTTCTCATCTCCGAAAATGTCTACATGAATCTGCGGAAGTGGTGGAGCCAAGCATTCTAGAAGAAGCCGAAGTGGAATGCGAAGCAACTGTGAGGAGAGTTCCAACTCGAATCGTAGGAACTGAAGTGAAAATCTATGCAACCGCGAAGTCAAGCTCGTTAAGGTTCATGGAGCGACGCCGAGGATGACGCAACTTGGGAAACTGAGGACAGAATAAGTGCGTCCTACCCTTTTCTTTTTCAGGGTACACCTTTGATCTCTCTTTTTCCTTAAGTTGCGCTTGTATCTATCTTTTTAGGTATATCTCCTCGATATTATCCTTTATCCTTAGGTAGAAACTCTTTTGGATGTAAACATGTATTTGAAACATGTTATGATTGATGGCTGCAAGTGGTTGCTAGTGGTTGCTCGTGATGCATATACACACAACCTAGGTTTTAGATCGGCTCAATCACTTCATACTGCATATGCATATATGTATTCATATTTGTATGTGGTTGATATGTTGTCATATGGATGTCGCACTTGTATGAATGGTTGCGCACTCATGTAGAATTAGGAGTAGGGAAAATTTGCGTACACAATGGATTCATGGCACTTACATGATTCACATTAAGGAGGTCAACTGAATCAGAAGACCGCCTGATTTTTGCATTAGATAAGGACATATACACACACTATGCATATGATCATGAAGAATTAGAAATCTTTTAAGGACAATGGACGCCTGTGTTCGACGGTTGAGTAGATGGACGACTGGATGTTAGGACTTACGTTCTCCTAGACTTGAATATTTCGGGGACGAAATCCTTTAAGGAGGGGAGAATGTAACACCCCAAATTTTCTGTTAACTGTAAATTGATAAATTAACGTATAATTAATTATAAATGAAAGAATTAAGGGAAACGGGTTAGGCCATTGCGTTCGTCTCGGAATTCTGCTTGAGATAGAGTCCGAGTTTGCGTGAATCGGACTCCGTATGAAGGAGTTATGACCTCCGGAAGTTTCAGAATTCAAATTTAAAGTTCAAACAGTTCAAAATTTAGTTCGAATTTCGAAATCAGACCCAAACTGGGCTGGGTGGGAAAATTCCCGCCCAGGCACCAGGTCGACCATAGGGTCGATCTGGGGGTCGACGTGGGTGACCAGGTCGACCATAGGGTCGACCTTCCCAGTCGACCTGGTTTGGCCTGGGCTGGTCTGGTCGGTTTCTGGTCAAATTTCTGAGCTTGGCTGTGTCACTAGAGCTGATTTGTCACATTCTGGTTGGCTCATCTCGAAGTGAATGGTCTAGATTCATCTATGATCATCTGACGGCTCAAATCAATCTGAAATTCGATAAATACAACTCAACACTTAACCTAAATTCACATAAAAAATTAGAGGCGGAGCCGCCATGCTGTCGGGAGAAAATTGAGAGGAGCCTCCACTTGTAGAAAAGCTTAGAGACGAGCCAAATTAAAGTTAAAACAAGAATCAAATCAACGTTGTCAACCCAAAGGAAAGCAATTCAAATTCAGAATTCAGAAATCAGAAAACAAGACCGTCGTTTGTTGTAAGTATAGTGATTTTTCCGATGTGAATAAAAGTTAGGATTTGATTCGATATAAAATGGAAATGGAATTGTGTTATTGTGTAACAACGATGTTAATTCATACCTATGTATTGAAATGATTGTAGTATTGTGATGTTTGTGGTATAGTTGAATTGATATTGATCCTATTGTACATTTAGAATCACATGAAAGTTGTATAGTTCATGTTGTAATCGACACCTATATGTTTATGTGATTATATAGGTTGTATGTGATTAAGATTTCATGTATATATATGCTAAAACCTCAATGCCTAAGTTCATATACATGCTAATATGTTTATACAAAAGTTGCAAAGTCAATAATTGGATCCATGCCAAGATCCACTTTAATACATGTTTCATGTGTAGTTGGACATATGATTGGATCAAATTCACTCAAGCGATGAAATTATATATATATACTCTATGAACATGTCATATTCTTATGCTAGTGATGTTCGATGTTATGCCTAGATCTAAACATGTTTAGGCTTATGTTGTCTAAATAATATGTTAATTCATGTGACACCTATTTGGTTAGACCCCTATTTCAATGCAAGTTCACATGTATGTAAACTGATTTAATCTATGTTGCAAGTTCACACCTATGATATTCATATTGACTATTTTGCAAGTTCACATCTATGATGTTCATATTGACTATGCCAAGAATGCCAAGTTTACACTTATGTCATGTTTATGTTTATGAATTCCCTTATGCCAATTTTGTGTGCGCTAAATTAGGCTAAGTTTTCAGCCTAATATTATATGTTAAAACCACGCAAATGAAAATTAGGCTAAGATTGTTAGCCTAATATTTAGACGGGGTAACGTTGGGAAAATTGGTAACTTGACATAAATTGGTGAAAATATATGAAATTGGCATGTTTGTCACATGCCAAAATTGGTGGCACTTAAATGGTATAAATTCTTATACCAAAAATGTTAAACTTGGAAAGTGGGCCACAACATTTAATTGTTGACAAATTTACATATAATAAGTAATAAAACAAATATGTAAATTTAGAAAATACGAGTATGCTTAACACGAGGTTGGATTGAGTTGTGATGTAAACCTGCCCGGACCCGCCCGGCTGTCCAGCAGTCACAACAATACCTATCCAATGTGGGTGGTTAAGCATTGAGCCCAATAAGGACCCGAGGTTAGACTGAGTTACGGTGTAAATCTGCCCGGAACCGACCGGCACATACAGTAACCGTAACAATACCTGTCTAATGTGAGTGGTCTGTGCTTTAAAATACTAAGGACAGACAAGTCATGATGGTAGGGTTAAGTTAACTAAAACACTTAACCAATTCAACATGTTAATTAAATTGATGGGTGGGGTTAGGTAAATACAGACACTTAACCACTTAACATGTTTGACTAAAAAACCCTAGTAACGGGGACCCATTTCAGCAGTAACCCATTAGGTATCATGGTACTATGAAACTAGGCAGGGTGGGGCACGATTACTGGGCTGATTGTAAGCGGTCAAAAGCGACGGCGGTGGGTGCAACGGTGTGCGTTCTAACAGAGTGCGGGCGTGCACACACTTCGGAGTAGACAAACAGGAAACTGGGGGCACCAGTAGTATAACCTATGCATTCTAAGGATTGTGTCGGGCCGCCACCATGGGACTTGATACACCCCATGGTGGGACCAACATAGGTATCTACACTCTTTGGGGGCCGTAAGACACAGATGATTATGCGAGTAGGAGCCAATCTTTAGAAAGGGGATCACTTCACCCTAATCATGGGGTGCCAGTTGAGACAATGCAAGTAGGTGCAGAAATATAGTGTGGGGTGCGATAGTATATTCGATTCAAACTGCTTTATCTTAGTTTATGATACTTTCCTATTTCCAGTTTATACCTATCATGCCCTTTTTCTTATTCTCATACTCAAGAGTCACTAAACTTACCAGGCTTTATGTCTGACTCTATTTTCTTTCATCTTCTTTTCTTCCGTTCCCCCCCCCCCCAAGGTCCACAGGGAGGAAACAACCCAGCTTAGTCAGATTCATTGCAAGCTTCAAGATAGTAGATGTACGGTTTGTACTCTCTTTCCTTGGCTATGGCTGTTGGACACACTCTATGGGGATTATGCAGTTTTAATTATGTTTTTAAGCTTCTTTATTTAATAACCAAGACAGAAATGATGATGTAATGTTTTGGAAGTTATTATGTGACAGTTATGGAAAGGTTTTGTATGAACACATATTTATGAAATAAAAAGTATGTTGTTTTCTGCTGCTTATATATATGTGTTTATATATATCTGTCTTGTGTTTATCTGTGACTTTTACTTAAAACCCTCCACCAAAGTTAAGGCATTCCCTTTGTGAGTGACCTTAATCGAGGGTGGGGTGTTTCACTGAGAAAAGTAGGAAAACGAATTTTATTTCATTTTTCAGCCGCCTAAAACATTTCTCTTACCCTAGCCATGGCCTCCACCTTCTAATTTCATCCCAAATCGCTCCTAATCGCTTCCTAATTGAAGATTAAGCCAAGCTACATCAAATCAAGGCAAATTAGCATCAAACTGGGAATAGAACTGTTGTGTTGCATAGAGATTCAACCCAAATCAGACAATATTTCAAATCTATAGTTTGTTTGTGGCCAAGGTGAGTGATTTGCATTATTTTTCACTAATTACGGCTAATTAGGGGTGATTAGTGATAATTAGCGAAATTATGGCTTATAAAATTCTGGAAAATTTTTTAAAATTCTAAAATATTATTTTATGGCTCTGATAAAAATTTGAGTTAATTTCGACTAAATTTGCTAATCCTATTGTTAAAACATGCTTAAGGGGATTAAAGGGAAACATGGGTTTTTGGGGTATGTTTGATCTTAAATGACCTATATGCTTGGTGTTTTGACCTTGTTGATTTATCCTATATGTTATTACCATTGTTTGGATGGTTGTATGATTGATTAGTAAAGTTAGAATGGTTGAAAACGCCACCGTATGGCGAGAATGGATGATATAAGCTCGCTGGAAAAACCATAGGGATCCAGATCGGATCGGATGTGGGAAAGGGGTTTGGATCGGATAGGATTGGTCGAACCGAACCGACACCAGAGACATGGAATCCGAACCGAATCGGGGTCTAGGCAGAAGAAGAGTATGACAACAAAGGAGGGCCGCTAGCCTGGGGTTGGAGTTAGAGTGAAGATCCGAACCGAGATCCATGAGCACCGAACCGAACATGGGACGTTGGACTGGAATGAGGTGAAGTACAAGAGTTGAACCAAGAGATACGAACTGAACCCAGGCAGAAGACATCCAAACCGAACCGAGCCAGAAGGGGAGCACTGAACCGAACCGCACCAAGGAGCATACCAGGAAGCATTAGGCCGAACTGAACCGATGATGATTGGAGTACTGTGCATATTCGAACCGAACCGGACGTGTGCTATTACTACTAGGCGACGACTTTTCTGAAGACCAACTCCAATTCGACCAAAACCCGAGATGCAAAGGAAGTCCAGCTGGGAGGTTATTTCTCAGGATCCAAATGGGAACCAATGAGTTAACTTCATGAGTTGGGCTTTGCTGCGGGACGCGTGCTAAGGGGTTATCGATGTCTATAACTTTGGATCACTATGGAGTATGGGGTATGTGGACGGATTCAGGGCCACAGTGGCCTAGGTAGGACTATTGGCTATGAACCAATGAGGTGGGTTCATTTGTAAGGATTTAGTCATGACTCCATGGGGAAATCTTGGTGGTAGCAATAGTTATACAAGTCCGACTCCGTCACTACCTCGATGGGTCTAGTGATCAAAGTAGTGGATATTGTTGTATATGACATAGTTGTATACACAATTATATGATTTTTGTTTGATGATAACAACCAAATAAAAGATTATTTTAAATGTGGTTGTTTGTTACTGTATTGTTCTATATATACATCACAGACAGGAATATAATATTTATATTTAAATAAAATACGACTGTACAGAAATTCAAATATTCACGGTATTTTATTTAAATGTAATATTTTATTTCAATAGTTAAAACAGTAAAGATTTATAACTCCACTATTTATATATTCTTCACATGACATTGTACTTGTATATAAACTGAATACGATAAACAAATTTGCTTGAACACAAATTTGAGCACAATAAAATAATATTTTATTTCAAACAAATTTGTTTATTACAAATAACAGTACAAATTCATATATACTTACATGTTCACTGTCTGATTCATATACAATTCACTCCACACTATATGTACATTCATTTACAATTCATTTACATTCACTCTGTACAATTTCATATATATAGACACACAGTCACACTCTCATTCACTGTCTTCGGTCTTCTGTCTTCACAGCTCTTAGTCAGTCCAGTCACCATCTTCTTACCTGTCACAATGAAACAGAAGCACGCACAGTGCCCTGCAATAGAAATAATATCGAACACATGCGAATATAATTTTTAATTTTAAAAATTTTATTTGCCTCAATTTTCTGGTGTGTTTCTCATCATTTTTCATGACTTGATCTGATCTGTGTCTACCTAGTTTGTGCATGAACAGGGATAGAAAATATTGTCTGATGGCTGCATATACACACGTGTATAAATATACATGTGTGCACTGCCTCGCCAATCAGTGTGCAACTGAGGAGCAGCCACGTGGACCAACTCGACTCAGTGCAACAAGGCAACAACTACACAAGTATAGTGATCTCAAACAACACATGCATGGCCGAGCAAAACAAAAGGTCAAATTCAACGTCAACATAGAAGTCAACACAAGACTGTGTACATGCAAGATGTTTCAGGTCAACATGTCAAGCTCAAGCATGTATGTAAACAAGTGAATGAAACATGGAAAATCAAGCTCACTTCAGATCAGCCCTAAGAAAAGGAAAAACATACAAGATCAGTACATTTTTTAAAGTGTTTTTGCTTGGCAGATCATTTTTTTAAAAAACAGCAAAAATGGAAAATCACTTTTCTTCAAACAGCAAGTCATATGGAAGTAGCAGGCTATCAAACGGTCTAGACTGCAAGCATACAGCATGTCTAACTAACCTAAACTGTCAAAGGAGATACAAGGATGGTGTTGCATGGCTCAACATGCTTACAAATGTTTTCATCATAAATGCACAACAATACAGTTGTTCATAGTGCACAGCACACACATGATCAGAGAATGTGGTGCGACATAGGTCGAGCAAAAGTAAACATAGTTGACATATATAAGCATTGCTATCATGATGGTGCAGCTACACAAGAAGCAAGACAGATTTCAAAGCAAGAGGATGCTGTTGAGTAACAACACAAATAAAGAGCAAAATTTAGTGGTGCAAGATTGATTCAAGTCTGTGTAAATGGTAGAGCAAAAGAAAGGACATGCAAGTATTCATATGGCAACAGCAAATTACAAAATAGTGTAGCAAAGCAGCATGGTGAGAGTTCATATATACATCTCAAACAAGTCAATAGTGACTTGTAAAATATAGTGGTTTAAAACGACACTTCAACACCATCATACAAGGCTTAAGAATTTGACTCAGGCAAAACAGTGATTAAGTTAAGAAATCACAATGCCCATTTGAAGCAAGAAACAAATTAATTTAAAGGCAATCAAGTTGTTTCTGGCAAGTTTTTACAAATATTTCCAGTTTTTAGATAGACAATTTTGGGCAAGCTTTAAATTCAGAAATTCACAGATAAATTCCAGAAATACTGATTTCATAAAAGCCAAGGAATCTTTCCACAATCAAAGTTGAGAAACAATAAAGACAAGTTAAAATGGTTCAAGCACATCACAGTTTTCACAAGTATGGCAAAGAGTTTATTTTTGGTAAACATTTCAATCTGCATGATGTGGCAAGGATGAATAATGCTTCCTGTTTCTACATAATCATATATGGCAAGGTTTTGAGTGATTTCAGAAATACCAAGGGAATGCTTTATGAAGTAAATCAATTCATGGTTCAAATTCCTTCCAAAAATTGAAAATGAATTCTCGAAAATTTTATCAATCAAGTTTATTCTCGGCAATTTATCAATCATAGAAGCTTTTCAATGCCAAGGAATCAAATTGAAACCAAGAACCAAAAGAGGAAACAACACGCAAATCAGTTCAAGTCATATACGAAATCAGAGCTTAAATCATAGGGTTTTGATTACTTTATATATTTTTCTACACACCTATTACATTACTGGCAAGATAGATTGAACCCACAAAAAAATCAGCACGAAAAAGTTCAGAAAAATTAATTTTAAATCAGAAGGAACCCACATATTTTTTTTGGGATTTCCGATCGCAACAAATATACTCCAAATCGACGAGACATAGAGCCAGAGAGCATTCCCAAATCGTTGACGAGCAAGAACAGAGGCACACGAAGTTCATCAGAGAACCAATTTTCATCAGCCAACGAAGTCACGATTTGAGGATTTCAAAAACCCTAGTGTTAGCCGCCGCCATTAATCTTTCCCAGAGCAGAAGAGAAATCGGGTCAAGGAAATAAACAAGGGTGGAACTTTTTTGATGATGGCCGATCTATTTCTAAGGGAGAAGGGCTTTCTTTTAATCTGTTTTATCTCCTTTTAACTCTAGGGTTTTAGATTTTATTTCATTGTTTTATAATTTTATTTTGTAACCGTCTGGATAGTTCCTAGATTCTGTAAAATTCTAGCAGTTTACTAGAGCCGGTGTAAAAACTAGGGTATATTGGTTACAGGGTTGTAATCAGGGGAAATCTGATCGAGGGGATTTTAGTCAGTCTAGGGTTTTGAGCATAGGGTTAGGACAGGAGCAGGCGCTGCGAGTGTACATGCTCTTGTATGCGGGATCTGTTTATAACACCTAGTAGAAACCTTAGGAATGCAGCAGTAGGCAGGATTTTGCCGAAGCTAGGTATCTCTGTGTGTTATTTATTTTCTGCATTTCTGTTTCTGCTATATTATGCGATCTGTTTATTATTATATATCGTTAGATTTTTAATTCTGTTAAAAAAATTGTGATAAACCCTATTCTCCCCCCTCTAGGGTTAATCTATATCCAACAAGTGGTATCAGAGCAGGTTATTTCTTTAACTCTAGTGTCATGGGTCATTCTAGTTGTCAGTCCATAGAGAGTCAGTCTAGTCCTATTCCAACTATTTTTAATGGTACAGATTTTTTAAATTGGAAATTAGAAATGAAATCTTATTTAAAATCTGTTGATATTAAATGTTGGAATAGTATTATTAATGGGTACGATATTGTAAGTAGGGCATATATTGAATTTAATTTACGAGCTACTCATATTTTATATTCTTATATTGATGATGTTCAATATAGCCTTATTTCCCATTGTTTAACTGCGAAGGAAATCTGGCAGACTCTCAACACGCTGCATGGAAAACCTGACAAATGCCCAAAACCCCAGAATGATAACCCAACTTCAGATTTGTGTTTAACAGGTTGTACAGATAGAATTTCAGATGGAGACTCAACAGGAAATATTTCTTTGATTCATCGTTTAACTGAATCTGTTGAGAAGCTAAAATCTAAAAATAAAATTCTGAAATCTGAGAAGCTTGAGTTGATCTGCAAAAATAATGTTTTGGAATCAAAACTCAAAAACGTTAAGAAGTCTTCAAATTCTAATTGCAAAAATTGTTTAAATTTGAAAAATGATCTTGTTCATCAAAATAAAAATATTCAGAAACTTGAAAATCAAATCCTGATTTTAAATGAGAACAAGATAGGGCTTGAAAGCACAAACAATTGTTTGCAAAAAGAATTTGAAAATTTTAAGACGATTGAAAATTCCAAATATATTTTTGTTGAAAAAAAATTGCTGAAAAGTGATTCGATTTTGAAAGAACTTGAAAACGAGTTTGAAAATTTCAAGAATTTTGAATCTGAAAATCGAAAACATTTTGAGTCTAAGATTTCGGAATCCCAATCCAGAATTAAATTGCTTGAATATGAAAATTTGTCTTTGAAACAATCTGATGCTGAAAAGAAAATCACTATTAATCGTTGTTGTAATAACCCGCAAATTCTGGGCCAGTTTAAAATTTTTATTTTGGCAATTTTAGCGAATTTTGAATATTTAAAATGGATTATTTTAAATAATATCGACGAGAGATTTATTTTGAATATAATTCGAACGTATATATTTATACGCGTCGTCGTTAGAATATAAATATTTATATATAATTATAAATAGAATTGAAAATGGCGCGGTAGTTCGATAATTCGATTTCAAACTTCAATTGAATGTACCGGGTGCAAAACAATCCGGATTTTAGTGAAACCAAAAATCATAGGATCTTTTTGTGAATATCTTTCCAACGAATCCGAACAATCAAGATTTCATAGCGGGAATCAAAAGATATGTCCAGTAGAAATTTCTGAATAGTCGCTATGGAATTCAGGCCCTTAAAAATGGACATTTTGCAAACGACCTCGGATTTCGACGAAACCAGTTTTGTTGGGTCCGTGATGTCAAGTTATTGCTAGATTCCAAATTTCATAATTTTTCGAATCAATATGTGAGCGTGGCAAAAGAAAACGCGTTTGACCAGTTTCAGTTGATTTTAATCGACTGGAAATTGGCCATTTTTCAAACGGTCTCAGAATTCGACGAAACTAGTTTTGTTAGGACCGTATCGTCAACACGAAGCTAGAAAATATTTTTCTGGAATTTTTAGAGTTAGTATGTGACCCCGGTAATTTGAAATGTGCGTTTAAAATTCAATATAGTGATTTAAATGTAAATTCAACGGAACCTGATTGTAACAATCAAATCAGCTTGCGATACATATCCCATTGTGTTCGGAATGGGGGTAAAACGCTATGGACGACAGGCGGTGGGCCTCGTTTCGAGGTCGTATGTGAAAGTCAACTCTTTAGGATAAAATTAATTAATTAATAAAAAAAAAAATATATATATTATCTTCCCTCTTTAACTTCTGGCCCCCCCCCTTTTTTTCTCATTTTCGATTCGTTTCAGGAAAGAAAAAAAAAAAAAAAAAAAAAAAAAAGAATACCTAAATCGTCGCCGCCCATAGGAGCCGCCACCGCCCTCCACCGCCGCGCCTCCCTTGCCTTCACCGCCACGTCGGCGACGAGACCCCCCCCCCCTCCCTCTGCGAACACCCGACAGAACCCCCCCAACCCATAACCCGTTAGCACCCAGACCCGCGCCAAATCGAGATGGCCGCTCCCCTCCGCTTCGCCAGCGCCTCCTGCCGCCGTTTCTTTCCCCCTCCCCATCGCAGATCGGTGAGTATATTTTATTTATTTATTTATTTATTTATTTTATTATTCTGTATTAAAACTGTTTCTTTTATGAAAAATGTAAAACTGATTTTATAAAGATTAGAAAACTGATTTTAAATGATTTTAAAACTGATTTTAAATGATTTTAAAACTGATTTTAAATGGTTTTAAAACTGATTTTAAAACTGAAATTTTTGAAAGATTTTAGAAACTGATTTTTTATAAAGGTAGAAACTGATTTTTTATAAAGGTAGAAACTGATTTTTTATAAAGGTAGAAGCTGTTTTTTTTATAAAGGTAGAAACTGATTTTTTATAAAGGTAGAAACTGATTTTTTATAAAGGTAGAAGCTGTTTTTTTTATAAAGGTAGAAACTGATTTTTTATAAAGGTAGAAACTGATTTTTTATAAAGGTAGAAACTGATTTTTTATAAAGGTAGAAACTGATTTTTTATAAAGGTAGAAACTGATTTTTTATAAAGGTAGAAGCTGTTTTTTTTATAAAGGTAGAAACTGATTTTTTATAAAGGTAGAAACTGATTTTTTATAAAGATTTAAAACTGATTTCGTTTTAAAAATATAAACTGATTTGTTTTAAGAAAAATATAAACTGATTTGTTTTAAGAAAAATATAAACTGATTTGTTTTAAAAATGGTTTAAATTTTAAATAGAAAAGGTTTAATCTTTGAATTAGAACAAGATTTGAGTTTTTTTTAAAAAAAAAGAAAATTTGATTTTTAAATATTGAACTTCGAATAAAAATTCGATTTTTATATATAGAACTTTGAAATAAAAATTCGATTTTTATATATTGAATAGCATAGTAAAGATTCAATTTTTATATAAAGTATAACGAAGTGAAAATTCTATTTTTACACATATGCGATAGCGATGAAAATTCTATTTTTCACAATATGAAGTTAGCGTTAAAAATATGATTTTTATATAATAAAGAATATAAAAATGTGATTTTTACATATGTAGTAGCTACGGGCAACGAAGGCGACGAAGATGCAATAGCGAGAAGAATTATGCAAAAGAAGAGTCAAGATGATTGGATAGCTATAGGTGAGAATTTCTCACCTTTCAATTTATTTTTCTAGTTATATATATATACTAGGATGCAGACGGTGCTTAGTAGCACCCGACACAATCGTCCACAGACCATGGACTTGTTTGTTTGGTTGCGTAGATTAGTTGGATTATTTGATTTAAATTGAATTGTGTGGTGAAATGAATTGATTTGATTGATGTGTGAATGGCGTGGGCCTTCACTAGACCGGGGATAAGGCTAGGCCTTGTCCCGTTTCTAGTATCGTGTCGTTATGCCGCCGAAATTTTCTAAAATATGTTAGAAAAATAAAATATCATTTTATTGAATAAATGAATTGAATAGAAATTCATAGGTTGAAATAAAATGTTTTATCGTTAAAAATATAATTTTTAACGTGAAGTGAATAAAATAAATATTCATTTACAAACCAGACGGTTTGTTTATGTGCACCTATTTGAAGGACATTGATTGGGTCGATAAATTTTACACATCGCCCAACTGCACAAATAAAACCTGTGTTTGATTGTTTGAAACCCCACACGGGTGTTAGGATGAAATTTGAAGTTCACTCATCCTGATTGATTAAATATGTCGATCGATTGATTGACAGGCTGTTATAAGCGTTAGATATCTATATTTGATGCTTATACAGTGTAGTGCACTTTGATTGATGGTTGATTATTTTTCAATGCTATTATATGTGTGTAATGCATGAAAATCCATATAATTAACTTTATATGGTAATTGATTGGGCCTCATTCTAATTTGAAAAATAAAGAATATTATAAAATAAAAGTTCATGTGTTGACAGTACTCATTCATTGAGATTGGTCATGTGTTGAACGAAATATTTTGATAATAACAACTATTTTGAAAAGGAAATATTTGAAATAGAATATTTGAAAATAGAAATTCATGAAGCCGTGTTGATTAGTTTGACGCCATTTGGACGTGAACGATATTCATATCGATTTCGAAATGAATTGAATTGAAAACGATTTCGAAATGAATTGAATTGAAAACGATTTCGAAATGAATTGAATTGAAAACGATTTCGAAATGAATTGAATTGAAAACGATTTCGAAATGAATTGAATTGAAAACGAATTCAAAATGAATTGAAAACGATTTCGAAATGAATTGAATTGAAAACGAATTCAAAATGAATTGAAAACGATTTCGAAATGAATTGAATTGAAAACGAATTCAAAATGAATTGAAAACGATTTCGAAATGAATTGAATTGAAAACGAATTCAAAATGAATTGAAAACGATTTCGAAATGAATTGAATTGAAAACGAATTCAAATGGAATTGAAAGCGAATTGAAATGAATTCAAATTGAATTGAAATTTGAATTGAATAGAAATGAATTTTGAAACGAATTTATAAAGAAGAATTCAATTTTGATTTGAATTGAAAAGGAAGTTGAAATTGCTTTTGAAACGAATTTTAAAACTATTTATATAATTCGTTTTAAATAGAAATCGACGAAGTATATATATATTATATATATAATATAATGGCCTGAATAGAACGCACCGCGCCGCGGCAGTTCGTGAATTTCGACCATTTATTTCAAACGGACATTACGGGAGATCCGACCGTCGGATTCTCCTAAAACCGGAACCGTTGGGTTCGTATCGAAAAGAGCTTTCTAAAGAAGGTTAGAAATTTGAAATCTAACGGTTGGATTTGGAGATACGTCCAAATCAAATTCGAAAAAGGTCGCTGTAAGTGCAGTTCGATGGCCGTTGATGGAAATCGACTGTACGGGCCTTGATAAAATTATTAAAAATAGTAATAATTTATGTAAAATCATAAGAAATGATTTGTGAAGATTTGGGATGAAAAACTCCATATTTGAAAAGATAAAAATAGATTTTTATCGAAATGAACTAGTTTTGAACTAGAATTATAATTCTATTTATTTTTTTAATAAATAAATTGAATTCGAAAAGGGTTTTGAAAATAACCAAAATTTCCAATGATTGCATTGGAGTGGATTTGAATCGAAATTGTCTTCGGAATATTTCGATGTTGGAATTCGTGATTATACAGGTTTTGTTATGGAAATTTGAAAGATATATTTTTATATCGTTATTTCCAATACGACATTTGTTAATCGTAGAATTTGATATTGAATATAGGCCGATATATTTTCTATTCAGAGCCTTGTATTTAATATCAAATGTGATTTGGGTTTGTCGTGAATGGTGTCTTCACTAACACCGTTCTTGAACCCAGTTGAGAAAAGATTAAATCTTTTTATTTAGATTTAATGAAGTGTACCAATTAAATAATATTTAATTGGAATTGAATTGATATTGATTTTTGGGTTTATCGTGAACAGTGTTTTAAATAACACTTGTTCTTTAACCCGATAATTAATGAATGTGATTTGGGTTTGTCGTGAATGGTGTCTTCACTAACACTGTTCTTGGACCCAGTTGAGAAAAGATTAAATCTTTTTATTTAGATTTAATGAAGTGTACCAATTAAATAATATTTAATTGGAATTGAATTGATATTGATTTTTGGGTTTATCGTGAACAGTGTTTTAAATAACACTTGTTCTTTAACCCGATAATTAATGAATGTGATTTGGGTTTGTCGTGAATGGTGTCTTCACTAACACTGTTCTTGGACCCAGTTGAGAAAAGATTAAATCTTTTTATTTAGATTTAATGAAGTGTACCAATTAAATGATATTTAATTGGAATTGAATTGATATTGATTTTTGGGTTTATCGTGAACAGTGTTTTAAATAACACTCGTTCTTTAACCCGATAATTAATGGAATGATTTTTGGGTTTATCGTGAACAGTGTTTTTAAATAACACTCGTTCTTTAACCCGATAATTAATGGAATGTGACTTTGGGTTTATCGCGAACCGTGTTTTTAGATGACACTGATTCTTTAACCCAGTCACAGATTAAAACTAAGTGGAGTTTTAATGAATCTTTAATTAGATTGAAAAGATCGAGAATGGAGTATCACCAGTTTTGCTCCAGGCGATAGTTAAATCTTTAATTAGATTTGAACGTGAAATTTAGAAACTAACTGTCGGTTAGCCAAGCAGAATGGTTTTCTGGATATTGATCTGATGTTGGTTTCGGCCTTCGGGGTTAATATTTGGGGAATTATTCTCTTGATTAATTTACGGTTAGTGACTAATGAATTGGAATGAGGCGTATGTTGTGTTTGTGTAACACTTATTTAAAATATACGCGAGTTATTCGGAAAGACCGGGTTTATCCCATTCTGAATAACTGATACGACGATAAGTCGAAGATGAAGACGATGGT
Source organism: Allium sativum (assembly GCA_030737875.1). NCBI lineage: Eukaryota > Viridiplantae > Streptophyta > Magnoliopsida > Asparagales > Amaryllidaceae > Allium > Allium sativum. Next base: position 166,585,105 of record CM060909.1, read on the forward strand.
CGAAGACCGGAGGTCTTCACGTCGTTTGGGTGATAACTGATGATCTTGATTGGGCTGTACACCCAAGAAGATGGAAACAGTTAGTGATCGTCCAGACGTGCTTGGAGATCGATGGATATGCGGGGTACTAGGTGCCTCCGGTTTCGTTCAGACCCAGAACGGACTTGTAAATGGACTGTGTGTCTGACATCGGATTTCATTCTGTGTGACTGATATCGGTTGCATAGGATGGCTTGCCTGTGTGGCATGCTAAGATGCAAATGATCAAGGCTTCCGTTGAAAAGCAAAGTCTTGTGGTTGATGATCAAAGCACGGCCTTTGTGGCGTAGTTTTGTGTAACGTTTGATTCGCGAGTTTCACACCCGGTATGAACCAAAAACGGGAGAGGACCTCAGGGAGGACATGCGTTTCTTTCTAGCTAGAAGTGGCGTCAGTGGTTTTACACGCCCTGACGAGTTTGACTTATGTGGTTGTTGCTGTTGCGAGGCGCCTCGGATTGATCGGTCGTTCTCGAACCGATGGAGTCATTCGTTGGCTCATTTACGCCCCATAGGGCGGAGAGACGTATTGTTCAGGCACTATAATCCACTCCGTGTGGACCGGCCCTGTCGCTCCAAGGGGCAGTTGCGGCTGTTCCGGAGACATGGGCTAGATTGTCTCGAAGACGGTAAGGACGATCCCTGGCCTCGGTTCATAGAAGGAAATCCAATTTCCGAATACGTGACATTTGCGGTTTTAGTTGTAATCCTATATATGGCGACATAGTGGGATGGGGCGCTCATGCCGCCTATGATTGATACTTATGATTCGAAAAGTTTTATACACTATGCACTTATAATAGTATCAAATGATTTGTTTTAAACGTATCCAGCATTCTTTGGCTGTTATAAGGGAAAACCCTATCCCCCGGCTTGCGTTTGCATTGTGTGATAGGACCTGGGTCTTATAACAGCTTCATTTTTCTTTATTTAGCATTGCGCTGTTTGTTTTATGCACTGGTATTCTTGGGAGGAAACCCGTTCCGTGTTATACGGCGTGGTCCCTTGATTTACCTAATGATTTAAAATAAAGATTAATAACTGTTTTAGTTCTCACACCAGTCACATGACTGACCTGGAGTTTATTGTTTCAACCTAAACTCTGGGTGCCCTTATTTTGACACGGGCAGCTAGTAGTTTTGGTTTTGCAGATTTATATTCACAGGATCCTGGTTTACAGCTGGAACGATATCCGGAAAGCTTTGTATCCGTATATCTACTTCTAGTTGTGTATTGTATTATTTTCCGCTGCGATGTATTTAAATGTAATTTAAATCTCTGATATTTCTGTGTAATTTTCATTTATACTCTGTATATTCTTGTAATCTGATGCATTGTTGTTATATACAATGAAATGTTCTTTTATATGCGTTCTGTTGTGGTTTGTTCTCGAACTATCCGACGCTTTCCTTTACGGGGAAGTTACGGGTCTTCACAGTTGGTATCAGAGCTTTGGTTTACAAAGCTAGAGAACAAGACACATTAGAACCATACGAAAGAATTCATCAGATATTGGATTAGTAATATCCAATGAGAATGACTCGTTAGAGATAGGATCAGTAGTATCCTAGAACGGGTGTGAAGAGTATATTTTTCTAATGAAAACAAACTTTTGTTTTGAAAATTTAAATCAATTATTCGTATTTGATTATCCATTTATATTGATGTGGACAATCCAGTATATATAGATTTTGCGTATACGTCTGATCCGCGTGTATTCGAAATTTTAATATATTGGATAGATATAGCATCACACTCTAGTCGCCCGAAGATGGTACTGATGATTGTCATGACATCATCAGTATTTATGTTCGTGTCTCGAAGGTGTGATTCTCTATATATTTCCATTAGGCTGGTGTGAGAACCCAAAACTTATATATAGCTAGAATACATCGTTGTGATTTGGCATCAAAAACATGATTTTTGTATATATATTAAATTATGAATTTGAAACTCTAATTCACTAATTGATTGATGTTTGTGTTGTATGTTTATTTGTTTGATAATTTCTAACCATTATGCCTAATTGAATCAAATTTTGAATCATATCGAAAATTGGTTGCATTTGCTTGCATATACATATACTTATATTGAACAGGTCATAGCAAGGAGGCTAGAGCAGAGAATAAAATTTGTTTGCCCGACAAATAGGTACATGTTTACTACATAATTTCCTGTTTTGTTTGGGTGATGATGATTTTGTGAGCCTATTGGCTAGCCGCTTGGCTTTTTCTTTTTCTTTTTGAGATCTGAAGGACCGGGGAAGCTATTTGAAATTCCCCGATGCTCCCATTGCAGGGGAGGTTATGGCGAAATTTTTCGAAAATTTAGGGAGTTAGCCAAATTTTTGAAATTTTGAAAATTCTCAGAAACTGAAAAGTTGGAGAATGGAAGCCAGACCGAGCGTAGAGCTGAATAATCAAACCACTTTCGACTTTGTTCCTTTTCGGGGACGAAAAGTTTTAAGTGGGGGAGATTGTAATAACCCGCAAATTCTGGGCCAGTTTAAAATTTTTATTTTGGCAATTTTAGCGAATTTTGAATATTTAAAATGGATTATTTTAAATAATATCGACGAGAGATTTATTTTGAATATAATTCGAACGTATATATTTATACGCGTCGTCGTTAGAATATAAATATTTATATATAATTATAAATAGAATTGAAAATGGCGTGGTAGTTCGATAATTCGATTTCAAACTTCAATTGAATGTACCGGGTGCAAAACAATCCGGATTTTAGTGAAACCAAAAATCATAGGATCTTTTTGTGAATATCTTTCCAACGAATCCGAACAATCAAGATTTCATAGCGGGAATCAAAAGATATGTCCAGTAGAAATTTCTGAATAGTCGCTATGGAATTCAGGCCCTTAAAAATGGACATTTTGCAAACGACCTCGGATTTCGACGAAACCAGTTTTGTTGGGTCCGTGATGTCAAGTTATTGCTAGATTCCAAATTTCATAATTTTTCGAATCAATATGTGAGCGTGGCAAAAGAAAACGCGTTTGACCAGTTTCAGTTGATTTTAATCGACTGGAAATTGGCCATTTTTCAAACGGTCTCAGAATTCGACGAAACTAGTTTTGTTAGGACCGTATCGTCAACACGAAGCTAGAAAATATTTTTCTGGAATTTTTAGAGTTAGTATGTGACCCCGGTAATTTGAAATGTGCGTTTAAAATTCAATATAGTGATTTAAATGTAAATTCAACGGAACCTGATTGTAACAATCAAATCAGCTTGCGATACATATCCCATTGTGTTCGGAATGGGGGTAAAACGCTATGGACGACAGGCGGTGGGCCTCGTTTCGAGGTCGTATGTGAAAGTCAACTCTTTAGGATAAAATTAATTAATTAATAAAAAAAAAAAAATATATATTATCTTCCCTCTTTAACTTCTGGCCCCCCCCCCTTTTTTTCTCATTTTCGATTCGTTTCAGGAAAGAAAAAAAAAAAAAAAAAAAGAATACCTAAATCGTCGCCGCCCATAGGAGCCGCCACCGCCCTCCACCGCCGCGCCTCCCTTGCCTTCACCGCCACGTCGGCGACGAGACCCCCCCTCCCTCTGCGAACACCCGACAGAACCCCCCCCAACCCATAACCCGTTAGCACCCAGACCCGCGCCAAATCGAGATGGCCGCTCCCCTCCGCTTCGCCAGCGCCTCCTGCCGCCGTTTCTTTCCCCCTCCCCATCGCAGATCGGTGAGTATATTTTATTTATTTATTTATTTATTTTATTATTCTGTATTAAAACTGTTTCTTTTATGAAAAATGTAAAACTGATTTTATAAAGATTAGAAAACTGATTTTAAATGATTTTAAAACTGATTTTAAATGATTTTAAAACTGATTTTAAATGGTTTTAAAACTGATTTTAAAACTGAAATTTTTGAAAGATTTTAGAAACTGATTTTTTATAAAGGTAGAAACTGATTTTTTATAAAGGTAGAAACTGATTTTTTATAAAGGTAGAAGCTGTTTTTTTTATAAAGGTAGAAACTGATTTTTTATAAAGGTAGAAACTGATTTTTTATAAAGGTAGAAGCTGTTTTTTTTATAAAGGTAGAAACTGATTTTTTATAAAGGTAGAAACTGATTTTTTATAAAGGTAGAAACTGATTTTTTATAAAGGTAGAAACTGATTTTTTATAAAGGTAGAAACTGATTTTTTATAAAGGTAGAAGCTGTTTTTTTTATAAAGGTAGAAACTGATTTTTTATAAAGGTAGAAACTGATTTTTTATAAAGATTTAAAACTGATTTCGTTTTAAAAATATAAACTGATTTGTTTTAAGAAAAATATAAACTGATTTGTTTTAAGAAAAATATAAACTGATTTGTTTTAAAAATGGTTTAAATTTTAAATAGAAAAGGTTTAATCTTTGAATTAGAAAAAGATTTGAGTTTTTTTTAAAAAAAAAGAAAATTTGATTTTTAAATATTGAACTTCGAATAAAAATTCGATTTTTATATATAGAACTTTGAAATAAAAATTCGATTTTTATATATTGAATAGCATAGTAAAGATTCAATTTTTATATAAAGTATAACGAAGTGAAAATTCTATTTTTACACATATGCGATAGCGATGAAAATTCTATTTTTCACAATATGAAGTTAGCGTTAAAAATATGATTTTTATATAATAAAGAATATAAAAATGTGATTTTTACATATGTAGTAGCTACGGGCAACGAAGGCGACGAAGATGCAATAGCGAGAAGAATTATGCAAAAGAAGAGTCAAGATGATTGGATAGCTATAGGTGAGAATTTCTCACCTTTCAATTTATTTTTCTAGTTATATATATATACTAGGATGCAGACGGTGCTTAGTAGCACCCGACACAATCGTCCACAGACCATGGACTTGTTTGTTTGGTTGCGTAGATTAGTTGGATTATTTGATTTAAATTGAATTGTGTGGTGAAATGAATTGATTTGATTGATGTGTGAATGGCGTGGGCCTTCACTAGACCGGGGATAAGGCTAGGCCTTGTCCCGTTTCTAGTATCGTGTCGTTATGCCGCCGAAATTTTCTAAAATATGTTAGAAAAATAAAATATCATTTTATTGAATAAATGAATTGAATAGAAATTCATAGGTTGAAATAAAATGTTTTATCGTTAAAAATATAATTTTTAACGTGAAGTGAATAAAATAAATATTCATTTACAAACCAGACGGTTTGTTTATGTGCACCTATTTGAAGGACATTGATTGGGTCGATAAATTTTACACATCGCCCAACTGCACAAATAAAACCTGTGTTTGATTGTTTGAAACCCCACACGGGTGTTAGGATGAAATTTGAAGTTCACTCATCCTGATTGATTAAATATGTCGATCGATTGATTGACAGGCTGTTATAAGCGTTAGATATCTATATTTGATGCTTATACAGTGTAGTGCACTTTGATTGATGGTTGATTATTTTTCAATGCTATTATATGTGTGTAATGCATGAAAATCCATATAATTAACTTTATATGGTAATTGATTGGGCCTCATTCTAATTTGAAAAATAAAGAATATTATAAAATAAAAGTTCATGTGTTGACAGTACTCATTCATTGAGATTGGTCATGTGTTGAACGAAATATTTTGATAATAACAACTATTTTGAAAAGGAAATATTTGAAATAGAATATTTGAAAATAGAAATTCATGAAGCCGTGTTGATTAGTTTGACGCCATTTGGACGTGAACGATATTCATATCGATTTCGAAATGAATTGAATTGAAAACGATTTCGAAATGAATTGAATTGAAAACGATTTCGAAATGAATTGAATTGAAAACGATTTCGAAATGAATTGAATTGAAAACGATTTCGAAATGAATTGAATTGAAAACGAATTCAAAATGAATTGAAAACGATTTCGAAATGAATTGAATTGAAAACGAATTCAAAATGAATTGAAAACGATTTCGAAATGAATTGAATTGAAAACGAATTCAAAATGAATTGAAAACGATTTCGAAATGAATTGAATTGAAAACGAATTCAAAATGAATTGAAAACGATTTCGAAATGAATTGAATTGAAAACGAATTCAAATGGAATTGAAAGCGAATTGAAATGAATTCAAATTGAATTGAAATTTGAATTGAATAGAAATGAATTTTGAAACGAATTTATAAAGAAGAATTCAATTTTGATTTGAATTGAAAAGGAAGTTGAAATTGCTTTTGAAACGAATTTTAAAACTATTTATATAATTCGTTTTAAATAGAAATCGACGAAGTATATATATATTATATATATAATATAATGGCCTGAATAGAACGCGCCGCGCCGCGGCAGTTCGTGAATTTCGACCATTTATTTCAAACGGACATTACGGGAGATCCGACCGTCGGATTCTCCTAAAACCGGAACCGTTGGGTTCGTATCGAAAAGAGCTTTCTAAAGAAGGTTAGAAATTTGAAATCTAACGGTTGGATTTGGAGATACGTCCAAATCAAATTCGAAAAAGGTCGCTGTAAGTGCAGTTCGATGGCCGTTGATGGAAATCGACTGTACGGGCCTTGATAAAATTATTAAAAATAGTAATAATTTATGTAAAATCATAAGAAATGATTTGTGAAGATTTGGGATGAAAAACTCCATATTTGAAAAGATAAAAATAGATTTTTATCGAAATGAACTAGTTTTGAACTAGAATTATAATTCTATTTATTTTTTTAATAAATAAATTGAATTCGAAAAGGGTTTTGAAAATAACCAAAATTTCCAATGATTGCATTGGAGTGGATTTGAATCGAAATTGTCTTCGGAATATTTCGATGTTGGAATTCGTGATTATACAGGTTTTGTTATGGAAATTTGAAAGATATATTTTTATATCGTTATTTCCAATACGACATTTGTTAATCGTAGAATTTGATATTGAATATAGGCCGATATATTTTCTATTCAGAGCCTTGTATTTAATATCAAATGTGATTTGGGTTTGTCGTGAATGGTGTCTTCACTAACACCGTTCTTGAACCCAGTTGAGAAAAGATTAAATCTTTTTATTTAGATTTAATGAAGTGTACCAATTAAATAATATTTAATTGGAATTGAATTGATATTGATTTTTGGGTTTATCGTGAACAGTGTTTTAAATAACACTTGTTCTTTAACCCGATAATTAATGAATGTGATTTGGGTTTGTCGTGAATGGTGTCTTCACTAACACTGTTCTTGGACCCAGTTGAGAAAAGATTAAATCTTTTTATTTAGATTTAATGAAGTGTACCAATTAAATAATATTTAATTGGAATTGAATTGATATTGATTTTTGGGTTTATCGTGAACAGTGTTTTAAATAACACTTGTTCTTTAACCCGATAATTAATGAATGTGATTTGGGTTTGTCGTGAATGGTGTCTTCACTAACACTGTTCTTGGACCCAGTTGAGAAAAGATTAAATCTTTTTATTTAGATTTAATGAAGTGTACCAATTAAATGATATTTAATTGGAATTGAATTGATATTGATTTTTGGGTTTATCGTGAACAGTGTTTTAAATAACACTCGTTCTTTAACCCGATAATTAATGGAATGATTTTTGGGTTTATCGTGAACAGTGTTTTTAAATAACACTCGTTCTTTAACCCGATAATTAATGGAATGTGACTTTGGGTTTATCGCGAACCGTGTTTTTAGATGACACTGATTCTTTAACCCAGTCACAGATTAAAACTAAGTGGAGTTTTAATGAATCTTTAATTAGATTGAAAAGATCGAGAATGGAGTATCACCAGTTTTGCTCCAGGCGATAGTTAAATCTTTAATTAGATTTGAACGTGAAATTTAGAAACTAACTGTCGGTTAGCCAAGCAGAATGGTTTTCTGGATATTGATCTGATGTTGGTTTCGGCCTTCGGGGTTAATATTTGGGGAATTATTCTCTTGATTAATTTACGGTTAGTGACTAATGAATTGGAATGAGGCGTATGTTGTGTTTGTGTAACACTTATTTAAAATATACGCGAGTTATTCGGAAAGACCGGGTTTATCCCATTCTGAATAACTGATACGACGATAAGTCGAAGATGAAGACGATGGTCGAAGACCGGAGGTCTTCACGTCGTTTGGGTGATAACTGATGATCTTGATTGGGCTGTACACCCAAGAAGATGGAAACAGTTAGTGATCGTCCAGACGTGCTTGGAGATCGATGGATATGCGGGGTACTAGGTGCCTCCGGTTTCGTTCAGACCCAGAACGGACTTGTAAATGGACTGTGTGTCTGACATCGGATTTCATTCTGTGTGACTGATATCGGTTGCATAGGATGGCTTGCCTGTGTGGCATGCTAAGATGCAAATGATCAAGGCTTCCGTTGAAAAGCAAAGTCTTGTGGTTGATGATCAAAGCACGGCCTTTGTGGCGTAGTTTTGTGTAACGTTTGATTCGCGAGTTTCACACCCGGTATGAACCAAAAACGGGAGAGGACCTCAGGGAGGACATGCGTTTCTTTCTAGCTAGAAGTGGCGTCAGTGGTTTTACACGCCCTGACGAGTTTGACTTATGTGGTTGTTGCTGTTGCGAGGCGCCTCGGATTGATCGGTCGTTCTCGAACCGATGGAGTCATTCGTTGGCTCATTTACGCCCCATAGGGCGGAGAGACGTATTGTTCAGGCACTATAATCCACTCCGTGTGGACCGGCCCTGTCGCTCCAAGGGGCAGTTGCGGCTGTTCCGGAGACATGGGCTAGATTGTCTCGAAGACGGTAAGGACGATCCCTGGCCTCGGTTCATAGAAGGAAATCCAATTTCCGAATACGTGACATTTGCGGTTTTAGTTGTAATCCTATATATGGCGACATAGTGGGATGGGGCGCTCATGCCGCCTATGATTGATACTTATGATTCGAAGTGTTTTATACACTATGCACTTATAATAGTATCAAATGATTTGTTTTAAACGTATCCAGCATTCTTTGGCTGTTATAAGGGAAAACCCTATCCCCCGGCTTGCGTTTGCATTGTGTGATAGGACCTGGGTCTTATAACAGCTTCATTTTTCTTTATTTAGCATTGCGCTGTTTGTTTTATGCACTGGTATTCTTGGGAGGAAACCCGTTCCGTGTTATACGGCGTGGTCCCTTGATTTACCTAATGATTTAAAATAAAGATTAATAACTGTTTTAGTTCTCACACCAGTCACATGACTGACCTGGAGTTTATTGTTTCAACCTAAACTCTGGGTGCCCTTATTTTGACACGGGCAGCTAGTAGTTTTGGTTTTGCAGATTTATATTCACAGGATCCTGGTTTACAGCTGGAACGATATCCGGAAAGCTTTGTATCCGTATATCTACTTCTAGTTGTGTATTGTATTATTTTCCGCTGCGATGTATTTAAATGTAATTTAAATCTCTGATATTTCTGTGTAATTTTCATTTATACTCTGTATATTCTTGTAATCTGATGCATTGTTGTTATATACAATGAAATGTTCTTTTATATGCGTTCTGTTGTGGTTTGTTCTCGAACTATCCGACGCTTTCCTTTACGGGGAAGTTACGGGTCTTCACAGTTGTTCAGATCTGATAATAGAAAACAGTGGTCTTAAATCCAAGATTCAACGACTTGAGTCAATTTTGAATAAATTTTCGAATGGAGAAAAATCGTTGAATATGCTGTTACAAAACCAATTTTCTGTTGGAAATAAACGTGGTCTTGGTTTTGGGAGAATGAATGGTTTTGAAAAACGAAATTAAAGTGATTTTAAAAATCCTTCAAACTCCTTTGAAAAGAATAGCCTTAGAAATTTTAACACTGATAATTCAAAGGGTTTTTAAATCACGAACGAAATGAGAATGTGTTTTATAACAAACCATTTAAACAATCTTGGATCTCAAAAGAAAATAATACGGGCATGGTTAAATTCAAACAGATTTGGGTTCCCAAGGGTACAAAGATAAATTCAGATGGTTTGTTATATTGACAGTTTTGGGTACCGAAAGTTCGCTACATAGCTATGAGTGGTAAAACAATCTTTGTTAGACCACTTAACCCTCTCAACTGCTAGGTACCAGTGATGGCTGAGGAACTGCTTTGGAAAAGAAAATTTGAATTCAAGCTATTCCGTATCTTTGATTTATTTAAAGTTCCTTAGCCAAGCCTATTGAGTTAGAGATTCTGATTTAAATTGCTTTCAGGTATGATCTCTAAACTCACCATTGTATATTCTTTCTGCTTTTATTTTCTATGTTTATTCCTTCCTCTACCCCTTCTATTTTTCTTCAGTTTTTTTTTTGATTTGATTTATCACTGCCATTTTTTTTTTCTTTATGAGCTTTATTAACTTCCAATTGCATAAGTCATGTTTTTTCCTGGAAATTTGCTTCTCTTGAATAAAACTCTAATGTTTTTAATCTCTTCCAGATCTTAAACTCAATCCTGTAAATCCCTGCAATTGTTTTGAAGTTTGCTTTCTGATTCTCTGAATTCATAACAGTGTTGATGCATTAATATCATATTTTGAACACTGTCATATCGAATTCTAAATTTTTGAAGATCTGAATAATTATTGAAATTTCACACACTTATGCTGTTTTGAGTTTCTTCCAATTCATTTTGGAAACGCTTAAAATATTATACTCATTACAGTACACTGCTTCTTATCATTTGTGATAATTTCAGAAATTTTCAGATTGCCTTGGATATTTTGAATTGTCTTGAATTACAGTGATACATCTAGAAATTCACCTTATGTTCATGATCATTATTGTTGAAATTTATTTGTTTGAGATCATCTGAAATTCTTGATATTCTGAACATCACATGCCTCTAAATTTGAAATTATCAGTCTTGTATGACTGATTCATTATATCTCAAAACTTGACATTGATTCAAGTGATTTCATAAATTATTTTTTAATTTTCTGGATCATGGATATCTCTTAAATTTGATGTAAATGATCTGAAATTACTCGAGTGCTTGTCAGAAATTGTTTTTGAAAAATTCCTTGAAAAATTTGGGTCTTGAAATTTATTGGTATTTCATGGTTATTTGATTTGAATATCTGTTTGTTTAAAATCATTTGAAATTATTGATCACACACATATCTTGAATGTGAAACTAATAATTTGGTGTGATCGATTCATTGAATCTAGAGTTTATCATATTCCTCAAATGATTTCAAATAAACAGTATTTCTAATCTTGGATCATGAATGATCTTATGTGACCATCCTCTGACAAGTCTGATGTGATATTGTTTTCTGTGCTGCTCTGATACTGTTTCAAATAATCTCTAGTTCTTATTTGCAGCTTTGAAAAATGTGCAAATTTGTTAATTCTGTTTGTTTGGGCTTTGTAATTAAAATTTTTTAATAGAGACACCAAGTGGTATCAGAAGCGCTGAATTTTTATGTATATAAATTTTTTCTTATCCCTCTTGCTTTGTATAGCTCTTCATATTCCTCTTGTAATTGATTTTCAATTTTAAACTTATTTATTGATTATTCATTCATAAATTGAAATCAATATCCAAAATTGAACTGTATTTATAATTCATCAAAATTATTATCAGATCTTAAAATTGTGATGAGTTGTGACTGCAGTATATTTCATAACAAGAGGAGATTTTATCTAGATTTTCATGATGGTTGAATATTTATTATAATATCTTTGAACTGACAATTATTTCACGACCATCTTCCTTATCTATCATACTTCTACCATCCATTATTATTTTATATAAATATGGAGAGTTAATATCTCTTAGAAAATCTTTTTGAATAAACAGTGGAAATATTTGTGATAGAAATTGGAATATGTCATTATTCAGAATTAGTGATAATTGAAAATTTTCAATGATCTCGGTACAGTCGAGCATATTTCATAATATAATTAATTTAGAAATTTATTTCACAGTCCATTTCTGTACCTATCACATTTCTATCATTCATATTGGTTGTTTATACCGAGGAGTTTTTCTATTTAAAGCTGAAAATGATAAAATATATAATTAATATATAAGTATATCTCTAACCTCATTTAAAAATCCAAGCTCTGGTCATGCATGGTTATGAGACAACTTATAATTTAAGCTGCGACTGACCTCATTTAAAAATCCAAGATCTGGTTATGCGTGGTCAGTGTGCTCTTAAATAAAATAAAAAGAAATAGGAAATAATGTGCTATAAATTGAAATTAATCTGAAATTCTCCTCTGTGTATAAAAACTAGCCTATCAATCCATCTGTCTAATTTGTGAAATGTGTTAATATTTTATGAAGTATTATGATTTGTTGATTGATAGCTATTGGGATTTGAGAGTGTTTGGATTTGTCACTTAAATTGAATTTTTAACTATAGTCCAAATCCGTCAGTGTTTTTGAACTTCATTTTTATAAAATCTTTTGAAAATAATTGAAATTCATATTTATATAACTCTCCACATTTTTATAAAATTCATTGTAAATCTATCGTTCTACAATGTGAAATATGCCACCTGTTCTCAGTTTATTATGATTTTTGTTTGACTGATTGAGATTTATGATAACCGTTCTTCCTCTTAAGCTGAAATTATATATTTTTATTCAATTTTCATCTATATTTTAAATTCTGAATCCTTTTGCTGATAACAAAAGGGGGAGAATGGGTAGAGATTTTGATTTATGAGTGAATATTTTATAAATATTTTTAATTTTGAAAATTCATTATTTTTCATTTCACTCATGCACAGTTATAGGGGGAGTCTCTATTGTAGGGGGAGCTTTCAAATAGGGGGAGTTATGTTCTTCACTGTGTGTGTGTGTCTTCATGTCCATTTAATACTTGTTGTAGCTTGTGCTGGATATACTAGTCTGGCTTGATCCAATCATGCATTTTTTACATTACTGAAAAACTTGTAGCTCACTATCAAATACATCTATTGTGCTCAAAATCTTTTACTTGTTTGTCATCATTAAAAGGGGGAGATTGTTGTATATGACGTAGTTGTATACACAATTATATGATTTTTGTTTGATGATAACAACCAAATAAAAGATTATTTTAAATGTGTTTGTTACTGTACTGTTCTATATATACATCACAGACAGGAATATAATATTTATATTTAAATAAAATACGACTGTAAAGAAATTCAAATATTCACAGTATTTTATTTAAATATAATATTTTATTTCAATAGTTAAAACAGTACAGATTTATAACTCCACTATTTATATATTCTTCACATGACATTGTACTTGTATATAAACTGAATACGATAAACAAATTTGCTTGAACACAAATTTGAGCACAATAAAATAATATTTTATTTAAAACAAATTTGTTTATTACAAATAACAGTACAAATTCATATATACTTACATGTTCACTGTCTGATTCATATACAGTTCACTACACACTATATGTACATTCATTTACAATTCATTTACATTCACTCTGTACAATTTCATATATATAGACACACGGTCACACTCTCATTCACTGTCTTCAGTCTTCTGTCTTCACAGCTCTTAGTCAGTCCAGTCACCATCTTCTTACCTGTCACAATGAAACAGAAGCACACACAATACACTGCAATAGAAATAATACTGAACACATGCGAATATAATTTTTAATTTTAAAAATTTTATTTGCCTCAGTTTTCTGGTGTGTTTCTCATCATTTTTCATGACTTGATCTGATCTGTGTCTAGCTAATTTGTACATGAACAGGGACAGAAAATATTGTCTGATGGCTGCATATACACACGTGTATAAATATACACATGTGCACTACCTCGCCAATCAGTGTGCAATTGAGGAGCAGCCACGTGGACCAACTCGACTCAGTGCAACAAGGAAGTAACTACACAAGTATAGTGATCTTAAACAACACATGCATGGCCGAGCAAAACAAAAGGTCAAATTTAAAGTCAACACAGAAGTCAACACAAGACTGTGTACATGCAAGATGTTTCAGGTCAACATGTCAAGCTCAAGAATGTATGTAAACAAGTGAATGAAACATGGAAAATCAAGCTCACTTTAGATCAGCCCTAAGGAAAGGACAAACATACAAGATCAGTACATTTTTAAAGTGTTTTTGCTTGGCAGATCATTTTTTTTTAAAACAGCAAAAATGGCAAATCACTTTTCTTCAAACAGCAAGTCATATGGAAGTAGCAGGCTATCAAACGGTCTAGACTGCAAGCATCCAGCATGTCTAACTAACCTAAACTGTCAAAGGAGATGCAAGGATGGTGTTGCATGGCTCAACATGCTTACAAATGTTTTCATCATAAATGCAAAAAATACAGTTGTTCATAGTGCACAGCACACACATGATCAGAGAATGTGGTGCGACATAGGTCGAGCAAAAGTAAACATAGTGGACATATATAAGCATTGCTATCATGATGGTGCAGCTACACAAGAAGCAAGACAGATTTCAAAGCAAGAGGATGCTGTTGAGTAACAACACAAATAAAGAGCAAAATTTAGTGGTGCAAGATTGATTCAAGTCTGTGTAAATGGTAGAGCAAAAGAAAGGACATGCAAGTATTCATATGGCAACAGCAGATTACAAAATAGTGTAGCAAAGCAGCATGGTGAGAGATCATATATACATCTCAAACAAGTCAATAGTGACTTGTAAAATATAGTGGTTTAAAATGACACTTCAACACCATCATACAAGGCTCAAGAAATTGACTTAGGCAAAACAGTGATTAAGTTAAGAAATCACAATGCCCATTTGAAGCAAGAAACAAATTAATTTAAAGGCAATCAAGTTGTTTCTGGCAAGTTTTTACAAATATTTCCAGTTTTTAGATAGACAATTTTGGGCAAGCTTTAAATTCAGAAATTCACAGATCGATTCCAGAAATACTGATTTCATAAAAGCCAAGGAATCTTTCCACAATCAAAGCCGAGAAACAATAAAGACAAGTTAAAATGGTTCAAGCACATCACAGTTTTCACAAGTATGGCAAAGAGTTTATTTTTGGTAAACATTTCAATCTGCATGATGTGGCAAGGATGAATAATGCTTCCTGTTTCTACATAATCGTATATGGCAAGGTTTTGAGTGATTTCAGAAATACCAAGGGAATGCTTTATGAAGTAAATCAATTCATGGTTCAAATTCCTTCCAAAAACTGAAAATGAATTCTCGAAAATTTTATCAATCAAGTTTATTCTCCGCAATTTATCAATTATAGTAAATCATAGAAGCTTTTCAATGCCAAGGAATCAAATTGAATCTAAGAACCAAAAGAGGAAACAACACGCAAATCAGTTCAAGTCATATACGAAATCAGAGCTTAAATCGTAGGGTTTTGATTACCCTATATATTTTTCTACATGCCTATTACATCACTAGCAAGATAGATCGAACCCACAAAAAAAATCAGCACGAAAAAATTCAAAAAAATCAATTTTAAATCAGAAGGAACTCACATATTTTTTTGGGGATTTCCGATCGCAACAAATATACTACAAATCGACGAGACAAAGAGCCAGAGAGCATTCCCAAATCGTTGACGAGCAAGAACAGAGACACACGAAGTTCATCAGAGAACCAATTTTCATCAACCAACGAAGTCACGATTTGAGGATTTCAAAAACCCTAGTTTTAGCCGCCGCCATTAATCTTTCCCAGAACAGAAGAGAAATCGGATCAAGGAAATAAACAAGGGTGGAACTTTTTTGATGATGGCCGGCCTATTTCTAAGGGAGAAGGGCTTTCTTTTAATTTGTTTTATCTCCTTTTAACTCTAGGGTTTTAGATTTTATTTCATTGTTTTATAATTTTATTTTTTAACCGTCTGGACAGTTCCTATAGTCTGTAAAATTCTAGCAGTTTACTAGAGCCTGTGTAAAAACTATGGTATACTGGTTACAGGGTTGTAATCAGGGGAAATCTGATCGAGGGGATATCAGTCAGTCTAGGGTTTTGAGCATAGGGTTAGGACAAGAGCAGGCGCTGCGAGTGTACATGGTCTTGTATGCGGGATCTGTTTATAACACCTAGTAGAAACCTTAGGAATGCAGCAGTAGGCTGGATTTTGCCAAAGCTGGGTATCTCTATGTGTTATTTATTTTCTGCACTTCTGTTTCTACTATATTATGTGATCTGTTTATTATTATATATTGTTAGATTTTTAATTCTGTTAAAAAAACTGTGATAAACCCTATTCACCCCCTCTTAGGTTAATCTAGATCCAACAGATATCATATGCTTTACGCACTGAGTGAGAGATGTGAGGATGATTGCCATGCTTGATTGTTTGCCATCACTATGACATGCACACCCCCACCCCCATATTCTTTACACCATATGTTAGTGGAACCTTAGAGTATTGTACGGTATGTTGTGTTAACTCTTTGGTTGCAGGTCCAGGTTCAGGTATGGTTTACTATACCTGTTATTATTCTGATTTGCTGCTTATCGCTCATACTAGACTTTTGTCTGACCCAGGGTTTTATGTCTCTTCTTATTACTCTGGGTGCTCCTAAATGAGCAGACTGGAGACATGTTAGCTGGTTATGTACGAGTAGCTGATCCGGAGACGAGCAGGAGGCTCCTACGTATTATCTACATATATTCTCCCTGTGTTGTTGATGGTCACTGCTTTAGGCATTAGTAGTGTACCTTTCCTTTCTTTTGCTTTAGAGACAGTATTTTGAAGTTGTAATAATGGTTATGGAACATAAGCTGTATTTTGGATTTCCGCTGCTATGGTGATTATGATTTAGTTTTCAGCTTATGCACGATCTCGCTTGTTTTATGTCAAGTACGTTATTATTATATTTAATTCCATGCGTTGTGAGACATTCTACAGATTCCTTGTTAGTTCAAATTCCTTTCTTTGGCGACCGTCCCGTGCTGGTTGGACATCGGCACAGTGCACTTTCGTTGGAAATGTCGGCTGGTGCGGGGCGGGCCGTCACGCTTGGTATCAGAACTTTAGGTTGCGTAGTTAACCTAGTGAAGACAATAGGGAGAGATAGTGTATGTATATGAGAGCGCGTATTTGTGATATTTTGGTTTTCAAAAGCTATATATATACTATTAGTATAGCTAAGGATGAATTCACACTGCATTGGCACCACTAATGAGATGGTAAATTGTTTTCTCTTTACAGATTGAACGATGAATCGAAATACAGGAAAGGCGTTGAGGAACTCCGCATCAGGAGTTGAAGAAGAAACGGGTTCAGGGGACAACAATGGGAATGTCCTTAACATAAGGGAGATGTTTACTGCCTTCATACGAGAGATGGTGAGGGATGCTCTGGGAGTAGTTCCTAATGCTTCTAATGGTGGTGGTGTAGTAGTGCAGGTGCCTAGAATCGGTCTCGCCAAGATTAACGAGAAGTCCTAGAAAAAGAGGAAACAGAACCAAGCTAAGTATGGCCAGAAAAAGAAGAACAATAAAGATGTGGAGTGCTTTAGCTGTGGCAAGAAGGGCCACTATGCCAAAGAATGTCGAGCAAAGCCAGGGGAAAGGAAGCGCTTCAATTGCGGCTAAGTGGGACATCTCAAGAAAGAATGTTCGCAACCCCCTAAGAAGAAGTAGAGTGTGGAAGTGTATGCTATCAACGCTGTTCCTTCTTCGTCGAATGCCCCAACTGCGGCGGAGAAGGGAAAGTGTGTTGTCATTCAAGGTATGTTTTCCATTTATGAGGTTTTAGTTCTAGTTTTGTTTGATATCGGGGTTTCTCATATCTTCGTATCTAGTGACCTGGTAGATAGGTTGGGATTGGAACCTGAGATTGTCGATAGACCTTTAGTTGTGACGAACCCAATCGGTGGTTCGATTAGCCTTAGTATGACTAATCATAATGTAGTCCTATCGAGTCATGGATGCATGTTTGCTTGTGATTGCTTGGTTTTGGGCTTTACTGGGTTTGGCATTATTTTGGGAGTCGATTGGCTCCAAAGGTACGGGGTGGTGGTAGACTATGAGGGATTTTTGGTGACAGTTAGAGCGGATGATGGGTGGAGGGTAGTGTTTGGTGGTCTACCTAGTGATGGGGTAATGACTAGTTTTCTAAATTCCCTTGACATCCCGCATGATGAGTTGTCAGATGTGCCCGTGGCTGGCCAGTATCCGGACGTCTTCGAGGAAGTGACTGGACTTCCACCACACCGAGAGATTGAGTTTCGTATTGGTTTAGTGAAAGATGCCAGACCTATAGTGATGCCACTTCGTCGTATGGCGCCAAGGGAGCAGCGAGAGCTTGGGGTGCAAGTAAGCGATCTTTTGAAGAAGGGATTTATCCGGAGAAGCGTCTCCGAGTGGAGAGCACCAGTTATATTTTCCATTAAGGCCGATGGGTCCCTTCGCTTATGTGTGCACTCGAGTTAAAGATGGAGTTAAGGGTAGCTCTTCTGATGGAGTTTTAAGGAGTCGTCGATAGTTGGAGTGTTCTAGGCGGACTCGAAGCAGGGGTATCTGGGGATGCCCACTTACCTTGGATCCGTTGGACGTGATCTAGTTATCCTTGGAGGATAAACGTGCGTTGGACATGCGGTAGTCCGTTTGAAGCCGGGGCTTCCATTAGCCCTTGATACTGGTTGGACCAGTCATTCAGGTATCGACGTATTCATGGTTTTAGCTGACGATAGACAAGACTTGTTCGATGAATGCTATGGATTATTTGGGACCTTACGTTGATGTTCTCTTTGGTTCAAAAATAGTAATAACTTTGAAGTGATATTCTTGGGCCAAGTTGTTTCAGAGAATGGTATTTTCGTGGACCCTGCAAAGGTGGCTACGGTACAAGATTGGTCTACGCCCAAGAATGTAACAGACGTAAGAAGTTTCTTGGGGTTGGTTGGATATTATCGTAAGTTTATCCAAGACTTCTCCAAGAGAGCGGCACCGTTAACTCAGTTGACCAAGAAAAATCATGCTTTTGTTTGGGACGAAAAGTGCGAGGATGCATTTAAGAGTTTAAAGGAAAAGTTGGCATGTGCACTAGTGTTAGTCATTCCTAAAGGAAATGAAGAGATGACAGTATACACAGATGCATGTGGTACCGGACTAGGTGATGTATTGATGCAAGGAGGTAGGGTTATAGCTTATGCTAGTCGGCAACTGAAACCACATGAGTAAAGATATCCTACCCCTGATTTGGAATTGGCAGCTATCGTGTTCGCATTGAAATATAGAGACATTATATCTTGGGAGAAAGATTCGAGTTATTTACCGATCATAAATCATTAAAGTATCTTTTCTCTCAGAAGGATTTAAATCTCCGACAGCAAAGATGGTTAGAATTCTTGGCTTCCTACGATTTCGAAATCGCATATACACCAGGAAAGGGCAATGCAGTAGCTGATGCATTGGGTAGGAGACATGCCAGTTTAGGGGCTATGTTTCTAGAATGGGAGCAACTGGAGTACATCGCTGGGTATGATTTCAGACCAAAGTGCGAAATGGATCCAGAAGTATTAGTAAGTTTGACGATCAGACCCACTTTGATTGAGTGGATTGGTTCCAGTCAAAGAGGCAATCCTAACCTAATGGAAATCATCTCCAAGTTAGAGATGGGTATCGACGAGGAGATGAACAAGTATGGGCTTGATCGAGATAAATGGGTTAGAAAGAATGGAAGACTAGTTGTACCCAATGTCAATGGATTGAGAGATGAAGCGCTTAGAGAATGGCATCACTCAAAACTGACTATACACCCCGGTGATAACAAAATGTATCGAGGCATGAAGCAAACTTCCTACTGGGAAGGGATGAAAGGAGACGTTGGGAAGTTTATAGCCAAATGCATGAATTGCCAGCTAGTTAAAGCTGAGCAAAAGAAGCCTAGTGGGTTGTTGCAACCAATAGAAATTCCAGAATGGAAATGGGAACAAGTCTCAATGGATTTCATTGATGGTTACCATGGACTAGATCAAGCCAAGATAGCATTTGGGTGATTGTGGACCAATTGACTAAGAGTGCAAGGTTTATACCCGTCAAGTTGAATAGAACAGCAGCTAAGTTAGCAAAACTATATATGAAATAGGTAGTGATATTTCATGGACTACCAAAAAGCATTGTGAGTGACCAAGACCCGTTGTTTACTAGGGGTTTTGGAAGAGCCTACAAGAGGCTCTAGGGTCAGAATTATATCTCGGTACCGCGTACCATCCTCAAACCGACGGTCAGACAGAGAGGGTGAATAGAGTATTAGAGGATCTCTTGAGAGCTTGCATATTGGATTCTGGTGGATAATGGGATGACTATTTGCATGTAGTAGAGTTTGCATATAATAATAGTTACCAGTCCATTATTGGTATGGCTCCATTTGAAGCTTTGTATGAAAGACCGTGCAACTCACCGTCATGCTGGTTAGAAACCGGTGAGGAATTTTTGCTTGGGCTAGATGTGATAAGAGAAACCTCAGATAAGATCAACGTTATCCGACAACGAATGAAGGCTGCCCAAGATAGATTGAAGAGTTATGCTGATAAGAGGAGAAGAGGTTTAAAATTCTCCATTGGCGACTTGGTGTTTGTCAAGATTTCTCCATTAAAGAGCGTGATACGATTTGGTAGGAGAGGCAAGTTAACATCAAGATTTGTTGGTCCATTCCCAGTTCGTGAGCAAGTTGGGAATTTGGCATATAAAGTTGAATTACCAGAGAAGATGGCAGGAGTTCATAACGTATTTCATGTTTCCCAGTTAAGGAAATTCGTGCACGACCCCGATATGACTATTTCACCTGACCAGTTGGGTGATATCGAAGTAGAACCCGAGGCGGTTGGGAACCACAAGCCGATTCGTATTGTCGAGCACGATACAAAGAAACTTCGAAGGAAAGCGGTGAATCTAGTCAAGGTTCAGTGGGGCGAGGATGAGAATGACTGTACTTGGGAGACAGAGGAGAGCATTAGGAAGACGTATCTAGAACTGTTTGCCTGGTAAGATTTTAATTGCGACCTATTTTTCCGCATGCTAGGATAGACTTATTTGTTTTTTTTTTTGTATGTTTGATTGTTGTGAATGGTCGGTAGGCATGCGGGATCCTTTGCTTGTTTCTTAATTAAGGAATTTCGGGGGCGAAATTTCTTAAGGGGGGAGAATGTAACGACCTGCATTCTACGCATCGAAGGATCGTAGAATATTTATTTCTTTCACATACGAGGTCGTATGCTCATATAACTTTGGGAGACGATTATTGGGGTCATTTCCCATGTTCATGATTTTTACCGATTTTTAAATGACCGTTTTGCCCCTAGCTGATCTTGTTTTGGCCATAACTTTTGATTGGTAAGGAGTTTTGACCTGAAACTACTTTCATTAGATTCAGATGATAGTTTACCTTTCCATAGAGTGGTCATGTTAGCCAAACGGACTCACCGTTTGGGTGATATGGAAGAAACAAGGTTTACAAGGTGAAAAACTGCTTAACCGGGCCTAATTAGGGTGATTAGCAAGAGGCCCCATAACCCATTTCAGGATTAGGGTTACGGGGAGGCTGAGAAAAGTAGAAAAAAGAATTTCATTTTTCAGCCACCTAAAACATTTCTCTAACCCTAGCCATGGCCTTCACCTTCTAATTTCATCCCAAATCGCTCCTAATCGCTTCCTAATTGAAGATTAAGCCAAGCTACATCAAATCAAGGCAAATTAGCATCAAATTGGGAATAGAGTTGCTATGTTGCATAGAGATTCAACCCAAATCAGATAATATTTCAGATCTATAGTTTGTTTGTGGCCAAGGTGAGTGATTTGCATTGTTTTTCACTAATTACGGCTAATTAGGGGTGATTAGTGATAATTAGTGAAATTATGGCTCAGAAAATTTTGGAAAAATTTGTAAAATTCTAAAATATTATTTTATGGCTGTGATAAAAATTTGAGTTAATTTCGAATAAATTTGCTAGTCCTATTGTTAAAACATTCTTAAGGGGATTAAGGGGAAACATGGGTTTTTGGGGTATATTTGATCTTAAATGACCTATATGCTTGGTGTTTTGACCTTGTTGATTTATCCTATATCTTACTGCCACTGTTTGGATGGTTGTATGATTGATTAGTAAATTTAGAATGGTTGAAAACGTCGTCGTATGGCGAGAATGGACGATATAAGCTCGTTGGAAAAACTGCAGGGATCCGGATCGGATCGGATGTGGAAAAGGGGTTCGGATCGGATAGGATTGGTCAAACCGAACCGACACCAGAGACATGGAATCCGAACCCGAATTGAGGTCCAGGCAGAAGAAGAGTATGGCAACAAAGGAAGGCCGCTAGTTTGGGATTGGAGTTGGAGTGAAGATCCGAACTGAACCGAGATCCATGAGCACCGAACCGAATAGGGGATGTTGGACTGGAATGAGGTGAAGTACAAGAGCCAAACTAGGAGATACGAGCCGAACCCAGGCAGAAGACATCCGAACCGAACCGAGCCAGAAGGGGAGCACCGAACCGAACCACACCCATGGACATACTAGGAAGCATTGGACCGAACCGAATCGATGATGACTGGAGCACTATGCATATTCGAACCGGACCAGACGTGTGCTATTACTATTACACGACGACTTTTCTGAAGACCAACTCCAATTCGACCAAAACCCGAGATGCAAAGGAAGTCTAAATGGGAGGTTATTACTCAGGATCCAAATGAGAACCAATGAGTTAACTTCATGAGTTGGGCTTTGCTGCGGGACGCGTGCTAAGGGGTTATCGATGTCTATAAATTTGGATCACTATGGAGTATGGGGTATGTGGACGGATTCAGGGCCATAGTGGCCTAGGTAGGACTATTGGCTATGAACCAATGAGGTGGGGTCATTTGTAAGGATTTAGTCATGACTCCATGGGGCAAGCTTGGTGGTAGCAATAGTTATACAAGTCGGACTCCGTCGCTACCTCGATGGGTCTAGTGATCAAAGTAGTGGATATCATATGCTTTACGCACTGAGTGAGAGATGTGAGGATGATTGCTATGCTTGATTGTTTGCCATCACTATGACATGCACACCCCCACCCCCGTACTCTTTACACCATATGTTAGTGGCACCTTAGAGTATTGTACGGTATGTTGTGCTAACTCTTTGGTTGCAGGTCCACGTTCAGGTATGGTTTAGTATACCTGTTATTGTTCTGTATTGCTGCTTATCGCTCATACCAGACTTTTGTCTGACCCAGAATTTTATGTCTCTTCTTATTACTCTGGGTGCTCCTAAACGAGCAAACTAGAGACAGATTAGTTGGTTATGTACGAGTAGCTGATCCGGAGACGAGCAGGAGGCTCTACGTATTATCTACATATATTCTCCATGTGTTGTTGATGGTCATTGCTTTGGGCATTAGTAGTGTACCTTTCCTTTCTTTTGCTTTAGAGACAGTATTTTGAAGTTGTAATAATGGTTATGGAACATAAGCTGTATTTTGGATTTCCGCTGCTATGGTGATTATGATTTAGTTTTCAGCTTATGCACTGTCTCGTCTGTTTTATGTCAAGTACGTTATTATTATATTTTATTCCATGCGTTGTAAGACATTCTACAGGTTCCTTGTTAGTTCAAATTCCTTTCTTTGGCGACCTTCTCGTGCTGGTTGGACATCGGCACAACGCACTTTCGTTGGAAATGTCGGCTGGTGCGGGGCGGGCCGTCACATGCTAGGTGCCATGGAGTGGCACGATTGAGAGAGAAGCTTGGCCATGGATGAAGAAGAGTATCGGTGAGAGGTTGTATTTCTATCTTCTTGATATGTTTGTCTTTTGGTGAGACTAGTTTTGGAGTTGGGTGTTTTTCAACACTTTATTAACGGGTGGGGGCTTTGTCTGAAACGTTAATGGAGTGCAATGGGGGGTGGCTTTGCTGGAACTAATTGGAAAACATTCAAGCTTGGTGAAGGTAGATATGACGATAGTTGGAACTATCGATTACTAGTAATGGTATGGATACCATTAGTTCATTTAGTTGGAGATAGGTGATTTTGCATCAAGGTGAAGTGTTAAATTTGGTGATGCTAAATCAATGGAAGGAAGATTTTCTTTTGGAAAGAAAGGATAGATAACTTGGGTGCCAAGTTTACTTAGAGGTCAAGAAACTTGGGCATGAAGTAATTGGTCTTATAAATGGGGCCTAAAGCGGAGTAGGAAAGACAATTGAATTCAATTCAATTCAATTCATTCATTCTATCTCTCATTCAATTTTTAGGGATTTCTAACCTAAATCTTTTTTCTTCAATTCTTTATCTCCTCAAACAAAATTCTTGAGTGAGCGTTGTAATCAATCTCTTGTACTCCTCATTGGTGTTAATAAAAGGCCCTCTCTCTCTCAATTGGACGTACACTAAAAAATTGCTAGTGGAACCACTATAAACCTTGTGTGATTTATTTTTCATTATTACCCATTTATTTCTCTTGTGTGGTGCTTATCATTGGCTTTTGGATTGGGTTGAGGTTGTCTTTAATATTGATTGGTTGTTTTTGCACATTTACCACAATCTCATCTTCCGCTGATTTGGGGTTATTTTTATTTTAGCGGTCTTGAATCAAAATTTACAAAGATTGCAAATAGTAAACTTCAGTTTGCAAATAGTAAACCCTGTGCAGCCTCCTTGTTGCTGCAAGAACAAGACAAGCTCCTTTCATCGCATACCGGTATGCTAATTGCTGATAAATTTACAGAGATTGCAAAAAGTAAACTTCAGTTTAATCTTTATTTTGTATATTTTTATTTCATATATGGCAATCTAATGTTAACTGGTGAGTATACTGAATAAACAAACTGTGTTGTACAAGATTTCCATAAGCTTAATTAAAATTCGATAATAATATATACCACACACTTTGATTCAGTTTTTTTTTTTTTTTTTTTTTTTTTTTGAAAACTAAGGGAATAGATAAATCATAAAATTACTGCATCTGAGTAAATAATTTTTTGTTACAGTATGAGCTGCACATAAAATATAGATGATACAATAGATAAATCATGTTAAATTATAAAGATCCCTACTTGTGTGAAAAATCCCTACTTGCTCAGGTTTCGTTGAGTTGAAACGTTTGATATGTTATATTCTTCTTATGCATAGAGCGTGGGATGCCTTTTTATTGGCCATGACAGAATGGTTGGTATTCACTCATTAATGCATCAGAGTTCTAGTTACTTCCCATATTAAAAATGTTCACATCTAACACCGTGGTAAGAAAATAACGTACTTCTCATTATATACTTAGAATTTATGATGGTAGGGACAAACAGAACTGGAATTGCAGTCAATTTCATAAACACATAATTTGGTTACATGTCTAAAACAGTTACCCATCTTAATTAACATAATTCTTTACATTAGCATTGATTGTAGAATTAGAAGAAATCTTATGATATGTAGTTTATAAATTCATCATGACCAGATTGAAACTAACTTCTTCTGCAAATTTGCATTTCCGGGGATGAAAAAAAGAATGCAAATTAATTCTTAAATAGTGAATTACAAATTACCATGTTCTATAGGTTTTAATGGAGCTGTTCTATTCACTTAGCATAACTAAACCTGTTTTGGTCAATTTTTTTCTTTATAAACGTGATATATATACATACACACACATACCGTGTTTACTTGGAGTCGTCCATATGATAAAACATTTTTATAGCTAGTTGAGATTTATGCTGTGAAATTATACATGCTTGTAGCTTATCTGTTTTTAATTTTCAATAACCAGTTAGGACATCAATGTATGTTTTTATTTCAAAGTTTCAAATACATTTTTGTTTGTTGACATTTTATTTATTATCTCAACTCTGGTTCTTATTTTGGATTGAAGTGAAGAATGATATCAGAAGTGCTGTTGTACTAGGGTACTTCATAGTCTAGGCTATATAGCTTTTTAATGGTTGTACTTATCAAATGTTTAAATTAATGTATTCATTTAAATTAATGTATTAAAATGAATTTATGAATCACTTTTTTGTATGGATTATGGACACTATAATTGATAGTTTTTTTGGTATTGTCTTATTTAACCTGCATTTGTGTATTTTAAATAATTATAATACTATATGCAATAATTGTTTGTTGTGAGAAGAGTTTTTTTTTGCATCGGTTACCGACACTTGAATCAAAAGAGTTATATTTTGCCCCGATGGCAAAAAACAACCTTGCAAAATAGGAATGGATCAAAGGTAATCTCCTCTATATTGCATCAACGGGTAATAATAAGTGGTACAAAAATTTATTATTTTGTGTGTTGTGATACTGTTTACTCAAGAGAAAACGAAGATGGTTATTCAAAAAACGTTAGGCATTGAGTTGAAGTCCAATGTTGATCAAATATATAATTCAGTCCGCAACACTAGTGCGGGTGGTAGGGGTTCCTAGCTCCCCAGGGAAAGGGAGAGGGTTCGATTCCCACCTCGCGCACTTTAGTTCAAATAAGGGAGTTTGCCATGTGCATTAGCCTGATACCCACGAACCGGGTTAGGTGCACTAGGCGGAGTTTTACGGTAGTGTCGGTTTCTTCCATAAAATTTCAAAAAAAAAAAAAAGATTTAAGTTAATGCAACGATGCACCAGCAGATGAAAAAGAGCCATTGGATATTAAATTCAGTGGATGAGATACAAACGTTAGCCCACGTATCGCTTTTTGGATTATGTTGATTTTTGGTTTTGGATAAATTCATTTTTCTTGGAGTGTTATACTTTTTTGTTTTGTGCTTGTTTTTGCTGGGTGCTGAGACAAATGTTTTTCAGTTTAATAAACATTATAGAGGCTGGAAAATCACTGTCAGACATCGACAAATTGCATAGCGTAACGTTGAAAATTTTATACTTGTTTATCTTAAAGGAAGATGCTCTTTTGCTGTTAAATTCGATGTTTAATTCCGACGCTAGGGGTCAGATTTCCTTGACATTGCTCATTAAACTTGTTAGGTTAATGTAGTTGAGCATACACGTTGCATTTGTCAACCAAGTTGGAAGTCTAGCTCATCTCTATTATGTTGGATTGGACCGAACGGATGTGTATTTAGTTTTTATTCTAAATAAAATTGAATTGGACACCAATCAGAAGGAATTACTTCTTGAACAAATTTCCTTATTCTGTCTCGTGTTCTAAGTAAAATCGATCAAGCACAGATATGTGTTTTTCAAGCATGGACACGAACGGATCTGGTTGAACATAGCTATTTGTATTAAATTTATATTTTTATTAAATTTTCCCTCAACTATATATCGAAGCATGCAAAAATCAGACGAATTCGAACAACACAGACCGAACGTGTTTTTTTCTCGTATAAATTTTGTTGTCCTAATTAATGTTATAAATGAAACTCGAACAAACGTATTTCATTAATGGACATGGACAAACTTCGGGCATTCATACAAAATTTACAGCCCTATTGATCTCTGCTATCTTAGGTTTTACATGCAAAACTTGATCTTCCAAACTTGAAAAGGAGTAAAGTAAGATGCATATTGTTAACTTTCATCGTATCTTTTTTGTAAATCATCGGATGTCCTACTCAAAGCGTAATGTAAAAGTTCATTTTATTTGACCGTGGCATCCCCCTTTCTCCTGATTTTCAGGTTAATTTCTTTCGTCTCTTTAGTAGGTTTGCAGCTTCAAGCAAGATGTTTAATCGGGGAATTTAAGCTGACTATTTTAATTTATTATTTCTAATTTAATTATTTTATGGTTAATTGATTTTTTGTTTTGTTGTGTAACGTGGATTTAATAGAAATGAACTAACAATACAAAAACTGGAATATATATTACAATAAATACAAATTAAATAATACAATAAATCAGTGCAGCTCCATTGCAGCTATTTTATCTCTAATGTTATATCTAACAGTTGTCGTTTCGATGTTCTCATGTCGTTGAACCTATTCACATGTTTTGTTTGTTTTATTTCTCGTACTATCACTACAAGGAAGGTTTCGATTAGTTATGCCTCATAACCATCGATGGCCGCAATTAGCCGTCGCCAATCACAATTAAAAACCATTCTTAAAGAAACAAAATGCTAACCAGATAGCGACATGTCTAGCGTCGGCTTCCATAACCATACTAGCTACGACGACGATGTGGAACTTGTGACAAATTGTGGATTTCTCTGATGTGTGTGTAATAATCCAATATTTTGACAATTATTTAATTATTTAATTATATTCTCAAAAATAGTAATTTCAGAAAACAATGGAATTTGACATGAAATTTTAATTGTTGCGTTTGTCTCGGAATTCTGATCAACTTTTATGGTTAGAGTTTCTCGAACGGAGTGCATATGAAAAGGTTATGGACGAAATACGATAAATGGACGGAAATAAACAAAGTGGAATATTATATTTATAGTAATCATTAATCCCTCTATCCACCTCATTGCCAGGTCGACCAAGCGGTGGACCGACTGTCGACCGCTGGTTGCAACCGCTTGGTCGAGCCTTGCAGTGACAGCGAGGGTTTTGACTATATAAAATATTATATAAATGGACGGATGTTTATTTAATTAAATCTAACGGTTCATGGCCAATTCCACTCCTATAAATAAAGGGGTAATGCCTCGTTCTTTTCGATACAAATCTGTAGGCAACAACGAAGCTCTACCATTTCCCTTTCTCTTCAAATCAATTTCTTAATCCAGAATATATTCATATACAATCAACCAAACATAAATCATTCGGATTTGAAAGGGATTATCAAATTCGAATGGAAAAGGGTGTGAATTGACGGATAAGCTATTCTACATCAGATTCTCCCTTCTTTTCATATTTTCTTGCAAATCTACAGATCTGAAAGTATCCCCTTCTCAAAATAATTATAAATCTATAAGAATTTGGGAACTGTAGGCCTAAAAGATTATTTAGATTTCAGATTCGGATGCTTTCAGGTGAGTGGGAAATTTATGAATAAAGTTACAATAGCTTAATTATCTCATTTGTATTAGACCTAAATATATGTCTAACATTTATCATATCTGTCTATACTATTGTTAAATATGAAATGACGCCTATCAGATCTGCTTGTAAATGTTGTCAAAAACCTAAAGGTATAAATTGTGGTTTAAATAATGTTGAAATTTGTAGGTTACTTAATTGTTTACGCATATCGCCTACAATTGTGTATGAAAATGTGTTGGGATTCTTGAAGACACTGTAGATCTGGAAAAATCAGTCCCATGAAACACTATAACAATGTAGTTTTATTCCAAATCTCTAGTTTCAATGTTAAATGATAAGTTATGTATTTTTTATTGAAAGGACATAAGCCTGTTTGTGTTCAGTTTTTTTAGGATCCTAACTTAGTTATTGTAAATATGCATTTTCCTCCTTTTAAACAAAAAGAAATTATTTTGAAACCAATAAGAAATGTGACTAAAAACTGAAAAAAGGGAAAAAATTGTGTAAACTTACGTATAAATATACATATTTGTGTGTAGTTTGCATCAACTATTCCAAAATATACATAAATAATATTTCTTGTGGTTTGAAAATATATTTACTGCCATATTCAGGCATAATTTACAATAATTGCAATTGACGATCTTTTCGTAAGATTCAGAACAAAGAACTGGAACTTTACTAAAAAGAAAAAATGCGGAAATAAAAGACGTCAACGCTATCTTACTTAGGCTGTATAGTTCGCTAGCAGTTCGAGTATTATATAAGATATTGTTGAAGATGATTCAATTTTCTCTTTTTATTGATAGATTTCACTCAAACGGTTTAAGGGTTGCCCTCTTATTGCAAAATTGAATACAAAAAGGAATGTTTGGATATTAGTTGAACTAAATTATCAAACATAACGATAATAATAAAAGAAAATAACTATGTTAACTACATGAAAACATGAATATAAATATATATATACATTATTCGTCTGAACATACGTAAATAACGATATATATATATATAATAGATGTCTGAATGTTTGAACGAAATTCATTTTATGCAATTATACATATAAAGGAAATCCATATTAAATGAACATATTTATGATGATTGTTGTAGCAATTAGTGCAATTGATTGCTATAAATAGGGCCATAAATAAATAAATAGCTATTATGACCAACAGTATTTGGAAAAGCAAATTTAATTAGGCAGTTAAGCCTAATAGTTACAATTTCTAAACATTTAAGGATTAATGTTGTAAACCCCAATTAGGGAATTTGAATAAAACCGCATCAAGACAGGAGGTTAAGCTCAACTTATGGTAGAAGTCCGCCTGGAACCGCCCGACAAATCCACTTTCATGGGTAGCCAGCTTAATGTGAGGGGTCTAGTGCGTGAGCACGCACATACACAAACACACACATATAACAATAAGCAAAAGAATAAATTAGTATTAGCTGTTGGGGTACAACAAATAGTTAACCCGGGACCGACATAAGAGGGATACTTCATTGTTAATTAATGTCTTAAGAAATTATGACCATCAGGTAAATGACATTAGTTATAATAAATGGAAATAAACCAATGCCTTAGGGAAATATAATCGTTAAGGACATAAATGGCAGTAACCTTATGAAATGGAAACAAATGAAATAAAAGGGGATAAATGGCTATCAATTGTCGTTTTAAATACTAAGTCTATCCTAGGATAAGGAGAATATAACTTTCCTTATTTATACAACTTAATATAAAAAAAGTAGAGAATGGACTTAGTAGGTAGGTAATGGTAGAATATTTATAGGAACCCGTTACGACAAATTCTTGGTGTATGTATAATATTCCCATAAAGTGAAACTAACCGAGGATAACTCAATAACGTAGTCCGCTTCCTTGTACTAGTACAAAATATGCCTATTGCATCGCCTCATTTGCATCGATTATCTTTACCACCGATGCAAATAATGGTATTTGCATCATTTTTTGAGCAATCGATGCAAATAGACCGAAGCAAATATTGTTATTTTCATCGGATATCTTTACAGCCGATGCAAATAACATTATTTGCATCAATTTCTAGGAATTGATGCAAATGGACTGATGCAAATAGTGTTATTTGCATCGGCTCTCCGGAATCGATGCAAATGCATCGAAACAAATAAGATTATATGCATCATTATTTAAGAATTGATGCAAATGAGCCGAAGCAAATAATATTATTTGCATCAGTTCCCTAAGAACCAAAGCAAATGTAAATTATTTTAATCGAAGCAAATACACATATTGATAATTATAAACAATAACTTACATATGTCATTGTTAATAATTTATTAAAATTAATGATTACTAATAAATAATATTTAGTTAATAATTATTATAAAAAGTACATATTTATTTTTATATTTTTAATATTACGGTTAATTATTAATAAATAGTAAATTATAGTTAATACTTCTTAATTACATTTAATAATTAGTTCAAATTAATAATTATCGGTACATAACAAATGATCAATTTTTAATAATTAGTTAGTAAGGAATAGTTAGTTATTATTATTTTAAATTATTAACTAATAATTAACATGAAGTAATAATTATATAATAATCAAGATTATTGTTTAATAACTGGTAACTAATAATAAAATTTATTACTTATCTTGTGATATTTTGTACTTGT
Source organism: Allium sativum (assembly GCA_030737875.1). Classification (NCBI taxonomy): domain Eukaryota; kingdom Viridiplantae; phylum Streptophyta; class Magnoliopsida; order Asparagales; family Amaryllidaceae; genus Allium; species Allium sativum. The sequence continues at coordinate 166,616,622 of CM060909.1, forward strand.
AAGTTAAATTTAAATAATTATTAATTAATAATGACTATTGAAAAATAATTAATAAATAACAAAAAGTAACAAGTAACCACCAATAAAGTAGAAGTAAACTAGTAATTTATATTTAATATACTAGAAATAAATAATAATTTATAAAGTAGAAGTTTACTATTAGCTAGATTATAGTAAATAAACTATAAATTAGTAAATAATAGCAAAAAACATGAAATAAATAGTAGTTAATATAGAATAATTTATTTTTGTTAAATATCCGTAAGTAGAAAATTATAGTTGATATTTATTAATTACATTTAATAGTTAATAAAAAACCTAATAATTAATAAACAAGAATGAAATAAGTAATAATTATATTAAATTTTAGAAATAAAATTTTAAAATTTATTTTAAAAATTTTCAAAATTTTGAAAACAAAATTATATAGTAATAATTTTATTATAGAATTATTTTTTGGAAAACTTTGCAAAAATAATGCTTTATATATACAGTTTTTTATATTTAAGAAATTTGATATTAATTTACTATAGTGAAATTATTTTAAGCATAGGTTATAATAAACTTTGAGGAAACATCCACCATAGAAAATAACGGAATCAACGTTAATTATTCAAAATATATTTGTTATTTCTTTAAAAAAAAATCTTACTAATTGTTGCCTTGGAATCACATATTTTTTGTCTGACTGCGAACTTCAAAAAATACCCCTATATATCTTGAACTTCATATGCCACTTAAAAATGGAATCTAAAAATTAAATTTACGAATTTGAAATACATTTCTATAAATATTAATCAAATCTTATTATCGTTTAAGCACATGACTTACATATAGACATTCGTTACATCATTCTTATTTGTTGATTAAAAACACAGACGAAAATTAAAACTAATTAAAAATTAGATATTGCAACTTAGAAATAAAACTGAAACATAAATATCACTTCATTAAGGTAAAAATTCTGGTACGCATATTTTACAAAAATATTTGAGGAAACAATAACTATATTAAAAGGTTGATCTAAATTAACAAACAATTTTCTTTAATATTTAATATTTATTATGCCTAAAAGTTAGCAATTAGTAAACTATAATTAATATTTATTTAAATTTAATAATTAATAAATATTATTGATAATTAACATCGTAAAATTAATGATTAATTTTAAATAATACCATTAAATGGTATTAACTATTAAATATTAACTAATAATTATTAGTCGCTATTATACACATAATAATTAGTAATTAAGTTATAATTGATAGTTAATAATTTATAAATAAGAAGTAAATTATAGCCATGTCATAAAAAAATTAAATATTAATAATTAATTTTTAATAATCAATTACCATGCCTTGCCCAAAAAAATTTAATCACTTTTAATGTAATGGAGACACAACTATCAATTGTAACGAATAACAGTACATCTTATCAAAATATAATGTAAGAAACACACTGTTATACCATTGGTCCAAACTAGCCAAATGGATTACTGTAAACTACAGCTGCAAGTCTACACCATCTATTTTGTTGGAATCCAACGTCTTAAGTTAGCAATCTGCATCGTTCTTATCAGTTCATTCACTACAACAAAAAACACTTTTCGCAACGGGCGATATCTGTTGCAGTAGACCTATTGCAACAGGCCTGCGCCTGTTGGTATAGCCGAAGTTGCAAAAAGTCCACAACATTTTCTGCCTGTTGCAATAAGATGTTGCGGTATACTTTTTTGCAACAGGCTTTTGCTGTTGCAACAAATCATTTTGCAACAGTATATGCCTGTTGTAATAGATCCATAAACCTATAAAAAAATATTATTACAGCTTATAGATATTAGATATTAAATATATTTGTTTTGGTAATAGTGTACATCGCAAAATAAAATAAACAAATAAAAATTTTATTTTAACAAAGTTTTAATAGTACAAACAATTACAACAAAATTTCTACAATTTTCATACACTACTCATGTATAACAATTTCTTTTCTCACACAACACATTTTTTTCAAATAGAATATTTTCTAATCATATTTCTACTCTATCATACATGTACTATAACAAAAGAATAAATATCAACAATTCACTAGAATAAATATGCAGTTCATGCTCCAAGTTTGTTGTCGATCATGAACATGTACATGCCTATCCAGGAATATGTATGTCATTCCAACAAACTCTTTGAGTAATCTCCTGACATTTTTCCCTGTAATGTGTGAAGCATAAGTAGCGTCATTCATTTGAAATGAACTAATACACCTAGGTTTGGGAGTTGGTGGACTATTGGAACAAATGGGATTGGTCAGGTAATGAACTAGACGAAACAACAAAAGACTACAAAGAGAAACAGATTTTACATTTTTTCTTCTTCTGTTTTTCAACTTAAATACCTTATCATAAGCACCTCTTACAATTCCCAACTGGAACAAATAATTTCCTTCTTCAAATTGCAAAAGAAGAAAAAAGTACATATCAAAAGAATTTTCTGATACCACAGTCATGAAAAAATAAAAAAAGAGTACCTGCCATGGTGAAGACGGTGATACAAAGGAGAAACAGGACATTACTGAGAAAATCCAACCAGAATATGAGTGTTCCAGAAATCGTATTGCCTAAAAAACCTTGTAACCAGAAAAGTTAATCAGTTTAAGATATTGTCAGCTGCTTCAATCTCACTCAACATTTTAAGCACATCATAGTTGTAACAAACATACATTTCAGCACTCTTTAAACAATACAATAAAGTAAACAAATATTTGTAATGCCTAAGGTTGGAAACTAAAAGAGTCCGAAACCCTCTCTGTTTTTTTTTCCGTTATAAACAGAGTTATAAGGCACAGACAGATGAAGATACCACTGATACCCAACACCACAAGCAAACAAATCCAGTTAGCCATTTAGATTAAAAAAATTTGAAAATAATACACAGTTTGAATTTTCAAAACTCAAATTCAGCAACATCCACTCTGTGAAGCATCAGCTTGCGTCTGGTTCAGCTTGAACATGGTTTTCTTTTTCAAACTGGCTGAACCTTCTGCTAATAAACCTGGTGTAACGAATATCTTTAATACTAGCTCCTAAAAACATTGTTCTACGTTGGCTTTTGTTTTCACACTGCATTCTAAAAATAAACATCCATACTGCCTGGCAAAGTCAGTGCCTTCTTTTTTCGATAAAACTCTCTCGCTTTCCCTATCAACTTTATTCCCAATCCAGGCATCTTGCCAACATCGGCTAAAGTGTAAGTATTAGTAAGAAATTATAACCTGAAGCTCTTACCTCATTTTCTCCACCATGCAGTGGACCATAAGGAGATCATATGGCTCCAGCAAGAGCCGAATAGACATCAATGCCACCTGAAGCCAAATGTCTTGTAGCTGCAGTAGAATAATTCATTTCAGGTTCGAGATGCAGAATAAAAAGCACATACCGTACCCAAGCAAGCCGAGAATTAGGTTTGTAGTCTCGGTTACCCAGTGAAATCGGAATTGAACGACATATGCTACTAGAAAATGGAAATGCGACTTCGACTAAAACTCACCACCACCAGATCCACGTACAAAGCGGATCCAACAAGATCCAGGCGTAGATCTATCGCGCAACCCGCGAGCACTAATTTCAGAATCCAACTTGTTCTCTAAATCTGCCTTCGAATTTAGCACCGAATTACTGATTTATTTTGTGTAGAAAGGAAAGAATAATGAAAAAGAAAGAGAATAAGCAACGTGGATATTTCAGAAGATGAGATGGTTTCTTGGTATGGATGGTTTATTCTCATTGGGAACGAAGATGCTGATGGGAAAATGAAAAGCCAACGAGCCAAAAAATTAGTTTTAGAGCCAAAATTTCGTTGTGGAGCCAAAATGAAATTTCTAGATACTGTTGGATTTCCGCAAATACATTATACGAATTGCCCGGATGATGCCAAGTATTTGAGTATTTTTTGTCAAGGACATAATGCTTCCTACTGTCAAAATTTTAAATTATTTACACGCATCTTACATATTCAATGCTGCAACCGCTGACGGTAATTTCTTCCTTAGGAATAAAGAATTTTACTAGACTTAAATGTTGTCTAATTTCTCGCTAGGAATATGTAGAGAATTTATAAAGTACTTGATTTGGTTATGTAGATTTGGATTTGAGAGGGAGAAACATTTTTTCCAATTTTGGGAGAATAGCGACGATTAAGATATTTGGATTGGCACTTCCAGCCAAAATTTAAATTAATGCCGCCTAATTTTAATTAGCTGGCGCCAAAATTTTGTTATCGTTTTGTAAGGCAGGTATTTAAAACCAGAATTAACAAGTTAAAATTTATATTAATTATAATATGAATTTCTTGAATATTTTTTATACATATTAAAACTATTTCTGAAGTATTACAAATTAATTATTACTTCTTAATTACTATTTATTACCTTTTAATATAATTATTGAATACTATGAATTATTAATTATTAAATGTAATTAATAATTGTTAAATATAATTTACACACTATTAATAACTAACCATGATAAGTTATTAACGTATTAATTGATTTCAATTAATTGTTATTACTTAATACTTATCAAATTATACCTAAATATTACCTATCACTTCGTACTTTTGAATTTAATAGTAATTATTTATTATGAATTTATTAATTATTTAATTATCTATTACTTATTTAATATTTAAACATATTCATATTTCAAATTAATTATTAATTATTATCCATTAGTTATTTACAATTAATTTTTTATTATTTAATAATTATTTATTTATTTTATTATTTTTTACATGTTATTTATTATTCTTAGTTAATTATTAATTATTATAATTTAATTATCAGTTATAAATATCACTTTACAATACTTCAATTTTATTATTAATTAATAATTATTAAATATTAAATATTAATCTTAATTATTGTATAATTACTAGTAGTTAATCATTAAACAGTAACTATTTAAATTAATTATTAAAAGTGAATCATTAAAAACTTATACTTATTTTTAGTATGTTTTTTTCGCAACTGGCTTTGTTAGTTGTAGAAAATACAGTAATTGCAACTGGCGAAAACTGTTGCTAAAGATATTTATTCGCAACTGGCTTGGTAGCGCCGTTGCAAATAATATGTTTGTTGCAACTGTTATGGAAGCACAGTTGCTAAAAGTATGTATTTGCAACAGGAAGAGAAGCACAATTGCTAAAAATATGTTTTTCGCAACAGAAAGAAAAGGTCTGTTGCTAAATCTTATCTATTGCAACTGCTATAATAGGTCTGTTGCTAAATGTCATTTACTACAACTGTCTTTTGTTGCCTGTTGCAAATAGCTAGTTGCAATAGGGTATTTTTCTTGTAGTGATTCTCAATTTTCTCCTCAAATCTTTTGTTTCTCCCAAACTGCAAAACATACCCCAAATCAAAAAATAAATCCCTAATTTTTATTTTTATCCTACATTTGAAGAAATGGTGACTAACGCCAAAATGATGGAAGGGGCCAGATGTAATGACCCGCATTGGCAGGGGTATTATAATTAATTTATTTAATTATTGAAATGGTGGTTTAGAGAATTTAATGGTCGTGGAATTTAATAATGGCGAATATTTAATTAAAATAATAAATTAAATAATATATTTAATTCTGAAATAATCAGAATTGGCTGAAATGGCGATATGGTGTAAACTGGATCATCTGTGATATTTAATTCAGCTTAGAATTGAATTGGAATAACGAATATATTATTTGAATGATGGTTGAACGTACAATTATATTATAATTAAAATCAAGCTTGAAATGGCGCTACAGTTCGTAAATGGGTGATTCGAACTTCAATTGAATGTACAGGATTCGTTTTAAACCGGATATCTGTGAAACAAGAAACGTTGGGAGCTGGTGGAGTATATCTTTCTAGTGGAAGAGAAAAATCGGGATTTCGTCGTGTAGATTTTGATTCATGTCCAAATCAAATTTCAGAAAAGTCGCTGTGGAATTCCTTTATACTTTATAAAGGGATTATTTTTATTTTATAAAGGGATTTCAGTATAAATCGAATATCGGGTCGACCCAGATTGAAATATCAAGTTAGAAATTCATATAGGAATATTCTAGAGCTGTATGGTATTCTAGTGTGAATATATACGATAATATAAATTTATTTATATTTAATTTAATTATATTTATATATTTAAATGGGTCATTCAAAGCTTTAAAAATAGCCAGTTTTGCAAACGGAGTCGGAATTCGACGAAACCAATTTTGTTGGGACCGTAATGTCAAGCTGAAGGTGTATGTCCAGTTTGGTGATTTTTAGGTATCATATGTAATCATGGTGATTTTTAGAAAGCAAATGGTCGAAAAAAAATAAATAAAATAAAATAGATATTATATCCTACTAATTTTCTGGTCAAAACAAATGCCACACTTCATGGATTCTCAGCCACAAACGAAACTAACCACCACTACAACTATATATGTCCGCAACTGGTGTTTACAGTGGAATTTCCCACAAACAAAAATCAATATAAATTCAAAGAAAAAATATTAAATCGAAATACGTATAGATTCTGAATCCTTGTGAGCTGTTCTTCGACTTGGGGTGAGTTGTTTGGGGTGCGATTTGGGTTCGCTGAAGCTCAAAATGGAGCAGCAAACTAGGGCTCGAAGGTTTGTGCAAATGAAGGAGTATTGACTCGATTCGAGGTTTGTTTTGGGTTTGGCAGGAGGATCTGCACCTCGTCGCGAAGTTTGGTGGAATACGGTTGTAACGGAAGTCGCGGTTCTATACAGTAGCGTGCGATTTGGGGGAGATGACGCGATGCAGGCGAGGGGTGCGAGAGGGTTGTTTTCGAGGTGATGTTGTGGAGGGTTGAACGAGAGAGAATATGATGATTTTTAATGTAATTTTCGGTGAAGAGGGAGGAGGAATGAGGAGTGCGAATGTCTGTTGAGGTCATATGTAAATGAGGAGGTCACGGCAAAGAAGGATCGGGGAAGATGGATTGTAAAGGAGCGGGTCTGGGTATAGAAAAGGGGTATGGGATTTTTCTTTAATAGTAAGGCCCAATGAAATAGTAACTTAGTTTAATTTAATTTAAATTAGTGAATGAACTTGTAATTTAAATATCTATTACACACTTTATCAGAATTGAGCACCGTTGGATCCGTTGGGATCGTAGGGACGACGACTACACACTGGAACTGACTAGAAGTCCATCGGAGCTCGTTACAATTTATGGCGAAATAAATTGTCTAATCAGAATCAACTAACGCAAATCGTTATTTAACGGTTAACGCGAAAATGTGAGTAAAACTCACCAACTCTGAACAGTTATATTTTTATAACGTATTTTTAGAACTGTTAATCCTCTGTTGACTGTTGTGTGTTGGTTTGGTTGATTGAACTACTAGACAGTTAGTTGAAATTATATATATATATATATATATATATATATATAAACCGTTAGATATATATATATATATATATATATTGATTCTGTTTATCAGAATAATTAGTACTGAACTGTAATGGATGCTGATTATACTGTGTAACATCTGTGGATGCAGGGAAACAGGTTGGAGGGACCCAACTGGGATCCTCAATATTTATAATACTGTTTTGTTCATATATTGTGTTATATGATGTGATATATAACCTGTTGTCGATTATATGTGCTTGGGCGATATTGAACATCGTGATTTGATATGTTGAATACCATAACATACCGAAATGTTGATAAGGGAATATTTTCAAATTGTTATTTGAAAATAATATATTTATAAATGGAATATTTATAAATAAGAAATATTTATAAATTGGAATATTTATAAATAGGAGATATTTAGAAAATGAATAAACGTTATAAAATGAAAACTGTTATAAGAAGGAAATCATTTGTAAAGTGAAGAACCGTTACTAAAAGTAAATCTTTATAAATGAATAGTTTCATCGAGTTAAAAGGAGTTAATCGATGTTAGTTTAATCGTAAGGAGTTAATCGATGTTAGTTTAATCGATTAGAGTTAAAGCAAATGAGTTAATCGAATATAGTTTATTCGAATAGAGCAAAAGGAGTTAATCGAATATATAGTTTATTCAAATAGAATTAAAAGAGTTATCGAATATAGTTTATTCGATAGGAGTTAAGTGAATAGAGTTAGAGTTAAATCGAAAGAGTTAAGTGAATAGAATAAATTGAATAGAGTTATCGAATATACCTTATCGAAGGAAAGAATTATCGAATAGAAAAGATTTGAAAGAGAGTTAAGTAAGGAAGTTAGTTAAAGAATTAGAAGGGTGAACTTTGTCTATTTCAAGGTTAGAAACGTTGTTCAGTTAAGGTCTGAGAGGTAGTATTACCCCAACTTGATTGACTTCATTTTTAACTAAGGAATGGTTAAGGTTCGATAGTAAAGGATGGTTAAGTGAATTTAGAAATTAAAGGAAATGGTTTGAGTTCGCATCGCGATGGTTTGTTTAAACATCTTTCTAAGTCCAATGAAGAAGCTTTGGAAATGTTTTCCAAATAAGAAACCAGAAATGTTTTCTAATAAAGAAAACAAGAAATGGAAATGTTTTCCATTGTTAATAACGTATATTTTTAAAATTTAGAAAATAAGAAATATTGAATATAGGGAAACATGAGATAAGTAAATTAATGAAATAAAGAGATAAATGTTGAATGATGTTTGATCGATATAAATTTCCATTTGGAAATGATATCGTTGTTTGCACACCTGTTTTCTTCGATAGTTAAATCACAGACTATCGAAGTTTTTGACCAATTTAACGTTGTTAATATGGAGAGACTGGTTGGATTATTATCCAAAGAACCACTCTGTATTGGCATAAGCGTTGCGAATCATATATGCCAAAGATAATTGAAGACGGTGTTATGCAAGGGCTATCCTGTTTACAGAATAGTGCCTTCGGTTCATCCTGTTCCTGGAGGACCTGTATGGACGGATGTCTGACAGAGTATTTCCAGACAATCACGTATATTGATTTCTCCAACCATGCCAAGAGTGGAAGCGGAGAAGGAAACTTCTTTTAGCTAACACATAATGTATGGTTGAGGACATCAATCGGTGATTTGATGGATTTGATGATGTGGCATTCAAAGTGAATCTGGTGTGATGATAAAGCGTAGCTTCTAGCCTCACATCTGGTAAATGACAGAAATCGGGCATGCAGCATGGCTAAGTCGGTCGCACCGGTGTAGGGTGTATAATCACCTGATCTAGAGTTTCATTTACTTCTAAAAATCTATTGTTGATGCTGTCCCATTCGGGAAACGGTTGCTGATCCCAACCGTTGGTGATATACATTCGATACACTCAAGCGAAATGAGTGGTCGGTCATGTGTGGCCGGGTTGCAAGATGTTCTTGTTGAACCCAGTGTATTCCTCTCTAGAGGTACACGAGCGAAAGGTGGTTTCATACCTTGTCATAGTTGGAAATCCATTACCCAATACGTGCTTGCGGTTTTGATTGTATATTATATATGTAGAACGTGAGATGAAAGCGTTTCTGCTAGATGATTATTATATTGTGTTAATAGACATTATTATAATATCAAAAGGTTTTTGATATAAAGATATTTGGATTCTCATAAGGGAAAAACCCGTTCCGTTATACGGCGTGGTCTTATGAGATATCGATTACCTGTTTGAACTGTTTTAAAATGTTTTACTCACACCAGTCCCATGACTGACCCGGAGTTTATTTTGTTGTTTTCCCTAAACTCTTGGGTGCCTAAATTTGTACGGGCAGTCAAGTAGTCGGGATTTACAGATATACTGGAAGAGCTGGAGCAGGAGGCTTTAGGATCATATTGCTATAGTTTATTTCCGCTGTGTTGTAAGTGTTGTACTTTGATAATGATGTATATTCAAATACAAATGTATATTTCAAAGTTATGTTACATATATTATATGTTATTCGTTCCGCTGTGAGATTCGTGTTACTCTGATGTTGTGTTCTTCTTCTTCTTCTATTCTAAGTTTCTATCTTATCTTTCCTCACCCTCATTTCTTTCATTAATGACCGGTATTTTTCGATGTTTGGTTAGTCGTCATTGAGTTTATGGCGATAACCAAAGTCGACAAAAATCCGGGTCATTACAGTTGGTATCAGAGCTTAAGTTAAGTGAATTACCTTGGCTCTGTGGCGTGACTCGGTAGAGATAGGGTTAGTAATACCCTAGATTGAGTTTGAGTGTATATATACGAGTGCGTATTTGTATTTGATATAAAATGGTTTTATATTGGGGAGATTCATTGGTTGAATAGTTTATGAATTCTGGTCGATCAGTTTGATCCACTGTATCGGTAGGGGTTTATAAACACTTGAATACGATGGACCGACACAGTATGGATATGTGATATATTATCATATATAGGTTGTGATTATAATCGAGTAAGATTATAACATGTGAAATGGTTATATATAACCAATCAGAATTCATATAAGTGAAATACGTGAAATCAGATGGATTGAATCAGAATTTAAAACAGAAATTGAATTAAAATTCTGGAAAATTGGATAAGTGTTTGTAAATGGATTTGGATTAAAAATAAGGAAAATTTAAGATCCTGGGAGATTTTAAATTGTTTTACAAATAGTGTGAAATATATTTTGAAATGAATTTCAAAGTGGAAATGTTTAAAAATGGTTTTATAGTATTGAACTCACTTCGATCGCTGGAAAATAGATTCTGATGATGACAGCTGCATCATCAGTATTCATTTTCGAGTTGTAAGTGACGAATTACTACCAAAGATACTGTTTTGAAATTGTTTTGGGAAAGACAAGTTGTGTTGAATTTCAAATTGGGATTTATAATAAAGAATGAATAAAGAAAGTTTGAAATAGAAATTGAATATAGAAATTCAAAGGGAGTTTGAATATATGAAATTCAATGGAAGTGATATAGAATTTGAATATAGAATTCGAAAGGAATTCTATTATAGAATTTGAATATATGGAATTTGAATATAGAAATTCAAATGGGATTTATAATATAGAATTTGAATAGGATTTGATATATAGAATTTGAATAATAGAATTTGATATATAGATTTGAATAATAGAAGTGATATAAAATTTGAATAGAAATTGAATAGAATTAACTAAGTCGAAGAGGAATTAGTTAATCGAGTTTTGAATTTGAAGTTGAACTTTGAAAGGTGGATTGGAGTTGTAAATGGATATTCGAAATCGAATATAGAACTTAAATTTGAAATTTGGTTTCAAATTAGTTAATAAGCAAGTTAAAATATATTTGAACATGTCATGTTCAAATATAAAAGTGAAATAGACTAAAGGGTTAATTAACAAATTAATTAACGAATTGAGTTAAAACGACCAGGGAAAAGTTAAAATAGATTGGGCAGGTATAAATATACATGAGATAGGTATGGATAAGGTATGAAGGTATATAAATAGAATGCTCGACGAAAAGGTATGTATTTAATTCATATATGAGATTTTATGCGCCGTATCGGCTAGCCGCTTGGCTTTTTCTTTTTCTTTTGGATTGGTGAGGGCCATGGGAGGCTATTTGAAATATCCCGATGCTCCCGGTACAAAGGAGGTTATGGCGAATTTTTCCGGGAATTTAAGGAGTTAGAATATTTTTAAGGTAGTTTGATAGTTAGAAATCAACGTATCGATATATATATATATATATATATATATATATATATATATATATATATAGAAGTCGATAAGGAAACGAACTTAGAAATAGAACAGTAAAATCAAAAAGGAAGACTAAAAATAAAATCTAGTAAGAATAGAAAGAGGAAGCATTTACGTGTTTTAAAGTGAAGAAGTAGTTGTATGGTATTGATTATTCGAGTAAGTAGTCATATCTGTTTTGACGTTATAAATGTTATTTAGTCAAGGTTTGAGAGGTAGTTATACCCCAACTTGATTGATTTCATTATTAACAAATAAATAGTAAGATTTCAGGCTCGAAAATCAATGTTGAATAAGAGTTAGTTGAATATAGTATTTGGGTTGTCGTAACGATGTTTTTACACAACATCCGTTTTAAACCAAATAAGTGTAAGCTTGGAAATATAATAAAGAATATTTCCTAAGTATATAAATAAACGAGATCGGAAAAGAGATAAGTAATTGGAATATTTTCCAATTATAAATAGCATATATTTTCTAAAGTTTAGAAAATAAAGGAAGACGATATTCGGAAATGTTTTCCAAATAACATAAAAGGCCAATTTGGTTATTGAAAATATTTGGTTAACAAATATTGATAAAGAAATAGAAAAGTGATTTAACTAATGGAATATTAAGGGCTCAGTGACATGTTCAAAAAGAAAATTTTGATTTTTTGAAAAGAGTAAACTATTTGAAAACTCCCAGGGAAAGACTGTTTGAATTAAAAACAAATTTAACAGAAATTTGTGGAAGCAAATTTGAATTAAAGTAAATCCAGTAAAGTGGTAACTGAGATTGAATTAGAATAATATCAAGACAAATTGGATTGTGAGATTCAAATTTGAAGTGTAATGTGATAATCAAGTTAAGAGTGGGAATCGAGAAGAAACTCGAGTTGAAATGATATTTGGCTCGGATATAAGCGAATGGTTGTGTTGTGGATAAAAGCAGATTGGAATTTGATTGGGATGACCTTGTATCTGCTGAATTGATAACAGGTGGAAAGGATAAAATGATATGCCGACAAAAAGTACAAGTTTATATTTCTATTGGATATAAGATTTATGAGCCGAATTGGCAAGCCGCTTGGCTGTTTGATTTTCTTTTGTGTTGGAGATGACCCAAAGAGGCAAGTTGGAGTTTGACCGATTGTCCAGTACAAAGGAGGTGCTGGCGAAATTTTTCGAAGAGTTAAGGCGTTAGAAAATTTTCAGGATTTTGGTAATTTTCGTTGATAAGGATTAATTAATAATTTAATTGAAATTAAATTTGGTTCAGTTGAAACTGAAGTTAAGAAGTGAACAAATATGTTCTAACCAGTCGATAGGGTCGTCCTTTACCTTTTAGCAATTTCGAGGACGAAATTATTTTAAGTGGGGAAGAATGTAATGACCCGCATTGGAAGGGGTATTATGATTAATTTATTTAATTATTGAAATGGTGGTTTAGAGAATTTAATGGTCGTGGAATTTAATAATGTCGAATATTTAATTAAAATAATAAATTAAATAATATATTTAATTCTGAAATAATTAGAATTGTCTGAAATGGCGATATGGTGTGAACTGGATCATCTGTGATATTTAATTCAGCTTAGAATTGAATTGGAATAACGAATATATTATTTGAACGATGGTTGAACGTATAATTATATTATAATTAAAATCAAGCTTGAAATGGCGCTGCAGTTCGTAAATGGGTGATTCGAACTTCAATTGAATGTACATGATTCGTTTTAAACCGGATTTCTGTGAAACAAGAAACGTTGGGAGCTGGTGGAGTATATCTTTTTAGTGGAAGAGAAAAATCGGGATTTCGTCGTGTAGATTTTGATTCACGTCCAAATCAAATTTCAGAAAAGTTGCTGTGGAATTCCTTTATAATTTATAAAGGGATTAATTTTATTTTATAAAGGGATTTCAGTATAAATCGAATATCGAGTCGACCCAGATTGAAATATCAAGTTAGAAATTCATATAGGAATATTCTAGAGCTGTATGGTATTCTGGTGTGAATATATACGATAATATAAATTTATTTATATTTAATTTAATTATATTTATATATTTATATGGGTCATTCAAAGCTTTAAAAATAGCCAGTTTTGCAAATGGAGTCGGAATTCGACGAAACCAGTTTCGTTGGGACCGTAATGTCAAGCTGAAGGTGTATGTCCAGTTTGGTGATTTTTAGGTATCATATGTAATCATGGTGATTTTTAGAAAGCAAATGGTCGAATAAAAATAAATAAAATAAAATAGATATTATATCCTACTAATTTTTCTGGTCAAAACAAATGCCACACTTCATGGATTCTCAGCCACAAACGAAACCAACCACCACTACAACTATATATGACCGCAACTGGTGTTTACAGTGGAATTTCCCACAAACAAAAATCAATATAAATTCAAAGAAAAAATCATTAAATCGAAATACGTATAGATTCCGAATCCTTGCAGTTGTTCTTCGACTTGGGGTGAGTTGTTTGGGGAGCGATTTGGGTTCGTTGAAGCTCAAAATGGAGCAGCAAACTAGGGCTCGAAGGTTTGTGCAAATGAAGGAGTATTGACTCGATTCGAGGTTTGTTTTGGGTTTGGCAGAAGGATCTGCACCTCGTCGCGAAGTTTGGTGGAATACGGTTGTAACGGAAGTCGCGGTTCTGTACAGTAGCGTGCGATTTGGGGGAGATGACGCGATGCAGGCGAGGGGTGCGAGAGGGTTGTTTTTAAGGTGATGTTGTGGAGGGTTGAACGAGAGAGAATATGATGATTTTTAATGTAATTTACGGTGAAGAGGGAGGAGGAATGAGGAGTGAGAATGTCTGTTGAGGTAATATGTAAATGAGGAGGTCACGGCAAAGAAGGATCGGGGAAGATGGATTATAAAGGAGCGGGTCTGGGTATAGAAAAGGGGTATGGGATTTTTCTTTAATAGTAAGGCCCAATGAAATAGTAACTTAGTTTAATTTAATTTAAATTAGTGAATGAACTTGTAACTTAAATATCTATTACATACTTTATCAGAATTGAGCACCGTTGGATCCGTTGGGATCGTAGGGATGACGACTACACACTGGAACTGACTAGAAGTCCATCGGAGCTCGTTACAATTTATGGCGAAATAAATTGTCTAATCAGAATCAACTAACGCAAATCGTTATTTAACGGTTAACGCGAAAATGTGAGTAAAACTCACCAACTCTGAACAGTTATATTTTTATAACGTATTTTTAGAACTATTAATCATCTGTTGACTGTTGTGTGTTGGTTTGGTTGATTAAACTGCTAGACAGTTAGTTGAAATTATATATATATATATATATATATATAAACCGTTAGATATATATATATATATTGATTATGTTTATCAGAATAATTAGTACTGAACTGTAATGGAGGTTGATTATACTGTGTAACATCTGTGGATGCAGGGAAACAGGTTGGAGGGACCCAACTGGGTTCCTCAATATTTATAATACTGTTTTGTTCATATATTGTGTTATATGATGTGATATATAACCTGTTGTCGATTATATGTGCTTGGGCGATATTGAGCATCGTGATTTGATATGTTGAATACCATAACATACCGAAATGTTGCTAATGGAATATTTTCAAAGTGATATTTGAAAATAAAATATTTATAAATGGAATATTTATAAATAAGAAGTATTTATAAATTGGAATATTTATAAATAGGTGATATTTAGAAAATGAATAAACATTATAAAATGGAAACTGTTATAAGAAGGAAATCATTTGTAAAGTGAAGAACCGTTACTAAAAGTAAATCTTTATAAAGGAATAGTTTCATCGAGCTAAAAGGAGTTAATCGATGTTAGTTTAATCGTAAGGAGTTAAACGATGTTAGTTTAATCGATTAGAGTTAAAGAAAATGAGTTAATCGAATATAGTATATTCGAATAGAGTAAAAGGAGTTAATCAAATATATAGTTTATTCAAATAGAATTAAAAAAGTTATCGAATATAGTTTATTCGATAGGAGTTAAGTGAATAGAGTTAGAGTTAAATCGAAAGAGTTAAGTGAATAGAATAAATTGAATAGAGTTATCGAATATACCTTATCGAAGGAAAGAATTATCGAATAGAAAAGATTTGAAAGAGAGTTAAGTAAGGAAGATAGTTAAAGAATTAGAAGGGTGAACTTTGTCTATTTCAAGGTTAGAAACGTTGTTCAGTTAAGGTCTGAGAGGTAGTATTACCCCAACTTGATTGACTTCATTTTTAACTAAGGAATGGTTAAGGTTCGATAGTAAAGGATGGTTAAGTGAATTTAGAAATTAAAGGAAATGGTTTGAGTTGGCATTGTGATGGTTTGTTTAAACATCTGTCTAAGTCCAATGAAGAAGCTTTGGAAATGTTTTCCAAATAAGAAACCAGAAATGTTTTCTAATAAAGAAAACAAGAAATGGAAATGTTTTCCATTGTTAATAATGTATATTTTTCAAATTTAGAAAATAATAAATATTGAATATAGGGAAACATGAGATAAGTAAATTAATGAAATAAAGAGATAAATGTTGAATGATGTTTGATCGATATAAATTTCCATTTGGAAATGATATCGTTGTTTGAACACCTGTTTTCTTCGATAGTTAAATCACAGACTATCGAAGTTTTTGACCATTTTAACGTTGTTAATATGGAGAGATCAGTTGGATTATTATCCAAAGAACCACTCTGTATTGGCATAAGCATTGCGAATCATATATGCCAAAGATAATTGAAGACGGTGTTATGCAAGGGCTATCCTGTTTATAGAATAGTGCCTTCGGTTTATCCTGTTCCTGGATGACTTGTATGGACGGATGTCTGACAGAGTATTTCCAGACAATCACGTATATTGATTTCTCCAACCGTACCAAGAGTGGAAGCGGAGAAGGAAACTTCTTTTAGCTAACACATAATGTATGGTTGAGGACATCAATCGGTGATTTGATGGGTTTGATGATGTGGCATTCAAAGTTAATCTGGTGTAATGATAAAGCGTAGCTTCTAGCCTCACATACGGTAAATGACAGAAATCGGGCAGGCAACATGGCTAAGTCAGTCGCACCGAAGTAGGGTGTATAATCACCTGATCTAGAGTTTCATTTACTTCTAAAAATCTATTATTGATGCTGTCCCATTCGGGAAACGGTTGCTGATCCCAACCGGTGGTGATATACATTCGATACACTCAAGCGAAATGAGTGGTCGGTCATGTGTGGCCGGGTTGCAAGATGTTCTTGTTGAACCCAGTGTATTCCTCTCTAGAGGTACACGAGCGAAAGGTGGTTCCATACCTTGTCATAGTTGGAAATCCATTACCCAATACGTGCCTGCGGTTTTGATTGTATATTATATATGTAGAACGTGAGATGAAAGCGTTTCTGCTAGATGATTATTATATTGTGTTGATAGACATTATTATAATATCAAAAGGTTTTTGATATAAAGATATTTGGATTCTCATAAGGGAAAAACCCGTTCCGTTATACGGCGTGGTCTTATGAGATATCGATTACCTGTTTGAACTATTTTAAAATGTTTTACTCACACCAGTCCCATGACTGGCCCGGAGTTTATTTTGTTGTTTTCCATAAACTCTTGGGTGCCTAAATTTGTACGGGCAGTTAAGTAGTCGAGATTTACAGATATACTGGTAGAGCTGGAGCAGGAGGCTTCAGGATCATATAGCTATAGTTTATTTCCGCTGTGTTGTATGTGTTATACTTTGATAATGATGTATATTCAAATACAAATGTATGTTTCAAAGTTATGTTACATATATTATATGTTATTCGTTCCGCTGTGAGATTCGTGTTACTCTGATGTTGTGTTCTTCTTCTTCTTCTATTCTAGGTTTCTATCTTATCTTTCCTCACCCTCTAATTTCTTTCATTAATGACCAGTATTTTTCGATGTTTGGTTAGTTGTCATTGAGTTTATGGCGATAACCAAAGTCGACAAAAACCCGGGTCATTACACCAGAGGTAGAAAGTGACCGAGGAAGAAGTTCTTCATTAGGTCAGTCAAAGACGGCCTTCAGCTCCCCATCGGATGTATTGATCAATTTTTGAAGACAGGACGATATGCTCATCGCGTTGGTACTAGAGCTTCGGTCTAGCTTGTCGCCATCCTTTTGTACTTAGCACAGAGATTTGTCAAAAAAAAATTAACTGTAGTCCTTGAATATCTCTCCACCATCTTAGAATGCTTGGAAAACGAGCACTAGATCTTTTATGAATATAAAAAATATTGTCTTATATCCTTTTGATGTTTTATCTTTTATATTTACATACTAGGCAGACGAGCAGAAACCTAGTTCAAATAACTGTAGTGCTTTTTTGGACAACTAGTTTAAATAACTTTGTGAATCAATTGAGAGAGTAGTAGCAGATATAGGTGCCTAAACAGAGTCACTAGTTACCATTATGGTTTCTTAACTTTATTTCAGATGACAAGAGATGATGTTTGCTTATTAGTCAAGTGTGTATGCTAACAGAACCATTAATCTCACCAAGAGAAGTTGGTCCCAAATATACTGTAAGTAGGTTAGTATCAATTAGTGTATTAGCCTCTTTCAATCATTCTTCAACCTAAGTTTTATTGTTTGTGATGTCCAAAGATACGGTATACAGTAACTATCATTAAATAGTTATAAATAGTCGTTGATTGATTAAAATATCAAATCATTTGAGCGAATGCTCTAACCTTCCAACTAATATCTCAGTATCTCCCTATGGAACAAGCATGATAAAAATATTTCACTAGCAAACAAACGATACGCATCAGTTTGTCCAAAATCATGGAGGAGTAAAAAGAGGTAGGGGTTATGAAAGGAAATATTGCTGTTCTTCGATAACAACTTGCTACTTACTGGTCCTCAAAGTTTAGAATTGAGAACGTACTTGCCTTTATAATGTACAAATTTCATTCTGGTCAGGTCACCCTCACAGCCATTATTAAGTTTGTTTGCCAATTCCTTTGTTTACTTATCATGTTTTCTAATTTTGATTTGTTACAAATAAAATATGCATGATCGTAGAGTTTGTACTCTTATATTTTGTTACATTTACAGTGAGAATTGTGGTACACGGGAGACGTACATAACAAGAATGGGGTAGGTATATTGATTGACAAGAACCTTAAGAACGAAGTGGTCGACGTCAGAAGACGAGGATACATGATCATTCTAGTTAAGCTAGTAGTTGGTGATGTGGTCCTGAATGTCATTAGTGCATATGCCCCACATGTAGGCCTAAGTGAAGAGGCCAAAAGGAAGTTGTGGGAAGACTTGGATGTCATGGTTAGATGTGAGCCCAGTAGCGAGAAACTTTTTATAGGAGGAGACTTCAATGGTCATGTTGGCTCATATAGCGGAGGATTTGAGAGAGTACATGGTGACTTTGGTTTTGGCAGTCGGAACCAAGAGACTGAAGAAATATTGAATTTCGCTTTGTCTTTTGATCTCATAATTGCTAATACTTTTTTTAGAAAGAGACAATCACATTTGATCACCTTCAGTAGTAGCCAACATTCTAGTCGGATCAACTTTGTTCTAACTGGAAGGGACAGTAAACAAGATTGTGTTGATTGCAAGGTCATACCTGGAGAATGTGTCACCTCACAACATCAGCTCTTGGTTTGTATGTGCCATCTTTGGGTGGTGAAGGATAAGAGAGCAAAGATTAGTAAGATGAGATGGTGGAAACTCAAAGGAGATGACTTACAGTTATTTAAAGGTGGATTGAGAGGAGAAGATGCATGGAACGTGGAAGGTGAAGCAAATGTCATGTGGAATGAGATGGCAACTTGCATTAGAAGAGTGGCTACTAAGGTATTTGGGAAAACAAGAGGAAATATGCGTGAACCCAAGGATTCGTGGTAGTGGAACAACGAGGTGCAAAAGGCTATCAAAGAGAAGAAGGAATGCTACAAATGCATGCACCATCATAGGAGCAAGGACAATATACAGAAGTACAAAGTGCCAAAGAAGACTACAAAGAAAGCAGTGAGTGAAGCAAGGGGTCGAGCATATGAAGATTTGTATCAAAGATTGAGTACGAAGGAGGGTGAAAGAGATGTCTACAGAATAGCCAAGCTACGCGAGAGGAGGACAAGAGACTTCAACCAGATCAAATGCATTAAGGACAAAAATGATAGGCTTTTGGTGAAGGATGATGAGATGAAAAATAGGTGGAGAGCATAATTCGATAGGCTTTTCAATAAAGAAAGTGATAGCTCCTCAATTGAGTTGGAAGACTCTGCTGACATCACCGATAGATATTTCGTTCAGAGAATTCAAAAGGCGGAAGGAAATGGGGCATTGAAACGGATGAAGACAGGCAAGTCGGTTGAGCCTGATGACATTCCTATTGAGGTGTGGAGATGCTTCGGAGATGCAGGGATAACTTGGCTAACTTAGTTGTTTAATAATATTTTCAAATCTAACAAGATGCCAGATGAGTGGAGGAGAAGCATCTTAGTTCCAATCTTCAAGAATAAAGGAGGTATTCAAAGTTGCACAAACTATAGAGGAATTAAGCTTATGAGTCATACAGTGAAGCTTTGGGAGAGAGTCTGCGAACAATGTTTGAGGAGGTTGACAAGTGTATCTAGGAATCAATTTGGTTTCATGCCTGGAGAATCGACCACTTAGGAGATTTTATTGATTAGGCAACTTATGGAGAGATATAGGGAGCAGAAGAAAGATCTTCACATGGTTTTTATCGATTTGGAGAAAGTTTATGACAGAGTACCGAGGAAGGTTATGTGGTGGGCGCTAGAAAGGAAGAGGGTGCCATCAAAGTACATTACCCTTATTAAGGATATGTAGGGGGTTGTGACTAGTGTTAGGGCATGCGTTGGTGAGACCACTGACTTTCCCATTAACATAGGGTTACATCAAGGTTCGGCTTTGAGCCGCTATATTTTTGCTTTAGTGATGGATGAAATCACAAAAGGTATACAAGGAGAGATTCCTTGTTGTATGCCCTTTGCTAATGATGTTGTGCTGATAGATGAAAGTAGAATAGGAGTTAAAAGACAATTGGAGTTGTGGAGGGAGACCTTGGAATCGAAGGGTTTCAAGATTACCAGAACTAAAATGGAGTATATGAAGTGTGAGTTCAGCGGTGTCAGGTCAGATGACGTAGATGTCAACCTAGTCGGTCAAGTAGTACCCAAGAAAGAATCCTTTCGATATTTAGGATCTATGTTTCAGTTTGATGGGGAGATTGATAAGGATGTTAGTTTTAGAGTTCAAGCAGGATATGGTGAAATGGCAACTTGCATCTGACATTCTCTGTGATAGGAACATCCCACAGAAGCTTAAAGGAAAATTCTATAGAACAACAATCAGGCCGACGATGTTATATGGTGCAGAATGTTGGCCTGCTAAAAGATAACACGTGCAAAAGATAAGTGTAGCAGAGATGCATATGCTGCGTTGAAGCTGTAGGCATACCAGATGAGATCGGATTAGGAATGATGATATTCGGGACAAACTTGGAGTTACACCAATTGAAGAGAAGTTAGTCCCACACCGCTTGGGATGGTTCGGACATCTCCAACGAAGACCGCATGACGCACCAATGCACGTGGGAATTATCGGCCGCGCCGAAGGCCTAAGGAGAGGTAGGGGCTGACCTAAAATGACATGGGAGGATATAGTAAAAAGTGACTTAAGGAATTGGAATATAGCTTAACAGTTGGTTTTGGATAGGAGTGCATGGAAGTTAGCAATCCATGTACCAGAATCTTAGGGTTTTTTTGGGTTCCATGTCTAGCCAATCCCAACTTGTTTGAGATTGATGGCTTAGTTGTTGTTGTTGTTGTTGTTGTTGTTATACATGGCAATCTAATGTTAACTGATGAGTATACTAAATAAACTGACTGTACTTTACAAGATTTCCATAAGCTTACTTAAAATTTGATAATGATATATACCACACATTTTGATTCTTTTTTTTTTTTTTTTTGAAAACTATGGGAATTAATAGGCAATTTCCTTTCAGATCCTCTACTAAAAATTGTTTGATAAACAGGGTTAAAACGTAAAGATCGTATGATAAGCAATAAATCATGTTAGTGCACCTTTGTTTCAAGCTAACGAATATTTATGGTGATATACATTTTTGTGATTTTTATAGAATCAAATGTGAATGCATCTGACATGAGTTTAGTAATAAAACATGAACTGTAAAAGTAGGGTAAATTATACGTACTTGCACCATGTTCAGAAGCGGAATTAGACGTAACAAAAATGGGAAATAGAAGCGTGTCGGTATCAACCATCATCTCTGTATGCAGGTATTTCTCTTTTACCCCTAAAAAACGATTAATATCCCGATCCTGCAATTAAATATGTTGTTCACATATTGTAATAGAATGGTAAATACAATCAAATTTATTTAGTTAATATTCTGTATGTATAGCTTTCACTTAATAGACAGTGTTCAATCATATTTACTTGTTTGAAGTAAATTGATTATTGCATGCATGACACAACTAACGTCTGCATTACTGCATCTAAGTAAATAATTTTTTATTACAGTATGAGCTGCACATAAAATATAGATGATGCAATAGAAAATTCATGTTAAATTATAAAGATTCCTACTTGTGTGAAAAATCCATAATTTTGTGTGAAAAATCCCTACTTGCTCAGGTTTCGTTGAGTTGAAACGTTTGATATGTTATATTCTTCTTATGCATAGAGTGTGGGATGCCTTTTTATTGGCCATGACAGAATGGTTGGTATTCACTCATTAAGGCATCAGAGTTCTAGTCACTTCCCATATTAAAAATGTTCACATCTAACACCGTGGTAAGAAAATAACATATTTCTCATTATATACTTAGAATTTATGATGGTAGGGACAAACAGAACTGGAATTGCAGTCAATTTCATAAACACATAATTTGGTTACATGTCTAAACAGTTACCTATCTTAATTAACATAATTCTTTACATTAGCATTGATTGTAGAATTAGAAGAAATCTTATGACATGTAGTTTATAAATTCATCATGACCAGATTGAAATTAACACCTTCTGCAAATTTGCATTTCTAGGGATGAAAAAAAGAATGCAAATTAATTATTGAATAGTGAATTACAAATTACCATGTTCTACAGGTTTTACATGGATCTGTTCACTTAGCATAACTAAACCTGTTTTGGTCAAATTTTTTTCTTTATAAACGTGATATATATACATACACACACATACCGTGTTTACTTGGAGCGGTCCATATGATAATACATATTTATAGCTAGTTGCGATTTATGCTGTGAAATTAGTTCATGTTTGTAGCTTATCTGTTTTTAATTTGCAATAACCAGTTAGGACATCGATGTACGTTTTTATTTCAAAGTTTCAAATACATTTTTGTTTGTTGACATTATATTTATTATCTCAACTCAGGTTCTTATTTTGGATTGAAGTGAAGAATGATGTCAGAAGTGTTGTTGTACTAGGGTACTTCATAGTCTAGGCTATATTTATTTTTGATAGTTGTACTTATCAAACGTTTAAATTAGTGTATTAAAATGAATTTATTAATCACTTTTTTGTATGGATTATGGACACTATAATTGATAAAAAAAAATTGGTATCGTCTTATTCAACCTGCATTTGTCATAAATTTGGTTTTATTTTAAATAATTATAATATTGTATGTAATAAAAATTTGTTGTGAAAAGAGATTTTTTTTATTTGCATCGGTTACCGACACTTGAAGCAAAAGAGTGATATTTTGCCTTGATGGCTAGAAACAACCGTTGCAAAAAAGGAATGGATCAAAGGCAATCTCCTCTATATTGCATTGGCGGGTAATTATAAGTGGTGCAAAAATATATATTTTTGCACCGGTTATTACCTGTAACTGATGCAATTTTTGTTACATTGTTGCGTCGGATGCATACGCATCGAGTGCTGAACTGATGCAATAGCGGGGTAAACAACCGACGCAACTGACCTATTTTGTAGTGGTGTTTGGGTCTTAAGTGGCTTGGGTCGAGAAGTCTACCTCGGAGTAGGTCTTCCAGTCTAGGGGTCTCAAATGGTGTGTGCGAGACCTACCCAAACCTAGAATTAAAAAAAAAATGTCTGGTACGGTTATTACATAGGACTACCTATCCTACGGGAAGTAGTAAGCGACTAAGGAGATTATCCAATAATGTCAGCTTGATGGTAAAGCGATACACCATCTCTCACCTTACATGAGGTATAGGTTTATATCGTGCATGACGGAAGCCTTAACAAGTAGGGCCCCGTAGATAGTGCCCTCGAGTTTATATTAACGTTGAATAAATCGTCGAGAGGTATTGAGTGACCAACAGGTCCACCTAGGGTCTTAAGCGATTGGGAGAATCCACCCTATCTATCATTTGATAGTGAAGTGTTAAGTGGATAAGGATGTGCGTGTGAATAAGTAAACTCCATAAGTAGGTGTCCACTCTCAATTTAATAATCAACTAAGTTTTGGTTTAAAGGCTTCATAAATATATGCGTAAACCTGTGCAGTTAAAACGCTCAGCGATTCTATAGTAGTAGAGGTGTAAAACGTTGTAGCGAGGATAAAGCGGGGAATAGCAGGGGTAAAGCGGATATGCAAAAGTTTCATTAAACGTATAAATGAATATTTAAAATTAGTTTGCTATCAATCTCACATGTTCTTTGCTAAAGAATCTAATATTAGTCAACCTTATATTACAAAATCATATAATATCGTGGTTATGTGCACTAGATTTGATGTCTGTAATAGATTTCTACTTTATATTGGGCACTTAAGTCTTGAAAATTAGCTCTTTATAACATTTTTCTGATTTTTTTTAAAAGAGAACCAGTTAAGTCAACCTCTGTATATTTATATTGCTAAAGTGGGGGCTAAAAATCATTGATTTAGCGGATGCAACGGAAAATAGCGAGGCTTAAAGCGGAACTACTGTTCATTGGGGTTAAATCGAAATGGCGTAGCGGTGGAAGAGTGGTACGGGCTATAGTGGGGATATTGTGGGGCTTTAGCGGGGCTTTAACTGCATAGGCGTAAACCTTCTATCTCGATATCGTATTTATTGGGAATGCTATCTTGGGTAGGGCTATATATCGGACATGACAGTCCGTTGTCCAGCTCGGTCTGAAGCTATACGGTGTTCGGTTTGTGTCCATCCGATTCTCTTATAAGACAGAGTTTGGACAGACCTGGGTCCAGTCCAATCCAAAATGTTCAATGTTTTTCTATTGTTCGAACGTTGTTCTTCCGTTGTACGGCTTGTACGAACAGTGTTCGAACTTAATGCTTGGGGTCTGTGTCCGTCCGAATCTCTTTTAGGACAATGCTTGAACACACCTCCGTCCGGTCCGGCCCGACCCGTTTACACCTCTAATCTTGGGGAGGGTAGTTTGAGTCAGGCATAAAAATTTACTGGGCCTTCATGGATTTTATGCGGGGGAAATGAAAGGCACATAGTTTATGATTACATGCCTAATCATAGTCTTATTGGTCACCTGCACGGACGCCACATGATGCTGCTTCAAATAATAACATCTTCCTTGACTGGACTCGTAGAATGAACATATCCATCGGTTCAACTGAAGGTTTAGCGTATGTTACATCATATCCAAATCATAAGTTTATCATATATATTTTAAGATACTCAGATAAACAAAACTTCTAACGTAATATACATTGACACTCTGGTACATATTTGTTTTGAGTAGCTGCTATTTGCTTGCATCCTTTAGCCTCCAACCTTGTTTTGTATCTTTCAGCTTCTCCTTTAGCATTCTTCTTCACTTTGTACACCCATTTTCAAAAGACCAAGATCGGTTGGCGGTGCATCCATAAAGGAGATCCCACCCATCAGCTTCCTTGCACCTTCCGAGTTTTCACACCCCATCGATTTGAATGCATGGCAGACTCCTTGGACCGTGTTTCAAGACGGGTCGAATGGGGAGCCCGCTAGACGGTGCTATAAGCGCACAAGAGCGCCGCAAAGGATGCGCCATTGAGGCGTGAGCTACATCCTCAACTGCGCCGACGACGTTACCTCAAGCAAATCAAACACTCAACTCTTGGCCGCAAGCACAGCCCGCAACGATCCACGTACCGAGCCAAGTGGTTGAGCTACCCTAAATGTGAGGAGTTCGACATCAAACCAGCACACATCGCCGACCCCCATTCGTTTCCCTCTTGACAATTTCAAGCACTCTTTGACTCTCTTTTCAAAGTCCTTTCATCTTTCCCTCGCGGTACTTGTTAGCTATCGGTTTCTCGTCGTTATTTAGCCTTGGACGAAATTTACCATCTAATTGGGGCTGCATTCCCAAACAGCCCGACTCATCGACAACACCTCATATTGCAGCAAGGTTCAAGCCGGACAGGGCTGTCACCCTCCCTGGCACCTCTTTCCAAGGGACCTAGGCCTGATTTGTCGCTAATGATGCTTCTCCAGACTACAATTTAGGCGAAAAAGCCGCCTAATTTTCAAGCTGGGCTTTTCCCGTTTCGCTCTCCGTTACTAAGGGAATCTTTGTAAGTTTCTTCTCCTCCGCTTATTGATAGGCTTAAACTCAACGGGTCGCCCCGTCTGATCTGAGATCATTAAGAATCAACGGGGAAAGAAGACCCTGTTGAGCTTGACTCTAGTCCGACTTTGTGAAATGACTTGAGTGTTGAAACAAGTCCCACATACCTGTATAAACATTAAGAGTTCACCCTACATATTGCCAATTGGTTTTGTGATAATTTGGGGTTCTCTAACAAGTACATCAAATGCATGTGAAATCAACTTTTCTAAATGGTAAATTGGGGGAGGTAGTTTATTTGGAGCAAACATATGTTTGCAAAGTTAAAGGACAAAGAAGACAAAGTATTAGGATTGAAGAAGGTTGTGTACGGTTTGAAAAAGTCGAGCTTACGGGGAGATGTTGGAAATAATCTTGGTTTTTAGACAACAATTAATTGTATTGACAAATTTGCATTTGTATTAATGAAAGCAACAATTTAAGAATAAAGAAAATATCTAGAATTCCTATATATGTCATTTTAGAGAATTCTAGGTAATACATTGCCTAGAAATTATTCTTCTTCAAAAATTTCCTAACACATATTACTAAAGCGTGGTTATCGCTGGAATTTGACAATCTCAGCAATTTCATGAATATTCGGATAAAACATAGATGTACCGGCCGTTTGTTTCTGAAACTGATGCTTGTACACAAGTCTTAGACAACAAACAATATACTATTTATCATCATTTGTTTAAAACACACTATACACATTTCAATTCTATGTCATCCTGCACCAACATCGAAACGCTTAACCACTTGAATATTGGTGTTTGTCCAGTTATTTAATTTCTTTGTGAATACCCAGATAAGGCAGATGTTGTAAGTAGAGTCCTAATGGCATACATTTTCTATTTGATTGCAATATTCCGACAAGAAGGGATAAAATTTATCAGTTATGCCTAACATGTGCCTGTATATGCTACATATGAACATGTTTATATGTTATACCAGCTACCTGCATCATCAGGCAACTCCCCACATAGTACACCGGCAGATGTTGTAAGTTGCAGATTTCGGATTTGCAAAGCTGATACCAGAAGGTGTGAGCCAAATGAGGACAAAAATGAAAGGCACATTAGGGTACCTAGCACCTGAATACGCTATGTGAGGTAAAGTATCATAAGTGCCAGGAAACCTATAGAAAAACTTCAAGGAGGTACTAAGAGGGACATAATACAATGGGTCAAGCCATGGATTGAAAATGGTGAAATGGGACAAGGTTGTCGATCCAAGACTCTGCGGTAAGTTTGATAGAGCTCAAGCAAGGAACACGATAATGGTGGCTTTACGATGCACTGAGAGCAACCCTGAGAATAGATCGACTATGAATGATGTGGTACAGTTTTTGAGAAGTGGAATGGGGGAGAGGATCAGGACAAAGGAGATTATGATGATGATGCAGAAGGAAGTTGAAGGTGATGATGATGATGAAGAAGAAGCTGAAGTTATAAGCGATACTTCGCAGTATGTTAAAAGAAATGCAAGAAGGACGTCAAGAACTAGATGATGTTCATGTGTATGTATGCAAATGTTGCGGCTTTGTTTGATGTATCTTGATCTATGTATCAGATGAAAACGTTTAGTTTACAGTGTCAATTATCTTTGTGTGTTGTGATACTGTTTACTCAAGAGAAAACGAAGATGGTTCATCCAAAAAAAATTAGTCATTGAGTTAAAGTCCAATATTGATCAAATATATGATTTCAGTTCACGCAACAATGCACATCAGTTCAACCAGAACCACTGTATGCTAAATTCAGCGGTTGAAATACAAAGGTTAGCTTCTTCCATGCTAACATATATGCAGATATTGTCGCTTTTTGGATCTATATTGATTTTTGGTTTATAGATAAATTTATTTTTCTTGGAGTGTTATCCTTTTTGTTTTGTGCGTGTTTGTTGCTAATGCTGGGTGTTATGTTCTTCAGTTTAATAAACATTGGAGAGGATGAAAAATCACTCTCAACATCGACAACTTGCATAGGGTAACGTTGAAAATTTTGTAATCTATCTATTACTTATCCCGAAGGCACAAACCAAAACGTTTAGGAAGTGATATCTGTCCTCTTCAAACCCACGCCTTCTTCCTTTTTTTTCACTCACATACCGTTCGCTCTCTCGCAATTACAACCGAACCAGTTACCCTCTTCTCCCCCAACGTTCCCTTCTTCCACACTTGATGTCTCGCCCTTCTCTCCTCCTAAGAGCATCGCTTTTTCAGTGTTAATAAACTGCCTTTACGGTCACATCTCTTCCGTACGGTTTGCTATCCAAGAGTTCCCTTCTTCCACAACCTATTTGTCCCTCTTTAACCCCGGTCCAAATTAACACTGTTATTAGCACTGCTATTCCACCTTCTCCTATAAACGCCTTCCGCCTTCTGATTTACTTGACTTCCTCTAATTCCTGTCCTTAAATAAACTTACCGATTTATTTTCGTTTTCCCCGGTTTCCCCAATTTCGATTCAGCAACTTCTCAACCGGCGATAACAACTGATATCAATTGCTTATTTCCCGGCGACGAAAGATAGATTTTACAGGTGCGTTCTATTTTTTTACACGTTAACTTTCCTGTTTTGGTAATCACCATCTATCTGTTCGTTCTAGATTGCATATGGGACGAATCGTGTAATAGTTAGAGGTTTCTCAAGTCAACTCCTCAAGTTCTTTTATGCATTTTGTTTTTGGTGAATTAATTTGCTCTTATTCATTACCGGCTAATCTTTCAAACAAAGTTCATAGCATGCAATGCTATTTAGCAAACCATTATTTCCTTACAGAGTAGTAATTGGTTGACGTATACACCTTTGAGTAATTATTGCCTTACACATAACAATGTTTAATTTATATAATAGTTCTGTTTGCTAACATATGCCAATGATTGAATTTGCTGTTATACTTGAAAATCCATTTAATTCATTTCAAACATATGAATTTCATTCACTTTGCATCCCCTATAGTTCAAATGTTGATATCTCAGATGTATAACCAAATGTGTTTGTTGAATAATTTCTTTTATGTTCACAACCATTTTTATTATACTACCAAATTTGAACCATTTCGCTTTAGTTGTGGTTTAATTATGCAAGCCTATGTTTATGATATAATGTCAAGTTCGGTAGGCAAATTATATAAATTCAATTTTTTAACAAATTACGTACCCTAATTTACTTAGCACTCCCTTAAAATTTATCTGTTTTTACAACTGTTCTCGCACAGAGGTTAATGGACTATGAAGATGTGTTATAGTGTGAAATCATTTAATTGAGACTAGCAATTAACTTTTGCAGGTGAAAATTCCTGTTGTAATACTATTGTATATACCTTTACATACAACCAAGAAGATTAACATTTCTCCTATATTTTCTCTGATGATGTCGTATGTGGATGAACTTTTATCTTTTATTTTTATTTTTTTTATTTTTTTTACAAGTGAGCAATCTTCACTCTGTGATTTGTTTGTTAGATAATATCGCTTTAAATGTTATTTATTATATTTTACAATTAGTATACAAGTTCCAATAATTGCCTTAAATGTAGTTGTAATTCTTTTTACAAGTGAGCAATCTTCACTCTGTGATTTGTTTGTTAGATAATATCGCTTTAAATGTTATTTATTATATTTTACAATTAGTATACAAGTTCCAATAATTGCCTTAAATGTAGTTGTAATTCTTACAGCTTGCGCGACTGCTTTTTTTAAAATAATAATAATAATAATAAAATAAAATAAAAAAATGTATTCTTTTGCCTTTTTATATACAAGTTCTTATATGGTACAAATGTTAGTTATTTCAGGTTTTGTTATTGTTTTAGGATTTATGGGGAATATCTCTACATTATCTCATTCATTTTTATTTAAGAGAAAACAAGGAAAGTAGGTCAATAGCATATGTGATTTACATTCAGTTTCTAGCCGAGAACTAATCTTATGTAAACAAGTAAAATTTTAGTATATGAGTCCACTTCGTTCAAAATGGTATGCTTCAATGTGAGACGAGGAGAGGTATTTGGATTGGATTTTATAATAAATAATGTACAATCTTATCACTCTTAATCTTAGGAATGGTGATAGAAATTACTTTCCTAAGAAATACTTATGTTACAAGCTACTACTAAACCAAAAAAACTATATACCCTTCTTTTCATAGTGGTGACTCATGTTATTAAAAAGTAAGTCCATTTTTCAATAATTCGGTCATGTGTTTTTACACATTTAACCATTTTGCACATTTTTACATTTACAACATATCCCTTATAATTATGCATTCTGTGTGATAGGTTTTCTTCCAATTTAAAAACTTTCTTACTTTTAACCAATATATATTCAGTTTGGAATAATGTTGGGCAAGGTCGTGCCGTTTTTGTAGAACGTGCTTTAGTTGGACTTGTGAGCAATGACTAATCAAGTAAGAACACTATCTTCTAAAGAACAAGAAAAGAAAAGCAAGATGCTTAATATTTTTACTTTCCCACTCCATATTGACAGAAAGACAATTTTACTTCTATTTTTTGTGTAGTTTATATAGCATGTTACTCATGTTATGTGTAAGTAGTATGCCATTGAATAATACGTATGGTAAGTTTAATTCAGGTATTGTTTAATCTATTGCTTAAATAGGAAAGCAGAAACCAGCATTGTTGTTATGTGCCACCTCTCCTTGCATAATAACTACCAACTCTTCTCTTACCCAAACATGTTTTCAATAGTTGGTTTGTCAAAATTTATAATTTTCTTTTTCCTAAATCACTCTCGCCTCCTAAGCCTCTCAGTATAACCTATTTCTCCTTCTTCTTAAACAATCACAGAGATATAGGCTTTGACTCACTTATTCAGTTGTTCATCATTCATTTAATTTTCGAAACCCTAATTAAATGGTAATCTTTTTCTTTGGGTTTCTCATATCCTTTTCCAAGCCTTCAACACTAAAAACATTAATCCATCTACTTCTCATTTAGCACTTTTCAGAATAAGCCTGAAACATTCACTCATGAAATGTTCGATCCTCCATTCATAACCGAGTAAACTTCCAATATGTATTGTTGGTGATCCACTTGAAGAAAGAGGGCTTTTGATATTGTGTTGATTGTCAGGCTTCTTAAATTTCAGGTATGACAATTGACATTTTTCGTTTGTCGTTTTAGGTTCATATGTTTTAATTTAAGTTTTATAGGTACAAGTGTTTAATTGATTGTTGTTATGCATATGCAGACTAAATCCCTTTTCAAATTCTGCTACATGAATGGATATGCTAAACATATGCCGTCGGGTCACGTCGCTCGGGTGAGTTCTTATTCTATGGTCATTTTACCTATTTTTATTTTGTCGAAGCTTCATATGTATGATTTGCTTTTCTGGTAAAAAAAATATTGATATAGTTTATAATAAGGGTTGTTTAAAGTTCTTTTGTTGCGTGATCAATTTTACAAAATATCATGTACTTTCCATTTATGCTATATTTTATGATTATTTCTAATATATTCCAATAAAAACGACTAAACACTTATGTGGAATAATAAATTATTATTTATTGACATATGATTCATGCACTATCGTGCAATATTTATATTTGTACAGACTACTGGGTCAACTATAACATGCACCCATTTATTCTTTAGTAGGCCAGTTTCGAAATAAAATTACTCAAACAGGCCACTTTTGAATGTTATTACGAAATATGCTTCCTTTTGCCAACCCAGTGTTGATTGCTTATAATTCTCAAGGAGATTTTTCAAACGGCACCCAACGGCGGTTTCTCAAAATTCACCGTAAGGTCGCATTTGTTGAATAATAAGAGGGTGTTATTTTTTATATATACTTTTAGTTTTTTGGTTGTCATAACACTGCAACAAGGTTATTGCCTTTTAATTGACCCAATTAGTTGCTTCCACAAATTTTGCTGAAACTGTCACACGAGAGAATTTAATATTAACTTCTACAATAAATATTCAACTTGAATGCATGTTGTATTAGGTAAATATAATATAACTGTTGTAAGCTTTATATATGGTTAAGTGTATGAATTCACAAGGTAGACTTATAATAATTGTTTAACTATTGTTATTTCTTTTATTACATTACGTTACATTCACACATATTACTACATGGTTCAGTTGATTTTTGTTGGTTCCATATATTTGTTCCTACAAGACCATTAATTCGTCTAAATAACTACTTAGAACATTCAAGAAAATGCTACCATTATAATTCCAACATAAAGTTTTAATTATTGGTAGCTATTTAACTACTAACCTGAAGCGTGTTGTTCATGCCATTTATTGGGATTCTAATTTTATATTAATCTCAAACGTTATAAAGCATAAATTATATTTCATATCTTAATTGTGTTATTTTTCTGTACTTAGTACTTATACCTTTCATTTCTTTACGGTCATTCTAATTCTTTTCCGGTATGGTTACTGGTTAAAAAATCATTCACAACTTAATTCATTTTATATATTAAGTTAGAAAGTTATTGATATGTATTTCAATATATAGTGACAAACATTCATGCATTAGTATTATGAAGACTATCATTTTAATTTATGTTATTCCAAATGTTAGAGAACTATGCAGTTAGCAGAGTTACTCTTCTACTTCACTCCTAATAATTAAAATGTGTGTTATTTTTATAATATGTCACGGTTTTGTAGCATATTTTAATAATTAGTTAGGACGTCATCAAATTTATATTTATGTCTAATTTCTCAATGATATTATGGAAAAAATAAGCCAAGCAACCTTATGGGAGTATGAATTCAAATATCTAAAACATACTTTGTGAAGCTTTAAATTTTTCATGACATTGGTCTTATACTATGGTTCATGTATTTCATTCTTTTTAGGTTTTTGCTAGACTCATATGACTGAGATAATTGCTCGATTCTTTATAATGAAGAATACTTATGATTTCTAATTTCTTAAGAGCAAAAATGGTATTTTCATCTCTTACATGCTCAAAATGATGTGCATTTTTTTTTTACTTTTAACGGAAGCTATTTATTTTTGTCACTTGACATCTACTTCAAATTTGAAAATGAACTCACCTTACTTTCTATAACAGGATGAAGTCATTGTTAGCAGAATCCATGTAACGAAATTAAAAGCATAATTTATTTGCTAAAGGTTTTGGTGATATGGATTCAAACATGGATGAAAACAAATAGACTTTGAATTCAGTTAGGGGTACATGCATGTTAATCTAAAGCTATGCCATGACAAAAATTGTTGTGCTGTATGCCTCATTTTTGCAGGTGCGCTTGGTTAACCTGATGGTATTTATTCAAATGGACACATATCTATATTACACACTTAATGGTGAATACACTTTGACTAATATGGTGAGTCAATAAGAAATCTGTTTTATGGCACATCAATATGAGTAAAGTCTGTGAATAACGTTGAACTTTGGAAACTTATCTTCCGTTTTTTTTTTTGTTCTAACCTGTGCACTTTGTCTATTTCTCCTGTGGTTAACATGAAATACGATTAGTTTGGAATTCATGAGATCCTATCTACTGAGTTTATATGCTTAAATCATAACCTCTGGAGAACGTTTTATTCATCTCTCTGATTCTTTGCTCCATTGATACACTATTGATTACCTTCCTAAACTCTTTAGGCAGTGTCTGCCACCATTACTAGATAGTGATACAAGTGCACTAACGAAGACAATAGAGCCGTTACAATAGAGCCGTTAGAGTGTGAACACGTTTTTATCATATTTAGCATGCTTTGTCATTATCTACTAGCCGTTAGGCTCATGCATACTTGGTATATTTAATACTAGCCGTTATGCTCATACATATTTGGTATATTTTGTACTACCCGTTGGGCTCATAGCACTATATATATGTGCTCTTTGTATCATGTTTTGTATCAATAAAAATTGCAATTGTTCCTCTCTAATAACTCTCCTCCTCATTCCTTAATATGGTATCAGAGCCAAATTGCCGAAAGGCTTAATCATCAAGCAGAAAATTGTTTTTGTTTTATGGCCAACAACAATGAAGTAACCTCCGCTGTTTCAGGAAGTATGGGGTACAGTGCTCCACCTAACCATCATGACCTGATTAAACCAAAAAGCCAAATTATCACCACATCTCTAGACGAAGACAATTACATTCTATGGAAATATCAAGTAGAGATCGCTTTAAGAGGGCATGATTTACTACAGTACATTAATGGGACAATAACAATCCCGCCAGTGACGATAACCAATTCGGAAGGAGAAATTGTGCCTAACACAGACTACACAAAGTTTCAAAAACAAGACAGCCTCCTCTCCTCATGGCTCCTATCGTCAGTAAGTTCGAATTTATTATCACAAATAGTTGGATGTAGCACGTCTTATGAAATATGGAAAATAGTTGAACAAATTTTCAGTTCACAATCAGCTGCTAGAATCATGCAATATAGAAGGGAATTACAAAATTCTAGAAAAAAGGAGGCAAGCATGAAAGAATACTTAGGAAAAATTAAAAATCTGTGTGACAAGCTAAATGCTGTTGGTCATAAGATCAGCGACAATGAGAAAATCCTATTTATTATTGGTGGATTAGATGAAGAATATGAATCTCTAGTAACTGTGTTAGCCACACAACAAACTTTACCTGATTTACAGTTCGTTCGATCAGCACTCCTTGCTCATGAAGGAAGAACTGACCAAAGAAAAACAGCACAAAATAAGTTCTCTGCCAATTATACCACAGTCAGAAATAAGCAGATACCAGGAGATAACAACAACTATCGTGTGAAATGTCAAATATGCTAAAAGTTTGGTCACATGGCGAACAAATGTTACTTCAGGTATAATTCAGACACAGGTAGACAACAGGCAAGCCAAAATTACTTTTCACAAAGAAGAGCACAAGCAAATATGGCAACAACAGGGAATTCAACTCAAAATAATAATAACACAAACCGAAGACATAATGCTGCAGATGATGATGAAGTAAAAAATGAAGACAATGGCTTCAAAGAATGGTAACCTGACTCAGGAGCGACTCACCACATAACTAGCAATCTTCAAAATTTAAACATTGGGAGCAGAAATTACTCAGGTATGAGAAATTTGCATATGGGTAATGGTAGTACTGCTAGTATCACACACATAGGCAAAGGGACTATCTTTGGGAAAAGACAACTCAAATTAAACAATCTTCTTAGGGTACCTACGATTAATAAAAATTTGTTAAGTGTATCAAAATTTGCCAACGACAATAATGTTTACTTTGAATTTCATCCTAAGTTTTGTTTAGTTAAAGATTCCCTAAATCATGAAATATTACTTCGAGGTAACCTATACGATGGTTTATACAAACTCAAGACTGCAAACTCAAGTGGAGAATTCTGGTACAATAATGTAGATGCTAGTAGTGACAATGACTGTATTAGGAATAGTTGCAATAACGTTGATTATGACAATAATAGCAATGAATGTAACGTGATTAATTCTTGGCATATAAAATTAGGACATCCTAATCTGGAAACTGCTAAGACTGTTCTGCGTAATAATAACATTCATTATAAAAATGTACCTATCAAACACACATGCACGCACTGCCAACTCGGCAAGAGCCACAAGCTCCCTTTTAGTGA
This sequence comes from Allium sativum, assembly GCA_030737875.1. Taxonomy (NCBI): domain Eukaryota; kingdom Viridiplantae; phylum Streptophyta; class Magnoliopsida; order Asparagales; family Amaryllidaceae; genus Allium; species Allium sativum. Next base: position 166,652,480 of record CM060909.1, read on the forward strand.
TTCTGAAACCAGCTATAATGAGCCACTGGAACTTATAGCCGCTGACTTGTGGGGACCCGCGCCTCTAAATTCATATCAGGGACACAGGTATTATCTTTCTTTTGTGGATGCTTATTCTAGATATACTTGGATATACATGCTGAAAACTAAATCAGAAGCTTGCAATACAGTTATGCAATTTATAACTCATGTCGAAAAACAAATGAACAGTACTGTTAAGGTTATTCAGACAGATGGGGGAGCTGAGTTTAAACCTCTAACTAATTACTTTCTCAAAAGAGGGATCAAACATAGATTAACTTGCCCGCATACGTCCGAACAAAACGGTTTAGTCGAAAGAAAACATCGACACATAGTAGAGACTGGTCTAACTTTGTTATCACAAAGCTCATTACCCATGAAATATTGGAATGAAGCTTTCTACACATATGTATTCCTCATTAACAAGTTGCCAACCAAAGTCTTAAACAATAAAAGCCCACATGAAATGATATACAGTGTTAGACCAGAATATGGTTTTCTGAAAGCCTATGGGTGTCTATGTTTTCCATGTTTGAGAGACTATAACAATCATAAACTAAGTATGAGATCAAGCCCATGCACATTCATTGGGTATGCACAAAACCAAAAAGGTTATAAGTGCATGGACAAAAATGGGAAAATATATATTTCTAGGCATGTGATATTTGATGAAAACAAGTTTCCTTATGCAGAAAAGCAAATCGGCAAAAAGGATGGGGAACAAAGCATAAACAATAACATACGGTTCGAGCCATTCATTACTGAACCACCTTCAATTGATAGAAATGAAGAGCAACAACGCACAAGCAATTTAAACACCCAGGAAGAAACTATGGATCAAACAAACGAGCAAACCAATGAGACACACAATGACTCAGAAGATACAAACATACATCAAAACATGCAGCATAGTGAAGATACAGAAAACAACAACCATGTTGACAATACCAGCAACAATGATACACTGCAGCAAACACCACCACAATCAACTGGACATCACATAATCACCAGGTCAAAGAGAGACATCTTCAAACCCAAAGTATATAATATTTCTGCCAGTGAGATCGAACCATTGAATTTCACTCAGGCTATAAGATCAAACAAATGGAAGGAGGCAATGGACACTGAATATAAAGCTCTCATAAAAAACAACACTTGGAGCTTAGTGACTCAACTAAAACACAAAAATGTGATTGGTTGTAGGTGGACATACAAAATAAAAAGAAAAGAAGATGGATCTATTGGCAAATACAAGGCCAGACTGGTTGCAAAAGGTTACGCGCAACAATTTGGTTTTGATTTCAATGAAACTTTTTCCCCAGTCATAAAACCCACAACCATCAGAATTATACTGACCATTGCTCTAAATAAAGGATGGAATGTGAGGCAACTGGACGTCAACAATGCTTTTTTGAATGGGGAATTGACTGAAGAGGTATACATGCAACAGCCTGAAGGATATGGTACTGGTGATAAAGTATGCAAACTACACAAAGCAATATATGGCTTAAAACAAGCTTCGAGAGCTTGGTATGAAAAGCTAAAGTCAACTTTGTCTAACATGGGTTTCTCACAAGTTAAATCGGACAATTCTCTATATATGAAGAAGGGCATACATGGAACTGTGTTCATTCTAGTATACGTTGACGACATGCTAATAACAGGAGACAACAGCGAAGAAATAAACAGAATCATTCACAAGCTGGATCAAAATTTCGCCATTAAAGACTTGGGGGAACTAAAAAAATTTCTTGGAATACAAGTGATTAGGAAAAACAATGGTGAATTAATATTATCCCAACAAAATTATATCACTGAAATACTGCAAAGGGAAAATATGCACAAGGCAAACTCATTACCTACGCCTATGATTAGTAACCTAAGACTATCTAAGCATAAAGGAGAAGCTATCGACAATGCGAAACATTATAGAAGCATAATAGGAGCGTTACAATACGCAACTATTACTCGACCAGACATATGCTACAGCGTCAATAAACTCAGTCAATACATGCAGAACCCTTTATCAGAACATTGGATGGCATTAAAGAGAGTGTTACGATACTTACAAGGCACAAAACATTACGGTATATGCCTAAATTCAGAAAAGGAACTTAACCTACAGTGCTTTAGCGATGCCGATTGGGCCAACGATATTGACGATCGAAAGTCTATCTCAGGATACTGTGTTTACCTCGGTTCCAATATCATTTCCTGGTGTACGAAGAAACAACAGACCACATCAAGATCTAGCACAGAGGCTGAGTACCGTGCACTGGCAAGCGCTACAGCCGAAATCATGTGGATAGAATCACTGATGGAGGAGCTTGGTTTCACTCCAAGACGAAAGCCGGTGATTTGGTGCGATAATAAGAGCACAGTATCTTTATCTCTAAACCCTATTCAACATTCAAGGACGAAACATCTTGAAATTGATCTCCACTTTGTGAGTTAAAGAACGCAATCAGGAAGACTTGCAATATGTCATGTGCCCGCATACTATCAGAGAGCAGATGCTCTCACAAAGGCCCTTTCGACCAAATTTTTTATCAGAATGAGAGAGGAACTTCACGTTATCAATGTAGGCAAGGAAACCCTAGTTCGAACTGAGGGGGCATAACGAAGACAATAGAGCCGTTACAATAGAGCCGTTAGAGTGTGAACACGTTTTTATCATATTTAGCATGCTTTGTCATTATCTACTAGCCGTTAGGCTCATGCATACTTGGTATATTTAATACTAGCCGTTATGCTCATACATATTTGGTATATTTTGTACTAGCCGTTGGGCTCATAGCACTATATATATGTGCTCTTTGTATCATGTTTTGTATCAATAAAAATTGCAATTGTTCCTCTCTAATAACTCTCCTCCTCATTCCTTAATACACCTCAACTTGATTGCATATTTACTGAAGTGCAGATAAAAAGCAACTTTTTATGTCAGTCATAGAGCAAAAATGTTCTGTTTAAGACAAATTATCGAATGTTTTGTTTACATATTTGGGTCCAGTACTGCAAATAATTGAGATTGTTTGATAAATCATTAGCAATCCAATTGTAGACATTTTTATATCGTTTAGCTATATTTATTTTTCACTCAGAACAAAGAGTAAATACTTTGAACATCAGTATTAAAGTTAGTCTAACTGAACGTGATTAAAAAAACCAACATCAGGCAATTTCAATGATCGACTTTAAAGGTGGCAATAGTATTTTGAACTCGAGTGGAAAACACAAATGAAGTTATCCAGATTTGTAACACCCCGCCTCCACTAGGGTCACTCGCAAAGGAATGCACTAGCTTTGGAGGGGCATTATTGGTAAACATGCATAATGATATAGCAAGGCAGGACATGGCATATATATATGTAAATAAACAGAGTAAGTAAATAAAACAGCGGAAGATTTATAAACCATTTCAAAACACAAGTCTGGTACATCAAAATGTCAATTTCCCAAAATTACAAGTCTAGATAAATACATCATCTGATAAACTGAAAATACATAAGTGCTATCCCCAAATAAGAGTGATAAACCATAGCGGCTCAAGTCCAAAGCATACTTGAGCTATCCAAGGAAGCAGCTAAAATCCAAGCTAGGCTCCAGTATTCCCTCCCTGAGAACCTGGGGGGGGGGAAACGGAAGAAAAGAGGCGAAAGAAAACAGGTCAGTCAAAAAGACTGAGTAAGCCCTGCTACGATCAGTCTATAAACTAATAAAGTTAACATCATGATGGAAACTGAGATGATCATAAATAACAACATACTGGCATGATAAATTAACTACAAGATAGATAGAGGTGTCATCGCATAAAACAAGGTTAAGTTTTTGCACCACGGTGTACTAGCAAACCAACATAACAGGTATTGATCCCTTGGCCCAAGCTTTTAACCCAATAACATGAAGTGACCTTAATATAAGGTCCAGCCCAACGGTCTAGTCGATCGGCTCCCTATAAACCTAACACGTCAAGTGTTGGTGTCCATATGGCCCACATATGGTTGTAGTTAGTCTGTGCTGGGTCCACCTTTGGGTGTATCAAGCCCTCGGGTGTCAACCCCGGACACTTAAGCAATAATGCACAACCCTAACCTACTGGTACCCGTGCCTCGAGTTTGTCCAACATCGGACTACGTGCACGTCCGTAGCCCGCCGGACCCGCACCGCTGTACCACTCAGCCATCGTCCTTTTGGTCGCTTACATCCGTCCAGTAATCGTGCCCCGCCCTAGCCTAGCTTCTAGGGTTGTGAATGATACCAAACTGGGATTACTGTTAGAACAGACCACGTTGCTAGGGTTTTCCAAGAGGGTTAAGTGTGGTTTAACCCCTCACTAATCATGGATTAAATTACTTAAGTGTAACTAATAGTTCACCACTTAATCCCATTTAATCCCTCGAATTCCCAAATTGGTTAAGTATTAGTGGACCCTGACTTAACCCTAACCATGAGGCATTAATTAATTTAATGCACCTTAACCTCTCACATTAGACCTTGTTGTGGTTACTAGTTAGGCCGGGCGGGTCCGGGTAGGTTTACACCACAACTCAGGCTAACCTCGGGTTTTGGCACCACATGACCAACTTCTCACATTGGGTCCTATTGTTTGTAGCCACTATTTAAGCCGGTCGGTTCCGGGTAGGATTACGCTACAAACTCAACCCAACCTCGAGTTGGCCACACTTATGTTTTCTAAGTGTCATGTCCACTTTATTTTCAAACCATAATTACAAGTCAACAAATACTTGGGTAGACCTAACTTAATAGGTAAATTCCCAAGGGGTAGACCTAACTTAATAGGTAAATTCCCAATCTTATATTTTCATGCATTTTAAGTCTCACCCAAACCCCCAACGTCATTCTATCGCTTACATATTCGTAATAACGCATAAAGGATAGGAAGAGGGAACTTGGCACAACATACATGATGAACTTGCTTATCACAACAAACATGCATAACATGTTAGACTTGCATAACTTAGCATAGTGAACTTGCATATTACCATAAACATGCATAACATGTTAAACTTGCATGACTTAGCATAGTGAACTTGCATATTACCATAAACATGCATAACATTTTAAACTTGCCTAACATGGCATAGGGAACTTGCATAAACATGCATAACTTGTCAAACATGCACAACTTGTCATTTTAAACTTGCATAACTTGTCAAACATGCATAACATGGCATAATGAACTTGCATGAACATACATAACTCATTTAACTTGCAAATCATGGCATAGTGGACTTGCATACACATGCATAACTCATTTAACTTGCAAATCATGGCTTAGTAAACTTGCATAAACATGCATAACTCATTTAACTTGCAAATCAAGGCTTAGCAAACTTGCATAAACATGCATAACTCATTTAACTTGCAAATCAAGGCTTAGCAAACTTGCATAAACATGCATAACTCATTTAACTTGCAAATCAAGGCTTAGCAAACTTGCATAAACATGCATAACTCATTTAACTTGCAAATCAAGGCTTAGCAAACTTGCATAAACATGCATAACTCATTTAACTTGCAAATCAAGGCTTAGCAAACTTGCATAAACATGCATAACTCATTTAACTTGCAAATCAAGGCTTAGCAAACTTGCATAAACATGCATAACTCATTTAAACATACATAAATCCCAACTTGCATCACATATTAACTTTAGAGTTTCTAAAATGAAGGTAAGAGGGCTTACAACTATTATGAAGACACAAATCTCCTAATAAAGATTGAGAAGCCCTTTTTATGCAAGCATAAAACCCCAAAACAAAGCTCCAATAAGAAAACACCCAAAAACACTAGCTTAGCAAATAAAACTTGCAACTTGATGATGTATGCAAGCTAATGATCATTCATACAACTTAGAAATGATTGTATGAACATCAAAATCTTCATAGGAATGATTCATGAAGAGGGTGGAGGCCATGAGAGTTTTGATTTTGGCATAGTTTAGTTACTAGATTGAATAATGAGTGATTTAGGGTAGGTTAGGGTCTTATTTATAGATTAGGCTAGTGATTTGGACCATAGGATTAACCCTAGATTCAATTAGGTCCATTAGATCCCGGAACTCTCTAGAAACAGGCCACAAGACCCAACCCTAATCAGAAATGGTGCACCAGGCTAAACAGCCCGGGCACCCCCTGTCGACAGGGCTGTCGACAGGGCAGTCGACACCCTAGGGATCCTGTTGACAGGCCTGTCGACATGCGGGTCCTGGCGGGATTTTTCCCGCCTTGGCCCAGCTGGCCCAATTCTTAGAATTTGAATCTGATTTTAAACCTTGAATTTTCTGAAAACTTTGACGGGCCATATCTGGGCCATACGGACTCCGTTTTTCGAAAACTCGGACTCTATTTCGCGTATTTTTCCGAGACGAACGCAATGGCATAGCCCTTTTCCCTTGATTCAGATTTTAGAATTAAATTCTGCCTCGATTTATGTTATAACAGGTTGTTGAAAATACGGGTTGTTACATTCTCCCCTCCTTAAAGGATTTCGTCCCCGAAATCTTCAAGTTAGGAAGAACGTATCCTACCATCCAATCATCCATCTACTCAAAGCATCATCCACGAGCAATCATTGTCCTTACAAGATTCTAAATGCTGGATGAACATATGCAAAAGTGTGTGTATATGTACTTACCTAATGCAAAAATCAGGCGGTTACTGATACAGTAAACCTCCTTAATGCATATGTATGTAAATCAGGCGGTTACTGATACAGTAAACCTCCTTAATGCATATGTATGTCAGTGAAATGAATCCATATGTATGCAGATTCCTAAATTCATAGCATCTATATGAGTGCACATAACATTCATCCATATGCAACATCCATGTGGTGGCACAACAAGTTTCAATCATGAATAAGCATAAACACTCATGCATATGCAACATGAAGAGTGTGTGAGCCGATCTAGTGCCTAATGTGTATAATGCATCCACGAGTAACCACTTGCAAACACTTGCAACCACTTGCAAACATCAAGCATAACATGTTTCAAATACATGTTTCATCCAAAGGGTTTCTACCTAAGATAAACACGATAAACTAGATAAACTAGATAAACTCCTTTTTTTGGATTACAAGAAATCCATTCAAACTCTGACATTTAGTACTAACCGATGAGTCTTAACCCCCTTATGGAGTTTACAACAGAAATAAGATCGAGAATGGGACCGAGAGGATATATACAAAAGATAACTTGCAAGCAAGCTCCACAGGAAAACAAGGATCAAGGATGCACTCTTAAAAAGAGATATGATGCGCGTATCTAGTCTTCACTCTTCTTAGTCACGTTTCCTTGAGCTTAACTCCACTGTGCTTTGACTATCTTTCACTTCATGATTCCTTGGCTTCCTAACTCCTATTTCCCAAATTCGAGTTGGAACTCATTTCATTATCGCCTCTCGTCTTTCTTTTCCACTTATTCTTCCTTCTGTATACTTGGCTTAAACCTACTATAACCTCATGATCTCATGCCAGCTCTCCAAAATTCACTAGTGAATCTTGGATCTCGTCTACTTACTATAAAGTATTCCATGCAGCAGAACTTTTCTTGAAAATACCAATCCACGTTGCCAATTGCCCTCATAGACGTGATTTTCTGTAACTCAAGCTTAGTCAAAATGAACCATCCGCCTATAGGCCATACCTAGATTCAGTTGCCTACCCGTGGCTTCATGTAGGCTCTTTCAAAACTGGCCAACTTTTTGTTGCTAACCATGACGCAGTCCTCTTGCTCTTCATCGGACTGAAATGAGCACTCTTCATGAGTCTACCTATTATGACCCACATACTCGTATTCCCTTTCTTTGATCTAGGTAGTCCATCCACATAATCTATCGAAATGTTTTCACACTTCCCTTGCGAAACCCCCAATAGAGGTAATGGCCCACTGGGCTTCTATGACTTGGCCTTAACTTGGTGGCACAACATGCATCCCGAGACCAACTCGGCCACCTCCTCGAGTGATGCGCATTTTCAAGAACCTTCTTTACTCGAGGAACACATAATCTCTCATCGCGCCTTAGTCATCCCTTGTCATTTATAATATATCTAGTGAGGTGACTTAACATCTCGCCTCGAATCATCTGGTCCATGTTCTTGACCAATTGCGGGTCTTCTTCCTGTGAAACCCCCTTCTTGATCCAGAAGAGTAAGTCTAAGTTCAGGGAATGCTAACTTAACTAGCCAAATGGAGAAAGCTTCTTACTTCAATTGCCCTCCTCAGGGTTTTTCGGTCTTAAACCGCAACCACTTTAGCGGAATCCACCGCTAAGCCTTACTTAGGAACTATGTGCCCAAGAAATCCAACTTCTTTCCTCCAAACTGACATTTGGAGAACTTGACCTTCCACTGGTGGCTCTAAGCGTATCCGTCTCCTCCTTGAGATGTATAGCATGTTCTTCCTCGTTCTTTTGAGGAGATCAAAATATCGTCTATGACGACCATGACAAACTTGTTCAAGGACTCCCTAACCACCCTACCCATCCAGTTTTCGTAATATGCGGGTGCATTAGTCAAACCAAATAGTATGACTAGCCATTCTAAAATCCATCTAGAGTCCTAAACGCAGTCTTGTCAATTCCATCCTCAGCCATCCTAAGCTGATGGAATCCGGTAGCTAGATCAAAAGAAAACAGATGCTCCTACAAGTTGATCAAAAAAATCATTGATCCTTGGTAACGGTTATCTATTCTTCTCACGATAATCAACACATAAGCGAAACAAACTGTCCACATCAGTAACGAATACTACTGGAGCACCCTACTCGAAAATGCCTCGTCTCAGGAAGTTCTTCTCAAGCAACTCCTTGACTTACTTTCTTAACTCTCATCTCGTGAGGTCATGTGCCTAACTGGCCACGAAACTGGCTTGGTATTACCAACCAGATAATGCGGAAATCTATCCCACGTCTAAGGGTAACCCCTTCACTTCACCCAAGATATCAGGATATTCTCGGACCACCCTCACCGATTGCAAACTATCGATAGACGAGTTGAGGGATTCAAGATAACATAACATGACGGGACCCATAGGGTTGCTAGAAATTTCTAGGGTATTACCGAGGCGAGTCATGAGCCTCACAACCCTATATACAAAAACCCAGAATGGCTCCAAAACAGGACGACCATTCCATGCCCAAAACCAACCCATATCCCCTGAAACCGAGAATATAAACATCCCACGAGAATTCTATACTCAAGATAGAAATTTCCAAATCCACTCAGACCACAGACGAACGGGCAGAACCCTCAATTGGATTTGAAACATATACGGGATCATCAACCAGACTAGTACTTAGGTGCAAAAATTTCCACTGGATCAGATGAAATAAAACTATGCGATGTGCCAGGATCGAACAAAGTTCGAACAGGGAAAATCAGAAAATGCAAACAAGATTTTCAACAGAAACACTACCTCTATCATAAGCTGGGAGAACGGTGTTGAGGGGATGAACTCGCCCTCCAGATAGTCCCGCACACTGAGTCTGACCTTGCCCTTGTTTCCTCGGGCAATCCTTGTTGAGATGTCCAAACTCGCCACAATGAAAGCATTCGCCCCGCTTTCTCTTCTCTTTCTTCCTACATTCCCTGGCTATATGTCCAACCTTACCCCAGAAGTTACATTTCATATTCCCTCTTGGCTTGTCCTTGCGGTTATTGTTATTCTTGCCCCGTTTCCCGGAATTTACCCTCTTGCCTTGAGACTCATTCGCCTTGACCTCTTCCTTGTCATTGTTATCTTCTTCTTGAAGTAGGGCCATATTCACCAAAATCTTCGAAAGTCGCCCCCAAGGGTATATGAGACATGGCCAAACCATGTAATGGCTCGTTTAATCCTAGAGCAAAGTGTAGGGCCTTCTTCTGAGCTGTATTAACCAAGTCTAACTCGACACGAGTCAGTTGATTAAACTTATCTATGTATTCCCTAATAGTCATGTCCTCTTGCTTCAGTAATAAGAACCTCAGTCCAAACCTTCCTCTAAAGTCATCCCAAGTCTCGATTGGCCTAATAGCGGTGGTGACTACCCACCAACGTGCAGCTTCTTCCTTTAGCAACCCTACTGCCAATAAAACCTTCCTGCGGTCACCTATATCAAAGGTGGCTAAAAGATCTTCGGTCTCTTTCAACCAATTCCTTGCCTCTACTAAAGTCTCGGTTCCAAAGAAATTCTTGCAACCCATCGCCTTAAAATCTTGGCAAATCTCGGCGAAGTCAATTTGAGGATGCTGAGGGGAAAGAGGAAGAGGAACATCAACTACCGGGGGAGGAGTAATATTTTCGGGGCCGGCTTCGGTCGCCCTAGCCTCCAAAAGTCTCCTATACCAAACAGGTACGTGTACTCCCTCCGGAATGGCAAAGTTGTCAGCCATACTGGGAACGAAGAAAAAGATAGATTCAGAATGGAGAAAAATGAAGGAATTTTGCTAATGGCTTTTTGGGGAATAGCCTTTAAAATAAACTAGACTTTTCTTTGGAAAATACTTTATACTTGGTTTTGAAAATAGTTTTTTTTCCAAAAGTTTTAAAAACCTTTTTATCCCTTCTCGTAAACCATATGCTCTGATACCAAATGTAACACCCCGCCTCCACTAGGGTCACTCGCAAAGGAATGCACTAGCTTTGGAGGGGCATTATTGGTAAACATGCATAATGAAATAGCAAGGCAGGACATTGCATATATATATGTAAATAAACAGAGTAAGTAAATAAAACAGCGGAAGATTTATAAACCATTTCAAAACACAAGTCTGGTACATCAAAATGTCAATTTCCCAAAATTACAAGTCTAGATAAATACATCATCTGATAAACTGAAAATACATAAGTGCTATCCCCAAATAAGAGTGATAAACCATAGCGGCTCAAGTCCAAAGCATACTTGAGCTATCCAAGGAAGCAGCTAAAATCCAAGCTAGGCTCCAGTATTCCCTCCCTGAGAACCTGGGGGGGGGGAACGGAAGAAAAGAGGCGAAAGAAAACAGGTCAGTCAAAAAGACTGAGTAAGCCCTGCTACGATCAGTCTATAAACTAATAAAGTTAACATCATGATGGAAACTGAGATGATCATAAATAACAACATACTGGCATGATAAATCAACTACAAGATAGATAGAGGTGTCATCGCATAAAACAAGGTTAAGTTTTTGCACCACGGTGTACTAGCAAACCAACATAACAGGTATTGATCCCTTGGCCCAAGCTTTTAACCCAATAACATGAAGTGACCTTAATATAAGGTCCAGCCCAACGGTCTAGTCGATCGGCTCCCTATAAACCTAACACGTCAAGTGTTGGTGTCCATATGGCCCACATATGGTTGTAGTTAGTCTGTGCTGGGTCCACCTTTGGGTGTATCAAGCCCTCGGGTGTTAACCCCGGACACTTAAGCAATAATGCACAGCCCTAACCTACTGGTACCCGTGCCTCGAGTTTGTCCAACATCGGACTACGTGCACGTCCGTAGCCCGCCGGACCCGCACCGCTGTACCACTCAGCCATCGTCCTTTTGGTCGCTTACATCCGTCCAGTAATCGTGCCCCGCCCTAGCCTAGCTTCTAGGGTTGTGAATGATACCAAACTGGGATTACTGTTAGAACAGACCACGTTGCTAGGGTTTTCCAAGAGGGTTAAGTGTGGTTTAACCCCTCACTAATCATGGATTAAATTACTTAAGTGTAACTAATAGTTCACCACTTAATCCCATTTAATCCCTCGAATTCCCAAATTGGTTAAGTATTAGTGGACCCTGACTTAACCCTAACCATGAGGCATTAATTAATTTAATGCACCTTAACCTCTCACATTAGACCTTGTTGTGGTTACTAGTTAGGCCGGGCGGGTCCGGGTAGGTTTACACCACAACTCAGGCTAACCTCGGGTTTTGGCACCACATGACCAACTTCTCACATTGGGTCCTATTGTTTGTAGCCACTAGTTAAGCCGGTCGGTTCCGGGTAGGATTACGCTACAAACTCAACCCAACCTCGAGTTGGCCACACTTATGTTTTCTAAGTGTCATGTCCACTTTATTTTCAAACCATAATTACAAGTCAACAAATACTTGGGTAGACCTAACTTAATAGGTAAATTCCCAAGGGGTAGACCTAACTTAATAGGTAAATTCCCAATCTTATATTTTCATGCATTTTAAGTCTCACCCAAACCCCCAACGTCATTCTATCGCTTACATATTCGTAATAACGCATAAAGGATAGGAAGAGGGAACTTGGCACAACATACATGATGAACTTGCTTATCACAACAAACATGCATAACATGTTAGACTTGCATAACTTAGCATAGTGAACTTGCATATTACCATAAACATGCATAACATGTTAAACTTGCATGACTTAGCATAGTGAACTTGCATATTACCATAAACATGCATAACATGTTAAACTTGCCTAACATGGCATAGGGAACTTGCATAAACATGCATAACTTGTCAAACATGCACAACTTGTCATTTTAAACTTGCATAACTTGTCAAACATGCATAACATGGCATAATGAACTTGCATGAACATACATAACTCATTTAACTTGCAAATCAAGGCATAGTGGACTTGCATACACATGCATAACTCATTTAACTTGCAAATCATGGCTTAGTAAACTTGCATAAACATGCATAACTCATTTAACTTGCAAATCAAGGCTTAGCAAACTTGCATAAACATGCATAACTCATTTAACTTGCAAATCAAGGCTTAGCAAACTTGCATAAACATGCATAACTCATTTAACTTGCAAATCAAGGCTTAGCAAACTTGCATAAACATGCATAACTCATTTAACTTGCAAATCAAGGCTTAGCAAACTTGCATAAACATGCATAACTCATTTAACTTGCAAATCAAGGCTTAGCAAACTTGCATAAACATGCATAACTCATTTAACTTGCAAATCAAGGCTTAGCAAACTTGCATAAACATGCATAACTCATTTAAACATACATAAATCCCAACTTGCATCACATATTAACTTTAGAGTTTCTAAAATGAAGGTAAGAGGGCTTACAACTATTATGAAGACACAAATCTCCTAATAAAGATTGAGAAGCCCTTTTTATGCAAGCATAAAACCCCAAAACAAAGCTCCAATAAGAAAACACCCAAAAACACTAGCTTAGCAAATAAAACTTGCAACTTGATGATGTATGCAAGCTAATGATCATTCATACAACTTAGAAATGATTGTATGAACATCAAAATCTTCATAGGAATGATTCATGAAGAGGGTGGAGGCCATGAGAGTTTTGATTTTGGCATAGTTTAGTTACTAGATTGAATAATGAGTGATTTAGGGTAGGTTAGGGTCTTATTTATAGATTAGGCTAGTGATTTGGACCATAGGATTAACCCTAGATTCAATTAGGTCCATTAGATCCCGGAACTCTCTAGAAACAGGCCACAAGAACCAACCCTAATCAGAAATGGTGCACCAGGCTAAACAGCCCGGGCACCCCCTGTCGACAGGGCTGTCGACAGGGCAGTCGACACCCTAGGGACCCTGTCGACATGCGGGTCCTGGCGGGATTTTTCCCGCCTTGGCCCAGCTGGCCCAATTCTTAGAATTTGAATCTGATTTTAAACCTTGAATTTTCTGAAAACTTTGACGGGCCATATCTGGGCCATACGGACTCCGTTTTTCGAAAACTCGGACTCTATTTCGCGTATTTTTCCGAGACGAACGCAATTGCATAGTCCGTTTCCCTTGATTCAGATTTTAGAATTAAATTCTGCCTCGATTTATGTTATAACAGGTTGTTGAAAATACGGGTTGTTACAAGATTGAAATATAATATGTCGCAGTGTATTATTTTACGAGGGGAAAATAACCATGTTCCCTGGGTTTATACTCAAGACAAAGGGCAGGGATTATCAAAACAAGTTTTAAGTTCGTACAGATGACGGAACAAATTTTGTAAACCATAAAAGGTGTGACCTTATACATGAAGCACGCACATGTCAAGGGATGGCCAATATTGCCAAGTTTTTTATGACCTTCTAATTGCACTCCAATTGGAAAATGATGTAGGCTTTTTTAGCTGGTCGTATGTGAATAAAACTATTAAGTTTATCATTGGGCTTTTCAATTTGTTTATTTTTAGAGTGCTACAAGGATTAGTTTGACAAATCATGTGTTTGTTGAAATTTATACCGAATTTAACAAAATACTAACCAAATTATTTCAATTTCAAATCATTGAAGAGAAAGAATTCAAAGGAGGATTGTCCCCAAAAGTGCTACTTCCATTATTGAGAACCAAGTCTGGCGGGAATGACTTGGTTGAGATTGTGAAAGAAAATGAAGAGTGGATAAATAAAACATTAAGAAATCATGGTGCAATATTACCAATAGGATTTGATGTTGCATTGGCCGATGATTTTTCAAGAGTGATTCAGGCATTTGGCTGGGATGAATTCTGCTATGAAGGCCTTGCTGATAGGACCAAGCCAGTCAACTAAGTTTACACTGCTAATGTTGTCCCTCTTAATTTACTATTCCATTCCATCATGAAATGTCCCAGGTATCTTATCGCTTTCCTGACTTTGTTGTTTCTTATATTCCTTTTTTTTCCATGTTGAGATATACATATACATACATACATACATACATATACATACATACACACACACACACATATATATACATATACATACATACATGTATGTATGTATACGATTACAGAAAAAATTGCACTGAAAATCACGTTCTTCTGCTTAACAGCACCACCAGAAAGGGAGTAGACTTCGATCACCCCCAGCGATGTAATTGTAGAGAAGCTAGAAGGGAAAAGGACAGAAGTCATAAAAAAATAAAACAAGATGGCATCATAATAAAACTCGGAACTGATGTTGCATTTCAAACTGATCTCTCAGATTGTACAAAAGGATCGCTGGTTTAGCAACTTATGCTCAAAACAGAAGACAGGCTTGAAGCAAAAAGAAGGCATAGCTAATTATTATCTTTATTATTATTATTCATATCACATATTGAATAGACTTTACATAAACAAGAATTGATTTGGTTTGCAGAGCAATGCAGATGATAGCAATGCTCAGTAAAATTCTACGAAGATGGGCTGATGGCTCAGCAGATTTCATATTTGGACTTGTAAAACCAATAAGAGAACTCTATGGTAAAAATGTTATGTTTCATAATATTTTACCATGAGTTAATGGATAGTGTTTTCAGAAATAGGTACAAAAACTCCACTTAAAAAATGCATGGTTTTGATCCAAGAATAATATTAAACAAAAAAGTAGCAAAGATGATTTCTAAAGAGGGTAACTTGATGCTCTTAGAAGGATGTCTTCTGTTTCAGTCAGTTTTACATAATTAGGGTCCTAGCTCATCTTTGGTTGTACTCAGTCTTCGTAGCTTCTGCCTTTTTTCTGGAATGTTGCATGGTCGACTATGTTAATTTGTTAGGAAACAGATTGTACTTTTTTATAGTGTGTTGGTTATCTGTTGTGCCTTATGCTTTTTTACTTTTCATTAAACGCTATAGAGAAGAAAAGTGGTTTGTTGTTGGCATTATGCCTGTAATCATAACAAGGTTTTGTTGTTGGGCCTGTTTATCTGGCATACTGTTTTATCGTGGCATGAGAGTTTTTCATCATATACATATATACATATATATATATATATACACACATACATATATATATACATATATATATTTATTTACCATGGCTTTGTTGTATAATACTTTAAAGAAAAAAGCATGCATACTGTTTATTTTACGTAAATATTACCAACCCGCTAATTATGTTTTCATTATATCTCAATCCGTATCCTTCATGCTAATCCTGATGTGTATGCTTCTGTTTCAGTTATGACTTTCAAACTTTGATAGTTTATATGATTTGTTTAAACATTTTATTCTCTGAAATAAAATTTAAAGACACATTCGCAAGAACGGTGATAAGTGTTCATTCTGTAACTAAGAATTCTCCTTACATTAGGAACTACAAAAAAAAAAAAAAAAAAAAAAAAATCACAATCTCATTATAACCAAGCGATTACATGCTACATGCATTCATCTTCCTAACTTAACGCAAGAAAATTAGAGTTAAAATATTCACTTCACATGTACTTGGCACAAACTCTAATTACACAATGTTGAAGGAGAAAATTTTGTAATTGTTTATCTAAAAGGAAGATGTTGTTTTGCTGTTAAATTTCTTGTTTATTTTTCGACAATAAGGGCCAGATTTTCTTAACAATGCACATTAATTCAACACTAAGGGTCGCATTTGTGAACCAAGTAGGAAGTCTGATTCTTCTGTGCTGTCTCAGATTTAGGGTTTAGGGGTATTTTACTCTCCTTAATTTCAACGTTACACTACCGCTTTATGTGTAAGTTGTACATTTGTCTTTGTATTATCATATCATTCAAAAGTAATAATACAAAACAATTTACACTTTCTATCATAGTACTAGAGCTCTTCACTGCCTGACGGCTTTCTGCACCATCACCTTATGAATGTTTAACCTTCTGTCTTTTCAGCGTTTTCATCATCATCGGAGAGGGTTCCCTTTTCAAGATTCATCGTGCAATTCTTGTCTCCAAGAAGGCTGTTCTTATCGGTCACATTGTGTCATCCTAAAGTTGATTCAAGATCAAACTTTGGTTGCATCAATCTCTTATCATCATCCAAAGCGTCTTTTGATTGTCCCTCAGTATTTCTACAATGGCCAACGAAGCATCCTCTCCTGTGTTTTCATCATCTGAAATAAAAACAGCGATTAATCCAAAAAAGTCACACTATTGCAACACAATTAGATGAAACAAATTTCTTGCTATGAAAATTTCAGATCACCACAACTCTAACTGGTTATGGGTTAAAAGAATATATCAACGACAATCTATTTCAGCCAATATGATCACTGACAGTACAGGGAATTACATTCAAAACAAAGACTTCACTTACTACAAACACGAAGATCGTTTACTATGTTCATGGCTTTTCTCCTCGATCATCCTCAACATTCTACCATAATTTATAGGTTGGAAGAGTGCTTAGGAAATTTGGGAATTAGTCAAACAAATCTTAAACACTCAGTCACAAGCAAGAATTATGTTTTATAAGCAATAGTTAAATGCTATAAGCAAAGATTCGTGAACATCTAACCAAGATAGAGACTCTGTGTGACTTACTTAATGTTGAGGGGCCCAAAGTCACTGATGTTGATCAAGTTCTGACAATTTTGAATGGTCTTCACAACGAATATAAATCCATCGTCACCATGATATCCTCTCAACCAATTACTCCATCAATTCAACATGTGCATTCAACCTTGGTAGAACATGCATGAATGCAGAATAAATGTCAAGAAAGCAAAATGTGGTGACTATACTGTAGAGTATGCTTCTTCTACCAAAATCAAGAATCAAGAAAGGTCACAATTCAGCAAAAATAATCAAAATAACCAAAGGATTAATCAAAGGAATAAAGGCAGAGGAAGGGGAAGGTCAAAAAATTCAAATAGGATCAGATGCCATATTTGTGAGAAATTCGGTCACACTACCAACAAGTGCTATTTAAGATTTGATCAGAGTTTCACTACAACAAACCAACCTTAATTTTATAACATTTAAAAACCGCTGTAAAAACTTTCTGCAGTGATTCTATAAATGTCATAGATCAAGATGTTGTAAAAAGTCTGGCAGATACTATAGCGTGTGATACTTGCAATGAAAACGTACTTTTATTGTCATCTTAAACATGGCCATATTGGTGCAACTGCTTTTCTATAGCATTTTGAAACGTGCTATAGAACTTTTATAATGTCATTTGATTGCTATAATATGTTGACATGTCATATTACTATAGCATCCGAACATGCTATGGAACCATCATATCAAGCTTTTATGATGCATTGAAATACTATAGAAAATTCATTATTATCTATCGTAGCATCGTTTTATTGCTATGAAAACTATTTACTTCTTGCAAAATATTTTGTATAGCACTAGCATAATGATAAAGTATAACAAAGCTGTAACAATTTTGCTTTACATTGCATAGTTAGAATGTTGTAGAAAAAGTTTTTGTTGCACATTTTTGCTCAGAATGTTTACAACAATCTCAGCTAGAACTAACAATATATACAACTCACACACGACAGAACAAAAAATAACATCTACAATTATACACACATAACACTACATGGACGGATCACTCACAAAGGACACTCACAAAAACTAGAATAAACAATGCAGAACTTCATCTCGAACAGGCATTAATATCCTTCAGTATTCTACCATGTATAACAGTGTATAACTGATTTGCATTCATCTCTCCTATACCAAACACTCTACAATTCCTCTCTGTCCATACTGCATAAACAAATCTCTTCAACATCTTCAGTAGCAATTTTGTTCTGTTTGACTTCCATCGAGTAGCTTTAAAGATGTTAAACCATTCAACAAAGCTTGAATTCGATGGCCTATGAAAGCCACCATTTGCCAAAATCCTACTCCACACTAGATGTACAAAAGAGCATTCAAAGAATAAGCGTACATTCGTTTCAGCCTCATATTTTCATAGGACACACAAATTAACTAAGCCAGTAGTGTAGAGTTTGTCCTTAGTATTCTAGGCATTAGCCATCACTTCCCATAGAAGAAGATTTTCTTTAGCAAAGCTACCAACATTCCAAATTCTACATGACCAAGCAAAAAATTGCCTACCTTTTTTCATTAGTTTGTACACATGCTTAACAGAGTGTAATTTCCCTTTCCACATAATTGCACTATCTCCATTAGCTTTGAAGTTTGCAGAAATATCCCTCCACAATTCTCTTAAAACGGTAGAGCTAGAATATGGCAACACGGTTGACCATCTTGCATATAGTCATCAATCACAACATTTTCTGGAATTCTTGAATTCACTCTCAAATTATAATCCACTACCTCATTCAATATCAAACCAGATTTAGCCCATGGGTCCTTCTAGAAAGACACTTCATCCGTTTTCCTGTAATTATAATGAATGGAAGGCAGGAAAGTTTCTCTAAGATTTAAGATACTTCTCCAGCTCCAACTCGAATTATGTGGTATAGGCATTATCAAGAATTCCTGTAATTATGATGAACTCATTGTGACCATAAGCATTTTTCATTAGAAAAAGTTTATCAAAATAAACTGATATTGCTGCTTTATTCCACAAAGGTACATTAGTTATACCAAGACCACAATATTCCTTATCATCATATAGTTTATGGAAAGCTACAAGTACCATTTTCTTCGAGAAAGGATCACCATGCCATAGGAATTTGTTAATTGCACTAGTAATCATACTAATGAGTTTAACATGCAGAATATATTATCTGGTCCAATATATGGTCATTGCTACTGCAACAGATTGCACTATAGTAAGTGTACCAACTTGTGAAAGTTTGTAACTAGGTCATTGTTGTAATTTGCTGATTATCTTCTCAAATAAAGGCATACACTTTTCCTTTGTTATTCTTGAACAAATAAGGGGAAGTCCTAAGTAAAAAGAATTTGTATGTAGGCAATTCCAACAAACCAGAGCATCTAATAATCTCCTCTCTTTTTTATCAATTGACAGACCAACAATCATATTTTGAGACTTGTTCACATTTATTTGAAGACCAGCTATGGTGTAAAACTTATTTAGAGTAGATAGAATGCATTGTATATTATATGAAGAGAAGGCTTTGTAAAAATAAGTAAATCATCAGTGAAAAGAAAATAGGTGATCATAGGTACTTTACAACCTAGGATGTGAATCCAAATTTCCTTCCTCAATTTGTTGAATTAGCAGAGTAAAAGCTCCATAACTGTAATAAAAAGATAGGCTGAAATTTGATCTCCTTACCAAACTCCTTGTATACCCTTAAAGTAACCATGTAGACTGACACTTCTTGATATTCCATGCTAAAAAATGTTCTAGGTAATTCATTCGGGACATTACTGCTAATACTGAATACCATGAAATCGAGTCAAAAGACTTCCTTATGTCCAACTTTAACATACACCTTAGGGAGATATTCTTTCTATTATAACCACATAACAACTCCTGAGTAATTAGAATTTTATCACTAATTGATCTACCATTTACAAAAGAAGATTGATTTGCATATATAATAAAGGGTAATACCACTTGCAGTCTATTAGCAAATATCTTAGAAATCACTTTGAATAAAACATTAGAGAAGGAGATTGGTCTAAATTTAGAATCAGATGAGAGGTTCTCCACTTTTGAAATCAAAGATATTGAAGTAGTTGGTAAACTTGGTGGCAGATAATTATGCATGAAAAAGTACTGAATAGCATTAACAGTATCTTCACCTATAACAGAGCAACATTGTTGCGAAAAGAATGCATTATACCTATGAGGACCCCCACAACTAGTAGCATCCAAACTGAAACTGTTGCCTTTATTTCATCCTTTGCAACCTCATTAATAATATTATGTGACTATGCAAGTGTAAGTGATGGAAGACTAACATGAAAAAGAGGCTTAACATCAATTTGATAAGCGTTTGGAGAAGCCAAAATCGAAGAGAAACATTTGATAAAAGCATCATTAATACCATCAACACTGGTCTATAATTCACCGTTCATATAGTTGATAATAAAAATAGAATCTATGAGCTTCTTAATCTTGATAAAATTGTGGTAATACTTAGTGTTCCTATCAGCATCTACTTCTTTCCTCAAATATGAAGTCTGCCTTATAGCTTGTAATTCCATATCCAATACATTTTTCAGTTTATTCTTCAAATCTGATTTAGCCTTCTGAAGATAAATGTCATAGGGATTCCTGTGAATAGCCTCTTGAACTTTGACTAAATCTTCCCTAACAGAAGTTGATAGTTTGGAGCCTTTACCAAAATTATACGAGGACCATGCTCTTAGATGAAACTTAAGAACCCTCTGCTTAAATAAAAGTGAATTCAAAGGGTTACTTGAAGACTGATTAGACCAAACCTGCAAGAAAATTTTAGAAAAATCTGCATGTTTTAACTAAAAATTTAAAATTTAAAAGAGATCTTACCCTTGCCAACAACATCACTAATACCCCATTGAAAAAGCAAAGGACAGAGATGAGATAAAGATGATGGAATGATTTGATAAAAGATCTGGGCCGAAGATTTAGAAATTGAGAATTAGTAAAGATGTGATCAATTTTGCAAAGAGTTGGATTACCTGATCTACTATAATTAGACCAACTGAAATTCAAACCAAACCTATTGATTGGAATGAGATTAGATTTAATGATTGTTTGGTTTAGAGGAGCAATATCGTTAACAGATAAAGAACAACAACCATATTTTTGATGACATGAGAACATACAGTTGAAATCTCCTCCAATAATCTATGGCACATTAGCAGAATTAAGCCAATGAATATGATCAAGAAAAGATTGCTTTAAGGAGATAACACTGTGGGCATAAACCGAAGTCAATAAAATTGAGAATATAAAGGAATATGTATACAGTAATAGTTAATGAATTGGTCAGACATAGATTTTTTTGAAAGAACGAAAAAACTAGGGTTCCATAAAGTCAACAACCTGCCAAAACTTGCCCCTACCAAATTATGATCGTAATTCCAACATGATGATACGAAAGCAGTTAACCTATCAGTTGAAATCATATCCAGTTTTGTTTATGATTGACACATTAACTGGATATTATTATCTCTAATAAAATAATTAATTTCACCTTACATTGAGGGCATATTAGCACCTCTGATATCCCGAAATGCAATATTGTTCATCATTTAAATTATAGAGAATTAAGGAGAGTGGATGGATTCCTCCTGATATGTCTTAACGAAGAGATCTTATTATTATTAGATGGTTACACCTCATCAGGCCTGAAATCTTTACCTTCATTCAAATCTTTAGATTCAACAGATTTACCTTTTTAGGTTTTGGATTTCTTCCTACCACTCATAGATGTATTAGCATTTGATTTGGATGAAGAGGCTAACAATGAAGGAGGAAGTATGACATGAGGAAGAGGAGACAAATGAGAGTAAGGAGAAGATGAAGTTGCCGCAGAAGAATTTTCCAAAGCATTAATAGAAGAGGATGGAGGAATTTAAAACTGAAAGAAGTTGAACACGACATATTGTTGACTGAAGAGAAAGAGGATGATGCAAGTGATGAATTAGTAAGTGAGGAGTTACAATGAGAATCATCCAAATTGGAGAGATAGGACTGTATTGAAAAGGGATTATGGACACGAAACTCATTCTCCACAACATCTTTTAGCATAGTATATTGCCCATAATTATCATTTATCATAGTATCTTCTTCAAAATTACCATCACCATTGTTCACTACTTTGCCTTGATTAATAGACTAACCATCCTTAGTTACATCTTGCTTATTAGATACTATATCACCAACGTTACTTTCCTCTGCTACAAAACTATTCTTATTACCAACTACGTCACCAAGGTCATTCATCCCATCATTATTAATATCATTTTCTTTTTTCTCCATACTTTTTTCTTCTTTGATACTACATCTTTCCAACCCCTCTGATTGTCTTCTATTTGAGCCTTACTTCTAAACTGCCTTATAGATTTGAGATCACACTTAGCAGTTTCATGTCCAAAAATCTTGCAATATGTACAAATTCGTGGCCTCGAGTCATAAGAAATCATAACTGAAGGACAATTCTCACCTAAACTTTCCACTTCAATAAACTCAGGCAGTTCAAGCTCTATGGAAATCTCAACTAGTGCTTTGGCATATTTTAATCTCTGCATCTTTTCTGCACTTTCATAAAAACATATATTTGAGCCTTACTTCTAAACTGCCTTATAAATTTGAGATCACACTTAGCAGTTTCATGTCCAAAAATCGTGCAATATGTACAAATTCGTAGCCTCTAGTCATAAGAAATCATAACTGAAGGAAAATTCTCACCTGAAATTTCCACTTCAATAAACTCAAGCAATTCAAGCTCTAGGGAAATCTCAACTAATGCTTCGACATATTTTAATCTCTGCATCTTTTCCGTACTTTCATCAAAACATATTTATTTTCCCACATGACATGCCAAACAATTATCCAACAAGAGTCCAGAGTATTAAAGGAATTTTATGGAAATGAATCCACACTGGAACCCTTCTGATTTGTGCCTGAGGTCTACCTATTGTAACAACCCGAATTTCTGTAGCAGGTTAAAACCATAAATCAAGGCAGAATTAATTTTTAAAATAAGAATCAAGAGAAACGGGTTACGCCACTGCGTTCGCCTCGAAATTCTGCTTGGAAACGAGTCTGAGTTTTCAAAAATCGGAGTCCGTATGAGGGAGATATGACCCTCCGAAGTTTCAGGAATTTTCAGAATCAAAAACAGCTCGAAATTCGAATTTGAAATTCGAATTCAAACCCCAGAACAGGCTGGGCAGGAAAATTCCCGCCCATGGACCAGGTTGACCTGGGGGTCGACCATAGTGTTGACCTCCCAGGGACCAGGTCGACCATAGTGTCGACCTGAGCCTCCCGAACCCACTTTTTGAACTAGATGCATTCTGATGTATTTAGACTCGTTTTCTGTCCAGATTCGTCTGCCTAATCCTATATAAACAGCAATCTAGCCTCATTTTCTTTACACCATTCTTCTCTAACCTTATGCTGCTTAAATTATTGATGGACATGGCTTCTTCTTCCTCCTCTAAATTAAATTAATTAAATTAAAACGCGAAGACTATTACTTGAAGACTATGGCTAGGAATTGCATATTTGGGGATTTGCTTCTACAATCAAATCAGAATTCATCGATTCAGCAATTCGACGACAAGTTTATAGATTCAACTTCTGCATCTCAATTTCTTAGACCACGATCTGTATGTTCAAGTTACTTTCAGATAAAAACTGTAAACTTAATATCCATGTTGTAAATTGGAATTGGATCTATGTATGATAACTAATTCATATCTATTCTTGTTCATCCTGGATCTTGACTTTCGTGAATATTGCTTTGGGCCTATTCATGTTGTAAATCAAACTCTTTCATGACTATAACCTTGACATGCCTATGACGTTGAAACTATTGTTAATGGCCTAAGACTATGCCTGTGCCTATGACTGTGAACATAAGACTATGCCTCTGCCTATGACTGTGAACATAAGACTATGCCTGTGCCTATGACTGTGAACAAAAGACTATGCCTGTGCCTATGACTGTAAACATAAGACTATGCCTATGCCTATGACGGTGAACGTAAGACTGTTGCCTATGACTATGACAAGGACAATTGTGGCTAATCACCTATGACTCTTGACTATGAGAATTATTACCTATGATTATGAACATAAGGTTATTATCTATGACCATGACTTTGAAACTATTACTGTTAATTGCCTATGACTATTGCCTAGAACTATTTTGGATAATTAACCATGACTATTGTGATTAATCGCTTAGGGTTCTTAATTATGAGATTTCTACCTATGACCATGACTATGACTACTGGGGTTAATTACCTGAGACTATTATAGTTGATTGTTCATGCCCATAGTTGAAACCCATGTTGTATATCGAATTTGCAGTTTGTTGGATCTCATACCTAGGGTGTGACTTGCTTAGTTTATTCGCTATTATGTACACCGAAACCATTGGATCCATTATCCTTGTATTTGGCTTGCTTTCGCATGCCTATTCTTTTATGTCAACTTTTATCATGACTATCGCCTTATCCTGCTAGATTTGAAATCCTATATGACAGTGATGTTGTAACCAATTATCTCAAGTTATATCATGCTAGTCTTGTAACCCTTTTTATCGCTTTATGCTCGTCCCTTTGGCCTATCATAGTTTTGATGTTATTCCCTTCATTTATAGATTTGGATTTATTTGTAGTATGGATAGATTCACGTTTACGTGTGATGGGAATACGATTTGGGTAGATTAGGCAAAACATGAATTGGTTACGAACATGAATTATGAACTTGATAATAGACAAAACTTGAAAAAATGAACATTGTTATAACTTGAATCTGGATGTGGACATGAAACTTATCCTTGAAACTTGACACGAATTTGACATGAATATTGAACATGGACATGACACTAGAATGGACATGAAAATGGCCAACTCGAGGTTGGGTTGAGTTTGCAGTGTAAATCTGCCAGGAACCACCCGGCAAATCCAGTGACTGCAAACAATAGGATCCAATGTGAGTAATTGGTCATATCGCGCTTGATACCCGAGGTTAGACCGAGTTGTGGTGTAAATCTGCCCGGAACCGCCCAGCATATCCAGTGACCACAACAACAGGTCTAATGTGAGATGTTGGGGTGCATTAATGAATTAATACCACATGATAGGGTTAAGTCATGAACATGAAAGACAACACTTAACCAACTTGAGACATGATTTGATAGGGTTAAGTCATGAACCGCTTGAATATACTTAACCAATTTGACACGATGATTTGATAGGGTTAAGTCATGAACCGCTTGAATATACTTAACCAATTTGACACATGATTCGTAGGGCTAAGTCATGAACTTGAATGACAACACTTAGCCAATTTGACATGACACGTAGGCGGGTTAAGTCACGAACTTGAATGACAACACTTAACCAACTGGACATGCTAGACTGATGGGGTTAAGTCTCGAATTTAAATGACAACACTTAACCTACTGGACGGAAACCCTAGTTACGCGGTCCTTTTCAGCAGTAACCCACTTGGATGTATCACGATTCCCTGGGACTAGGCAGGGTGGGGCACGATTACTGGGCTGATTGTAAGCGACCAGAACGACGGCTGAGTAGGTGCGCCATTGTAGGTTCAGGCGGACTATGGTCGTGCACGTAGTCCGGAGTTGAAAAAGCAGGCATTGGGCACCAGTAGGTTTACACTGTGCGTGCTTGATTCGTGTCGGTGGTTGGCACCCTAGGGCTTGATACACCCTATGGTGGACCTAGCACAGGTAACTACATTTGTGATAGGGTCGTATGACACAGACACATGACGAGCTAGAACTTGTAGGGAGCCGATCGATTAATAGATCGTTTCGTAGGACCAAGTAATGGGGCATTTCATGATATTGGGCAAGGGATCATTTCATAGTTAATACATGACACGGGTTGGGTTACTAGTACAGGTGGTAAAGGCCCATTTCTGTCTCTGTTTCTGTTAGGGAGATAAAAGCCCATTACTATTTCTGTAAAGATCACCCTGTTTCTGTTTCCGTTTCTGTTTGGACATTAGGATAACACCTAATTCTGTTATACTAGTACTGGTGCAGAGAATGTTAAACATGCGATGCTATACATAGTTTATCTGGTTAGCATAATTTATCTTGCTATACGTAGTTTATCTGGTTAGCATAGTTTATCTTGTTATCTTAGTTTAACTTGCCTATCTTGTCATCACCCTTATGTTTACTTTCAGTTTATACATGTCATGTTATCTTTATTTGTTTCTATGCTGAAAGTCACTAGGACTTACCAGTCTTTATGACTGACCCATTTTCTTTCGCCTCTTTTTCTTCCGTTCCCCCCCGGTTCTCAGGGAGGAAACACTACTACTTAGTTTGGACTTCTTTCTGCTTCAAGATCATCATATATGGCTTCGACCTTTCTTGGCTATGGCTGCTTTACCGTTTTACTTGGGGAATGATTTATGACTATGGTTTTATGCTTCTTTACTATTGCAAGACAGATTTTGATGTAATGAATTTAATAGCATTTTGATGTAAAAGGCTTTAGACCTTTCTAGATTTTAAAGCAATGAAACTTGGTTCTTCTTCCGCTGTTTTATATGTTCTATCTTGTAATATTTCTATGTATGTTTACTTAGATAATGCTCCACCAAAGCTAGTGCATTCCCTTTGTGAGTTATCCTAGCGGAGGTGGGGTGTTACACCTATCGATGGATCCCAACGGTTATAATGAACATTCCACCCTTAATAAAAATTGGGTTAAATTGCAAGATCTTATCTCTACCCGATCATTAGAAATCTTAAAGTAAAAATTAACATCGATAGATTTTATACTAACCTCATCATTTAACCTCCAGTATCTATTTAAGAAATTTACTATTGTAAGGTATAACAAACTACCATCAAAAAAGAAACCAACCAAGTGATTATTCCAGTATTTCATATGCTGGTTTTTAACCAGATCTGGAAGCTCCTTTAGCACTCCATCCTTAGCAATATCAAAGTGAATCAGTTTAAAAACTCTAGCATTTCAGGGAAGAGATTTGAAAAGTGATAGGAAGTCTGATTTAACACAAGGATGATTGGTAGAAGTGTTCGATGAATTGATAGTGGAATTATTGGACGAATTGATATTAGAATTGAATTTGTAGTATTAGATATATTGATATTATACGGATTGAAGATCGATGGATTCACATTGTCATTAGCAGCAACAGAAGTGTTATTACTGAATTAGCTCCGAAACAGGTTGATGGTGATGGGGCATCTGATCGTCACATACAAAGGGAAGTAATCCATAAGCAGAAGCTGAAAACAGGGTAAAATAGAGAGCCAAAGAGAGACATCCGGAAGGGTAAGCAACTGGCACCCTCAATAAAAAAAGGAACCTCAAAATACAGCAGGAAGAGAAATTATCGGTAGGGTAGTTCTAGTAGGAAAGATAACCAGCAAGAAGTCATCAGAAGTCGGGAGCTAACAAAGAGGAAAAATAAAGGACATCACAATCCGAGACCCAGAAGGACGAAAGGGTCGTACGATAAGATACGGGAGCACCAAGAGCATAAAAATTCAGACATAAGGAAATTTTCCGGGAGCCATCTCCCTAAACCTCAACCAAGTAGTCACCGAGAAGTCACTTTAGTAAGCAACTAATAAGGTACCGAAAGCATCCTGTCGGGAGACCGAAATACATTTCAGAGGTCTACTGAAGAGCAAGACAAAACCTTGGAAAAAGACAAGTTATCCACACTAATTCACCTGGTGTCGACATCGGTAGGAGTGGCAAACCCAATAACGATTCACTTGGATCAAGAAGACAAGCTCAACAAAGTTTTAGTAGCAAGACCGAAAGTCTATATCCGGAAGCTCATACCCGGAAAGCAAATATCCGGAAGCATATAGCCTTCTCAAAGATATCCGTACCGACAAGCTCGGTATTGATACGAAGAAGATAAGAGCAACATTGAGGAGAAACTCCAAGGACCGTGATCATCCTTCTAAGAGCCAGAACTGGCACCTTAAAAGCAATAAGCAAAGCCAAAAGAGTAGTGGAAAGCTAAAGCACCAGGAACCAAAGGGAAAGGCAACCGATAGGGGCTTCTGCTGGCCCAATGACAAAAAGGGGTCTGATTTGTTTATAAATAAGACCCTAGGGTCTCATTTTTCGGGGATTTTTCTCATTCTCATTCTTGTATTCTTTTTCTCTAGAGTAAAACCTAATTTCTAAATCAAATTGGGGATTTCAGTTGTAGTCACTTGTGTATTCCAAATCAAAGATCAATGAAGAGTAGATCAACACTTCGTACATTCCCTTATGAGTTTCTTGTTTAATTTATTACCTGTCACAAATGCAACATGTTATTTGCTTTCTATATGCAAACAAACTCCTACCCAAGCCTAGACCCCTTTCACAATGTTAGTGTGGAAACCCTTCCTACATGCTGTTTAGCCATTATCGAGGGTTGCACTTAGGGAACCATTGTCCCAAGATAATTGTTGGTTCTTGAGCCGGTTAAGCATGATGCTCACCCTCATTGAGGGTAGAGTAACTAATCTTTTAGGCTCTGAACCTTGATATCTAGGAAATGGTGAACTAACCCAAACCCGTGAAAGCTAAATAAACTCATTTTCCCCTTAAGTCCACTTCCGTAGACCTATCTCCGCTGTTGATGAAAAATATCGTTAACATTTTGGCACTAAAAGGAGGGCTTGAACCTCCGACCTTGTGGTTAATAGCCACATATCTAACTGTGTTGTTCCTTCCGAGGTTGGACTAAGCTTTGAAGAAGCAAAATTATGGGCCAAACGTCCAAACGAGAGTCTTTTGGATCTCAAATGTCCATGTTAGGTACTACTGACCCAAGATTGATCGAAAAATAAAGGTTAAGAATGGAAGCCTTGCGAATAATTAAGCGAAAAAGGGAAGTAGAGAAATACGATTCTAGTTATTGGAGCAGTGGCCCTTCCTACATAAAACAGGCGTTAGCCTTTCCTCTAAATGGCTCTACATCAAAGGATTGTAGCATCTTCTCTCATATAAGAAAAGTTCTCCACAAACAAATCGAAGGGATGGTGTTCGAACAAGAAATAACAGATGATTTCAACCGCTTCATTTCCAAATAGTCTAAAAGGATAA
This sequence comes from Allium sativum, assembly GCA_030737875.1. Lineage (NCBI taxonomy): Eukaryota > Viridiplantae > Streptophyta > Magnoliopsida > Asparagales > Amaryllidaceae > Allium > Allium sativum. The sequence continues at coordinate 166,681,850 of CM060909.1, forward strand.
CACTCCAATCTCAGCCTATCTTAGAAAGAGGAAATAAGGATATGAGTGAAGCAATAAGGTTCAGTCCAAGAAGGTCTAATTCCCAACAACAAGAAAGAAGTTTACACCAAGACTACCTAAATACCATCAATGGAAAATATTAATTTACTAACCAAACACGAACTCAATTATTGGTCATCTACAAATAAAGAAGCCCATGTATGAAAGGTAATTGGGAAGGCCTTACTATCACTATCACATGAATGGAAATGAAACTAACCACTGCAGAATTCTCGAAGGGATGATCATTAAGTTCTTCAATCAGGACCCACTACAAGAATTTGTGAAAGGATCAGATCAAGTTTAATAAGATCCTTGGGAAAAGGATTATTTACATAACTAAGGGTGTGGAAACCCTCTCCAGAACTCTAAATAACCCAAGGTGCATTAAATCAAAAAGGGGTAAAAACCCTTGTCACCGCCGAGTCAGCCAAGGCAAGGCACCTCCAAGAGGGGGTGGTGTGTAAGCCTTTCTCCTTGCCCATATAAGAAAGGGCCAGGTTAAAGCATCGAAAGCGTAAGCCTCCGACCCACACCGGAAACGGTTGTGATGGAGCATCTAATTAGCACGCTCTGCCTCTTCTCGAAGAAGAGTACGCTCTTCCTCTGTTATGAACTAAGAACGTCCTACCTCTTCTTGCAAAAGAGCACGTCCTACCTCTGCTTATGTTCAGCGTTACCCACAAAGGGGAACGCAAACCCCTATCATCGCATACGATGGTCAGGATAGGCCACCCCTTGGATGAGGGTAGGGCATAAGCCTCTGTCACCGCCTACGATGGCCTGGGTAGAGCATCAAAAGAGTAAGCCTTAATTCTACGTCTAAGATGACCCATTTTAAGCATCTAAGACCTTATCATCAATCACGATGGTCAGGATAAGGCGCCTCCTGGAGGGAGGTCGGGTAAGTCCTTGGGCCCTGCTTGTGGATAAGCTAGCCAAGCGCACTGGACATACAGGCCCAGAGAGTGGTCAACAAAGCACGTACATCCTCTACTTTGACGATAAAGAGCCCAGGGAGTGGCTCAAGAAGCACGTACACCCTTTGCTTCACAAATCACATCAAAAAGGGGAAACACAACTAATTACCATAAATGGGTTTTTGGTCTTCTAATAAATGTCCGAATGTGGGTTAGTTCGGGGCTTCTATTAAATACCTGAATCTGGGTCGATTCGGATCTCAATTACTGCCGGAAGGGAATTCCCGATCCTAACTTAATACCCGAGTCTGGGTTGACTCAAATGCCAATTACTGCCGGAAGTGAGTTCCCGATCTTATCATAAATGCCTGAATCTGGGTCGATTAAGAAGCCTAAATATTAGCAAGAAGAAGATATTTGGCCTTCTCAATAATCCAAAGTTAATTTTGAACCAGACTTCTATTACTAACGGAGGCGGATCTGGTCTTACACCTTTGTCCAATAGACGGGCCAAAACTCTATTGCTATCAGAAGGTGGTTTCTGGAAAGCTATCCTCAATACCCTAGTCTAGATCACGTCCTTAAGAAAGGAGCATACGATTAACTTAATAGCTGGAGCCTATTACTCAAGAGGCCATTAAGCAAGGGTAAAGGCCTTTGATGCTGCTAAGTGAGATTTCCTTAAATCTTGCGTACATTAAGTCTTTGTTCAATGAATCACACTACAACAAAACGACCATATTACAACGGTGGAACACCGTTGTAATATACGTTTTACAACGGTGGGCTAACCGTCGTGTATTAAGAAGTTGTAATAGACTGTAATCTTTTACAACTTTTTTGCACCATTGCAACACCGTTGTAATATGTATATTTTACAACTTTTTTCCACCGTTGTAATAAACTTTATTACAACTTTTATACACAGTTGTTATAATTTTTACAACTTTTTATAACCTAATATATTTTATTATAACTATTATTTTACAATTGTAATATATCCACAAATTATATACATATTACTGATAAAATAATTCATTCCTGAACATATTATCTATAAAACTTAAGATATCAAACAAACTTAAAACATGAACCAAAATAATTTATTAATATTTTCAAACTCTCATCATTTTTTTTACATAACACGCTTACAAAACACAATACATACAGTTCAACACTTCAATTGGGTACACAAGATCAATGGCATCAATCGAAGATGATTCTGACCTAACTTGATTAGTAGCAATATGAGAATTGTCCAGAGAGGCAATATGAGAATTGATTAGCAGCAATATAATCTACCTGCGGTACCAGAAGAAAACAATATTCATTATTATTGCAAATCTGAAGCGAGGGTACTAGAAATCAACCTCGGAAACCCACTTACCTGCGGAAACAGAACTACAAACATATTATAGTGTAAATATCAAATATGATAGGGAAAAAACTGAATGAAATATTTTATAAAGTTCAAATGAAGTCTATCAAAAATAGTTAAAATTAAGTGTTTGAATGCATGTACAATGCTTAAAGTGCTTTTTACCATTAATTTTTTGTGGTACTGTTATTATCATCAAGAATGAAACGATTTGATGTTAAACAATATGTTTTTGTTTGTCTTTGTAGTTACTAATCGGTAGCATGTATAATAATACTTTAATATTCATCAACAATTTGCGAATATAAACATTCATATTTAAAAAAAAATGACTTAGATTTCTGATGTGAATATGACACGCATTCACAAATATTTAGGCCTATTTACACAACTCATTCAATCAAAGCACTACAGTTTGTAATTAAATGATAATGAATTCTAGCGATTTCGCCTTGTGTGGTCAATCAAAGATTCAACAGTTTATTTATTTATTTTAAATTCAACTGAGCAGCATGTAGAACGGGGACGTAGATAAGAAAATACAAGACTAGGAATATAGACAATGGAACTGATGAAACAAAGACAAGTGTGGCAGCAATAGTTCTATAAATGATAGAAATAACAATTTGCAGCAATGGGTATTGGAGCAGTTTAGTAGTGTGAGAAAAAGGCATCAATCAAACACTAGTCCTGAGTACGATGTACCATTTGGAAACATGAAAACATTACCGTGTAGAGGCAGTAAAAAATGTTCATGTCCTAAAATTATACATCTCCTCACCATTTCCTTTCCAACAAGCAGAGAAATGGCACGATCAATTCCCATTCCCATAATTTGTTTTTCGCTTTCAAACTATCGTCACTACCAGCCACTCCACACCTAAAAGACCCTACTGGAATTACTTCATCATCAGCAACTGACGCAACATCAATTTCATCAGCATCCACCACTTACAGATATCGCTCACATCGCTTCAAATCCGATTTTTTTGCATTCCATAACCACCACCCTACTTCACTACACAACATACGACTCCTACTCCTCCTTCGATCACACTACTCACATTACTGCTCCTACAATGTCAACCAAACACCACACCAAAACAATCAACCTGCACCGTAGCGACCAATCATAACATCATATCGTCTTCTCCCTCCACTATCCTCTGCTTGAAACCCTCCCAATCATCCGCTGCAACCTGCCTGAACCACTGCCAAACCCAACATCACCTTCTTGCCCCTTTCCAAAACTAGTACAAACCAACTGTTACCTCTACAAACCGCTTCATCGCACCAAACAACGACTGCCAAATCCAAAACTCGCAAACCGCACACGCACCATCACATCCAAAACAGTTGGAACAACAATTTCCACTACCGGAATCTTCCCTCTGCCATCTTCTCCTTCTATGCAACTACGACCTCTCCTAAATAATCTGACTTCATTGCAACCGCCACAAAGAACCGCGACCTCCGTGCACTCCTATAAATTGGTGCCAACTAAAACTCTTTCCTCCATCTTAGTTAATTTACTAAGCCAGAGATTTAGATAACAGTTTCTGAATTGGAAACTGTTGCAACTGAGGCAACCCTCAGCTGTTGCAAATGCATTTAGGAGAAATATGATGAAAAGTAATGTGAAGAGGAGTGTACGAGTTATACACATTGCAAATATCAGTTGTGTACTATACTATTGTTTTTTTTATTAGAAAACCATTCGCAGTTTCTAATCTTCACTAATACACATTCATGTGCGCAATTGTAGCTAACAAAAGTTACATTCTTAGTCCTAGACAACTTCCTTACCATTTTGCTCACTTTTAAAATTTCTGATGCATAGTCCTTAATTTAATTTAACCTGACCTAGAATAATTTTCTGGCATCAGTTTTCAAGATCATAAAAATATATCACCCATCCACAACTAAAACATAATGGCTACCAAGAGTTTAAACTAAACTTTAACAAACTAATGAATTTAAGGAACATTATTGTATATGTGCTGATAGACTGAAAAGCCAGGACAAGATAAAGTGTATCAAATCATTGTGCATGTCAAAGCACTAGAATTCAAACACGGAAAGTAATAACTGTGAAACCTTGAAGATGAAGAAAGTATAACCCAGAAATGCTTAAAGTTGTTATTTAGACATGGTCGCATATTCTAAATAAAGTTAGAAATTGTTTACCAAAAAATATGAAAATAGTTGGTTAACAGAAATAAGCGAACCAAGATAACATGAAAAAAAAAGCGGCTTACCTGAAGAATCTTCATAGGTAATGGATGAGCAGATCCTTCAAACAGAGCCCCTATAACCATCAATGCTGTTGCTGACTGTATAAATAGACATGGAAACAAATCAATTATTAAATAACATATTATGTAGTCCAACTCATTACATCAAGCGACACATAACCAACTTTGAAGAGTTTAAGTCTTTAACAATTTCAAAATTAATGGTATCAAATATGAAGGATTATGTTACAAATACACATATAATATTAGCAGATTAAGCAATCTAGAACACGAAACTTAACTGTAGAAGAAGACTCAAGTCACTCAACATCTCTTTTAATGCTCGGGGTGTCAGCCACAATATTCAGGTGATTGCTCTTAAGCTCGTTGGATGGATTAGGTGCAAATGCACAAAGAACCTTACGTTTTTTAGAACAGGGAGACGAAACGATGCAGAAAAACATAAAACGTCGGTATGAGGATTTCATTTTCTTTATTGTCATCATCTTTGCTTGTGAGTTATTGTTTTCTAAAAGTCAAGAATCTTAACACTGAATCATACAGAAGAAAAAATACACTTTTTTGTGAAGTTGGGTCGCTATAAAATAAATAAATTTTAGGATTACAAATTTATAGTTGGATTTTATTATTACTTCCTAACAAACACGCTTACCTTGCTTCAATTAACATAATTATTATTGTTTATACTTTATAAGCAGTTGTTATGAACATTCATAGTCAACTTATATAATCTATTTTAACGTTCTTTTCAATTTGGAAATACGATACACAAATATTTTTTATATACAGGCAACATTTGTCTATTTGTTTTCATGAACATACATATTAAAATATCGAATCCTTATTTGGAACTGAATACATGTTTTAGCTTTAAAGATTGATCGAAAACTTTAGAATACCAAGAAAAGAGAAATCAAATTGGAGTCTTAAAAGATTAATTTCTATATATTTCTATATGTTTCTCAAATAGAAATCAAATTGAAATCTTAAACCTTGGCTACATATTTCTATATGTTTCTCAATCAATACTCAACATTATATGTCAGTCTACCAACCATTTGTAACAACAACTATTGAAGAACATTAACACTAACATGGTATATAAATAATCATATGAAGTCTTACATAAGTATGAAAGTTAGGGACTAATTTTGGATAGCTAAGCTTTTTCTTTTGAGTTTCTAGAGGATGCAAACTCAACCAAAGTCTAATAATTACAATAATTCATGCTGTAATACAATTTATGGTCAACAATTGGTTTCTAAGAACTCACCATCCTCAATAGCCAATCGTCTTACCATTGAAAATGGGTACTTGCTCAATATTTTATTTCACAATAATAATATTTGCAGATAATCTACCTGCGATACCAGAAGAAATCAATATTCATTATTATTATTATATTGCAAAGCCGAATCGAGGGTACTAGAAATCAACCTCGGAAACCCACTTACCGTTAGCCTTCGCATATCGAAGATCCACATCGTATTTGACTCGATGATGCAGCCGTACATCAGTAACCAAACTCCTTGAGAATCTCTAAATTCCATCAAAAGATAGGGCCGGCGACTATCGTGGCATTGAAAGGAATCCGAAAGCAGGACCCATGGAAGTCGGTGATCATAGTCGATATTGCTATGTATCGAGAATAGCGAAGAGGAGTTTCGTGGTTAAGATTTCCTGCTATGAAATGAAATTGGGATTTTGGGTGAGAAACTTGCAATGATGAGTGAAATTCGGATATAAAATTGTGGCGGCCTTGAAATTGGGATTTAGGGTTCAGGAAATTTCGGTGAAATATAAGGGTTGGGCCGCCAAAACTTTCAGCTGGCGCTATGTTTTTACAAACAATTTTTTTCACGTTTTCTAATTGGTACTTAACGAATGTTGATTACATCTTATAATTTAATGTTTTTCAGCATCATACATAATATTATTTCTCATAGAAATCAATTGACCAATTTCGACAATCAATATATCACGTTGGTTAAATCATTTAAATATTCATTTCGATTTTAGGGTTCAATTATCATACGAAAAAAGATAAAAACGAACAAGTTTTTCAAGTTTCTCACCCCTAACTATTAAATATTTTGTCTAAAAAAATATTTTTTTTTTGGAAATATTAGATGTTAAATATAATTATTACCCATAACTATTAAATATTAAATACAAATAATAAGTATTACTTTTAAATTATTAAAAATTTCTTATTAATCGTTCGTTATTATAAATTAATTATCAAATATAATCTTAGTTATTAATCTCTTCTCCTTAATTATTAATCTCTACTTCTTAATTATTAATAGCAATCATTGATTATTCATGATTAGCATTAATTATTATATTTTAATTATTAACTATTTAATAGTAATTATGTAATATTAACTATATTTTTTAATTATTCTTCTTAATTGCTAATTATTAAATATTACAGATTGATTATTAATTATTACTTCCTAATTGATTATTAATAGTAATTATTGGTTATTAATTATAAATAATCAATATAAATGTATTAAATATTAATTATTGGTTGTTAATTATATTAAAATATAGTCATATATTACAACAGTCAAAAAATAAAAGTGGTGATAGGCTTTTATTACAACTGTCAAAATAACACAGTTGTCAAAAATAAGTTTATTACAACTTTTGAAGAAAAAAGTTGTAAAAAAACCATTTATTACAACTGTGCTTTTTCCACCATTGTAAAATTAAAGTTGTAATATGGTGTTTTTGTTGTAGTGTCAAATGCACATGCAATATAAGTAGTCATACTACACTATAACATGAACTCAGGGATGAGCTCAAGTAAGCGCCTCAAGTTACCCTAACATAACCTCTGTATCGAGATGATATTGTTCATAAAAAAATTCCATGAAGGAAGGTTTTATGGGATACTTATTACATTAGGAAAACCTTTACTAGTATAAGGAATATAAGTCCATTTTTACTACTTCATCCTGCATTCAATATCATGATACTATTTTGTCCAATAAAAGCAAGTGGTGCATCATGTGCACGTCGCGAACTAACACTTAACAAAGCATCAAGTGCATGTAGAATAAAACAGTAAAACTCTGAGAAGAAAATATTCCAAGCCAAGAAAAAGTATCGCATACTTGGTGATACCAACAAAATAAACTAACATATTTACATAAAGTTATATCATTGGTTGTCGCATACACATAACTACTATTTTAAAGGTTCTACATTAAAGGCATTTGAAAGCGATGTCATATTATGGCCCATGGGAGATTCATGGCGACCAAGTCAGTCAATCCAAGTCAGGATTCTATAAAGAAAATTCTAAGGAGGCATAACCTGCCTTTGTTTTCTTCTATTTGGTCTCTAACTCATCAATTCGATGATATAATTTGCCTATCTCCGCATCTGAGCTAGTAGAGGGGTCGACCTTTAACTAACATTATAGCCTATGAATAGTCTCAATTTTCTCTTTAAGTTGATTCTCCAAATAGGATACCTTTTCCTTAAGGTTTTTGATGGTTAGCTTTTGTTGATAATACATCCTTTTCCACCCCGAAAGGGAAGCATCTTCAAAGATATCTTTACGACCGGTGATGGTCAAAGATTCTTCTCTGGGTTGCAAAGAAGGGATCATAAATTGATCCTTCTAGTCATGGATAACATAAAATATAGTGATGTGCCACATTTAGTTGCCAAACAGTGACACTAATAATGCCATGCACGTCAAAGGAAAACAACAACTTAAACTTTTACCATAGGAATCCTGAATTATTTCAACAAACATATACATCCACAAGATCATGATAGCACAAATATGTTAGTCAGTACACATACCATCCACATTGTACATATTAATACAACACATTTGATCATGAGTATTATGAGAATTAAACTACATGTCACGAAGAAGTTAAAAGTTTTTTATGCAAAATATCTAAGCCTTTCTACAAGATGATTTCCTACAGGTTTGCGAAACAAGCCCTTTGAAAGTCCTTTGTAGTTAAGAATAAATGACATAAAGCATTACTACGGCTTACATCTTTGGAGAAGAAAGGGGCTATCGCAACATGAGAAAGTTAATTTTTGATACAAAATCAAGGAGGAAGAAAATCATTTTGAAATTGAGAACCATACCTGCACGATAGGAACGTCAGGTTGAACAGAAGCTTCTTTACCCTTTGGCTCCGGAGAATCACCTTCCTTGGGAGGAGATATAATTGAACCTTGAGCAAGTGGAGTGCTCAAGGAATCAATAGTGATCCCCTCGAGGTCAGCTAACCCCATAGCAACAGAAGTAGAGTCTCCATCGTCCTTGCCAAATTCATCTCGCTGACCCTCATCTCCTTCTATCACCTCGTCAACAATCGCATCCTCTTCGTCCTCATTATCAAAATCCTTGGGAAACTCCTCAATGTACATAAAAGATACGAGTTTTATCTTGTGCCTCGGAAGAGCCTTACCTTCTCGTTTAAGTTGTTGGATTATTTCCAAAACTCTAGTCTTGACGGAGGGATGCACTGAAGTAAATTCAATTCTTGGAAATTTCTTATAATTGTCAGAGAAAGCGAGGAGGAGAGCATCTTTCTAGTATTCCATAACAATGTCACGGAGATGAAATTTCAGAAAATTGGATATCCTATTGCTAGTTTCATAAGTTACTCGTTTGGCAATAGAAAGCTTATTGTTTGTTCTATCCAGTTCGATGGTATGATCGATTTCCATCTCTGTCTTCTCACCCTTAAGATTCTCAACCTGCTTCGATAACATGTCCTTAGCTCCTTTCTCCCACTCCAATTAGGCCTCCTATCTCCTGCATTCACTATCGCTTTCTGTCCTCTCCCACAATAGGATATCAACCTTATCCTTTACGACCCTATTCTCTTCCCTAAGAACAGTAATCTCGATGGAGGATGAAAAAGTCACTCCTCTGGACAAGAACCACCTTTTCATCACCTAAAAATGAAAGGAAAAAAAGGGATCGAATTCCATATGAAAATGGCGCAGTAAGAAGAAAAGACAAAGAGAATGAACTAATACATAAGCTGGTCCTTGATGAGCTGCTGAAAAAAATCCTCTGAGTCCAAAGACAAGGAAGACTGTGAAATGTTAGCAACCTCAGGAGACAAATGAGCGAGATTCACAAACTTATCTTAATTCCAGAGCTAGCGGGGGAGGAGCAAGTAAAATGGCACGTTGAGAAGAGGAAGGCATAAATGGGCTACGATCCCTAACATGTAGACCTCTAGGAGAGACATGTGATGTGGAACTACTTGTAGCTTTGTTTCTTAGAGAAGTATCAGGGGAGGTTTCAATATCAATGAACTTATTGACATCAGAAGCAGTAGGGTCAGAAATTGTGTGTGTTCTTGTCAAGGTAACCGCATCCTTGGCAAAATGGACGGATTTATCATGTTTTGGCTTTTTAGACGATGGTTCAGTACTGGAATCGGCCAGCCTCTTTAAAGATTTCACATTAGACTGGTCGAAAACATCGAGAGAGGAAGTGCTCTTAGAAGCCGTGGACACTAAATAGAGAGAGCCATATCAAGAAGTTAAGAATAAGAAAATCGATAGGTAAAAGTGGGAAACCGTGTCTAAACGGACGTGCAACTCTGTTTAGGTTACTTGGAAAGATAGGAGATGCTACATGAATGTTTTAGAATTTAGTGATAAACCCTTAGCGCTGGAAAACTGAATGGGCGGTTGTCCCAAAATCTTTTTCCCTTGAGAAAGGAGGCCATATTGACGAAGCCTATCAATAGTAAGCAAAGATGACCAACATCTAAGATCCTCCGGTGCATTAAAGATAGCCTCGACAACTCGAGTCTCCTCTTCCGTTAAAGTTACGCTTTTAGAAGGAGGCTCTATGTAAAATCAAGGGTAAAACGAGAGATACAAGCATAACATAATTGCTTTCATATGACAAGGAGCTTACCGCATTCTATGAATTTTCCCGATATACCAGGAGGGCACTTAACAAGAAAGAACCGATCCTCCCAGTGTTTAGTCTTGCTAATGTTGTCGCTTATTAGCCTCTTTATAGGATTCGCATGCCAAATGCATGTGATGAATAAGCTTGGAGCTAAGAGAATCTTGATTTGATGCAAGTGCCAAAATTTCTAAGCATAAAAGGAGGGTATAAGTGTTGGGTGAGAGCTGGATAAGGTCACACAAAGGCCTGAGCAGGAATGGTGGAAAAGGAAGGAAGCCTCCATGCCAAATATGGATTGCCGAGTATGCAAAATACCCTTCTAAATGGTTTTGAAAGGAGTCTTGAGAAGAGGAAGCAATGGCATCTATGCCATCTATTCCAAAACTATCAAGAATGGTCTTCACCTGATCTTTAAAGGTGATTAAAGAAGACTTTGAAGCGAACTCCTTTTTGGCTCGAGGAGTATTGGATACTTTAGCCTTTTTTTGATGGTACTCTTTTTGCTAGCCATAACACTACCAGGTGATACCATTTCATAACATATGTGGTGGATACTACATTCTTTTTTACATAAAAGTGCATATGACATCCATAAATAGATCCAAAAACTGTATAATTTGTTAGTGTAAAGGGCTTAATTTGTTGAATAACAAATCGATCTTAAAAGTTAATCTTAAAGAGGTTGACGCATAGTTAACCCCATTTGGAGACAATTAGGCCTTTGGTAGTGGTAAAATCGGCTATCCCGACATCAAAATTTAGAAGATGAAAGGCATATGCCAAGGGAAATCAAATCGACAATGATACTCAATAATGGTTCAACCGAAACCAAATCACCACCGAAAGCCTAGTGGGTTCCTAAACCCAGTACGAGTTAAACTAAGATTGGAACATCCTGATCAACTAAATTTGCAAATCCTTACCGACACCTTCAAACTAACCTGACACCCCGAGACAGAAGTTAAATAAATACAACAACGGTGTCAGCAAGGTCGGAGGCAAAAAAAGGCAGTAAGGTTGATTAGATTAACTCGTACCGGAAGCATAACATTCTACTTCATAATTTAATCAGCTATTTACATAACCCGCTTTGCTTACTAAAACTCTTGGAGGGTGCACTTAGAAAATAAGCAATCTACATTTCGGCCATTAATTGTTATTGCAGCTGTTACTATTGATTCAACTTTCATTATGTCTAACAAAGTATTTGTCGGTTTTAATGGATTTTAATGCATAATTTAGATTACAACTCATAATAGAAATAGAGATACTTACCAAGAACCAAATTCGGGATTCTGAGAGGAAAATCTTGAGCAGTTCTTATAAGAAGTGATAATCTGGCTTAAGAATTTGATTTGCAGGTAGAAGGCGGAAAGAAGAAGCATTTATAGTGACTCCCTTTTGAATCTGAGTCGTGTAGGCAGAAAACCATCAATGGACCTGATTGAAGGATGCCAAGAGACACAGGGCTGACATGCCGAAAGAAGACAAAATAGTTTGACTTGAAAAGTCGAAATTACCCCTTCACAAAAGGGGCAAATGTTACTACCAAAGTTAGCTTCGAAAAAGGCTGATGATGAAGGGGTATCGAACCATCATAGACAAAGGGAAGTAATTCGTTAGCAGAAGCTGAACGCAGGGTAAAACCGAGAACCTAAGCAACCAACACCCTCAATAAAGAAGGAACCTCAAAGTCCAGCAGGAAGAGAAATAACCGGCAGGGTAGTTCCGGTTGGAAAGATAACCGACAAGAAGTCATCCAAAGCCGGGAGCTAATAAAGAGGAAAAACAAAGGACATCACAATCCGAGACCCAAAGGACGAAAGGGCTATCAGTATTAACTGGCTAAATACCGATACGATAAAAACAGGAGCATCAAGAGCACAAAAAATCAGACATAAGGAAGTTGTTCGTGAGCCACCTATTGAAACCTCAACCAAGTAGTTACCGAGAGGTCACTTTAGTAAGCAACTAATAAGGTACTGAAATCATCCTGCCGGGAGACCAAAATACATTTCTAGGGTCTACCGAAAAGCAAGGCAAAACCTTGGAAAAAGACAAGCTATCCACACTAATTCACCAGGTATCAACACCAGCAGGGGTGGTGAACCTGGTAACCTTTCACTTGGATCAAGAAGGCAAGCTCCACAAAGTGTTGATAGCAAGGACAAAAGCCTATATCCAGAAGCATATAGCCTTCCCAAAGCTATCCGTACCGACAGGCACGGTATCAATACAAAGAAGTTAAGAGCAACATTGAGGAGAAACTCCAAGGACCGAGATCATCCTTTCGAGAGCTAGAACCGGCACCTTAAAAGCAATAAGCAAAGCCAAAAGAGAGGCCGAAAGCTAAAGTATCTGAAACCAAAGGGAAAGGCGACCGACAAGGGCTTCTGCTGACCCATTGACAAAAAGGGCCCGATTTGTCTATAAATAAGATCCAAGGGGTATCATTTATGGGTGATTTTTCTCATTCTCATTCTTGTATTCTTTTTATCTAGAGTAAACCATAATTTCTAAATCAAATTGGGGATTTCTGTTGTAATCACTTATGTATTCCAAATCATAGATCAATAATGAATAGATCAACATTTAGTACATTTCCTTATGAGTTTCTCTGTAATTTCTTAGCCATCACCAATGCACCATATTATTTGCTTTCTACATGCAAACAAGCTCCTACCCAAGCCTAGACCCCTTTTACAAGATTAGTGCGGAACCCCTTCCTAAAGCTGTTTAGCCCTTATCGAGGGTTGCGCTTAGGGAACCCTTGTCCCAAGATAACTGTTGTTTCTTGAGTCGCTTAAGTGTGATGTTCACCCCATTGAGGGAAGAGTAACTAATAGTTTGGGCTCTGAACCTTGATATTTAGAAAACGGTGAACTAACTCAAACTTGTGAAAGCTAAATAAACCCATTTTTCCTTTAGGTCCACTTTCGTTGACCTATCTCCGTTATTCACGAAAAATATTGTTAACAAGAAGAATTGATGTTAGTAGTGTTCGACAAATTAGCAGAGAACATATTAGGAGGATTCATATTGAGCTTAGAATTATTAGGAAGATTATTATTTGCAATATTCGAGATCGAAGTATTCACATTAACAAAAGTAGCAGAAGAAGAAAAAGAATTGGTGGATGAAGGATTGACAAATGGAGGTGGATCTGGAGGAACAAGGGGAACAGGTCGAGATCAAGTAGGGGAAGAAGAAGGAAGAGAAGGAAAAGTGGCAGAATCGAAAGCAAAAGAGGATGAAGAAAGGGAAGAAGATGAATATTGGGATGAGGACGCCATTAGCATTGGGTTTTTTTACAATTTTCGATCAATTTTCAAAGTATATAATTTTCAATTCTACTAATATATTATAACAATCTGAAAAACAACATTTATCACATTTACGTAAGCACACAAATGGAGTCATAATGCAAATCACACAAAAAAATATCCATAATATTTTATACATGAAAAATTTAGCATAAATATCTATGATAAAAATTAACAGTACATACGACTGTAGCAAACCAAAATGGACACACACTAAAATATTTCCATGAACGTCAAAAAGCATGACGGATTTGAAGGAGAATAAGTGACATCATATATCAACCTCAAAAGTATCATACGACACATGACAAAAAGAAGCATAAATGTACAATGTTCTAAGAAATCAAAATTGGATGACTTTATAAAGCCTAGTGAGAAGCCAAATCATGAGTCTGCAACAACATGGATATGTATATATGTGTGTATATGTTTGTCTGTGTGGTATGTTGGTATGACATGATGATAGAATATAATGACTTTCCTTTGTTAGTTCATCATATAATCACTTTCCCTTGCTGATTGAGCTATTGAAAATGGTCTCAAAGTAAGCTATACAAATACATGAATAATTCACTCCTATGGGAGGTTTATTCTAAATAGAAAACAAGAAGAATATTGAAACATTGTAAGGTAGCCAACTATTTAAACTTACCGATTTACCTGAGGTGATCTAACTTTGACCGAAGGCCTGGAACTGTACCTTAATTAAGGATTTTTAGGAGATTTCTTATATTCAAAATTCTTGTAAAGCTATTCTATGGTTATTAATTGACAACCCCTCTAGTTTTTGCTTCTTATTTTGTACATGATATATTGAACTTAATACATATTAAGAAGTGAGAATGAAAAAATATAGATTAAAAGTAATCTTATAGTACTAGTAATGAAACAAACGAACACTCTATAATGTCAACAATTCTAGAAAGTCCTTTGAAGCACAAATCTGCAAATTTTGCAGCAGCATATGTCTCCATTAATATAATAGTTATTTTAAAGCTGAAACAACTTTCTCAAAAATCTTTTTTTGTAAGCTTGGACATTATATTTAGGGTCCGTTTGTCACAGGTCCCTATTAAGTTTCAAAATTAGGCTCACATCCGGTCCTAAACTTATTGTAAATTAGGTCCCTATTTTTCAAAAACATATAAAAAAAATAAAAAAATCACGAAAATTCATTATTAAATAAAACACGTTCACGCCAAAAAAATCAGGTGGAAAAAACCACTTCAAAACCCAAAATAACGCAAAATCAGCGAAACAGCAGGTTTTTGCATCAAAAGATGCACCTATTTGTAAATAGATGCACTCATTCATGCTAATATTTCAGTGTTGCGCCCAAACTGCAGTATAAATGCATACATGTATGCAGCTAAACTGCATTACATGCATCTTTTTATGCATATATACAAATTTGACATGTTTTTTCAATCATTCACCATTTCCAGACATTGTTGCACACATTTATGCTCTTGTACAGAATAAATGCATGCATTCATGCGTATATTTGCAAGTCTTTGTCTCTTTAAAAAATGTTGCACACATGCAAGCATATATACAGAATAGTTGCATTCATGTATGCAACTTTTCGTTACACGTGAATCTCAGTTCAACTTTGTATGCATAAATGTATGTAGTTATTTGCTAATAGTTGCATACATGTATGCGTATATTGGTCCAGATTTTCAACATAAATACACTATATGAATATATGCATATATGTATGCTACTATAGGCAATAGTTGCATAGAAGTATACAACTTTTTTTTTTTTCAATTTGCGTGGACTCCTGGGATTATTTCCAGATTTTAGGAATTTTTTTAGTGCCTGGCGCATTTTTTTCTGGTTAGAAATGCGAAAAGGCGAAGGGGACCAAAATTTTTGGGCGGCACCTTCATTTTAGGGACCGGAAATGCATGTAAAGTTGGGGGGGGGGGGACGTGGCTTTAATTAAGTTTGAAAATAGGGATGTGAGCCTAATTTTCACTTATATTTAACATCGATAAAGTTGCAAAGCAAGACCCAATTTTTTCCCACATCAAGATATGTTAACTACATTTAATATCAGATATTAACCTCAAACCCAAGTTGCTCTAAAGTAAGATTTAAAAAAATTACAATCTAATATGTATAACATGTTGTTGAATGAGGAAAAATGTTCAAATCCAATTATGTGGGCACCTATTCAAAAAAAAAGTATGAAATACAATTTACTATAAAAACAAACTTGAAGAGGATCACTGGTAAAGCATTGATTACCACTTAGGTAAATTAAGTCTGAACTGTTTAGTCCTTTGCTATAAAAGGAACCTTTAAGGGATCTAGATATGTAAAAAATTTAGACAAAACATACATAGTTTTTAGCATTTCAAAGCAATTCATTAAATTTTATGCGAGCAAAGTTAGTTGTCCTATAGTCCAATCCAAACAACATTGTTCTAGCCTCAACTCGAGTAAAGCACAAAAGTCTAGGACATACATATGAAGTTTAGCAACGCTAGTCAGGGCCAGACCTAGGAGTTCGAATGTCCTAGTCAAAATAGAAACTCATAATTTCTATTGCTTTTATTTTTTTATTAAACCCAATATATGGAACAAAGGATAAATACTACAATGGCATATTGTTTTGATCACAAAATGTTTTTAACCAGTCTTTAATATCGCACATACAAAATTTTAAATGTTAATATGATATCTTAACATTTTTTTATTCTCTGTTAGAACAATGAACCTTTTTGAATGGCTAGACAGGCACATAAGTTCATCAATCAGTGTGAACAAATGCATATGATCAAAACCTTATGTAGTATTTGGTTTATTTTGTGTTTTGAGTTTTAAGTTTTTGACATTAATTTCGAAAGATGCGAAGATTTGAAAGACGGCGGAGGTGATGGACTAAAGGCAAAGGGATAGCATCCGGGCGGCAAAGCAGGATGTCTCATGCCTTCGCTGGGCATGGGCTACGTGGAGAAGCATAGTCCCCAATTGATATGCCAACCCATCGCCCTTGGCTGGTCCACATAAAGCAGAAAGTAGACTAGATTCCCTATGCATGTCGTTCTTTCATTGTTTCTTAAAGTATGAAAATTATAAAAAAGTTCTTTTTTGTTTTGTATGTTAACTTCGTTTTGTAAAATGATCGTTTCTACGATATGCGTGTGTTGTTCATACATTTGTACATACGAAAAATAAAAACTAAAAAAATAGAAATCGTACATATCCTTACACTTTAAACTTTAAAGAATGAATACATTTTGATAAAGTGATATAAAAATGTCATCCATTTTGGATAGCTATCTGCAAATTTGAAGGTATCCCTACATTTTAATGATGCAACATCAAGACAAAAAATGAATCAGATTTAAAACACAAAATCATGCCAGTTGATTCAATAATACAACTATTGGTTCAAATAAGACTGAACAAAGAACTAAAGAGAACTGACACTCATCAAAAAATTTCAATTACTTTATTTTAGACATGTGAATGTGTTATGTGAGTCAATATATCTATCAAAATGCCACCACATACATTACCACATTACAAGTGGGATTAGAAAAGATGAAGCAGATCATAAATAGTGGCTTGTCTATAAGATCATGCTCATCTACTAAGTCGTAAGTTATACAGCCAAATCTCACATAGTAGTCTCAACTGTTCACTTTAAAATTTTCAAAGATTCCAAACTTTTGGTAAACAATAACGATGATCAAAATAAATTAAAGTGGCATAGGTTTGATTAAGCTTAGGTTGTCATAAAGTCAAGTGGATTAGCAGTGGAAAATTACGTTACGAGCTTAGGTAACCATATATAACAAGTTCAAAAGAATAAACATTTCAATTTCATACCAAATTTATTGAGGATGTCGCAAGTGTATGATTTGAAACACATATATTGATGAAAGTATACCTGTGGAGGTAGTTGAGGAAGTTAATTTTGTTGCGTATGTTAGATGGCCCCCTTATTTTACATTAATTTTTACTTAGATTTTTTCCTAGGTCATGTAGCACCCCGAATTTTAATAAACAATAATTAAATAGAAAAGAGAAATAAATTAAATATTAACCAGAATAAACTTTTGAATCAGACAACGAGACAAGCACCATTGGGTCTATTATAATTTTATGATGAAAATAGAAACTTGGTTTGCTAAAAACATAGTTGAAATGAATAAGTAATGAACTAAAGAAGATAAGCTAAAATCAGATATATATATATATATACTAAGTAACATGCCAAGTGGGATGACACATACCTACTTGGGTCGACCTAGTGTCGACCCATAAGTTCTTGGGTCGACCCTATGTCAACCGAAGGCGTGGGTGTGTCGACCCAAGGTGCCTATAGGCACGTGCCATGGAGCACACGTTTCTGAAACGAACGTTTTATATTAATCCAGCATTATTTTCTGATGTGGCTTTGTTTTATTGGTTAATTTTGAACCAGAGACTGATGAGGCGCTTTCTAGTTGGTCCAATGACATCGGTATTCTAGATTTATTCCTAAATTTGGACGGCTGAGAACACCCAGTAAACCCTATAAATAGACTAGTAGAGCCTCTCTCATTTCTTCACATCCATTCTTTCTGTATTCTTCTTCCCTAGGCCTATCCACAAAAGTAGAAAGGGCCAAATAATTAAATTTTTACGTAGTAAAGAAGTTCTGTACTTTTAAATATTTGTTTTGATAAGTGGGTGGAGGTTCTACTAGAATAAGAAAGGCCATGGGGTAAGCTCTTTTTGTCAGATCTGTGAGTTTTTATGTGATTTCTTGATTAGTAACTTATGTAGGAAAAGTTAGACAGTTAAATAGTTTTAAATTGCAAGTTTAATATTTACATTTATTTACAATATTTATGCATTTAGTTTTTTGTAAAGTTACTGTAATTTATTTATTGTCTATGCCATTTCTTTCCAGTTATTTACTATTAATAAGTTATTCTCCTTCTCCTATCTTCTTCTCTGTTGTGGTTCTATTTACAGTTTAGGCTATGCACTATTTTATTTGTTTTGTTTACTTTTGATTCCAGTCCTTGCAAGTAGCCTAGATCATTTCCCTTTTTGTATCAGCGTTGAGCCTAGGCCGTTATCGTTATTTTGAGTTAAAATTGGAGTAATGTTGAATTGAATAAAAAGGGATATTCGGGAATGCTGGAACTGATTGAATATTATAATCAGTATTGGAATGTAATTTGGGGATATAACTTAATATGTTATTGGAGAACATGTAAACATATAAATTGGAATAGGTAACTTAGTTGGACGCTAAATAATGTGGGATTGGGTTGAATAAAAAGATAAACATTATTAGGAATGTTTAATACAACCTATGAATATAACATGAGGTTATGTTGGGCTTATTTACAAACATAAACCGTGTTATGTTAATTTGAAGATAAAATTAATAAGCTAAGATAGTGTAGTCCATTCCGGCAGTGTGGGGCTGATAAGAAAAAATAAGTGGCTCATAGGTTTGTTCCAATAGCGTGAGGCTGATTGGGGAAAATAAGAAGCTTAATAAAATGATACGATTGTAGTTCAGGTTCGTTTCGGTTGCCCGTGGCTGATTGGGGAAACTAATTAGCCTAATAGAAAAATAAATGGGGACCAAATCTGAGGGTGACTTGTTCCAATTGCATATTTGGTTAGGGACCCATATTAGGTAGTATCCCTATTATCATCTATGGAGGTTTCATAGTAGGTAGAGGCAAGGGCACGCTTTACTGTGCTAGATAGTACGAGGTCTAAACGGGGTGGGTACAGACGCGTTTTGGCAGGATGATGAGCGTACATCGTGTCGATTAGGGAAAATAAGCCGTTGTAATGCCTGTGATTAACGGCTATGAATTTTTAGTTGATGGGTTTGTGATTGACAACCCCGAGTTCCATAGTTGGCATAGGTTATCACATTGTGGTTATAGGAGCCGAACGATGGGTAGAAATTAGGTAAAGCCTTATTGTTATATCTTTGGTAAGTTGGTGAAACAATCTTAGATATGAATGAGAATCCAATTTTTATTCGTGCTTAACTTTGTTTACTACTTTTATACTATTATGTCTTATGTACTTAAAACTGGTCATTTGTCTAATGTTTCCTTAACTTATGCTCATGCTAGAAATTAGTAGTATTCACCATATATATGTATGACCTTGTTTATTTTCTCCTTCTCTCTTTCTTTCCCCCTAGATTCGCAGGGTGGAGGGTCTTGGTAGTGATTCTTGATTTTCCAGTTCAGCATGGATTCACACTTATTTCAGACTCATGTATTGTTTCATTTCATCATTTTCTCATTATTAGATTGACATTAAGAAGGATGGTTTTACTTATGTACTTTGATATTATGGTTTTCCACGAGAGAGGGTATTTGATTATGTGTTGATGACATATGGTACTTTTGAAATGTATTAAGCACTATGATTTGACTTGCTATATTAAATGTTCTTAAAAATTTCCACTGTGTTTTATATTTATGTCTTGTGAATTTTAGCCTCTTCCATTGATTCCTTTTTGAATTCTTGTCTCTCTTTTTAGCATATCTGGAGCTTCCAGCTTTCCAGAGGGTGTTCCCGTCCCGATATGATTCCATAGGTATGTTGACGCTAAGGCGCCTGCCGAAGGGCAAGGAAATGACATCCTTCAGCTGTAGCCGCGGTAGTCCCACCGAATCCAGCAACATTTTTTTCTAAACTCTGTAAGGATTTTTCTGCTATGGGCGGCAAGCCATTTCTTGGATAAGAGAGTTTTGTGGATGCTCGCAATTGGCTTAGAGAGACTGATCATGTATATGGATTGTTAGAGCTTGACAATAGGAGAATTATTCAGTTGGCCGCCTGGCAAATGAAAGGAGAGGCGTCATATTGGTGGGAAGTGGTCGAGGAAAAGTAGGTTGTGACGACATGGGATGAGTTCAAGGATAAATTTGAGTAGAAGTTTTTATCGCAAGATGAAGAAGGATTGCAATTGGAAATGCTCTTGAGTCTGAGACATAGTGATATGTCAGTCAAGGAGTATGTGAATAGCTTCAATGAGTTAGCGAGATTCGGCTTGGATCTACTTAATACTGCGCACAAGACTGCATTGATCTTTGCAAGGGGGTAAGCAAACCCCTCCAAGGACTAGCACTGAAAAATATTCCTATGGGTGCAACTTTTGAGGCTCTAGCGGAGATGGCTGTTATGCACGATGATGGGAAGGAGAGTACCCATGAGGCTAAGACTGAGGTGGCCAAGATAGGTTTTGGAAAGAAAAGGAGGTGACCAAGAAAGGTGGAAAGAAAAAGGGAGAGAAACCGGATAAAGCACAGATCAAGAAGGAAGTGAAGTGTCATGGGTGTGATATGATGGGGCACTTCATCAGAGATTGCAAGAAAACAATTATGAAGAGTGCTTGCTTTTAATGCGGGCAGATGGGACATTATAGCAGATAATGCCCTCAGAGGATGGGACATGGAGCAGTTCATTTAGGGTATAAGTTCATGCGCTTGAGGCGGCTCAGACCCGTGGTAGCGGTTAGGACAGAGGTTGGAAGGTCAACGTATAAGGTTTGATTCCTCTTTTCGAATTCCCTATTAGGACCTTGTTCGATTCTGATGCTTCTCATTCTTTCATATCCAGTTCTTTTTTTGATAGTCTGCACCTAAATATTTCTGTAGTTTTTGATTCAGTAATTGTCTCAAATCCTATAGGAGGTACGACTCACCTATCTATGATGTGTAGGGGTTTGAGGATTTCTATTCATGGCGTCGAGTTTGATTATGACACATATGTACTGGATTTCATGAGGTATGGGCTTATTATAGGGATGGTTTGGCTGGCCATATATGGTGCCATCCTTGACTATAAGAGGAGGGTTGTGAGGCTTTTGATGTGCTATTGTAGGACTCTCGATATTTCTTGCGACCTGCGGGGGTTAGTCATGCTCAGTTTCTTGAATTCCCTAGATGCTTCTGTAAACAATTTCAGTTTGGTTCCCGTAGTTATAGACTTTCCAGATGTACTCGAGGAGGTGAGAGGGCTACCTCCTAAGCCTGAGATTGATTTTTGGATATATTTGTTGGATAATTCTATTCTTGTTGCATTACCAGTGTGCCACATGGCTCCAAGGGAGAGGTGGGAGCTTATAAGTATGTTGGCGAGTTGTTCGGGAAAGAGTTTATTAGACGGGGTATTTATGAGTAGGGAGCACAAGTCGTGTTCATGAGTAAGGTAAATGGCTCTCTTCGTCAATGTGTGGATTACAGAAAATTGAACAAGCTCATGAAGAAAAATAGACACTCACTCCCTCAGATAGATGATTTGTTTGACCAGTTAGTATGCGCTTTGGTTTTTCTCGCAATTAGATTTGGATATAGGTTTTCACCAGCTTAGGGTTAAGGATGATAACATAGATAAGACTGCCTTTAGGACTGTAGATGTGTTCTATGAGTGGTTGGTTATGCCTTTAGGGATAACGAATGCACTGTCATATTTTGTTGATTTAACGAGCTAGGTATTTCGGGAGTTCATAACCAAATTCGTGGTAGTTTTTGTTAATGATATCTTGGTGTTCTCGAGGAGTGAGGATGAGCATGCCTTGCACTTAAGAGAGGTACTCCGTACACTCCATGCACATCAGTTGAAGGTGAAGTTCTCTAAGTGCCACCTTCAATGGAAGGAGGTAAGGTTCTTATGGCATGTTATCTCTAGAGATGGTATAGCGGTGGATCTTGCTAAGGTTGCCACAGTACATGATTGGGAATCCCCAAGAATGCGATAGAGGTGAGGAGCTTTCTAGGTTTGGCAGGATACCATCGGAAGTTCATTAAGGGTTTTGTGTGGATCTCAGCTCCGCTTACCTCCTTATGAAGAAATTTCTTGGGATGAGGACTGCGAGGATGCATTATTGAGGTTGAAGAAGGCTCTACTCCAGTATTGACTCTTCCGAATGGTACAGAGATGTTCACTGTATACAGATGCTTGCGACATGTGTTAGGTGTGATGCTTATGCAGTATGGTAGGGTTGGCTTTTATAGGAGTAGACAACAGAGGGTACATGAGAGGAATTACCCTACCTACGATTTGGAGCTAGTAGAGATAGTATTTGCGCTTAAGTCTTGGAGACATTATTTATTAGGTGAGAGGTTTGAGCTATACACCGACCATAAGTCTCTCAAATATTTGTTGTCGCAAAAAATCTTAATTTCAAACAATAGTATTGGATAGAGTTTCTTGCATCCTATTACTTTGAGATATCATATACCCGGGGAAGGGGAATGCAGTGGCGGATGTTCTGAGTAGGTAAATGATGACTTTGAGTCCATTGTTTGTAGCGTGGTATAGTTCGGAGTTATCTCCTCATTTGATTTTAGACCATCTATGGATTATGCACCATGATTATTTGCATCATTAGAGGTGCAACCTACTCTTAGAGCACGTTGGATCCAGTCAGCGTACGGATCAACCATTAGCAGATATCATCGACCGACTCAGTAGAGGAGAGACCTCTAGTTACCTTGCTAGGTATCCTATGGATGAGAGAGGGTGGGTACATCGTGATAGGAGATTATGTATTCTTTGAGTTGATGATTTGTTGATAGCGGTTTTAGAGGAGGCTCATCACTCTTGGATGATCATCAATCCGGGAGGTGATAAAATGTATAGAGACATGAAGAGGGTTTTTCACTGTATATGGATGAAGAAAGATGTGGCAGAGTACGTGGCAAGATGTATGACTTGTCAGAGAGTGAAGGCTGAGCAAAGGAAGCCTGGCTGATTGCTTCAGCATTTGGTTATTCCATAGTGTAAGTGAGAGAGTGTCTTGATGAACTTCATAGATGTGTTGATCAGGTCAAGGAAGGGAAACACCAGTATTTAGGTTATAGTCGATTGGTTGACTAAGAGCGCTCATTTCATCCCGGTTAAGAGTAAGCGGACGACAACTTGGTTGGATTCAGTGTATCTTAGAGAAATCGTTTGACTTCATGGATTCCCTCTAGTATTGTTAGTGATAGAGAACCCATCTTTACCAGCGAGTGTTGGAGGAGCACGCAGGAGGCATTGGGGACACAGCTATGACTTAGCACTACCTATCACCCTTAGATAGATGAACATATGGAGAGGGTTAATAGGATTTTTGAGAATTTATTATGATTGTGTATCTTGGGCGTTGGATGGACTTTGGAGGAGCATGTTCCGTTGTTAGAGTTCACATATAATAATAGCTACCAGACGAGCATGGGTATGGCTCTATTTAAGGCATTGTATAGGAGTCCCTGCAGATCACCTACTTGTTTATGGGAGTCCGTGGATAGACTTCTACTTGGGCCTGAGACGGTCTGAGAGACCTCAGATAAGATATATTTGATTCAGAGGCGGATAAAGGCAGCTCAGGATAGACACTAGTCATATGCAGATCGACTGGGGACAGAACTAGAGTTCGAGGTAGGGGACTTGGTTTTCACCAACGTGTCACCCTTGAGGACTGTTGTTCGGTTCGGCTCAGTGGTAAAGTTAGCTCTAAGCTTCGTAGGGCCATTACCTATAGCAGAGATGACAGGTCAGATGGCATACACGGTTAGACTAACATCCAGGAAAATGCGACGCTCAAACTTTCGCCAATAATATATTATCCCTTATTACTTGCCAAAAACCCAAGTATTAAAAACCCAGAAAGTTAATCGAAAAAAATTAGGGGGTGAGAAAAGAAAGAAGGAAATTTAAGAATAAGAAGACCAGAGTCTCATAGTGGAACGAGTAAAATATAATATGTCAAAACTCTTTACACGAAGAAGAACTCTATATATATGATAACAACATCGGAGTATACTTACTTCTCAATACAACACACACAACGGAATATATATCAGTACCCAAAAAAATTGTATATACGTCTTGTAACAACCAAGAATATTCGATGCTTGAATTTTCGATAATAATACATCATCCTGTATTACTTGCCAAAAACCCAAGTATCAAATCCTATATTGTTAATAGAAAGAAGTTAGAGGGTGAGAGAAGAAAGAAAGAAATATTAAAATGGAAGAACAAGAAGATCAGAGTCTCACAGCGGAATGAAAAATATAATAACTAAAAATACTTTATACAAAAAGAACTGTATATATGTGATTACAACAGCAGAGTATACATTCATATCAATACAACAAAGAGAGGAAATAAACTAGTACCAGTAAATATATGGAATACGTCTCGACTTCAACTCCTTTTCTGGAACTCCAAGCGAAATCTAACCTGGAAATATACTCGGTCTAACCCAAGCACATTTGAATCAAAGGAAAATTCACTTGGATCAGTCTGGAATACTTTAAGTGATGAATTCATTTGGCAATCAACTTGCTTAACTTAAGAAAACCCTTTTTAAAGAAAGGATAATAGTGATACCAACCCATAAATAAACATGGACGGTAATTGCCTTACTATAACCCATAACATTTTTGAGATATCAAAATCCAGTGATATTATAATTGTGTTTATCAAATCACAAATAAATAACCATCTAGCAAAACGCTTGCATCTCACGCTCTACATATTCATTATAAACTATGACAAGGTATGGGACTACCTTCCGATTACTTTACTCTAGAAGGGATACAGTGGGGTTCAACAAGAACATCTTGCAACCCGGCCACACATGCCCAATTACTTATTCATCTTGAGCGTATCGAACGTATTGTCACCATATGGTTTTATGGCGCCACCATACTTCTGCGGAGATACAGAAACGAAAGAAGAACAAATATGAATTTTCTCTAGATTGTGACAATACACCCTGCTTGGGAATGACCCACCTAACAATGCTTCCTGCCCGATTTTTGTCATTTCCTAGATGATGAGGCTTGAGGTCATGTTTACCTTTTCAAAACGTCACATCGTCATTTACTTTGAATGCCACATCGTCTGATCTGTCAAATCACTAATTGATGTCCACAAATATACTCTGGGTGTTAAGCAAGAGAATTTCTCCGCCACCAAACTTGGTATATTTGTAAAAATCAACGTATGTGCGTTTTCAGGAAATACTTTGTCAGACATTCGTCCATGCAAGTTATCCAAGGACAGGATGAACCGAAGGCAACCTCCTATCGCATCCTAGGAATCACCCAAAGGATCAGTAGCGAGAAGTCCTTGCAATCCGTAGATTTCAATCACGATGTAATCATTATCGAAATATCTATAGGGATCAGCCAAAGAAATTCAACAAGTAGTTATTTTGCTCATGAAGATTTACGGTCTTCAATGCTCCATCTTTTTACATATCCTTGCATATTAGTTTTGCACGTAACGTTGATTCAAAGTTGTTTTGGGTCTAGTTCCCATCCCGGTCTCTTCGAAACAACATGTCGAAAAGGTCCAACAATATTTCATTGATAGTCAGTGTTTTAATTATCAATTATAACAGTACAGTCAAGTTCATGGCAGCTTCGACCGTTTTACTTAAACTCATTCTTAGAAACTTTTATCGATCTTTTAAAAACTATTTCATCGATTTACCATCAATTTCATTCGAAAAAAACATCCTTTTCTTCCGTTAAATATATTCTTAAAATTTAAGAATAACATGGTTTTCAAACACCCGCTTATTGCCATATATAATCTCCTTTTAATTTCCTTAATTTGGAAATATCGCTTTATATTAGAAGCCCCATTTAAAATAGTCAAAATAATGTCAAATGACACCTTCATATATATATATATATCTCAAAATAGCTTTGTCATACTTCAAACTTTGAAGATTACATTTTAATACCTATGTAAAAATATAATTAAATTTCCAATATTTCCTTTTTCAATCTCGCAACAAGTGTTGCAATATTATTATATTAAATTCATATTTCATAACTAATATCTCGATATCCCTTTAATTGAAATAATATACTAATTTTAACAACCTTTACCTTACAAACTAACACCATCTCTTTATATTAGTGAAGCCATTCAAGTTGAGGTATTTTATTTACCTCTATGACCTTAATCGACAACGTTTTTATCTTAGAATAGATAGAAGTTCGTAACTCAAAACTCATCTTATTTAAAATCTAAATCAAATCTTATATTTTATGTGGTTATATAAACCATATTGTTACTTCTGAAAGTCTTGGTCGATTATGGCCATTTCTTCTTAACTTTCCATTTTAAACTTCGTTATTCAATTTCATTTGGAATTATATGTTTCCAAATATTTTTCCCAGTACCATTTTATATCATATCATATCATATAGTAAAATTAAATCTTGGTCCTTTATAAACAAAAACCATTTTTCAACTTCTTAGCCCAAACTCTTCCCTTTTATCTTGACTCAAGTCTTAAACAAGATAGTAATAAACTTATCGTGTTAGCTCACCCTTCTTTAATAACCTTATTTACGAAGTTCATATTACATGATCTGGTCTCTTTATAAATAATTTTCAAAATTACAAATATTATTACATACCCGATTATCTTCTTAAATAAATTTATTTAAGAAAAAAATCATTTTATATATCATTAATTTCATCATTTTATGAAGTACAAGTAGATTACTTGTTTATTAACTAAAATATATTAGTTAATAACATTTGAAATTATTAACAATAACTAGTTATAATAATAACTTTAAACATCAATAAATAAAAAGTAAATTTTATTAAATTAAACAACTATTCATTAATAATCAATTTTGACCAAACAGTTGACTTAGTCAACTTTAAACCGTCAGTTAATTCATTAACCAATTTCAAATATCCCTTCTTATTAGATTTATAAAATTAATCTACTAGTATTGCTTACTTAAAATAATTATTTCAAAAACATTAACCTATAGGTTAAATACAGCTCATAAACTTATTAACCGTCAAATTTTTATATATATATATATAATCATTTATAATATTTCTATAAATAATTATTTATAAATAACAATTTATATTTAAAAAAATCATTATAATATATAAAATATAATTAAAATCTCATTTCAGTTATAAACTATATTTTATAACTCAACTTCGTCAATCGGGTGACAGCGAATCAACGTTTTAACAAAAAAGTGGATTTTAGGCCATTCACTGCCAATCCCTCAATCACTACCATTTATTGATTCAAATCACAACATCGTTGAATTTCAATTCAACGTCAACATCCAAACAGGTTTTCAATGTCATTGAGGTTCAATCAATTCACAAATAAATAATATAAAAACAAATAACTCACGTAATATCTGAGGAATCCGTTGGATCCCTCCAACCCGTTCTTCCCTGCATCATTGATCATTATAATATTTCATAACAACACATAATTTTAAATCAATATATTAAACGATTAACGTTAACCATTCAGTCAACAATAGGCATCCAATCAACCAATTTTATACTATCAATGATAAATTATACTCTTATATGAATTTAACACATCATAGAATTCCAGAAATGTGTGAGAATTAACTCACCATTGATTTTGATTTACAGTTGGAGTTGGTTCATATAATTTTAATAGATGTTTAAGATTACAAGAATATTGTAGCAACTCCAGAGCTAACCCAATTAGCACGTACGCGTATGTAACACCCCATAATTTTAACAACACTAAAGATGATACATTAAAGAATAATTAATTTAATATTCAGAATTAAGGGAAATGGACTGCGCCATTGCGTTCTTCTTGGAGTTCTGGTCAAAATTTTGCATAAAATAGACACCGTATGAAGAAGTTATAAAGGTTTGAAGTTTGTATACACGCAAGAGAATTATATATATATATATAATTAATCCAGAAATTTAAAAATCAGTTCAAAAATCAAAATTTCGGTGAGCGGCAAAAATCCTGCTCAGGGGTGTCGACCCCTTAAGGGAGGTGTCGACCCCCTAGGGTAGATCTGGACGATTTTTTCTGGGGCTGGCAGCTATATATGGCCTCATTTCTCATGTTTTTGCACACCAAAAATAATGGAGAACTTGATGCTGCCTCTGCCCAGATCAAATCAAGCATTTTTCTTCTTCTGCAATCAAGTTATTCAAGCTTAAAGATCTATGATTCAATGCTAGCAATCCCTTCTCTAATTTTCTAGATCCAAACACTGTGAGTTTTAAGTTACTTTTATATCTAAATCATTAAAAGTTAAACTTGATATGACTTTAACTTGGATCTATGCCTGTGACTACTTTA
Organism: Allium sativum; assembly: GCA_030737875.1. Taxonomy (NCBI): domain Eukaryota; kingdom Viridiplantae; phylum Streptophyta; class Magnoliopsida; order Asparagales; family Amaryllidaceae; genus Allium; species Allium sativum. Next base: position 166,710,818 of record CM060909.1, read on the forward strand.
ATCATATCAGATCTGTTATGACTGTGTATCTATGATATTCTGACATGACTATGACCTGGATCTTAACCTTTATCATGTCAGATCTGCTTTTGATTGTAGATCTAATTCACTGTTTAGATCACCATATACCTTTTCTATTGTGTTTATGGCCAAATCCGATCTGTTGTTAGTTGGACATCTAAATCGTTGTTTAGATCACATCATGCCTATCTTTATTATGATAGAGTCAGTTCTATTATCACATGTTCATTAGATCCGTTCCTATATGCCTACCTTGTCATTATGCCACTATATGTTTTATGCCTGTTTCTGCCATTATATGTCCATCATATTAGTATGATCATCTCTGTTCTATTCCCTCTATCTTTTCCCTTTCACTTTTATATAGCCAAGCTACCTTCGAGCATAGGCATGCTGCTGAAATATGCGAATGCATTAAATTTGGAACGAGGGGAAAATGATATTAATTTGGCGCATAACTTGTAATTGGAAATTTGGTATAACTTGAGTAAAGTGTAATAATATTAATTTGGGGCATATATGAACACGACTTGGGAAAGGGGCATGAAAACCTATAACAACATAGGTAAAATTTGGTTAATAATTGGAATTCCTTGGGTTACAGTAAATAGAAACTGTAACCGCGCTTAGACACGAGGTTAGGTTACACTTGTGGTGGAAGTCTTCCCGGAACCGCCCGGCATGTCCAGCGACCGCAAGTGGTGAATCTAATGTGAGGGGTCTAAGTACATAAACACAAGAAGTGCTAAGACACGAGGTTAAGTCCAACTTGTGGAAGAAGTATGTCCTTAATCGACCGACATATCCCGCATCCACAAGTGGTTGGCTTAATGTGGGATGTCTAGGAAATTATAACCAAAAATGGACATGGTAATAAATTGGAATGCTTAACCTAGTGAATCCATAGGGATTGTATGAACATGTAACTTGAATAAGGGTTAAGTAAACTTGTTTGAAACTGTGGGTGGGTTAAGTAAATCTTGGGTTGGCGAGTAATATTTATATATAGGCTCACAAACTTAACCCATTGGGATTATGCAAATTTATGACACCAGTAGGTAGGCATAATCTGTGGAAAACATAGTAGTCGGGATGCAAGACAAAGGGGAGAGCTTGCATCATCTTGAGTGTGGGACCCGTTTCGGTCAGTAACCCGTATATAGGTATCAAATGAGTACTCCGAACTAGATCGGAGTCAGGGCATGCTTAATGGGCTGAATATAAGAGATCCAAACATGGGGGACGTTGTGGGCGGCGCGTACCGACCGGGCCGTGTGCATGCAAGGTACGAACAGAGGGGAATAAGACGTCGTGACACCAGTAGATATGGTTGTGCACATCCGAAAAATGAAGGGTTTCCACTTAAGGGAGTGATGCACCCTACTGTGGGGTCAGCACAGGGTATCTACGGAGTAGGGAGCCGATCGATTAAGGTAGTAATTAGGGTACATTTATACTACGGTATGTTTGGGATCCCGTAAATACCCTTAGGGGTAACTCTGGTATGTTGGGTTGTCTGTTTATTGTACGGGGTGAAAACCTCTCACTGGAAGTACACCTAAGTCTACCATCTTATACTTATTGAAGATCATCTTGTTAATAAGACACTAGTGTTGGTGCAGAGAAATCATTAGAGAAGCGCAATGTACTCTATCATGTTTATCCTGTTTACCTTGTCATACCTACCTTTTATGATGTTATTTCTCTTATCCATTTTATATGCCTATCATGATACTTTTACTTATTTATTTGTTAAAAGTAACTGGAGTCGCCGGACTTTATGTCTAACCTATTTTCTTTTCCTCTTCTTTCTCTTCCATCCCCCCTCAAGGTTTTCTTTGTGGGAATACTCAAGCATGATCAGGATTCTGCTATCGTCTTGCTTGGAGCTTCTTAGATGTATTGCTCAAATTCTTAACTTTGCTACTATGGCTATGTTTTTTTGGGGATTATGCTTCTTTTATTATTGTACTATGATATTTTAAGTGTAAGACAGAAGTTTTAATGATGTACTGGGTTTATATATTTTCAGACCTATGATGTTTTGAACAATGATGCTTTATGATTAGTAAAGTTTTTTTTTAAATTTTGCTGCTATTTTATATCTATCTTGTAATGTTTCTTTTTCTGTTTACCTATAACGCTTCACGAAACTTAATGCATTCCCTTAATGAGTGACATCAGCGGACGTGGGGTGTCACACTTGGTATCAAAGCTGAAGGTTACCAAATTAGATAAAAAAATTGAAAAATATTTTCAAAAAGGTTTTAAAAGAAAGCATTTTCAAAAAGAAAAGTTTGTTTTGAAAAACATACTCCCCAAAGCAATATGTAATATCTTTCGATCCTTTGTCTAAATCCCTTTCCTTTTCTTTTCAACATGTCTAGAGAACCTAATATTCCAGAGGGCATTACGATACCTGGCTGGCTCCGTAGGTACCTTGAGGCCACGGCGCCTGTCGCTGGTCAAGCTGACGTTCCTCCCACAGTTGCACCCGTCATTCCTCCTCCTCCTCCGCACGTAGATAATTTCTGTAAGATCTGGAAAGATTTCTGTGCAATGGGTGGAAAGCCATTCCGAGGAACTGAGACCTTTGTAGAGGCAAGGAATTGTTTTAAAGAGACGAAGGACTTGTTTGGAATTTTTGAAGTTGATGATCATAGAAAGATTCATATGACCACCTGGCTACTGAAATATGAAACTTCATTCTGGTGGGAAGTGGCGCAAGCAGGGCGTCCGGTGAAAACTTGGGATGATGTTAGATTAAGGTTTGAAATGAAGTTTCTTTCTCAAGCTGAGAAAAGCATGCAAATGGAAAAGTTCTTGGCACTCAAGCAAGGATGCATGATTGTTAAAGAATATGTTAACAAATTCAACCAGATAGCAAGGTTTGGTTTGGAACAGGTAGATACTCCACATAAGAAGGCTTTGTGGTTTGCTAAAGGATTAACCCCTTCATAGGTTAGCTATGTCTCATATTCCAATGGGAGAAACTTATGAAAGGCTCGTTGATATGGCCTTGATGCATGAGGAAGACAAAAGCGACAAAAAGGAAGTTAAGGTTGAGGAAACACAAAACAAGAAAGTATGGCATTAGAAAGGACAACAACAACAGCAACAAAAGAAGGGTGGAAAGAATGACTAGGCTAAGGATAAGAGGAAGTGCCATAATTGCGGACGCGAGGGACACTTGGTAAAAGACTGTAAAAGAAGGAAGAATTCTTGCTTCAACTGTGGAGAGGTCGGACACTTTGCTAAGGAGTGCCTGAAGAAACAGGGAGAACGTCAAAGGGAAGGAGCTTCCGGAGGGCAGGTGCATGCTCTCGTGACCAATGATCCAGATAGAGGTAGGAAAGTTTCCATGGAAATTTTGATTTCTCATTCCAATCATCCTGTTAGAACTCTTTTTTGATTCCTGCACTTTGCATTCATTTATATCTAATTTTGTGGTTGAGTCGCTGCACCTAAATACTAGTATGGTAATGGATCCCGTAGTTGTCTCAAAACCCATTGGTGGTATTGCTCATTTGTCCATGATTTTTCGGGGTTTGAGAATATCTACATTAGGCATCGAATTTGAGTGCGATGCATATGTGCTCGGTTTTATGGGCTATGATTTGATTCTAGGGATGGATTGGCTAGCCATGTATGATGCCATTTTGGATTGTGAGAAGAGGGTCGCTAGACTTTTGACTTGCCATGGGAGGACCCTCGAAATTACTTGTGACCCACAAGGGTCTGTCATGCTTAGTTTCCTAGAGATTCTTAACACATCTATCAATGATCTGCAATCTGTACCAGTAGTCCGGGAATATTCAGATGTTTTTGAGGAGGTTAGGTGATTACCTCCAAGATGCGAGATCGATTTTCGTATATACTTGGTAGACAATGCAAAGCCAGTTGCATTACTTGTGCGGCATATGGCTCCAAGAGAAAGGAGGGAGCTTAGAAAGAAAGTAGAGGAGCTAGTTAAGAAAGGGTTTATTAGGCGAAGCATATCTGAATGAGGTGCTCCAGTGGTATTCACAACTAAGACTAATGGTTCGCTTCACTTATGTGTGGACTATAGGGAGTTGAATAAACTCACTAAGAAGAATAGGCACCCACTCCCAAGGATAGATGATCTGTTTGACCAGTTTGTTGGTGCATCAGTATTTTCTCAATTAGACTTGGCCACAGGATTCCATCAGTTGAGGTTGGCTGAGGACAGTATAGACAAGACCGCTTTTAGGACTCCAGATGGTTTCTTTGAATGGCTCGTTATGCCTTTTGGGTTGACGAATGCACCCGCCTATTTTGTTGATCTGATGAGTAGGGTGTCTAGGGAGTTTCTAAATAAATTTGTAGTGGTCCTTGTTGATGACATCTTGATTTTCTCGAAGAGCGAAGAAGAGCATGCCCAATATTTGGGAGAAGTTTTGAAAACTCTACGTGCGCATCAACTTAAGGTGAAATTCTCCAAATGCCATTTTTGGAGAAAAGAGGAGAGATTCCAAGGGCACGTGGTTTCTAAAGAAGGGATAGTAGTAGATCCCGCAAAATTAGTTACAGTTCAAGATTGGCAAATCCCAAAGAATGCAATGGAGGTGCGAAGCTTCCTTGGATTGGTAGGCTATTATAGGAAGTTCATTAAGGACTTCGCAAAGATATCAGCCCCACTCACTAAGCTGACGAAGAATAATTTGACGTTTTCATGGGATATAGATTGTGTTGTTGCTTTCCAACGATTGAAGAGGGCTCTGACAACAGCCCTGGTCTTGATCTTGCTCGACGGAGGCAAAGTATTTACAGTATACACTGATGCATGTGGTATAGGGCTTGGTGCGTTTCTGATGCAAGAGGGAAAAGTAGCATGTTACGGGGATAGACAGGTAAGGGTTCATGAGAAGAACTACCCTACCCATGTTTTAGAGATAGCGGTCATAGTATTCGCGCTTAAGACTTGGTGCCATTATTTACTTGGAGAGAAGTTCTAGTTGTACACCAATCATAAATCTCTTAAGTACTTGTTCTCGCAGAAAGATCTTAATCTAAGGCAACAAAGGTGGATGGGGTTCCTAGCAACTTATGATTTCGAGACTACTTATACCCCTGGCAATGGTAATGTGGTGGCAGACGCACTGAGTAGGCAGAGGATGGCCATAAGTCCTCTGTTTCTGGAGAGGAAAAGCTTGGAGTTCATATCGACTTTTGACTTTAGACCATCCACCGAGTTATTGCCTGGTTTGTTTGCATCGCTAGAAATACGACCTACTCTTGTCAATCAAATAGGAGCATCACAACGAGAGGATCCACATATTTCAAACATCTTGGATAGGCTCAGTAAAGGGAAGACTTCTATTCACCTCAGTAGATATTCCATAGATGATAAAGGGTGGTTGCGGCGAGATGAAAGACTTTGTTTTCCCCAAACTGGGAGTTTCTTGAAGACAGTCCTAGAAGAAGCCCATTATTCTAAGATGTCTATTAATCCAGGCGGTGATAATATGTATAGGGATATGAAGAGGGTTTTCTTTTGGGCTAGGATGAAGAAAAATGTGGCAGAATTTGTTTCTCAATGTTTGGTTTGTTAGCAAGTCAAGGTTGAGCAAAAGAATCCTGATGGTTTACTTCATCCTTTGGAGGTTTCACAGTGGAAGTGGGAGAGCGTCTCTATGGATTTCATAGATGGTTTGCCAAGATCGTAGAAAGGCAGCACCAGTATTTGGGTTGTAGTAAACAGACTTAAAAAGGGCGACCATTTCATTCCGGTTAAGAGCAAGAGGACGGCAGCATGGTTGGCAGCAGTTTATGTTCGTGAGATAGTCCGTGGAATACCTTCTAGCATCGTAAGTGATCGTGACTCCATCTTCACCAGTGAATTTTGGAGGAGCTTGCAAGAAGCATTAGGTACACAGTTTTGTTTGAGCACCACTTATCACCCTCAGACAGATGGACAGACAGAAAGGGTGAACAGAGTCCTTGAGAATCTTTTGAGGTTGTGTATCCTAGACTTCGGACGAACTTGGGAATATAATCTTCCTTTAGTAGAGTTCGCCTACAACAACAGTTATCAAGCTAGCATTGGCATGGCACCCTTCAAAGCATTGTACAGATGACCCTGTAGATGACCAACTTGTTGGCCAGAATCTACAAAAAGGCTATTACTTGAACCATATATGGTCAGAGAAACGTCCGAAAAAGTTGATCTCATTAGACTGTGAATGAAGCCAGCTCAAGATAGGCAGAGATCCTACGTAGATAAGATAAAGACTAACATTGAATTTGAAGTGAGAGGCATGGTTTTTATTAAGGTGTCACCTTTGAGGAATGTGGTTCGCTTTGGATCTATAGGGAAGTTGGCACCAAGATTCGTAGGACCATTTCCCATAACAGAAAGGATTGTTCCAATGGCCTATAGAGTAAAGCTACCAGAGGGGCTATCCGGCGTTCATGATGTTTTCCACGCTTCTCATTTGCGGAAGCATTTTGCATGATACCGTAGAAGTAGCTGAGTCGAGTATATTGGAGGAAGTAGAGGTGGAACGGGAGGCGACAGTCAGATGAGTTCCTACCCATATTCTTGGATCAGAAGTTAAGAAGCTACGCAACAGAGAAGTCAAGTTGATGAAAGTTCAGAGGGGAGATAACCCAGAGGATGCAACTTGGGAGACCGAAGACAAGATTCGTGCTTCATACCCTTTTCTTTTCGAGGGTATGTTCTTAACTTCCTTTCCAAAGCTTTTATTTATGCTTGTTTCTACATTTAAATTATATCCTATCGATCGAATCTTCGCCTTTAGGTAGAAATACCGTAGATGTAAACATGTGTTTGAGACATGTAATGTTTGGTAGATGCAAGTGTTTGCTAGTGTTGCTCATGGATGCATTCACACACACATTAGGCACAAGATCAACTCAATCACTCTCATACTGCATATGGATGTATGTGCATTTTTCTTCTTTTTAATGGATGAAAATGGATGTATCATCATATGGATGTTGCATTTGGACGAATGATTGAGCACACATGTAGAACTTACATGATATAATAGGATTATTTGCATACATGATGGATTCATGACACTAACATACATTGCATTAAGGAGGTCGACTGAATCAGTAGACCTCCTGATCTTCGCATTAGTATTAGGACATATACACACATCTTAGCATATGTTCATATAAGCATTGGAAATTTTTTAAGGACAATGGATGTCTGTGATTGGTGGATGAGTAGATGGATGTGGATGGTAGGATATACGTTCTTTTTAACTTGGAGATTTCGGGGATGAAATCCTTTGAGTAAGGGAGAATGTAACACCCCGCAATTTTAACAACATTAAAGATGATAAATTAAAGAATAATTAATTTAATATTCAGAATTAAGGGAACATACTACGCCATTGCGATCATCTCGGAATTCTAGTTAAAATAGACACCTTGTTCGTGTAAAATGGACACCGTGAAGAAGTTACGAAGGTAAGAACTTTGTATACACGCAAGAGAATTATATATATATATATAATCCAAAATTTCAAAAATCAGTACGAAAACAAAAATTTCGGTGAGCGGCAAAAATCCCGCTCAAGGGTGTCGACTCCCCTAAGGGCAGATGTGGAAAAAATATTCTGGGGCTAGCAGTTATATATATGGCCTCATTTCTCATGTTTTTGCACACCAAAAATAATGGAGAACTAGATACTGCCTCTGCCCAAATCAAATCAAGCCTTTTTGTAACGTCCCGTATTTTTGGTAACCAAATATTTAATTTAATTTATTATTTTAAATATTATATTTGGAATATTAATGAATTTTATTATTGAATCGTTTATTTAAAACAAAATTTGAACGTTATATATTTATATAACTATATATCGAGCTCGAAATGGCGCGACAGTTCGTAATATGGAATTTTGAACTTCAATTGAATATACAGAATCCGATATAAGCCGGATTTATGTGAAACATGAAACGTTGGAATCGTGTTGATTATAATTTTTCAATAAAAGAGAAAAATCTAGATTTCATGTTATGAATTGTTAGTTTTGGCTAAATCAAATTTTAAAATAGTCGCAATGAAAATCATTATTTAATTATTGGCCTATTAAAATAGGCCGATTTTGTAAATTTAGTTCGTTTTCAACAAAACTAATTTTCTTTGGTTCATAACATCGAAACTTAGCAGGGTGGCCATTTTTCATTGCGTTTGGATTCGAGACTGATGGTGCGAATATTTGAATTTGACGTTAAATAGCGGTAGAATTGACCATATAGAATAAAATATGTAACAAACCAAATGGAAGCTTACACCCCACGGCAAATAAAATTTGCGCAAACCTATTGTTAAATGAAGCCAACCGAAAAGTTCATAAAGATTTAAATACGCAGCCTTTCAAACATCAGCTAACCAACGTCCCTTAAACATAAAATCACACTGCACACTGCTCCTCACCATCAGTCCATCACTGCACGCGCAGTAGACATTTCATTTTAGAAACAACTGCAGAACTAGGATTGAAGCATTGTAGACCTAATACATAGCTAAATTCTTTTTAAGTCACCAAAGAACATGCGTTCTGAAATAGGAGAAAAATATCTCTGTACCTATCCCTTAGCCTATCTTGTTGTCTAACCTTTCCTCTCTGTCCTTCATATGATAAAACTCATGCATGCAAACCTATGGGATTGGTACTCATCTATGAAGGGAATGACCAAAGCATATACCCTACCAAACTACATGTACAGGCCTACAACTCGTCACCATCTATAAATGGAAGAACATCGCCTGTCAATGGAAGTGAAAGGAAATATCGCTGCAAAGCTATTCGACCTAACCTAACATTGACGTGCACTCCAAATCTCTTGCATGGTGCCCAAACTTCTCGCCACTATATATACCCACTTATATTCCGCCATTTTTTTTCTCTGTTTTAGCAAGCAACCATAACAGAGCAAAACTTAAATCTCCAAACCTTCATTTTTTTTAAAAGCCAGGATGGGTGATCGGTGTTGGTAAGTTGGTGTGACTGGGAGTTGACTTGAAGAAGCTCTCGGGTGTGGGGTTGGAACTAGCGAAGGGCAGAGCAGTAAGGGGCTAGGGGATGTGGTGGAGTGGGGAGTTGCTGTAAGGTGGCGTACGGGTTTACAAAGGAAGATGAAAGGTCTAATGAAGTTGGCACTCTGGTGGGAGGAGTGGCTTGCATGTGGGAAGGCAGAAGAACTGAGTCGGCCCATTTTCTGTTACAAACATAATTGATTCATAACCCTAAGTGTTCAATTTATACAAACCCATGATTTATAGTTAATCAGTTAATTAAACTATTTTTTTGAATCCACGCAGATGGAATCAGCAGTGGACACCCAAAGAGACCGGCTACTCTTCCCTGACCAGAACATTTATAAATTGATTTGTTTAAGTATAATTTAATTAAGAAAATGAGATATCATACTAATAACCATTTGGACATGAACTTATGCGCAAGGTCTGGCTTTCAAAGAGGACCGGAAGTGAGTTATCAAGTCTGAACAAAGCATTGAACAAATAAAAGCGGTTCAGCAATATCAGGTAACTAACGTAACATAATTAATTTATTTAAACTTAATTAAAGACTAATTAAATTTAAATTAAGTTATGTTATTGCTGACTTAAGCATGAATATATGCAGGCATAGGGCACTGCTTAGCGAACGTACATGGGAAAAAGAAGCCGACCATATTATTCTGTAACTAAAATGTAATTAGTTTTATTAATCTGTAATTTAGGAATTTATGAATTTAATTTTATAACATTAACATAAATTGTTAATATCAAATCCATATGTGATCAGAATCGGACAAACCAAGATACATTAGAGTCATCTTGTCAAGGTCTACGCTATGGATAGAAATGGACGAAATTGGAATCAATTGGAATTTTTAATTAAATTAAACAGTTGTTTAATTTAATTAAAACGGGTCGTTGACAACCAAATCAAATCAAGGTGAGTTAAACTCACTAAGTTCTTCTCATTTATATTTTATATAAATTGGGTTTTTATTTTGTGTGCTCTGGTTGCCAATGGTTGACGGTTTGCTAATTATATATTCATTTGTTGATTTAACCAATGAAATTAAACCGTTGTTTAATTTCAGTTAAGTACTAAATCGTTATTTTAACGATTGGATCCGATAAATGTAACTTAACTTATTGGTCACATTTATAAAATAAACGTGTTTAATAGTTTGAACTGTTTGAACTAATTAAATTGTTTTGTTTATTAGTCGATGTTAAATGGTCGTTATTTATTATTATCGAAATTATCAGTTAAATGGAATTAAATGATCTGATTTGAGCTAACCAATTTGGATACATGGAAGAACAGGTTGGAGGGATCCAATGAGATTTCTTAAATATATTTAATATTATTTATCTTCATATTATCATATATGAACTGTCCTGATTGGGTGATTGATTTGGTTATTGATTGTTGACCGGGAATGCTATCTTTGTTTTGTTTCAATCAATAGGCAATATTGGTTGAGTAATCGGCAGTAAATGGCCTAAAAGTAAATTGTTTTGTTTATATTGATTTACCGTCAGGTGAATTGATAGAACTGTAGTTATAAAATTAATTTTATAACCGAAGATAGATATTGAATTATATTATTCGAATAAAAATTTATTAAAGGAAATAAATATTTATTATTTATTAATTAAGTTTATAATTAATTATTAATTGGTTTTATAAAGTAAATTCTGATATTTATCAGATTAATAAATATGAGAATAGAAAATTAACCTAATGATTAAATTTGGATAATTATTTTGTTAAAAAACAATTAAATGAATTATTTAAATTAATTATATTATTAATTAATTTAAAGTGAGAACTAATTGGAATCGGTTAACGAGATAACCGTGTTTTGAGTTGACTAAATCGACCGTTTTAATTGATATGGATTATTAAATTAGTGCGTTTTGAATAAAATAGTATAATGAATATTGTTTAATTTTAATTAGATTTTAAAAAGGGATTTTCTATTTATTTTTGTTAATAAAGAAATTAACTACGAAAGTAGTTAATGATTGAAATAAATTATTAATTTAATTAATAATAATTTAGAAAAAATACTTTTAATTGAAATGCATTTAAAAAGTAATCGGTATTGAAATGAAATTTAATTGAATGGCAAAAGGAAATTATGAACATGTTTTATTTTAAACTTGGATTTTTTTTACAAAGTAATAAAAGGAATTTAAGCGAATATGATAGCTAAAAATAAATTTTAGTTACTTAATTATTTGAATTAAGTAAAAGGAAATTAAGATAAAAGGGTTTATGATAAACCAAGGTTATATAAATGCGGTTTGAAGTATTAAAGCATTAAATTGACATTAAAGCTACTTAATAATGGATTAAGTAAGAAGGGGAATTAAAATAAGATTTCCAAAGTAGAAATGGTTGGATGGATTTGAAAAGAAATTACTAAAGGTGAATTTGGTGAAAGAAGTGGGTCGTAGGATTTTATAAACAAATCCGAATTATAAATGAGTTTGGTTAAAGAGGCAGAGTTAAGAGTGGTGTTTTATAAAGAAATTACCTAATTACTGAATTAGGAAAGAATGGGTATGTACAAGAAAGAAAATTTTCAAAAGGTAAGAAGGTTTTATGAAACCGTATTTTGAATAAAATAGTTAAATGGAATTTGTATTGATATTAGATTGAAATATTGGGTTTGGATTACCGCTTATATTTATCTTAAGATATGAACGTTGTTGATTAAGGTCTGAGAGGTAATTAAAATACCCCAACTTGAACAACATCAGGATTATCTGAGGATGATATTAGTTAGTAATGGTAAAAGAGGTTAGAAATAATAATGCAACGTTTGGTGAAAACTTGGAGATTATATAATGACGAATCCAAAGTAAAAGGGAAATAAAAGGGGAATGCATGAAATTATAACGATATTATGTGCACGCATTGGGTGATGTCACGTAATGAATAAAAGATTTTTCGTAACATTTTCTTATGTGTAATAAGTTAAATTGATTTCCCGATATTAGATAATAATATGGCTAATGTTTTGAAAGTGAAAATAGAAAACTGGATATGATATAGGATTTTCCTAAGTAATAAAATGAACTTGTTTAAAGAATAATCTTATGTTAAATAAGAAGCGGAAAACTATATTCATAATATCAAAATATTTAAGAGTTTAAATTTACATTTTTGTTTTAATTAATAAAGGTCAAGTGATGCTGAATACTGAACCAGTGAACCCATTGGATTTTAATGATTGAATCACTGTTTATTTTGATAGTTAAATAACCGACTATCAAATCTGTCCAATACGATTATTGGTACGGAAAGACCGGGATCGAATTTATATTCGAAAACCATTCCGACCAACAAATACGTGAAGATATTAGAAGTTTATCAAGATGGAGCATTGAACACCACGGATCTTCATAAAACGGAAGAACCGCTAATAATCTCTGGTCTGCAGCCAAAGATGTACTGTGGTTCTGTCGAGGTTTGCAACGACTTCTCGCTACTATCCATGGGGTGATTCCAATATTGGATGCAGTAGGAGAGTACCTTCGGTTCATCATGTTCCTGGATAACTTATATGGACGGATGTCTGACAGAGTATTTCCAAAGGGATCGCGTCCGTTGATTTCTTCAAATGTATTTCTGTTGATGGCGGAGAAGGCCGTACACCTTCTCTTAGCTAAACCGCGGTGTATTTTTGTGGACGTCAATTAGTGATATCTGGCGGATCTGACGATGTGGCATTCAAAGTGAATGGTGACCAGATGTTCTAAAAGTTAATTTAAACCTCAAGCCTCATCAGCCGAGAAATGACAAAAATTGGGTAGGTTGCATGGCTATGTGGGTCGCTCCCATTAGGGTGTATAATCACCTATATAGAGAAACTCCTTTTGCTTCTTTAATCTACTTTCGATGCTGTCCCTTTCAGGAAATAGTGGTTTGCAAGTGGTTCCATACCTTGTCATAGTAGGAATCCAATCTCCAATAAGCGCCAGCGGTTTTGATTGTATACTATATATGTGAAGCGTGAGATGCAAGCGTTCCGCTAGATTGATATTTACTTGTATTTAGACACTATCATAATATCAATATATATATATATACACGATTTCAAAATGTTTTGGGTTATCGTAAGGTAATAACCGTCCATATTTATGTATGGATTTGGTCTTACGATTATCCTTTTCTTTAGAAATTTTTTTTGAACTTTAAAATCAAGTTGGATGATTCCCCTTAAAAACTTTGCGAATTTTTCTCACTCTGGTTCAACAGACTGACCCGGTGTTTGTAATGCTCGGGCTAGACCGGTTGTAAAGGTTCAGGTTAACGAATGCTATAAAGATACTAGCTGGAAGAGTTCAGACATATGATATTCTATAGCTACTATTCCGCTGTGTGTTGTATATGAGGACAGGTTATTATAACTGTCTAGATGTGTGATGTACTCTGATATTGTAAGTATTTTTAAAGCTCTCAATAAAGATTTATTTCAGTATTATATTTTGTTCCGCTGTGATGTGAGAATCTATGTTGTGTTGGTTCTTCTTCTTCTTCTATTCTAATATTTCTTTCTTTCTTATCTAACCCTCTAATTTCTTTCTAATAATGTTCAAGTGTTTTCGATGTTTGGAAGTTCGGCATGAGATACAGTAATTGTATTTATGTCGATTTTCGGGGCCGAAAATCCTTTGGTCGTTACACTTTTTCTTCTTCTGCAATCAAGTTATTCAAGCTTAAAGATCTACGATTCAACGCTAGCAACCCCTTCTCTATTTTTCTAGATCCAAACACTGTGAGTTTTAAGTTACTTCTAGATCTAAATAATTAAAAGTTAAACTTGATATGAATATAACTTGGATCTATTCATATGACTACTTGAATCATATCAGATGTGTTATAACCTGTGTATCTATGATATTTTGACATGACTATGATTTGGATCTTAACCTTCATCATTTCAGATCTGCCTTTGATTGTAGATCTAATTCACTGTTTAGATCACCTTATACCTGTTCTATTATGTTTATGGACAAATCAGATCTGTTGTTAGTTGGACATCTAAATTATTGTTTAGATCGAATCATGCCTATCCTTATTATGTTAGAATCAGTTCTATTATCATATGTTCATTAATCAGTTCCTATATGCCTACCTTGTGGTTATGCCACTATTTGTTTTATGCATGTTTCTGCCATTATATGTCCATCATGTTAGTATGATCATCTCTGTTCTATTCTCTCTATCTTTTCCCTTTTACTTTTATATAGCCAGGCTACCTTCGAGCCTAGGCATGCCGCTGAAATATGGGAATGCGTTAAATTGGGAATGTGGGGGAAACGGTATTAATTTGGGGCATAACTTGTAATTGGAAATATTGCATAACTTGAATAAATTGTAATAATATTAACTTGGGGCATATGGTTTATTATGAACATGAAGTGGGAAAGGGGCATGAAAACCTATAATGACGTAGGTAAAATTTGGGTAATAATTGGAATGCCTAGGATTACAGTAAATTGAAACTGTAACCGCGCTTAGACATGAGGTTAGATTACACTTGTGGTGGAAGTCTGCCCAGAACCGCCTGACAAGTCCAGCGACCGAAAGTGGTGAATCTAATGTGAGGGTCTAAGTTCATAAACACGAGACGTGCTAAGACACGAGGTTAAGTTCGACTTATGGAAGAAGTCTACCCGGAACCGACCGGCATATCCAACATCCACAAGTGGTAGGCTTAATGTGGGAGGTCTAGCACATTATCACCATAAATGGACATGGTAATAAATTGGAATACTTAACCTAGTGAATCCATAGGGATTGTATGGACATGTAACTTGAATAAGGTTTAATTAAACTTGTTTGAAACTGTGGGTGGGTTAAGTAAATCTTGGGTTGTGGGTAATATTTATATATAGGCTCACAAACTTAACCTGTTGGGATTATGCAATTTTATGACACCAGTAGGTAGGCATAATCTGTGGAAAACGTAGTAGTAGGGATGCAAGACAAAGGGGAGAACTTGCATCATCTTGAATGTGAGACCCGTTTCAGTCAGTAACCTATATATAGGTATCAAACGAGTACTCCGTACTAGGTCGGAGTCGGGGCACACTTACTGGGCTGAGTATAATAGATCCAAACGTGGGGGATGGTGTGGGCGGCGCGTACCGACCGGGTCATGTGCATGCAAGGTCCAGACGGAAAGGAATAAGACGTCGTGACACCAGTGATATGGTTGTGCACATTCAGAAAACAAAGGGTTGCCACTTTAGGTAGTGATACACCCTACTGTGGGGCCAGCACAGGGTATCTATGGAGTAGGGAGCTGATCGATTAGGGTACATTTAGACTCCGGTATGTTTGGGAGACCATAAATACCCTTAGGGGTAACTCTGGTATGTTGTGCTGTCTGTTGATTGTATGGGGTAAAAACCTCTCACTGGAAATACACCTAAGTCTACCATCTTATACTTGTTGGGGATCATCTTATTAATAAGACACTAGTGTTGGTGCAGAGAAATCATTAGAGAGTGCAATATACTCTATCATGTTTATCTTGTTTACCTTGTCATACCTACCTTTTATGATGCTATCTCTCTTATCCATTTTATATGCCTATCATGATACTTTTACTTATTTATTTGCTAAAAGTAACTGGACTTGCCAGACTTTATGTCTGACCTATTTTGTTTCCTCTTCTTTCTCTTCCGTTCCCCCCAAGGTTCTCAGGGTTGGAATACTCAAGCTTGATCAGGATACTGCTATCGTCTTGCTTGGAGCTGCTTAGATGTATTGCTCAAATTCTCATCTTTGCTACTATGGCTATGTTTCTTTTGGGGATTATGCTTCTTTTATTATTGTACTCTGATATTTTAAGTGCAAGACAGAAGTTTTAATGATGTACTGGGTTTATGAATTTTCAGACCTATGATGTTTTAAATCACGATGCTTTATGATTAATAAAGTTTTTTTAAAATTCCATTGCTATATTATATCTGTCTTGTAATGCTTCTGTTTCTGTTTACCTATAACGCTTCACGAAACTTAATGCATTCTCCTAATAAGTGACATTAATGGACGTGGGGTGTCACATCATAGCCTCCGTCACCACGATCCTAACGGATCCAATTTCGTAAGATTCTGATTATGTATGAATTAGTTATCGTATTTACAAATTAACACCTCATTTTATAAACTAATTTTTTTATTAACTATTTTTAAACAATGCCGATAACTGTTCACCAACGCGGTTTCCTTATCATCCCTCCGCTCAAACCCGTTCTGTCGCTTATCTTCTCATTCCAGATTTTGAACCAAAAACCACTACTTGAATAAAACTCCACCATTGTGCCATCGTTGAACCTGGGACCCCTACTGACCTTCCATCTGAACCGCAACTCTAAGAACCCCCATCTCCAGGAGCTGCTCGCCCCGATACCCACTGACGCTACCTGAAACCGATCCTGACCGGAAATCGTTCGTACCGCTAGAACTTGGGCTACATACCGCCAAAGCTAACCGGACCCGAGCCAACGGCCGCAGCTACGTACCATCGTCACTTCTCCTTCAGAGCCCTGACACCCTCGTCTCCTTAGTTGATCAAAAATGGAAGAAATCAGATCGTTGCTTTACAAATTAACCCCAATCAATCTTTCTCCGATCAACTCCCGCTCGCGACCACCACACACACTGATAACTCCTCTGACCAAAAGCAATTTCTAGTCCTTCACCCCCTGAACAACTTTCCTTCAGATACCATGACCTGAAAACACCTCCAACTCCGTCAAATCCACGAAAAACGAAACTCAGATCTCGCTGTAATTCATGATTTCCGACCGCCACAGTTGACGAAACCTTCCCAAATTTTAAACGTAGCTAGCCCTCACCTAGATCTTCAACTTTTTTGTTGGAAGATTATATCAGTTCATGATAGAAATTTAAATATAAATTAATTCCTGAGGGATGGTTTTACTGTGTTTTCGGAATGATGGTGAACGGAAATGAATGGTAGGCTGAAGTTAGGGGTATATAAAATGTAGAAATATAATACTTTAAGTTAACGTGACGAGCGACGACAACTAACAATTTTTATTTGTTCCTATCGCCATTTCTGAACGTTGTTTATTCGTTCATATGCTCACATACAAACTCCGTTCATGATGAGAATGGACGTCATGGTATGATTCGATGTTACGGTCCTAATGGAATTTGTTTCGTCGAATCCCGAGTCCGTTTGCTCAAACGACGCTCGTTCATGTCCAAATGGCCGTTATATTTGTATTTAATTTTGCTACGCTCACAAATTAACTCCAATTGACGCAAAACTTGAAATCTAGCAATAATTAGCTATTGCGATCTTAATAAAAAAAAATTTGTTGAAAACAAAGGTCGTTTGAGTAAAGTTCCGTTTTAAGAGTCCAAATAGAATTAAAACAAATCAGTTTAAAAATACCTCAATATAATAATATTAAAATGTTATAACCGGCCGTACCCGAGTAGAATTTCATGTAGTTTTAAAATAAAATACGCTGGGTTGAATTCCTAGCCAAATCGATACAAAATAAAATAAAAACCCTTTTATTTTATATAAATAAACGTTATAATTTATAAATGAATTCTATAACTACTAATTGAAAATTTTATTTGGACATAAAACAAAATCTACAATATGAAAACTCGATTTCTCTCTTCCATTAGAAAAATATTATCCAATAGATTTGGACGTTTCTTGTTTCGAGAAATTCCGACTTATATTGGATCATGTACAACCATTTAAAATTAAAAACATAATATTACGAACTACCACGCCACTGCAACTCATTTTATAATTAAATTATAAATTATATGTTCTAACATCGTTTAATAAACGAAATCGTTAATATAATTCAAAACCGAACAATATTAAATTCTTTTAAATTGCCAGTTCACATTATATTGCAAATTCAATAAATTCTGATCATTCCGGAATTTAAATTATTATTTTATTATTTATTTTAATAAAATATTCAAAATTATTGAATTCAAATTATTTAAATTTCAAACCAATATTTAAAACCATTTTTAAATATGAAATAAGATGAGGAAAATGTAACAACCTGGAAAATCTGAACCAATTAAATTTTTTATTTTGGCTATTTCAGTAAATTTTGAGTAGTTAAAATAAATTATTTTAAACAACAATGATTAAAAATTTATTTTAATCGAGGTTAGAGCAAATATATTTATTTTGATTTCAAAAGGAATTGGAAATAGTACGGTAGTTTGAAAAGTCAAAGCTGAACTTTGACTGAATGTACTGGATTCAAAATCTGACAGATTTTAGTGAAACCAAAAATATCTAAATTTGTTTGAAAATATCTGTCCAACGAATCCGAAAAATCGAAATTTCATAGGGGAAATCAAAAGTTATGGCCAGTTGAATATTCAGAATGGTCGCTATAGTATAATTTATAGCCCGTATAAAAGGACATTTTTTAAACGACCTCCGTTTTCGACGAAACCACTTTTGTTGGATTCGAAATGTCAAATTAATGATAAGTTTAATTTTCCAGAATTTTTGGAATTAATTTCTGATCGGGGCAAAAGAAAATGTGTTTTGTCAATTTCAGTCGAATCTGATCGACTTGAAAATGGCCATTTTTCAAACAGTCTCGGAATTCAATGAAATTAATTTTGTTAGAACCGTATCTTTAAAATAAAGCCAGAAATAATTTTTCTGGAATTTTTTGAGTCTGTATGTGGCCTCGGTGAATTTAAATATGCAATCGAATTAATTTAATAAAGGATTTAAATATTAAATTAAAGAATTCAGGCCACAAACAGTCGTTTGGGATGATGGGACCTGGCCCATTGGATCTGAAACGTGGGCTATTAGGTGGGATAAACTTTGGTTGGACCGGAATTGGAGTTTCAGAAGTTATGGATTTATTTGCAAAATTTACATTAAAATATTATAAATATCCAATTATCCATTTGCAAACCCTAGTACACTATTCACTTATGTAGCCGCCGCCCTTTAACCTATGGCCGAAAATGCTCTTTCCTTCCTCCACTAAAATCTTGCAATCCACACAACAAATTATCTCACTCCAGTTGAGTTTATCATAGAGGACTTCCTTCTCTTCGATTCCATACGATTAGATCTCCTCCTAGAGCCGTAGATTTCCAGAACCGTGCACCCAAACCTTTCGGCCGTTGCCCCGACCTCCTTGCGCCATCGAGCTGCCCCCCTTCACTAGCGTGGGTGCGCCGCCCGTAGCCCTAGGCTGTGGTGCCATCTGATCATCCTCCAGCCCCTTCATTCTGACAAAAATTTGAACCCTTGAATTGAAGCTAATTGGGGTTAACGTGGCCTTGTCTATGTTGAGGAAGAAAGGTCTAATTCCTTTTTAATATTTTATTAATTTAATTTAAAAACTATTATAAATCTTATTTATATCCTAGCTAATTCATACGACATCAAAAATTAACGATTTCAGATCCGGTGCGATCGTAGAGACGAGATCTACGACTCTAGATTGAAAAGGGGCAATTTTGAACTGTAAGAATTTTGGACAAATTTGCAGATCCCAAACAATTCAGATTCACAACTGTGAGATTTCTGATTTTAAATAACTAATCAATTTAATTATTTTTCTCGCTGTTAAATAGTTGTATGTATACTAATGAATTAGTTCTGTGATGTGATGAAATTTTGGATGATTGATCTGTTTATTTGTGATGTATAAACATATATCTGTTAGTTAAATTATAGATCTGTATGTGTTGGTTAAATTAAAATAAATCATTTTTGCCAATATTCTGAGAATCATGTATTTTAAACAAAAATGGAATATCATTTTATTTATATTATTGGATTGAACTAGAATTGCCAATTCATTGAAAATATATCATTTTGTTTATATTATTGAATTGAACTAGAGTTATCAATTCAATAAAAATATATCATTTTATTTATATTATTGGATTGAACTAGAATTGTCAATTCAATAAAAATATATCATTTTGTTTATATTATTGAATTGAACTAGAATTGTCAATTCAATAAAAATATATCATTTTGTTTATATTATTGGATTGAACTAGAATTGTCAATTCAATAAAAATATATCATTTTGTTTATATTATTGGATTGAACTAGAATTGTCAATTCAATAAAAATATATCTTATTGTTTATATTATTAGATTGAACTAGAATTATCAATTCAATAAAAAATATCATTTTGTTTATGATATTAAATTGAATTAGAAACTTTCAATTTAATATAAAATATATCACTTTGTTTGTTGACTGATAAAAACATAGTAATAGAAAGTTGCATTTTTATTAGCATTTTAGATGCAAATGAAAACATGAAATAAAAAGTTACATTTTTATTTGTATTTTAGATACAAATGAAAACATGAAATACAAAGTTACATTTTTATTTGAATTTTAGATACAAATGAAAACATGAAATAAAAAGTTGCAATTTTAATTGCACTTTAGATGCAAATGAAAATATGAAATAAAAAGTTGCAATTTTATTTGTATTTTAGATGCAAATGAAAACATGAAATAAAAAGTTATATTTTTATTTGCATTTTAGATGCAAATGAAAACATGAAATAAAAAGTTACATTTTTATTTGCATTTTAGATGCAAATGAAAACATAGAATAAAATTTTATATTTTTGTTCGCATTTTAGATGCAAATAAAAACAATAGATAAAAAGTTACATTTTTATTTACATGTTAGTTGAAATAAAAAGAATAGGATTTAAAAGCTGCACTTTTATCTACATTTTAGATGTAATAAAAGTATAGTTTTTGAGACTTATATTTTTATTGTCAAATTAGAGACAATAAAAAGAATAAATCAAGAATGACATTTTTATTGACGTGTTAGTTGAAATAAAAAGAATAGGATTTAAAAGCTGCATTTTTATCTATATTTTAGATGTAACAAAAGTATAGTTTTTGAAAATTACATTTTTATTGTCAAATTAGAGATAATAAAAAGAATAAATCAAGAATGACATTTTTATTGACATGTTAGTTGTAAATAAAAGAGTAGAATTTAAAATTACATTTTTATTGTCATTTTAGAGCGAGACAATAAAAAGAACAGAATTGAAAGTTACATTTTTATTGTCATGTTAAATGAAAGAAAAAGAAAAGAAATAAAATTTTACATTTTTATTTCCACTTTAGAGACAATGAAAAGAGTAGATTAAAATTTCAAAATTTTAGTTGATATAAAAAGAATAAGATCAAAAGTTGCATTTGATTGATATTTTATATACAATAAAAGAATAGATTTAAATGTCACATTTTTATAGTCATTTTGGATAAAATAAAAATAGTAGGATTAAAAGTCATGCTTTTATTGTCGTTAGGTTTCAACCTGAAGTGTGAACATTAGGAATATATATTTTCAATGTAATTTAGTTACCATTGAAAATAATTAGCCATTAAAAACATGATTTGTTTCAAATCATCATTTTTATCATGTTAGTAGGATTATGAAAATCATATATAAAATCTCTCACATGAATATAGAATGTATTTGGCTTGCATGTGATTGTTTGAAAGTAGTTGAAACTGCCATACGATTTATATTTATATATAAATTAAAACCAGTCGCGCACGGTAGTTCCTGTTTCGGCAATCGTAACTTCAAACGATTATACCGTAAGATCCGACCATTGGATTTTCCCAAAACTGGAACCGTTAGGACCGCTTTGGGAAGATCTTTCTATAGATATGAATTTTATCAAAATCCAACGGCTAGATTTCAAGATAAGTGTAAAACAAATTTTGGTAAAAACAGCGCCAGGGCCGCCCATCGACCCGAAGCGTCGTTAAATAAATTTGGCTATTTTTATATAAATAAAAATAGCGATTAGTCGTTATTATATACCACTGACAATATAAAATGATTTTAAACTATATATATGTGAGGATCATTTGAAAAGTCAGAGTTAAAACTCATTTCAAATGGTCATATGACGATCTAAGTTGAAGATTTTATAGACGACGATTGATGACCGGCGATTTTCACATCGAAAGGGTAACTACTGATGCCTAGCATTGGCTAGCTACCAACAAAGGGTTAAAGTGGTAGTTGTCCGGACGTACTTGTTGATCGTCTGGATACGCGAGCACCTCACTTCCGTGTTGGACATACGGGATGAGGAATAAGGTGACTCCGGTTTCGTTCAAACCCAGAACGGACTTGTAAATGGATGTGTGTCCGACATTGAATTTCATGTTGTGTAATTAAATTGATTTCTATTAATATATCTGTAGTGGCGGGGAATTTATTCTTTTTCTTAACACCGTTCTTTGAGACGCACGAGCTCGAAGGTTGTATATTGGTAGCCCATGGAATGGACTGTCAATGTGACATGCCAAGATGCAATTGATCGAGGCTTTTGTTGAAAAGAAGAGCCTTGTGGATGATGATCAAAGCATAGCCTATTTCGGTATAGCTTTGTGTATTACGTTACCTCGCGAGCCTCACACCCCGGTAGAGTCAAAAATGGGACAAGGGAACGCAGGGAGTGCACACGTTTCTTTCTAGCTAGAAGTGGTGTTTGGGTTTTTACAAGGCCTGACATTTTTACTTATGTGGTTGATGGAATGAGGTGCCTCGGATTTTTATTGGTCGCCAATGGCCAATTTATAGGTCCAATAGGATCGAGGAGCATGTGTTCAGAAATTGCCAATCCACTAACGTTATTTGTGGACCGGCCCTGCAGGATCCAAGGGTTCACTGCGGGGAACCCTGAGACAGTGCTAGAGTGTCTCGAATCGGTTAGGAGATCGTACCTAGCCGTGACTCATGGTGGAAACCAACCTCCAAAACGACATTACGGTCTTGATTGTAAACCTATATATGGCGACATAGTATATGGCAGCTATGCCGTCTAGGATTGATACCTTTACTTTGAAGTATTTTTGAAAACTTATTATACACTAATAATAATATTAAAATATTATTTTCTATGTATCAAGCATATTTTATCATTATAAGGTAAAACTCTATCCTCCGGTCTACGTTGCATTGTGTGATGGGACATGAGTCTTATAATAATTTCATTTTCTAAAAAGCATTGCGTTGTTTTTGACTTAAAATTTATAAAACTTATGCACGGGAAATCCAATGGAGTAAAACCGTTCCGCGTTAGCGGCGTGGTCCAGTGATTAGCCATATTGTTAATTTAATAAGATTTCTCGTACCAGTCCCATGACTGACTCGTAGTTTGTTTCACTTTGCAAACTTGGGTGCCCTCTTTCTACATGGGCAGCCAATTGACAGGTTTCAGGTAGGGATGTTTTCTGGACTAGAGCTTGCTGATGAAGATGATGAAGGATCTTTTCTTTTTATCTTTTTATTTATTTATTGGGACATGGAGACAGTATTGAGTATTGATGTATTTTGGGGAGATTGATACTTTATTTCTTTTCCTGTTTTAGACATCTATTTTTCTAAGTGTATCTTGTACTGCGTACTCGGATGTTCTATGATGATGTTTGTGATGTCATTTCTATTTCCGCTGCAATGATTTATATGTTCTATTATTATCTAAGATCTGTCATTGTTTTATTTATGTTATGCTCCTATGATACTTTTGTACCACGGAAGTTTGGGTTGTCACAGAAAGTCTAGATCGTTATATTCCTTCCCCCTTAAAAGAATTTCATCCTCGAAATTACTAAGGTAAGAAAAATGCAATACACCCAGTAACGTTTCCAAAAATCCAATTAACTAAATCTTCACTTCCACTTTTAAAACCAAACCGGTTAGTTCTAATCGAAAAACCAATAAATTTCTATAGAAAAAATTCCTAATTTTTTTTAAAAAGATTTGAAATTTTTCTAACACTTAAAATTTTGGAAATTTTTTGGCAGAGTCTCCCCTATACGGAGGGACTTCTGCAATATTGCAAGTACGAAAGTAAATCCATCGACCCACACAGTCGGAAAAATTCAATTCAAAACCCAAATTTAAAAACCAAATCAAAATCAAATATATATATATATATATGGCATACGAGTACCTTTTTGCGAGCGTTATTATGCGATAAACGATAAATTATACTCGAGCTTTCTCAAACAAATTTCCAATAACAAATTTTATGAAGGTAGCCACCCATCACTTAGAAACTCGAAAATGAATATCATAATGCTACAGTCCATTATTGGGATTATTTTCCAGCCACTGAAGTGATTTCAGTGCTTAATCACTTTTAAAATCTATTTAAAAATGATTTTTATCCAATAAACTTCCCAAAGTAATATTATATTACTTTGTAATACCTCACAAAACATTTTCCCAAATATCCGAGATTTAAATTCAATACTATTCTGAATTCAATTTTAATTCAACTTATTTGTATATTTTATTTTATACAAATTCAGTCCGATTATAAATAACCATCTCCATATTATAATCTCATTTGATTATAATAATAATATCAACCAGTTACATCGTAATTTTCAGAAAATTATTCCTTTACATCAAAATATATTTAATATAATTTTATATCAAATTACAAATACGTGCTCTCATATATGTAAACTCAAACTCAATCTAGGTCATTGTTAACCCATCTCTATTGAGTTACACCACAGAGCCAAGGTTATCACTAAACCTTGTGCTCAGATACCAACTATGACGACCTGGAAAATTCAATGCTCGTGTTTTCGACAATAATGCATCATCCCATATTACTTGCCAAAAGCCCGAGTATCAAATCCCATATTGTTAATAGAAAGAAGTTAGAGGGTGAGAGAAGAAAGTAGGAAAAATTATAATAGAAGAATAAGAAGATTAGAGTCTCACAGTGGAATGGACAAAATATAATAATCAACAATAGTTTATACAAAAAGAACTGTATATATATGATTACAACATCAGAGTATACATTCATATCAATACAACACACAGGGGAAATAAACTAGTACCAGTAAATATACGGAATACGTCTCGACTTTAACTCCTTTTCTGGAACTCCAAGCGAAATCTAACCTAGAAATATACTCGGTCTGACACGAGCACATTTAAAGCAAAGGAAAATTCACCCAGATCAGTTTGGAATACCTTTAGTGATAAATTCATATGGCAAACAACTTGCTTAACTTTAGAAAACCCTTTTTAAAGAAAGGGTAATAGTTAGACCAGGCCACACATAAATACGAATGGATTTTACGTCACTATAACCCAATTTTTTTTTGATATATCAAAATCCAGTGATATTATAATAGTGTTTATCAAATCACAAATAAATAACCATCTAGTAGAACGCTTGCATCTCAATCTCTACATATTCCTTATATAATCAAAAACCGCAGGGCGCTTATTAAAAATTAGATTCCAACTATGACAAGGTATGAGACCACCTTCCGATTAGTGTACTCTAGAGGGGATACACTGGGGTTCAACAAGAACATGTTGCAACCCGGCTACACATGACCGACCACTCATTCAGCTTGAGTGTATCGAATGTATTGTCACCGTATGGTTTTATGGTGCCACCATACATCCAAGAATATATAGAAACGAAAGAAGAACAAATATGAATTTTCTTTAGATCATGACAATGCACCCTGTTTGGAATTGACCCACCCAGCCATGCTGCCTGCCCGATTTTTTTCATTTCTCGACTGATGAGGCTTGAGGTCACGTTTCCCTTTTCAGAACATCACATCATCATTTACTTTGAATGCCACATCGTCAAATCCGTCAAATCACTAATTGATCTCCACAAATATACTCTGGGTGTTAAACAAGAGAATTTCTCCGCCACCAAACTTGGTATATTTGTAAAAATCAATTTACAAGAGTTTTCGGGAAATACTCTGTCAAACATTTATCCATATAAGTCATCCAGGAATGGGATGAACTGAAGGCATCCTCCTACCGCATCCTAGGAATCACCCAAATGATCAGTAGCGAGAAGTCCTAGTAATCCATAGATTTCAATCACGACAGAATCACTGTCGAAACATCTCTAAGGATCAGCTAGAGAAATCCAACAAGTAGTTCTTCCGCTCAGGAGGTTTACGATCTTTAATGCTCCATCTTTCTAAATATCCTTGTAGATTAGTTTTGCAGGTAACTTTGATTCGAAGTTGTTTTGGGACTAGTTCCTATCCCGGTCTCTTCGAAACAACATGTCAAAAAGGTTCAATAATATTTCATTGATAGTTGGTGTTTTAACTAACAATTATAACAGCACAGTCAAGTTCATGGCAATTTCTACCTTTTTACTTAAACCCATTCTTAAAAACTCTAATCGATCTTTTAAAAACCATTTCATTGATTTAACATCAATTTCATTCAACAAAAACATCCTTTTCTTCCGTTAAATATATTCTTAAAATTTAAGAATAACATGGATTTCAAACACCCGCTTATTGCCATATAAAATCTCCTTTTAATTTCTTTAATTTTGAAATATCGCTATATATTATAAGATCCATTTAAAATATTCAAAATAATGCCAAATGACACCTTCGTTTATATATATATATATATATATATATATATATATCCCTCAAAATATCTTTGTCAAACTTCAAACTTCGGAGTTTACATTTTAATACCTATTTTAGCTCACTCTTCTTTAATAACTTTATTTACTAAGTTCGTATTACACGATATGATCTCTTTATAAATCATTTTCAAAATTACAAATCTTATTACGTAACTGATTATCTTCTTAATAATTTTATTTAAGAAAAAATCACTTTATATATCATTAACTTCATCATTTTAAGAAGTACAAGTAGCTTACTTATTTATTAACTAAAATAGATTGATTAATAACATTTGAAATTATTAACAATAACTAGTTATAATAATAACTTTAAACATCGTTAAATAAAAAGTAAATTTTATTAAATTAAACAACTATTCATTAATAACCAATTTTGACCAAACAGTTGACTTAGTCAACTTTAAATCGTCGGTTAATTCGTTAGCCGATTTCAAATATCCCTTCTTATTGTATTTATAAAATTAATCTAACAATATTGCTTACCTAAAATAATTATTTAAAAAACATTAACCCTTAGGTTAAATACAGCTCATAGACTTATTAATGTTCAAATTCTTATATATATAATCATTTATAATATTTCTATGAAAACATATGTATAAATATCAATTTATATTTAAAACATTATTGTAATATATAAAATATAATTAAAATCATATTTTAGTTATAAAATAAATTTTATAACTCAACTTCGTCAATTGTCTAACAGCGAATCAACGTTTTAACAATCACTCAATCAGTACCATTTATTGATTCAAATCACAACATCATTGAATTTCAATTCAACGTCAACATCCAAACAGGTTTTCAACGTCATTCGGGTTCAATCAGTTAACAAATAAATAATATAAAAACAAACAACACACATAATATTTGAGGAATCCGGTCAGATCCCTCCAACCTGTTCTTCCCTGCATCACAGATCATTATAATATTTCATAACAATATATAATTTTAAATCAATATATTAAATGATTAACGCCAACCATTCAATCAACAATAGGCATCCAATCAACCAATTTTGTACTATCAATGATAAATTACATTTTATATGAATTTAACACATCATAGAATTCCAGGAATGTATGAGAATTAACTCACCGTTGTTTTCGATTTACGGTTCGCGTTGGTTCACATAATTTTAAACAGATGTTTACTTCTTATTCGAACCGACATCCGCCTTAGGGCTTCAAACCACGACCACCTCACTCACCTGGATGACCATCGCCGACCACCCTGCAACCCGCCGTCGCGCCCTCAACCTTCACCAGCGATGCCATCAGTCGCGGTACCCCCACCTGGCCTCAAAATCCCACCTAATGTCAGCGTGTTCGAGAGGAATTATGCCCCCCTCCGTGAACTAATATAGATCATCATTGTTTAATATATTCTCCTCCATGCCCTGAACGTTTTCTAGTAGAAAACTTTTGAAATCGATTTGTGGATTTGGGGGATTGAATAATTTGGGGCAATTTCAACCGTAAATCGCAAGGAGGCCACACCGTATGTCATGGAAGTATATCACGGGATTTCAATCGTAATTTGGTGTGAGAACTCAAAACAGTAATTAAACTTCGTTTGAAATGTGAAGCATATCACAGGACCACACCGTATGTCACGGAACAGGTTACCCCCATGAATACCAGTGCCTAAACAATAACCAATAATAGTGATATGGATCTACAATGCATCAATCAACATGCAATTTTCCAATCTACCTATTTAGGATAAATCCCTAAACTTAGATTTTAAAATCCAATCCACTTTACAGAAAATATTCCTTTGGATTTTATTTACCAATTTCTTATTTCAAATAATTTGAAATACATATCTAGCTTTATAACAAAGTAGATTTCACTTCGGGATCTCAAACCAAAATCTTTGGAAATATGAATTCCAAAACATCACAATGCATACAAAAAAGTATGCAACCAAATACCGTGCTCCCCATCGACAAGGCAAAGGGTACGTACCTTACCAACTCGATATATATATATATATATATATATATGTGTGTGTGTGTGTGTGTGTGTGTGTGCGCCTCCCACGATGGAGCAGGCTACACTGACGATGCTCCATTCCACACTATGGGAGCTACACCGCCATCTCACCCATACATTTCATATCTTGAAGCAGGGAAAATAATTTCACAACATAATAATCACAAGTACTTTCCAAAATATAGTACTTTACATTAGCAATTCACACATATAATCAGTCACTATTAATAACATAACCTTTAAGCTCGTACGCCTCAAAGAAGGGTGTTAAGCAAGAGATTAAATTCTCCGCTACCAAACAGATATATCATCAATAGCAACTAATCGGTTATGCGATCAACTACAATGTCAAACACATAATACATTTCGAAATCATTTCAACAATGTCGGGTTTAGCCCTCGAAATCCTTTCTGTTTTATAAAACATTTTTATAAAACATTCTCTATCCAAAATCGGGAATACATTTCTTTTCACTTAAGAAAAATTCATTTCAAAATCATTCATTAAAGTTGAAATGAACTCAACAACATCGCTAACCATCTCATAGTCAAACCGTGAAGTGTTTCACAGGACGTAAGCATACAAATATTTCTACCCAACCCAGTGCTAAATGTAAAAGCATATTTTACTCATAAACTGGTCAAGCACAATCCAAACAATCAATCAATCACAATCATGAATATCAACAACCAAGTGTATTTGGTTTATACCACATCTCATGTTTTGGTAAATTTAATCACCATTCATTCATTCAAATATAATTAAAGATTTATTAAAACTCTTCTTAGTTTTAATCTTCAAAAATCACTACTTGATGATTATTCAATTTTCTGGAAATTAATCCTGCTTTTACTCGGGTTAAAGAACAAATGTTATTTAAAACACCATTCACGATAAACCCTAATAGTCTTCCATTAACTACAGAATTTTCACGGAAAACAGATCAATATATAATTGACATAAATTTCCGTATCAAACTAATACTATAAGTGGAATAGTGGCAAGGCCTTTTAAATTCCATAAATAGTAATGGTCTTCATTCAAAGAAGCTCATCTCGATTATTACCAAATCGAATTCCATTCAGTTCCAATTTAATATATTAAATTAGAAAATTTTACATTGGAAAATTCCATTATTCTTAGTTAAAAGATTTTTAAATTCCAAATCATTTCTTCACTGTTAATTTGGTCAAAGAACGAATGTTATTTAAAACATTGTTCACGATAAACCCAAAAATCCAATTTCAATTCAATTCCAATTAAATATTAATTAATTGGTAAACTTCTCTAAATCTTAATTAAAAGATTTATTCTATTCTCAACTGGGTTTAAGAACAGTGTTAATAAATACACCATTCACAAGAAACCCAAAATCCAATTTGATATTAAATACAAGGCTCTAAATAGAAATTATATCGGTTTATATTCAATATCAAATTCTGAAACCAACAAATATCGTAATGGGAATAACGATATATATATATATCTTCCAAATTCCCATAACCATATCTATATAATTACGGAATCCAATATCGAAATACTCCAAAAATTATTTCCATTCAAATCCATTCCAATTCATACGTTTGAAAATTCTGGTTATATCAAAACCGTTTCAATCCAATTTATTATTTTAAAAAATAATTGGATTATTATTCTAGTTATTAACTAGTTCATTTCGATAAAAATATATTTTTTGTCTTTTCAAAACTGGAATTTTTCATCCAAATTCTTTGCAAATCATTTATTATTGTTTTAGATAATTTTCTATATTTTTTAATAACTTTAATATCACCATTTCGGTCGGTTTCCAATAACGGCCACCGAACTGCATCCATAGCGACCTTTTTTGAATTTGATTTGGACATATCTTAAAATCCGACTGTTCAATTTAAAATCTTTTATATTTGTTGGAAAGCTCTTTTCGATACGAACCCAATGGTTCCGATTTTAGGAGAATCCGACGGTCGGATCTCCCGTTACATCAATTTGAAGTTAATGGTCGAAATTCACGAACGGTCGCTGTGCAGCGCATTCAATTCAGGCCATTATAATATACGTAATATTTTTTTTTCGATTTCTATTTAAAACGTATTTTATAAATCGTTTATAAATTCATTTTAAAACGATTCTAACTTCCATTTCAATTTTAAATCAAAATTGAATATTCCATTATATGACAATTTTATTGAGTGCATATACATGTTAAAAATTATATTTTTAACCAACCAATATTTATATCAATACATGACCATTTTATATATTGCATATATAAGTTAAAATTAATATTTTTAACGAACAAATAATTATTTCATTACATGACCATTTTATATATTCCATATATACGTTAAAATTCTGTTTTTAACTAACCAATAATTATTTCATTACATGACCATTTTATATATCGCATATATATATATTTTTCACACCGCATATATATTTTATATCGCATATATATTTATTTTTCACATTGTGTATATATATTGCGCAACGCATACATATTTATTTTTTCACATCGCATATATATATTTTATTCACATCGCATATATGTAATTTATTCACATCGCATATATATATATATATACATATATAAATTTTATTATACAACACACACACACACACACACACATATATATATATATATATATTTACTCCATTTAACATCATAATTAGAACACAGTACAATCAATTAAACCGTCTATGGTCTACGGACGAAGGAGGTGAGCTAAAAGGCACCGTATACAATTTATAATGATTAAAACTGATAAAAATTTACACTGAAAATTCTATATATTTTTATAGATAAATACAATAACATGATAAAATATAATTTAGTGAGAAGGAGTTCTCACATTGACCGGTTTCAGAAATTGTTTATATAACGATTATTTTCACCAAATTAAGTTATTCGTTTAATTTAGTCAAAAATCACCACTAGCTCCAAATCTCTGTAACGCCCTGCCTCTATACCCACTATCGTCCAGTTCATTTCAGAGAAATGTCATTGACCATAACGAAGAATGAGGTTTGTGAAGGGCGACCGATTGTATAATTGCTCCATGTGAGGAATGCACATCGAATTCTGATACCAATTAAAATTTCGACATGACCATTCAGCACATAGGGCAACTACACAATGGCTATATGCAATCCGGAAAGCAGTATAAAATAGACAACAACAATAATATAAATATGGTATATCTCAAAGCCAGACACAGAATAATCATATCATAAGGGCGGAATAGATATGAATAAACCAAGGATGTGTACAACAAGATAGTGGTCAACAAAGATCCACTAATCCCAAAATAATAGGTACATGCACCATGATCTAAATAAAAGACTATGCACACAACGAGAGATAATATCATAGGTACAAAAGTACATAAAGCTGCGGAGGCAGGGTAGCAAGCTGAAAGCGAAAGATCGATCCTGCGATGAGACCCCAAAGGAGCACCTAAAACGACTCGGCCTGACCCGAGTATTATTTATAAGAAAATAAACAATAAACGGATCAGTCTAGCTGTACTCATCAAATAAACTGAGATAATAAGAGATATAACACAGGAAGACATGATTCTACTAATAACATCTAATCATAACTAAATATGAAACATGGCATGTCAACACAACAATCTCTAAATAATCTCCTAGCTAATGTAGAATGCGACATTCCAATAATCATAAATCATCAATTAATCATAAATCATCAAGGTAATCATAAATCATCAAGTAATCATAAATCATCAAGATAATCATAAATCAAATCACATCGATCCGGGTGAATAGAAATTACTCCGAGCTAGTTAATCTAAGAAAATAACAACATGTCCCATAACCACATGCTATTCTCGAATATTTACGAACCCATAATTGGTTTCTATTCAAAGCAGAGAAAATCACCACACATGTTCGAACGCACGAGTCCAAGAGTTATTCGCCGAAGTAAACGTATAAGGGGTCATAGTCCTCAGTTTTACTATGGTAACTAAACTAAATTTCTCGTCCGATCGATAGGATAAGAAATCGTATATAAATAAATAGAATCGGAACCAGGCTTAGAAATTGAATTGATTTTAAAAGGATTTGAATTTAAAAACTGATTAAACGTTGGTTCGATACCCATTGATAATATAAAACCCCATTATCCATTGTGGTTCAATTATTCATGAAAACTGTCACCGTAGTGAATAGAACACAAACATCATAAAACATAAACTTAAATTACAACAACATACAAGAAATCAAAGGGATAAAAGTTGTAATTTCGATCAACGAACGAATCGAAATCCCTAACTAGCACCCGAAGGTTTTAAACTATATCGGAATAGAGTCAAAGGATATCAAGTCGATAATTCACGTTTTAGAATTGTGAAAAAGGTTTATGGAATCATAAAAATGCCACAATTGATCCCAAATAGTGTAAATTATTCTAAAATTAGTTTCATTAGAAAGCTCTTGCCGAGACGGTTCCAACGCAACCTGATTTTGTTGAATTCCGACAACGTATGAAAAAGTTATGTTTGTTTTAAGAATTCAACTATTTTGCCTCCTGACAGATGCCTGTTGCATCGGTTCAGACGTCTGAACTGATGCAAATAACTTCCCAAGAGACAAATCAGACGTCTGTTGCATCGGGTCAAACGTCTGACCTGATGCAAATAATTATTTTCCTGGCCGAGAGCTAAATCAGACGTCTGTTGTGTCGGTCCAGACGTATGACCGACGCAAATCGCAGGAAACAAGTTTCCCGAGAGCATTTTCAGACGTCTGTTGCATCGGGTCAGACGTCTAACCTGACGCAAATAATTATTTTGTTTGCCTATGATTTCCAAATCAAAGTCGGGAAAGCCCCGGACTTCCCGTATTGAATCCAAATGTTTAGTGGGCTTGCATACACTCTCTAAAGCACAAAAACAACACGCATATACATACATTCACGTAAATGCAAAGGATTTTGATTATATATTCAAGTATGAACTGAATTCTAATCAAAGCATCCAAAAGGGATTCAAGCGACTTGTGAAGACTTAGAACTTTACCGGGGCGGCAACGGAGCTTCACAATATCACCATATCAACTTATAACATATGGATTAGATTGTGTAGACAATTCTAATCCAACTTTTCAATTCAATGAAAACATGAACACATAAAATCTACTAAGCTACACTATATTCATACACAACATACACAAGGTATAAATGCACTAAATTACACTTTACAAGCACAAAGGCTTGAGGCATAGATGTGAGTTCATCAAAGAATTCACCTTTGGCTCTTGAATGTCAAGAACAAGCTCCAACAAGGAAGAACAAGCACACAAACGAGCAAAGCTCCTCTCTTTCATCAATTGCTTCTCCGAAATCACCTCATACATTCACATGAAGACACACGAGTGTTAGGGCACACTAAAAATCCGAAATTGATGAGCTATGGAGATAGAGAAGAGGATATAAAAGCTTACCCATGTCTTAGAATTGGATTTGCACTTGAATTGAGCTTGGATTTGCAAACCCTTGCCTAGGAATTTCTATTTCCCTTTCCACTCTCCATTTTCTAATTTCTCTCTAAGTGTTGGAATAAATGAATGTGAGAGGGATGATTGGCACTTAAAGGAAGTGGGCTAGTTGGCTAACCAAGCCCTAACCAAGGTGCCCAAAGTCCAAAGCTTGGAATACATCGAAGTTTATACTTTTCGAACTCCTAAACAACGTTTTGAACTCAATGGAAGTGGTTTCGAGTCCAAATTCGTTCGTATGCGAAAAGTGATATTTTGGTCATACACTCAAATGAGAAAACGACCAAATTTTACGTAACTCCAAACGTATCGATGCTTATAGTCAAAAAGGTCATAAACGGCGATCCGGACTCAATGGAAGTGGTCCCGAGTCCTAATTTTATCATTTGTGAAAAAACGACATTATGAGTGACACATAGGACATGATGATATATTTAAATAAAATATTTAAATCTATTATCATCGAACGAGCGGTTGTTACAATCTGACCAAAACTGGTTCATTGCATTGATCCTGTCATGACGATTCCAATGGATCTGATTTCGCTCAATTCTGTTTTGAATGGAATAAGATATGAACATTTTTAACTTTAATTACTTATATTAAATAACCAACATAATTAAATTAAAATTAATTACTTCATTAATGATCTTAAACCCCCCTTCCTCTTCAATCACGCTTCCAGGCGTCGGTCTTCTTCTTCGAACCAACGTTCGCCTTAGGGCTTCAAACCACGACCACCCTACAACCCGCCGTCGCGCCCTCAACCTTCACCAGTTATGCCATCAGTCACGGCACCCCCGCCTGGCCTAAAAATCCTGCCCAATGTCAGCGTGTTCGAGAGGAATTATGGCCCCTTCGGTGAACTAGTATAGATCATCACCGTTCAGTATATTCTCCTCCATGCACTGAACGTTTTCTAGTAGAAAACTTTTGAAATCGATTTGTGGATTTAGGGGATTGAAGGATTCTAATTTGGGGACTATTTCAACCGTATATCACATGGAGGCGCGATCTCTATTTCTGCGTTGATCGATGTATTGATTCCTTAGGATATTGTGAATAGGGTGTGTATATATATTTGTATAAATTATTTTAATTCTCTAATTAATTAATTTTCGTCCAAACCCCAAATTAAACCCAATGACTATCACCTTAAGCTAAATACTGCCATTCCAAACACAATGGGATATGTTTCGAAAGCCAATTAAACTGTTTTCATCAGTTTTTGTCATAATTAAAATATAAATCAATATATTGAATTTTTAAACATACATTTTAATTTATCGGGGCCACATACTAACTCCAAAAATTGCAGAAAAATTATACGTATTTATGTTTTAACGATGTGGTCCTAATAAAACTAATTTCATTGAATTTGGAGACCATTTGAAAAATGGTCATTTTCCTGTCGATTAAATTCAACTGAAATTGGCTAAATGCGTTTAAATTTACTATACTCACATATTTATTCCAAAAATTATGAAATTTGAAACCTAACATTAATTTGACATTCTAGATCTAATAAAAGTGGATTCATCGAAAATGGAAGTCATTTACAAAATGGCTTTTTTTAAGGGCTGTATATTATATTAATATATATATATAATCCATAGCGACTATTTTAGATTTTTTTTAACTGGACATAATTTTTAATATATATTATGAAATCTAAATTTTTCACATTCATTAGAAAGATATTATTAAACAGATTCAAATATTTCTTATTTTACTGAAATCCGATTTATTTTGAATTCTGTATTCATTTGAATTTAGAAATCGAATTTTCAATCTACTACACCATTTCAGGCTCGTTTTATAATTAAAATAAATTTATACGTTCTAACTTCGATTTAAATAAATTTTAAATCGTTATTATTTAAAACAAATCATTTTAAATATTCAAAATCCATTAAAATAGCTGAAAATAAAATTTTAAATTGGTTCTGAAAATCCGGGTTGTTACATTACAAGTCCGTTCTAGGTCTGAACGAAACTGGATGCACCTTATTCCTCGCCCCATATCTCCAATATAGAAGAGAGTCCCTCACATATCAGTACAATCAACAAGTACGTCCAGACGGCTATCACTGTAGCCCCTTCAAGGTAGCTACTCCAATCATGGGCATCAGTAGCAACCCATCCGTTTGATGTGAAGATCGTCGGTCTTGCACTGTCTTTAATCTCTTCGACTGTTAGTCGTCGTATTAATTATTCAGAATGGGTTAAACCCGGTCTTTTCGAATAACTCACGTATCTTATAAGTAAGTGCTAAAACAACACATCATATGCCTCATTCCAGTCCAAATATTTTTTATTTGTATTTCTTTATTCTGGAAAGGTTCTCATTAATCTTATCAAAGATTATCACTTTTAAACACACTGTTTAATACATTTCTTTGGAAATCATTTCAAAAGATTTTATAATATCTTTTCACAATTTAAACAAAATTAAGGTTTATCAAACTAGTCGTGATTAATGCCTTACCCAAGTAATCATTCATTTTATTATCCCATCCCAACCTATTCATCCCACGGAGAAAAACTGATAGTACTTCGTATCTAACACCACTGTGTTAACGGTAAATTAAATTACCATTTCACGTTCAAATCTGATCAAAGATTTAACTATCGCATGAAGTAAAACTGGTGATACTCCATTTTCGAACACTTCTCAAATTTGGCAACTGTAATTACCACATTAACATTTCAATCTAAGTAAAGATTCATTAAAACTCCACTTGGTTTTAATCTTCAAAAATCATTATTTGATGATTATTCAAATTTAGGAAATAAATCATGTCTTTAACTGGGATAAAGAACTAATGTCATTTAAACATCGTTCACGATAAACCCAAAATCATCTTCCATCAAAATGGAATCTTCACGGAAAACAAATCAATATTTAATCGATATAAATTTCCGTATTAGACTAATAATATAAATGGAATAATGACAAAGCCTTGTAAATTCTATATATAGTAATGGCCTTCCTTCACAGTAGCTCATTTCGATTATTACCAATCGAATTCCATTCAATTCCAATTTAATATATTAAATTAATATATTAAATTAGAAAACTTTACTTTGTAAATTTTCCATTAAATCTTAATAAAATGATTTATAAATTACAAATCATCTCATCATTGTTAATTGGGTTAAAGAACAAGTGTTATCCAAAACACAGTTCACGATAAACCCAAAAATCCAATTCTTTTATTCAGTTCCAATTAAATATTAATTAATCGGAAAACTTCACTAATCTTAATTTGAAGATTTATTCTTTTCTCAACTGGGTTTAAGAATAGTTTTATTCAAGACACCGTTCACGACAAACCCAAAATACAATTTGATATTAATATAAGGCTCAGAATAGAAATTATATCGGCTTATATTCAATATCAAATTCTAAGACTAACGGATATCGTATTGGGAATAACGATATATGTATCTTCCAAATTCCCACAATATCTGTATAATCACGGAATTCATTATCAAAATCTTCCGAAGATTATTTCCATTACAAATCCATTCCAATTTATTTGTTGGAAAATTTTGGTTAGCTTAAAACCATTTTCAAATTCAATTTATTTATTTCTAAAAATAATTGGATTATCATTCTAGTTATTAACTAGTTCATTTCGATAAAAATATATTTTTATCTTTTCAAATATGGAAATTTTCAGCCAAAATCTTTCCAAAACCCTTATTATGAATTTACGTAATTTTTCCATAATTTTAATAATTTTTTTAAGGCACTTACAGTCGGTTTCCAAATTCGGCCACCGAACTGCATTCATAGTGACCTTTTCTGAAATTAATTTGGAAATAATTCCAAATCCTACCATTAGAATTCAAATCTCTAATACTCATTAGAAAGCTCTTTTCGATACGAACCCAACGATTCCAGTTTTAGGAGAATCCAACGGTCGGATTTCCCGTTACATCAATTTGAAGTTAGTGGTCAAAATTCGAGAACAGTCGCTGCGCGGAGCTTTCTTTTCAGGCCATTAATATTTATATACACACACACATACATACATACATATGTATATATATAATATATTTCATTGATTTTCGTTTAAAACGTATTTATAAAATATTTATAAATTCATTTAAAAAGATTCCCACTTCTATTTCAATTTTAAATCAAAATTGAATATTTTATATCAATATAATATAAAATGATAATATTTTCAAAATATCAGATTTTGAAATCACTTTTCGATATTCATTATAAAATGAATAAAATCGACAGGAAATCCTATTTGTGTTAAAATGACGTTTAGCTACTTAACACGGCTTCACATTTCAATATTTCATGTCCATTCAAAAATCGGACATCAAAATCACACTTTGATTATTCGCTGAATGTTATTTTAATCTATTCGTTAATTCTGAACTAGAATCAGACTCAATCAATTACCATATAATTTCAGTTATATGGATTTCATACATCGCGTGTATACAACGATAATGATAAACGATCATTAAAAATTCATACAACATCTAGAGTGCATTTTACAACTGTATAAGCATTAAAATAAATAAATAACGCTTATACAGTCTGTCAACCCATCGATATACATACCACTAAACAATTGGGATTAGTGTATGTCAAATATCATCCCAATACCCGTGTGGGGTTTTCAAACAAAAAATACTGATTATTATTTGTGTAGTTGGGCGATGTGTAAAAATTATCGTCCCAATCAAGATCAGTCAAATGGGTGCACATAAACAAGTCATCCGACTTGTAAATGAATATTCATTTTCTTTTCTTTTCATGATAATTTTTATATACATTTTATATAAATAATTTTATATACAACAATATCAATCAATGACAATCCCAATCACAATCCAAACAAACAATCAACCATGGTCTGTACAAAAAATAGTGTCAGGAGCTACGAAGCCCCATCTGCAACATATTATATAATAACTGTAAAATAATTTGAGTGAGAGAGAGAGAGTTCTCACAGTCGGTTTTCACTCCGTCATTCTTTATTTCTGAATTTCTGTTCTGGTTGGACTTGAACTTGCCTGAAATTCTAACGTGCTCCGTTTCCATTCTGGTTTGTTCCATGTTGTAGATATTTCCATCAAGATTCCAACGCATTTTATTTTGTCCGATTCTGATAAGATTTGAACAAGATATAGCAGTTTATAATTTAATTACATAAATTAAATAATCAATTTACTAATTAAACCCTAACTTACAAATTAAATCCTAATTTCACTTAACCCCTTAAATAATCCCCTCATCATCTTCTTCTTCTAGTAAACACGAACCCATCCTTCATCTGAACAAATCATCACTGTTGTCACCACAATGGTTCAGACCCCAATCAAGTACGCCCACGTCGACCGTCTTGAACTCCTCCTCCATCTCCGATGACCATCGTCGAACTCGAGCCCTTGTTCGGCCCAGAAAACAACCCTAAACTAGACAATTTTCTGACCAGAATCCCGCCGCCACCATCGCTAATATCCCATCACAACCGTTCACTTAGAGGATCTCACCACGCTCGTCAGTTTTGCAGTTAAATTTTGGGCTAAAGATGACTAGGGAGAGAGATCGGACGGAAGGAACAAGGGAGGATGAGGGCCATCAATTTTTAATTGAGGGCAACACTGGGAGTTATGAGGGATTAGGGTTTTTAATTTTATATTTATACCCTCTTTTTTTTAATTTAATTCATAAAAGGAGGGTTTTTACATCCGAACTCCAAATCAAACCCAACGACCGTCGCCACTAGCTAAATACCCCCATTTCAGACACAATGGGAAATGTTTTGTAAGCGAATTCGACTGGATCGATCAATTTTTATTAAAATATAAATCAATATATATTGAATTTAAACATACATTTTAGTTTTTCGAGGCCACATACTGACTCCAAAAATTACAAAAAAATAAATCTAGCTATGTTTTAACTATACAGTCCTAACAAAATTAATTTCGTCGAATTTGAAGACCGTCTGAAAAATGGCCCTTTTCTGGTCGATCCAATTCAATCTGAAACTGTCCAAAAACGTTTAAATTCACCACGCTCACATATTAATTCCAAAAATTATGAAACTTTAAATATAACAATAATTTGACATTCCGGATCTAACAAAAGTGGTTTCGTCGAAAATAGAGGTTGTTTGCAAAATGGCTATTTTTAAGGGCTATATATATTATTAAAATATAAATAAATTCCATAGCGACTATTCTGAATTTTAAACTGGACATAACTTACAAATTATAAAGTGAAATCTCAGTTTCTTACATTCGTTAGAAAGACATAGTTAAATAGATTCTAATGTTTCTCGTTTTATTGAAATCCGATTTATTTTGAATTCTGTACATTCAATTGAAATTTAAAATCGAATTTTCAAACTACTACGCCATTTTGAATTCATTTTATAATTGAAATAAATTTATGCTTTCTAACTTTAATTTAAATAAATTTTTAGTCGTTATTCTTTAAAATAAATCATTTTAAATATCCAAATCCATTAAAATAGCTAAAATAAAAATTTTAAATTGGTTCAGAAATTCCGGATTATTACAATCTCCCCCATTTAAAATCTTTTTGTCCTTGAAATGGAGCGACGCTGAAAGTTTTTTAACTAACCAACACAACTTTCATTCTTCAACTTTCAGTTTCTAAGAATTTCTAATTTCTCAGAAATTTGGCTAACGCCTTAAATTTCCAAAAAAATTCGCCATAACCTCCTTTGTACAGCCTTATCGGTAAAACCACAACTTGCCTCACAGGGCCCTCATCAATTAAAAAGAAAAAAAAGTGGCTTGCTAATCGGCTCATGAAATCATCAAACCCAATGAATATAGTAAACATGTACCGATTTGTCGGGCATATAATTTTATTCCTCTTCTTAGCTTCCATGCTATGACATGTTCAATATATACACATGTATACGTATGCAGTTCCAACCAATTTTCAATTCAGTTCAATATTTGATTTAATTTGGCTAAAATTTATCATTCCAATAATTTTATTAGTTAACTAATAATCACACAAAATAATCAACAATCAATTAGTTGATTAGTTTTTCAAACATATATCTATATATACTCAAAATCATATTTTTAGTGTCAAATCACAAACCGTAAATTCTATCTAAGTT
Source organism: Allium sativum (assembly GCA_030737875.1). Lineage (NCBI taxonomy): Eukaryota > Viridiplantae > Streptophyta > Magnoliopsida > Asparagales > Amaryllidaceae > Allium > Allium sativum. Next base: position 166,752,061 of record CM060909.1, read on the forward strand.
TTGGTTATCACATCAGTCAATTGGAAATATATAGATATCCCACTTTAGAAACTCGAACATAAGCACTGATGATGATGCATTATCATCAAAAATATCCCTAGGCGACTAGAGTGTGATTCCATATCTACCCAGTATATTTGAGACTTCGAATATACGCTAGGTAGGCATATATGAAAAATCTTCTTATACTCGATAGTCCAAAATCAATATAAAATAAATATTCAAATACATATAATAAGGTATAAAAATTTTAAAATCTAATTTGATTTTAAAAAATAACACTCTTCAAACTCATTTTAGGATACTACTGATCCTATCTCTAATGAGTTATTCTTATAGGATATTACTAATCCTATCTCCGATGAATTCTTTCGTTCGATTCTAATGTGCCTTGTTCTCTAGCTTTGTAAACCAAAGCTCTGATACCAAACTGAGACGATCCAAACTCGCCCTTACAGGAAAGCCTAGATTGAATTGAGAACACGACGCATTAGAACACAAACAATAGAATATTTCATTGCTTATTACAACAATTTACATCAGAGTACAAGAATATATCAGAGTATGAATAAATATTACACAAGAAAATATCAGAGATTTAAAATACATAGTAGCGGAAATAAAATGTATAAATACAATGCATAGCAGAAGTACATCAACTAGCACAACTGAATGAAATACACGGATACAAAGCTTTTCGAATATAATTCCAGCTGTAATCCAGGTCCTGGGATAAGAAATATCCACGAAAACCAAAACTACTAGCTAACCGTGTGGAAAATATGGGCACCCAGAGTTTAGGTTAAAACAATAAACTCTTAGTCAGTCATGGGACTGGTGTGAGAACTATAACAGTTATTAAATCTTTAATTTAAAATAAGGTAAATCAAGGGACCACGCCGTATAACACGGAACAGGTTTACCCCCAAGAATACTAATGCCTAAAACAAATAGCGCAATGCTAATTAAAGAAAAATGAAGCTACTATAAGACTCAGTTCCCATCACACAATGCAATGCAAGTCGGAGGATATAGTTTTACCTTATAATCGCCAAATATGCTTGGTACGTTTTAAAACAAATCTTTTTGATATTATTGTAAGCGCATAGTGTCAAATCGACTTCCAATATAAATGTATCAATCATAGATGACATGAATGTCCCATACCACTATGCCGCAAATAGTATACAACTAAAACCGTAAAATGTCATATTAGAAGTTTGGATTTCCATACTGATGGCTCCTGATTCGAAAGATCTATCGCGTAGTGCAATGCACAACGACTTACGTTCCAGCTAGAGAAAACACCGTAATGCACATCCGCCCTTTTGGGAAATCAATTATCACTGCGGCTTACGTCCCAACTAGAGAAAACACCACTTACTTTATCCCTATGGGAATCAGGGGGTGTGCCTTATCCCTTTGAGCATGGAGAGACCACATTTAGCTCATCTCGGTCGACCGAATCCATGTGTAATATCCCGGATTATTACTGGCCTTGCAAATCAATAATTATGTAATTCATTAATGATTTATTTAGATTTATCTAAATTAACTAGAGTTATTGCTTGTAAAAATTCAAATTGATCTTTTAAATCCTATATGTGTGTGTATGTATATATATGTTACATATATATATATATTAGTTTGTTATAAAAATATTTAATATATGAATATATGTAAAATAAGAGGGTAAGTATAACTTTTGTTTTACATTTTATTTAAATTTTTAACTTATGTAGAAATTAATATTTATGTGTAATATTGTATTACTTTATATATATGAAACAAAAAGGGACATACACAAGTTTTCCCCTTTTGCACTAAAGTTTATAATCACTTGAAATAACTTGCGTATTATTCAGATGTGCCATTCAAATGAATAAAAATATATGACTAAGGGAACTGGAAAATATATATATTAAAATTCAAATTGCAACTGGACACATTATTTTTTCCAAGATAGGAAGTAGAAAGACACGTGCTTATACATTGAAAAGCTGAGCTCTTTAAATCCATGCATGTGTTGAAGATCTGGGCCAACCATACATAGCTAATACCCTAGTAAATCCACTCATTTCCAATCAAAATATATGTAGGACGATGTTATAAATATTTTGAATTTACTTAAGGACCAATTAATTGCATATACATTATGTTTTAGTCTACACTTGTCTACATCAAATAGGTATCAAAAACTATTAGCCTTAGCACCCTAGGAAATTTATGACAGCGTGTCTTCAATCAAACAACTAACCTTAACCCTAGAAATAGGTGACAACCTCCATTCAAATCAATAGCCTGTTACTTAAGAACCAAGCACCACTTTAGAATGAATTTCTTGCATGTGCTTTGTACAATGCTGTTCTTCGTTCCGACCTAGCCATATATACCTAAAGAGTGAAATCAAAAACCGGAAAGCCTTTTCACAAATATGAATCAATCAGCTTGCATAGCTATCCTAGACTAACCCTCTTCCAATCAAAGAAAAACTATAGTAACCTCCGTCTATTCTACCCTATAGGAATTTAGTGAGCCATCATATTTTAATCAGGAACTCTACACACACATTCACTAACATATCACTCGAAGCAAAACTAAGGAAGAGATCTGTAGAAAGGAACCATGCAATCTAAGATCAGAGGAATTTTATTTGTGAGTAAACTAAACTTATACAATCTTTACTTTAAAGTTTCTAAGCTAATGCAATTTTTGATATAGAATAGTGAGTGTATCATATTGCTAGAATGTTAAGAATTATTAAACTTGCCTGTGAAACTTTGTTCATACTCCCTGTTTTAAACCTCTGTTTCCAGTGATAAACGCCAAGTGATTTTATAGACTAGGCCATGTATATGTATATATATACATACAGATGAAATGCTCTGTATTTAAGAAACTGCTAGTAATGGTATAACATCATGCATCCATGTTGTTTTGCTTAAAATAAATCACTGTTAGTCAGTTAGAAATAGTTTGGGTGTTTAACAGAACAGATATCTTCATCTCTAGGTAATTAAATCCAATCACTAAAAATTTAGAATGTTATAAACCAGATGATCAACATGAAAGTGGGTGTTTCTGTCTTGTATATGTTCTAAATTTAGTTGAAGTTCAAACTATACCTTATATCACTTAAATGTGTAAGATTACAGTAAGAAGTAAGAAAAAGTAAAATTTCCAAATATCATTTTATTATATTTCAGATATATGAATGGATTAAAATTATAAAATCAAGAATTTTGATAATAAAAACTCGATTTTTAGTTCATTGGGGTATGAGAATTTCAAAGTTCATCATATTTTGAACTTTGATCAAATCACGGCCAGGGGTGGTTATGGATGTCGGCGTTAGAGCTGGAGGAAGGTGGGGACCTAGTGATCTTAGAAAGGATGCAAATTGAATTTTTAATACCATTGTTATCGAGAACAAGGTCAATTTAGGGTTAAGACCGCGTTTTTGAGTGGTCTAGTTGAATTCGATCGTGAGGTCGGTTTAATGGATCGAGTGGTATAGAATTTGGATGGGAGGAACATACGGAGTTGAGCTTCAATGTGGTGGTGGTGGAAGGCCTGATAGTGGCCGGAGGTGATCGGGGGAAGACGAATTGCGGTGGCGACCTGATAGTGTGTTCTCCATTTTGAAGAGTAGAGAGATGAAATTTTGATGGAAAGTTGCTGAAGTTTGACCGACAGCTCGTCGACGATCTGGGGCGGCGTTCTGATTTGTGGACGGCGGCGCGATGGTCTCAGGAAGCTTAGAGGAGTAGTGCACGTACATAGAGGAGTGGTGTACATGTGAAGTCATGTATCTGTGTTCTTGAAGCAAGAAGAAGCAGTACTTGGCAGGGAAGAAGTGGTACTTGGCACAAGGAGAAGTGGTACTTGGCAAAAGGAAAAGTGGTACTTGGCAAAAAGGAAAAGTGGTACTTGGCAAACTAAAACAGGAAATGGATCGGCAAGGGGTATCTAGAGTGTTTAGTGTGTGCGGCATCAAGTTTTGAGTGGAAGAATCATGATCTGGAAAATGAAAGGAGGAAGGGGGATTGGGCCAAAGGATTTTAGGCCGGCCTTTTTAATAAAACAAGTTTTAAACAGAAATGGGAATATAAAATAAAAGAAGAAAAATAAAAATAAATAAATAGAAGAGAGATTTTTTATTTTAGTAGGATTAAAGGAGGAAAAGGGACGAACATCTTGGGCCTTTGAAGGAAGATAGGAGAAGGGAGATGGGCCGTAGTAGATGGGTTTAAAAGGATTGAACGAATTTAAAAATCAAACTAAAAAAGAAAATGTAACATAAATAGAAATTAGCATAACTTAAATTATTAGTATTTGATTAGAAATAAACAACGATGTACAAAATGAGACAAAGGAATTAATGGCAAATAATTGACGTATAAACGAACTAACATTTATTGTAATAACTAACCGTGTGTGAAGCACGTGCTTTAGTTGTTCATTTATAAAAGACAGTCAAATGTCTGGATTTAAACAATACATATATACACAATTCTATTTGGTCGGAGCTCATACAATAAAGGATATATAAAATGAATTGTACTTAATTCAGTTCATTTTAAGCTGATAACTATTTCCTTTGAAATAAGAAATGTTTTTGAGATAAAATATTGAAATCAGTTTCCTTAAGTATTAACTAACCTAAAAGACATTATGCTAATCATTTCAAAGAGTCTGGAATTAATATTCCACTTCGATTTGATTTATACACCACATGTCAGAAGTTACTGAATAAAATTGAAGACGGAGATATGCAAGGGATATTTTGTTTTACAAAATAGTGCCTTCGGTTTGTCCAGTCCCAGGACAACTTGTATGGTCAAGTGTCTGACAACATATATCTATCAGATCTTACACATCGACTTTTCTGAAGTATATTATGTTAGTGACGGAGGAATTCGATTCTCTTAGCTTTATGCCCATAACGTACTTAGGAAAATAAATTGCGTTTTCTGACAGATATGACGGTCTAGCATCCAAAGTAATTGAAGAAGTGATCTGTCAAAAAGGACAAAATTGACCTCAAGCTTCACAATAGGAAAATGACAAAAATCGGGCAGGCAGCATGGCTATGTGGGTCGCTCTCATTAGGGTGTATTGTCACCATCTAGAGAATATTCACTTTGTTACTTCTTTCGCTATTGTATCTTCGGATAACGGTTATGTGGGCCCAACCGTCGGTGACGATATATTCGATACACTCAAGAGAAATGAGTGGTCGGTCATGTATGGGCCAGGTTGCAAGATGTTCTTGTTGAACCCAATGTATTCCTCTCTAGAGATACACATCGGAAGGTGGTTCCATACCTTATCATAGTTGGAAATCCATTATCCATAAGCGCCAAGCGGTTTTTGTTTGTATACTATATAGTAGAATGTGAGATGCAAGCATTCTTCTAGATTCTAAATTATTTATGAAAAACTCTAGACAATATCATAATATCTGATTTAAGTATACAAACAGATTTGGTTCTCATAAGGTAAAAACCCGTTCCATAACTACGACGTGGTTTTATGAGATACGTTTTATTTCTTTGCTTGTTTTAAAAATCGTTTACTCGTATCAGTCCCCTGACTGACCCGGAGTTTATTTTTCTGTGTTTTTCCCTAAACTCTTGGGTACTCATAACACTTGTTATGAGCAGACAAGTGAACCAGGTGCTGGATAACTCTTTGGACTTAACTGGATTTGATGGTTTCTGCAAGACGATCTATATATTATACCTATGAAGTTTGCAAGTCAGTTATCAGTATTTATGTATCATAATGAAGTTTGTAAGTTGAAGGGGAAATATATCCATGTATCTGATGTACTGTACTATGATATATTATGACTTTGATGTATCGTAATATGTGATATTATATTATGTTCAAGTTCCGCTGTGATATTCTGATGTTTTCTTTAGTTATATCTTTTATCTATTCTTATTCTAAATTAGTGGCACGGCTTCTGAGGTGTTCGAAAGTCGGGTCTTTACATTATGACACCTCTAAGGGTGTCTATCCTCATCTCAAAAGCATACTGACCTGACCATCAGTTCACCACCATACTGAGGTGTGAGGCTCGCGAATTAACGCTACACAAAGCTATGCTACTTAAAGCTGTGCTTTGATCATCATCCACAAGGCTCTGCTTTTCAACAAAAGCCTTGATCCATGCATCTCAGCATGTCACACTGTCAATCCATACCATACCATTGATTTCTGCCAATATATAATCTCTAAGCTCATACGTCATAGAGAAGGATGTTAAGCAAGAGAATAAATTCTCTACCACGAAACAGATATATATATATATATATATATATATATATATTTAGCAGAGATCAACGAATATAATATAAAGGAATACAACGTCAGACATACCATCCATTTACAAGTCCATTCTGGGTCTGAACAAAACCGAAGGCACCTTATTCCTCGTCCCATATGTCCAATATAGAAGAGAGGCCCTCGCATATCCGTACAATCAACAGGAACGTCCAGACGGCTACCACTGTAGACCCTTCAAGGTAGCTACTCCAATTATAGGCATCGGTAGCAACCAATCCATTCGATGTGAAGAACGTCGGTCTTGCACCGTCTTCAATCTCTTCGACTGTTAGTCGTCGTATCAATTATTCCGAATGGGTTAAACCCGGTCTTTCCGAATAACCCACGTATCTTATAATTAAGTGCTATAACAACACATCATACGCTTCATTCCAATCCAGAATATTCTTTTATTCGTATTTCTTTATTCTGGAAAGGTTCTCATTAATCTTACCAAAGATCATCACTTTAAAACACACTGTTTAATCCATTTCGTCGGATATCATTTCAAAAGATTTTATTGTATCTTTTCACAGTTTAAACCAAATTAAGGTTTATCAAACTAGTCGGGATTAACGCCTTATCGAAGTAATAATTCATTTTATTATCCCATCCCAATCTATTCATCCCATGGAGCAAAACTGGAAGTACTCCATATCTAACACCGCTGTGTTATCGGTAAATTAATTTACCATTTCATGTTCAAATCTAATTAAAGATTTAACTATCGCATGAAGTAAAACTGGTGATACTCCATTATCGAACACTTCTCAAATTTGGCAACTTTAATTACCACATTAACATTTCAATCTAATTAAAGATTCATTAAAACTCCACTTAGTTTTAATCTTCAAAAATCATTATTTGATGATTATTCAAATTTAGGAAATAAATCCTGTCTTTAACTAGGCTAAAGAACTAATGTCATTTAAAACATGGTTCACGATAAACCCAAAATCATCTTCCATCAAAATGGAATCTTCACGAAAAACAGATCAATATATAATTGATATAAATTTCCGTATCAGACTAATAATATATATCGAATAACGGCAAAGCCATTTAAATTCCATAAATAGTAATAGCCTTCCTTCACAACAGCTCATTTCGATTAGTACTAATCGAATTCCACTCAATTCCAATTTAATATATTAAATTGGAAAACTTTACTTTGGAAAATTTCCATTAAATCTTAATAAAAAGATTTATAAATTTCAAATCATCTCGTCACTGTTAATTGCATTAAAGAACAAGTGTTATTCAAATTACAGTTCAAGATAAACCCAAAAATCCAATTCTTTTATTCAGTTCTAATTAAATATTAATTATTTGGAAAACTTCACTAAATCTTAATTTAGAGATTTATTCTTTTCTCAACTAGGTTTAAAAACAGTGTTATTTAAAACACCGTTCACGACAAACTCAAAATCTAATTTGATATTAATATAAGGCTCTGAATAGAAATTATATCGGCTTATATTCAATATCAAATTCTGAGACTAACGGATACCATATTAGCAATAAAGATATTTGTATCTTCCAAATTCCTATAACAATATCCGTATAATCAAGGAATCCAATATCGAAAATTCCGAAGATTATTTCCATTCCAAATCGATTCCAATTTATTCGTTTGAAAATTCTGGTTATCGTAAAACCATTTTCAGATTCAATTTATTTATTTCTAAAAATGATTGGATTATTATTCTAGTTATTAACTAGTTCGTTTCGATAAAAATATATTTTTATCTTTTCAAATATGGAACTTTTCATCCAAAATCTTTCCAAAACCCTTATTACGAATTTACATAATGTTTCCATATTTTTAATAATTTTATTAAGGCCCTTACAGTCGGTTTCCAATATCGGCCAACGAACTGCATTCATAGCGACCTTTTCTGAAATTGATTTGGAGATAATTCCAAATCCAACCATTAGATTTCAAATCTCTTATACTCGTTGGAAAGCTCTTTTTGATACGAATCCAACGGTTCTGGTATTAGGAGAATCCGACGGACGAATCTCCCGTTACACCAATTTGAAGTTAATGGACGAAATTCGCGAACGGTCGCTGCGCGGCGCGTTTTATTTAGGCCATTAATATATATATATATATATATGTATATATTATTTCTTTGATTTCCATTCAAAACGTATTTATAAAATATTTATAAATTCATTTTAAAATGATTCCCACTTCTATTTCAATTTTAAATCAAAATTGAATATTTTATATCAATATAAAATGATAATATTTTCAAAATATCAGATTTTGAAATCACTTTTCGATATGCATTATAAAATGAATAAAATCGACAGAAAATCCTATTTGTGTTAAAATGATGTTTAGCTACTTAACACGGCTTCACATTTCAATATTTTCGTGTCTATTCAAAAATCGGACATCAAAATCAAACTTTGATTATTCACTGAAAATATTATTTTAAAATATTCGTTAATTCTGATCTGGAATCAGACTCAATCAATTACCATATAATTTTAGTTATACGGATTTCATACATCGCGGGTATACAACGATAATGATAAACGATCATTTAAAATTCATACAACATCTAGAGTGCATTTTACAATTGTATAAGCATTAAAATAAATAAATAACGCTTATACAGTCTGTCAACCCATCAATTGACATACTACTAAATAATTAGAATTAGTGTACGTCGAATATCATCCCAATACCTGTGTGGGGTTTTCAAACAACAAATACTGATTATTATTTGTGCAGTTGGGCGATGTGTAAAAATTATCGTCCCAATCAAGATCAGTTAAATGGGTGTACATAAACAAGTCGTCCAACTTGTAAATGAATATATTTTTCTTTACATGATAATTTTTATATAGCTTTTATATAAATAATTTTATGTACAACAATATCAATCAATGACAATCCCAATCACAATCCAAACAAACAATCAACCATCACGATCGTAGATATTTCCATCAGGTTTGTTCCATATTGTAGATATTTCCATCAGGATTCCAAAGCATTTTATTTCGTCCGATTCTGATAAGATTTGAACAAGATATAGCAGTTTATAATTTAATTACATAAATTAAATAATTAATTTATTAATTAAACCCTAATTTCACTTAACCCCTTAATTAATCCCCCCATCATCTTCTTCTTCTGGTAAACACGAACCCATCCTTCATTTGAACAAATCGTCACCGCCGTCACCACAATGGTTCGGACCCCAATCGAGTACGCCCATGCCGACCGCCTTGAACTCCTCCTCCATCTCCGGTGACCATCATCGAACTCGAGCCCCTGTTCGGCCTAGAAAACAACCCTAAACTCAATGATTTTCTGACCAGAATCCCGCCGCCACCGTCACCAACATCCGTTCACAATCGTTCACTTAGAGGATCTCACCACGCTCATCATTTTTGTAGTTAAAGTTTGGGGTAAAGATGATAAGGGTAAGAGATCGGACGAGAGGAACGAGGGAGGACGAGGGTCATCGATTTTTAATTGAGGGCGGCGCTGAGAATTATGAGGGATTAGGGTTTTTAATTTTATATTTATACCCTCTTTTTTTAATTTAATTCATAAAAGTAGAGATTTCACATTCGAACTCCAAATCAAACCCAACGAATGTCACCCCTAGCTAAATACCCCCATTTCGGATATAATGGGATATGTTTTATAACCAATTCGACTGTTTCGATCAATTTTTATCAAAATTAAAATATAAATCAATATATGTTGAATTTATACGTACATTTTATTTTACCGGGGCCACATACTAACTCCAAAAATTACAAAACATAAATCTAGCTATGTTTTAACGATACAGTCCTAACAAAACTAACTTCGTCGAATTTGGAGACCGTCTGAAAAATGGCCCTTTTCTGGTCAATCCAATTCAAACTAAAACTGTCAAAACACGTTTAAATTCACCATGCTCACATATTAATTCCAAAAATTATGAAATTTGAAACATAACAATAATTTGACATTCCGGATCCAAAAAAAGTGGTTTCGTCAAAAACAGAGGTCGTTTGCAAAATGGCTATTTTTAAGGGCTATGTATATTATTAAAATAAATATAAATTCCACAGCGACTATTCTGAATTTTAAACTGGACATAACTTAGAAATTATAAAGTGAAACCTCAGTTTCTTACATTCGTTAGAAAGATATAGTTAAATAGATTATAACGTTTCTCGTTTTACTGAAATCCAATCTATTTTGAATTCTGTACATTCAATTGAAATTTAAAATCAAATTTTCAAGCTACTACGCCATTTCGAGTTCGTTTTATAATTAAAATAATTTTATATGTTCTAACTTCGATTTAACTAAATTTTTAGTCGTTATTATTTAAAATAAATTATTTTAAATATTTAAATTCCATTAAAATAGCTAAAATAAAAAATTTAAATTGGTTCAGAAATTCTAGATTATTACAACTAATTTCAATTCTCCTTTTTTAAATTCACATTTGAATTTAAATATTCATATATTATCCAATGATAATTTATTCCCTTTCATTTATAAAAACTATTTATAAATTCAATTCAATTCCTTGCATTATCCAATGGTAATTATTCCATTTTATTTATAAACAATGTTTACTTGTTATTATTATTTAAAACAAGTAATATTTTTATAGTCCATTCGAAATTCAAATTATGTTTTTAAAAAAAATAGATTTTCCCGTTTAAATCTCCAAATTTCCTTTTCACAATATTTTTATAAATCAACATTTAGGCCCAGTGATATTTTAAACATCCAATACACTCAATTATCAATCACAGGTTTTATAACACATCATATATGATAATATATACATATATGAAAAAAAATAGTAATAAATTTTGAGGAATCCAGTTGGATCCCTCCGACCTGTTTTCCTACATCCATAGATGTTAGCCACATAAATAATAACCATCCTACTTTGAGGCAGGATATCGTGGTATAGAAGGTCATCCACTATCATAGTGTGGGGTGCATAGGTTCATCCACTAATGACACTGTGGGCATCCGCTAATGGTACTGCGGGAAATATCCAACCACCAATATATATATATATATATATAATAGCCACAAAAACCAAGCCTAAATAACTAATATATATTTATAATAGCCACAGTAATATTTCAATGTGACCAAACTACCAACAAACAATTACTTTTAACTAATAAAAATAATTCTAAATAAAATCTGAGTGAGATTTACTAATCATGATTTTAAATCTGCACTTGTACCATTTTCAATTTCCTTTCATTGATTTCCGAGTCTTCGAACTCCACATGAATGATTTTATTTGATTTATCCTCGCCTAAGAAAATCCGAATTTTATAAATTGACTACTGGCGATTTTAAGTTTTCTCATCTAACTTACAATTTATATAATGTTTTATTGAATAATTTTTTTTCCCGGTTTCCAAATTCTGTATTAGCAACAAATGATATTTTTATTTAACAGTAAACTAATTTTTAGTTTTTAATTTACATACTAAATAAATAAATAAATAAAAATACCTTGATCCATTTATTGTTTGCCTTACCCATCTCAATACAATATTACTGTGAACCATCAACAACAATCGGCCAACAACCTGACCAAACTCAACTGTCACTCACGGTTAGCAAAACACTCAACACTATTCCACCTTCATTCAAACCAAACTCGCACTATTCTGGTCTATGCATCAACCTATAATGCTCCACAAACCACCGTCTTGACTTTTTCTTGCTCAAATCCTTACTATTTCATCCTTATGGAGTGGATAACAGCTTGGAACCACCATCGAACAAACAACGTTCACCCCGGCGAATGCTCTGACCAAAAAGTTGTGCCTTTTTCCTATGCGTGTTGTTCCCTTAATCCCAAGAACCAACTGCCGCCTTAACTGAGAGCAAACCCTATACCCTAAAATTGATCTCCTCCAAATTTTTAGATCCCATCCCAATCGCACAATTCCTCAATGTCCAGATAAGCCCCTATTCACAAAATCGAACTCCTTAGACCTACTGTACATTGCGACCTGGCCCTCTTCCTAACCACGTTGAATTTTCGCATTACATTCTGCCTCACCGGTCACCCCCAAGATGCCATCTCTGACTGGCTATGACCCCATGAGTTCGCTGGTGAACTCGCTTTACCCTTAGCTCCGCTGTCCCCAAAGAAAACACTGATTTGAGCTTTTGATCTAGTGATGTATCTCGATCCCATTTTCATTATATCGATCTTTTTTTGTAATTCTTACGGTGGATTTTTATTTCGTGATTTACTCGGAAAAAGAAGAACAATGAAAAGGATTGGAATGCTTCGTTGGTTTTGGAGAAAGGAAGAAATAACACAGGAAATCGGTTGTATTTATAAGAAGAATGAGGAACAGACGCACCAACCATTTAATTCCTTGTTTTACTTAGTAGTGAAGAAAGGAGACAAATTGTACGTGATTAGAAAGAAGGAGACAGCAGTAGGCACCTGTGTTTATACTAGCTAAGGTGTAACGACCCAAGGATTTTCGGCCCTGAAAATCGACATAAATACCTTTACCGTAACTCATGCCGACCTTCCAAACACCGAAAACACCGGAACGTTATTAGAAAGAATTTAGAGGGTGAGATAAGAAAGAAAGAAATATAAGAATAGAAGAAAAATAAGAAGAACCAACACAACACAGAATCAGAGTCTCACATCACAGCGGAACAAAATATAATACAGAAATAAAACTTTATTGAGAGCTTTTAAAAATTCTTACAATATCAGAGTACATCAACATCTCTGGACAGTTATATAAATCTATCCCATATACAACACACAGTGGAATAGTAGTTATATAATATCATACATCTGGACTCTTCCAGCTCGTCTCTTCACAGCATTCAATAACCTGAACCTGTACACCCTGGGCTAACACGAGCATTTACAAAACATCGGGTCAGTCTGGTGAACCAGAGTGAGAAAAAAACTCACACAGTATAAAGGATATCACACAACCTGATTTTAAAGTTAAAATCCTTTCGAAATAAAAAGATAATCGTAAGACCAATCCCCACATAAATACGAACGGTTTTTACCTTACGATAACCCAAAACATTTTCGAAATCAATATCTTTTCTGATATTATAATAGTGTCTAAATACAAGTAGATAGAAATCTAATGGGACGCTTGCATCTCACACTCCACATATATAGTATACAATCAAAAACCACGAGCACTAATTGGAGATTGGATTCCGACTATGACAAGGTATGGGACCACCTGCTGATAGTGTATCTCTAGAGGCGAATACACTGGGTTCAACAAGAACGTCTTGCAACCCGGCCCTCACATGACCGACCACTCATTTCGCTTGAGTGTATTGAATGTATATCACCAACGGTTGGGCCCAAACTACCGTTTCCCGAAAGGGACAACATCGAAATAGATTAAAGAAGCAAAAGGAATTTCTCTAGATATGTGATTATACAACCTAATGGGAGCGACCCACATAGCCATGCTGCCTGCCCGATTTTTGTCAATTCCCGATTGTCGGTTGTGAGGCTTGAGGTTTAGATTAACTTCTGGAACATCTGGTCACCATTCACTTTGAATGCTACATCATTAGATCCGTCTAGTCACTAATTGACGTCCACAAATATACTTTGGGTATAAAAGAAGTGCCCCTCTTTGCCACCACTCGGTATATTTGTAAAAATCAACGTACGTGGTTTTAGGAAATACTCTGTCAGACATTCGTCCATACAAGTCATCGAGGAACAGGATGAATAGAAGGTACTCTCCTACTGCATCCAATATAGGAATCACCCCATGGATCAATAGCGAGAAGTCCTTGCAACCTGTAGATTCCAACAACGACAAAACCACAGTTTATCTCTGGTTGCAATCCCAGAGATGATTAGCGTTTCTTTTGTTTAATGAAGATCAACGGTCTTCAATGCTCCATCTCGATCATCTTCTGATATCTTCACGTATTTGTTGGTCGGAATGATTTTCGAATATAAATTCGATCCTGGTCTTTCCATACCAATAATCGGATTGGAGAAATTTGATAGTCGGTATTTATCTATCAAAATAATCAGTGTTTCAATCATGACAATCCAATGAGTTCACTGGTTCAATATTCAGCATCACTTGGCCTTTTAATTAGAACAAATGTAAATTTAAAACTCCTAAATCTTTCGATATTATAAATATAGTTTTCTCGCTTCTTATTTAACATAAGATTTTACTTTTAATCAAATTCATTTTTATACTGAGGAAAGTCCTATATCATATCCAGTTTGTCTATTTTCACTTTCAAAACATTGGCCACATTATTAACTAATATTATGAATTCAATTTAACTTATTTTCCATAAAACAGCGTTACGGATTATTTTTTTGACTGCTTAAAACAATAACCCATACTTATCTTCCTAGAATAGAACTCAACTTTACATTTCCTTTCTAATTCAAAAATATCATTTTAGTTTCCCATAATTCCTTTTTGTTTCCCTTTTTCTTTGGAATCCTTATTATATATATGTTTTCCAAATTTCCACCAAAACGTTGCATTATTATTTCTCTAATGAAATAATAAATTTCACTAACCTCCTTTACCATTACAACTTATATCATCCTCAGATAATCCTAAAGTCATTCAAGTTGGGGTATTTTAATTACCTCTCAGACCTTGATCAACAACGTTCATATCTTAAGATAAATACGATTTGTAATCCAAAAAGCAATATTCCATTCTAATATTAATTCAAATTCCATTTAACTATTTTATTCAAAATACGGTTTCAGAAAACCTTCTTACTTCTTGGTAATCCCTTTCTCGGATATCACCATTATTTCTTAATTCCATAATTAAGTAATTTTTTATACAACCATCACATTTTAACCTCTACCTCTTTGAACCAATTCATTTTATGATTCAGATTTGGTTACCAAATCTTACGACTCACTTCTTTTACCAACTTCACTTTCACTAATTCCTTTTCAAATACATTCAACCATTTTTCGCTTTGAAACTCTTATTCCAGTCTCCCCTTTTACTTAATCACACCCTTAAATAACATTAATTTAGAATTAACGATATAACACCTCAAACCTCTTTTATATAACTCTAGTTTACTATAAACCCTTTTATCTAAATTTCTTTTTACTTAATTCTAATGATTAAGTGACATTTGTTTAAGCTATAATATTTGCTTAAAAACCCCTTTTATAACTTTGTTATAAAACTCAGGTTTAAACAAAACCTGTTCATATACTTCTTTAACCATTCAATTGAATTTCATTTCACTTAGATTACTTTTTAAATGAATTCCCATTAAAAAGTAATTTTCTAAATTATTATTAATTAAAATAATAATTTATTACAATCATTAACTTCATTAGTAGTTAATTAATAGTAAATCCCTTTTTAAAATCTTATTAAAATTAAAACAATGTTCTTTAAATCATTTTATTCAAAACGCACTAACTTATTAATAAATCTTAATTTAAAACGGTAGACTTAGTCAATTCCAACCACAATTATTTCATTAACCGATTCCAATTCGTTTCCCTTTTAAATTAATTAAAAATATAATTAATTTAAATAATTCCATTTAATTATTCTTAATAAGACAATATTCCAAATTTAACCGTTAGGTTAATTTCCTTATTCTCACATTTATAAATCTTAATTAACATCAGATTTGACTTTATAAAATCAATTTACAATTTATTTTAAAAATAAATTTTTATTTCCTTTTTATAAAGTTTTATTCAAAATATATATTTCAAAATCTATCTTTAGTTATAAAAATAATTTTTCATAACTTCACTCCTATTAACTTACCTGACGGTAACTCGATATAAACAAAACAATTTACTTTTAGGCCATTTACTGCCGATTACTCAATCAATATAGCCCATTGGTTAAAACACAACACAGGGTGACTTTTTAGTTAATGATCACTACTAAAATCAATTATCCAATCATGACAGTTCATATATGATCATATAAAAATAAATAATATATTTGAGAAATCCGATTGGATCCCTCCAACCTATCCTTTCCTGTATCCAAAACGGTTATCTCAAATCAGATCATTCATTCCCATTTAACTGATATATAATAGGAAATGAAAACTATTTCACATCAACCAATTAACACAACAATTCAAACAGATCAAACAATCCAACACGTTTATAAATAAACGTGACCAACCAAGGTAAGTTACCTTTATTGGATCTAATTGTTAAAATAACAATTTGCTATTTTACTGAAATTAAATGACAGTTTAATTTCATTGGTTAAACCAACAAATGGATAAATCATTAGAAAACAGTCAATCATCAGCAACCAGCGCATACAAAATAAAAACCCAATTTATATAAAATAATAAATGGGGAAACTGAGTGAGTTGAACTCACCTTGATCTGATTTATCGTTGAATCGGCTCGTTTTAATTAAATTAAACTATCGTTTAATTTAACTAAAATTACTGGTTGATTCTGTATGCATCCAGTTCTATTCCATGGCGAAATGCACATCCAGGCGATTTCAAAGGTACTAGCCTTGTCCAATTCTAATGATATACGTAAAAGCTATCAACATTTGAAGATTAACTCTATCTTAATAACTATTTAATTCTTCAATTAATTTTAATTACCACTAATTACGGTTAAGAATAAAAAGAGCAGGGCCGATTAATTCTTCAATTGTTCTTGCTTGTTCAACAGTGTCCATTCACCCGCAATTCATGCCTACATCCAATTCACCGTTGTTACAACAATTTTTCTTATTATCATTAAAATAATTAATCATATTAGTTAATTACTTAAATCATTCCGATTACTTAGATTCTGGCTTCAGAACAAAGGCTGTCTCTTTCTCTTTAATTCCTGCGTTCCCTTCTGCTCCATTATTCAGCATTTTCCCTGATCAAAACCCGCATCACACGTTCAGTTTCAATAGCAATAGGTTTTAATTTTTTAATTAACTAACTAGTTTAACTAACTAAATTACGTTCCCAATAAAAGATTTCTTGGCCGAACTGATTTGATCACAGGTCCTTCGTTGTCTGGATATCATGTATTTAATTAATACAATTTAATTTTAATAATTTATGCCTAATCAGTTTAATTAGCATGATAATTACGTTGAAAATTATGTGTGTTACTTTGTACCAGGCCGATTACTTTCTTCTGTGCACCGGATTTGGCTACATACCCTCCACTTTAAACGTTTTAATACAAAACTGGGATGACTACTTTTGTTTGCACTTCATTGGTTTGGTTCTAGTTTGGCATCGACTTAAATTTTCATTTCTCGTTCTTTGTACTGGCCTTCCCTTCTCCAGTTCCTTTGTTTTCCAACGGTCCAGCACTCACGAGATCATCCACCACCGCAGTGGCCCTCCGACCATTGGAGTCAAATCGCGAGCCACCGAGACCTATGCATCAGCCCTCTCACCCTCCGCCATAAGTCATGACAGCTCAAGCCTCTCTGTTTCCTTCCAATCCATCCCCAAACGCGAGCACTTCCGGACTTCACCACGACCACGATGTTGAACGAAAGGTGATCATCACCGTCAGTTTTGAACATCTCGCCATCCTCTATCAGATCGTGGTTGGAAGTGTTACGATTTATTGCTTGGATTTTGGAAAATTGGTGAGGAGTTGGAATCGTTTTCTACCTTTCAAATTGTTAGTGGTGGCTCCATTTTTGACCAAGGAGAAATAAGAGGAAGGGTTTGACCGATTGTTTGTTTATATAGTGAGATGGATGGATTTGTTTATATTAATTTATTATAAAACGAAACTTAGCCGTGAAGTAACACACAAAACTTACTTCAAACGATTTCTGTTTTCTGATAAAAAGGCTAATCCTAACATAGAAAAATATTCCGGACCCAATAGGACAGGTTTCGTCGAAATCCGACCTCGTTTGAAAAAATTTCCTTTATAAAACCAGCGAAAAACACGCGTTTAAATTTTCCACGATCACTGAATAAATCCGATCAACTTGAAACTTTGAAATCCTATAATAATTAATTAATACGAACCTAACAGCACCAGTTCATCGCATTCTGAGACTGTTTTCTCGGTAGGCTATTTTTACACGCACCGCAATACCATTTTGGACACCAAATTACCTGGTCTCCAAAAATAACAAAATGTATACTTATCTTGACTCTAATCGACAATACGAACTCAACGGAACTGGTTTCGTAGCTTAATTCGATCGTCTGCTCCAGTTACACTCAAATATCTCTCTATTGAATTAAATTAAATTAATTATGTACTATAGAAAATAACTGGATGTTTACGGCTATCGTGGTCACATATGACATCGGTTTGCCGTGCAATTCAACACCGTATAATAATTTAACAATACGGTTCCAATGAAACTAGTTTCATCGAAATCAAAGACCGTTTGCAAAAATGGCTATTTTAAAGGCCTATAATTTAATAACGAATTTCATAGCGACTATTTTAAAATTTGATTTGGCCATAACTTACAATTTACAACACGAAATCTGGAATTTTCTCTTTCATATGAAAATTATAATCAATAGGGTTCTAACGTTTCTTGTTTCACAGAAATCCGACTAACATCGGATCCTGTATATCGAGTTGAAGTTCAAAACTCCATTTTACGAACTCCCGCGCCATTTCGAGCTCGTTTTATATTATAAATAAATTTAACGTTAAAACTTCGTTTTAATTACGAATTAAATATTAAAATCCATTAATGTTCCAAATATAATATTTAAAATAATAAATTAAATTAAATATTTAACAGCCAAAAATACGGGTCGTTACATGAGGTGACTTACCATGTACCTTATTACTTAGGGTAGAAGGAAATAATAGTGGTACCCTTAGTTTAATTCGAACCGATGTGGATTTATTTAATTTAAATTATCACGTGATTCCAAACTCCTATTTGTATGTAGTAAGTGGCATTCCTAGGGTTATACCACTATTCTATACACAATTGGACAAGTTCTGAAGCCCGATTTGATCGTATGGAGAAGATATTAATTTAAACCGATAAATTAAATTCAAAACAATTAAATTCCTGGATAATAAATTATTATTATCATTTATGTATATCCAAATAAAATTTCTATAAATTATATGAATCAATTTGACTTAGTGTTAAATTTCGAATTGAA
Source organism: Allium sativum (assembly GCA_030737875.1). Classification (NCBI taxonomy): domain Eukaryota; kingdom Viridiplantae; phylum Streptophyta; class Magnoliopsida; order Asparagales; family Amaryllidaceae; genus Allium; species Allium sativum. The sequence continues at coordinate 166,771,535 of CM060909.1, forward strand.
TTAGTTCAGATTCCCATATTACGATATTTATATATATAATTGAAATAAATCGTATTTCAATTATTTAAACCGATAACTCAATATAAAAATCGACTTATATTATCAACTCAATATTTAAAAAAATATTAAATGTTTTTAAAATTAATTGGTAAATAATTCGGGTCATTTCATATACATTATCTTGAATTAACCTGAACCATACGTAGAAACAGCAAACAAAAAGGAAAGTCTACGCACTTCTATTCATTCGGCCATTTCCAGGTTTTACTTCATTTTTTTTTTGCTTGTTGTCGCGACCATTTTTCCTTTTCCAGTTTTCTTCTATATTTTCAGTTTGTCTCGGCTCTTAATTTCTCTTATAGTTTAATGTTTTCAAGACAGTTCTACGGTGTGGAGTTGCACCAATACAGCAGGGTATTTATAGTTGAAATGGTGTATGGTTTAAAGGCTTGACAGGGTAGGGTTATGGGCTGTATAGCCGTGATGGAGAGCACACTCTAGGCTCAGCTATAGAGATTGATGGAAAGACCATACAGGCTTGCAAAGTTAATGGAGGAAAACAGCTATGTTTATAGTTGATTTGTTAGCTGTTTGAAAGGGGCAACACAAGGTATTTATAGATGTAGTATTTGGTTTTTGATTGAAATGGGTTGTTTGACAAGGCTTCACATTAGAAGGCCACGGATGGTAAGGTTTTTGGGGTACAATTACATGTGCAGGTATGTTCTTGTATGTCTTTCCAGAGGTTTTCTTGACTGTAAAGTAATTTAACTATACATATATTTATTGTTTGAATTCACTTCATGGCACAACAGCCCATGTATTCATTGTTTTGAACTTCCAATTCCTGTACAACCACATGTTTCCATTAAATGTTTTAGATTATAGGTTTCTAGGGTATCCAATTTCCGATGCTTTATTAATGGTCATACTTCATCCTTAAGCAATTGATCTTTGTTGGTATAGGACCTGATCTGAAAATACAAATGCTAGTGCACTACATAGCAACTCAATATTCAAACAATATATTCCTATTACTAAGATGTGATTTGCTTCTATGATATGTTATAACCCCTTTATGGTCATATCATCTTATATGTACATATGCGAAGAGACAAAATGTTTGACATAAGTATAAACAAAAATTTACTATCTTGATTATACATATATATATACATATACATACTAAAGATCATATATATATATATAAAGATTAATTTAAATGATTTTCAAATATAGAAATCAAATTTTACTTAAGCAATTATATTTTTATATAAATTAAAATAAATTTTTAAGTGTAAAATAAAATGTTAAAACGACATTTACCAGTGTATATATATGAAACACAAGTCAGAAACATACATATAGGATTTAAACTAATGATTATTTAAAATTATTTATAACATTAAAATTAAATATTATTTAATTGAATTTAATTATCATCTAAAATCTAAGATTTATTACTTACAAAGTTAGTCAAAAATCTGGGACATTACAATCTACCTCCCTTAAAAGAATTTCATCCTTGAAATTAAAGAGTAAAGGGAAAATTCCAGTTATAGTTAAAATCATAGACCTATCGCAACACACAAATATGGGTCGTTCCTAGCAATCACAACAACCAAGGCATCCAAAACATACTGGATTAATTATCGAACATTTCTCAATAATCAAAACCTTCAACATATACCAACAATCAGTTATCAAACAAAACCCCGGATAAGCTCCGCCTGCTTCTTATCTTCAGCCTCACATCTCAAACTTCTTTGTTTCCTTTTTCTCGTTCTCGACAAATCGTTGATGAAATACGTATTTATTCAAACTGATTCTAAATCAATTTACTGCTCTTTTGAATTATCTGATTTCTCAATAAATCAATTCGTAGTTATCAAAATTCTCTTAGGAATTAAATTCTTATTTTTTTAGAGAAATTCGATAGCGTTTCTCTTGCACGGCTTCATCGTATAACTTCCAAAATTCATCTCTTTATATTTCTCTAATTATCCAAGGATCCACAGAACCAACTGGTTTTCCAAAGAGCCTTCTCAAATCTAAATAAAATATCAACTTGTACCCTTATGCATTTTCATTCATAAGTATCAATCAATCCAAACATATCCATTTGCTTAACTAGAATTATCTGTTATTAAAACTGGAAAACATTTCCATTATTATTCACCCATTTTTATTCTTTAACATTCATTAGTCCCTAACTATAAATCAATAAGAAAATAATCTACTACGTATCAACCCCAAAGACCGAAGTCAACATCAGATTGATACTCAGAAAATTATTTAACTTAACCGATTTTCAGTTAGGTTCCAATTAATTACAATTCCAAAAATTTATCTTGTTTAATTCACATGAGTTAATATCCAATTAATTATTCAAGTCTAAATTTATTGGGTGAAATTCCAAATTTTATTCATTTAAATTTCCCAGAAATCTCAAATCCCATTTCTGGTTTGTCTTATCTGTATATTTCAATCTTATATAAATTCAATCTTTAAATTCTCATTATAATAACAACCATCGACACATCCATATATAATCTCATAAAATTATCCTTTTTGTATCAAAATATTATTTTGGGAAAAATTATTTCATTTACCCATCTTTGAAAATAATATTGTGTCGAATTATTTTGTTCAAGTGTTTAGAAACTCCTGTTGATGTCATGGCGTCCCACTATTCGACCAAAATTCATAAACCACTTAACAAACCAATCGACAAAATATAAAATGTTTTTTTTTATCAATATACAAATACGCGCTCACACTACACCAAAAATGACCTTTGGTAGCGTTTAAAAAACGCTACCAAAGCCTTTGGCAGCGTTTTAAAGAACGCTACTACAGGTCCCGCAACTAAAGGTCTGTTTTTTTTGTTGCGTTTTGAAAAACGCTGCCAAACGTAAGCAACCAAAGATTTTCTGTAGCGTTTAAAAAATCCAACCAAAACTAACATTTTTTGGTTGCGTTTGTGCTTGGTCCTTTTCTTTGATTTTCCGTAGCGTTTATTTTATGTAACTAAAAACTTTTCGTTGCATTTATTTTAGGCCGCTATAAATTCAGATAATATTTTACAGTTGCTTCAGTAGCATTTCAGAAACACTGCTGAAATGTAATGATTGTTTTGTAGCATTTTTTAAATGCTACTATATGATGTTAATGGTTTACATTGTTTACAGCAGCCAGCTTTATAATAGTCATACCAAAATCAGCACTAATCGTATAATTATCACATTCAAACCAACAATCAACCAATCATATAATCATCATATTCAAGTAATTGAAAACACATTAATTACATAAGTTTTATCCATAACCATTTAGATAATAGTTGTTTGACAAAATGAGCAAGTTCACATACCACAAGCATTCTCAAAGATTACCGACTAATATCATAATACATATAACAGTTGAAGTCACGTGTCCATGGTCGGTGATGGTTTTTAGTCCGGAAAAGCTAATTACCTGTAAACACATTCAATAATCAACAATAAGTATTTGTCATGAATTATCAAATAACAATCAAACAACGTTAATTGATTGTTATTAAAACAAACACATAAATAATTAAGCTGAATATCAAATAACATTCAAACAATATTGTACATTATGACGATGGATATGGTGCATTTAAAATATGGTGTTCCTATGTGTTCCTATGCATCCATCTACAAAACAAGAAATAAACGAATCGTGAAGATGCAAGTTTTCAATTGTGGGTAATGTAAAGCACCAAAATACTGGTATAAAGATGCAAATTTTCCTATCAAGAATCATGAAGGCTCCTGTGGGTAATGTGAAGCAAGCAATTTTTTCAATTGCGTTTAAGAATTGCATAATGCAGGCCCTTGTGGATAAAAGGCTCACTTAGATGTAGATATACACCTGTTTACAAAGTTGTAGTAACCCTAGCATATAAGTTATAGTAGTAAATGCACTTTGAAGAATTCTTTTATGCTACTCAAGCATATAACTTACTTTTGTTGAATAATTTTGGGCCACATGTCTGTTTCCATCATATCTCAAATATACCATATATTAACTCTATTATCGTTCTATGTTACTTTGTGATTTTACCAGCCAAAAGATATTGCTATTACTATCATTATCTACATTTACTTTCTTTTTGAGTCTCTGACTTATCCATTCTTGATCTTTATATCAGTTTGATGCTAATATGACATCATATTTGTTGTTTCAGGTATTGAACTTTATATCAGTTTGATGCTAATCTGATCACCATTAAATTTATTTGGATAAAAGAGAGTTTACTATCCGAAGCTCCAAATAAATGGTGTACAGTGTTGAATTATTTGCCCAACCAGGGAGCTTGCTGTTCAGACTCATGCTGTGGCAAAAGATCTATTAAATACCATTCACAAACTGTTTGAATGGTTATGGGTTGAGCTACACGAAATCGATAAGCGGAACATCTTGTCAAGGGAGTAAATGCATTAGTTGCCACTCCTGGAAGACTACTTGATCACATCCAAAATACTAAAGGATTCATTTTCAAAAATTTGATGTGTCTTATAAATGACGAAGAGGATCGAATATTAGAATCCAACTTTAAGGAGGATATAAAGGCAAATTTTAAGCGCTTACCTAAGGATAGGCAGACTGCTCTTTCCTCAACTACTCAGACTAAGGCAATTTTTAAGCCCTTACCTAGTGACAAAAGATCATCCAAAAAAGATAATAGTTTTCTACGCTTTTCTGAAGGTTTGCAGCAAGGCTATTGTATTGTGTCTAGTGACAAAAAATTTCTTGTTCTCTACGCTTTTCTAAAGAGAAACAAATCAAAAAATATAATCGTTTTCTTTTCGTCTTGCAATTTGGTCAAGTTCCACTCCGAGCTTCTCAAATACATTCAAGTCGATTGCTATAATATTCATGGAAAACAGAAGCAACAGAAAAGACATGCTACTTTCTTCGATTTCTACAAAGCAGAAAAGGGAGTCTTGATATTCCTGCTTTGGACTGGATCGTTCAGTATGATCCTCCAGATGAACTAAAGGAATATGTGCAGTTGAATTAACAAACACTGTATTCTTAATGCTAAATAATTACCAATTCTCTTTCTTTTGGTCTGATTAGATTTGAGGTTTTGTCCAAAATTTAGTTGCCTTGAGAAATTTAAACTGCTAAAATACATCTGCTTTGTATGGAGTTTTCCCCCTGTATGTTGAGTTTGAAATTAAATATGGTATTTGTTTTCATTCCCACTTCCCAATTAATTGTAAATTAAGTCTTATTTGATGTTTTGATAGTGCACCCTAGATTTAATACATCCCCCTGATTTGTGCCTCTCCATTCTATCGCCGTTGTCTTCTCCCTCCACCGTCTCTTAGCCTTCAAATATGAATCTCCGCAAGATCGACTGACAACTGCCTTCGCCTCTCCATCACTTTCAACTTTCATCCCATCACTGTTGACCAGGCCTGTAGAAAACTCAGCAGATAGTAGCATGAAGAGCTACCGACGAAATTGGCGTTCAGGTATCCTGAGTACAGCATAATTTATTTGTTAAATTAATTTTAATATAGATCAATTTACAGTTGTTTCGTTTCTCTTAATTTTTTGTTGTTCCTTTGACATGTAGACCTCTGGTGTGAAGTCCAACGATATTAAAAGGGACAACAACAGAGATGAAGACACCGACCCTAAAGAAAGCTCCAGTGAGGAACATCACATGGTGAAGGCGGTAAAATTGCAATTTCTGGCCTATCTCAAGGAGGCTAAGGTGCCAATGAAGAAATACGAATTGATGAGAAGAAAGTGTCAAATTTACAATCTCATCTGGAGAAACTTGTAGGAGAAAATTACTATCTTAGTCAATCAGCGAAAGAAGCATATAGAGCTTACATATTGTCTTATGACTCTCATTCCATGAAGCACATTTTTAATGTCCACAAACTCAATATGAAGGACATAACATCATCATTTTGCTTCCCTTCACCCTCAAAGGTAAATATAGGGTTGGAAAGCAGAGCTTCAAAGGCGAGGAAAATGACACGGAAAAAAGATAAAGGCCGCCATGGTATAAATACAAGCAACCCTTATGGAAGGCAACAACAAACTGATAGCCAAACGCAATTTCCAAGATACTGATGATCAGTGAGATGAAATTCAGTGTTAAGAAAGGAAGAAGAATGTGTTTTCATAAATCATCATTTTGTATCATTATTTAATCTTTAATTTGAATGTTTTATTTCGCCGTTTTCTTTGTAATATTTCAACATTGCATTGAACAGGGATTGGGAAATGTTGAAAATCTTTTAAAGGCATTAAAAAAAAGATAAACAACAAATAAGATAAATGCTTGCCTCTGTCTAGCGGCCGAGGCACATTATCACTGACCTGGGCACGTGACCCTCCCAGTATGCTAAATCATGATAAACAAAAGGTGAGGGGAACGGAAAAAAAAAAGTTTGGCATGTGCAATCCATCGATTTCAGTTAACATGAAAAAAGAAATTTGGCATGAAAACGAAATCATGCATTTCAAATGGTTGGCAGAAATAATTTAAGGCTACCTAGAATGAAATAGGTTTTTGTAGTTCAAATGATTGGCATGGAAAAATAATTGCCCCTCCCATGTAAATTTTCTCGCTACGCCACTGCCTCAGTCTGTACTGTCTGTCTTCTAAGCGACTTATTCTACATGCAACATCCGATCCACTACTGTAGCTGTTATAAACTTATGATTATATTCCATAAATTAATTTAGTGTGCGTACTCCATACTGCTTTGAGTGAGTTTTGATATTTCAAACTGATTTGAACATATTACTTGCACATATTACAACCCCTAGTGGAAAATTTGGATCAGGCAGATTATCAAATTGGTTAATTAATGACCCTTCTGCCGGTGCAGGTGTCACCACAGTTCCTTAGAAGTATGAAATACAAAAGCAGTGCTATTCTTAAGGACTCTAGGCTGCTAATTTAATTTTACATCGAATATTCTTCAACCCACAATTTCTTTTTCAGTGTTCAACTAAAAATTGTGAAATAACTATCAAAAATAACTATTTCCCCAAGCCTAACTCACTGGTATAATTCGTTCTTTATTCTATGATGATAAATTTTTGGCCAAAACCAACCTATTTGTTGTTATGCTAACTTCTCTAACTATAAACAAAATGATAGCTCTTGAAACTATTTTTTTTTGAAATAACTAGACACAAGCCTAAGCAAATTACTAGCGTTTGTTATGTACAGTCCGATGGGCAGAATTCATATGCTATTATTGTTAAATTGAAAAATAATACTTACTTGAACTTGATTCCCCAATGTACGGCGTCGGCCAAGCTAAGGTAGTTCCAAAAGCATCTTCCATGTATGTACACTCCGATGTAGGTCTCCATAGTAATGCGTCATTAACTCTCACAAAGTCTACCCAAACTTTTACCGCGTCTTTTCCTAAAGGAACACGGGAACCATTGATGCTGGATCAGTTGAAGCAATAGTTCCTTCGGCCACTACTCGTCTCGTTTCAGCCACATCAATCAACTTGCATTTATTATTTGCTACCAGAATTGAGCTCTATTGGATAAGTAAACCAAAATAACGTTTTTTACAAGATAGAACAGTATTGGACATGGATCTAATTGGCCTTGACTAGAGTCCACGGTTGGATCAACTCATACTACAGACAATGTTCATAATCTCTATGTGCTATGCGAAGCCTATGTTCGGAAATGCTTGCTACTCATACTACAGAAAAATAGTTTAATCAAATGCACAAGATAAAGCAGAGCAAAACTCAAGCCATGTCATAAGTAACCGCTTTTAGGTCAGGCAGGGACTGAATTTGGGACTTGAGGTAGTGACCCCAATTTAATAAAACAAAAGATACCCTTTATTATATAAAATAAAAGGCAAATCAATTAAGTATATGATTTATTACTTAATGGTAGACGAAGTAAGGGAAAGCATGCAATCCACTAGTACATCAACCGCAAAAATCAGTTTAGCAGTCTTAAATTATGACTCTATGAGTTCAAAATAATAATAAAATATTGTAATATTAATAACAAAAAGTAGAATATCCAATCTGAACTATAATATAACTGATCTATGATACGTAACATACGGAAAATTGCCTGTAGTCATCCCCAAGATCAGCCTCCAAGTCCACAGTTGGATCAACTCATCTTATCTGGTTCAAGAAACTTTGTCAGATATAGGGTAAATATTTCTAACATAATATAACTCAATAAGGAGCCCAATAACTGGTTTGCACTAGAATTAGCATTACTATTGACCGAAATGAGTCGACGGTAGTATGTCACTTCTTTCACAATAGCATATGATCCAATCTCCAATCGTGGTGAAAGTTGATGTGTGTACAGCAAACATGGAGTAATTATCAAAATCTAATCCTGAAGTACCTAAGGAAGGTCCATAACTGTTATATAACCTTAAAATGTCATCACGACAAAATAAAATATGCCAACTGCAAGGTAGTCTTTAATAACATAACTTTTAATAACCCTTGTCCTTGTTTTTAACGCTTACCACTCTCAATTGTTCTACACCTCACAAATTGGATGAAATAAGGTGCCACCTGTTCCTCGACCAAACATCATTTAAGTGGTCGGTTATGCTAATACTAGGTACGTTTTCCGACAATGCACCAGTTTTCAATGTCATATCCCAGGTTAAAATGTTCTTGTTTCCGTTTCAGTTTCAGTCATTTGAAAGTGTGGAAATTTCAACCAGATTAAGAAAAAACTTTGGGAATTCAGGTTATGATGAAATTGATGCTTCTTTCTGCAAAGATACATTGATCCTTACTGCATACTTGTGTCGACAAGAAATGAATATGTATTATACTTAAAAATTAATTCAATTGTTGGTTTTTACTGTTTTCCCATTTATTTGTTTTCTGAATTGGATTGGAAAAGACAAAGTAAGACAATTTTCAACAAGTATTTGACTTTTAGCGCATTTTTCTCTAGTCGTTCTATTTTTTTACTTGTTTATACATTTTCTTGCTTTTTATTCCAAAATAAATTGTATTATTTTTTAACAATTAAATAGTAATGCCATATTTGAAATTGAGACTGAAAATTGTCTCTGTCATTACAGGAACCGAACCAAAAAACAAATTGAACATTGGGGTCAAATTTCGGCATTTCAACTGGAATTTGGATCCCCCGTTATAATTTATAAATCAAATTTACATATTATAGAGGTTGAAATAATAAACAAGGAAAATATATTATAGATATTCCGAAGTTATCTTTGGTACAAACATTCTCTAACAACAAGATGTAAGGTTAATGTTCGCCCCCTCACTTCATTGATTTTTTTCAAGGTTTAATTAATTGTTAGTGTAAATTCCTATTAAACAAATTTTGGCATATTACTGCAACTGATTGACCCTTCGTTGCATTCCAGCTTACAGAGGTACTTATTGATAGAAGTAGTTCACAGCAACACCTATTCCAGAATGTTCATAATCTCTATGTGCTATGTGAAGCCTATGTTTGCAAATGCTTGCTACTCATACTACAGACAAATAGTTTAATCAAATGCACAAGATAAAGCAGAGCAAAACTCAAGCTATGTCATAAGTAACCGCTTTTAGGTCAGGTGGGGACTGAATTTGGGACTTGAGGTAGTGACGCCAATTTAATAAAACACAAGATACCCTTTATTATATAAAATAAAAGGCAAATCAATTAAGTATACGATTTATTACTTAATGGTAGAAGAAATAAGGGAAAGCATGCAACCCACTAGAATATCAACCGCAAAAATCAGTTTAGCAGTCTTAAATTATGAGTTCAAAATAATAATAAAATACTGTAATATCAATAATAAAAAATAGAATATCCAATCTCAACTAGAATATAACTGATCTATGATACGTAACATACGGAAAATTGCCTGTAGTCATCCCCAAGATCAGCCTCCAAGTCCACAGGTAGATCAACTCGTCTTATCTGGTTCAAGAAACTTTGTCAAATACAGGGTAAATATTTCTAACATAATATAACTCAATAAGGAGCCCCAGTAACTGGTTTGTACTAGAATTAGCATTACTATTGACCCGAATGAGTCGACGATAGTATGTTACTTCTTTCACAATAGCATATGATCCAATCTCCAATTTTTAAGGATAACAATTTGACCCTGAACGTAAATCAAGCATTAACAATGAAAATTGCAAGTGATACCTTTCTCCGAGATTCACTAGCTACTATGTCATCTGGCTTTAAAAATAAAGCAAGTTCTTCATCCTCTGCCGCCTGGCAGCTACTGTTGCTGAGTTTCTTGAGGATAGAAAATATTCTGCTCTAAAGTATTTTGCCCAGAAATCTTTTTCAGACATCTGAAAGGTATTTCACATTAAACAAATATTTTAAGACTAGAGTCAAGGCCAACTTGATTGAACAAATTCAAAAAAAAAATAGACAAGATAGATCAGTATTACTCATATAATCTGTTATAATTTGTTATGAAAACTATTATAAATGATGGCTGCACTATGTTGAAAATTGCAAGGCAAAAGATATAAACTATTGTAAACACAGCATCTTGCAGCTGTGCATGGAGTTGGTCTTCGAGTGAGATGGGGGAACTATTCAAGACTTATCATGACGATTCAGTGTCCAATAAATTACCTGACGAGAATGATATTACAAATTTTCACAGAAGAGAAAGATTTTTATTTAATATATTTTTACTGTCAGAAAGACTATGATGAAGTGTAAGCGAACGAGTCTTATTTTTATGACAAACGACTAATGATAATTAAAAAGTGAACAGAGCATGAAATTGAAGACTATTCCAATATGAGTTTGCTTTTCTAATTTTGACATTGACTTCTGGACTAACGAAATTATTGGTCGAATCGCTTCTGTTGTTGGTTTGCCTATTAAAATGGACTAAGTTACAATGGGAATGGCTTTCATCTCTTTTGCTAGAGTGCTTGTGGAAGTTGATTCTAATTTTAATTTTTCTAAAAATATTCCTATTCTAGATGCTAACAGCAATACTATTTCGCAAGATGTGTTAAGTGAGTGGACGCCATTGAACTGTAATAAGCGCATGTGTTATGAGGCAACGACAAAAAATGCAATTTTGTTAAGACATGGCTTTCAAAACATCAAAATGATCAAGCTGAAAATATAAAAAACAGAGTGGATTCTATGCATGTTGATTCATTGAGCAGTGCATCGGATACATCATATTCATGCCAACAACATATGAGTTGTAACATACTTCATTTTGCTTACTATTTTCATTCCTTTTTTGCACACTTTCTTACAATAGATAATCCCAATAAAGTATGGTGAAATCAATATTGTATTGAAATACATAATTTAAGCAATATCTAGTATTAACAGAAATAGCGATCAAATCTTCTAATAAAGTAGTGCTGACATGTTATAGAAGCAAATTTCAATGTACCATTTGTAGCAGCATTGTATTATATACTTCTCCGTAATAAAGTTCAATATACAAATTAATCTGTACTCTTACACGGATGTATAAACTAATTGCAAATGTGCACAATAGAGAAAGACAATGGAAATCTCCTAATGAAATAGACTTTGTGACATCATAATGAAATTTCAGAGAACACAAAGATTAAAGTTTCTAATCTTGATGCGTTTAGCTTTTCATAAATGATAGAAGTTGCATGCAACTCATACATTTCTTTTCTAGTGTATCAGTTTCTTTTTTTAGTGTAATAACTTAGATGTGGACTATGATGTGCAGAACCAAACATGGGGAAATTTCTAGTTAACTAAATGAAACAACAGCTATAAATGATAGTACAACTCCTTATATCAATTCAGGTATACCTAGCAATTAGTAAACTATAAGTTGAAAATTTCAAAATACTTTGGAGTATAATTTAATCATCTCTGATTGAAGCATCACATTATCAGCCTTATTAATTATGTTTGTATTTTGGGCCTGTCTGATTGTATTTTGGGAAGAAGTCATAAATTTACTTATAATGCATGGTTTTTCATGAGGAAGAATACAACTACTTTAAATTCAGATCCCATACCTGAATCGATTCCCACAATACAACTTTCAATTCATCGCTTAGAAGCCTCCAATCGGCAAGTTAAATCTAACCAACATTTTCTTTTAAGATGCGCCTACTCCAACTTCATTTGGATAGGCTAAACTCCATTCTACACTTGCAACTCGACAGATAATAGCTCAGACCTTCTTCGGTTAATCGATAATTACGCCCATACTAATCAATTGAGAAACTTTTATAATGACTTAAGGACGTAGTAATTACATCAGTTTTATGGTATACAGTATGTATGTCCTTAATTACATCAGTTTGAAGTCATCGGTTGTATGGTTTTGAGTCATCAATATGTATGGTTTTGATATTTAGACGCTTGTTGCAATAATAACCAAAAGGCGTAGACTGCTATTTTAAATGTCTGAATCCTTGTTCGATCAGGCTACGTTCTTAAAAATAAATAAATTTTGCATGTTTGTGGATCACAATCTAGTCTCAGTATGTTGAAAAAACCTCGAAACAAACCTTTTCGGATTATATGATTCTTCAAATTTGATAAATAAATTGCACAGTGGTCAAGTATATAGCAGAGACTATCAATTTAAGTAGAACACCTACAATTTTGTAAAGACTCAAAAAGAAGAATTAAAGAAAAAATAAATGAAAACGTAAATATTATTCAAAACATTGAAAAGTTGGATGTAAATATAGAAAGTAGTTACAAAATTATATAAAATGTGCATTAATGTTGAACCAACAATGAATGTTGAAGTAATTTGAATACTATTATGAATGTATATGAAGTAATTGTTACACTTATGTTTTGTGCGTAAAATAAGAAAGCAGAAAACGAAATAGGTTACTTAGTCAGTGAAGCCATTAAAAATCCTCGGAACACGGTCTCCTCAAGAACTGGTGCTAAACTCCAGTTACACCTACTAAACAAGCAGTGCTGATGCTAGATGAACCGATCAATGGCAACAAGCGTATAACGGCGCCAGTATCTCTTTGTGGTGGGTTATCACTAAAAGCAGTCAATGCAACACCTGTTAATGATACAGTGATGACTGTGCCTACAAGACCAATTCCAGCCCATAGAAGCTAGCCTCTTCTAAGATCAAAAGGTTCGGGCAATGGCTGAAAGGCATTAGTGATGCCATACATAATCCCTAATATGACAGCAGTAACACTAAACTGGCCGACAAAAAGAACTTCCGACTTCTGATTTATACTCAAACCTTCACCCTATAATCCCAATACTGCAATATTGATGCTTCAGCCAATCCTGTTAAAACATGACTTCCACCACATGCTGATGCTTCATTAATCCTAGTATATTGCTAAAAACAAACCAAATTCTTGCTTCCTAGTGGCTAGTACCACGATGTGGTATCAAAAACGAAAAACTGGGTGCATATCTCCTAGTATATTCAGATCTTGCTCTAAAATACGTACATATATCTTTGCATATATCGGCCATATCATAGGCTTATATGGCCAAAGATATTTCAAACCTATCTAGTGATTAGCACAATCACATACACGTATATATACAAATAACTTTTACACTCGCCCAATTAATAAACTAATGACACCCAAAAACTACTAATAACACATAATACATAAAAACAAATAACTAATACATGAATATTAATTAGTTCAATAAATTTAATTGATTTATAACATATATAAATTAATTAAATTGCGTAGTATTTCGGAAAATCATCGAGCACTTGTGCAATTCACTGGTGTGAATACAGTCAATAATTTAATAGCTAATGGTGTAAATCAAAGCATAAATAATGCAGAATAATATCATGCATGGATAGCATAAAAGATTAAAGTTTTGACAATGCCTTTTCTTTTTGGATACGCATAACTGGGAAGGGAAAAACTATGCATAACAAAATAATAAATGGGTGAACACATGAACAAAATAACAAGTGAGTGAACAAAATAACAAGTGAGTGAACAAAATAACAAGTGAGTGAACAAAACAGTAAATGGTACATAATATGGTCAATTACTACATATGACACTACATCATGATCAATGTAAAACGAACAAAGATGTATAAATATATGCTTCTAGAAATACCTGAAAGTTGTATAACGACACTCAAGCAGACTTAACATCAGGAGAACAAATGTTTGTGCATACAAACTTCTTTGAAAACAAACGAAGTAACAAATATGATTTCAATTAGAAAAACCTTTGTTCTTATATCAAAATGGCATTTTTCTTAGTACAACATATGCACTTACGTAGTGAATAAATAAAAAGTATGCCCTTTAAAGTAGCATCACAGAGTGACAGTTTTATTATTAATGCCGTAAATCACAGCTCATGGTACCGATGAGGGGTCGGTACCGATTCGGGTAACAAATGGCCAACAACCCAATGGTGACATCATCCATAAACACATTTATTTTTATAAAAAAAATGCAGTATATGTAATTTTCCTTCTTTCCAAGTTAGAGAAGAAAAATGAAATATTAACTAGTCATTGAAACCAATATATATGTTATCTCATAGTTATAGATCATGGAAAATATGTTCCAAAACCCCAAATTAAAACGATATAAAAGTTAATTTGGAATGATATAGCTAATAGAAAATCTAATATTCATCCGCTAGTACATAAATAACACACAAAAGATTATTAAAATCTTATATTCATATTGTTAAGTCTAAATACATCTTTACACAGGATGCAATTTTTAATCGAGATGGCTTTTGATTCGAAATGGCGACCATCGGCATTCCAAATTCAACAATCGTAAAATGCTCTAAAAAATACGAAATTGTAATAGAGCGATTACCTTAATCTGAATCGTTCAAACAAGAATCCCGATTTGAACGCAGAGCTATAGATCTGTGAATCAAAAGCCATAAATAGTTAGAAAATAACTGCAAAACGTATGTGGATCTACTCACGACATTTGAATACGTACGTGAAATTGTCGGCTGAAGGAGAAGAAGCGAACGTTGCGTCGATCGAAGATGAGGAGGAAACGTTATGCGAATAGACAAAACGTTCGGGAAATTGACGATTGAAGGAGAAGGCTGGAGATTTGTTAATTGAAGGAAAAGGATTTGTCGATTGAAGGAAAAGCTGGAAGAAAGGAGGCGAAAAGACGATAATGAGGAAAATAGTTTTCGGGTTTGGGGGGGAAAACGAAATAGAGGGAGGGAAACAATAAACGCAACTGATATTTTAGAAAAGCGGAATTTAATGTAACCAAACCATCGATAAGATGATAAAAAACAACATCGGCTGCAATCACACTATAAACGCCACCAATAAAAGTAACTAAATACAGATTTTCTTGTAGTGTCATATATATATATACACACAAACTCAATCCAGGGTATTACTAACCCCATCTCTACCGAGTCATGCCACAGAGCCAAGGTTATTCTCAACCTTCTGCTCTGATACCAAGTGTAATGACGCGCAAATTCGAAACCTTTGAGTCGACTAAATACAATACAAGTCCGACCCAAATTAACCAAAAATATGAATCATTAATAGAAAGAAGTTAGGGGATAAGAAATAAAAAAGATAAAAAATTAGAATAGAAGAATTTAGGTAGAAAAAGATCTGAATAACATTGAATATCACAATCACAGTGGAATAAAATATAATATAGATATAAACTTTCGAAAAAACAAAACTGTACCTGGACTTACATACAACATCAGAGTACATCATGCATACATCACAGCGGAAATAAACCCTATATAACTAATGCTGAAACCTCCTGCTCCAGCTCCTTCCAGATTATCCGAAAAACCCTGAACTACTTGACTGCCCGTACAAATTTGGGCACCTAAGAGTGTAGGGAGAACACAAAAAAATAAACTTTGGGTCTGTCCCGGGACTGGTGTGAGTAAACGATTTAAAATAGTTTGCTTAACTTGGAAAATTCCTTATGAAAGAAAAGATAATCGTAAGACTGATCCACACATAAACACGGATCGTTTTTATCTTACAATAACCCAAAACATTTTGAAATCATAACAATATTGATATTATAATAATGTCTAGGGGTCTCCACAAATAAATTAGAATCTAGCGGAACGCTTGCATCTCATGCTCCACATACATAGTATACAAACAAAAACCCGCTTGGCGCTTAGGGATAATGGATTTCAAACTATGACAAGGTATGGAACCACCTTCCGATAGTGTATCTCTAGAGAGGAATACACTGGGTTTAACAAGAATGTATTACAATCCGACCCACACATGACCGACCACTCATTTCTCTTGAGTGTATCGAATATATTGTCATTTTACAGTTGCTAGCAACATAACCGTTCTCGGAAGATACAGAAGTGAAAGAAGTAACAAAATGAATATTCTCTAGATGGTGACAACACACCCTAATAGGAGTGACCCACATAGCCATGCTACCTGCCTGATTTTTGTCATTTTCTGGTTGTGAAGCTTGAGGTCATAACTTACCTTTTTGAATAGTACATCCTTGTTTACTTTGAATGCCACATCATCAAACCCATCGAATCACAAATTGACTCCCCCAAAAACCACGGTTAAAAAGCTAAGAGAAACGAATATCTCCACCACCAAACATAGTTTTGAAGAGATTAACCTACACGATCTATTAGGTATACTCTGTCAGGCATTCGTCCATACAAGTTGTCCTGGCACTAGACAAACCGAAGGCACTATTCTGTAAATCCATCTTAGGCAATTTCTACCTAGGATTGACAGAACAGCCCTTGCATAAACATCATCTTCAATGGTCTCCAACTTGAATTCAAATTAATCAACGCTTAGGTCAAAACAAAGTGGTATTTGGATTTCAGTTAGAAAACCAATCCCGGCATCTTTGAATCGATGAACGTTAATATATTTTAGGGCTAGGTGATACTCAATAGCAATCAAATCAACGTATTTCATCTGAGTTTCTATTTTCCTTAATTGATTTTCATAACTTATCTACACAAGTTATTTAACAAATACAATTCTAGATTTCACTATTGTTGGATATTATCTAAATAAGGCATGAAACTGATTTAACTAACACTTAATTTGGTCATGATACAACATTAAAATAAATCAATTATCACAACAGATCTGATCAATCACAATTCCACAATTCAAATAAAAATCATTCATCAATTGGTTGATCTTGGAAAATAATCATTCCCAAATCATTTCTATCTATGATTCTATTCCATTTAAGAACCTCAATTATTTTTATTGATTATAACAGTATTGTTATAATCCATACTTTAATATATAAGATTTATAAATATTACTATTATTTTATGAATAATTAATTCAACATACATTTTTTTAGATATTTATTTAAATGGAGAGTAACGATACTTTCCTTGGATTCAGCTTAATCGACTTCCAATACAACATTTCTTTCCGATTATCTCTATTTATTTTCTGAACTTCTGGATAACTTCATTGCTATAAGTCAAATATATTTCCCATAATTCTCACAACCATTCTTTTCTTTCATAAACATTGGCTTCCATTGTTCTTCAATTTGGAATATGAACATCGTTCCTTCGGCTTTGTTTAACATGTTCCATTAATAAATACTAAGTCCATACAGTTTATCTAAATGTTATAAAAAATTAATTCTATTTATTTATTCAAATGAAATAACTTCGTTACTTCAAACAATGTACCACTCAGTCTATAATGATCTCGTCTGATCTTCTACCATCTTCTTTCCCAATCATAACACTGTTCTCTTATATTTGTTTTCTAACGGTATTCCTTTATTTTGAATTGATATTACAGAGAAATCTTATTTTTAAATTTTCTTTTCCGTTTAATTTATTTCCTATATTTCTTATTATTACTTCTTTTTACTTCCACTTTTGTTTATTTATTTTCTTTATAATTTATTTCTCTCTCTTGGCCCAAACCGAGCCCAAGCCTTATGCAACCCCTTTCTTTTCTAAAAAAAAACCTTCCAAGCAAGCTTCGGTTTCTATTATCACTTCAAACTACCAATTTGGTTAGTCTTTCCCTTGCAAAACATGATCCTATTCATACACGAAAGGCCAGTACAAAATTATAGAAACTAGGTGTAGTAAATGTTTATCCTATATATGTAAACCATTTCCATTCTCGCATTAAGGTGGTAATTACAATGAACTATAACCGCTTGAATTTATGATTTCCAGGGGTGTTGCATTACCATCCTTAACCAATCCAATGTTACTTCTGACAATCGTCCCCCTTGGAGCTAACAAAACCAATATTTTTCTAAGTGCATTTTGTTGGGTCCGTGTAAACTTTAGGTGCGGCAGTGATCACACAGACATATGTTTGGTCAATGAAGACTGAACGTCTATTGGGTTCACCCAAAAATGCAATTCTTGCTTCATCCTCATGGGACATAACTATTCAGTTGTGAGATGTTTTTGAAAGGAAAGTGCAGTAGAGTCGTTTCCACACACTCATGATGTTCTCACTCTAGTCTACCGTCCTGACTGCCATTACTCAACCTAAGCAAAGATGTAAGCATTATCATATGGTCTTGAGTTCCATGTTTGTTGTGTACTGAAATCCAGGTATAAACAAGAACGTAATCAACAAACCTTTCCATAAAATAAGTTTGGCGTCATGATTTTAGGTGACAACAAGTACAACGTCTACCAACCAAACTCCTCTCCTCCTCCTGTACATGCATTCCTACTCACATGCAGTGCCATCATGATCAACCCAGCTCCTTCCTTTTTCTAATTCTCATTCCTTTTGCAACCGTGACTTTAAATTTTCCTTCTCTCATTCATTCCTTTGCTCGATCCATTCTCTCCTGTCCAGCACCAAACTATGCCATGCTTCACTCCTTCCCCTTTATTCGCCTGCCACGCTAGGCCTATCTCCTTCCTTTCTCTCCTATTTTCTGCATAGTGGTTCTATCTTCCCTCCCGACGTTTATGTTCTCTTACCTTTTCATATCACCACCCAGGCTTCATTCTTGCTCCCAGTAACAACTCACGCGTGAAATAAAATGCAAACATGCACACTATCAACCCATCATGGCACACAAAGCTTCAACACGGCATGTGAACGAACTAGGTTCTAACCAACATAACGAAGGCGTGCAGTACTCACAGCTGACCCCGCAGGGCCAAGGGTAAAATTGGTTCTTATGTTCATCCAAACAAATAGCATCACTCTCTGTCACCTATGTTTTGTTAACTATTATTGTCATAACCACAGTATTGATCACGCATGCACTAAAATGCACACAGTTGATCACGCCTGCACTACATTTAATTATTGTCATTTTGAGACTTGTCCCTTGTCTTGTGCTTTTTATGTTATAGGTTGAACAGAGTATTAGCTTTCAGATACAGTTGATTACCTTCTAGTTTCATTCGTCAAAGTTAAATACAGATGCAGACAAAACTCGATTAAATATACTCAAAGCGTATATGCATATATATATATATATATATATATTATATGACTATTTTTTTAATATATTCAACGAGGCTAGTTATACTGTCATTGTTCCGGACTCTTACTTAATTTCCTCCATGATTCAGTGACAATTTAAAATCATACAACAAGTTTTACAAACATGTGTATGTCCACTGATCAATATATACACAAGTCCTATTTTAGAAGTTGGCATTTCAAAAGAAGTTTGTTCTCACCAATTTATTCCTGTCTTTACACCTCATTTAACACATATAAAACAAATTTCCAGTTATCACTCTTCACTAACACCTATGTTCCTCAATACAAACTCATATCAGTAATGGCATATATATTATCTTGAATTAACCTGAACCATACTTAGAAACAACAAACAAAAAGGAAAGTCTACTCGCTTCTATTCATTCAGCCATTTCTAGGTTTTACTTCATTCCTTTCTCTTTCTTTTTTGCTTGCTGTCGTGACCATTTTTCCTTTTCCAATTTTCTTCTCTGTTTTCAGTTTGTATCGGCCCTTAATTTCTCTTCTAGTTTAAAGTTTTTAAGGTAGTTCTATGGTGTGGAGTTGCACCAATACAGCAGGGTATTTATAGTTGAAATGGTGTAGGGTTTAAAGGCTTGACATGGTAGGTTTATGGGTTGTCTGGCCATAATGGAGAGGACACTCTAGGCTCAGCTACTGAGATTGATGGTAAGACCATACAGGCTTGTAAAGTTAATGGAGGAAAACGACTATGTTTATATCTGATTTTTTAGCTGTTTTGAAGGGGACAACACAAAGTATTTATAGCTGTAGTATTTAGTTTTTGATTGAAATGAGTTGTTTTGACAAGGCTTCACATTAGTGGGGATGGGAACATTTGCCAAGAATACTATGGCAGAAATTTGTGAAGAGAAGACAGATATTAAAGGTATCTGTGTATATCAAGTTAGCATGGTGGATTTCGGAAATGTAAGAAGATCTATGACGACAATTCACTATACGATGAAAGTATGCAGTCTTTCTGTCTCCTTCATCAATCCATTTGTTTTTGGACCTTTGTTTCCATCCCAACGCTTCTTGTTTTATTAGTCTGTCCAATTCTGCTTCTAAATCCTTGAGCCTCACCACTTCCTCTCCAGTGAGCAGACGTGATTCTTCACATATATTCAATGGAAGGATTTCACATTGCGTAAAGTTAATTCTGGATTTTAGTGATCCCCAGACCGATTTTGCCTATGGGCGAATGGTTTTGCGCAGGGAACGCAGCTTGGCAACAGTATTTGAGATTGCTGATATATTCTTTTCTCAACAGGGTTTAAGAACAGTGTCATTAAAGACGCCATTCACGACAAACCCCAAAATCCCATTTGATATTAAGTACAAGGTTCTGAATAGAAATTATACCCGCTTATATTCAATATCAAATTCTGAAAGCTAAAAACGATATCTATATCTTCCAAATTCCTCAATAATATCTGTATAATCATGGAATCCAATATCGAAATATTCCGTAGATTATTTCCATTCTAATCCATTCCAATTTATATGCTAGAAAATTCTGGTTATTTCAAAAACCATGTACAAATCCAATATATTTATTTAAAAACATTGGATTATTATTCTAGTTAATAACTACTTCATTTCAATAAAAATATAATTTTATCTTTCTAAATTTGGAACTTTTCATCCAAAAATTTACCAAATCATTCATTATGATTTTACATGATTTTTCCATATTTTTAATAATTTTATTAAGGCCCTTACGGTCAGTTTCTAATAATGGCCACTGAACTACATTCATAGCGACCTTTTCCAAAATTGATTTGGACATAATTTAATATCTAACCATTCAAATATAAATATCTTATATTCATTGGAAAGATCTTTTTGATACAAACCCAACGGTTTCAGTTTTAGGAGAATCTGACGGTCGGATCTCCCATTACATCAATTTGAAGTTAATGATGGAAATTCGCGAACAGTCACTGTGCTGCACGTTCTATTCAAACCATTTAAATATATATAATATATTTCATCGATTTCTATTTAAAATATATTTTATAAATTCGTTTTCAAAATGATTCCAACTTCCATTTCAATTTTAAATCAAAATTGAATGTTCTATATCATTATAATATTAAATTGATAATATTTTCAAAATGTCAGATTTTAAAATCAAATCTTTTCGATATTCAATTTTAAAATGAATAAAACCGACACAAAATTCCGTTCGAGTTAAAATGGCATATATCTACTTAACTCGGCTTCATATATTTCAATATTTTCGTGTCCATCCAAAATCGGACATCAAAATCATATTTTGATTCTTTACTGAATATTATTTTAAAATATTTGTTATTTCTGAATTGGAATCAGACCCAATCATTTACCATATAATTTCATTTATATGGATTCCATACATCGCATGTATACAAAAATAGTGATGAACAACCATTAATCATTCAATTCACATCCAGAGTACAATACATAATAGTATAAGCATTAAATAATTAAATAACGCTTATAATAGTCTATCAATCGATCGGTTGATATACAATTAAATCCAAGGGAGATGTGAATTAATTATCATCCCCAGACCTGTATGGGGTTTTCAACCAACAACAATCAGTGGTTAATAAATTTAACCAATTCTAATTCGATTCGAATTATTTTTCTACTTAACCAATTTTCACTGTTTAAATTATAAATGGATATTGGTAATTTAATTTCAACTACCATAATAATATTAACATTATTTTTAATGATGTTAAATATTTCAGTATCACAAATAAAACACAACACGGTCAATCATATCATCCATGGATTTTCAAACAACAGTGAATGTGAGCTAACAGGCACCGTACAACATTTTTGTAATAATTAAACAAATAAAAATTAACACTGACGATCCATATATTTTCCGTTATAAAATAAATAACCATACAAATATTTTAGTGAGAGAATTCTCACTTTGGTTTCAACTCCGTCAGTCTTTAATGGATGATTTTATTTTCAAACTTAATTAAACACGCGTTTAATTTAGCTAAAATTCCAATTTGCTCTATTTCCATTCTTTTCAGTTCCATGTTGTAGAGTTCGCTGATACGAGTGCAACGCTACTGA
Organism: Allium sativum; assembly: GCA_030737875.1. Lineage (NCBI taxonomy): Eukaryota > Viridiplantae > Streptophyta > Magnoliopsida > Asparagales > Amaryllidaceae > Allium > Allium sativum. The sequence continues at coordinate 166,794,104 of CM060909.1, forward strand.
AATCGTTGGATTCCAATCTCGAATGAAAAAATATGGGCTTTAATACATTAATTACAAAAATTAGAATAATTAATTAAATAAATAAACTAATTACATTTCCTAATCCTCACCCTCTCGTTCAAATCCTTGAGGCGACGCATCGAATTGAACCTGCCACCTTCCATCGTTCACCACGCCTCCATCGGCTGGCCGGAACACAATCGGGCCTATCCACAACGACCGTCGTGCCAGTGCATTCCCCCGCCTCGAATACCGCGCCACCCGGTGGCCACTCCACCGTGAAAAACTGCCTCGACCGAACACAGTTCGAGCTCGAAATTCGAGCTCCACGCTCAATGAAAATTGATCATATCTATTTGGATTCAAAGCCCTTGAATTGCTCTTCAATTTTCGTTCTAGAACGATGATCTAGTTCTTCCCAGATTTTGGGATAATCGAGGAAGTAATATCGATCGATTTCAACCCTTTATCGCTGATGATGGCGGCTGGAAGATAATGAGGGTTTGACCTTTTTTGACAAATATATATTATATATTTATTTATTAATTTAAATTCCAAAAAGTGAGATTTTGCATTCGAACTCCAAATCAAATCCAACGACTATCATTCCTACCTAAATACCCCCCATTCCGGACACAATGGAATATGTTTCATAAGCCAGTTTGACTGTTTTGATCAGTTTTTATCAAAATTAAAATATAAATTAATATAACGTTTAATATTGAATTTCAACATACATTTTAATTCCCCGGGGTCACTACTAACTCCAAAAATTATAAATATTGAAATATTGCTATATTTTGATGATACAGTCCTAACAAAATTAGTTTCATCGATTTTGGAGATCATTTGAAAAATGGTCTTTTTCTAGTCGATTAAAATTAAACTGAAATTACAAAACACGTTTAAATTTACCATGCTCACATATTAATTCCAAAAATTATGGAGGTAATAATTTGACATTCCGGATCCAACAAAAGTGGTTTCGTCGAAAACAGAGGTGGTTTGCAAAATGGTTATTTTTAAGGGCTGTATATGTATTGAAATATAAATGAATTCCATAACGACTATTTTGAATTTTAAACTGGACATAAATTACGATTTATAAATTGAAATCACAATTTCTTACATACGTTAGAAAATTAAAGTTCAAAATATTCCAATGTTTCTTGTTTTACTAAAATCCGATATATATTGAATTATGTACGTTCAATTGAAATTAAAAATCGAATTTTCAAACTACCACGGCATTTCGAGTTCGTTTTAACTAAATTCTAAATTTATACGTTCTAACTTTGATTTAAATAAATTTTAAATTGTTAATTCTCAAAACAAAACATTATAAAATCTTAAAATCCATTAAAACAATTAAAAATAAAATTTTAAATTGGTTCCAAAATATGGGTTGTTACGATCTCCCTTACTTAAATTCTTTTCGTCCCCGAAAAGGAAGATAGAATCGAAGGTTGTTTACTTAACTAACTCCACCTTCGCTTGACTCAAGTTCTTCAACTTTTCAGTTTCTAAAAACTTTCTAATTTCTCAAAAATTTGGCTAACACCCTAAATTTTCGAAAAAATTCGTCATAACCTCCTTTGTACGGGGAGTGTTTGAAAATTTTATTGGGTCGTATTAGGCACCTAATAAATCAATAAAAATCACACACAATTTTTGTGACCTATCTATTCCGAAGGGAGACATGTAAAAGTCGAAATCTCATACCTTGCCCTAGTGTTGGAAATAAAAATATCCATGTGCCTTAATTAAAAACAAGAGAGACATGAATTTTTGTCATCTCCAGACATGTGTAGGGTTTTCATTAAATCCCACCTCGAGCACCTTTATATGTTTATTAAGTCCATAATCAGTCTTCTGTTCAACCTGTAATTCAGTCATCGCCATACAAGCGTCTCACTCGTACGGAAATCCAAACCTCGTCATATAAGCGCCAAATGCTTATATGGAATATGATATGACATATCATCTATAATCATTCTTCGGTTCAACCTGTAATTCAGTCATCGCCATACAAGAATCTCGCTCGTATGGTAATCCAGACCTCGTCATATAAGCACCAAATGCTTATATGGAATATGTTATGATATGTTGACTTAATGATGTATGCTGTGCGGTGTAGTTCATAATGTATTTGTTGCTATCCTATGGCATACATTGTATTTCAAGTAAAGCAACCTTCACAGCGCATCCAAATTCATTCACAGTAGTTTATAATAAATAAAATGTGCAACCAACTCATTAAGGTGCACCTGTTTGTCGGGCACGCAATTTATTTCTTTACTCAATGCGAAGCCATTAACCTGCCCAGCACACACACACACACACACACACACACACACACATATATATATATATATACAGTGTATATGTATGCAATTCCAATCAATTTTCAATTTAGTTCAATATTTGACTCGATTTGGCTAAATTTTATCTTTCGTTTTCATATTGGTTTTATTGTTCCAATATTTTTATTAATCAAACTAATAATCACACATCACAACCAGCAATCAATTAATTGATTAGCTTTTCAAATATATAACTTTTATATACCCAAAAATCATATTTTCAATGTCAAATCACAAACAATAAACTCTAACTTAGTTTGGTTTTCACACTAGTCAATTGGAAATATATAGATATCCCACTTTCGAAACTCGAACACAAATACTGATGATGTTATAACGATCATAAAGATCATCTCCGGGCGACTATATTGTGATTCTATATCTACCCAGTATATTTGAGACTTTAAGTAAACGTGGATCAGACGTATATTCAAAATCTTCTTATACCATATAGTCCAAAATCAATATAAAATAAAATATTCAAATACGTAGAATAAGATATATTTTTCAAAACTAATTTTTTTTTTTATAGATAATACTCTTCAAACTCATTCTAGGGTATAACTAGCCTTATCTCTAACGAGTTACTCTAATAGGATGTTACCAATCCTATCTCTGATGAATTCTCTCGTTTGGTTCTAATGTGCCTTGTTCTCTAGCTTTGTAAACCAAAGCTCTAATACCAAGCCGAGACGACCCAAATTTCCTCGATCCTGGAAGAGACGGAGGAGCCCGAATTGTTTTGAGAACACGACGCATCAGAACACAAACAATAGAACATATCATTGCTATTACAACAATGTACATCAAAGTACATGAATATAAAAGAGTTCAAATAAATAATATACAGGGGAAAAATAACCTTAGAGATTTAAATTACAATACAGCGTAAAGTATATACATAAATATAATATGCAGCGGAAAACATCAACTACCACAACTAAAGAGATATATAATATAAAGCTTTCCGAATATAGTTCCTGCTGTAAACCAGGATACTGTTAAATTGAAATCTGCAAAACCAAAACTACTAGCTTCCCATGTGAAAAATATGGGCACCCAGAGTTTAGGTAGAAACAATAAACTCCGTGTCAGTCATCGGACTGGCGTGAGAACTAAAACAGTAAGTAAATCTTTACTTTAAAAGTTGGGAAATCGTGGGACTACGCCGTATAACACAGAACGAGTTTACTCCACATGAATCTCAGTTTAAAATAAAACAACGCAATGCTTTTTGAAAAATGAAGCTATTATAAGACCTAGGTCCCATCACATAATGCAACGCAAGCAGGAGGATAGAGTTTTCCCTTATAATAGCCAAAGCTGCTTGGTAAGTTTAAAACAAATCATTTTGATATTACTATAAGTGCATAGTGTCAAAATCAACTTCAAATATAAATGTATCAATCATAGACGACACGGGTACCATATATTATGCCACCATACATAGGTTTGCTAAAACCGAAAAGTCGCGTATTGGAAGTTGGATTTCCATCATGAGTCAAGGAAAGGGATGGCTCCTTTCGATTCGAGACACTCTAGCAAATGCCTTAAGATCACACCTACGGGCAACCCTTGGTTCCTACAGGGCCGGTCCACACTTACTTTAGTGGATTAGTTATTCCTGAACAATACGTTTCCCGGTCCTATCGGATCTCCAAATAGGTCAGTACGTCGACCCTATGAGCATATAGCTTATATCTGAGGTGCCTCGCAATCCATCATCCACAAAAGAAAAAATTTATGGGCTCCATACCATGGCACCACTTCTAGGTAGAAAGACATGTATGCACTCCCTGCGTCACTGATCCTGCTTTAGACTCATACAGGGGTGTGTGGTTCGCGGATTAACGCTATACACAAAGCTATGCCAATTAAAGCCATGCTTTGATCATCATCCACAAGACTTTGCTTTTCAACAATAATCCTTGATCATTTGCATCTTATCATGCCACATTGACAATTCATGCCACACAACTGATGTCTATCAATATATAACCTCTAAGCTCGTACGTCTCAAAGAAGGGTGTTAAGCAAGAGAATAAATTCTCCGCCACCAAACATATATATATATTTAATAGAAATCAAACAACACATAATTAAATCCAATGTCATACTCACATCCATTTACAAGTCCGTTCTAGGTCTGAACGAAGCCGGACGCACCTTAGAGGTCCTCGCATATCTGGCCGATCTCCAAGTACATCTGGACGATCACCATTTATTACCTTGTCTTGGGTGTACAGCCCAATCAAGACATCTATACTCATCCAAACGAGGTGAAGATATCTAGTCATCAACCACCATCTTCATCGTCAACTTTTAGTCATCGTATTAGTTATTCAGAATGGGTTAAAACCGGTCTTTCGGAATAACTCGCGTATTTTATAATCAATAATAAAGTGCTACAAAATCACATCATACGCCTCATTCCAATTCAGAATATCCTTTTATTCAAATATTTACAACTTTAGGAAAAGGTCCCGTTAATTTTATCAAAGATAAATTCTTTTAAACTTATTCTTTAATCTTCCTTTGGATACCAATTTCAAAATATTTTATTTTATCCTTTTACAATTCTAATCAAATTAAGGTTTATAAACCTTGTCAGGATTATCGAGCCTTACCAAAGTAATCATTTATTATTTTATTATCCAGTCCCAACCTATACATCCCATGGAGAAAAAATGGTAATACTCCATATCTAACACCCACTGTGTTATCGGTAAAATTAATTACCATTTCACATTTCAGAACTAATTAAAGATTTAACGATCGCCTGGAGAAAAACTGGTGGTAGTCCATCTCGAAACATTTCATGAATTCGATAAATTTAATTTCCTCATTCACATTCTAATCTAATTAAAGATTCATTCAAACTCCAACTTGGTTTTAATCTCAAAAACCATTACTTTATGATAATTCAAATATAAGTAATTAATCTTGTTTTTAACTGGGTTAAAGAACCAATGTTATTAAAAACACAGTTCACAATAAATCCAAATCAACTTCCATTAAATATGGAATCTTCACAGAAAACAAATCAATATATATAATCGATATAAATTCCCGTATCTGACTAATAATATAAATGGAATCACGACAAAGCCTTTTAATTTCCATAAATAGTAATGGCCTTCATTCAGAGAAGCTCATCTCGATTATTATTAAATCGAATTCCATTCAATTCCAATTTAATTTATTGAATTGGAAAACTTTACTTTGAAAAATTTAGATTAAATCTAAAAAAAAAAATCTAAATCGTATCTTCACCGTTAATTGGCTTTTAAGAGCAAATGTAATTTAAAACATCGTTCACAATGAACCCAAAATCAACTTCCATTTAATTCCAATTTATAATTATGAATTAGAAAACTCCATTTATCTTATTTAAATTTTTATTCTTTTCTCAACGGGATTTAAAAACGATGTTATTTAAGACATCATTCATGATAAACCCCAAAATCCCATTTGATATTAAATACAAGATTTTAATAGAAATTATATTGGCTTATATTCAATATCAAATTCTGAAAACTAACGGATATCGTATTGGGAAAATCGATAACTATATCCTCTAAGTTCCTCAATAATATCCGTATAATCGCGGAATCCAATATCAAAATATTCCGAAGATTATTTCCATTCAAATCCATTCCAATTTACATGTTGGAAAATTCTGGTTATTTCGAAAACCATTTACAAATCCAATTTATTTATTTAAAAACATTGGATTATTATTCTAGTTAATAACTAGTTCATTTCGATAAAAATATATTTTTATCTTTCCAAATTTCGAATTTTCCATCCAAAGTTTTTCCAAATCATTCATTATGATTTTACATGATTTTTCTATATTTTTAATAATTTTATCAAGGCCCTTATAGCTGGTTTCCAATAACGGCCACCGAACTACATTCATAGCGGCCTTTTCCAAAATTGATTTGGACGTAATTTAAAATATAACCTTTCAAATTTAATTCTCTTATACTCATTGGAAAGATCTTTTCGATACGAACCCAACAGTTCCGGTTTTGGGAGAATCCGACGGTTGGATCTCCCGTTACATCAATTTGTTAATGGTGGAAATTCGCGAACGATCGCTGTGCGGCACGTTCTGTTCAAACCATTTAAATACATATATTATATTTTGTCGATTTCTATTTAAAATGTATTTTATAAATTCATTTTAAAAACGATTCCAACTTCCATTTCAATTTTAAATCAAAATTGAATGTTCTATATCATTATAATAATAAAATGATAATATTTTCAAAATATCAGATTTTGAAATCAAATCTTTTCGATATTCATTATGAAATGAATAAATTCGACACAAAATTCCATTTAATTTAAAATGGGGTATATCTACTTAACTCGGCTTCATATATTTCAACATTTTTGTGTTCATCCAAAATCGGACATCAAAATCATATTTTGATTGTTTACTAAATATTATTTTAAAATACTCATTATTTCTGAACTGGAATCAGACCTAATCAATTACCGTATAATTTCATTTATATGGATTCCATACATCGCATCTATACAAAAATAGTGATGAACAACCATTAGACATTCAATTCACATCCAGAGTGCAATTCACAACTGTATAAGCATTAAATAATTAAATAATGCTTATAATAGTATATCAATCAATCGGTTGACAAACAATTAAATCCAAGGGTGATGTGAATTAATTATAATCCCCAGACCCATGTAGGGTTTCCAACCAACAACAATGAATTCAAATCAATCAGTGGTTATTAAATTTAACCAATTCTAATTCGATTCGAATTATTTTTCTATTTAACCAATTTTCCTGTTTAAATTATAAATGGATATTTATAATCTAATTTCAACTACCACATTAATATTAGCATTATTTTTAATGATGTTAAATATTTCAATATCACAAACAAAACACAATACAGTCAATCATATTATCCATAGGTGTTCAAACAACGGTGAATGTGAGCTAATAGGCACCATGCAACATTTTTTTGATAATTAAACAAATAAAAATTAACATTGACAATCTATATATTTTCAGTTATAAAATAAATAACGGAAAAAATATTTTAATGAGAGAACTCTCACTTTGGTTTCCACTCCGTCAGTCTTTAATGGATGATTTTATTTTCAAAATAAATTAAATGCGCGTTTAATTTAGCTAAAAATCGAATTTGCTCCATTTTTGTTTTGGTCAGTTCCATCTTATAGAGTTCGCTGATACGAGTGCAACACAACTGAAATCGTTGGATTCTGATCTCATATGAAAAAGATATGGGCTTTAATACATTAATTACAAAAATTAGAATAATTAAATAAATAAACTAATTACATTTCCTAACCCTTACCCTCTCGTTCAAATTCTTCAGGCGATGCACATCGAATTAAACCCGCCACCTTCCATCGTTCACCGTGCCTCCATCGGCTGGTCGGAGCACCATCGGACCCATCCACGACGACCGTTGTGCCAGTGCCTTCCCCAACCTCGAATCCCACGCCACCCGGTGGCCCCACCACCATGAAAACTGCCTCGAAAGGATGCGGTTCGAGCTCCAAATTCGAGCTCCATGCTCAACTAAAATTAATCATATCTATATGGAATCGAAGCCCTTGAATTTCTCTTCAATTTTCGTTCTAGAACGATGATCTAATTCTTCCTGAATTTTGGGAAAATCGAGGAAGAAATATCAATCAATTCCAGCCCTTTATCGCTGATGGCTGCGGCTGGAAGATAATGAGGGTTTGACCCCTTTAGACCAATATATATTACGTATGTGTGTGTGTATTATTTTAAATTGCAAAAAGTGAGATTTTGCATTCGAACTCCAAATCAAACCCAACGACCATAGTTTCGAACTAAATACCCCCATTCCAGATGCAATGGAATATGTTTCATAAGTCAATTCAACTATTTTCATCAGTTTTTATCAAAATTAAAATATTAATTAATATAACTTTCAATATTGAATTTCAACGTACATTTTAATTTATCGGGGCTACATACTGACTTCAAAAATTACGAATATTGAAATCTAGCTATGTTTTGATGATACGATCCTAACAAAATTAGTCTCATCGGATTTGGAGACCGTTTGAAAAATAGCCTTTTTCTAGTCGATTAAATTTAAACTAAAATTACAAAACACGTTTCAATTTACCACGCTCACATATTAATTCCAAAAATTATGAAATTTTAAACCTGATAATAATTTGATATTCCGGATCCAACAAAAGTGGTTTCGTCGAAAACGGAGGTCGTTTGCAAAATGGCTATTTTTAAGGGCTATATATATATATAGAAATATAAATAAATTCCCTAGCGACTATTTTGAATTTTAAACTAAACATAAATTACAATTTATAGATAGAAATCTCAACATTTCTTGTTTGACTGAAATCCAATTTATATTAAATTTTGTACAATCAATTGAAGTGTAATGACCCGCATTTGCAGAGGTATAATAATTAATTAATTTAATTATTTAAAAGGTGATTAAAAGGATTTAATGGTGGTTTAATTAAATAGCTGGGAATATTTAATTAAAATAATAATTAAATAATATATTTAATTCTGAAATAATCAGAATTGGCTGCAATGGCGATATGGTGTGAACTGGATCATCTGTGATATTTAATTCAGCTTGGAGTTTAATTTGAATAACGAATATAGTATATAAACGACAGTTTGAATGTAGTGTTATAATATAATTAAAATCGAGCGTGAAATGGCGCTGCAGTTTGTAGTTTGGCGATTTGAACTTCAACTGAATGTACAGAATTCGTTTTAAGCCGGATTTCTGTGAAATAAGAAACGTGTGCAGCTGGTGGAGTATATCTTTCTAGTGGAAGAGAAAAATCTGGATTTCGTCGGGTAGATTTTGATCTACGTCCAAATCAAATTTTAGAAAAGTCGTTGTGGAATTCCTTTATAGTTTATAAAGGAATTATTTATATTTTAAAAAGGAATTTCAATATAAATCGAATATCGGGTTAACCCAGATTTTAAATAACGAGTTAAAAATCCAGATAGGTATATTTGGAGATGTATGATATTCTATTGAGATGTATATCATAATATAAATTCATTATTTAAGAATAAAAGTGTTTGGAAGTCGGCTGATATTTATTCGATTTAATTAACACGTGAAAATAGTGATTTTGCAAACGGTTTCGGAATTTGTCGAAACTAGATTTTTCGAGTCTGGAATACTATAATATAGCAGGATAGCAAATTTCATGAAATTCGGATTTGAGACGAAGTCGTACAAGCTCATAACTTATTACAGGATTTTAATTGAATATAGAAATGGAAATGTCCTAAGCCAAAATATCTTGGAAAAATATCTCCACCACCTTTCTCTTTTAATACACGTTAACCTCCCTTAATACCTAGAGGAATTTCCATCTTCTGCAAATGAAACCAATGGCCTCCACTTTTCAAAACTCTTCAAACCTTCTGCAAATAAAATCAAACGATTTCCTCAATGAAACTAGACAAGTCTGGGCTCGTTAAACTTGTACGAGAAGGTGCTTCTCACGGGTATTCTTCTTGTGGAGTTCGAACTTTGTTCTGGAGCTCCATCTTTTTCCAGCGTGATAGGGTTTTGGTCGTGGAGGAAACTTGGGAACATCGGAGGCCAAGAGGAAGGTGTCGTGGAGTTTGGGGTCGGAAATGATGAAGATTGGCACCGAGTGGAGAAAGTCCGATGGTCTCAATGAAATCGCATCAATGGCACTTCGGTATTTAGGGAAGCAGGTCGGAAATCCACACAGGTGGCAGGAGGCAAAATCGAAGTTGCGATGGGTCTCGTGGTAGTGTAACGAGTTCGTCAGAGGTTGTTTGAAGGTCTCGGGTCAAGCCAAGGGAAAACCGATGATGGGTGTTTGGTAATGGAGCTACAGGTCGGAAATTGCCAGAAGACACCGGAGGTTGCACGGTGGTGACCGAGATGTGCGGATTTGGATGTTGAATTGGAGGTGGTGGTTCACTGGATTCATGGCCGAGATGGGGGCAGTTGGTGATCAAACGGCGAGTCAAAATGGGAATAAGGGAGGAGCGGGTTCGCTGATATAAAATGGGGGCGATGAAGTGTGCAACGCACGTGAGGAATGAGGGGTGAGGTTTTAATTTTAAAAGTTAAGTTAATTTAAATAACGTTTAATCCTTGTTTAACTTAATAACGTGATAACTTGGTCATACATGATCAGAATTTCGAACTGTTAGATCCGATATGATCGTATGGACGAGAGCTCCACAATGGAACTGACTGGGAGTGGATTGAACTCGTTTGAATTTATGGTGAATTTAATTGTTTGATTCAAATCAAACAAACAGTTTATCGTTCTTTAACGATGAATTGCCAAAGTGAGTAAATCTCACTAACTCTGAACAGTTTATAATTTCATGTTGTATTTTTAGAACTATTAAATATTGGTTGATTGACTGTGTGTTGACTGTTTGATTGAACTGCTAGTCAGTTAGTTGAATTTCTATATTGATTCTGTTTAACAGAATATATCATATGGAACTGAAAGTGATGTTGTTTTTATTGTGTAACATCTGTGGATGCAGGGAGACAGTTGGAGGAATCCGAGCAACAGTTATTTTATTGTTTTCAAATATTGTGATATATGACGTGATTTATAATCTGTTGTTGATTATATGTGTATGGACGATATTGGACATCGTAATTTGATATGTTAAACACCATAACATACCGGGATTTGGAGAAAAGGGGAATTTGTCAGAGTGAATACTGAAAAGAGAATATTTATAAAATCAGAGGATTTTATAAAAGAGAATATTTATAAATAGAAATTTATTTATAAATGAATTATTTATAAATAGAAAATACTTAGAAATAAAACCCTAAAGGAATTATTTGCAAACCATTTGCAAATAGATTAGAAAGAGAAATGTTTGTAAACCATTTAAAAATCAAATAGAAAGAGAAAGGTTTGTAAACCATTTACAAATCAATCAGAAAGAGAAATGTTTGTAAATGTAAACCATTTATAAATGAGATTGAATAGGGAATATTTGTAAAACCTTTACAAATAAAATCGAAAGAGGAATATTTGTAAAACCTTTACAAATGAAATCGAAAAGGAGATATTTGTAAAACCATTTACAAATAGAATTAAAAAGGAAATATTTAGAAAATAAATAGAGTTATAAAAAGGAAATTTGTTTATAACCGAATAGGATGTTATAAAAAGGAAAACGTTACAAAAAGGAAAACGTTACTAAAAAGGAAATCATATGTAAAGTGAAGAACCGTTACTAAAAGTAAATCTTTATAAATGAATAGTTTATTCAAATGGAGTTAATCGAATTTAGTTATTCGAATAGAGTTAAATCGAATATGGTATTCGAAGGGAGTCAATCGAATAAGGTATTCGAAAGTTAGAAAATCGAATATGTTATTCGAAAAGGGGTTAGTCGAGTCGAGTTAGCTGAATAGAGTTAATCAAATATTTGTTATTCGAATAAGAGTTAACCAGTTAGAGTTAATCAATTAGAGTTAACCAGTTAGAGTTAAACCAGTTAGAGTTAATCAGTTAGAGTAAATCAAACTAGAGTTATTCAAATGGAGTTTATCGAATATTAGTTTATTAGAATAGAGTTAAAGAAAAGGAATTATCGATTATTATTTAATCGAAAGGAGTTATCGATTATTAGTTAATCGAAGGAGTTATCGATTATAGTTTAATCGAAAAGAGTTATTGATTTGTTTAATCGAAGTGAGTTAAAGAATATTGGTTATTCGAAGGAGTTATCGAATTTAGTTATTCGATGGAGTTAATCGATTAGAGTTAAAATAAAGGAGTTAATCGAATATAGTTTATTCGAATAGAATCAATTGAGTTAAACGAATATTAATGATTCGAATAAAGTAAAAGGAGTTATCGAATATTAGTTATTCGAATAAGAGTTAAATAGAGTTATCGAATATTAGTTATTCGAATAGAGTTAAATGGAGTTAAAGGAATAAATCGAATATAGTTTATTCGAATGGAATTAAAGGAGTTAATCGAATTTGGTTTATTCGAATAGAGTTAAAGGAGTTATCGACTAGAGTTAAATCAAATAGAGTTAATCCAATAGCGTTATTCCAATAAAGTTAATTAATAAGGGTTAATCGAATAGAGTAAATTGAATAGAATTATCGAATATACCTTATTCGAAGGAAAGAATTATCGAATAGAGATGATTCGAAAGAGAGTTATGTAAGGAAGTTTGTTAAAGAATTAAAAGGTGAACTTTGTCTATTTCAAGGTTAGAAACATTGTTCAGTTAAGGACTGAGAGGTAGTATTACCCCAACTTGATTGACTCCATTTTTAACTAAGGAATGGTTAAGGTTCGATAGTGAAGGTTGGTTAAAGGAATTTAGTTAATAAGCGTAATGGTTTGAGTTGGCATCGCGATGGTTTGTTTAAACATCTGTCTAAGCCAAATGAAAGAGTTTTGGAAATATTTTCCAAATAAGAACCATAAATGTTTTCTGATATAGAAAACAAGAAATGGAAATGTTTTCCAAGGGTAATAACATATATTTTCTAAATTTAGAAAATAAGAAATGTTGAATATAGGGAAACAGGAGATGAAAAATGAAATAAGGAAATATGAATATATATATATATATATGATTGATGATTGATTGATAGAATTTCCATCTGGAAATAATATCGTAGTTTGCACATGTATTTTTCTTTGATAGTTAAATCACAGACTATCGAAGTTTTGACCATTTTAACGTTGTTAATATGGAGAAACCGGTTGGAATATTATCCAAAGAACCACTCTGTATTGGCATAAGCGTTGCGAATCATATATGCCAAAGATAATTGAAGACGGAGTAAAGTGCAAGGGCTATTGTATAAGTCTTAGATAACAATGCCTAAGATGGATGTACTGAATAGTGCCTTCGGTTCATCCAGTTCCTGGATGAATTGTATGGATGAATGTCTGACAGAGTATTTTCAAAAAGGTCACGTACAATGATTTCTTCAACCGTACCAAGAGTGGAAGTGGAGAAGGAAACTTCTTTAGCTAACACATAATGTACTGTTGTAGACATCAATTAGTGATTTTCGATGGATCTGACAATGTAGCATTTGAAGTGAATCTGATGTGATGATGAAGCGTAACCTCAAGCCTCACATCTGGTAAATGACAGAAATCGGGCAGGCAGCATGGCCAAGTCGATCGCTCCGAAGTAGGGTGTATAATCACCTGATCTAGAATTTCATTTACTTCTAAAAATCTATTATTAATGCTGTCCCATTCGGGAAACGGTTGCTGATCCCAACCGTTGGTGATATACATTCGATACACTCAAGCGAAATGAGTGGTCGGTCAAGTGTGGCCGGGTTGCAAGATGTTCTTGTTAAACCCAGTGTATTCCTTTCTAGAGGTACACTAGCGAAAGATGGTTCCATACCCTGTCATAGTTGGAAATCCATTATCCAATACGTGCTTGCAGTTTTGATTGTATACTATATATGTAGAACGTGAGATGAAAGAGTTTCTGCTAGATGATTATTATAGTTGTGGTTGATAGACATTATTATAATATCAAAAGGTTTTTGATATAAAGATATTTTTCATTCTCATAAGGGAAAAACCCGTTCTGTTATACGGCGTGGTCTTATGAGATATCGTTTAATGGCTTAAACTGTTTAAACTGTTTTACTCATACCAGTCCCATGACTGACCCGGAGTTTATTTTGTTTTGTTTCCCTAAACTCTTGGGTGCCCAATTTTGTATGGGCAGTCAAGTAGTCAGGATTTTACAGATACTTGAAGAGCTGGAGCAGGAGGCTTCAGGATCATATAGCTATAATTTATTTCCGTTGTGTTGTAAGTGATGTACTTTGAAAATGATATGTATATTCAAGTACAAATTTATATTTCAAAGATATGTTATCTATTATATGTTATTCGTTCCGCTATGAGGTTCGTGTTACTCTGATGTTGTGTTCTTCTTCTTCTTCTATTCTAAGTTTCTATCTTATCTTTCTTCATCCTCTAATTTCTTTCATTAACCATCTGGTATTTTTCGACTCTTGTTGTTCGATATGTGTTGTATATCGGATAACCAAGGTCGACAAAAACCCAGGTCGTTACATGAAGTTAAAAATCTAATTTTCAAACTATCGCGCCATTTCGAGTTCGTTTTAATTAAATTCTAAATTTATTTGTTCTATCTTCGATTTAAATAAATTTTAAATTGTTCATTCTCAAAATAAATCAATTTAAATTCTTAAAATCCATTAAATCAATTAAAAATAAAATTTCAAATTGGTTCCAAAATCTGAGTTGTTACATCCCTACTTCTGTTGCCAATGAATTTTTCAAATTTTTTTGCGATGCTGTATAGAAAAATTAAAATATTGCAAATATACATTGAATTATTCTGTAAAAAAAATGAGAAATCAGAAATTTTAGTGAATAATTGCTGATATTTTAGCAATTATTCACCCAGAATTTAGTTGAAAGATGGATGAATAATTGCTAAAATATCTGCAGTTTTAGTGAATATTTCAAATGTACTTGTTTAAGTTATTTTCAAAGGGTTTGCATATTTTACAGGCGTTTGCACAATATTTGCTAAAGTTGTCATATGCATGCATGGACTTTGCAAATTTATTCATGTTAAATAAATTCTTCATTCTTTTCGACTGTTATGAGTTTGCAACTATTTGCATGTTAAATAATCTGCAATCTCTTTGAAAATATTTTATTATATAATTTGCAAGGTATTTGTAAAGATTTTCAGAATTTTGCCTGATCTCTTCAATTATTAAGCATGATACAGTAGGTCAATTATTTAGAAATTAATCATTATTATATAGATGAAATTACGTAACTACCCGTAATTTTGGAACCAATTTAAAATTTATTTTCGATTGATTTTCATGAAAATTAAAGATTTAAAATGATTATTTTGAGAATAAACAATTTAAAAATTATTAAAATCGAAGTTAGGACGTAAGAATTTAAAATTTAATTAAAGTGAACTAGTAATGACGCAGTAGTTTGAAAATTCAATTTTAAACTTTGATTGAATGTACAGAATTCATTATAAATTAGAATTTGATGAAATAAGAAATGTTGGAATATTTTGAACTGTAATTTTCTAACGAATGTAAGAAATTGATATTTCACTTTTTAAATTGTAAGTTATGTCCAGTTTAAAATTCAAAATATTCGCTATGGAATTTATTTGGAATTTAATATTATATAGTTCTTAAAAATAGCCATTTTGCAAACGACCTCCATTTTCGACGAAACCACTTTTATTGGATCTAGAATATCAAATTATTATTAAGTTTAAAGTTTCGTAATTTTTGGAATTAATATATGAGCGTAGTAAATTTAAACGCGTATTCAATTTCAGTTTGAATTTAATAAAGTAGTTAAAAGGCCATTTTTCAAACAGTCTCCAAATTCGTTGAAATTAATATTGTTAGGACAGTATCGTCAAAACATAGCTAGATTTCAATATCCGTAATTTTTGGAGTATATATGTGGCCCCGATTAATTAAAATATACGTTGAAAATTAATATTGACCGTTATGTTAATTTATATTTTAATTTCGATAAAAACTGATCGATGTCGAATGGGCTTAAGAAACATATGCCAATGTGTCCGGAATGGGGGTATTTAGCAAGAGGCGATAGTCGTGGGTTTGATTTGGAGTTCGAATGTAAAAACATGTATTATTGGAATTAAATAATATTATATATATATCCTACATAACCCTAACTCTATCTCATTTCTAAAACTCGCCGTTTTCTTCGTCGACGGTGAAAATCGCTCTAGAAAAGATTGCCTCCGATCTCTCTCTACACTCAATAATATATGAAATTTTCTGAACAAAAATCAAAGATCTCATCAAGATTAAACGGTGGAGATTGGATAATATGTTGCGGTTTTGTGAATTTCGAGCTTGAAGCTCGTTCGTTCGAGCGTGATTTTCTTGGAGGAGGGGCCACCGAGTGGCACGCCAGTGCTAGCATTGGGAGGAGGCGGGGAGGTCGACGTTGTGGAGGTGATGGATCCGGGTCTGGTTTTCTTGGAGCGCGTGCGCAAGCGGAGGAAGTGGGCGACGATGTGTTTTAACTGTCGGGAATTCCTGAATGAAGAAGAAGGGTTAAACCCCTTTAATTATGTAATTAGTTTTAATTAATTATAATTAGTTAATTAATTATTGTAATTAATGTTTAAAGTATGATATTTATTTCATGCGTGGTCGGAATTCGATGATTTCAGTTGCATTGGGATCGTGGCGACGAACACTACAATATGGAACTGACCAGAACGGAAATGGAAGATGTTGCAGTTTTTGATAAAATTAAACGCTCATTTAATTTTATTAAAACAATCCTCCATTAAAGACCGACGAAGTGAAAACCAAATGTGAGAATTCTCCCACTAAAATATTTGTACAGTTATTTATTTTATAGCCGAATGCAGTGATTGTTAGTATTGATTTTTATCAGTTTTAGTTATCACAAATGTTGACAGTGCCTGTTGGCTCACATTCACTGTTGTTTGAAAATCTTGGATGATTTGATTGACTGTATTGTGTGTTGACTGTGATTATGAGAATATAAAAAGATAATATTAATAAATTTGTGGTTGTTGAAGTTAAATTGTATATATATCCATTTATAATTTTAACGGTGAAAATTGGCACATTAGAAAAATAATTCGAATTGGATTAGAATTGGTTAAATTTATTAACCAGTGATTAATTTGAATCGATTGTTGTTGATTAAAAACCCCACACGGGTCTGGGGATGATAATTAATTACATCTCTCTCGGGATTAATTGTATGTCATCCGATTTATTGACGGGTTGTGATAAGCGTTATTTAATTATTTAATGCTTATACAGTTGTAAATTGCATTGTGGATTTGAATTGATTGTTTAATAGTTGTTTATCACTATTTTTGAATACATGCGATGTACAGAACCCATATAAATAAAATTATGTGGTAATTGATTGAATCGGATTCCAATTCAGAAGTAATGACTATTTTAAAATAATATTCAGTGAAAGAATCAAAATATGATTTTGATGTCCGATTTTGGATGGACCGGAAAATATTGAAATATATGAAGCCGAGTTAAGTAGATGTACACCATTTTAACTCAAACGGATTTTTCTGTCGATTTTATTCATTTTATAATGAATATCGAAAAGATTTGATTTCAAAATCTGATATTTTTAAAATATGATCATTTTAATATTATAATGATATGGAATATTCAATTTTGATTTAAAATTGAAATGGAAGTTGGAGTCCTTTTAAAATGAATTTATAAACGTTTTATAAAATACATTTTAAATAAAGACTGACTAAATATATTATATATATTTAAATGGATTGAATAGAACGCACCAGAACAACGACCGTTCGCGAATTTCAACCGTTGACTTCAAATTGATGTAACGGGAGATCCGACCGTTGGATTCTCCTAAAACCAAAACCATTGGCTTCGTATCAAAAGATCTTTCAAATGAGATTTAAATTTGAATGGTTAAACTTTAAAATAAGTCCAAACCAATTTCAGAAAATGTCGCTATGAATGCAGTTCGGTGGCCGACATTGGAAACCGACTGTAAGAGCCTTATTAAAATTATAAAAAAATATGAACAAATTATGTAAAATCATAATAAATGATTTGAAATGATTTTGGATGGAAAATTCCTCATTTGTAAAGGTAACATATATTTTTATCAGAATAAGTTGTTTATCAACTTAAGTAAAGAACTGAAAAAGGATTATAATGGTTTTAATATAACCAAAATTTTCCAATGTATGGATTAGAAAGGATTTAAATGGAAATAATCTTCGGAATATTTCGATATTGGATTCTGTAATTACACGGATGTGGGAATTCAAAAGATATAGATATCGTTATTCCTCAATACGATAGTTTCAGAATTTTATATTGAATATAAGCTGATATTATTTCTATTCAGAACCTTGTATTTAATATCAAATGGATTTTGGGGTTTGTCGTGAGTGGCATCTTTAATAACACCATTCTTAAACCCAGTTGAGAAAAGAGTAAATCTTTTAATTAAGATAAATGAAGTTTTCCAAATATAATTATAAATTGGAATTAAATGGAAGATGATTTTGGGCACATTGTGAACGATATTTTAGATAGCATTTGTTCTTAAAACCAAATTAAAAATGAAGATATAATTTGGAATTTATAAATCTTTTTATAAAAATTTAATGGAAAATTTCCAAAGTAAATTTTTCCAACTTAATATATTAAATTGGAATTGAATAGAATTCGATTTGATAATAATCGAGATGAGCTTCTGTAGAGGAAGACCTGTAACAACCCGGAAAATTAGAACCAATTTAAATTTTTTATTTTAGCAATTTTAATGGATTTTGAATATCTAAAATGAATTATTTTAAATAATAACGACGAAAAATTTATTTCAATTGAAGTAGAACGAATAAATTTATTTTAATTATAAAACGAGCATGAACTGGCGTGGCTGTTTGAAAATTCGATTTCTGATTTCAATTGAATATACAGAATTCAATATAAGTCAGAATTGGACGAAACAAGAAATATTTGAATCAGATTAGCTATATCTTTCTACTAGATGTAAGAAATTGGAATTTCGTTTTACAAGTTGAAAGTTATGTCCAGTTTAAAATTCAGAAAAGATGTTATAGAATTTATATATATTTTAAATAATATAAAGCCCTTAAAAATAGCCATTTTGCAAACGATCAACGAAACCACTTCTGTTGGATCCGTAATGTCAAATTATTGCTAGGTTCCAAAATTCATAATTTTTGGAACTAATATGCGAGCGTGGCAAAAGAAAACGTGTTTTAATAGTTTAATCAATTTGGATCGACCAGAAAATGACCGTTGTTCAAACGGTCTCCAAATTCGAAGAAATTAGTTTTGTTAGGACCGTATCGCCAAAACATAGCTAGATTTATTTTTTGGGAATTTTGGAGTCTGTATGTGGCCCCGGTAAATTAAAATGTATGTTCAAATTCACTATATATTGATTTATATTTTAATTTAAATGGAAATTGATCGAAACGGTCAAATTGGCTTACTAGGCATATCCCATTGCATTCAGAGTGGGGGTATATAGCTAGAGGCAACAGCTGGTGTGTTCGATTTGGGATTCGAATGAAAAAGTTACTTTTTAGAAATTTAAATTAAATTAAACTTATAAAATTATAACCCTCCCCCTCGCCTCTCTCTCTTCCCATAAGTTAACGAGGAAAAAAAAGAAAGAAAAGCCTCCGATGCTCAGATCTGATGTGCTCCTTTTCGCCTTTGATATGGGAATTTCTTAGATCGAAAAACTTTGTAAGTTTTTCTAATTATGATTTTTATGTTATTGGAAAGATTAGATTTTTAATTATAGAAAGATACGATTTTTGGTTATATAAAAATAAGATTTTTATCGTATTGAGAAAATATTTATTATGTAGCTAAAAATAGAATTTTTATCAAGTTATGAAGTTATTTTTAGAAAGGAAAAGGTGAGATTTTTT
The DNA here is from genome assembly GCA_030737875.1 of Allium sativum. Lineage (NCBI taxonomy): Eukaryota > Viridiplantae > Streptophyta > Magnoliopsida > Asparagales > Amaryllidaceae > Allium > Allium sativum. The sequence continues at coordinate 166,814,048 of CM060909.1, forward strand.
AATTACATAAAGGTTTGATTTTTATTAACATAAAGGTTTGATTTATATGTATGCAAAGGTGAGGTTTTTAAACATTTAAAAATACAATTTTTAATTATATAAAGATAGGATTTTTAGCAATATAAAAATATGATCTTTATAATATATATAGCGTTATAAAAGTATGATCTTTATAATATATGTAGAATTATGAAAATATGATCTTTATAACATATGTAGCATTATAAAAATATGATCTTTTTAATATGAATAGCGAAATAAAAATGTGATTTTTATATGGAAAATCATGGAATAAAAATGTGATTTTTATAGTGCATACAACGTTATAAAAATATGATTTTTATTATATGAATAACAGTATAAAAATGTGATTTTTGTTGTATGAATAGCAGTATAAAAATGTTATTTTTACTATGAACAGCATGAAAAAGGTTGCGTTGGAATTTCGGGTAAATCCAAACTATTTAGAAATTCAGAAATAAAGCTGGCGGAGTGGAAACCCAGGGTGAGAACTTCTCACTCTAATCTTGTTTTCTAGTTAAATATATACTAGGTTGCAGATGGGGCTTGCTAGCTCCTGATACCGCCGTCCACAGACCATGGACGACTTGTTTGATTGTAGTGTCTTGTGGAAATCGATTGTGATTGTGATGTGAAATGGAAAACAAAATATTCATGTGTTGAAATAAATATTTTATAGTTAAAAATATATTTTTTAACGTGTATATGAATAAAATAAATATTCATTTACAAATCGGACGATTTGTTTATGTGCACCCATTTAACTGATATTGATTGGGACGATAAATTTTACACATCGCCCAACTGCACAAATAGAGTCTGTGGTTGTTGATTGAAACCCCACACAGGTATTGGGATGATATTTGACATACACTAATCCGAATTGTTTAGTTGTATGTCAATTGATTGGTTCACAGACTGTCATAAGCGTTTATTATTTATATTTATCGCTTATGCAGTTGTGTAATGCACTTTTGATGATGGTTGATTGTGTATCATTATTATTGCATACATGTGTTGTATGAAATCCATATAAATAACATTATATGGTAATTGACTGTGTCTGATTCCAATTCAGATATAACGAGTATTTTAAAATAACGAATATTTTAAAATAATATTCAGCAAAGGATTAAATTTTGATTTTGACATCCGATTTTGGATGGACACAAACATATTTAAATATATGAAGCCGTGTTGTTTAGATTTGCTCCATTTAGACGTGAACGGTATTTATATTGATTTTATTCATTTTTATAATGAGTAGTGGAAAGGAAGTGATTCCAAAATCTAATGTTTTGAAAATATTATCATTTATATATTAATGATATGGAATATTCAATTTTGATTAAAAATTGAATATGAAGTTGAAATCGTTTTTAAAACGAATTTAAAACGATTTATAAAATATGTTTTAAATGGAAATTGATGAAATATATATAATATATATTTTATATATATTAAATGGCCTGAATAGAATGCGTCGTGTCGTGGCCGTTCGCGAATTTCGACCATTGACTTCGCATGGACATTACGGGAGATCCGACCATCGGATTCTCCTAAAACCGGAACTGTTGGGTTGGTATCAAAAAGAGCTTTCCAAAAAATATAAGAGATTTTAAATGTAACGGTTGGATTTGGAATTATGTCCAAATCAAATTGGGAAAAGGTCGTTGTAAGTGCAGTTCGATGACCGTTTATGGAAATCGATCGTACGGGCCTTGATAAAATTATTAAAAATATTAATAATTTGTGTAAAATCATAAAAAATGATTTGGAAAGAATTGGGATGAAAAATTTCATATTTGGAAAGATAAAAATATATTTTTATCAAAATGAACTAGTTATTAACTAGAAAAATAATCCAATATTTTTAAATAAATAAATTGGATTAGAAATGGTTTTAAAATAACCAGAATTTTCAAATAAATAAATTGGAATGGTTTTGGATGGAAATAATCTTCGGAATATTTCAGTATTGGATGTAGTAATAATACGGATATTGTTATGGGAATTTAGAAGATACAGATATCGTTATTCCTAATACGATATCCGTTGGTTTCAGAATTTGGTATTGAATATAAGCCGATATAATTTCTATTCAGAGCCTTGTATTTAGTATTGAATTGGATTTTGGGTTTGTCATGAATGGTGTCTTTATTAACACTGTTCTTAAACCAAGTTGAGGAAAAAATAAATCTTTTAATTAAGATTTAGTGAAGTTTCCCAATTAATTAAGATTTAATTGGAATTGAATAAAAGAATTGGATTTTGGGTTTGTCGTGAATGGTGTCTTAAATAACATTGTTCTTGTACCCCATGTGAAAAGAATAAATCATTTAATTAAGATTATTAGAGGTTCCAGTTATATTTAGTAACTGGAATAAAATGGAATGTGAATCGAGTTTATTGTGAACTGTGTTTTTAACGGCATTCGTTCTTTAACCCGATTTACAGTGAAATGCGATTTGGAATATATAAATCTTTTTATTAAGATTTAATGGAAATTTTCCAAAGTAAAGTTTTCCAATTAATTAATATTTAATTGGAATGGAATGGAATTCGATTTGGTAATAATCGAAATGAGCTTCTGTGGAGGAAGACTGTTACTATATATGGAATTTAAAAGGCTTTGTCGTTATTCCATTTATATTATTAGTCAGATACGAAAATTGATATCGATTATATATTGATTTGCTTTTCCGTGAAGATTCCATAATTAATGGAATGTGATTTTGGATTTATCGTGAACTGTGTTTTAAATGATATTGTTTCTTTAACCCGGTTAAAGACAGGATTTATTTCCTAGATTTGAATAATCATTAATATTGATTTTTGGGAAGATTAAAACTAAGTGGAGTTTTAATGAATCTATAATTAGATTGAAATGGGAATGTGATAATTTAAAATTATTAAATTCGGGAAATGATCGAGAATGGAGTATCACCAGTTTTGCTCCAAGCGATAATTAAATCTTTAATTAGATTTGAACGTGAAATGGTAATTAAATTACCATTAGCACCATGGTGTTAGATATGGAGTATCATCAGTTTTGCTCCATGGGATGAATAGGTTGGGATGGGGAAATATAACCAATGATTACTTTGGTAAGGTGCGTTAATCCCGACTAGTTGATAAACCTTAATTTGGTTTAGAACTGATATACAAAAGAAGATTATAGAATAAATTTAAAAGAATTTATCTTTGATAAAATTAATGGGAACCTTTCCCAAAGTATAAGAATATTTGAATAAAAGAATATTCTGGATTGGAATGAGGCATATGTTGTGTGTTTATATCACTTGATTATAATATACGTGGGTTATTCGGAAAGGTCGCGTTTATACCCATTCTGAAAAACTGATTCGATGATAAGTCGACGATGAAGACGGTGGTTGAAGACCAAAGGTCTTCACATCGTTTGGATGATTACTGATGTCTTGATTGGGTTGTACACCCAAGACAAGGTAATATGTGTTGATCATCCAGACGTACTTGGAGATCGACCAGATATGCGCGGACCTCTCTCTTGTATTGGACATATGGGACGAGGAATAAGGTGCCTCCGGTTTCGTTCAGACCCAGAACGAACTAGTAAATGGATGTGTGTCTGACATTGGACTTTATTCTGTGTTGATTGATCTCTATTAAATATATATCTGTTTGGTGGCGGAGAATATATTCTCTTGCTTAACACCCTTCTCTAATACGTACGAGCTCAGAGGTTATATATCTATAAACATCAGTCGCATGGCGTGAATTGCCTATGTGGCATCCTGAGATGCAAATGATCAAGGCTTCAGTTGAAAAGCAGAGTCTTGTGGTTGATGATCAAAGCACGGCCTTAAATGGCATAACTTTAGGTATAGCATTAATTCGCGAGCCTCACACCTTGGTATGAGTCAAAAAGGGGATCGTGACTGCAGGGAGTGCACGACGTTTTTTCTAGCTATGGGTGGTGTCATGGTATGGAGCCCAGACATTTATTATTTTACCTATGTGGTTATTGGATTGCGAGGCGCCTCGGATATATCGGTTACTACGGAGCCGATGGATATAAGTCTGATAGGACCGGGAAACGTGTGTTCAGGAATAACCAATCCTCAAACGTAAGCGAGAACCAGCCCTGAAGATCCAGGGTTCTGTACGAGGAATCTTGAGGCATTTGCTAGAGTGTCTCGAAGCGTGAGGAGCCATCCCTGGCCTCGACTCATAGATGGAATCCAATTTCCAATACATGACATTTCGGTTTTAGTTGTAAAACCTATATGGCGACATAGTAGCATAGGATGCTATGCCATCTATGATTGATACATTTATATTTGAAGTTGTTTATACACTATGCACTTATAGTAATATCAAAATGATTTGTTTTAAACATACCAAGCATGTTTGGCTATTATAAGGGAAAACTCTATCCTTGGCTTGCGTTGCCTTTTGTGATGGGACCTGAGTCTTATAATAGCTTGATTTTTTCCAAAAAGCATTGCGTTGTTTGTTTTATGCATTGGTATTCCTGGGAGGAAACTTGTTTCGTGTTATACTGCGTGGTCCCTTGATTTACCTTATTTCTAAAGTAAAGTTTTAAATAACTGTTTTAGTTCTCACACCGGTCACATGACTGACTTGGAGTTTATTGTTTTAACCTAAACACTGAGTGCCACTATTTTCGACACGGGCAGCTAGTAGTTGGGTTTTGCAGATTATTATTTTCCAGGATCCTGGATTTACAGCCGAACCTATATTCGGAAAGCTCTGTATCCATGTATTTCTTTTAGTTGTTTTATGTATTATTTTCCGCTGCATTGTAATGTATTTTAACCTCTGATATTTTCTATGTAATATAATTTATTCATACTCTGTTATATTCCTGTGCTCTGATGTAAATTGTTGTAATAAGCAATGAAATATTCTTCTGTATGTGTCCTAGTTTGTCATGTTCTCAACTCAATCCAGGCTTTCCCGTAAGGACGAGTTTGGGTCGCGTCAAGAAAGTTACTATATATGGAATTTAAAAGGCTTTGCCATTATTCCATTTATATTATTAGTCTGATATGGAAATTTATATCAATTATATGTATACTGATCTGTTTTCATGAAGATTCCATAATGGAAGTTGATTTGGGTTTATTATGAACTGTGTTTTTAATAACATTGATTCTTTAACCCAGTTAAAGACAAGATTAAATTCTTAAAGTGGAATAATCATTAAGCAGTGATATTTGAGAATAAAACCAAGTTGGAGTTTTTAATAAATCTTTAATTAGATTGGAATGTGAATGAGGTAATTAAATTTACCGAATTCAGAAATGTGCGAGAATGGAGTACCGCCAGTTTTACTCCATGCGATAGCCAAATTTTGATTAGATTTGAATGTGAAATGGTAATTAAATTTATCGACAACACGATGGGTGTTTGATATGGAGTACTACCAATTTTGCTCCATGGAATGAGTAGGTTTGGATTGTGATAATAAAATAAAGGGTTACTTCGGTAAGGCTTAATAATCCCGACTAATTTTATAAACCTTAATTTGATTTGTACTTGTTAAAGGATAAAATAAAATCTTTTGAAATTGATATCCAAAGGATGATTAAAGAATAAGTTTAAAGGAATTTATCTTTGATAAAATTAATGGGAACCTTTCCCTAAAGATGTGAATATTTGAATAAAAAAATATTCTAAATTGAAATGAGGCGTATGATGTGTTTTTTTATAAGCACTTAATTATTGATTATAAAGTACGCGAATTATTCAGAAAGACCAGGTTGAACCAATTCTGAATAACTAATATGAGAACTAAAAGTCAACGATGAAGATGGTGGTTGAAGACCAAGGACCTTCACATCGTTTGGATGATTACTGATGTCTTGATTGGGCTGTACACCCAAGACAAGGTAATAAGTGGTGATCGTCTTGACGTACTTGGAGATCGACCGGATATGTGAGGGCCTCTCTCCTGTATTGGACATATGGGATAAGGAATAAGGTGCCTACGGTTTCGTTCGGACCTAGAACGGACTTGCAAATGGATTATATGTCTGAAATTGTATTCCTTTATACTATATTCGTTGATCTCTGCTAAATATATATATGTTCGGTGGCGGAGAATTTATTCTCTTGCTTAACACCCTTCTCTGAGACGGACGAGCTTAGAGGTTATATATTGGTGGAAATCAATGGCATGGTAGGGATTGACAATATGGCATGCTAAGATGCAAATGATCAAGGATTTTGTTGGAAAGCAGAGTCTTATGGATGATGATCAATGCACGGCTTTAATTAGCATAGCTTTGTATATAGCGTTAATTCGCGAGCCTCACACCCGGTATGAGTCAAAAATGCGATAGTTGCCATAGGGAGAACTTGCGTTTCTTCCTAGCTAGAAGCGGTGTCATGGTACATGGCCCAGACATTTTACTTATGTGGATGATGGATTGCGAGGCGCCTTAGATATAGGGTTGTATTCTCATAGGGTCGATGTACTGACCTGTTTGGAGGTCCGATAGGACTGGAAAACATATTGTTCAGGAATAACTAATCCACTAAAGTAAGTATGGACTGGCCCTACCGCATCCAAGGGTTGCCCGTGGGTGTGATCCTGAGGCATCTACTAGAGATGTCTCGAATCAGAGAGGAGCCATCCCTTGCCTCGACTCATAGGTGGAATCCAAATTCCAATACACGACTTTTTAGTTTTGGTTGTAAACCTACATGGCGACATAGTAGGATGGGGTACTATGCCATCTATGATTGAAACATTTATATTTGAAGTTGATTTCTTCACTTATTGTAATAATAAAAGATAAATTTTGCGTACCAAGCATGTTTGGCCATTATAAGGTAAAACTTTATCCTCTGGCTTGTGTTTGCATTGTGTGATGCGACCTGAGTCTTATAATGGCTTCATGTTTCCTTTTAACATTACGCTGTTTTTTTATGGTAATCTTGGGAGAAAACTTGTTCCAGGTTATACGGCGTGATCCCTTGATTTACCCAACTTTAAAATAAAGTTAATAACTGTTTTAGTTCTCACACCAGTACCATGACTGAATCGGAGTTTATTGTTTTCACCTAAACTCTAGGCGCCCATATTTTCCACAGGGGCAGCTAGTTGTTTTGGTTTCGCATATATTTCTTTTCACATGATCCTGGATTACGGCTGGAGCTATATAGGGAAAGCTTTGTATCCGTGTATTTCTTTCAGTTGTGTTAGTTGATGTATTTTCCTCTATAAATTGTATTTATACATTTAAATTTCCACTGCTTTATATTTTAATCTCTGATATTATTTTATTTTTGCTGTCTAATATTTATTTATATACTGATATCTTGTACTCTGATGTAAATTTTTGTAATAGCAATGAAATATTCTATTGTTTGAGTTCTGATGCGTCGTGTTCTCAAAACAATCAGGGCTCCTCCGTCTCTTCGGGGAACAGGGAAGTCTAGGTCGTTTCAAATTATTTAGTAGACCTTGTATAAATTTGTCAATCTAAATCTTTTCCAAAAATTTGCTAAATTTATTCAAAATGAAAATAAGCAAATAGGGTAAGTTGAAGTTTTATATAGTAGACTATGTCGGATCCAACATACCTTAATAAAGAGCATATCGGTTCCAACATACTGTGTGTGCATTTGTATATCTAGATCATTTCCAAAAATAAGCCAAATCTATTCACACTATTTATCATCAATTAGAGTTAATTAAGTTTTGAATATCATTAACATAGATGAAATTATTTAGTAGACTTTTTATAAATTTGTCAAACTAAATCTTTTCGAAAAAGTTGTTAAATTTAATCAAAATAATAATAACCGATTAGAGTTAATTAAAGTTAAAGACTATGTCGGATCCGACATACTTTGTACGTATTTGTAAATCTAAACCATTTCCGAAAATTTGCTAAATTTATTCACATTAATTATCATCAATCATAGTTAATTAAGTTTTGAATTTCATTTACATAGATGAAATTAATTAATAGACTTTGTAACACCCCGTGAATTCTATAACATTAAGCTTCACAAATTAAAGTGTAATTAATTCTAAATGAAAGATTTAAAGGAAACGGGTTACGCCATTGCGTTCGTCTTGGAATTCTGCTTGAGATAGATCCGAGTTTGCGTGAATCGGACTCCGTATGAAGGAGTTATGACCTTCGGAAGTTTCAGAATAAAATTTAAAATTCAAAAAGCTCGATTTCAAGTTCAGAATTCGAAAAATAAGCTCAAACTGGGCTGGGCGGGAAAATTCCCGCCCAGGGACCAGGTCGACCATGGTGTCGACCTGGTCACCCCCAGGTCGACCATAGTGTCGACCTGGGTGTCGACCTGCCAGTCAACCTACCTGGTCGACCTGGCTGGCTGGGTCTGGCTCTGGCTCGAATTTATGTGGCTCGGTGTGTCATTGGGGCTGACATGTCACCTCTTGATTGGCTCTTTGGATTTTGTATGGTCTAGATTCCTCCTGTCTTCATCTAACGGCTCAAAACAATCTAAAAATCTATATATACACCCTAAGTCTCAACTAAAATTCACAAAAAAAAAATAAGATTAGAGTCTTCATGCTGCCAGGAAGGAATTGAGCGTAGCCGTCAAGAGAGAGGAGCTTAGAGACGAATCAAATTAAGAAGAGAACTAAAGCTTAATCAAATTATTCAACGCAACGTTAATCTACCCAAAGGAACGCATCTCAATTTCAGAACTCAGAATCTAGAATTCAAGATTCTACATTCGTTGTAAGTATAATGATCTTTCAGAATATGAATAAAACTGTTACGTGATTCGATGTAAATGAAAATAGAATTGTGTTATTGTATAATAATGATATGAATTCTGTGTATTGTGATAATTCTGTCATGACTTGTGTATTGATATTTGTGGCATAAATTGATTGATGCAAGCCTATTGGACATTTGTATATGAAAATAATAGCACTTGCAAGTTGTGGAAAAAATTAGTAATTGATCCCTTTATGTTTATGTCGATGACGTGGACTATATACATTCCCTAAGTCAAAGTTAAAGCTTATGTAAACATGTTCTAGATTTGAGACCTTTTATGCCTACATGACTCAAAACCTATGAACACATTCTTATGTTTATTTGCAAGTATAATTGGATCTATGTTAAGTACCGTTTGGGTTACATAAACTATGCAAGTTCATGTTGAAATAGGCTATATGATTAGATTTTAAAGTTGGATATTTTGGTGAATATACAACATGTTAGTTTTGTGGTTGACATTATGCCAAGTTAAACATGTTTAAACCCAAGTTTGTATAAGCCTAAACTATGCCATTTCATATGACACCTACTTAGTTATACTCTGATTTGAATGCAAGTTCGCATGACCCATAATTTATGTTAGTTGAATCGCTAAATTGCAAGTTCATGTGCCACACACCTTTATGTATTGTAAAATATTACATGTTCTTGATTTCCTCTTTTCTCGCGTTTATAAAGTTGGGCTGAATTGTGTCGAGCCCAACATTTGTTATAATGTTGCGAACGTACAAACGGGGGTAATAACGTTGGGTGTAAAACATGAAAAATATATGTTGGCATGTTTGGCACATGTAAAGGACAATGACATTTAAGCGGTATGAATTGTTATACCCAAGAATAAAGGACATGACATTTACATATAAAATTGAGAAGTGATAAAATATGTAAATTTAGAAAACACGGTATGCTTAACCCGAGGTTGGATTGAGTTGTGATGTAAACCTGCTCGGACCCGCCCGGCTGTCCAGTAGTCACAACAATACCTATCCAATGTTGGTGGTTAAGCATTGAGCCCAATAAGGACCCGAGGTTGGATTGAGTTACGGTGTAAACCTGCCCGGAACCGACCGGCACATCCAGTAACCGTAGCAATATCTGTCTAATGTGAGTGGTCGGTGCTTTAAGAGGCTAAGGACAGATGGTAGGATTAAGTCAACTAAAAACACTTAACCAAATTCAACATGTTAACAAGAATTGATGGGTGAGGTTAGGTAAATACAGACACTTAACCACTTAACATGTTTGACTAGAAAACCCTAGTAACGAGGGACCCGTTTCAGCAGTAACCCAAGTTAGGCATCATGGTACCCTGAAACTAGGCAAGGTGGGGCACGATTACTGGGCTGATTGTAAGCGGTCAAAAACAACGGCGGTGGGTGCATAGTGTAGGTTCTAACGGGGTGCGGGCATGCACACACTCCGAAGCAGACAAACAGGGCACTAGGGCACCAGTAGTATAACCTATGTATTCAAGAATTGTGTCGGGGCCGCCACCATGGGTCTTGATACACCCCATGGTGGGACCAGCATAGGTATCTACAATTCTTGGGGGCCGTATGACACATATGTTTATGAGAGTAGGAGCCGGTCTTTAGAAAATGGGGATCACTTCACCCTCGGCATGGGGTGCCAGTTAGAATAAGCTCAAGTAGGTGTAGAGATATAGTGTGGGTGCGATAGTACATTCGATTCTAAACGACACTTCCTTATCTTGTGATACTTTCCTGTTTTCAGATTATATCTATCATGCCCTTTTTCTTGTTCACATACTGAAGACTCACTAGATTTACTCAGGCTTTATGTCTGACTCTATTTTCTTTTCGTCTTTTTTTCTTTCGTCCCCCCCCCCTCCAGGTCCACAAGGAGGAAACAACCCAGCTTAGTCAGACTCTTTGCAAGCTTCAAGACCGTAGATGTATGGTTTGGATCTCTTTTGCTCGGATTATGGCTTTGGATATCACTATGGGGATTTTTGTTGCTTTATTTATGTTTTATGCTTCTTTAATAATCAAGACAGTAATGAGGTTGTAAAGTTGGAAGTATTTTGAGACAATTATGGAAATGTTTTGTATGAACACGTATTGATGAAATAAAAGCCTGATTGTTTTCCGCTGTTTAAAATATGTGTATTTATATCTGTCTTGTGTTTATCTGTGACTTTTACTTATAAACCTCCACCAAAGTTAAGGCATTCCCTTTGTGAGTTACCTTAACGGAGGTGGGGTGTTTCACTTGGTATCAGAAGCATTTTTCAAGAAAAAGTTTAAAGAAGCATCTCTCTATCCTTCGTTTTGAATCTTTCCTTTCTGTTTCAGCATGTCTGGAGACCTTAACCTTCCAGAAGTAGTACCGATACCCGGCTGGTTTAGGAGGTACTTAGAAGCAAGGGCCAATGGCACGGGCCCAGCAGACATTCCTCCTCCAGTGGTCGCGGTTCCTCCTCCTCGTCGTGGAAATGCCTTCGCAAAAACTTGTAGAGACTTCAAGGCTATGGGTGGAAAAGACTTTTATGGGACAGAATCCTTTGTAGGAGCAAGAAACTGGCTAAAGGAGACCGAGGGTCTGTTTGTCATCTTCGGAGTTGATGACAGGCAAAAGATACAGCTAGCAGTGTGGTTGCTTAAAGATGAAGCTTCCTATTGGTGGGAGATTATCAATGCTCAGAGGCCAGTGGAAACATGGGAAGATTTCAGGACAAGATTTAAGATGAAATTCCTCTCCCAAGCTGAAAGAAGTCTGCAAATGGAGAAGTTCCTAACTCTTAAACAGGGGAGCATGAAGATCAGGGAGTACGACAATCAGTTTAATCAGCTGGCCAGATTTGGGCTGGACTTAGTAAACACCCAACATAAGAAGGCTCTTCGCTTCGTCAAAGGTCTGAATGAGCCTCTACATAGCCTTGTTATGACCCATGTATCCACAGGAACGACTTATGAAAGCTTGGTGGACATGGCGTTGCTACACGAGGAAGACAACGGCAAGAAAGAGACTAAGGTGGAAGAAAAGAAAGAGGGTCTACAAGCTAAGAAAACAGACTTCAAGAAAGGAGGGAAGAACAATAAGCCCCGTGAGAGGAGAAAGTGCAATTTCTATGGCATTGTTGGACATATATCGAAAGACTGCCGAAAGAGGAAAGCGAAGATGGGTGGGTGCTTCCATTGCGGAGAGACTGGGCACTTGGCTAAGGACTGCCCAAAGAAGCGAGGGCAGGGACAGAAGGCTGGATCCACTTCAGGGGTTCAAGTTCATGCACAGGTGGCACCTCCACAGGAACAAGGTAATAATATTTATATAGAAAGTGTAGTCTATCTTTATGATCATCCAGTTCGCACAGTTTTTGACTCTGGCGCATCACACTCCTTTATTTCATCTGCCTTAGTAGAATCTCTGCATCTAGACACTAGTATGGTAGAGGATCCCTTAGTAGTTTCAAATCCAATTGGGGGCTCCGCTTACTTGTCAATGGTTTGTTTGGGTTTGAAAATCTCTATTCTCAGCGTTGAGTTTAGTTGTAATGCCTTTGTTTTTGGCTTCTCGGGATATGGTTTGATCTAGGCATGGACTGGTTATCCAGTAATGGTGCCATTCTTGATTGTGAGAAAAGAGTAGTTAGACTCTTGACTCGGCTTGGTAACACTCTAGAAATTTCTTGTAATCCCTTAAATGCTGTTATGCTTAGTTATCTAGAGTCGCTTGATGCTTCTGATCAGAATTTGCAGTCAGTTAGAGTAGCCCGGGAGTATCCGGATGTCTCTGAGGAGGTGAAGGGCTTACCTCTGAGGCGGGAGATAGACTTCCGCATATATCTTGTGGATAATGCAAAGACTGTAGCTTTACCTGTCAGACACATGAATCCAAAGGATAGAAAGGAGCTTAGTAAGCAAGTTAAAGAACTTCTCGAAAAGGGGTTCATTAGACGGAGCATTTCGGAATGGGGTGCTCCAGTGGTGTTCGCAACCAAAGCGGACGGTTCGGTTCGCCTTTGCGTCGACTATAGGGAGTTAAACAAATTGACCAAGAAAAATAGGCACCCTCTTTCCCGAATCGACGATTTGTTTGATCAGCTTGTAGGTGCGTCGGTCTTCTCCCAACTTGATATGGCAACTGGGTTCCATCAGCTAAGAGTAGCTGAAGACAGCATTGATAAATTGGCGTTCAGAACCCCAAACGGTTTCTTCGAGTGGCTTGTCATGCCTTTCGGCTTGACAAACGCACCCGCTTATTTCATAGACCTAATGAGCAGAGTGTTCAGAGAATTCCTCAACAAATTTGTGGTTGTCTTCATGGACGATATTTTGATCTTCTCAAAGAATGAGGAAGAGCATGCTCAACATCTGAAAGAAATCATGGATACTCTCCGAGCACATCAGCTGAAGGCAAAATTTTCCAAATGCCACTTTTGGAGAGAAGAAGTAAGGTTTCTTGGGCATGTGGTGTCCAAAGAAGGGTTGGCCGTGGACCCCGCGAAAGTAGTTGCGGTGCAAGATTGGAAGGCACCAAAGAACGCAACCGAAGTCAGAAGTTTTCTAGGGATGGCAAGTTTCTACCGTAAGTTCATTAGGGATTTTGCAAAAATCTCAGCTCCACTCACAAGGCTAACAAAGAAGAATCTAGCGTTCGCTTGGGACTTGGATTGCGAGTTTGCTTTCCAACGCTTGAAAAGGGCTCTTACAACAGCCCCATTTCTGACTCTGCCAGATGGAAGCAAGATGTTCACAGTATACACAGATGCATGCGGGACGGGGCTAGGCGCTGTTTTGATGCAAGAAGGGAGGGTAGTAGCTTATGGTGGAAGGCAATTGAAAGTTCATGAAAAAACTACCCAACCCACGATCTTGAGTTAGTCGCCATCGTCATTGCACTTAAGTCTTGGCGCCATTATCTCCTAGGTGAGAAGTTTGAACTGTATACTGACCATAAATCGTTGAAATATCTTTTCTCGCAGAAAGATCTTAACTTAAGGCAACAGAGATGGATGGAGTTTCTTGCCTCGTATGAATTTGAGATTTCCTATACTCCGGGCAAGGGCAATGTAGTAGCAGACGCCTTGAGCAGAAAGAAGTTGACCCTAAGCCCGCTCTTTGTAGAAAGGCAAAGCTTGGAGTATATAGCCAGTTTTAACTTTAGGCCCTCCTCTGATTTCGTACCGGGTTTGTTAGCATCTCTTGAAGTGCGCCCTACTCTTTTGGATACAATAGGGACTGCACAACGTGAAGACCCTCAGCTAGTTGAAGTGGTTGATAAGCTAATTAGGGGCGAGACTTCTAGTCACCTCAATAGGTACTCTATCAATGATAAAGGCTGGCTGAGACGCGATGGAAGACTATGCGTCCCACACGCAAGGGAGTTGGTAAAGAAGGTTCTTAAGGAAGCACATCATTCCAAGATGACAATACACCCAGGCGGAGACAAGAAGTACAAGGACATGAAGAGAGTTTACTTTTGGAGCGGCATGAAGAAGGACGTGGCAGATTTCGTTTCTAAGTGTATGATATGCCAACAGGTCAAGGCAGAACAGAAGAAGCCTGGAGGACTGCTTCATCCTCTAGAGGTCCCACAGTGGAAGTGGGATAGTATTTCAATGGACTTCATTGATGGGCTACCTAGGCCGAGAAGGGACAATACTAGCATTTGGGTAATAGTGGATAGGCTTACAAAAAGCGCCCACTTTTTTACCTGTCAAGAGTAGAAGGACTGCCTCATCTTTAGCCTCTCTTTACCTTAGGGAGATAGTTCGACTCCATGGGATACCCTCCAGCATTGTTAGTGACCGAGACCCAATATTCACAAGCGAGTTTTGGCGGATTCTGCAAGAAGCCGTAGGCACACAGTTATGTTTGAGCACGGCCAATCACCCCTAAACCGATGGCCAGACGGAAAGGGTGAATATAGTTCTAGAGGATCTTTTAAGACTTTGCGTTCTTGACTTTGGAGGGACATGGGAGGATCACCTTCCTTTAGTGGAATTTGCCTACAACAATAGCTACCAAGCTACCATAGGCATGGCACCCTTCGAAGCCTTGTATGGAAGACCGTGCAAATCACCAACTTGTTGGTAGGAGTCTACAAATAAGCTTATACTTGGGCCAGACATGATCAGAGAGACCTCAGAGAAAGTGGACTTAATATGAAGAAGGATGAAGACAGCCCAGGATAGACAAAAATCCTACGCAGATAAAAGAAGGAATGACCTTGAGTTTGAGGTTGGGGACAGGGTTTTCCTTAAGGTATCTCCTTTAAGGAACGTCGTTCGCTTTGGATCCACAGGAAAGTTAGCACCAAGATTTGTAGGGTCGTTTCCTATCATCGAGAAGGTTGGGAAGATGGCCTATAGATTAGAGATACCCGAGAGACTGGCCGGAGTTCACAACGTCTTTCATGTTTCTCACCTCCGGAAGTGTTTGCATGAGTCTGCGGAAATGGTGGAACCTAGCATTCTAGAAGAAGCCGAAGTAGAACGTGAAGCAACTGTGAGGAGAGTTCCAACCCGCATCTTAGGAACTGAAGTGAAAAAGCTACGCAACCGCGTAGTCAAACTCGTTAAAGTTCAGTGGAGCGACGCCGAGGAAGACGCGACTTGGGAAACTGAGGACAGAATACGCACTGCCTACCCTTTTCTTTTTGAGGGTACATCTTTGATCTCTCTTTTTCCTTAAGTTATGCTTTATCTATCTTTTTAGGTATATCTCCTCGGTCCTTTTCCTAACTCCTTAGGTAGAAAACAAATGGATGCAAACAAGTATTTGAAAACATGTTATGGATGATGGCTGCAAATGGTTGCTAGTGATTGCTAGTGGTTGCTCGTGGATGCATATACACACACACCCTAGGTTTTAGATCGG
Source organism: Allium sativum (assembly GCA_030737875.1). Taxonomy (NCBI): domain Eukaryota; kingdom Viridiplantae; phylum Streptophyta; class Magnoliopsida; order Asparagales; family Amaryllidaceae; genus Allium; species Allium sativum. The sequence continues at coordinate 166,829,700 of CM060909.1, forward strand.
CTCAGTCAGCATATGCATATATGTATTCTCATTTGTATATAGTTGAAACTTGATATGCTGTCATATGGTTGTCGCATTTGTATGAATAAGTTGTGCACTCATGTAGAATTATGAGTAGGAAAATTTTGCATACATAATGGATTCGTGACACTTACATGATTCACATTAAGGAGGTCAACTGAATCAGTAGACCGCCTGATTTCTGCATTTGATAAGGACATGTACACACACTATGCATATGATCATGAAGCATTAGAAGTCTTTTAAGGACAGTGGACGCCTGTGTTTGTTGGTTGAGTAGATGGACGACTGGATGGTAGGATATACATTCTTCCTAACTTGAAGATTTCGGGGACGAAATCCTTTTAAGAGGGGGAGAATGTACACCCCAAGAATTCTATAACATTAAGCTTCAAAAATTAAAGTGTAATTAATTCTAAATGAAAGAATTAAGGGAAACGGGTTACGCCATTGCATTCGTCTCGGAATTCTTCTTGAGATAGAGCCCGAGTTTGCGTGAATCGGACTCCGTATGAAGGAGTTATGACCTTCGGAAGTTTCAGAATAAAATTTAAAATTCAAATAGCTCGGTTTCAAGTTCAAAATTCGAAAAATAAGCTCAAACTGGGCTGGGCAGGAAAATTCCTGCATGGGGACCAGGTCGACCATAGGGTCGACCATGGTGTCGACCTGGTCACCTCCAGGTCGACCATAGTGTCGACCTGGGTGTCGACCTGCCAGTCGACCTACCTGGTCGACCTGACTGGCTGGGTCTGGCTCTGGCTCGAATTTATGTGGCTCGGTGTGTCATTGGGGCTGACATGTCACCTCTTGATTGGCTCTTTGGACTTTGTATGGTCTAGATTCCTCCTGTCTTCATCTAACAGCTCAAAACAATCTAAAAATCTATATATACACCCTAAGTCTCAACTAAAATTCACATAAAAAAATAAGATTGGAGTCGTCATGCTACCAGGAAGGAATTAAGCGTAGCCGTCAAGAGAGAGGAGCTTAGAGACGAATCAAATTAAGAAGAGAACTAAAGATTAATCAAATTATTCAACGCAACGTTGATATACCCAAAGGAACGCATCTCAATTTCAGAACTCAGAATCCAGAATTCAAGATTCTGCATTCGTTGTAAGTATAGTGATCTTTCAGAATATGAATAAAACTGTGACGTGATTCGATGTAAATGAAAATAGAATTGTGTTATTGTATAATAATGATATGAATTCTGTGTATTGTAATAATTCTGTCATGACTTGTGCATTGATATTTGTGGCATAAATTGATTGATGCAAGCCTATTAGACATTTGTATATGAAAATAATAACACTTGCAAGTTGTGGCAAAAACTAGTAATTGAACCCTTTATGTTTATGTCGATGGCATGGACTATATACATTCCCTAAGTCTAAGTTAAAGCTTATGTAAACATGTTCTAGATTTGAGACCTTTTATGCCTACATGACTCAAAACCTATGAACACATTCTTATGTTTATTTGCAAGTATAATTGGATCTATGTTAAGTACCGTTTGGGTTACATAAACTATGCAAGTTCATGTTGAAATAGGCTATATGATTAGATGTTAAAATTGGATATTTTGGTGAATATACAACATGTTAGTTTTGTGGTTGACATTATGCCAAGTTAAACATGTTTAAACCCAAGTTTGTATAAGCCTAAACTATGCCATTTCATATGACACCTACTTAGTTATACTCTGATTTGAATGCAAGTTCGCATGACCCATAATTTATGTTAGTTGAATCGCTAAATTGCAAGTTCATGTGCCACACACCTTTATGTATTGTAAAATATTACATGTTCTTGATTTCCCCTTTTCTCACGTTTATAAAGTTGGGCTGAATTGTGTCTAGCCTAACATTTGTTATAATGTTGCGAACGTACAAACGGGGGTAATAACGTTGGGTGTAAAACATGAAAAATATATGTTGGCATGTTTGGCACATGCCAACAACAATGACATTTAAGCGGTATGAATTGTTATACCCAAGAATAAAGGACATGACATTTACATATAAAATTGTGAAGTGATAAAATATGTAAATTTAGAAAACATGGTATGTTGAACCCGAGGTTGGATTGAGTTGTGACGTAAACCTGCCCGGACCCGCCCGGCTGTCCAGTAGTCACAACAATACCTATCCAATGTGGGTGGTTAAGCATTGAGCCCAATAAGGACCCGAGGTTAGACTGAGCTACAGTGTAAACCTGCCCGGAACCGACCGGCACATCCAGTAACCATAACAATATCTGTCTAATGTGAGTGGTCGGTGCTTTAAGAGGCTAAGGACAGATAGTAGCGTTAAGTCAACTAAAAACACTTAACCAAATTCAACATGTTAACAAGAATTGATGGGTGAGGTTAGGTAAATATAGACACTTAACCACTTAACATGTTTGACAAGAAAACCCTAGTAACGAGGGACCCGTTTCAGCAGTAACCCAAGTTAGGTATCATGGTACCCTGAAACTAGGCAGGGTGGGGCACGATTACTGGACTGATTGTAAGCGGTCAAAAACGACGGCGGTGGGTGCACAGCGTAGGTTCTAACGGGGTGCGGGCGTGAACACACTCCAGAGCAGATAAACAGGGCACTGGGGCACCAGTAGTATAACCTATGTATTCTAGAATTGTGTCGGGGCCGCTACCATGGGTCTTGATACACCCCATGGTGGGATCAGCATAGGTATCTACAACTCTTGGGGGCCGTATGACACATATGTTTATGTGAGTAGGAGCCGATCTTTAGAAAATGGGGATCACTTCACCCTCAGCATGGGGTGCCTGTTAGAATAAGCTCAAGTAGGTGTAGAGATATAGTGTGGGTGCGATAGTACATTCGATTCTAAACGACACTTCCTTAGCTTGTGATACTTTCCAGTTTTCAGTTTATATCTATCATGCCCTTTTTCTTATTCACATACTGAAGAGTCACTAGATTTACTCAGGCTTTATGTCTGACTCTATTTTCTTTTCGTCTTCTTTTCTTTCGTTCCCCCCCGGTCCACAGGGAGGAAACAACCCAGCTTAGTCAGACTCTTTGCAAGCTTCAAGACCGTAGATGTATGGTTTGGATCTCTTTTGCTCGGATTATGGCTTTGGATATCACTATGGGGATTTTTGTTACTTTATTTATGTTTTATGCTTCTTTAATAATCAAGACAGTAATGAGGTTGTAAAGTTGGAAGTATTTTGAGACAATTATGGAAATGTTTTGTATGAACACGTATTGATGAAATAAAAGCCTGTTTGTTTTCCGCTGTTTAAATTATGTGTATTTATATCTGTCTTGTGTTTATCTGTGACTTTTACTTATAAACCTCCACCAAAGTTAAGGCATTCCCTTTGTGAGTGACCTTAACGGAGGTGGGGTGTTTAAGACTTTGTGTAAATTTGTCAATCTAAATCTTTTCCAAAAATTTGCTAAATTTATTCGAAAGGTTTGCAAATGCTTTGCAATTGTACTCGTTTAAGTTATTTTCATAGGGTTTGCATATTTTACAAGCGTTTGCACAAATTTTGCTAAAATTGTCGTTTGAATGGGCAAACTAATTTATGTTAAATAAATTCTTCAGTCTTTTTGATTGTTATGAGTTTGCAATTATTTTCATGTTATATAATCTGCAAGCTCTTTGCAAATATTTTATTATATAATTTGCAAAGATTTTCAGAATATTACTTGGTCTCTTCAATTGTTACGCCGAATACAGCAGGTCGATTATTTAAAAATTAATCATTATTACGTAGATTAAATTCATTAGCAGACTTTGCATAAATTTGTTAATCTAAATGTTTTCCGAAAATGTGCTATATTTATTCAAAATAATAAGATTTAGTTAAAATTTTATGTAGTACACTATGTCAGATCCAACATACTTAATCTAAAAGCATGTCGGATCTGATATACTATGTACGTATTTGTAAATCTAAATCATTTCCAAAAGTTTGCTAAATTTATTCACATAAATTATCTTCAATTAAAGTTAATTAAGTTTTGAATTTCATTTACGTAGATGAAATTAATCATTATTAAGTAGATGAACTTATTTAGTCGACTTTGTATAAATTTGTCAATCAAAATCTTTTACAAAAATTTGCTAAATTTGTTCAAAAGGTTTGCAAATTCTTCACAAATGTACTCATTTATGTTATTTTCATAGAGTTTGCATATTTTACAAGCGATTGCACAATCTTTGCTAAAATTGTCAGGTGCATAGACTTTGCAAACTTATTTATGTTAAATAAATTCTTCAGTCTTTTCGACTGTTATGAGTTTGCAACTGTTTTCATGTTAAATAATCTGCAAGCTCTTTGCAAATATTTTATCATATAATTTGCTAGGTATTTGCAAAGATTTCAGAATATTACGTGGTCTCTTTAATTGTTACGCAGAATACAGTAGGTCGATTATTTCAGAATTATTCATTATTACGTAGATTAAATTATTTAGTAGACTTTGCATAAATTTGTTAGTCAAAATCTTTTCCAAAAATTTGCTAAATCTATTTAAAATAATAAAAGTTAGTAAATGCTTTATGCAGTACACTATGTCGGATCCAACAAACTAATTAAAAAAGCACGTTGGATCCGATATACTTCGTACGTATTTGTAAATCTAAATCATTTCCAAAATTTTGCTAAATTTATTCACATTAATTATCAGCAATTTTTTTTTCTGAAAATTGGTTCACTTTATTGCTAAAAACCAATTAAAAACCTCCTTTATAAGCTTCGTTAAAACCCTGTAACCCCCCTAATCTAAATGGGTACCTTACATTGAAAAAGATTACTTATAAATTTGGTATACAAACATCAAAGCAAAGCAATTCAAGTCTGATTAATACAAACATTAAAATAAAGAAAAAACAGAATAAAAGCCCAAACTATCAGCCCAACAAGGCCCTTTAAAAGTCAAACTCCAGCCGCTTCAAAGATTTTGAAATCATCACAAAAAATTAACCCGTATCCTTCAATTCAATGCCCCATCTCTGCAGAATTAATTCATATATCCATTTACGAGAAGACCTACTTCCACTATTATGCACCAGAAAATGAATTTCTCTCTCAATCTTCAAAAGAGTAACAGTAGATTGCATCGTTTTATCTTGAAAATTCCTTAAGTTTCTTTCTCTCTAAATAAAGTAGATCACAGAAGTGAATGCACCACAAGCTAAATTCCTCCCTTGATCCTTCACTTTAAATTGGGAATGCAAGAATTTGGCTTCTTCTTAAAGGTCTGGAAAAATGTAAAGAGGCAAATCCAATTTCTATTTTAAGGAGAGCCAGATGAAAGATGAATAATCGCATTGAAAAAAGATGTTGAATTGATTCAGGTTGATGATTACACAGAGGACACATAGCGCTCGAAACATTGCCAAACCGAGCTATTTTATCCAAGGTGTTCAATCTTCCTAAGATGGCCAGGTATGATATGAATGCCATTTTCCTACAATTTTTCTTGTGCCAAATAATTGACAAAATAGATTCTAAATCTTCATGAGATCTGATATGTTCAAAAACTTTATGAAATAAAAATGAACCCCCTTCAAACCATTCATATTTATCCAGATGTATATTAGGATTTGGATGAATTGAGCAAATCTCTAAAATTAATTCCCTTGTTGCAGGATGGATTTCTTGTTGAAATTCTTCATTTCTGATAATATAGCTTACCTTATGATTTGCATTACCAAACAGATGCATCCTGTCAAAACCAAGTAAATCTACCATGCACTGGCAATTAGTCCATGGTTCATGCCATAGGTAAGTGTCCTCTCCTTTGTATATGACTTTGTTGAAAAGCTACTTTGAATTTGTTCTTAGTCTAAGCATAGATTTCTAGGAACTAGATGCATTGTTATCAATTGATATTGTCCAAAAATGCTTTCCCTTATAATGTTTGTTATGAACCCATTTACAAGTTGAATTTGACAAAAAATTCCAGAGAAATTTAATACATGCCACTTTTTTCAGATCACTCAAATTTTTAAACCAATTCCACCTTCTCCTTTTGGTTTGCATAAAATTTTTTAAGCAATTTTATGTGAAGTAACCCCCCCCCCACCCTAAAAAAAGAAATCAACGCACAAAGACTTCAGTTTATCTAGTGTAAATTTTGGAATCTGATAGATGAAAAGCCAATAAAGGATAATTGGAGTGATTACTGAATTAATCAATTCTGCTCTTCCTGCAAAACTTAAAAGTTTTGTCTCCCATCCTTGAATTTTATTTTGGATCCTTTGAATTAGGGAATTACATTTAGAGTAGTGCAAGTAATTAGTTGATAAAGTTACTCCAAGATATTTGGTTGGCAAAAAACCTTGATCAAAACCCATAATATTAAGAACTGTTGTAGCATTATTTACTAAATCACTGAAGCAAACCTTAGTTTTAGAGGCATTTACATTAAGACCAACATATAAACTAAGGTTCTGAAATATCCTCTTTAAAGTTACTACATTCTAAACTAAAGCTTTGCCAAGAATCATTAAATCATCAGCATAAAGAAGATAGGAAATAATAGGCGGAATCTTGCTTCTTGGTTGAAATGCTTTATCAAAAAAATGAAATATTGCATTGCTAAAGCAAAAAAATAGGGGGATAAAGGATCTCCCAGTCTTATGCCCCTTGAAGATGATATAAAATCTTTTGGTATACCTTGGATAATTATTGAAAAGTTTGGGGTTGAGATACATTCATATATGAGATTTACAAAATGTTTCGCGAAATTCATTTTTGCCATTAAGTAACAAATAAATTCCCTATTCACTTTATCAATTTAGGCATCCAATTTTTCTTAAAGTCCCTTAACAGTTCATGAGCTAATAGGATATTGTCACCAATATACCTATCTTGAGTGAAAGCACTCTGATTTGGGGAGACTAAGGTTTAAGCATATTGCACAAAACTTTTGAAAAGATTTTGTAATAAACATTACAACAGAAAATTGGCCTGTAGTGAGCTATTTCTGATGGTCAATCATTTTTGGGAATTAAGGTAATGAAGGTATGGTTGAGGGATTTAGGCAGTTTACGTGACTGAAAAATGTCATTTATAGCATCCGTAGTTCTTTAATATATCCCAATGATTTTTGAAAATTTTTGAGTTTATGCCATCCAGACCAGGGCTTGGGTCATCATGGATTGAAAAAGAGCTTCTTTGATTTCATTCATTTCCACAGTCTTTATAAGAAACTTTTGACCTGCTTGATTAATAGAGGTGATTAGGCCAAAATCTAGAAAAGCATTTGATATAGGACCATTGAACATGTCTGAAAAGAAGTTAATAGCTTCCCTTTCAATTTCATCTAATTTAAAAAATAAATTACAATCTCAATCAATCAATGCTCTGATATGGTTGAAAAATCTTCTGTTTGACATTCTAGACTAGAAAAATTTTGAATTTGTATCTCCCTGTTGCAACCAGGAGATTTTAGCTTGTTGTTTTAAGCCACTGAAATAAACGTGTTGCATATTTTGATAATCTTTTTTGCCTTGCAAGTAATTATCATAAATTTGAAAATCCTCTAGGTTTTGATCCACTTCTACCTCAAAATGTGTAACTATAGTTTCTGCTTGTTTGAGGTTAAAAGCATTTTTCTCTCTCAATCTATTCCAGTTTTTTCAATTTCTTCATGCAATTCTTGCAGTATTTGAAGAAAGTGATAACTATGAAAACCCCAAACACTTGTATTCAAACCTTTGAAAACTGCTTCATTATAACCAGGAAATTTTGACCATTCATTCCTAAACCTGAAAGGGAAACCTTTTGATTCTTGAATAGGAATAAGATCTAGCATTATAGAATTATGATCACTTAACTTTTGTGAGAAATAAAGAGCTTTCATATGAAGAAATTGCTGCATTACATATATTGTTCACCAAAATTTTGTCAATATGTGTTGCAATTCCTCGCCTACGCCAAGTATAATTAAAACCCAGTGGTTTTATTTCTGTCAGACCTGTTTGAAACAGAAAATTTTGAAATACTCTTAAGTGTTGAAAAGGAATTGTTAGCCCACCTCTTTTATCTCCAAGTGACAAAGTATTGTTGAAATCTACAATTAATACCCATGTTATATCATATGAAGATGACTCTTGAACCAACAACTGCCATAGTTGATGCCTATCATTAAAAAAAAATACTGCCATAAACCTCTATGAAAATCATATTAAAGCCCTCTTTATTCAGAGCATTTATTGTTAAATGTTGAAAAGAGCAAGACATCACATTCAAATCCCAAACATTAGAATCCCAATGATTAAAATACGACCTCTTAAAGCTGATAGTTATGTATTCCCAGGAGCTAGAAGAAATGAAGCAAAAATCACTAAATTAACTTGAGACAATTTAGTTTCAACTAAACCAACAAGTGTTGATTTAGCATTATTTAGGAGAGTGATCACATCCTTCATTCTAGAGGTAGTGTTCATTCTCCTAACATTCCATGATACAATTGTCTTTTAATTGTAGTAGATCTCCTAGTATTTCTTTTAGAAGGAACAGGAGTGTTTGCATTACCAAGTTTTTGTTTTGCATCTTGTAAATAACTAGTATCTGTGTCAATATATGAAGATACATCAACTTGTTTTCCTTTGGCTTTTTCTGTTGCTTTATCATTTGCTTCAATAACATCTGCAATGTTATTTAACTAATCTGGCATAACATTTTCAGGTAATTTGGAATTAAGAAAATCAAGATTATCTACCAGATCTAAAGAAGATTGAGCAACTTTATCAGAGGCAAGTTCCAAATGATCAGAGGACTGATTTGTCTATTCATCATTACCCTGAATTTTAGATTGCTTATTCAAGGAAGCAGGTTCAGCTATATCTGGGCTATCTTCTTGATTATCTTCATTTGAATCAGGAGGAATCCATCTACAATCATTTGTCTCACCCTGTTAGAAACCATCATGACCAAAAACACCACACTGAAGACATTTATTGGGAACAAACTCATACTCAACTAAGATTAAAAGCTTCTGTCCATTATACTGTAAAGTAGGAATCTCTGTTTTAGGTTAAGTTTGAGTGTTTGTAGAAATGAGAACTCTAGCATATTTAGTGAACCTCTTTTCCGCAGTATTTTCATCAATTAACAGAGGAGGAGAAATAAAGCTAGATAACATTTGAATCGCATCCATAGTCCAAAGTTCCATAAGAAGATTTAAAACCCTTATCCAGATCTAGACCTCAGTACTTTGTTTATTAAATTCAAAATTAGGATGCCAAGCTTCAATAAACAAAAGTCTACCAAAATATGAATATGTTGAACTTTCAATGATACGAGAGAAATCCTCTGCTCTTTCAAACTAAACCACAAAATTATAACTAAGAGAAATATGAACATAAAACATACCCAATGGTTTCCATACTTTCGATATATAGTCCTTCAGTTTGATCGTTGAAAGACAGAAATGAATCGGAATAAGAGCCACAGTATTGATCCATGAAGTTTCAGATTTATTGAAAGTTTTCTCTGGAATGAAGATATAATCCAAAGGAGGTTTCACGTATTCCAACTTCCTGCTCTTCGATACTACTTGATCCGGATTTGAAATAGGATTAGATGATAGATTCGGTTGAGGATCGACTGAGATTGATGAAGATGAAGGTTTAAAGGATGAAGAAGAAGGTTGCGATTTAGGGAGAGAGAAACAGGTTGTATTTGCATGAGTATTGTCTGCCATTAGAGGATAAGGAAAACCATTAGAAAACATTTAATTAGTTATCATCAATTACAGTTAATTAAATTTTGAATTTCATTTACGTAGATGAAATTAATCATTATTACGTAGATGAAATTATTTAGTAGACTTTGTATAAATTTGGTGTGCTGCTATTGACACCCCCATTTAGACTTCTGGCCACCTATACTAAAGGCCACCTCTTTTTTATGTCTCTTTACTCCTTTACACCACCTAAATTATTCAATTTCTAATCGGCTACCACCTCTGCCTTTAATTCTTCATCGTTCCAAAAAAAAAAACGTCTTCTTCGTGAAATTTTCTCCATCGCTCTACAAGCTTGAAGATTTCCCTAAATTATCAACCCAATTTCAAGCGTCCAATCAGCTGATTAACACCATCGAATTGCTCTACAATAGTATTCACCTTTTTTCCCGTTTTTTTACACCAACAAATCAGCATGTTCTGTGAATCAAATACCCGAAATCACATCGTTTAACCAAAAAATTTAACATACTTCTGGTTTTACATGAATAATAGTGATTGTAAATTAAGTACAAACTACATATTTCATCAGTTGTAAAATGATCTGTCAAATCAACTTTTGTGTCTTCAACGGTATTTGACTGATCGTCTTGCGGCCTATTGCTATCATCCACATAGTAATTAAGTTTATCGTCAATCACGTTATCTTCCTACAAAAATCAAATAAAAATAATTGAAATGAAATTTTTTGTAAATTTTGACATATAAATTGTTGTTGTATGAAGAAAACCCTAAAATTCAATAACTTACAATGTCATTCTCTATTACAACGTCATCGAAATTAATGTCTTCCAAACTCAAAGTAGAGAGAAGGGTGAAAGAATGCTCCTACAAAAATTAATACAAAACTCTAAAAAATAATTCTATAACAACTTAATAGATTATGCAGCGTAATATATAAAACTAACATCTTTTTTGTCTTTATCTTCCATCCTCTATTCAGCCAAAAAAATATTTTTTTTTTCTTATGCTTTAGAGTTTGATATTTGAGAATTTACGTTGTTTGAGAAGAGAAGAGAAGAGACAATACAGTTGTTATTGACTGGGTGAAAAGAAATAAAGTGGTGGTAGGAAGTAGGTCAAAAATAATAAAATCTATTAATTTTTTAAAGGTGGCCAGTAGTCTAAATGGGGGTGTGAATAGCAGCACACTAAATTTGTCAATCTAAATCTTTTTCAAAAATTTGTTAAATATATTCAAAAGGAAAATAGTGCGAAGGACAAAATTAACAAAAAGATTTATCCATAAGGACAGGGGGCAAAAAATTTAACCACAAGGACAAACTTTAGTGTAAAGTATGAAATGATTGTGGGCCCCTGAACTCCTTCCTTTACACTAAAAAGTGTCCGTATGTTAAAGTTTTAGCCTCAAAGGTTTATAAATGCTTTGCAAATGTACTCGTTTAAGTTATTTTCATAGGTATTTTACAAGCGTTTGCACAATCATTGCTAAACTTGTCATGTGCATGGACTTTGCAACTTATTTATGTTAAATAAATTCTTCAGTCTTTTCGACTGTTATGAGTTTGCAACTGTTTTCATGTTAAATAATCTGCAAGCTCTTTGCAAATATTTAATTATATAATTTCTAAGGTATTTGCAAATATTTTCAAAATATTACCTTGGTCTTTGCAATTATTACGAAGAATACAGTTGGTCGATTATTTAGAAAATAATCATTATTACGTAGATTAAATTATTTAGTGGACTTTGCATAAATTTGTCAATCTAAATTTTTTCCAAAAATTTGCTAAATTTATTCAAAATGAAAATAAGCAAATAGAGTTAGTTAAAGTTTTATATAGTAGACTACGTCGGTTCCAGTATACTTAATTATAAAGTATATTGGATCTGATATACTCAGTACATATTTGCAAATCAAAATCATTTCCAAAAATTTGCTAAATTTATTCACATTAATTATCATCAATTACAGTTAATTAATTTTTGAATTTCATTTACTTCGATGGAGGGTTGTTCAAAAAAGGAAACAACATAAATAATGAAGGCAATAATCTGTGAACTACGGAGAAATCAAAGGATGTGAATGGAGCATGTGAATTATGAATAAAGATTGAGAAAAGGAATTGTATTTTATTTTCAAAGAAAACATTATTACTACAAAGACGCATGTCAATTATTTTATCTACAAGTCCAAAGCCATCAGTTGTATCATATATCTAAAATAAAATGTGATATCTTTTTGTTGATTTATCGAAAATAAATTTTGATTTTATCATTAAATCACAAATATAATTAACTTTCTGTTAATATCCTAATTTTTTTTTACAGGAAAAAATTGTGAAGGAAAAAAAATCAAAAAAATTGCCCAAAAGGACAAGGGGCAAAAAACTTGTCTAAAAGGACAAGTTTTAGTTCAAAGTGGAAAAACATGGGACCCCCCTGAAATTCACCATTTGCACTAAAACTTGTCCTCTTGGGCATGTTTTTTGGTGGTTGTCCTTTTGGAAAAATAATTTGGTGAGTTTGTCCTTGTGGGAAAAATCCCCTTTTTTTTATATAATTTCACAAAGGCTAATATTTACCATCAAGGTATTTTTATCTATGGAAATATGTTGCGCATCCCTATTTCCATGTTTGTTTGAAAGCGGGTCTCTCCCTAACATTTGGTTTAAAGTGTGTCGCTACTTCTGTTGCCAATGCATTTTTCAAAAAATTTCGCACTGCTGTATAAAAAAATGCAAATATTCATTGAAGTATTCTGCAAATAAAAAGGAAAAATCAGCAATTTTAGTGAATAATTGTTGATATTTCAGTAAATATTCACCCAGAATTTAGTTGAATGACGGACAAATAATTGTTGAAATATCTGCAATTTTAGTGAATATTGCAAATGTACTTGTTTGAGTTATTTTCAAAGGGTTTGCATATTTTACAAGCGTTTGCACAATATTTTCTAAAGTTGTCATGTGCATGCACGGACTTTGCAAACTTATTCGTGTTGACTGAATTCTTCAGTATTTTCGATTGTTATGAGTTTTCAGTTGTTTTCATGTTAAATAATCTGCAAGCTCTTTGCAAATATTTTATTATATAAATTGCAAGGTATTTGCAAAGATTTGCAAATATTGCCTGATCTCTTCAATTGTTATGCAGAATACACTAGGTCAATTATTTAGAAATTAATCAGTAATACATAGACAAAATTATTTAGTAGACCTTGTATAAATTTGTGAATCTAAATCTTTTCCAAAAATTTGCTAAATCTATTCAAAATGAAAATAAGCAAATAGGGTAAGTTAATGTTTTATATAGTATACTACGTCGGATCCAACATACCTTAATAAAGAGCATATTGGATCCAATGTACTTTGTATGTGTTCGTATACCTAGATCATTTCCAAAAATTGGCTAAATTTATTCACATTACTTATCATCATTTAGAGGTAATTAAGTTTTGAATTTCATTGACGTAGATAAAATACTTTAGTAGACTTGTATAAATTTTCCAAACTAAATCTTTTCCAAAAATCAGCTACTCAATAATGGTACGCCCCATCATATTTGCAACCTCGTTTCCCCCTCCCCCCAGCCTCACTTTCTCCCCTTTTCCTACCAACCCTCAAATCAATATTTCACCGCCACTTCTTTCTCCTCCAAACCTCCCGCCACCCGATCCTCCTGACCTCACCCTCCTTCCCCCAAGTCTGATTCCCTCTCAAGTAAGCCCAATTGAAATTCCCTTGGAAAAAAAAATCAAAATATGGTCATCACTCTTCGTTGTGAAGACGAAAAACACGGGTTCGTTTGTTCCTCCAACAATGAATCTCAAATTCAAAGGCAAGGCGAAGATTGCTTCACCAGAGATCCTTCAAGCTGCAGCCGAACAGCAGCAAGATTATCTTGTTGGAATTTTCCTAGATAAGTCGTTCAACTACTACGTGGTGATGAACCACTTGCAGTGTCTCTGGAAACTGCATGGTGGAATTAAGGTAAAATTTAATGGCAATGTGTTTTTCTTCCTGCTTTCGAACCCTGAAGATAGAAGTAGAATAGTGCAGGCAGTTGTCATTCAAGACAAACTGTTCATCGTAAAGCCATGGGATTTAAACATTGGAAGTGACGCCTCATTGATTAAATCAGTGCCATAATGAGCAACATTCCATTGTATGCTTGGACTAAGGTTGGAACTAATTGGTTAGCATTGTGTGTGGGTAAATTCTTATGTACGGACATTTCTACTGGAACCCTGGAGAGACTCGAATATGCAAAATGTATGGTGGAAGTAACCCCGGATAAACCATTAGTCAATGAATTCCAAGTTGCATTGCCTGATGGTGGAGAACAAATGACATATGTGCATTATCTATGGCAACCTGAAGCATGCACTCTATGTTAGTGCTTTGGACACTTAACTGCAAGTTGCAAGAATAAGACTAAAGTAACTCATCATGGAGTTGACGACTCGAATCTCTTGAGTGGAAGTGTTGATTTGAATCCTAAATCTAGCAGTTTGAAACAGGTGGAGATAGGAGAACGTAACACTACAGAGCACGCTGGCAAGTCAGAGAGAAGGAATGGGTTTCAGATAAGAAGTAATGAAGTCTGAAGGGAGGTAGTTAATAGGAGAATGGGAACTCTTTTACTCACATAAGGAAGATTGTGCAAGGCAAGGAAGGAAAAATAGGTAGTTCAAACAATGAACATGGTAAAATAAATGACACTACGAACTTTTTGGAGTTCTGGAAAACATTATAGGGATTGGTGATGAAAGAGTTAATGAGCGAGATACTGCTACTGTAGCAACATTAGAAGAAGGTGAGATCGAAACAGTCAATGAATTGATGTCAAAAGCTTTTGGATACCCTAACGTTAGATGTAATAATGTGTTGAACCAGACAGGGTTAAATGAACAAGTGCGTAATATAGAACATTGCAATGCAGATACTGGTGCACTGGTTACAAATGAGGTAGTATCACATGATGAAGAAGCTGCTAATACAAATCATGTTGTAAGCACTATGAGCACCGAACCAGTAAGGGAACTAACTAAAAGCAATGACACTGCAGCAATGGATATAAATACAAACAAAGGCAAGCAAGTGGTAAGTGAAGATAAAGGTAAGCAAGTGGTAAGTGAAGATAAAAGCAAGGAAGGAGCTGAATGTTCTCAGCTAAATGCTAGTGCATCAATTGCTAACCTGGAAGCAACTATGAGCAGAGAAACCAACACGAACAATAAGGATCTTCCAAGCCAGCAAAACACCCAGCTTAGTGACGGTGGTGAAACTACTTTAGAGGGAATGATACTAGCTATCGCTAGTGACATGCAATATATAGCTGACAAGCTTCAATCTAAACTCGACTCTAGAGAGACTCTCTAAACAGTACTATGCTACTTTGAAGACAATCAAAGATTTCAACGAATTCAAACAGAGGAATAATCTGAGTACGATGGATAAGACGAGACTGTAGCTGTCACCAACTGCCAGCATCAAGAATCTATATGGGCACTTAGTTTCTCTTCCGGCATACAAAGAAAGACCTCCAGACATAGTAAAAGAACCCATGGCGACAAACTCTAATGAAAAGGCTAGATCGCATACTCCGATAACTCGGAGTAAGAAGAAGGAGATGCTCAGGAACTTGCATGACAATGGATGACAGTCTAGCATCTTCGAAAAGAAAAATGTCATAAATTGGTGTCAAAAGAAATTGTGATATGTTTAAGTAGTAAGTAAATGGGCAAAATGGTATCTTCCGTGCGTGGAAGTTACAACTGATATATTTCATGTATATCGCCTGCATTAACTGTACTAATTTTCTTCTTTTAATAAAAGAGTGTTACGGAACACTATAAAAACCGGTTGGCCTTGCCAAAAAAAATCTTTTCCAAAAAGTTTCTAAATTTAATCAAATTAATAATAACCGATCAGAGTTATTTAAAGTTAAAGACTATGTCGAATCCGACATACTTTGTACGTATTTGTAAATCTAAACCATTTCCAAAAATTTGCTAAATTTATTTACATTAATTATCATTAATTACAGTTAATTAAGTTTTGAATTTCATTTATGTAAATGAAATAATTTAGTAAACTTTGTATAAATTCGTCAATCTAAATCTTATCCAAAAATTTGCTACATTTATTCAAATGCTTTGCAAATGTACTCGTTTAAGTTATTTTCATAGGGTTTGCATATTTTACAAGCGTTTGCACAATCTTTGCTAAAATTGTCATGTGCATGGACTTTGCAAACTTATTTATGTTAAATAAATTTTTCAGTCTTTTTGACTATTATGAGTTTGCAACTGTTCTCAAGTTAAATAATCTGCAAGCTCTTTGCAAATATTTTATTATATAATTTGCAAGGTGTTTGCAGAAAATTTCATAATATTACCTTGGTCCACTATTATAATAGATTGTTATTTCAACGACCACCAACGGTTATTTAGGAGTCGTTGGAAACAATTGGAAACCGATGGAACAATGGTCGTTGGCGGCCATTGGAAGCCGTTGAAAATTTACGGGATATTGTCTGCTCCAGCCAACCGAAAGCTTCATTCCTCCTTCTCCACCAATTAATCCTCTCTTTTAACCATTCCTCTCCTTCCACATTGCCTGCCAAAGCTTCCTCCACCACTCCAACCTCTTTGGGCACCATCTACGTGCTTCTCCAACCCATCTCCGCCCTTCTCGTTCTCCAAATTAGGTAATTTCATTAAACCTAATTTTAAGGTTTTAATTGGTTTCGGGTTTAATTTGTAATTTGCTTAATTCCTACTTTTTGTTTATGTATATTACATCATGTTACCCTCTAATTGCTATTATTATCACCATAATGATCAAATTGATTTAGGGTTAAATTGATTTAGGGTTAAATTGATTTAGGGTTTAATTGTGTTTGTTTAGTTAACTTTGGTTACTGAATGTTATATGTGTGACAGACTTTGCTAATAATATGATTTATGCAAACACGAAGATTATATTATGTTGACAAACACGAAGTAAATTACAAAAATATATAATTTATGCAAACACGAAGTAAATTACTATAATCTATGCAAACACGAAGTAAATTACAAAAATATATAATTTAGTACACATGTACCAAAACGGTAAAATATTTACAAATTGTATATTTAAATTTAATATAGATAAATATTTAAACCCTTATTTATTATTTGAACCCGTCTGACAAGTGTTGTATATGATCGTTATATGGATATTCGTTCTTTTACAAAACGGACATCTATATTCATCTGATACAATATTTGTCGGATTTGTCCTTGTACTGGACAAGTTACAAACATTATAAAGTAATTATATTTCGTAAATCATATCACTTTAAACGATTCACAAAATTTCGACGGCATTTCCTTTAAGTTCCTTGTGTGCATGCACGTGTGTACGATACAAGGAACACGGGGGAAATGCTGCCGAAATTTTGTGAAATCGTTTAAAATGATATGATTTACGAAATATCATTACTATTGTGTTTGTAATAGGAAGTTGGATGATCGACCATCAAAGAAGACAGATAAGCGTCAATGAACCAATAGTTATTTATTTTAAAATAAAGTTTATTGAAAAATATAAAATTAACGATTTTTTTTATTTCACCATAGGTTTTAAAGTAGGAAAAATGACCAATTACTTTAATGATCGGAGCTGGATGTATCAAAGAAGGGAAATTAATCGTGCAATAAGTGAACGTTTTGAAAATAGGGTAAAAGTGTTCATTGAATTTGCGATAAGTAATATCGGAAATAGTAGAGAAATTCGTTTTCCATGTTGTTTGCACCAAAACTTGGTTCAAACACCAATGGTATGAAATCGTACTTCACCAACAAGGTTAGAATACAAATGGAGCTGCACTCAACAACAATTGAAAGTAAAAATGCGAAGGGAACAAAACAAAGACGTGATCTTAGAGTGGTTCAGCCTTGAGCTAGGCCTAAATCCACTATGAAGGTGATTTGCATTATCACGATGATATTTACAAGATACATCGGCTCTCGTTTTCTATACATCTCCTTGTACTCTCAATATATTCTCGCTTTTACATACAGATCTTGCTTAGATTCAGGAGACTCGATGAAAGAATGGCGTAATCTATGAAGGAAAAGGATGGATGAGCGATGGAGGATGATAACGTCTTCAATCTTTCTCACTTACAGGATTTTGATGGACGCCATGGCCAATAGATGAAAGACCTTCAGATCGTGATCATGGTTGAAATGGCTGAGGACGGAATTTAGCAGCACTTCATGGTGGCCCGAAGTCTCTCCCCTTCCTGGCAGAAGATATGTCCTATTTATAGTTGAGCCCTCAAGGAGGTTTGAGCTGGGGATTTACATGAGTCGCTCGCCCCATAATTACTAAAATGCCACTGCCTTATTGTAGCCATCTGTCAACAATCATTTCTGGCCGTCCGATATAAATGACTTTACAAGAGAGAACAACTTTGTGAAGGTGAGCGACTACTTCAGGTCCGGACAGTTTAGGGGAGTGTATCCAGGCATGCGAGTGGGCTGGTTGGAGCGGACGTGCTTGATTGCAGACAAATGGGCGACCAACACCATAATTGGAGGAAAGCGCCTGGTTGAAATAGTAATGACAAATTATGGAGGGAGCGACTAGGGCTGTAATTTTTCGATAGACATAAAGTGTGTGTGAGATCCTTGATATCTTTGGATTCTCGGCTAACTAGTCGGGAGTGGAATGTGTGACCGAACTCTGAGATTTGGGGATGAGCAGAGCGACCCTTTCCTGGATGTACGAGTCTTGTTGTTACTGTATCATGACCTTTCACAGACTTTTTTAAGTGTGTATGACCGAGCCTAATGATGCCCAATCCATAATGCTAACACAAACTTAATAAACCAATATATGCATGGTTTTTGAGGGATAAACCTTTGCCCCTCGAAATTTGTAATTTTTATTTTGCAAAAATTACTGGCTTCGAAATGGATGAACACAACATAGTTTATTAGGCTGAGTCTGGCTTATTAAGGATTGGTCGTGCAAGACTTAGAGTCATCTTAGGGGAAAATGGCTGAGCTCACTTCTTCTTGTGAGTGGAGAGTCCAAGTCGTTCATATTACTTTGATCATTCAAATCACGGGAAGGCAAGCGAGGCAGCTAGACCTTGATGGGCCATGCGCAATTGAGTAATAAACTGACGTGGCGGGAAAGGTCTGGATGCATGTCCTTTAGTCTTCCTTGTCGTTTTCTTTCTCTTTTTTTATTTTATTCTCAGTTTCCTATATAAAGCACATCGATAGCAGTTACTTAAGTTTCTCAAGTCCTGATTTCTGCTGCGACTTTATTGCGATTAAATTCTCCCATCAAGAATCTCCGTACTCCTTTAATCTGTGGAGCGCAGGTTTGTCATTCTTGCTAATGCTTGTCCTTCCTATGAATTGTTAATGTATGCTTTCTGGTAAAAATAAGTCCTTTTTATGCTTTCTTAAGCTGCTTCTCGAGATATCATATGACCATAAGATACGATTTATGCTGTTGCTGATCTTTCGTGATGAGAATAGTTGAAATTTCGGAATGGATTCACTTCGTTTTGTCCATTTAATTATCTGAGAACTCTGATACACCCTTTCATCTGGTTTGAAACTTTGTGTATATGATATGCTTATCGAAATGTTTAAGACAAATTATAATTCTTTAAGACATGCTGTCTCGATATCGTCATGTCTGGCTTGATTCCTGCGATCGTTCATGTGTATTTGACGGAAGGTTGTTCCTTCTTTGCCCTTGAATCAATTTTGAATAATCCTGACATGTGAGGACAATATGCGATCGGGATTGGAGGGGTTCATAGTTCTTCTCCTGATTTCTTAACTTGTTTTGACTTTACCTAATCCTTTAAGTTTCTGATTTGCACAATTATTCACTAGTTCACTTTACAGGATGGATTCATCTCTAGAACGACGTCGGGTGGAGAGGTTTTTTGATTTGGATGTTAAAATAGCTGACGTTCAATCGACGGGGCAGCCGTCTGTGGATTCCCCTCTCAGTCCTTCTTACTTAGAACTTCAAACTATTGTGAGTAGGCCACGCTATGATCTTGGGCCATGCAATCGCAAGCTTGCTAAGCGGCTTAAAGGCTAGAGCTTACAAGGTATATCTTCTAAAGTGGACATATCTCCATCTGATCATCAGACGTTTTCTTGCGGTATGATTGCTGCGAAAACTCAGATGCTGGCCCGCTTCGAGGCCGCTATGTACCAATTTGGGAAACAGATGGACCTGCTCAAAGATCTTTCCGCAAAACAAATGACCGGCTGGCATTCCCTAGCTTGCGACCTTCAAAAGCTTCATAGGAATAACCTCGAACATATTTTTGCTTTAGAGGATGAGAAGGCGAAGTTGATTCAGGCTCTGAGATCCAGAGATAGTGTTGTTGCCTCCTTTGTTCCGGGAGATTTTGAGTTGGTAGCTTCAAAGCGTGTTGATGAGCTTCCATCCTGCTCTGCTCCAGGTAGGAGGAAGGTTGGCAGGCCTAGGAATAATAGAGGTCTGCAGCTTTCCTGTCTTGCTTTTGGTTGCTCCATTTTCAAACTATGTTCTCAAATCAGTTGTATAAGTGGGAGCCGATCCCCGTATTTGACTTTCTGTTGGTCTGCTTTGTGACTTGTGATGTTGTGATGCTTCTTTGTTATGTTTTGTTGGTGCGAGGCAGTGCTCGTACTGGTCCCATTGTGGTCCTTCATCCTGTTTAACAGCATTTTTATTTGTGTCTTTGTATTGCAACTTTCAATTATGATCCCGCGTTAGTATCGCATTTACGATGTGTAGCTTTAGTGCTACTGGCTTGATTTTCGATTTTATAGCGGTTTACTATAGTTTTTATTGAATTAGAAGCAGTTAGCTTCTTTAAATTTTAGTTTGGTTAGTTGACCTTGTGCCACTTTTCCTTTTGTATTTGCACATTTATTTGTACGTTTACTGACCCGGTGGCACAAGGTCTTTAGACTTGATTATATATTGTTGTTGATTAGGATGTACTTAACTCCGCATCACACCAGCTTGGTGACCCAAATTCTTCGGAGACTGGTTTTGAGTATGTGCCCCCATAGGAGGGCTTGGGTTTCAAATTTCAATCCAATTTTGGTCTTATTTGATCTGGTTATCAAAATAGACCTAAATTGGATACCCCCTTTCAGCTAGGATTTCTGTTACCCCCTTTCGGCTAGGATTTCTTCTTGCGCTGGCCCTTCCAGCATGTTTTGTCGGTGATTCCGACAATAGGACTGGTGCTTCCAGTCTAGGATTTTTTATTTTCATGCTTCATCCCGGGAGGTGGACACTAGTTCCTCTTACCGAGTTTTTGTTCGATTCGAAGAATTCAAGTCCTGCACTTAAAAAGGTGCCTCTTTTGGGATTGGCAAAAAGAAATTTTAAATCCATAGGACATATTGAGTTGTTTTTGACTTGATGCTTCATCCCGGGAAGTGGACACTAGTTCTCCTTGTCGAGTTTTTGTTCGACTCAAAGAATTTGCATCCTACGCCTAAGAAGGTGCCTCTTTAATGGGACTCACCAATCCTTTATCCGTGGGGCATTTTGATTTGTTTCTGCCCTCGCATAGTTTGATACCAATCCTTTTGCTGGTTGATTACATAGGGTGCTGGTGTTTTTTGCGATCAAAGGCGGAATTTTATGACTCAGTGCCCACTTGTTACCCGTTTTCCTACATAAAGAGATCACTTTTAGCAGAAGTCCACAAATATATGATTCATGCATGCAAATGGAGCTCGTTACTCATTCGTTTTTTACGTACATAGCTCAAATGCGAATTTTTGCAGATATCTATAACTTTTTTCCGATAAATTTGTACAATGCATTAAAGAAAATAATGACGGATGTGGTCGCTATTCCATGCTCGAGGAATTTGGACTCCATCTGTGGTGGTCAATTTGAAAGTATCATATCGAAGTTTTTGGTTTATAATATACGACCCTTCCGAATTTGGTCCAAAAACTCCAGTTCCGGTCATTACTTTTTCCAACACAAGATCTCCGATCTCGAAAGTCTTATGTCTGACTTTTGAATTAAAATGTCTGGCTACTCTCCTTTGATGTGTCGCCATTCTAAGTTTAGCTTCCTTCCTTTTTTCTTCTATTAGGTCGAGGGCCTCGAGTTGTAACCTCTCATTTTCCTTCTAATTAAAGTGAGGCCTCCTGTAAGTGGGAACTTCTAATTCCACAGGAATCATAGCTCAGAACTGAAAGCTAAGGAAAAAGGGGTGTGCCCAGTCGCAGTGTTATGAGTGGTACGGTATGCTAATAATGCTAGTGGAAGCTCATCTGCCAAACCACCTTTGGATTTCTCTAACCGCTTCTTGATAGTTGTTTTAATGATTTTGTTTAATGCTTCCACTTGCCTGTTCGCTTGCAGATGGGCGATTGCTGAAAAGCTTTTCTGGATTTTATACTTGGCACAGAAATTTTGGAACTCTTCGCTCTCAAATTGGGTTTCGTTGTCTGTGATTATCTTTTGTGGCACCCCAAACCTATATATGATATTCTTTAAGACAAAGTTAATAACTTTCTTTGAGGTTATGGTTGCCAATGGTTCTGCTTCAACCCACTTTGTGAAATAATCAACAGCGATATTGGCATATTTGATACCAGATTTTGCGGTGGGAAGTGCCCCTATAAGATCAATGCCCCAGATAGCTAATGGCCATGGGCTGACTATGTGGGTTATATCTGTGGATAGCATCCTTGCGAACTTAGCGAATCTTTGACATCTATTGCATTTCTTAGTGTAGGCTACGGAGTCTTTATTTATGTCAGGCCAAAAATAACTGTATCGCAGAATTTTCTTGGCTAAGGTCTAACCCCCAGTATGACCCCCGCATTCACCTTCATGTAATTTTGTCATGATTGCTTTTTATTCTCTTTTTGTAACACAACGAAGCAGGGGCATAGAAAATCCTCGTATGTACAGCCGCCCATCTACATGAGGTACATAGGGGCCTTTCGTAGGATTTTCCTTCGCTTCTTAATTTCTGCTGGAAGCGCACTAGTCATGAGGTACTCTTTAATTGGTGTCATCCATGAGTCTGGCTCATCGGTCGCTTCCATGACCAAATCCATCTCAATCTATTCCGTGTTGGGGCTGGAAAGGACTTCTATTGGAACTAATCCTATAAGTTGTGCGTCTCTTGTGCTTGCATATTTCGCCAGTGAATCTGCCTTGGTATTTTCTTCCCTTGGAATATGAGATATGGTATAATGTTCGAAAATTTCCAGTAGTTTCAAGGCCTTAGCTAAATAAGTTGGAAAATTACCCATTTTGGCATGGAACTCTCCTTTGATTTGGCACACCAATAGCTGGGAATCACTGAAAAATTGTATAGTCTTTATCTGTAATTCTTTTGCTAGCCTTATTCTTGCAATGTGGGCTACATATTCAGCTTCGTTATTTGTTGATGGAAATTCTGATCTTAGCGTGTAACATATAGATCTTCCTTCCATTGTTTCCAAGACTACTCCTGCCCCAGAACAGTAATCGTTTGATGCTCCATCAACAAACAATTTCCAACGAATGTTATTTTCAGTATCAGGCTCCTCTTTCATCTCTCCTCAGTCGGTAAATTCTGCGATAAAATCAGCAAGTGCTTGTCCGTTGATTGCCTTTCGGGGGTGGTATGTAATGTCATATTGACTAAGCTCAATATTCCATTTTAACAACCTCCTAGAAGTCTCTGGTCGGGACAAAACTTGCCTTAAAGGCTGATCCGTGAGAACCTTAATAGGGTGAGCCTGAAAGTAAGGTTGGAGCTTCTTTGAGGAAACAAGTAAACAATAGGCGAGTTTTTCGAGCTTTGGGTAATTCAGTTCTGCCCCAGTTAATCTTTTACTGATGTAGTAGACTGGTCTCTGAACCATCAAGTCCTCCCTTACCAATGTCGCGCTTAGAGCATGGGTAGACACTGCCAGATACACGAATAAATCTTCTCCGTCGATAGGTTTTGACAACATTGGAGGTGTTGCCATGTGTTGGATTAATTCTTCAAAAGCTTCCTGGCACTCTGAAGTCCATTATATTTCTTTCTTTCCTTTCCTAAGGGCATCGAAGAAGGGAAGACATATGTCCGTTGCCTTGGATATGAAGCGATTTAAGGCTGCAATCTTTCCATTTAAGCGCTGAAGCTCTTTCTTGGTTCCTGGGGCGTGCATTTCTCTTAAGGCTGATAATTTAGCTGGATTGGCCTCTATTCCCCTGGCCTTGACCATAAACCCTAGGAACTTGCCTGAACCGACCTCGAAATAACACCTTAAAGGATTCAGCTTCATGCCATATTGGCGTAGAATATTGAACATTTGGGCCAGATTTTCCAAATGATATTCTTCCCTTTTTGATTTTACCAACATATCATCGACATAGATTTCCATTGTCCTGCCAATGTGTTTTTTGAACATATTATTTACTAATCGCTGGTAAGTTGCCCCGACATTCTTTAGGCCAAATGGCATCACCTTGTAGCAATATAAGCCAAGACCAACAATGAAACTTGTGTCCTCTTGATCCGGTCCGTACATCATGATTTGGTTGTAACTAGGATATGCATCCATAAAAGACAGCAATTCATGCCCAGCCGTAGAATCCACTAGTTGGTCTATCCTAGGAAGAGGGAAACTATCTTTTGGGCAAGCTTTATTAAGATATGATAGTCTACACAGACTCGCCATTTGCCATTCGCTTTCTTTATAAGCACAAGGTTGGAGACCCATTTTGGATAACTAGATTATCTGATGAAGCCGTTTTCCATTAGCCTATCGACTTCCTCCTTTAAGGCGCACGATCTCTCTAGCTCCTAGGTCCTCCTTTTCTGCTTGACAAAAGGAATATGCGGATTAATGTTAAGTTTATGGACTGTGATATTTGGAGATATGTCGCACATGCCAGAATGGTTCCATGCGAACACATCTAAATTAGCCTTCAAAATGACAACCAATTGACTTTTTAGTTCAGGGCTCAATTGAGATCCAATATTCAACATACGATTTGGATCTTTTGGATTAACAGCTATGGGAATTGTGATCTCAGCCGGAGCAGCTCTTTCTTCCTCTACACCAGCCTTCCTAGGGTCAATTTCCTTTTGTGCTCTGCTATACTCGCCAGTGCAGGAACCCTTGTTTAGTTGCTACAAAGGAAGTTTGTGAATGCGGAGTGGAGCCTCCGCATCCTTTCCCAAGTCTCTTCTCCTAGCCTCGCGCAACTCCGTCACATAGCAATCCCTTGCGATGATCTGGTCACCTTTAATCACACCAATTGCCTTTTCAGTTGGAAACTTCATGGTCAAGCACCATGGAGCTAGCGCGATCCTAAAGCCTGCGAGAGTCGGTCTTCCAAGGAATGCATTGTAGGACGAGAACTCATCTATCATGACGAAGGTTTGCACCATAGAGACCTTGCGTTCTCCATCTGCCAGTTCCACGAGCAGGTCTATCGTACCAATGGGTTGTGTAGGTTGTCCAGCAAACCCGTGGATTTTATTCGGATAAACCCGCACTTCTGCCATAGAAGGATTCATTTTCTGGAACGTGTTTATAAAGATCACATTAACGGATGCCCCCGTGTCAACTAGGACTCTTTTCACAACTGCAGGTCCAAGACCAATTGTAATCACCATGGCATCGATAGTTAGTGTAACCAGTCCGTCAGCATCTCTATCTTTGAATACCATGTCATCAGTCGAGGTTCTAGGCATCTTCATTAGCAACTCAATACTTAGGATCGTGCATCTTTCTTCTTTTGAGGCTCCCTTCAACTCGTTAGCATGCTTTTCCATATCCGCCCCAATTATCATGTTGATTATTGGTCTCGAATCAACAGATACTTGGGCTTTCTCACTTGAGTCGGGTTGGCTAATGGTATTATTGTTTCCTTGTGCAACTAGACCGTTTTGAGGGTTTTCCACATACCGTTGGGGTTGATTCTTTCTGATGAGTTCTTCGATTGAACTCTTCGTGTGTCGACACTCATTAGTGTTGTGCCCTGGCTGATTATGAAACCGGCAAAATTTAACAGAATTCGCCTGTCGCTCAGTAATCTTCTGAGGCTTCATCTGGGGAAAGATGCTTGAATCCTTAGTGGTTGAGTAAATACTCTCTGAGGTTTTGTTTAAAAGGGTCAATTATGAAAGCTTGTAAAGTTGTGTCTTCTTATAAGCTTTATTGTCCTTCTCATCACTCCCTCTTTTTTGCCTAGAGTCATTTTTCTGCTCCATTCGGAATTCGTTGTTTTTTCCTTCTTTTGCGGCATTGTTTTCTATGAGCTTTTGAACATTTGGGGCGTCATCTTCCACGTTCATGGACTCCTCAGCTTTATTATATAACTTCTTTAGAGTTTTGGATTTCTTCATTTTGAGCCATTTCCCAAATTCCGATTTCTTATCAATAGCATCTTTTAGGGCTGCTAACAAATATGAGGGTTCTGGCTCTACGACTTCAACTGTCGCGCCATGGAACCGTGTAAGGAAAGCTCTGATGGTTTCCCCATACTTTTTCTCCATCTCGCTGAGCGACATTACATCTCTTGCTTTCGTAGTCTATAGGTGGAAATGGTATTGAAATCTTCTTGCCAAATCGACAAGTTGATCAACGCATTTAGGTGGAAGTCTAGTGAACCATAGTGAAGCCACACCTTCTAGGCATACGGGGAAGTACAAGCATTTTATCTCGTCGGTTCCCCTAGCTCCTTTCATGTTCTAATCATATTTAAATAGAAAGATATTCGAATCTCCAGCTCCACCATAAGGTGCGATAGTTGGAGGGTATGAATTTCTTGGGAAACTTCACTTGACGGATCTTTTCTGTAAACGGGTTTTTATTGGGTGAAAATTCCCATTCCTTTTCTTTATCCTCCCGGGTTGTCTTTTCCTTCATTATCTGCGGGATCATATCTGCAATACATCTCTCATCGTTCGCTCATTCTACTGGACTGGCATCGAGGTTTTTGTTTGTGCGACCACGGTTCAAGCTCCAATGCCTTTTATTTCTTCTGGGAAATGTCAATTTTTTGGGACTTGTGATACTTTGAGTCGCACGCTTCTCTTTGGGCTATGGAAATTTGACCTTAGAGTTCTCAACGCCGGCCTCCCCCTTATCTTCCACTAAGAAATGAGATTGATTATGGTCTGAGGCTGAAGAGTCCTCTTTTTCTTCAACATCATTTACAGCCTGTGGTGGTGGAAGATTGGTTTGAACATTAATCAGGACATCAAGCCTCTCCGACATCAAGCCTCTCCATCATCATTTTGGTTGTGGCTTCCATTTTTTCGTTTAAGACAGTCACAGCCACATTTAATTCGTCTTGTGTTACGGATGGCCTGGAAGATTCTTCAACTTCTCGATTCAAAGCTTGTGTTGTAGCTTCATCGCCTTGAACATCCTCAATAGCCTTCATACCTTTAACAGACTTGTTACTTTTCTTTGAACCGACCATAACTTTGAGGAAAAGGAAGATTCAGGATTTTGACAGTAGGTAGTTGGAATTAGACGAAAGTGTGAATGAAGGAAATGTGAATGAGCCCCACAGTGGGCGCCAAAACATTTGCATCAAAACTTGGTTCAAACACCAATGGTATGAAAATCATACTTCACCAACAAGGTTAGAATATAAATGGAACCGCAGTCAACAACAATTGAAAGTAAAAATGCGAAGGGAATAAAATGAAGACGTGATTTTAGAGTGGTTCAGCCTTGAGCTAGGCCTACATCCATTGTGAAGGCGATCTGCATTATCATGATGACATTTACAAGATACATCAGCTCTCATTTTCGATACATCTCCACGTTCTCTCAATATATTCTTGCTTTTACATACAAATCTTGCTTAGATTCATGATATTCGATGAAAGAATGGCGGAATCTATGAAGGAAAAGGATGGATGAGCGACGGAGGAAGAGAATATCTTCAATATTTCTCACTTATAGGATTTTAATGGATGTCATGACCAAGTAGATAAAAGACCTTCGGATTATGATCATGGTTGAAATGGTTGAGGACAAAATTTAGCAGCACTTCGTGGTGGCCCGAAGTCTCTCCCCTTCCTGGCGGAAGATATGTCTTATTTATAGTTGAGCCCTCACAGAGGTTTGAACTGGGATTTACACGAGTTGCTCGTCCCATAATTACTAAAATGCCACTGCCTTGTTGTAGCTAGCTGTCAGCAACTGTTTCTGGCCATCCGATATAAATGACTTTACAAGGGCGAACAACTTTGTGAAGGTGAGTGACTGCTTCATATCCGGACAGTTTAGGCGAGTGTCTCCAGGCATGCGAGCGGGCTGGTTGGAGCGAACGTGCTTGATTGCAGACGAATGGGCGACCAACAGCAAAATTGAAGGAAAGCGCATGGTTGAAATAGTAATGACAGATTGAGGAGCGAGCGACTAGGGTTATAATTTATCGACAGACATAGAGCGTGAGTGCGATCCCCGATACCTTTGGATTCTCGGCTAACTATTCGGGAGTGGAATATGCAAATGAACTCTCAAATATGGGGATGAGCGGAGCGTCCCTTTCCTGGATGTACGAGTCTTGCTGTTACTGTATTATGACCTTTCGCGGACTTTTTTAAGTGTGTATGACCGAGCCTGATGATGCCCGACCCATAATGCTAACGCAAACTTAATAGACCAATATATGCGTGGTTTTTTAGGGATAAACACATGTATATGTGCAAATTGTTGAACTATTTAATACCGAGTATGGTTAAGATTCATTTGTGCCAATACGGTTTCCTACCCAAATATTTGTTGTGGGATCGTCATGGACAAATTGTAGCCCCTAATACTCAAGATAGTCGACGGAGATCAACAGTGTTGAAGTTAGCAAAAATCTCATAGAAAATATGGTCGAAGATGTTGCATGATCAATGTTCCCTACCGTTCAAATTGGTAACGACGATGATAATGTCGAAGAGGAGCCAAATGTTGAGGCTAAAAAAATATATGATTTATTGAATAATGCTAAAAAACTCCTTTGGAATGGATGCGAAAGTGGCATCCAAGGTATAATCTTATAGAAATTAAACATACCTCACGTTATCAAAAGTACAACCCTTTTGTACTAGTCAAACAAACCCTACAAGCTTATTATACCCCTTATCCGTCTCTAAAAAGGGATAAAACAGATTGGTCTGTGGTTTTTAAAATCAAGGTAAGATTTACGTTCGGTGGACAGAATATTCCCGATGAACAAGCCTATCAAGCAGAGCTAGAGGAAAATTTTGAAATAACAATTGCAGATGATCAAACTGATTTCAGAAAATGATGAGGCAAATGTATTAGTCGATGCATTTGAGAGTGTAGAGGAAAATGACATAGAACCCGAAACCGAGTCATAATCGGAAAACGACGAAGAAATTGACGAAGACTGAGTAAAATTTGGTAATTTTCACGAATATTCACATTACATTTACCTATGTTTAATATTTCATTTTCACAACTATTCATATTACATTTACTTATGATTTGTATATGTATCAATGTGGCAGGTATATTATGTCTGGCTCTCAACAACATGGTGGTGAGAATAGTGGCTTTGGAAATCTGATGGTAATGAATCTTTTTCTATAGATAGAATTAATTAACGTTTAAATATACAGTGTTATAATATTTTATATGTTGAAATAACATTTTTACTATTCATTCTATTTTCAGACTCGACAAGCTAAGAAGGCCCAATACAAAGAAGAAATTATAGAGCTTAGAATCATGATTGAGCAGCTACGTGACCAGAGTCATCTTCAGACTATGCAGTTAGAACAGCTAAATCATAAGTTTGCGAAGTATGTGCACATTCATGATAGTCGTCCTTCGTCGTCTGCTGATTCCGAAAGCGATGCTTAAGGTATGTTATATATTTTCGCATGGAGTGGGTGAGAATGATACTTTTACTATGTTTAGATGGTTTGTGTACATGTAACTATGATGTATTTGGTTTGTGAACATGTATGTGTTGTTTTTGGATGTTTGGATGTTTTGTTTTGCTTATATTGATGTTTCTTTGATATATTTTGGTTCTTTATATTTTTATTGGTATATATGTGTGGAATTGATTGGAACTGGATTGGATTGGAAATGCGGTGGCAGGAAGGTTATATGCTTGCTGGTATAAAAAAATAACCCATATTTTTCAACGGTCACCAATGGTTTCCAATGGCTATCTGGTCTTTGTTTTGTAATTGTTACCAACAGACTAAGCCGTTTAAAGCCATTGGTATAGCCGTTGGAAATATTCTGTTGTATCAGTTGGAAGCCGTTGGAAGTCATGAATGACATTCCGACAGCTATTCCAACGACTCCCAACGGTCGCCAACGACTAGGAGTTGTAGGATTAGCCCTGTTTTCTAGTAGTGGTCTCTTCAATTGTTACGCAAAATACAGTAGATCGATTATTTAAAAATTAATCATTATTACGTAGATTAAATTATTTAGTGGACTTTGCATAAATTTGTCAATCTAAATCTTTTCCAAAAATTTGCTAAATTTATTCAAAATGAAAATAAGCAAATAGAGTTAGTTATAAGTTTTATATAGTAGACTACATCAGGTCTAATATACTTTATTAAAAAGTATGTGGGTCCTATATACTTTGTACGTGTTTGCAAATCAAAATCATTTCCAAAAATTTGCTAAATTTATTCACATTAATTATTATCAATTACAGTTAATTAATTTTTGAGTTTCATTTACTTCAATGGAAGGTTGTTCAAAAAAAAGAAACAACATAAATGATGAAGGCAATAATCTATGAACTACCGAGAAATCGAAGGATGTGAATGAAGCATATTAATTATTAGTAGAGATTGAGAAAAGTAAATGGATTTTACTTTCAAATAAAACATTATTCCTACAAAGACGCATATCAATTATTTTATCTACAAGTCCAAAGCCATCTGTTATATCATATATTCAAAACGTGATACCTTTTTGTTGATTTATCAAAATTAAATTTCATTTTTATCATTAAATTACAAATATTATTAACTTTCAATTAAAATCCTAATATTATAATTTTGATTTTGTTTTTAATTCCACAAAGGCTAATATTTACCATCAAGGTATTTTTATCTATGGAAATATGTTGCGCATCAATTCCACAAAG
The DNA here is from genome assembly GCA_030737875.1 of Allium sativum. Classification (NCBI taxonomy): domain Eukaryota; kingdom Viridiplantae; phylum Streptophyta; class Magnoliopsida; order Asparagales; family Amaryllidaceae; genus Allium; species Allium sativum. Next base: position 166,860,577 of record CM060909.1, read on the forward strand.
GCTAATATTTACCATCAAGGTATTTTTATCTATGGAAATATGTTGCGCATCAATTCCACAAAGGCTAATATTTACCATCAAGGTATTTTTATCTATGGAAATATGTTGCGCATCCGTATTCATGCTTGTTTGAAAGCGGGTCTCTCCCTAACATTTGGTTCAAAGTTGGTCCCTATTTTTGTTTCCAATGCATTTTTCAAAAAAAATCGCGCTGCTGTATAAAAAAATAAAGATATTGCAAATAGTCAAAGAAGTATTCTGCAAAAAAATAAAAGAAAGATCAGCAATTTTAGTGAACAATTGCTGATATTTCAGCAATTATTCATCCATAATTTAGTTGAAAGACGGACGGATGATTGCTGAAATATCTGCAATTTTAGCAAATATTACAAATGTACTTATTTAAGTTATTTTCAAAGGGTTTGCATATTTTACAAATGTTAGCATATTTTAAAAGCGTTTGCACAATATTTGCTAAAGTTGTTGTGTGCATGCATGGACTTTGCAAACTTATTCGTGTTAAATAAATTCTTCAGTCTTTTAGACTGTTATGAGTTTGTAACTATTTTCATGTAAAATAATCTGCAAGCTCTTTGCAAATATTTTATTATATAATTTGCAAGGTATTTGCAAAGATTTTCAGAATATTGCCTTATCTCTTCAATTGTTACACAGAATACAGTAAGTCAATTATTTAGAAATTAATCACTATTACGTAGATGGAATTATTTAGTAGACCTTGTATAAATTTGTCAATCTAAATCTTTTCCAAAAATTTGCTAAATTTATTCAAAATAAAAATAAGCAAATAGTGTAAGTGAAAGTTTTATATAGTAGACTATGTCGGATCCAACATACCTTAATAAAGAGCATATCTGACATACTTTGTGTGTGTTTGTATACCTAGATCATTTCAAAAAATTAGCTAAATTTATTCACATTATTTATCATCAACTAGAGTTAATTGAGTTTTGAATTTCATAGACGTAGATGAAATTATTTAGTAGACTTTGTATAAATTTGCCAAACTAAATCTTTTCCAAAAAGTTGCTAAATTTAATCAAAATAATAATAACCGGATAGAGTTAGTTAAAGTTAAAGACTATGTCGGATCCGACATAATTTGTACGTATTTGTAAATCTAAATCATTTCCAAAAATTTGCTAAATTTATTCACATTAATTATCATCAATTATAGTTAATTAAGTTTTGAATTTCATTTTTGTAGATGAAATTATTTAGTAGACTTTGTATGAATTTGTCAATCTAAATCTTTTCCAATAATTTGCTAAATTTATTCAAAAGGTTTGCAAATGCTTTGCAAATGTACTCGCTTAAGTTATTTTCATAGGGTTTGCATATTTTACAAGCTTTTGCATAATCTTTGCTAAAATTGTCGTGTGCATGGACTTTGCAAACTTATTTATGTTAAATAAATTCTTCAGTCTTTTCGACTGTTATGAGTTTGCAACTGTTTTCTTGTTAAATAATCTGCAAGCTCTTTGCATATATTTTATTATATAATTTGCAAGCTATTTGCAAAGATTTTTAGAATATTACTTTGGTCTCTTCAATTGTTACGCAGAATACAGCAGATGATTATTTTAAAATTAATCATTATTATGTAGATTAAATTGTTTAGTAGACTTTGCATAAATTTGTCAATGTAAATCTTTTGCAAAAATTTACTAAATTTACTCAAAATAATAAAAGTTAGTTAAAGTTTATGTAGTACACTATGTCGGATCCAACATACTTAATTAAAAAGCATGTCGGATCTGATATTCTTTGTACGTATTTGTAAATCAAAATTATTTCCAAAAGTTTGCTAAATTTATTCACATTAATTATCATCAATTACAAACGAACAGTGTAATAACCCGGAAATCTGAGCCAGTTTAAAATTTTTATTTTGGCAATTTCAGCGAATTTCGAATATTTAAAATGAATTATTTAAAATAATATCGACGAGAAAATTTATTTTGAATATAATTCGACGTATATATTTATATACGTCGTCGTTAGAATATAAATATTTATATATAATTATAAATAGAATTGAAAATGGCGCGGTAGTTCGATAATTCGATTTCAAACTTCAATTGAACATACCGGGAACAAAACAATCCGGATTTTAGTGAAACCAAAAACATTAGGATCTAATTGATAATACCTTTCCAACGAATCCGGAAAATCAAGATTTCATAGCGGGAATCAAAAGATATGTCCAGTTGAAAATTCTGAATAGTCGCTATGGAATTCAGGCCCTTAAAAATGGACATTTTGCAAATGACCTCGGATTTCGACGAAACCAGTTTTGTTGGATCCGCAGTGTCAAATTATTGCTAGGTTTCAAATTTCATAAATTTCAGAATCAATATGTGAGCATGGCAAAGGAAAACGCGTTTTGACCATTTCAGTTGAATTTAATCGACTGGAAATTGGCCATTTTTCCAACGGTCTCGGAATTCGACGAAACTAGTTTTGTTAGGACCGTATCGTCAATACGAAGCTAGAAAATATTTTTATGGAATTTATAGAGTTAGTATGTGACCCCGGTAATTTGAAATGTACGTTTAAAATTCAATATAGTGATTTAAATGTAAATTCAACGGAAACTGATTCAAACGATCAAATCAACCTACGATACATATCCCATTGTGTTCGGAATGGGGGTAAAACGCTATGGACGACAGGCAGTGGGTTTGATTTCGGCTTCGAAATAAAAAGTTACTTTTTAAAAGAGGAAATAAAATAAAATATAAATAATTATATTTGCATATACCCCCCTTCCTAAATATCTCTACCGTTCATTCAAAAAAAAGGAGAAACCCTAGGGCGCAACCGCCGCCCCCTGGCAATTGCCACCCGACGCAGCTTCCCCCCCCCGCCCAGCGCCGCCCCTCGCGCCTGTCTCCTCCTCTTCTCCCCCGCACCTCCTTCTTCTCCCTCAGCCACCTCTTTCGATCGACGAGTCCCACCCGCTGCCACATCAAAGCCTCCCGCCGCACCCCATTCCACCGCCGTCCGTGACTCTGGCGAGCCCCCCCCTTCTGCCTTGCGCCGACACCCCCCCATCGTCCTCCTCAGCCTCGACCGAAAACCACCTCCTGTAGAAAAAAAGGTAAAAGAAAACCCTTACATTTTATTTTCTGTTTTGTTTTATTGAACATTGCATTGCATTTTTTTATTTTTTTTTATATATATATAACATTGAAATAAAAATGAATTTTTTTTATATGAAAAGCTTGTTTTAAAATGTGTTTTATTATATATATATTGAGCGTTATTAAAAGCTGAATTTTATAGGAAAAGATTCAATTTTTTTTTTAGTTCATAAGGGTGCAGATTTTAGTTCAGGAAAAGCTAAGATTTTTGATAGGAAAAAGGATTTGAGTTTTAATATTCAAAAGATTTGATTTTTATCTTTGTTTTGAAAAGAACCGTATAAAAATATGATTTTTATATTTTTAAAGTATTAAAAATATAGTCTTTACTATATAGAAATATTAAAAATATGGTTTTTATATTTTTAAAGTATTAAAAATATAATCTTTATAGGATAGAGAATATAAAAATATCATCTTTGTATATGTAGCGAAATAAAAATCTGATTTTTTTTATATACGTTGAGTAAAGTGATGATTTTTATAAGGAGAAAACTTTATTTTTATAAAGGCGAAAACTTTATTTTTATAAAGGCGAAAACTTCATATTAGAAAAGGCGAAATCTATATTTTTATAAGGGCGAAATCTATAATTTTGAAATGGAATTTTTATCTATATAGTAGCAATGTAGAAATAGAATTTTTATCCATAGAGCGTGATTATAAAAATATGATTTTTATATATTGAATAGCATAGTAAAAATTCGATTTTTAAATATATGAAGTGATTATAAAAATATGACTTTTAAATTGAAAGTGAATAAATAAAAATGTGATTTTTATTTTAAAGACATCAAAATGTAAAAATGTGATTTTTAGATATATGTAGTGACTACGGGCAACGAAGATGACGAAGATGGGATAACGAAGAAGATTTCTATAAAAGAAGAGTCAAGATGATTGGATAGCTTTTGGTGAGAACTTCTCACCTTTCAATTTAATTATTCTAGTTATATTATATATATATACTAGGATGCAGACGGTGCTTAGTAGCACCCGACATAATCGTCCACAGACCATGGACTTGTTTGTTGGTTGCATAGCTTAGTTATATGATTTGATTTGAATTTGGTTTTTTGGTGAATATGATTGATGTGTGAATGACGTGGGCCTTCACTAGACCGGGGATAAGGCTAGGCCTTGTCCCGTTTCTAGTATAGTGCCGTTATGCCGCCGAAATTTTCTAAAATATGTTAGAAAAATAAAAATATCATTTTATTTAAAGAAAGAACTGAATAGATATTCATATGTTAAAATAAAATGTTTTATCGTTAAAAATATAATTTTTAACGTGAATGTGAATAAATAAAATATTCATTTACAAACCGGACGGTTTGTTTATGTACACCTATTTGAAGGACATTGATTGGGTCGATAAATTTTACACATCGCCCAACTGCACAAATAAAATCTGTGTTTGATTGTTTGAAACCCCACACGGGTGTTGGGATGAAAATTGAAGTTCACTCATCCTGATTGATTAAATATGTCGATCGATTGATTGACAGGCTGTTATAAGCGTTAGATATCTATATTTGATGCTTATACAGTGTAGTGCACTTTGGTTGATGGTTGATTATCGTTCAATGCTATTATATACATGTGATGTATGAAAATCCATATAATTAATTTTATATGGTGATTGATTGGGCCTTATTCCAATTTAGAAAATAAAGAAAATATAAAATAAGGTTCATGTGTTGACTGTACTCATCCGTTGAGATTAGTCATGCGTTGAACGAATTATTTTTATAATAAAATTTACATCTTTATCAATATAAAATAAAGGTTCATGTGTTGACTGTACTCATCCGTTGAGATTAGTCATGTGTTGAACGAATTATTTTTATAATAAAATTTACATCTTTATCAATATAAAATAAAGGTTCATGTGTTGACTGTACTCATCCGTTGAGATTAGTCATGTGTTGAACGAATTATTTTTATAATAAAATTTACATCTTTATCAATATAAAATAAAGGTTCATGTGTTGACTGTACTCATCCGTTGAGATTAGTCATGTGTTGAACGAAGTATTTTAACAAAAATAGTCACACATGGACGGTACTCATTCGTTGAGATTAGTCGTGTGTTGATAAAAAGAAATATTTGAAATAGAATATATAAAGCCGTGTTGAATAGTGATGCGCCATTTTGACGCGGACGATATTTGTAACGATTTCGAAATGAATTGAATATATAACGATTTCGAAATGAATTGAATATATAACGATTTCGAAATGAATTGAATATATAACGATTTCGAAATGAATTGAATATATAACGATTTCGAAATGAATTGAATATATAACGTTTTCGAAATGAATTGAATATATAACGATTTCGAAATGAATTGAATATATAACGATTTCGAAATGAATTGAATATATAACGATTTCGAAATGAATTGAATATATAACGATTTCGATTTGAATTGAATATAAAACGATTTCGAATTGAATGGAATAGAAAACCAATTTTATTTCAATTAAATATATAATGAATTTGATTCAAATAGAAAACGAAACGAATTTGATTCAAATAGAAAACGAAACGAATTTGATTTGAATAGAAAATGAATATGAATCGAATAGAAAACCAATTCGAATTGAATTGAAAGCGAATTGAATTGAATTCAAATTGAATTGAAATTTGAATTGAATAGAAATGAATTTTAAAACGAATTTATAAAGGAGAATTCAATTTTGATTTGAATTGAAATAGAAGTTGAAACTGTTTGTGAAACGAATCTAAACTATTTATATAATTCGTTTTAAATAGAAATCGACGAAATATATTATATATATATTATATATATAATATAATGGCCTGAATAGAACGCGCCGCGCCGCGGCAGTTCGTAAATTTCGACCATTTGTTTCAAACGGACATTACGGGAGATCCGACCGTCGGATTCTCCTAAAACCGGAACCGTTGGGTTCGTATCGAAAAGAGCTTTCTAAAGAATATTAGAAATTCAAAATCTAACGGTTGGATTTGGAGTTACGTCCAAATCAAATTCGAAAAAGGTCGCTATAAGTGCAGTTCGATGGCCATTGTTGGAAATCGACTGTACGAGCCTTGATAAAATTATTAAAAATAGTAATAATTTGTATAAAATCATAAGAAATGATTTGGGAAAAATTGGGGTGAAAAACTCCATATTTGAAAAGATAAAAATAGATTTTTATCGAAATGAACTAGTTTTGAACTAAATTTAAAACCCAATTATTTTTAAATAAATAAATTAGATTTAAAGAGGGGTTTTAAATAATCGGAATTTCTAATATATTTGATTGGATATAAAATGGGTTTGTCGTGAACTGTGTTTTAAATAACACCTAGTTCTTTAACCCAGTAAAAGGAGTTTTAATGAATTTGCAATTAGATTGAAATTCGAATTGATAATCTAAATTATCAAATGTAGAATTGAGCGAGAATGGAGTATCGCCAGTTTTGCTCCAAAGCGATAGTTAAATCTTTAATTAGATTTGAACGTGAAATGGTAATTAATTTTACCGATAACACAGTGGTGTTAGATATGGAGTATTACCAGTTTTGCTTCATGGGATGAATAGGTTGGGATTGGGAAATAAAATAAATAATTACTTCGTTACGGTTCGCTAATCTCGACTAGTTGGAAAAACCATAATTTGGTTTTAAATGACATCCAAAGGAGGATTACAGGATAAATTTTAAAGAATTTATCTTGGATAAAATTTATGGGAACCTTTCCCTAAGAATGTGAAATTTAGAAACTAGCTGTAGGTTGGCTAAGAAGAATGGTTTCCTGGATATTGATCTGATGTTGGTTTCGGCCTTCGGGGTTAATGTTTGGGAAATTGTTCTCTTGTTAATTTGCGGTTAGTGACTAATGAATTGGAATGACGCGTATGTTGTGTTTGTGTAACATTTGTTTTTAATATATACGCGGGTTGTTCGGAAAGTCCGGGTTTACACCCATTCTGAATAACCGATTCGACGATATGTCGAAGACGAAGACGGGGGTCGAAGACCGGAAGTCTTCACATCGTTTGGATAATTACTGACGATCCTGATTGGGCAGTACACCCAAGAGGATGGAAATAGTTGGTGGTCGTCCAGACGTACTTGGAGATGGATGGATATGCGAGGAAAGTGCCTCCGGTTTCGTTCAGACCCAGAACGGACTTGTAAATGGATTGTGTGTCTGACATTGGATTTTATTCTGTGTTGATTGATTTCTATTAAATATATATCTGCTTGGCGACGGAGAATTTATTCTCTTGCTTAACGCCCTTCTCTGAGACGTACGAGCTTAGAGGTTATATATCGATAGATATCAATCGCATGGCATGAATTGCCTGTGTGACATGCTGAGTTGCATGGATCAAGGCTTCTGTTGAAAAGCAAAGTCTTGTGGTTGATGATCAAAGCACAGCCTACGTGGCAGCTTTGTGTATAACGTGAATTCGCGAGCCTCACACCTCGGTATGAGTTAAAAAGGGGATACGGACTGCAGGGAGAGCACGACGTTTCTTTCTAGCTTTGGTGGTGTCAGTGACTTACCAGCCCTGACATTTATATACTTTTCTCCTTTGTGGTTGTTGGATGAGGCGCCTCGATTATAGGTCTGTAAGGACCGGGAAACGTGTGTTCAGGAATTGCCAATCCTCTAACGTAAGTGAGGACCGGCCCTGAAGCATCCAAGGGTTGCCCAGCTTGCGTAGCCCTGGGACATTTGCTAGAGTGTCTCGAATGCGGAGAGGAGCTTGCCCCTTGCCTCGACTCATGACGGAATCCAATTTCCAATACGTGTATTTCGGCTTTATTTGTAGAGCCTAGTATGGCGACATAGTGGGATGGGGCACTCATGCCGTCTATGATTTATATTTATGATTGAAATGTTTTGACACTATACACTTATTATAGTATCAAATGATTTGTTTTAAACGTACCAAGCATGTTTGGCTATTATAAGGGAAAACCCTATCCTCCGGCTTGCGTTGCATTGTGTGATGGGACCTGGGTCTTATAATAGCTTCATTTTTCGAAAAGCATTGCGTTGTTTATTCTATGCACTGGTATTCTTGGGAGGAAACCCGTTCCGTGTTATAAGGCGTGGTCCCTTGAATTACTATCTTTTAAAATAAAGTTTTAATAACTGTTTAAGTTCTCACACCAGTCACATGACTGACCTGGAGTTTATTGTTTCAACCTAAACTCTGGGTGCCCCTATTTTCCGCACGGGCAGCTAGTAGTTTTGGTTTTGCAGATTTATATTCACAGGATCCTGGTTTACAGCTGGAATGATATCCGGAAAGCTCTGTATCCGTATATCACCTTCAGTTGTGCTTTGTATTATTTTTCCGCTGCTATGTAATTTATTGTAATCTCTGATATTTATCGAATGTAATTTATTCAATTATACTCTGTATATTCTTGTATCTGATGGAACTGTTGTAATATACAATGAAATGTTCTTCTGTTTGTGTTCTGATTTGTCCTGTTCTCAACAGTCAGGGGTTTCGAACGGTATAGATCGGTTTAACGACTGATTCGGATCGAGCGAAATTTCAGGCCGTCACAAACAGACATTCATAACAACCAATTATCAAGCGTAGACCATCCTATTCGAGCTCAACATCTCCCAGGCACAAACCCCGAGGGCCGAAACCAACATCATATAAGCACCGAAGAGATCTCCCTCGATGTCGGACAATCTACGCATGACAATACAAGCATAACAATCAACATCCATGACTCTGGCAATCACTGCCTGCCTTGCCTTGAAACCATCGTAAATCGTATGACTAGCCATCTTTCATATGTCAAGGGCTAATGGTAACCTCGATTCTTGCAAAACTCCATACACCGTCGTGATACCTATTTAGGCTCATCGTGACTACTCAGGATACTCGACTCACATAGTCTTTTAGGCATCCCCATTATACCCCTTCTTTGAGTCCGATGGAGCCTCCGACCAATGACGATCCCTCGGCCTTCAATAACTCTAGCCGTCCACCTTAATGACTTTCCATAAACTCAAGCGTCTTCTCGAGTAACCATTATCCACGAGCTCAAACATTCTTGATTCGTATTCATAACTTCGTTGCATTTCATCGATCAACGAACACTTCACTTTGCCTTGAATATTCCGTTTGAATTTACATCGAAGTTACGCCCATCGTCAAACCATAATAAAACATCCCATTTGGTCAATAATAGATGGACTGTCCACATATGAATCGCCACTGATCCATATGTGTCGCATCCGACCCAAGTCACAAACACTGCACCATGTCTAGGCTGATCCATCCAAAGACAACGACCCATCAACGCACAACGGTCCATGCAATCCATCGATGCACAACAATCCATGCGATCCATCAGTTTATAGTAATCCGCGCGATCCATCAACACGAACAGATTTCGACCAATCCATGCTTTCACATCTCATGTCATGATCCACTCAAGCAAATGCCGACCCGATCCAACGTTATGGCCGATCCAAGCTTTCCTTGACCCAATGCTTCCACCGTGAGCCAAGTCCGATCCATCCCCACCAACCAATCATTCGAGCCATGCCTTTGCACTGCTGCAGCTGACCCGATCCACTTCGAATGATCCAACTCTAGTCAATCCACTGATCCATCCATTTCTTGCACCATACTCCAGGTGGTCCATCCAAAGCATGCGATCCGTGCCCAGATCCATGTTTTACCAACAGTTCTATACTTGATTCACCATCAACGACGAACATCTATGCACATAACTCATCCAAATCGACCAATTTCATCGAAACAATCATAGCACAGCAATCAACCATCAACAAACATTAGCACATCAATAATCATCATACGGTTATATGAATTTCACCAAATCATGATAAAATGATAAACAAAACAATAAATGGATTTAAACTTACATAAACATAGAATTAGCATGTGAATATCCCAGTATAATCTTGCTAGATTAGATACTATGGTGATTTGAATTAAATATATACTTACCTTTATTAGATCTAGGTGAAAATGACTCGAAATGATGAAATTAAGATCAAACAAACCCATATACTTGATTGAATACATGTAAGAGATGCTTATCACTCACCAAATCTGCAAAATAGCTTCAAATCAATGAATCTCTAATCTGAACAGTGAAGAATGGCCTCCGAATCAATCACTTTGATGCGATCTAACCTACTTCGATGTTGATCTTAAATCTTCTTATGCAAATTTATGAATGAAATGAAGTGGAGAGATATTTGGTTGAGCCAGAGAATCACAGTCACCCAACCAAATGGAGAAATGAAGAAACTAAACAATTCTCTTTACCCTTACCCACCTATTTATAGCCAAGTGTCCCTAGCCTTTATGGGCCTCACTAATCATCCTACTAATGACTAATTAGCCTGTCCATAAAACTAGCAATACTAAAGTGGTGATTCCTCCCAAACCGATGAACCAAATCTTTAATGTGTCCACTCTATGGAATTGGAAACCCCATTTTCGACCCAATGAAATTGATTCTAGCTCCTGATTTGATCTAATTCAAAAGTTATGCCCTAAACAAAAACAAAAGGGAAAAATGGTCATAAACAAAATTGGTTAAAATCATGGACATGTCTCACGACACCATGAACGACATATCAAAATATGAAAACGTTACGACCCTTAGGGAATTAAATAAAATTATTTTACGATCCTCCGATATTTAAAATGCGGGTCGTTACAGATAAGAAGTTATAAGTTTTCCTTATTTTATTTTAGTTAATCTAGAATTAATATAATTATAAATAGGGATTGGATTTATTTAGGTTAATGATGCGAGGTCATTTGCCCTATTCAATAGGAATCTGCACTTTCCAGTAATTGGGTATGCGTACAACTAATGTGAGATACCATTAACCATAGGAACCCGTGATGATAGTTAATTACGTAGCAAGAATTATTTCCTAAAATACGGTTTACTTCAAATGTGAGGTATTAAGTGGTTGTAGGACCCGCCTCCCATCCAAAGAAGAAACCACCAAGTGAATAGCTCGTAAGCGTATCCTACCTCGGGATTAGAGGTATTAAGTAGTTAGATCCACCCTTAACAGGGTATTAAATAATCACATAACTCACCTCCACATAAATATGAAGTATCAAATGGCTATTGGGTACGAGTTTGATAATCCCCGCGTTGGTCTTCTTCCTCTAGGAAGTAAGTGACTGGGGTGAGAGTCCGCCTTGGGATTAGGTATTAGATGACAGTTAAGGAGGTACCATGAGTCTGCATGTCATGTAGGAAGTATTAAGTGACCTGGGGATTATCTAATAAGATCAGTTAGAAAAAACATGGGGGTCCACCAGGAGGGTCTTAAATGGTGTCGAGCTCTTACCTAAACCTGGTATTAAGTGGCTAATTACTATCTCCCACCTTATGCGGGTTTAGGTATATGCGTGAATGTCGAAAGCCTTGAATTAGTAGGACTCATAGCTAGTGTCCTCTAATTTATATTTATATCGGGTAAATCACGGAGTAAGGTATTTAGTGATCGATAGCTCCGCCTTGGGTCTTAAGTGATCGAAAAAAAATCCACCCTTATCTTATATTAATAATGAGGTCGTAAGTGGCTATGTAGAGATAATTTAGATCCTTATGGAATAGTGAGTAGTTGGAAGCCCGTCTATTAGTTTACGGTAACTGGTTAAATGGTGGTTTGAAGGCTTCATGTTTATGCGTAAACGTTTTATCTTAGCATTGCGATATCATTATCTTTAGGGATACTACCTTGGACATGGTAGTTAGTCGTTGCGCATACATTCTTACAAGGATAGGTTAGAATTAGTAGCCTTGTTATACCTATGTTTTGGTTGATACCAAACGGGATACATTTGTGTATTGTAGACAGTGTTATGCATTTTCTACTTACCAGGACTTGTTGTTCGGATCCCCTCTCCTCATAACAATCTCAGGTTTATCTCGTAGAAGACAGGTCTTAGCAGATTATCAGTTTGGTTTACGATTCTCATTCTCTTATGCTCGATATCGATGTGGCGATTTGCTTTAAGATAGTTTCCTTGGTCGGTATTAGTTATTCTATCTTACTTTCGCTATGAGTTGGTTTTTATTTTACTTTGATTATCCTAATTCTCGTTTATTTGTTGGTACCAGATTTACGCTCTTCATGCTTAGAGGGGCATGGGTTTCGATTTTTGACATAATTCAAACTCAAAAAAGTGTGAGCCGTTACAATAATACTCCACACTTTTACATGAAACAGTTCTTTGAACACCACTAGTAATAAATATTCATCATAACATGACAATCATGACTTTTCATCCAACTCAATTTATTTATTTTAAAAGTTAGCTCATCTACTGGGATAGTGGGACTAGAAGAAATCCCATCAGGACATTTTAGTTCATTAACCCATTTTAGCACGAGTTTTATTTATTGGTTTTCTAATGCATCTCATTCTTTGGGTTTTTTGTTGTCATTGGGCTTCATATAAAGTCTAGGACGTTTACAGAAATGTTTTATGTCACATCTTGAATTCAAATTGTTCTTTGCTTCCCCTTAACATTCTAAATTGTACTTAACACATTATCAAACACATTTTTTTGTTGTACACCACATCAATATTATGTCGAAGTGGGAGATCTTTCCAATAAGGTAGCTTCCAAAATATACTTTGTTTGCACAACTTATGAATGTCAGATTTATCAGGAATTTCAGTATGTAGTCCAGTTGATATTGGAATAAGCCTTTACAGTTTCATGTATTTCTTCGGTTTGACTAAATCTTTGGTGCTTGCATATTCTCTTTTCTGCTAGCTTTGAATTTTTTTTAATCACTTCTAAAAGTATAGCCGGGATAAAGAAAACACCGATGACAATCAAACCCAGAAATTTTCCTTCCATATTATAAGAAAAATGCTTGTGTTTCTTCCATGCAATGAGGACAAGCCAGACGACAGGTTGTACTCCAACCTGAAAGCATCCTATATGCAGGAAAATCATTAGTAATCCATAACAAAGAAGCAAACATATGAACCCAACCCCTCTAACCCCTCATGACTGCTTTGATCTGTTGTGTCTCTTCGCTTTCATTTGTGTTATGTAGTTTGTTTTCTTCCTTCTAAAAAAAGATTTTGTTGCTTAGAATTTTCAAAGTTGTTGGTGCTGCCATGTTTTGGGCTAAGTTTTATTTAGTGCTGAGTTTTCCTTTGTTTGTCTTCCTCCCTCTTACATAAAAAAGAATTTTGTTGTGTTAGATCAAGTATTGCAGTACTGAGATTTCACCTTTCGAAGTTGGAGACTTGTTGAAGATATCATATTTATCTATTGGTTCTGGCTGTTTCTCTTTGTATTAGAAATTCTCGTATTTTGACTTCCGCTGTATTTAATTTTGTAACTCTGATATTATGTATAAGTTTTAAATTTTATTTAGTAGCTTCATGAACTGCTACTATATTTTATTTATTCTGCTGCGAGATATTGTGTTATTCTATGTTTGTGATTGATTTATTAAACCCCATAGAAATAACAATCTGTCATTTCAAACAGTTCAAGTTAATTTTATTATCAGCTTGAAGCGTCCGAAAAGGAAGGATGTTGCACTAGTAGTCAATATCAAAGATGCAAATGTATGAAAATTCTTTTTTTTTTGTGAAGTGTCATATTTTTCAATTCCTTCAGCCTATTGTGTTTTCAAATCTTCGTCGAATGGCTGTATATAAACAGCAATGCCTTATGCTGGATTACAGGGCCAAAAGCGATAATAGTGAGAAATATTTATGGAGTTTTCATATACTCCATGGAGGTAAATATAAGGCATAACGATCATTGGCCTATCAAATTGAGAGAATGGTGAAATCCCCATCTGTACATAAATCAAGTATGATGTTGTGGTTTTCTACGGCTAATATTGGGTATGTTTCTCAAAGTATTTCAATGCTTCTTCATCTGATGGATGTGTCATAGTTCCATCTTCTGGTGTTCTCACATTGTGCCATCTCATATGACATGCAGTGATCGAGGATGGACATAACATTTATGGTCTAAGGATAATGGTTAAATAATGCATTCTCTTGTATGTAACTTCCTTTCATTTTTTTTCCAGGTTTACATCCTTCTTCACAACATATTTTGCAGCTCCTAAGATTATTATCGCCTTTCCAGTACAAAATGCAACCTTTTATACAAGTACCAATTTTTAATATAGCAGATTGAAGTCGATATTAGTGTTTTCACTTTATAATGATTATCGCACATCAGATTATTGGGTGGCATATATCTTTTTGCAGCTTGTACAACAGTCATAAACCCGTCTTCTGTAAGGTTGAATTATGGTTTCATAGTCATGTTTTCAACAGTTACTGATAATTCGGTTTTACTTTTACAACCATCCAACAAGGGCCTGCTAGCAAAATCCAATAAACCGAAGAAGAAAATTTGCTTAGACATTTTCTTCTTCAATGTTGACACCATCGTCAACTTGAACGATAAGGTAAATTGGCCTCTGACACTACAAGATTTGTTGTAAGTGCAACAAGTTCTTCATGATGATCTTATAAACAATGATTTAGCACAAAACCAGATTTATAAAAAATGTACTTTAACTGTGTCTGATTTCCAAAACCTAGTCGGCATGTACTTACTACAAGGGCAACGAAGTTCTTTGCAATTTCGATTATTACATACTGTGAATCCAATAGATTCGTTTATACTATTATAGAAATCTGTTTTCACTAAACCTTTAGTTCCAGTTCTAGCTTCATACATCCAGCTATAATTGACATAATAACCGAACATTATTCCTATTTAAAAATATATATACTAGTGATTTCAAAACACACACATACACACACACATATACACACACACACACATACACACACACATATATATATATATATACACACTGTGTGTGTTTGTGTGTATGTGTTAGTTAGTAAAGCCTTTTGGGACTAAAAGCTTCGTATGTCATACTTCTGTGAAATTCCGACTTAGCTACACTTTTCTTCTATACAATATGTGCGTAAAAGGGATTTTTTTTTGTTGCATTCTAAAAATAAAGTAAAGCATTTTGGGACTAAAGGCTTTACACACCACACTATCATATCTCGACAGCATTTCACTTCTCTTCTACATACCATCTTCAATTTAATCGATTTTAGAAGGATATTTGGTCTTTTATATTTATTTTTTAACTTTTAAAAATTCGATTTCAATAGAATATCTATTATTATTATAATTATTTATGGACTCTTTTCGAAATCTATTTCAGTATAGTATTTTTTTTCTATTGTTATAATCATTTCGCCTTTTCTAAGAAACAAGGAATATTGTAGTAGGAGATTTGATCTTATTGAGTTCACTTCTAAGCATTAAAGAAAATCGATTTCACTGCAGTATTTGTCATTGATAAATTCCTAAAAAAATCATTTCAGTATTTTGTATATTCATTTTTTAACCTCCTAGAATCATTTTTAGTACAATGTTCGATGTTGCAATAAAAATTCAATTATTTATTGAAATTTGAATTTAGTAGGATATCTCTTCTTATATATTCATTTCTTGAATTTTTTTTTGAAAACTGTTTAACTAGAATATTCGTTCTTCTAATATTAATTTCTTAGCTTTTTCAAACTCATTTTTGATAGAATGTTTGTTGTTTAGTTTATTATAAAATCGATTTTGATAGAATATGTGTTCTAGTTAAATTAATTTCTGAACATTATAGAAAATCAATTTCAATATAGTATTTTTTGTTGTTCAAATTTATATAACTATTAACTTTTTCGTGTAACCTATAACAAACATAATTTTACAACTAACATTCATGTAAACTTATCAATAAGCATACTAATTAATAATTATACACTAATTTTTGAAATTTAAAATAACTAAAAATTTTAATTATAAAATAAAAAATCAAATCACTAATTATTATCCTAAAATCAACGGATACACTATATTACCGTCGACTAATAAAACACAATATTCATCAATTTCTATTTTATAATCACCTAATTTTCTAGCATAAGATTTTAATCATATTCATAAATTATCTAATAATCCATCATTATCACCTAATAACTGTTATTCAACATATATAAATACACAATCATCTAAATTTAAAATATTAAGGATTAAAATTTATACATCAAACCCAAAATTGGATAACGAATAGAGAAGGGAAAGCAATGGTAGGCAGAGATCATGGACGACGGTGGTCGGCGACAAGGATGGACGAGCTGGAGGCGACAGTCGGCGATGGATTCGTCGTGGTAGGTTTTTTTATTTTTATTTTCACGAGGGGTGTTTTGGTGAAGAAAGGGAAATGTTTTGTTTCTGGTCCGTGGGTTATATCCAATTTGACGATGGTTAGCAAGAATCGATTTTTTAACCATTGCAAAGTGTGGATCGTTATTTCCACTATTTCTAGTAGTGAATATATCACAATTTTTTTATTATATATCGTTTAATAAAATACATCACTTTACAATAAATAAATATAAATAATATGTTTGATCAACATGAACATGTGTAACACGTGGGTTACACAAAAGAATGTTGAATGGTCAAACTCAACACAAACAAATAAAATAAATATAAAACTAAATTTTAATTTTATAATGCAAAAAATAAAATTAAAAAATTAGTTTAAAATAGTCATAACAAATTTCAAGCATAAAGCCATGTCATGTCATAAATTTAATGCTACATTATTCATGACCCAAAAGAAAAATTTAGTGAAATAATAAGGATTTTTTTATTTGTGCCAGCTTTGACAACTTATAACAAAAACAAATCAATTCCCAAACTATTACAAAAATACGTAACTTTTGGCCACTACGGTATTGGCGGCATCTCGAATGCTACCAGTATTTTTTCCTTCTTTTGCTATTTTCAGTTGTGGGCATCTCAGTTAGGGCTGTCAATGGGTCGGGTCGGGTCAAGTCATGTTCGGGTTGAGTTCGGGTCGAGTCGTCTCAACCCATGTATTAAACGGGTCGATTTCGGATTGACCCATTTATAATTGTGCGGGTTTCGGTTTGGATTCGTGTAACCCGTTAAGAAAAATATTTGTATAAAAAGATGTGAATGAACATGAAAACATGAAAGAAGGGTATTGTCGTCATTCACTTGTTGCAAGCTAAGATGAGAATAAAAATGTAAAAAGATGTTAATGTGGAATAAACATGAAAACGTGAAAAATTGTTAAGTGTTAGTGTGTATGAATAATTGAATAATGACAACATCCTTCATTTTCAAGCTAAGGGTAGTAGCAACTTGGTGTAAAGTGTAAACTAGGGTAATCCATAATAGTGTTTGCACGCAGAAATCACAAAGATAATAAATAAAATTAACAATTCTAAGTCTAACAGACTCAGCCCTATCCATGTATGCATAATTGCATATTCCATATGATGTATAAAAATATATTTTATATTAAACGGGCCATGACGGGTCAAAAACAAATTCACAGGTAAACCCGCAACTCACCCGTTTATTAAACGAGTCAGAGCGGGTTGACCTAAAATTGACCCATTTATAAATGGGGCGGGTCTGGTCGGGTTTTTTTGTGCGGGTTACGAGTCGTGTAGGAAATTGACGTCCCTAATCTCAGTGCTGCCATAGTGGGTTTTTCCTATAGGTGGCTTCTGAAATGTCATTGCCCAGATTTAGGGATCACTTAAATTAGTCTCTCTTCTCTTCCTCTTCATTTCTATCTTAAACCATTTTCTTCACAAAACAAAAATTTTGGTCCTAAATCCCAATCTAGTCAAAAAAACTTTGTTTTTTTTCTAAAATTTATTAAGGTGGTCTTCTCATCTTCTTAGGTTCCTCCAAGTGGTGAAAAATGAAGAGGAGAAACATGAGAAGATTAGAATGCCATTCTAGTAAATTCAAAAAAAAAAAAGGTTCTTTGACTGCCTTTGGATTTGGGACCAAAATTTTCATTTTGGGAAGGAAAGGTTTTAAGATACAAATGAATAGGGAAAAGAGGCGGCTGGTTTAATAAACCCCCGGGATTTGGACGGCTTCTGAAATGCCATCAGTCGATAGTATTTCAAATGCCCATATTGGAAAAATCAATTTTAACAACATTTGAAATGTCGTCAACTGAAAATAGGGAAAAAAAAACTATAAGCATCCTAGATGGCGCTAATATCTTACGTTATAAAAACGGTTTACTATTGTAATTAATTTCAAAACTGGTTAGTTTTTGTTATAATTTATCGAAATTGAATCAAATCAAATCAAAAAAAAAAACAAATGTTCATAGACGAATTATTTTTCTTTGTTGGCATATTTTTTTCTTGCGTTTAGTTCGTTTATTCAATGCATTTACCACGACTGGCTTGCATCATACACTATTCAATTAATATAGGTTTTATTTAATTATCATGGTTAGCTTGGATTATACGTAATACAAACCAATACATTTAGTTATTTATCCAATAAGGCTTGCATTATATACATATTGCAATTTATTTTTGGTTCTTCATCTGTACTGTCATGCATTATGCATAATGAAATTAACTGTGTAGTGATTTAACAAGGTTGACTTGTGTTATGAGCAGTAAAATTCAATTTTTGCAATTCATCGATACCTTTTTTTATTGGGGACCGTTTGAAAAACGCTCGGATATTTTGTATTATAACATGCGTTTGTTCTCCAAGGTAACTAATACTTTTATTTAGAAAATAACAAGTTACATTCTCATATTTGAGAATCACTACATATGAAATCGCTTTTTTTTTTGTTCGAACTACAACAACTTCTCCATATTGGCTCGAAATTGGGCAAAGCTTTGACTAATGAACTCCCACCTAAATTATGAATAGGGTGAAACACTCAAATACTGTCTTTAGAACGAATGTTATAGTTTCCCGAAATGACTAATGGTTATACTTAAAAAAATAACAAATTACATATAGATGGTTTAAATGAGTAAACCACATAATAGATCGGCTGGATCAAGTAAACTTTTACGTTAAATGGGTTTGAATAAATGAATTGTACATGGACTGGATCAAATTTTGGCTGACCCTCATACAACCTTACATGGCCTATTTGACACGGGATTTACTTGTGATATATGCACTACAACCTAATTTTCTACATGTTTCCCTATATTAGATTACATCTTTCGTACAAACCATTGGAATCTATTATTATAAAGTTCAGCGAGATCACATGAATTTGCTACCTATCTATTTCCATAAAGAAGCTAAAAGGATAACTTTGGAAAGGAGCGCCATAATAACCAAATTGTGCAAAGGTTTTAGGTATAAATTAGAAAAGGAGAGTAAAAAAATAAACAAGGAACTTTTTTCAACCAGTCTGACCCTACATAAATATAAAAGAGCAGTTGTTACAATAGAGTGGGAACAAGGTTCATTTTTCCTTTCAGATCTGACCATAAACGTTAGGAAAAGGAAAATTATCAGTGAAGAGAGGTGCAATGTTCCGTTTTATAAGGAGCCCCTCGTAGCTATTATGGACTGTTGTGTGACTGTCTCGTATGCTTCGTGGGACACCTTGCTATTTCATTTCGTGACAACTGCCCTTAATCTCAAGGGTATACCTGTATTTTTTAGCCTCACTACTGTTTCCTAGAAAGCCCAAGAACGCTATATGGAAGGCTTCCTCTCCAAATTGGAGTGCTTCGACATGAAAATAAAAGTACTTCCCTAAACAGCTGTACAAAGTGGGTACCCCTTCCAACGGTGGAACATAATAATTTCGGATAGTGCTAGAATTAATGATGTCAACTTCATGAACCTCTTTCAGGTGCTTCACCAAATAAGCAACGTTACCCGCTTCAGCACACTTTGATCCAGGACTAGGACAATTGTACGGTTGATACTCATATTCTGACTCATGATTCAACTTACAATCATAAGAGTAAGTGCTAACGCATCCATTGCATTGGTGTTTGCAAGGCAAGGCAGTTTAATAGAGGATGCCACTTTTTCTAGGGCAAGGCACCTAATATTCCCCAATTTATGTCTACATGTAGGGCATCTATCATGAACACGAGGTTTTCAAGATGAACAAAGTGTGTGGCCATTTATACACTGATGAATTGGTGGGTACATTACATTTGAGCATACCGGGCACTCCAAGAGATTGCGAATGTTTTCGATATCTACTTCCTTGTCATCTTTTCTTCTTTTCTTAGAGGCAGCTTCATGGTCAACTTCTTTACTTGGAAGGTCAATTGCCATTGCTCAAGTGAGTCTGAATCCAAGCAAAGCCCACTGAATATTAAACGAAGTCATGTCTTAAATTGTAAACAATTTCAAAAAATAAGAGAGCTAATATATTATTATTATTATTCCCCTTTTTTCTCCATTTATTTGAATAAACGGAAAGTAATAGGTGTTAACAGTGTGAGTCAAATCAAGAAAGTAATAGGGGTTAACGTTGTGAGACAGATCAATGGACATACATTTTTGTGATTAACACTTCGTCTTTCTAGACCACTCCTGACAACAAATATGGTCATCTACCTTTTTTCTCAATTACGTTAAACCGAATGAAGAAATTCCACAATCAAAGAATGAAAATAAACAATGGACCAGTGTTTAAAAAAGAGAAATTAAAAAAAAGTAAAGACATTTAGTTTTGTTTGCAATAAAACGGCAAGGTCTTTATCGTTTTATTGCAAAAATTAATTAAAACTGCAAAAAGAAACTGTCATTTTATAGCAAATATCAAATAATGTGATGCTCTTTGATGTTTTCTATTGAGTCTACTTATCGTAGAATAGAATTGAACCAGAAATAAACAACAGAAAAAAATCATATTTGATTGCGTTATGCCTAGTCCAATTTGTCTTTTCTACTGAATAGTTATTGTTGGTCATGCTCTTTAACGCTTAAGTGTTAAAATCCAAGATATCCTGTTTTTCCTTTCCTTTTTATAATTTTTATTCAACTCGTGTAAAAGTGAAGGTTGCTTCAAAGAAAAGTAACGCAAGACCCATAATACGTAGCCACCAGTCAACCACTAGTGGCCATACAATCACACTGTTCGTTTTACAAAGCTAAGATATCAACCTTTACTCATGCTCGTTGACGAAGGAACTTGAAAATTTTAAGCCCATGATTATCGGAATAAAAAAATTGATTGTCGTGCAATGTATTTGTAATGAAGCAACTTTTGGGTTAAGTCATCTTCATATGAGTTTGAAAGTGTGTAATAACATCTATCTATTGGAACATCTTATTTAACAATAAGTTATAAGGGTCAGCTTAGATTTTGAATTATGCAGCGCTCAGGCCCAACAAATCGGGTACAAGTCAAACTCGACAAATCTAACTGACACCCATAGTAAAGATTGCATATTGAATAGCTTACCGTACTAGAATAACATTTAAAACCAAAACTATTAGAATTCAAGAAAAGAAATAAAAGTGACAAGTTTAAATCAATATATTGAAACATGTATTCACTTATATATCCATAAATTGTTTGTTACATTAAAACTTCTATAATACATGTACATGTCTAATTATTAGCTGGAATTAACATTTGCGCGAGAAAAAGAATAAAATATCCTTATAAACAAAAAGATTTTTATAGCGAGCCCCCAAGGCAACCTTTTTTTTTTTTGAAATTCATCAACAGATGTTTTAAATAATAATTAAGAAGTTTTAATTATGTCATATATCTAGAGTATTTGGTATGAGGATTGTTATCCACATACGAATAAAGAGACATGAAATGTTGATAATTGAATAAAGAGACATATCAGAAGGGTCATGTAGCTACAAATGGTATTTAATTTAAAAAAAATCCTGAAAAGAAAGTAGAAGCAGTACTAATAACAACAGGAAGAAAGTTAATACCAAAGAAATCAACAGCAGGTTAATAAATTTTGTTGGAGATGGAAGATTTTAAAGGCAAGTAATAGAGTACAGGATCAAGAAGTGCAATCGAATCGTCAATTCCTGATTATCATTGAAAGGTAGTGGCTGAATATAAGGTTTAATTGTGAAGACTTGTTCGGAACACGCGGCTTTAAACTTCTGATACATGATATTTCCTACTTCAGGAAGGCTCCATCTATTAGCAATTTAGCACCCCATAATTTGCTATTCCCACTCGGTAATTTTGGAAAACAATCTTCACCTCAGTTTTTTCTTTTCTCACCCCGTTTATTCCTAAATTGCCTTTGTTCTTTCATTATTTGTGTTTCTTTTCTTTCTTTTTTACTTCATTTTGTTTTTTTACGTTTCTTCATCAAAATTATAACAACTTTACAAATTACTATCTATAATGAAAAAAATGCAAATAGTTGGGAACCAAATATGCAGAAAAAAGACCAAAACAACAGCATCATAATGGTTTTTAATTTGCTTTCTCATTTTGATCGAAGTTAGACAACGATTTTACTGAGTTGCATTCGAGAACTGAGTTGATTAAATCAAGCCGTTTTTGAAATATTGGTTGATTTCGATCAATGTCATAATGAACAACAATTAAAATTGTTAATCATATTTAACGAAATACATAATTAATTGTTTGAGGGTAAAATTGGAATTATTAATTTAATAATTTTGATGGGGGATGAAGAGCAATTAGTGGGGTACTACTAGATGCGGCCCTTCAGGAATTTACCTTTTAAATACAAATTCACTAATAGTGGACAAAATTAGGAGGTCACATGTTGAAGATGAAAAACATCTCGATTATTGTTATGTATCCTTGATCAAAATTTTGCACTCAATGGCTTAGGTTCTGAAATACAGTTATCAATTAAAATTCACTAAATTTTAGGTTTTAAAAAACAAATTAAAGCAGTAATTAAATGAACTACGACGATCTTGCATCTAAATGACTTGAGGATTTAACAATTTGCATCACTGCACATCCATGATATTATCTTAACTGATCAGTGCCAGTACACATTAACAGAAGTTAGGTTCACTGAAATCAGAATTTATTAACTTTGATATAAACAAAAAATCGAAATGAAAGAAGGAAAAAGGCATAGCGATCTCATAAGAAGTTGAAACACAAAATACCTTGACTAGACCGAGATTCAAGCGACCTTGCAATTGATCTGAGCTCTTCTTCTAATGCCCTGAGATTCAAAAGTAACTTAAACTACGGTATTTATGGATGTAGAGATATGATGCGCAGAACCAAAAAAAAAAGAGGAATACGAAGACGGCAAGGAACGATGAAGTGGAAAACAAAAAAAATGGAAACCCAAAAAAGAGGAAAATAATGGGATATGAATTTGGATGGGTGGAACATTTATTAACAAATACCAGTATAACCGTACAACGGTGGGAAAACCGACCGTTTAATTATATAATTTAAAAAAAAATCTACTGTATTTTTAGATTAATCTACAAAAACATGAATGATTTAACAAAAAATTGTTTTTTTAAAATTTGTTTATATTTAGATATATCAAAAGATATTATAGTAATAAGTGGATCTGAAGTACATTTGAAATATAATGGATATTTTAGAGAAATTTTAGGAATTAGAATTTGAACTGTTAAAGACATTAGAGAAAACAATTCCGAGAAAGAAGGCAATGTTTATGTGTCGGACAACGCTGCTATATTTGAGGCTATATTCATTGGGACGGACAAATTGATTTAGCCTCTTTTACAGTAGGGAAACCTCCCTAACGGTCGGTTTGATGAAAATAAAAGACTGGAAACTTTTCAAAATAAAAGCAGGAAATAGTTGAGCCAAAATTTTATATCAAACTCTCAACCGTGAGCAACAATTTTGTTTAAAAGTTCCAGACTTCCAGTGGTACTCGGTTGTGAAAATAACATCAGATTAGTCCGTTGAAGGATAGTCAAACGTAAAACAAAAGTAAAGCAGATAATTTCTTTTTATCTCCTTAATTTTAGGGGTTTACCCTCTTATGCTTACTCTTATGCTTAATTTCCTCTCGATATTTAATATTTGAATCTTTTAACCATTAGTTAGATTATTAAACTAAACCTCACATTTTTTTTACATTATGATATATATTTAAAACTTGTATAAATATGATCTTCAAATAATTCATCGATTAACTTCTAACATTTTATATTT
The DNA here is from genome assembly GCA_030737875.1 of Allium sativum. Classification (NCBI taxonomy): domain Eukaryota; kingdom Viridiplantae; phylum Streptophyta; class Magnoliopsida; order Asparagales; family Amaryllidaceae; genus Allium; species Allium sativum. The sequence goes on from CM060909.1 coordinate 166,884,802, forward strand.
ATATCCATATCTATTAATTAATTACACAATAAAAATTTTAAACAACTTAAATAAATTTAATTACCTAATATTTATTAATGTTTCTAACAGATATTTAATAAACCATAATTCAGGATGTATACGACTGTTATACTAATAAAAATAACAAAACTAATTTTTTATTCTATTACGATGTATAAATAGCATAAAACGACAATAACAAGTTCAACTTTTTATTACTTATCATTTAACTTGAATAAAATACATGTATTTACAATGGTAAAATACATTTATCATGCGTTGCATTATAAAATTCTACATTTAACTTAAAATGTCTATATTCGAAATTGTCACAGTTATTTACAAAACCCACCTTACTTTCTTCTTTATTTTAAGTTCTAGTCCATATGTTTAAATTAATTATGCAGTCTTAAGTTTAAAATAATAAGATAAATGTAATTAAGTGATATTTATTAGTTTGGTCATTAATGACAATATGAAAATTTCAATAATATACGTCATATCCATAACAATAAAATAGTATGGTGCTAAGGGCACCCCAATATGTTCTTCCTAATACCACAATTAAAAAAACAAAACTCGATAAATTTTGTATGCTTTCTAATACGACATTACCTTTCCATTCTAATCTCTCACTCAATCATTATTTGTCAAACTAATCATGTACTAAGCTAATCTAAATACCCTAATATTTTTTAATCGCTGTCTTTTTCGCATCTCTCGCGGGAAAATTCAAATTCATACGGTAATCTTTTAATTTTTTGGTGATCTGAAAACCATAATCTCTCACTTCCTCTTCTGGTTTGCTTAATTCAGACCTTATTCACAGCTTTTGTATGATGCTGCGCCGAATTCGTTGATCGGTTATAAATCTAGGGTTTAGCTCGTTGATCGGTTTTACAAATGAGGATGAACGAATATCGAGCGAAATAGAAATATGGTAAAATAGTGTGGTAGCTCCTATTTTTTAAGTGTGTGGTATTAAGAAGAGTGTAATATCAATTCTTGTGGTATTTTTTAGTCGCGGTATTAGGAAGAACATATTGGGGTGCCCTTAGCACCACACATAAAATATGATAAAATTTCACTTTCATTAAACTAAAATACATAAGTCACACGAAATACAGTATAACATAAACAATAAGGATCTTTTATTAAACACACTCTTTCAATTTCAAAATAGAGAGATGTTCTTTTAAAAACATATTTCAAAACGCTATTACTTCTATTTTAGCCAACCTATGAATAATTGCGGTCAAAATTGAAATTATTTTCTCTTTGCAAAAAACAAAACAAAATAGCAAAAAATATATCAGAAAAGGTATCAATGATTTCATCACGCATTACAAAATCATGTTTTTTACAGCTAAAACCTTAATTTTCAATTCCTACAACCTCTTACCGAACTATCTCAATTCTCTTCTAATATTTTATATGTGACTTCATATATTAGAGCTAATCAAGAACTTTAAAATATAGTTAAACATGGTAAAGTATTAGTTGTTGATGTGTCAAATAAATCGCAAAAATATGAAAATCACACTGTTTGCACAATATTCTTATTAACAAAAAGGGTATAAAATTCATTTGGATGTACAAATATATCAGTTACATAACATGATTATATGCGTATGCGATGACTGCAAATTTAATTTATAATTTATATTTGATGCATTACATTGGAAAAAAAAAATTAACTGTAATGCCTATATTCTAAAAAAATTATCGTTGCTTACAAAACTCATCTCAATCTCATACAGTTCCGTAAATTCACATCAGTATATTTTTAATTAACTATGTGACCATAGTTTTAATTTTGGGTACTTTTGCGCCACATCCCTAGTAAAGTTTGAAATACACGCCACGTCCCTCCCATGTTTTGTCTTCAAACCCGGTCCCTATTTTTTCCTTCTGCCTCCTTCATTTTGTGCCAGAAAAAAATGCGGCACTGAGTAAAAAAAAAAATAAAAAAAATAATAATATGAAATCTGGAAATTATCCCAGAAGTCCACGCCAATTTAAAAAAAAAAAATTGCATACATGTATGCAACTATTGCCAATGTATGCAACTATTGCATAAAGGAAATTCAGCTAACATTTTGCCTGCAGATATGTTGCACACATGTGTGCATGTTTTCTGTTTTACTTGCACACTTGAATGCAAATAAAAACGAACTGAGTTGCACTATTATGAATTATTGTACATTTTTATGCTAGAATTATGCAATAATTGCACTGAAATATGCAAGTAAATCAACACAGATGCAAAAAGTGGAATACATGCACATATGTATGCAATAAAATTCAAAGATGTGCATAATATTATGCATTTAACTGCACTTTTCGCTATTTTCTACTGTTTTCTTGTTTTTTCCGTGTTATTTGGTATTTTGACTGAATTTTTTGTCGAATGCTTAATTTATTTTAATATTAGTTTTCATATTTTTTTAATTTATTTTAATATAAACAAAAAGATTTTTCTAGTTTGTCTCTTTAGCATTTTTTTTTGAAATTCATTAATATATGTTTTAAATAATAATAAAAATGTATTAATTTTATCGTATATTTAGAGTAATTTGACATAGGGGTTGCTATCTAGACACAAATTGAGAGACATAATCTTGATCATTGAATTATTTTATCCGTATATGAAGTGATAAATTCAAGGGTAATCCAGTGATGTAGATTGATTATATCACCAATTAAGTCAAAATTTTATATTCAAATAAATTTTCCCTTTTGATATGGTTTAGCTTCTAAGTATGAATATTTGATCAAGACTTTATATGAAATGGTTTCTTGGATATAAGTAATGATTCTCGAAATTTCATCTATTCAACTTATCGTTAAATTAGATTTGTAAGGTATGCGCTTATCAAACAAATCATACCAAATAAAAAAAAATTAACATAAAATATGAAAGGTATCTTAGAGCTGCTGGTGCTAATTTCTGTCAGTTTAGCATCATTTGACTTCAGCATGGCATCTTCATTGAATGTTACATCTCTACTTATGATCATCTTCTTTTCAACAAGATTCCATAGTTTGAACCCTTTTACTCCACTCTTCATGCCAACAAAAATTGACTCAACAGCACGTGCACCAAGCTTATTTTCCTTCACATGATACCAAGCAGGACAGCCAAATACATGAATCATATCATAGTCGTAAGCAGACTTACCATACCATACTTCCATATGTGTTTTCCCTTTCAATACAGATGAAGGCAATCGATTCATAAGAAAACATGCATACGTAACAGCTTCAGCGCAGAATGCTTTGCTCAAACCAGAATTTGATAACATACATCGTACTCTCTCTAACAATGTACAATTCATTCTTTCTGCAACTCCGTTCTGCTGTGGTGTTTCTCTAATAGTAAAATGCCTTTTGATTCCCTCATCTTGACATACTTTATGAAATGGATCACTCGTATACTCTCTACCGTTGTCTGAACGAAGCACTTTAATTTTTCTTCGAGTTTGAGTCTCAACTGCTTTCTTCCATTTCACAAATATTTCTAAAACGTCACTCTTCTGTCTCATAACATACACCTATACATGCCTAGAAAAGTCATCAATAAAAGACACAAACCAATGCTTACCTCCCAAAGATGCATTTTTGGAAGGACCCCATACATACGAGTGTACATAATCCAAAACACCACTAGATTTATGCATTCCTTTGCTAAAATGAGATCTAGTCTTCTTACCTTTCACACAATGTTCACAAAAGTCTATTTACTAGCGCAACCCCTTTCAACAAATTTTGTTGTACCAAAGCGTTCAAAGATTTTTCACCTGGATGTGCAAGTCTTATGTGCCATAGCATGGCAGTTTCTTTAGCTGCAACTTCACCTTGTTCAGCTGCAGCTACATCACCAGTCACCGTACTACCATTCAAGTAATATAAATTATGACGACGTGTACCTTTCATGACAACCATAGCTCCAGAGATCACCTTCATAACACCGTTTCAACCATCATATCTAAGCCCCTTGGATTCAAGCATTCCTAAAGAAATCAAATTCTTTTTCATACTTTACATACACCTCACATTTTTCATGTCTCTAATCATTCCATCATGCAACCTTAGCCGAATACTTCCAATCCCTACAATGCTACAAGAATGATGATTTTCCATCAATACTTCGCGATCAAATTTTGTAAAGCTTGATAACCATTCTCTATCTGGAGTCACATAAAAAGTAGCTCCCGAGTCTAGTACCCACTCATCATCTTTTGCTAAAAGAATTGAAGGCACTGTGATTAAGGAAAAATCCGATTCAGCCCCTACATCTTTGTGGGACTTCACAGCATTTGCTGCACTTTTCTTTTTCTTATCTCGCTCCTTCACTCTGGGACAATCTTTAGCCCAATGGCCTTTCTCATGACACCAAGCACATTCAACTTTAGCTAACCGCCTTTTTACCTTTGAGTTTCCTCTACTTTTATCACGATGTCGACCAACATTTTTCTTGAGGTCATTTTTTATGCCTCTCACTACTAGAGTATCACCACTATCTTCTTTAGAGATACCATCTCTATGCATCTTACGAAATTCTTCACTGCATAATGCTGTGACAACTTCATCATAAGTAAGCTTGTCTTTGCCATGAATTAATGACTTAATTACGGGCTCATATTTCTCTGAAAGAGAATTCACCAAACATATAGCCTTTTCTTCATCTAGAATGGTCTCATCATAGGTGATCAGCTCGGTTAAAAGCTTATTGAAGGAATCTATGTGCTCTTTCAAAGTTGCATCCTTCTTCATGTTGAACCGGTACAAATTTCTCTTTAAATGAATTCGGTTTGCCACATATTTCACAAGTATTTAGCTTCCATCTTCTCCCACAACACTTTTGGCGAGCTTTCATGTTGGTAGTTTACTGTAATATGAGTTTCTAGACATCCCCTGATTGCGGCCAAACAAAGTCGATGATTCTTTTCCCACTGTTTGTCTGACCAGTCATCAGGCTTTCTATGTTCCCAAACATGCTTCTATATTCAAATCCTCAAGCGCATCAGAAACATCAGTTCTCCACAAACCAAAATTATTGGTACCATTAAACTTATCTACCTCTAGCCTTGCTCTATGATAAACTTTTCTCTCCTCTTTTGGTGCTTGAACAGTTTCAGATTGACTAGAGTCGCCCATATTCACAACATAAGCAAGATCTGACCTATCATAAATTTCTTCAAATACCTTGTGTGCACTCAACAAAACTTAAAAGAAAATCCAGAACCTGAAATCTGGAGCTATGATACCAATTGATGATCTGAGCTTCTATACACAGCGGAATTAAGTATACTTGGTAGTATCTATATTGTAACTATAAAGTAACAAAACAAAACTGAAAATGAGAGCACACAAGATTTAACGAGGTTCGGCAAATAGCCTACGTCCTCGGGCAAGAGAGAGTGAATATTATTTACCATGATGGAGAAACAAAAGAGAGATACATATAAAGCTTACTCAAAGTCTCTCATGGTTGCTAAAACCCTCACACTGTTTTCTCTCGGTTGCTCACTCACACTCTTTCGATATGAAAAACATAAGACATATATTTGGCTTACTTGGGATTAACTAGTATTCGGTCCACATAAGAAACATTTCACCAAAAAAAATATATTCAGCCGCATATTGAATTCACCAAACAAATAAAACTGACCAATTTTCTGCAAAAACCTCTTTTCATGGCGGACGCTTTCAATCCCGCGACTACCTAGATCTGCGTGTTTCTTGCGCCTCCGCCTCTTTTTCCTTTCTTGTCCTGATCGCCTTTCTGCTCCACATCGATGGCCAAGAATAAGAAATCAAAGGCTCTTTTCTCTTCCTCAATGACTACCAGATCTGGTAGTCTCGCTCAAGCTCTCAATTCCCAATCAGATTCCGAAATTGATCCCATCATTGTAACTGAAGTTGCTCCTCCAAGACCAGTGTACACGCTACCTCCTTCCCATCCTATGAATGCTCTGCTTGATGAGATAGCCTCCCCTAGACCTTCGATAACAGTTCAAACTCCTATCTTTGGTAAGTCTCCGTTAACATCTTTGATTGCACAAGCAAATACTTCTTGGCCCTTGCCTGGCGACAATTTTAACTGGGTCTATTGTACGACCGGTGGAAACTGTATTTGGGGTATCGGATGTTATTGATAATGCTAGTTTGTTGGGGACTGATTGTAATGTGGGTGGTTCAGTGTTCGTTGATGACGTTGGATTGATTGACAGCATGTCAACAAACTTTGTAACTCATGTTAATCTGCAGCGCACGTCAACTTGTTAGAATTTGATATAGAGAGGAGGAGACAGATTAAACATAGAATAATTGAATGACTACATTTTTATTGCTTCATTTTTCTATTTTCAACTTAATTACAAATGAGAGAGTACAACCCTTTTATAACATAGCCAAGTATCTAGAGTCTTCTTATTCTAGAGTTTTCTTTTATTCTCTAATTTCTACTTTCCTCAACAAATCAATTCTACAATTGATAAATCTAAAATTTATTACCATATATTTTAACCTTTCCTTAATATAATAATTAACTTTATTATATAGTGTTTTCTATTAAAATCAAATTTATTTGTTTCCTTAAAACCAAGTTTATTTCCAACATTCTCCCATAAATTTGGTTTTATTACTCAAGCAGATTCCTTGATTATCTTCTTCTCTTTGATTTGTGATGCACTTCTCATTACCTTCAATTGTTGAAGCAGTCTCTTCAACTCTCTCTTTGAATATTGAAGCACTTCCCTCCATGCTGCACTTCTCACCCACAACTCTAAAATAATTTTTCTTCCACGCCCACTTGTGTCATGTTCTCTTGCTCTTCTTCTTTGATGCTTCAGTATCAATGTCTTCTACAATGTCATCTTCGATCTTCTTGTCGGTCTTCTTCTTCCTCTTAATCTCTCTCTCTCTCTCTTTTTTTGTGGGAAATCTCTCTATCCTCTCTCATCAACCTAGCTTTGATACCATGTTGGAATTTGATATAGAGAGAAGGAGAGAGATTAAACATAGAATAATTGAATGACTACATTTTTATTGCTTCATTTTTCTTTTTTCAACTTGATTACAAATGAGAGAGTACAACCCTTTTATAACATAGCCAAGTATCTAGAGTCTTCTTATTCTAGAGTTTTCTTTTATTATCTAATTTCTACTTTCCTCAACAAATCAATTCCAAAATTCTCCATTTGATAAATCTAAAATTTCTTACCATATATTTTAACCTTTCCTTAATACAGTAATTAACTTTATTCCATAGTGTTTCCTACTAAAACCAAATTTATTTGTTTCCTTAAAACCAAGTTTATTTCCAACACTGTTTGTGTTAATGCCCCCAATGCAACAACCTCCTTGAAATGGAATTCTCTCTTTGTTTCATTACCCAACATTGTTGGTGATTATGTGCTTGTCGAGTTCAACATTCCTGAAACTATTTTTGGTTTCATTCCTCCCCCCTGAGTTACACTCTGAAGCTGCTGCATTTTGGAAAGATCAGATTGTGGGTTTCTTCCTTGATTCTAAAATGCCAACTTTCAATTTGTTAATTGCTTGCAGGAATTCATGGCGTATTCGTGCAAATTTGAGTTTAACACATGTTGACAGTTTATTCTACTTTAAATTTTCCTCTCCTGAGGAAAGGCTGAGAGTCCTTGAATCAACTCCTTCTATCATTCGAGGTAAGCCTTTCATTGTTACCTCCTGGTGTCCGTCTGTTGATAGAGTCAGGGAGCAAGTGTTGTCTATCCCAGTTTGGGCCGAGTTTACCCGCGTTCCCTCTATCCTTCAGCCCCTTTTAGGTCTTAATTGGTTGGCATGCCACATTGGGAAACTTAAATGCTTCGACGCCAATACTGTATCTAGGAAGAATCTTTCATATGTTAGGGCTTTAATTGAGGTTAAGCCTGATAAACCTCTACCTACTTAGATTAAAGTCTACATTAATAATCGTGAGTTCCTTGTGGAAGTGAGATACAAATGGTAACCAGATATATGCATAACCTGTAAGTCTTTTGGTCATTACTCTGATTCTTGTCCTTCTGCTGCTAGTGATCCTCCCCTGCATAAGATTCCACTGCCTCGCCCTCCTGTTAGGAAGTGGATACCTAAAGTGAAGCAAGTAATGCCGGACATTGTTTCTACTGATGATGAGGATATTGTTAGCAATCTCAATATTGGTTAACAGAGAATAAATGTGCATTTGAGGATGTTAGCGATCTCAGTTTTAATGAAATAAGTTCTATTCTTAACAATATTTTCCAGTTACATTTTATATCTTATTTAAAAATTACGGAGAAGTTTACAGTTAATAAATTGCAACATGTTCGTTTTTTTTTCTTATTTGACCGTCTAATATGATTTCAGTATCGTACATCTCAGTTACTTCATAGTGCTTCTCTACGACTCAACAAACATATGAAAACACTTAGAGGTTTCGGTGCATGGAACAAGTGTTTGAACCATCTACTAACGCTAGCCGAGTCACATATGGAATCAGTCATTCTTTCTAGATTCGTTGAGGCTGTCAAGAGGTGAGGTATCTGAGCTTGCAACTTCAATATTGGCTATACGTACCACCCAAAATAAAATTGTTATATTTCTATAATATTATTTGTTTAGTTTCACTTCATACAATAATGAATTAATTCATTATCATACATTCCTACAGCCGTTGCAATGTGGTTACTGAGCTGTACAGAGCTAAGCGACTTAGTCACAGGGTCTTAGGCTAGCACCGTCCAAGGAATAGGAAACCTAGTTATGCGGACTACTTTCATGACCAATGGCATGAGGAGGTCAATACTCAAAACACAAGGTATTTTAGGTTAGACAAAAGTCAGAGAACTTTAGTTGCAATATTTTTTTTTCCTTTTATAAGTTGTTGAACTCAATGTGAATCTAAATAAATTATTTTGTTATGATAGTAGTGATTATTCTCAATATAAGGCATGATAGTAGTATAAAAAGAGAAAATATTAAAAGCCAATGTTATGCAGTTTGATTCCGTGTTTAATGAAGTTTTCACTTGGTAAATGTAACATGTTTTCTTTGGAAAATAAATAAAATCGTAATTTATTGTAAACTGTTGTAACTGTATTGAATATATCTAAAATAGAAAATTCAAAAATTTAATACAATTTTTATGAAGCTCCTAAAACTGCGCAATTACAGCCTTCCTCGATTTTCCATTAATTGGATCATATAATATATATTGCAATAAATATATAAAATAATCCTTCCAGGATGGAAAATATGGGAACAAGATATTGTAGTTTTTTCGTATCTAGGATAATCCATATCAACTTTTAACATGCTATTGCTGTTTGGCCGAATTTATGCACCGTAATGGACATTTTCTCACACTGTGATTACTTTCCATGTTCAATTTTAAACACTTGCTAATATTTATGTGTTAACACTGCATTTACTGTTTATCTTTTATATGGAAATATTAACTATGATAAGAAATTCCTATTATCATATTTAGGAAATCATATATTTGTCAAAAATTATAGGAATTTTAGAATATTTAGGAAATTCCTATTATCATATTTAGGAAATCATATATTTGTCAAAAATTATAGGAATTTTAGCATTCATGCTAATAGATTACTGATTTAGCATGAATACTTGGGTCACTTAATTGGACTAGTCATTAATGTACAACATCTTATTTTACCTAACTTTTATTGTTGTTGCTATAATTTATCCTCTTGTTTCAAAATATTTCTAGATTAAGTTTTAATTGCACAGTATGCATGATTTCTATCATAATAAAAAAACTCAAAAGGTTGTTCGTCCTCTTAATTCCAATTTTGTATAACGACTCATGCTCCATCGACAATAACTTAAGAGATCTGATAGTTGAAATTCTAAATAATATAAATAATCTATCATTAAATTAAGTAAATATAGGCACAAAACTTCAAATTGACGAAAATAAACTCTGTTTAGGCCCAATTGTTCGAAATTTCAAATGGGTGGCTGTTTGAAAATCGAACTATTTACCATGTTTGAAAATCTTTATTGTAGGAATTTGCAAACAAAAAAAATAATCTCTCTTATTGTTTTATTTGCTTTTGATTGCATTTTTTATTTTATTTTATTCCATGACTATTTTTTCAACCTTTAAATTAAGAAAATGATTCACTTTTATAAACATATTACTAGCATTAGGAAACTTAATATGCAGTTGAGTACCTTCAACAAATTGTAGAATTAATTGCATGTTTCTTCCCAAAAAGAAGTCAATTTCTGTAAATTACTCATTGTATTTCTAGTCATATATATTAGATTGACTATTCAAATGTGAATTATTAATATTAATAATGTATATTATATTGACTCTTTTTTAACAAAATGGTAAACATCGGAGGTGGTTGCTTGATTTAGGCCGGTTAGGCAGAGGTAAATGGAAAGTAGAAAGCAGCAGTATTTTGATGAGTATGGTATTGTGAGAAGAAACCGTTTACTACTGATCTGGAAGGGACTGGTCGGTGGATGCTTTAGGTGCATGCTGGGGTCTGGTGAGGTATGAGTGGTCTGCATCAGAAATACATCAGAAATAGTATGCACAATTTGTCACTAAATAATTTTTATAGAAGCAAATACATCAGAAATACGAATTCACAGCTCATGTTACAATTTTCACTACTTGTTGTATGAGGGATCTACATCTTTATTAACTAATTATCTTTTGCCATATCCACAAATTGATCTGCCAAAAATTAATCTGTAATTTTTTTTAAAAGGCTTGCACGTAAATACCCTTTTTTTACACATGTAAAATTGTAGCTTTTGGTCGAGCTCATGCAGTATGATAAACATGTTAACAATGATATGATTTTACAGGAACTGAAATGTGCAGAGCTTAAAAAAACTTGGATGAGAAAAGTGAACATACAAGAATTGCTTTTGATCAAACTGAACATTCTGTTACAATGATAAGTTCGTTCTTCAAATTGGGAGTCTACCTTGCTTACGAATTTATTTCTGATTTTAGTGATCTTTAAGTTGACATAATTCGAACGATAAAAGTAGTCAACATGCTGTATTATCTTCTCATGCAATCCACATGCAAGTTCACAATCAAATGACATATTTTGTTGTACACAAAATCATTCATCACATGCTAGCCATATCAGAGTGACAACTTTTGTCCAAAACCCTTTTTTCAGCATAAGGTTTAGTGCTAAGCACATATTTTGAGGGTATCCTCTATAATTGCACGTAGTTTGGAAAGAACGAGCAAGAGGTCACAGCCATGCCAGGTAGCATATAGTTTGTCTACGTCAGTTGTAAAGATGTCTTACTATATTAATATCTTACCATTACAAGGAACTACAAGAATATAAGAGCGTTTAAGACTATAAAGTTTCCGAACTCAAGAGCTCATATTATTTATGCTGGAAAAAAAAAAAAACCGGTTATGACAGGTAGCATAAGGTCTTGGACTATAAGGTTTCAGCATATGGTAGCGTGATGGTTATGTAATTCTGAAAATGCATGGTTATATTATTTATGTTCTACTGCTTGGCTGTTGATCAGTTGGAGGTCTGACGATGGCTCCCATTTTTTGTTGCCTATCATGTTACCTTGTGAGCTTTCAAAGTAATTTCCTTTCTGGTCTGCTTTGTTTGCAAGTTGCAGATATGATGGTCTTTTGAGGTTGTTAGTTGCGTGATTGGTTTAGTACTAGTGCTTGTTGCTAACCACGTTTCGGTGCATTTGTATGACAGGTGGTGTATGATGATGATGTTGGGATTGCTACAAGTTGGAAGGAAGAATGCTTGCATTAATGTATTTTGTATCGACGTTAATAGATCATTGTTATTAGGTTGTACCATTTTGGTTAACTACGATTCGTTGTATGAATGGTTACTTTTAGTCGCAAATATTTGTCTGGAAAACTATGTACGAATTATTATGGATATATACATTGTGGTTTAGCTTTTGACTCCATTTTATTACGTACATTATACTATCGTAATTGTGGTATTTTGAAATTTATAATATATTATTAGATCTGTAATTTATAAGCTTGATTTTATATGACAATCTGAAATGATAAATAGTTATACCATTTTAATCATGTTATGAAAAAAAATTGTTTTTCAAGCTTTCATATACTATAGGGCCATGCTGTCGCTATGAACAGTTCTCATAGCAAGCAAACGATACTATAGAAGGTAGTCACGAACTATTATATAGTGTTTTTTGATGCTATAAAAACTAACATGTCAACATGTTATTGCATTTAAATGATGTCATAAATGTTAGCAACATCGTTCCATATACATGTTTTATAGCAAGTGATGAAATGCTATAGAAGGTATTTGTATTGATACCTAGCTTCTAAGATAGCAACAAACATGCTATAAAATAATGTTTTCCATAGCATTTCACTAACGCTATTGTATATTTCCGACCTATTATAGCTTGTTGATATATAGCGTTTATAAAATCGCTACGATTTTATTTTATTGCGGATATTAAATGCTATTAAAGTGCATATTTGTTGTAGTGCTACGGAATAGTTTTTTTAATTCAAATACAGTTGGTTTAGCAATGTTCCCGGTTCTGGAATTAAGGTGCACAAAGTTCATAAATTTATTGAAATAAAGCATACCTCACATTACTATAAGTATGATCCTTTCGTGTTAGCTAAGTAAGCATTACAATTTTATTTCCTCTATTTCTATCCTTAAAAAAGGATAAAGTAGATTAGTGGGATATTTATAAAATAAAGGCAAGATTACGTTTGATAAAAATATATTCCGGATGAAGCAGCATATCAAGCGGATCTTGAGCCAAATACTAGAATAATAATAACTGATGACATTGAGCTAGATTTACGCCGAATAGCAGAGACAGTTCCAAAGAATGCAGGGTAAGTATTGAATTTATTTCAATTATATTATTTAAAATATATTAAATATCCACATCAACATTTGTACAGGGAGTTCGAGGTAGAGCCTTCGAACTTTATTCCACAAGTATCGAAGCAAGTAGAGAAGGGTCGGATGACAGGTTGTCGGTCTCATTAGGAAAACATCTCTTCCCATGTGGAAAAACGATATATGAGATGATTTGATGGTAAGTATAATTTTATATCTCAATCGAAAATAATATATTGTAAATACTCCAAATAAGTTTAAATACACAGATTGTTGCACGTATGGAGCCATTGGATTTGGTTGTCTTAAGGAATCACTGAAACCAAAAGATGCAAAAAAATTATAGGTAGACTCTTTGAGGCCAAAAATGCTGGAAAAAAAAAACCCAATTAGATTAGCGATGATGTTTAGTTTGGATTTCTTGAACAATGGAAAACCAGACCATTCCTGTTTTACTTCGTGTTTTATTTGTTTTTTCCCATAACTGTTTATTTTGTGCAACGACCCGGGGGATTCGACGCCTAAATTCCAACAATAATACACAAATCTGTATTACTTGCCAGAACTCAAGTATCGAAACACCAGATAGTTAATGAAAGAAAATAGAGGGTGAGATAAGAAAGAAATGAATATTAGAATAGAAGAAGAAGAAAAATACAACAACATCAGAGTCTCACATCGCAGCGGAACAAAATATAATGGAAACAAAACTTTATTGAGAGCTTTAAAATAAAACTTAAAATCATCAGAGTACATCAACACATCTGGACAGTTATAATACTCTGTCCTTATATACAACACACAGCGAAATAAATACTAGATATCATACGTCTGAGCTCCACAGCTTGTCTCCGGACTTCACAACATCCGTAACCTGAACCTGAAAACCCGGTCTAACCCGAGCATTTACAAACGTTGGATCAGTCAGGTGAACCAGAGTGAGAAAACTCACTAAGTTTAAAAAATCACCCAACTTGATTTTAAAGTCAAATCATTTCTTTTTAAAATCATATCTTATTCTGATAGTATAATATGTCTAATCAAAAACTGTGGGCTCTTATATAATATACCGGATTCAACATATATAATATACAATCAAAAACTGTGGGCTCTTATTGGAGTTTGGATTTCCAACTGGCAAGGTATGGGACCACCTTCCGATAGTGTATCTCTAGAGAGGAATACACTGGATTCAACATGAACATCTTGCAACCCAGGCTAAACATGACCGACCACTCATTTCTCTTGAGTGTGCCGAATGTATATCACCAACGGTTGGGCTCAAACCACCGTTTCCTGAAAAGGGACAACATCGAAATAGATTAAAGAATGAAATGGATTTGCTCTAGATAGGTGATTATACACCCTACTTGGGTGCGACCCACTTAGCCATGCGACCTACCCGATTTTATACCATTTCCCAGTTGTAGAGGCTTGAGGTTTAACACTACCTTTAGAACATCACATCACCAACACTTTGAATACCACATCGTCAGATCCATCAAATCACTAATTGATGTCCACAAATATACCCTGGGTGTTTACGCTGAAAAAAGTTTCCTTCTCTGCCAACATACTTGGTATATTTGTAAAAATCAACGTACGCGACTCTTAAGAAATACTCTGTCAGACATTCGTCCATACAAGTCATCCAGGAACAGGATGAACCGAAGCTACCCTCCTACAACATCCTAGGTTTCACCCTATATATCAGTAGCGAGTAGTCCTTGCAAATCCATATATTTCAACCATGACAACACCCCAGTATATCTCTGGGTCGAATCAGAGATTTTAAGTGGTTCTTCCATTTTATGAAGATCTATGGTCTTCAAATGCTCCATGAAAGGACCCAAACTTCCCCGTAAAGGAAAGCCCGGATTGAGTTGAGAACACGACAAATCAGAACGCAAACAGAAGAACATTTCATTGCTTAATACAACAATTTACATCAGAGTACAAGAATATAACAAAGTATGAATAAATAATATACATTTGATAAATATTAGAGATTTAAATTACATTTAAATACATAGCAGCTGAAAAATAATACATAACACAACTGAAAGAGATGAACGGATACAGAGCGTTCTGAATATAGCTCTAGCTGTAAACCAGGATCCTGTGAATATAAATCTGCAAAACCAAAACTCCTAGCTACCCGTGTGGAAAATAGGGGCACCCAGAGTTTAGATTAAAACAATAAACTCCAGGTCAGTCATGTGACTGGTGTGAGAACTAAAACAGTTATTAAATTTTAGTTTAAAAATAAATCAAGGGACCACGCCGTATAACACGGAATGGGTTTCCTCCCAAGAATACCAGTGCATAAAACAAACAGCACAATGCTTTTTGGAAAAATGAAGCTATTATAAGACCCAGGTCCCATCACACAATGCAACGCAAGCCGGAGGATAGGGTTTTCCCTTATAATAGCCAAACATGCTTGGTACGTTTAAAAACAAATCATTTGGTACTATTATAAGTGTATAGTGTATAAAACAACTTCAAATATAAATGTATCAATCATAGTCGGCATGGGTACCATATATCATGTCACCATACTAGGCTCTACAATCAAAACCGAAATGTCACGTATTGGAAATTGGATTTCCGTCATGAGTTGAGGCAAGGGATATACTCCTCGCCGGCTTCGAGACACTCTAGCAAATGCCTCAGGGTCACACACAGCGATCCCTTGGATCCTGCGGGGCCGGTCCACACATAGCGGATTGGCAATACCTGAACACACGTTTGCCAGTCCTATCAGACCTATATCCATTGGCTCCGTAGTAACCGATATATCCGAGGCGCCTCGCATTCCAACAACCACATAGATAAAAATATAAAAATGACTGGGCTTGCAAAACCCTGACACCACCCATAGCTAGAAAGAAACGTCATGCACTCCCTACATTCCATTATCCCATTTTTGACTCATACCGAGGTGTGAGGCTCGCGAATTAACACTATACACAAAGTTATGCCACACAGGCCGTGCTTTGATCATCAACCTCAAGACTCTGCTTTTCCACAGGAGCCTTGATCATTTGCATCTCAGCATGCCACACAGGCAATTCATGCCATGCGGCTGATGTCTATCAATAAAAAACCTATGAGCTCGTACGTCTCGGAGAAGGGTGTTGAGCAAGAGAATAAATTCTCCGCCACCAAACAGATATATATGTAATAGAGACCAATCAACATGAAATATAATCCAATGTCAGACGCACAGTCCATTTACAAGTTCGTTCTGGGTCTGAACGAAACCGGATGCACCTTATTCCTCGTCCCATATGTCCAATACAGGAGAGAGGTCCTTGCATATCCGGTTGATCTCCAAGTACGTCTGGACGATCACCACTTATTACTTTGTCTTGGGTGTACAGCCCAATCAAGACATCAGTAATCATCCAAACGATGTGAAGACCTCCGGTCTTCAACCACTGTCTTCATCGTCGACTTATCGTCGAATCAGTTATTCAGAATGAGTATAAACCCGGCCTTTCCGAATAACTCGCGTATATAATAAACAAGTGCTACACAAACACAACATACGCCGCATTCCAATTCAGAATATTCTTTTATTCAAATATTCTTTTCAAGAATTAAACCAAATTAAGGTTTTCCAAACTAGTCGGGATTAGAGACCTTACCGAAGTAATCATTTATTATATTTCCCAATCCCAACCTATTCATCCCATGGAGAAAAACTGGTTATACTCCATCTCTAACACCACAGTGTTATCAGTAAATTTTATTACCATTTCTCGTTCAAATCTAATTAAAGATTTAACTATTGCTTGTAGCAAAACTGGTGATGCTCATTCTCGATTATTTCAATCTAATTAACGTTTCATTAAAACTTCACTTAGTTTTAATCTTCCCAAAAATTAATATTAATGATTATTCGAATCTAGGAAATAAATCTTGTCTTTAACTGGGTTAAAGAATCTATGTCATTTAAAACACAGTTCACGATAAACCCAAAATCACCTTCCATTAGTTATGGAATCTTCACGGAAAAACAAATCAATATATAATCGATATCAATTTCTGTATCCGACTGATAATATAAATGGAATAACGGCAAAGCCTTTTAAATTCCATATATAGTAACAGTCTTCCTCCACAGAAGCTCATTTCGATTGTTACCAAATCGAATTCCATTCCATTCCAATTAAATATTAATTAATTGGAAAACTTTGGAAAAATTTACATTAAATCTTAATAATAAGATTTATAAATTCCAAATCACATTTCATTGTAAATCGGGTTAAAGAACGAATGTCACTAAAACACAGTTCATAATAAACCCAATTCCCATTCCATTTTCAGTTCCAGTTAAATGTTAATTAATTGGTAATTCTTCTTTAAGTCTTAATTAAAAGATTTATTCTTTTCACACGGGGTTTAAGAACAGTGTTATTTAAGACACCATTCACGACAAACCCAAAATCCAATTCTTTTATTCAATTCCAATTAAATATTAATTAATTGGAAAACTTCTCTAAATCTTACTTAAAAGATTTATTCTTTTCTAAACTGGGTTTAAGAACAGTGTCATTTAAACACAGTTCACGAAAAACCCAAAATCCAATTTGATATCAAATACAAGGCTCTAAATAGAAATTATATCGGCTTATATTCAATATCAAATTCTGAAGCCAACGGATATCATATTGGAAATAACGATATCTGTATCTTCCAAATTTCCATAACAATATCCGTATAATTACGGAATCCAATACTGAAATATTCCGAAGATTATTTCTATTCTAATCCATTCCAATTCATACATTGGAATATTCTAGTTATATTAAAACCATTTCAATCCAATTTATTTATTTAAAAATATTGGATTATCCTTTCTAGTTAATAACTAGTTCATTTCGATAAAAATATATTTTTATCTTCTCAAATATGGAATTTTTCATCTCAATTATTTCCAAATCATTTATTATGATTTTACACAAATTATTAATATTTTTAATAATTTTATCAAGGCCCGTACAGTCGATTTCCATAAACGGTCATCGAACTGCACTTACAGCGACCTTTTCCAAATTTGATTTGGACATAATTCCAAATCCAACCGTTAGATTTCAAATCTCTTATATTCGTTGGAAAGTTCTTTTTGATGTGAACCCAACGGTTCCGGTTTTAGGAGAATCCGACGGTCGGATCTCCCGTAATGTCAATTCGAAGTCAATGGTCGAAATTCGCGAACTGTCGCTGCATGGCGCGTTCTATTCAGGCCATTTAATATATATAATATATATTATATATATTTCATCGATTTCCATTTAAAACGTATTTTATAAATCATTTTAAATTCATTTTAAAAACGATTCCAACTTCATTTTCAATTTTAAACTAAAATTGAATATTTCATATCATTAATATATAAATGATAATATTTTCAAAATATCAGATTTTGAAATCATTTCCTTTTCAATATTCATTATAAAAATGAATAAAATCAATATAAATATCGTTCGCGTCAAAATGGCGCATATCTAATCAACACGGCTTTGTACACTTCAATATTTTCGTGTTCATCCAAAATCGGACATCAAAATCATAATTTGATCTTCTACCGAATATTATTTTAAAATATTCGTTATTTTATTTTATTCAACACATGAATATTTATAATGTTTTATACATTCAATAAAAATGATATTTTTATCGTTCAAACATTTTATTCAACACATGAATATTTGTATTCCTTTTCTGAATATTATTTTAAAATATTCTTTATTTTCCAAATTGGAATGAGACCGAATCAATTACCATATAATGTTAATTATATGGATTCCATACAACAAATGTATATAATTACAATGATAAACAATCATCCATCATCCAGAGTGCATTACTCAACTGCATAAGCATTAAATATAAATAATTAACGCTTACAACAGCCTATCAACCAATCGATTGACATACCACTAATTATTGGGATCAGTGTATGTCAAATATTATCCTAATACCCGTGTGGGGTTTCCAAACAACAAATACTGAATATTATTTGTGCCGTTGGGCGATGTGTAAAATATCTGTCCCAATCAATATCAGTCAAATGGGTGTACATAAATAAATCGTCCGATTTGTAAATGAACATTTATTTCAACGCATCACTATTTTATATAATCCATATATCCAATAAAAATGATATTTTTATTGTTCAAATATTTTATTCAACACATGAATATTTTTATTTTCCATTTCACATCACAATCAATTTCCACAACACAATACAATCAAACAAGTCGTCCATGGTCTGTGGACGACGGTGTCAGGAGCTACTAAGCCCCGTCTGCAACCTAGTATATATTTAACTAGAAAACAAGATTAGAGTGAGAAGTTATGACCTTTGGTTTCCACTCCGTCAGTCTTTAATTGACGGTTCTGGTACCGTTTGGATTTAAACTTGCTCCAAATTCAAACAAGCTCCAATTTGGACCCGGTCAGTTTTGTTATAGAGCTCTCGACTCCACGGTCGCAATGGATCCTGTTTCATACGATTTGGAGTTCATGTAAAAAAGATATTAATATACGAACATGAAATATTATATAAATAATAAGATCACTATTCACCTTCTTCTCCAAACGACACCCTCAACTTAAAATGCTCGCCACGGCCAAACCGTAAGTCGGAATTGCACGAAACCAGCGCCATTCTCTCCATCTTCTCTCCCTCTTTCCACGCTGGGGGGGTCTCCCCTCTAGTTCGCTATGTGGGCCCCACGATCTGCAGTTGAACGGAAAACTGCAGTTTCCGTTCATCTTAGTGTTGCGGCCGCCTCGGTGCTACAAATGCCCCCAATTTTTACCAGTAGCTTGGCCTCAACCTCCCGGACAATTTTCTCTTCAGTCGCTTTGCCAGAAAATGCACGAATCGACGTGAAATTGCTAATCTTTGCGACTGTCCCGTTTTCAATACCTCTCCAATAAAATTGACATTCCGGCCAACTTCAGCCATCTGGGACCATGGCACCCACGCCAAACCTTCTTATGTTTCCACTCTACCATCCCTCCAAACCGCTCGATCTAATTCTCTATGTGGGGCCTGCAGCAACCAAAATACGAAAACCGACCTACTGCACTTCAAGCTCAATTCTGACCAAACCACTAGTCCAATCACCACCAAATTTTCACAGTAGCTATTACTCATCATGCTCTACAATCTCACAAAATTTCATGGCCTAACTCTTTAAGGTTTAGGAGATGTAAATTATTTAGTTTCAGGGGCTTTTTTGCAAAATTTCGGAAAAGAGAAAGTGAGAGGGCTGCTGCCAATTTTTAGAGGGAGAAGAGAAGTGAGGGTTTATGGAGGAAAAGATGTTATATGGTGGTGGTTTATGATTTTTTTTTTATTTCTCTAGTTAGCGCTCTCCTCGTTCGACGTTTATTGATGACATGATCACACACGAACTCCGTTGGCGATGAAAATTGACATGCTGCTATGTCTTGACGATACGGTCCCAACAAAACTGGTTTCGTCGAATTCCGAGTCTGATTTCTCAGAAAGCTCTGTTTCTGTCTTAAATGGCTGACCGATTCACAATTTATTGTGCACGACCACATACTAGCTCCAAAAATTACAGAAAAATAAATTTTGCTATGTTTTTCTAATACGATTTCAAAAAAACTAATTTCAATGAATTTGGAGACCGTTTAAAAAATGGCCTTTTTAACTGGTCGATATAATTCAAATTTAAATTGAAAACACATTTAAATTTACTGCGCTCACATATTAATTCCAAAAATTACGAAAATTGGAATCTAGCAATAATTTGATATTCCGGATCCAACAAAAGTGGTTTCATCGAAAACGAAGGTCGTTTGCAAAATGGCTATTTTTAAGGGTTATATATATATATTTAAAAAATATATAAATTCTATAGCGACTTTACTGAATTTTAAACTGGACATAACTTTCAATTTATATTATGAAATCTCAATTTCTTACATTCGTTAGAAAGATATTATTAATCAGACTCAAATATTTCTTGTTTCGTCCAATTCTGACTTATATTGAATTCTGTATATTCATTTGAAATTAGAAATCAAAATTTCAAACTGCCACGCCATTTCAGGCTCGTTATATATTTAAAATAAATTTATATGGTCTAACTTCGATTAAAATAATTTTTTTAGTCATTATTATTTAAGATAAATTATTTTAAATATTCAAAATCCATTAAAATATCTAAAATAAAAAAAATTAATTGGTTTTGATTTTCCGGGTTGTTACACTCCATCTCGATCAGCATTCGATATTTTCCACAATTTCATATTTGCTAGTCGGAATGGTATTCGAATATAAATTCGATTCTGGTCTTTTCGTACCAACAATCGTATTGGCCAGATTTGATAGTCAGTTATTTAACTATCAAATAAACAAACATTCAATCATAAAATAAAAATATATTTACTGGTTCAGTACTCAGCATCACTATGGTACTTTAATTAAAAATATTCGTTTAATAAATATCAAAATCTTTTAATAATTCAAATATAGCTTTTCAGTTCTTATTTTAATATAAGAGTATCCTCAAAGCAATTTTATCTTAACACTTAACAATATCCAATTAACTATCATTTCGTCACATTATTCATTATCTAAAACTGGGAAATTAGTTTAGCTTATTATTCGTAATATAATCATTACGAAAATCTCTTTTGTTTCGTTACTTGAAAACAATAATCGTCATTTAACTTATTCCAAAACTTATCTCCTTACTTCGAAAATATCGTTATATTTTCACCAATCTCCTTTTATTTCCTTTACATTGGAAATATTACTTTATATTTTCAAATCTTTTCCTTTTCGTTACTTTGGAAATCCCATTATATATATTCTTCAACCTTCTATTTCCTTTTTACCTTGGAAATATCTATTTATTTCTAATCTATGTATTTCTGTACTTTAACCCTCATTAGTTCCTGACCGTAAATTGGTAAGAGAATAATGTAACACCCCGTAATTTTATAACATTAAAATTCACAAATTTAAGTATACTTAATTTTTAGAAAAGAATTAAGTGAAATGGGTTGCGCTATTATGTTCGTTTCAAAATTTTTGGTCAAGATAGACATTTGATTTCCACAAAATGGATACCTTATGAAGATGTTATTAAGCCTTGAAGTTTGTATGCATATGAGAGAAATATATATATAGATATATATATAAAAAATTAAATAAATAAATATGCAAAAAAAGTTCAAAACAGCGAATTGGGAGGGGGAATAACCGAACCGGCCCATTTTTGAGGTCGACCCGAGCCCCGCTGAGTCGATTAGGGGTTGATTCAGGGTGTTTGGCTGTCAACCCATGGGGCGATTCGCTCAAAGACAGATATGGCATCTGATTGGTTCTCATGGTTCAGGGTTAATCCAATGGTCCTAAATAACTTCCTACACCTATATATACACCCTAAGACCTAACCCTAATTCATAAATATTATCTATGACACCATTATGCTGTCAAACTCTTTCTTAAACCCTAGCCGCCGCCTCTAAATCAAATCTCAATTATTCAACTTCAACTCAAATTAAAGATTAGATCTTCTACAACAATTCAAGAAGATAAATCAACAACACCGCAACGTTTCTACACCAATTTCAGTGCATAATTCTATTCTTTAACCACGAAAGGTGAGTACGATGATTTTCACAATATAATGGGATTAAAAGTAACATGATGAAGTTGTAAAGAGGATTCATATGTATGTATGTAATTTAAATCTCATCCAAGTCTTCACCTTTTTGATTCATGTCATCATATGCCTATGTTTCTATGTAAAGTTCATACCTTTATCAGTTTATTCATGTTGAATCTATCATTATGCCTCTATGCCAGTTTATATGCCCCTTTATTTCATGATGTTGTGTTAATTCCAATTTTCTGTGATTTGATTCTCTCTTCTTATCCCTATTCCTTTTATTTTTGGATCTAGGCTACCTTCGAGCCTATGTTAAAAATACGTGTGAATGCGAATACGTGGGAACGAGGGGAATATGTGAAATATGGAAAATTGGATATTATTGGACATTTTGGATAATTGGATAATATGTGAAATTGACATATTTGTGTATGAATTACATGGAATTGATGAAATTGCCTATAATTGTGAATTTGTAATTGAGGCTAATTAATATGTAATTAGTGACAATTTGGAATAGGTAATGTTACAAACACGATTATATGTTTAATTGGATATACATGACATGAAAATTGGGTATGGGTGAAATACGATTATTAATAAACCTTTGACACGAGGTTAGGCGCAATTGTGGCGTAAGACTGCCCGGAACCGCCCGACAAATCCAGCTTCCACAATTCGACGTCTAATGTGAGAGGTCAAAGGAATGAATTGTAGGCGCAACGGTTAATGACACGAGGTTAGACCCGGTTTGTGGCGTAAGACTGCCCGGAACCGCCCGACAAATCCAGCGGCCACAAAGCGTTCGGTCTAATGTGGGAGGTCATGCACCGTTCGTCAAAAGGAATGAACTAAGGAATACTAACCATAATAAGACATGGGTATGGTTAGAGGGTTAAATGGGGAGACATGTAAATTATGACATGTAAATATGGACTTAACCGGTATAAGATAAGACATGTAAATTATGACATGTAAGTATGGACTTAACCATAGCATGTGTAAGACATGGACATTTAAATTAAAATGGTTAAGTGGGAGAAAAACCTAGTGGGGACCAAGCATAGGTGGGAGGCTTGTGTCGGATGGGGGACCCGTTTCAACCAGTAACCCGTTTGAGTATCTAATTGGGCCCAGTACAAGGCCGGGGTTGGGGCATGCTTACTGGACTTGAATATAAGAGGTCAAAACGTGAATAGCAGTGGCAACGCAAGTCCAACGGGTTCATGTGCGTGCATGGGTCCGGGCTGGTAGGTAAGACATTGTTGCATCGTGTAGGTATGACCATGCATTTTATGTTGGTATCGGGGTTGCCACTTTGGGGAGTGATACACTCCACTGTGGGGCCAGCACGGGTGCCTACGGGGTTTAGGGAGCCGATCGAATGGGTAGGATAATGGTACCTTAGCGGTGGTAGGAGCAAGCCAGCACCTACGATAGCAGCTAGGTACAAGTAACCACCAAGTATGTCATGTGGGTACAGTTAGTGGGAAGGGATCAACCTTTAGTAAATAGAGACTAGTAGATGTGCGGTGTAATTAAGTAATGTGGTGTAACTTAGCAAAAGTGCAGTGTAACGAAATACATGTTGGTTGAGTTGGATAGTCCTTTGGGTGCTAGTCTGATGTTGACTTCGGTCTTCGGGGTTAGTACTTGGAGGGTTGTTCGCTTAGCCAAGGTGTAGGATTGTCTTAGTACTTAGGAACGGAATCATCTTGTCCATCCTTTTTATCTACCTTATCTATGTTACAGCCATATCATGATGCCTATTTATGTCTTGATCATTTAACTTACCTATTATTTGTTAAAATTACTGGACACCAGACTTTATGTCTGACCCGTTTTGTTTCTAGCTCTTTTCTTTCCTTCCCCCCCTCAGGTTTGCAAGGAGGGAATACTACAGCTTAGTGCCGATTTCTTTTAGTTGCTTGAAAAGAGTAGATGTATCGCTTTGGACTCTCTCATCTTTATGGCTTTTCTTATGCTCAGTGGGGATTTATGCATTTATGTTATTTAAGTATTTGCTTCTTATGTACTTGAAGTTTTTGGAAAAGACAATTGATCCTGTTGTAATGGTTTTGGAGACTACTTATGTAATCTTTTTTTGAAGTTATGATGCTATAAAATAAGTTTTATCTTCCGCTGTGTTTTATTTATTTACTCTTGTAATTTATCTGTTCTATGCTACTATAACGCTTCATGACATTAATGCATTCCCATTGTGAGTGACATTAACGTCCATGGGGTGTTACACGTGGTATCCGAGCTAAGGTTACAAGAACAGATAAAAAGTTTTGAAAAGTGTTTTCAAAAGTATTATTTTCCTAGAAAGTATTTTCAAAAACTTGTTTAAAAGAAGTTATTTTCAAAGAAAGTTTACTTTAAGGAGCATAATCCCCGCAAGCCATACATCTCTCTTTCGCTTCCCTTATTTTGAAACTCTTTCATTTTCTTTTCAACATGTCTGGAGCATCTGAGATACCAGAGGGTGTTCATGTACTCGGTTGGTTTCGTCAATATCTCGAGGCTAGGGCCGCTGCCGTGGGCCCGACCGACGTTCCTCCTCCTCCTCCCCCAGCTCCAGTCATTCCTCCACGTGGAGATGCTTTCTCTAAGATATGTAATGACTTTCGTTCGATGGGTGGAAAACCTTTTAGTAGGTCCGAAACATTCGTTGAAGCTAGAAAATGGTTGAAAGAAGTAGAGGATCTTTTTGGTATCTTTGAGGTGGATGATAGGAGGAAAGTCCAATTGGCTGCTTGGTTGATGAAGGATGAGGCTTCGTATTGGTGGGAGGTCACTAATGGAGAGCGTCTAGTTGAGACATGGGCGGACTTCAGGCATAGGTTCGAAGCAAAATTTCTCTCACGAGCAGAAGAGAACTTATACATGGAAAGGTTCTTGGCGTTGAAGCAAGGAAATCTATCAGTAAAAGAGTACGTCAACAAGTTCAATCAGTTGGTGAGGTTTGTCTTAGACATGGTTAACACACCCGAAAAGAAGGCCCTGAGATTTGTTAAAGGCTTGAATGAGCCGCTACACGGGCTGGCTATGACCCACATTCCCATGGGGGCCACCTTTGAGAAGCTGGTTGACATGGCGCTTACGCATGAAGAGGAGAAAGGCGCTAATGCCAATAAGTCACCGGAGAAGAAAGGGAATCAAAAGAAAGCCCAACAACAAAAGAAGGGTGGCAAAGAGAAGAGGAAGTGTCATAATTGTGGGATACCCAGTCATCTAAAGAAGGACTGTAGGAAGAAGAAGAAGTTCGCTTGTTATCATTGTGGTGATGCGGGTCATGGAGTGAAGGACTGTCCTAAGAAGCAAGGGCAGAGGGCAGGGTATACTTCGGGAGGGCAAGTTCATGCTCTCATGGCTCCGGGACAAGGGGAAGGTAGAAATTTTTTTGGCGAAAGTTTGATTTTCTTGTTTGATCATCCTGTCCGTACTTTATTCGATTCTGGCGCATCACATTCGTTTATCTCTACATCATTAGTTGAAACACTACACTTAAATACTAGTCTCGTTGTGGATCCCATTGTAGTCTCAAATCCTATTGGTGGGTCGGCTCGTTTATCCATGGTTTGTAGGGATTTGAGATTGTCTATCTTAGGCGTTGGTTTTGAATGTATTTCTTTTGTGCTTGGTTTCATGGGCTATGGGTTGATTCTAGGGATGGATTAGCTAGCCAGACATGGTGCCATCCTAGATTGTGAACGAAGGGTAGTAAAATTTTTGACTCGTAGTGGAAAGACCCTTGATATTTCTTGTGACCCTAGAGGATCGGTGATGCTTAGTTATCTTGAGTCACTTGACACATCCAATGATTATTTACATTCTGTTCGTATAGTCCGTGAATATGTTGATGTCTTCGATGAGGTGAGGGGTCTACCCCCAAAACGTGAGATAGACATTCTTATTTATCTTGTAGACAATGCAAAACCCGTATCTCTGCCAGTACGCCACATGGCTCCTCGTGAGAGGAGGGAACTCAATAAGTAAGTAGGGAAGTTGCTTGAGAAGGGGTTCATAAGACGTAGTATATCAGAGTGGGGTGCCCCAGTAGTTTTTGCCACGAAGGCGGATGAGTCCCTTAGACTGTGCGTGAACTATAGAGAACTTAATAAGCTTACAAAGAAGAATAAGCACCCACTGCCGAGGATTGACGATTTATTCGATCAGTTAGTTGGCGTATCAGTATTTTTGCAGTTGGACTTAGCCACTGGTTTCCATCAGTTGAGAGTGGCTGAGAATAGCATAGACAAGACTGCCTTTTGGACTCCGGACTATTTCTATGAGTGGTTGGTAATGCCTTTCGGTTTGACAAACGCCCCCACATACTTTGTTGACTTGATGAGTAGGGTATTTAGGGAGTTCCTTAACAAATTTGTGGTGGTCTTTGTGGATGACATCTTAATCTTTTCTAAGAATGGAGAAGAGCATGCCCTACATCTTAGGGAAGTGTTGGAGACCCTTCGAGCACATAGCCTTAAAGCTAAATTTTCTAAATGTCACTTTTGGAGGAAGGAAGTGCGATTCTTAGGGCACATGGTTTCCAAGGAAGGGATAGCTGTGGATCCCGCGAAGGTAGTGGCCATCCAAGATTGGAAGGTCCCTAAAAATGCTACCGAGGTGAGGAGTTTCTTGGGGTTGGTTGGCTACTATAGGAAGTTTATCAAGGAATTCACAAAGATATCAGCCCCATTGACACGCTTGACGAAGAAGAACCTAGTTTTCACATGGGACGTAGATTGTGATGATGCGTTCCAACGTTTAAAGAGAGCTTTGACCACAGCCCCAATCTTAGTGTTTCCAGATGGGAGTAAGCCATTTACCGTTTATACCGATGCTTGTGGGACAGGACTAGGCGTAGTCTTAATGCAAGAGGGGAGGGTAATAGCCTATGGTGGAAGGCAGTTGAGAGTGCATGAGAGGAATTTCCCTACACATGACCTAGAGTTGGCCGCTATCGTTTTTGCGCTTAAGTCTTGGCGACATTATCTTCTTGGCGAAAAGTTCGAATTGTACACGGATCGTAAATCTCTAAAATACCTGTTTTCTCAAAAAGACTTGAACTTAAGGCAGCAAAGGTGGATGGAGTTCTTGGCGTCCTACGATTTCGAGATAGCGTATACCCCTGGCAAGGGTAACGTTGTGGCGGATGCCTTGAGTAGGAAAAGGTTGAGCTTGAGTCCTTTGTTTGTTGAGCGGCGAAGTTTAGAGTTCATCTCCACTTTTGATTTTAGACCATTCATTGATTATGTACCCGGTTTGCTAGCAATCTTAGAGGTCAGACCTACGCTTTTGGGATGGATTGGTGAGGCACAGCAAGATGACCCACAGTTGGTTGAGTTAGTAGAGAAGCTCATAAGGGGGGAGTCATCGAGCCATCTTAGTAGGTATGCTCTAGATGATAAGGGTTGGTTGCGTAGGGATGGTAGACTTTGTGTACCGTGGGACGAGAGCTTGAGGAAGGCTATTCTTGATGACGCACATCGTTCAAAGATGACCATTCATCCCGGCGGGGACAAGATGTATAATGACATGAAGCGAGTTTTCTTTTGGGCCGGTATGAAGAGGGATGTGGCCGAGTATGTCGCTAGATGCTTGGTGTGCCAACAAGTAAAAGCAGAGCAAAAGAAACCCGGTGGGTTGCTTCACCCATTGTAGGTTCCACAGTGGAAGTGGGATAGTGTCTCGATGGATTTTGTTGATGGGTTGCCGAGATCGAGGAAGGGTAATACGGGGATTTGGGTTGTGGTAGACAGACTTACTAAGAGCGCCCATTTCATTCCCGTGAAGAGTAAGAGGACCGCTCCATGGTTTGCTTCCGTATACGTTCTAGAGATAGTTCATTTGCATGGTGTTCCTTCTAGCATAGTAAGCGACCGAGATCCTATCTTTACTAGCGAGTTTTGGAAGAGTTTGCAAGAGGCGGTAGGGACTCAATTATGTTTGAGTACTGCATATCATCCTCAAACAGACGGCCAGACTGAGAGTGTGAATCGCATTCTAGAGGACCTTTTGAGGTTATGTGTCTTAGACTTCGGAGGTACATGGGAGGAGCATCTTCCTTTAGTGGAGTTCGCGTATAATAATAACTTTCAGTCTATTATTGGCATGGCACCTTTCGAGGCTCTTTATAGAAGGCCTTGTCGTTCACCTACATGTTGGTGGGAATCTACGGATAAGATCTTGCTTGGGCCCGATATGATTGGAGACACTTCGGAAAAGATCGATTTGATTCGAAGGAGGATGAAGACGGCGCAAGATAGGCAGAAATCTTATGCGGACAAGAGGAGGACAGATCTTGAGTTTGATATTGGGGACATGGTCTTTATCAAGGTGTCTCCATTACAGAATGTTGTTCGCTTTGGGTCCGTTGGGAAGTTAGCACCAAGGTTCGTAGGGTCGTTTCCTATTAAGGAGAGGATTGGACAGATGGCGTATAGAGTGGAGTTGCCCGAGAGACTTAGTGGTGTACACGGCGTATTCCATGTATCACATTTGAGGAAGTGCTTGCATGAGACCGTGGAAGTGGTAGAGCCGAGCTTGCTTAGAGATGTGGAGATAGAGCGTGATGCGACGATTCGACGAGCTCCTACATGCATTTTTGGGTCGGAGATTAAGAAGTTGAGGAATCGAGAGGTCAAGCTAGTCAAAGTGCAATGGGGAGATGATGAGAGCGACGCTACTTGGGAGACGGAAGAGAAGATGCGTTCATTGTACCCTTTTCTTTTCGAGGGTATGTCTTTTAATTTCTCCTTTATCGCTTAGCTTGTTCTTGTTCTATATTTAGCATGTCCTCTCGCTGGTATCTTTGACCTTTAGATAGGGTAGTACTATGGTTGAAACATGTGTTTGAGACATGTTATGTATGTATGGTGGATGCATGTGGATGCAAGTGTTTGCTAGCGGTTGCTCGTGGATGCATATACACACTCTTTAGGCAGTAGATCGGCTCAGTCACTTTCATATTGTATATTGCATATAAATGGATGTATTTAGTAAAATGAATGTACATTGAATGTGTGTATCATATGGATGTTGCATTTAAATGAATGGTTGTGCACACATGTAGTAATGATATGTATAGGGTTCTTTGCATACCTGATGGATACATGGCACTATCATTATTTGCATTAAGGAGGTCGACTGAATCAGTGGACCGCCTGATTTTGCATTAGTATATGGACATATACACACACTATGCATATGTACATGAAAAGTATTTGAAATCTTTTAAGGACAATGGATGCTTGTGGATGATGGTTGAGTAAATGGATGATTGGATAGTAGGATACATTCATCTTAACTTGGAGATTTCGGGGACGAAATCCTTTAAGGAGGAGAGAATGTAACACCCCGTAATTTTATAACATTAAAATTCACAAATTAAATTATACTTAATTTTTAGAAAAGAATTAAGTGAAATGGGTTGCGCTATTATGTTCGTTTCAAAATTTTGGGTCAAGATAGACATTTGGTTTGCACAAAACGGATACCTTATGAAGATGTTATTAAGCCTTGAAGTTTGTATGCATGTGAGAGAAATATATATAGATATATATAAAAAAATGCAAAAAAGTTCAAAACAGCGAATTGGGAGGGGGAATAACCGAACCGGCCCATTTTTGAGGTTGACCCGAGCTCCGCTGGGTCGACTAGGGGTTGATTCAGGGTGTTTGGCTGTCAACCCGTGGGCCGATTCGCTCAAAGGAAGATGTGGCATCTGATTGGTTCTCATGGTTCAGGGTTAATCTAATGGTCCTAAATAACTTCCTACACCTATATATAAACCCTAAGACCAAACCCTAATTCATAAATATTATCTATGACACCATTATGCTGTCAAACTCTCTCTTAAACCCTAGCAGCCGCCTCTAAATCAAATCTCAAGTATTCAACTTCAACTCAAATTAAAGATTAGAGCTTCTACAACAGTTCAAGAAGATAAATCAGCAACACCGCTACGTTTCTATACTAATTTCAGTGCGTAATTCTATTCTTTAACCACGAAAGGTGAGTACGGTGATTTTCACAATATAATGGGATTAAAAGCAACATGATGAAGTTGTAAAGAGGATTCATATGTATGTATGTAATTTAAATCTCATCCAAGTCTTCACCATTTTGATTCATGTCATCATATGCCTATGTTTCTATGTAAAGTTCATAACTTTATCAGTTTATTCATGCTGAATCTGTCATTATGCCTCTATGCCAGTTTATATGCCCCTTTATTTCATGATGTTGTGTTAATTCCAATTTTCTATGATTTGATTCTCTCTTCTTATCCCTATTCCTTTTATTTTTGGATCTAGGCTACCTTCGAGGCTATGTTAAAAATACGTGCGAATGCGAATACGTGGGAACGAGGGGAATATGTGAAATATGGAAAATTGGATATTATTGGACATTTTGGATAATTGGATAATATGTGAAATTGGCATATTTGGGTATGAATTACATGGAATTGATGAAATTGTCTACAATTGTGAATTTGTAATTGAGGCTAATTAATATGTAATTAGTGACAATTTGGAATAGGCAATATTATAAACATGATTATATGTTTAATTGGATATACATGACATGAAAATTGGGTATGGGTGAAATACGATTATTAATAAACCTTTGACACGAGGTTAGGCGCAATTGGGGCGTAAGACTGCCCGGAACCGCCTGGCAAATCCAGCTGCCACAACTGGACGTCTAATGTGAGAGGTCAAAGGAATGAATTGTAGATGCAACGGTTAATGACACGAGGTTAGACCCGGTTTGTGGCGTAAGATTGCCCGGAACCGCACGGCAAATCTAGCGGCCACAAAGCGTTCGGTCTAATGCAGGAGGTCATGCACCGTTCGTCATAAGGAATGAATTAAGGAGTACTAACCATAATAAGACATGGGTATGGTTAGAGGGTTAAGTGGGGTGACATGTAGATCATGACATGTAAATATGGACTTAACCGGTATAAGATAAGACATGTAAATTATAACATGTAAGTATGGACTTAACCATAGCATGTGTAAGACATGGACATTTAAATTAAAATGGTTAAGTGGGAGAAAAACCTAGTGGGGACCAAGCATAGGTGGGAGGCTTGTGTCAGATGGCGGACCTGTTTCAACCAGTAACTCGTTTGAGTATCTAATTGGGCCCGGTACAAGGCCGGGGTTGGGGCACGCTTACTGGACTTGAATGTAAGAGGTCAAAACGTGAATAGCGGTGGCAACGCGAGTTCAACGGGTTCATGTGCGTGCATGGGTCCAGGCTGGTAGGTAAGACGTTGTTGCATCGTGTAGGTATGGCCGTGCATTTTATATTGGTATCGGGGTTGCCACTTTGGGGAGTGATACACCCTACTTTGGGGCCAGCACGGGTGCCTACGGGGTTTAGGGAGCCGATCGAATGGGTAGGGTAAGGGTACCTTAGTCGTGGTAGGAGCAAGCCGGCACCTACGATAGCAGCTAGGTACAAGTAACTACCAAGTATGTCATGTGGGTACAGTTAGTGGGAAGGGATCAACCTTTAGTAAATAGAGACTAGTAGATATGCGGTGTAATTAAGTAATGTGGTGTAACTTAGGAAAAGTGCGGTGTAACGAAATACATGTTGGTTTAGTTGGATAGTCCTTTGGGTGCTAGTCTGATGTTGACTTCGGTCTTCGGGGTTAGTACTTGGAGGGTTGTTCGCTTAGCCAAGGTGTAAGATTGTCTTAGTACTTAGGAACGGAATCATCTTGTCCATCCTTTTTATCTATCTTATCTATGTTACAGCCATATCATGATGCCGATTTATGTCTTGATCATTTACCTTACCTATTATTTGTTAAAATTACTGGACTCGCTAGACTTTATGTCTGACCCGTTTTGTTTCCACCTCTTTTCTTTCCTTTCCCCCCTCAGGTTTGCAAGGAGGGAATACTACAACTTAGTGTCGATTTCTTTCAGTTGCTTGAAAAGAGTAGATGTATCGCTTTGGACTCTCTCATCTTTATGGCTTTGCTTATGCTCAGTGGGGATTTATGCATTTATGTTATTTAAGTATTTGCTTCTTTATGTACTTTGAAGTTTTTGGAAAAGACAATTGATCCTGTTGTAATGGTTTTGGAGACTACTTATGTAAGCTTGTTTTGAAGTTATGATGCTATGAAATAAGTTTTATCTTCCGCTGTGTTTTATTTATTTACTCTTGTAATTTATCTGTTCTATACTACTATAACGCTTCATGATATTAATGCATTCCCTTTGTGAGTGACATTAATGGCCATGGGGTGTTACAAAATAATTTCTTAAGTATCAACCCCGAAGATCGAAATCAACATCATATTAACACTCTGAAAATCACCCAACTCAACCAATCTCCAGTTAGGTTCCAATTCTTTAAATGATTATCTTAACTCCTCATCAACCCATTTTATTTCACTTAACCATTCAACTATTTTGCACTTTGAAAATCTCATTTCAATTCTATTCATTCCACTTAATCTCGTTATTAAGTATCACCCATTTAAAATCGCCATTTTAACCCCACATCTCTTTTATAATCTTATATAACAGTTTTAATATAAATCCTTTTTATATCTCGATTTCTATTTACTTAATCCAAATGTTACATAAACATTTCATTTAAGCTATCATTTCCACTTAAATCTCTTTATAACTTCATTTCCAAAAAAAAACTCGGGTTTAAATATATACTCGATTATAAACTCTTTTAATCATTTTAACTATATTTCATTATACTTTCGATTACTTAAATCATTTTCCTTTAAAAACTAATTCTTAAATTAAAAGAATAAATTTGCTTCAACATTAACTACTGTGAATTAATTAACTGCTTTATTTACTAAAATAAATAATAAATTTACTTTAAAAGTCTTATAAAAATTTAAACAACTCATCGTTACTATTCCATTTTATTAATTAAAAGTAAATCAATCAAATAACCAATTCCAAATAATATATTTGGATTAGTCAAACTCTACCGATGATTATCTCGTTAATCAATTCCAATTAATACTTCCTTTAAATTAATTAATAAAATAATTAATTTAAATATCCCCATTTAATTATTCCTTAGAACAATTAATCCAACCCTTAACTATTCAGTTAATTTCTACTTATCTTCTTATTAACATAAGAATTTGCATTATAAAACCATTTAATAATTACCTATACATAAAAAATAAATAATAAATATTTATTTCCTTTTTAATAAATTTCCATTCCAAAATAATAGATTTAAAAATCTATTTTCAGTTATAAAATAAATTTTATAACTTCATTTTAGTTGATTTACCTGACGGTAAATCCATATTTATAAACTAATTGATTTTCAAGCCATCTGATGCCATTTACCCAACCAATACCGCCCATTGGTTAAAAACACACAAACGTAGAATTCCAATCAACAACAAATCAATTTGTTTAATCCATATTGGTGAAACAGTTCATATAATTATAATATGAGAATAACAATAAATTTGAGGAATCCAGTTGGATTCCTCCAGCATGTTTTCCCTGCATCCAAATACGTTATCTCAATTAATATTATTCAACAGATGTAATATTTCTTAATAAATAAATAACAGTAATCTAAACATTTCATATTTTAATTTAATACGATTATATTATTATAAACGTAATCAACATGGTAAGTTACCTCGTTTGGAAGTAAATCGTTAAAATAACGATTTAATCTCGTTTGAAATAGACGAACCTTTATTTCAACCAATTCATTCAATATATCAATATTATTCAGCACACAGCAAACAATTATCAACCATAGCACACAAAACAAGCCCGACTTATATAGAGTATAAGTTGGTAAAAACTGAATGAGTTAAACTCGCTTTGGTTTGATTCGTTGAAACGATTCAGTTACAGTTAAATTAAACAGTTGTTTTATTTATCTGTAAATCCCAGTGGTCTCCTGCACGGTCCAAATCTGTTCCATGATGTTCTGTTCGTTACCACGATCCCGACGCAACTTGCTTCGTTCCATTCTGTTCTAGTAACAAAAATTTATTCAAGTTTTAGTTTACGATTATAATTAATATTATTAACCTTATATTAAACTAATTACTATTAAATATAATTAATAACTTTTCATTAACCTTAGACAACTAATTACTATTTAATATAATTAATCACCTTTTATTAACCTTAACTAACAAATTCACGTTTGAACCCTCAACTGATTACCAAGGACAGGAAAAAGAACGGTCTGATTCCAATAATTTGTTACTGTTGTCACGTTCGATTATAAACCTGAACTATATTTAACTATCATCAAACTAATTATTAAGTTAAGAATTTAATTACGTTTAATAAACTAATGGGTCCGATTATTACTTTGATTTGAGAAACCGTGGCACCCTTCTACCCTTTCGTGCCCAAATTTGTTTCTTTTGTACTTCATTCGAAAGCAAATAGCTGAATCCCCTTCTTCCCACAAAAACAGCATGGCCTTTCCACGTTGGGTTTAACTTCCCCAACTTTTATTTCTTCACGCATGTAAAATGCAACCAAAACTGCTCCTTCGTTCTGAATGTTTTCACCAGCTGCCAAGAGTTCCATGCTTCAAGACAAGGAGCAAGACTTTTTATTCATGCCATATTGTTGCCTCTCGTTCCCAAACCTGCTCTTCGATACACCCAGTAGCCAGTACACATAGTATTTTTCACGTTTAAACCAATACTACCCACTGCTCTTCATCGCGTTACCCATACTTTTCCACTTCTATTCCAAAATTTCAAACTTTTTTTCACTCAAAATGCCCAAACCCATTCCAAAACACTGCTGCGAAAATACAACTCTCCGCCTTCATCTAAACTTGCCTAGTTCCATCCCCAGCATGTCATCATTAATTCCCACTTCACAAATAAGCTCACTTCCATTTTTCCACGTCAGTCCCCAAAAGCATGGTTCCCCTTTAATTTGACTGTTACAATGTATTTACAGAAATGTGCTCGATTGTCTTTTTTTTGTAAAGCAACTTCTCTTCATGTGACCGAATTTTCTTCAGGTCATCCTATTGCCAAATCTTTTTTCTTCGTTTGGTTTAAAACTTCAGACTCCCCACTTCTTGTTTCTTTACTGTGTTTGAATCAAATAAAGGGCCAGATACTTCTTCTTGCTTTCGTCAAAACCTCTCCAGAACCCCATCGGATATCACCACCCCAAAGATAAAGCTTCCACGTACCGCCGCCCTGAAATGCTTCGAACTCGGTAGTAACGCACCGAATTTCGCTCGGTCCGAATCGATCACTAAACCGACCAAGACCATTCGAAGCCTGGATTGCGTTGAGAACACGACGCATCAGAACACAAACATGAGAACATTTCATTG
Organism: Allium sativum; assembly: GCA_030737875.1. Taxonomy (NCBI): domain Eukaryota; kingdom Viridiplantae; phylum Streptophyta; class Magnoliopsida; order Asparagales; family Amaryllidaceae; genus Allium; species Allium sativum. The sequence goes on from CM060909.1 coordinate 166,920,743, forward strand.
CTATTACAACAATTTAAGTCAGAGTACAAAATATCAGAGTTCAAATAATAATATACAATGGAAAATATCAGAGATTTAAATACATAGCAGCGGAAACAAAAATGTATAAATACAATGCATAGAGGAAATACATCAACTACCACAACTGAAAGAAATAAACGGATACAAGCATTCTGAATATAGCTCCAGCCGTAATCCAGGATCCTGTGAAAAGAAATATCTGCAAAAACCAAAACTACTAGCTGCCTGTGTGGAAAATTAGGGCACCCAGAGTTTAGGTGAAAACAATAAACTCCGAGTTAGTCATGGGACTGGTGTGAGAACTAAAAAATGTTACGACCCGGATTTTGGTCGATTTATTTTAAACACTTAATATTGTTTTAAGTGTTGGGTTGATAATATAAATAAATTTTTATATGGAATTTCTCGATCTAATAATCGATATAAGATTTAATTTCAAATATATTAAATTATCGTATTACGAAAACATGAATAATTGAATTCGAAGTTAAAAACTGAATCGAAAACAATTCAGATGATCAATATAAATTATATTTGATTATAAACTATAATAATAATAATTTATTATCAAGGAATTAATTGCTTTAAATTTAAAATATATTGATTTAAATTAATATCTTCTCCATACGATCGAATGAGGCTTCGAAGCATGTTCCAGTGTGTTCAGAATGGTGGTATACCCTAGGAATGCCGGTTTTTGTGTTCAAAAAGTAGTTTGCAATCACGAGGTATTTTAAATCAAACTGGTTCAAAGAAAAATAAAATAAATAAAAATAGAATTCCTTCTCTCCTAAGTTAAGGTACGCTGCAAGACTACATCGCTATTCCTAACCCTACATGTACCCGTTAAAATGTGACGTTGATTCTACATGAATTTCTTCCATCTATAAATCGCAATGACCTTTTGTTTTTTCCTCTCTTTGAGTTCAATCACAGGAAGAAAATTATAGTGACAACTTTGAATTATTTTCTCCCTTTAAAACTGCATTCACCTTCAGATTTCATTCTCCAACAAAAGCTTCAATTAAAAATGGTCTTCCCCAAATCAAATTATAATTCCGAGCTTTCTTTTTTTCTTTCTCTAAATTCAAAATCGAACGGGAGTTGTGAAATCAAATTTAAAATGGCTGAAGCCTTGCTCTCGAAATCGTACTCGTTCAAATTGAAAAGCAGATTCGAAAAAAAGAATGGATATTGCAAATTCAACTTGCGATGGGAAATTGTGGATTTTTGGATGCTCGACTTCGAACTGTAGAAACTCGCGATGTTTGGGAAGGTATCGTGACTTGTTCAACGAGACAACAAACGGAAATTCGGGTGGTGCGACACGAGTTCAGACCGACTTCGAGTGGCAAAGGAGACACTTAGGGTTCGAGCAATAATCCTGGAGCGTGATTTTCGGGGATGGCGAATTAGGATTAAGGCTCCACAACATCATATTGGGGGATCAACTGAGGGGAGGGCGACATCACTTTGGGATGGCCAGGGTGCAACGTTAAGAAAGAAAAAAAATATGGAAGAGTATCGGTGATAAGATGATTGGTAGTATGTTTGTTGTGAGAGAAGAAATCGATGATGGAGGTGGAAATCAGTTAATCTAAGGTAGCACAGGTAGCGTTGAACTTCACGGATGGTGGTTTGTAGCAGTAAATGGATTAAAGTATATTTTAGATTTTTAATTTTTGTTTTATATAAAAAATGGTTTATATAAATTAGTAACCAATCAAATGGTATAAGTACAAAACTAAGGAAAGGTTAGATTTTTATTTTTATCTTCCTCATTGAAATAAATAGTTAATGAGGTAATTTTTGATTTTTGAAGTTCGGTAATTATAAGGAGATTAGTTTATATAATTGGTAATTGATTAAATGTATAGGAATTTGTTTATATAATTGGTAATTTAGTTTATATAATTAGTTTATATAAAGGAAATTAGTTAGTAAAGAAACACAATTTGCAGACTAATCGTTGAGTAAGATTAAGGTTTAAATTGGAATTAATTTGCACGTGGGTAATTAATTAAATTAAATTAGTATAATTAGATAACTAAAATTTATTTATATTGTTTTACGTTGAAAAACAGACGGTTGAAGGAATCACTGTGAAATCTATATAATAGGCTTCGTTTGTTTCAGCGAAAATAAAACAACGTGAATAAACTCACTCTCTAGATTTTATTTAAATAATTTTTTTATGTTGTTCGTTGGTTGTTTGGTTGCATTGAAATGTTATTGTGGCTAATATAAATATATTAGTTATTTAGGCTTGGTGTTTGCGGCTATTATATATATATATTGTTGATAGGATATTTCCCGCAGTACCATTAGCGGATGCCCGCAGCATCATTAGCGGATGACCCTATGCGCCCCACGCTATGATAGTGGATGACCTTCTATACCGCGATATCCTGCCTCGAAGCAGGATGGGTATTATTTATGTTGGCTAACGTCTATGGATGCAAGGAAAGAGGTTGGAGGAATCCAACTGAATTCCTCAAAAATACTATTATTTGTTTGTTTTCATATATATTATCATATATGATGTGTTAGAAAACCTATGGTTGAAAATTAGATGTTTTTGATTGGTTAAGTATCACAAAGTCTAAATGTTGATTTATAAAAATATCTTGGAAGGAGATTTTGAGATTTTAACAGGAAAATCTATTTTTCTAAAATAGAATTTAAATTTCGAATGGGCTAAAAGATATTAACTTGTTTTGAATAAATAAAACAAGTATTGAATTTATAAACGATGGTTATAAATTAAATAATACAGTAAATTGAAGTAAATTTATAAACGGTGTTTATAAATAAAATGGAATGATTTTCATTGGATAATCAGGGAATTGAAGTGAATTTATAAACGGTTTTTATAAATAAAATGGAAAAATTATCATTTGGATAATTTGGGATGTCTAAATTCAAATGTGAATTTAAAAAGGAAAATTGAAATTAGTTCAAAGAGAAACGATAGATATATTCTAATACTCAGAACGTAAATTGAATTAAAATAAATCCTTATGAATTTATTATTTGAATTCCATTAGATCGAATTTATTTAAATGAAATATTTTTCAGAAAAGATATTGGAATCATATTAGATAGAATTAAAACTAAATGTGAAAATGAATTCCGTGTTATAATATAAGTTATAATAAATAGAATATTCCAAAATAAGATTTTGGTTTTGAAAGATATTTTGAAACGAAACTTGTTTTATTATATAAAACAAGGAAGTTGGATTTATAAACGATATTTATAAATCTAGTGGAAAAAATTATCATTAGATAATTTAGAGGTTTAAATTCAAGTATGGGTTTGAAAATAGAATTTGAAATCGTCTTGAAATGAGCATGACGAAATTTATTCCGGAATTTGGAATATAAACCGATTTGAGATAAATCTAAAGGATTTGTGATCAGAATTCGATTATATCGAATTTTATAAAACTTGAATTGAAAATTGGAATTGGAACTTACTATTAAAAATGGAGTTATGTTTAAATTGATAACTGAATAATGAAATAATAGACGATTAGAGATAATCAGAAATATTAAGTTAGATTTGGAAAAATTAAATTATATTTAAATATAAAAGAATGGAGTTGGAATTATTATTAAACGAACTTTAAAAGTTTATATTCAATTATAATTAAAAACGAACTCGCCGCGGAGCGATAATTCGTAAATTGGCGTTTTGAAATTCAATTTAGTATATAAAACTCAATTTAAGTCGGAATTACTTGAAACAAGAACCGTCAGGACCGATTTGATAATAGTTTCTTAATAGAAGAGAAAAAAACAAGATTTCGCCTTATAGATTTTAAGTTGTCTCAAAATCAAATTTCCAGAAAAATAGCACTATAATCGTTATTAAACCATAACGGTTTACTTAAATAAATAAAAGTATTTTAAGCAAATAAAATCTGAATTCCCATTAGAAAAACCCAGATTTGAGTTGTAAAATAAATACGAACTCAAGTTTTGTAAATGAAATGATTTTTTATCGAAACAAAAATCATATTTGTAAAGACCCGGAAAATTCGAACACTTAATCTTTGAATAACATAACAATTTGTAATATTGTTAAGTGTTATAAATATGATTTTATAACCTTGTTAAACATAATTTAATTAGTAATTTATAATCCTAGACTCGTTTTGGAAAAATGCTTTCAAAAATATATTTTTGGTAAAATATTGATAAAATGACCGAAAATCGTTTTATCAATAAATGGCTATTTTCTCAGTAAAAGTTGTTGAAAATTTTAGTGAATGTCTAATTAATCATTAGGGAAGTAGTTAGCTAATAAAAGTATTTTTCATATTTATGGTTAACTATATTGATGATGTCATCATTTTCAAAAATGAGCATTTAAGGAAAGTTTTTGTATTTTGGGTATTTAAATATTCAAATAAGTGTTTTATAATTTGAATATGCTTGTTTTAATTGTTTAAATAAGTTAATGAATTTATTTTCAAGTTTTGTTTACTTGAATAAATCATTTGATAAAGAACTAATAGTATGATCGAGATCCAACTTCCAGATTCACATCCTATTGTTGAATAGAAGTTGTTTCATACCGTTGCAACGTTGTTTGATATATGTGTATGTATGCACATACATGCATATACACATATATATGTAAGCATAATTAGTTACATCAAGGTTTAGGAAATATCCTAAGTATATGTATATAAGCTTCTTATATGTATACAAATGAATGCTTACTTTTTAAGCTTTGAAAAAGCAAACTTACCATCTCTTACACACCTTTCACTTCTCTTACACACCTTTCACTTCTTTCATGAGTGTGTTTAGGGTTTTAAGGGCATTTTGGTCTTTTCCCATCCACCTTCTTTTTCCTATATAAGGAGGGGTATACCTCCTTCTTTCTTACACAAAATTCCTAAGCAAAAGTGAAGCTTTTTAATGGCTTATCTTCATCTTCTTCCTCTTCCTTACTAACTTTCTAAAAGTATACTCAAACCAACTCCAAATCAAGCCAAACTTTGAATGAAGCCTTCTTACACCATTACAAGACCTTCTAGCAAGTTAGAGGTTGAAAAATCCAAGCCCATCTCAATTTAAATTTTGGCCGTGAGCTATAAGGAAGGAAGCAAGGAAAGGCAAGGAAAGGAAGGAAGTTGCAAGCTTGGATCTTTGTTCTTATTCTTGGATCTTATATTTGCTAAGGATTAAGGTGAGTTTACTCACTATTTAGGACAGCAAACATAAACCCTTTTGCATGTTTTTAACTATGCTTAAAGTTGCTTGAATGTTGGTAACTTATGTTAAAAATGCTGTCTTGATTCTTACTTTAAAAGTAAGCGACATATGTGATCCATGTTAATGGATTGGAATGGACTTGAATGGACTTGGAATTGGACTTGAATTGACTTGTATAACAAGTGGAATGGACTTGAAACAAAGCACATAAGGATTAGTAGGGAATTGACATATTGTGGACTTGAACTTGAAAGTGCACTTATAGCGATAGTCGCTATATATGCAGTTTGAATTGTTGTGTTTTCAACACTTTGTATGAAACTTTGCAATGACATCCTTAGTGATTTCTTATCATATTAAAATGGTTGTTTAACTTATATGTTAAATTGAAGTAAGTTTGAAAGTGTGTAAAGCTAGAATAGTCATATAGTGCACTTGCTAATTACTTGTTTATTGAATATCATGATTATTGTGCTTAATTCTAATAAGCCGACGAGTAGGCTTATCTATCTGTGAGTGTCAAGAATGGGGTGTCTAGGCAAGGGGTGATATGCAACCAGTGCTCTAACTTACCTGGCCTCACTCTTGACCGAGGGATAGTTAAGTTGATAATGTCGGAAACGAGTTAAGTACAAGAAGTGTGATTTCTGTAAGCATAAAATGGTTTTCGGTTTGTCGTGACAATGTGTTAATTACATTAGTCTTTAACCCTCTCAGATTATATTATGGAAGTAAATATAATTGAATCTTTAAACAAACATTTAAAGATAAATTATAAAGGATTGTTTTGGGTTTGTTGTAAACATTGTTTTAGCAACACTTGTTTTGAAACCCTTGGAATGTAGTTAAACTGGAATATACGGTTTAATGATTTTGAATATACTTAGATCTTTAATAATTGATTTTAAAGATAGAAACAAGTATAGGAATCTTTCAGAATAAAGATATTGAATAAGATGTTTAACTTATAAAAGAGAATAGGTTCTTTATTAAACAATGGTTTTAACCTCTTTGATTATATTTTAAGAAAAATCTTATAAATTGATTATGGTTATACTTATACCGGAGGGATAAGTATATGAATACGTTTTGTAGTATTGAAGTTATAGAAGGAATCTTAGAAGTGAATTATGGATATACTTATACCGGAGGGATAAGTATATGAATACGATTTTAAGTATTCAAGACTATAAAGGGATAGTGAATTAGTAGAATATATACATATACACCTTTTACATGTATAAGTTGAATATATACGCAAGTATATAAAGGAATATTAATCGAGTATGAGTTATTGATTAATAAGCAAAGTCTTGTTAGACAAATGAACTTTTATTAGATAAAAGAAGTTTACTAATAAAGGAATATTAATCGAGTATGAGTTATTGATTAATAAGGAAGTCTTGTTAGACAAATGAAGTTTTATTAGATAAAAGAAGTTTACTAATAAAGGAATATTAATCGAGTATGAGTTATTGATTAATAAGAATGTCTAGTTAGACAAATGAAGTTTTATTAGTTAAAAGAAGTTATACTAATAAAGGAATATTAATCGAGTATGAGTTATTGATTAATAAGCGAAGTCGTATTTGACAAATGAAGTTTTATTAGATAAAAGGAGTTTTACTAATAACAGAAGTTTTAATTAATGAAAGGTTAATTAAATGTGAATGGGATTAGAAGCCGTTTATATGAGTTAACCGTGATTCAACTGTTTATCATGCTATGTGACTTGATAGTGATTTGATTGTTTAACACGCTTTGTAACCTTGATAGTGCCTTGGATGTTTATTCAATTGTTATGGAAATTAAGCGAGGCTGTTTTCCATATACAATCGTCTATTGTGTGAATTGTAGTCAGTTAATTGACTATAGAAATTGACCTTAAATCTAGCGACTAGTTTTGAGGAGACCGGGATTGGTAAGTGTTCTACTTATCGAAATCCACTTCAAAACTAGTATACGGGTTCTATGTTTTGGAAGCGGCTGGGAAGTGAAGGCTATGTGGTGATTCGAGATCTATTGAGATGCTCGAACACATATAGTGATTCTAAGGTCTATGAAAGAATCTATGTGTGATTCCAAGATCTGTTGATGTATTGGAATCCATGTGTGATTCCGAGATCTGTGAAGAAATCTATGTGTGATTCCAAGATCTATTGAGCTGTGGGATTCCAACTGGGAATTCTTTTTCTGTTCGAGTGGTGAAGATTCATGTGAACGATGCTGAACGAAACCTCGACATCGGAAATGGCTAAAAACAGAGTAGGAGCACAATCTGGGGTTTTGCTAACCTACGGCAGGATATATTGACTCCATATCTAGTGTATGCTTATTATCGAATCGTTGCGGGAGCTCTTTGAAGTTGCGCGCGGGAGTTGGGTATATTTGGTTCCACGTGGTGCACTCCGGTGTTTTCGTGCGTGGGCCAGTTGTGTTTACCTTATGGTATATTTTATCTAGAGATATGCGACGCTCGGAGGTACTTTCTGACCCTTGTGCATGGAGTTCGGATCTATATTGAGAGATCTCCGATGGAAAATCCAATATGCGAACGTGCCTTATCGGTTTTGTTTGTACACTTAATAGTTTTTGAATGTAACCAATGTAACCATTCCTTCTATGTGAATTTATTTATATTCTACACCCTAGACATTATTTATAATACAACTATACTTCTCATAATAAATGGTTGGTTTCAATTGAGGGGAAAACCGGAGCGGTAATCTGCACAGTTCTCTCAGTGTTGTTACATGCAATATGTATCTTGAGTTTCTCATACCAGACTGATGTCTGACGCTTAGTTTCTGTTTTCCCTAAAACCCTCACGTACTCCTTCGAGTAGACTGAGTATAGCAGGTTTTACTTTGGATGCTTTGGAGCTTCTGGAAGAGAGTTGGAGTTCAACTTATCGTACTTTTTATATCCGCTGCATTATATGTTGTACATCAACAGTGATGAGGACATGTTGTTATGACTGTTCAAGTTGATGATAGGTTGGTCTTCTCTGATAGTTGTAAACATACAGTTTATTTTGTAAAGATCATTCTTTATATTATATGTTATCGTTCCGTTGTGAGATTCTGATATTGTGTCCTCTTCTTCCTTAGTCTATTTTCTTTTTATTTTATTTCACCCTAACTTTTCGTCTTTCCGACACTCGGGTGCTCGGCACGTGAATACCGTGGATGCATTAGTGTCGACATTCGAGGGTCGAAAAGTCAGGTCGTTACAATATTTTTAATTATTGAATAGAGTTAACTAATTTAAAGAATAATTAGTTAACGGAATTTTTGAATTGAAATCGGGTTTTGGATAAGTGAATTGGATTTGTGAATTTATATTCGAAATCGAATTTGGAACTTGAATTGAAAATGGAATTCGATTTGTTATAAGCAATTTAAAAATATATTTGAACGTGATATGTTCAAATAAAAAGTGAACTGGACAAAAGAGCTAATTAAAGAATAAATTAGGGAATTGAGTTAAAATGACCAGATTGAGTTGGTATAAATTAGAAATGGACGCATATGTGTTAAATGGATATGGAATGAAGAGAATGAAGATTAAAATTTAAGTGCATGACAAAAAGGTACATTTTTAAATTCCATATGAGGTTTTATGCGCCGAATCGGCAAGCCGCTTCGCTTTTTGATTTCCTTTTTGAATGGAAAGGACCTAGAGAGGAATTTTGTAGTTGTACCGAGTGACCCGTACAAAGGAGGTTATGGTGAAATTTTCCGAAAATTTAAGGAGTTAGAATATTTTTAAGAAAAATCAATAATTAGAAATCAATATACCGATATATATGGAATCCGATAAGGAAACAAACTCAAAATAGAATATTATAAACAAAAATGAAATCTATAAGTTAATCTGGTTAAAATAGAAAGAGAAACAACACATTTTAAAAATGAATAATTAGGTTAATGATGTTGATTATTCGAGATAAGTAGTCTTGTTCGTTTTGAAGTTAAGAATGTTATTCAGTCAAGGTCTGAGAGGTAATTATACCCCCAACTTGATTGATTTCATTATTAACAGATAAATAGGAAGATCTAGTCTCGAATATTAATGTGTAAAAAATTTAGTTGAATGTAATATTTTGGGTTGTTGTAACAATGTTTTACATAACATTCGTTTCAACCCAAGTAAATGAAAATTTGGAAATATAATAATAAATATTTTCTGAGTATAGGAATGAATGGTCGTGAAAGGAAGAAGTAATTGGAATATTTTCCAATTATAAATAGAAGATATTTTCTAAGTACTGAAAATAAAAGAAGGCGATATATGGAAATGTTTTCCAAATAACGTAAGAGGTCAAGATGATTGTTGAAATATTGGATTAACAAATATTGATAAGGAAATGGAGAAGTGATTTAATTAATGAAATATTAATTAAGGGCCCAGTGATTGTTTGATGTTATGGATGAATGTTTTTTGTTTTCTTTGATAGTTAAATAACCGACTATCGAAGTATTTTCCAATATCGTTGTCAATATGGAGAGACCGGGTGGATTATTATCCGAGAACCACTCTGTATTGGCAGTAGCGTTGCGAATCAGATTATATGAAGACGGAGTAAAGTGCAAGGGCTTTTTCTGTTAATCCTAGGTAGAAATTACCTAAGATGGATTAATGGAAATTGTGCCTTTGGTTTCGTTCAATCCCAGAACGAACGTGTATGGACGAATTTCTGACAGAGTATTTCCAATGATCGCATATGTTGATCTGTACAAATATACAGCTGATGGCGGAGAATTTATTCTCTTTGCATAATATCCAGAGTATCTTTGTGCAAATCAATTAGTGATTAACGGATCTGACAATGTGATATTCAAAGTGACTGTGCTATCTATGAAAGGCAAGTAATCGTAACCTCAAGCCTCGCAACCGAGAAATGGTATAAAATCGGGTAGGTCGCATGGCTATGTGGGTCACACCAAAGTAGGGTGTATTTTCACCTGATCTAGAGAAATTCCATTTGCTTCTTAAATATTTCGATGCTATCCCTTTCGGGAAACGGTTGCTGATCCTAACCGTTGGTGATAATACATTTGGTACTCTCAAACGAAGTGAGGGGCCGGTCATGTTTAGCCTGGGTTGCAAGATGTTCTTGTTGAACCCGGTGTATTCCTCTCTAGAGATACACTGTCGGAAGGTGGTCCCATACCTTGCCAGTTGGAATCCATTATCCGATAAGAGCCCGTGATTTTGATTGTATATTATATATGTAAAGCGTGAGATGCAAGCATTCTGCTAGATTGTTATTTACTTGTTTTAGACACTATTATAATATTAGAAAAATGTTTATTTCAAAGAATGTTTTGGGTTATCGTAAGGTAAAAAACATATGTGTGGATCGGTCTTACGATTTTCCTTTCTTTTAAAAGGATTTCTAAAAGTTAAACCAAGTGTTTGGAGTTTACTCATACCAGTCTCATGACTGACCCAGAGTTTATTTTGTTTTGTTTTACCCTAAAACTCTTGGGTGCCCAAATTTGTACGGCCAGTCAAGTAGTTCAGGTATTTACAGATATACTTGAAGGAGATTGGAGCAGGAGGCTTTAGTGTTAGTTATATAGCTATTATTATTTCCGCTGTGTTGTGTATGTGATGTACTCTGATGATGTATCTAAATGGTAATACGGTTTTGTATTTCAAAGGTTATGATATATATTATATTTTGTTCCGCTACGATTGTGAGATTTTGTGTTGTTATTTCTGATCTTCTTCTATTCCAATATTTCTTTTTTTCTATTTCTCATTCTCTAACTTCTTTCTATTAATGATTCGTATTTCTGTGCAATTTGGGTTGGATGTGTGGTGTATTTAGTCAACTCAGATAGTACGGAAATTATGGGCCGTTACAGTTGGTATCAGACCTTAGGTTAAGCGAATACCTAGGCTTTGGTGGTAGTTACTCATTAAAGATAGAGTCAGTAGTACCTTAGAATGAGTTGAGTGTATATATACGAAAGCGCGTATTTGTTAATTGATATAAAAATTATTTTTATATATTGTGTTGGCTAGTCTATTGTGTGGTTTATGAATTCTGATCAAATCGTGGGACGCCACAAAGTCGATAAGGATTTCTAAAACACTTGAACAGAAGATACGACATAACATGGTTTTAAAGTGGATAAATGAAATAATTTTACCCCAAATTTATATTTGATATAAAGGAATTTTTTTTTGAAATTATTGTTATATATGGATGTGTTGGTTGATAGTATTATAATCAAATGAGATTATAAGAAATGAAATGGTTATATATAACCAAATAAAGTTGTACAAGAATGATATATACAAATGAGATGAATTAAATTCAAACCAGAATTTGGAATTTAATCCTGGGAGGTTGCAATTTTTTTTTTCAAAGTATATTAAAATAATATAGTTTTATTTTGAAGGATTTAAAAAAAATCAGTTTGATGATTTTTGAAAGTGATTAAGCACTGAACTCACTTCAGTCGCTGGGAAATAACTCTGATGATGACGGCCGCATTATCAATGTTCATTTTCGAGTTTCTAAGTGATGGATTGCTACCTTAGAAAAGTTTTGGATGAAAATTTGTTTGAAAGAAAACAAGCTGATTTGAAAAATTCAAATATTTTGAATTTGAGATGGAAATAAATATATGTATATATTTATGTGATTTCAAAAGGATTTGAAATAAATAAAACCCAGGTATTTGAATTTTGGATTTTAAATTTAACTTAAGCAAGTTAAATGTATCGAAGTGAATAAATTGAATTAGAATCAATATGAATGCATATGAATGGAATATGAATTGGTTGCAAATATATTAATTGTAAATCATTCAGACTAATTGAATGTAAACATATATGGAGTGCCATATGAATGAAATCCAAATGTTTTGGTAGAATTAAATTTGTAGAACTATGAAATTGAGACGACCCGAACATCCCCGGTCTCCGAAGAGAAGAGAAAGAACAGATTGTCTAAGAATATGGCAAATCAGAACAAAAACAGAAGAACATTTCGTTGCTTATTACAACAATTCCATCAGAATACAAGAATATAACAGAGTATGAATAAATAATACACATCAGAAAATATCAGAGATTTAAATTTCATTTAAATACATAGCAGCGGAAAAATAATACAAAACACAACTGAAAGAGATACACGGATATAGAGCTTTCCGAATATCACTTCAGCTATAAACCAGGATCCTGTGAATAGAATATCTGCAAAACCCAACTACTAGCTGCCCGTGTGGAAAATATGGGCACCCAGAGTTTAGGTTAAAGCAATAAACTCCAGGTCGGTCATGTGACTGGTGTGAGAAATAAAACAGTTATTAATTTGATTTTAAAGTTCGGTAAATCAAGGGACCACGCCGTATAACACGGAACGGGTTTACCCCCAAGAATACCAGTGCATAAAACAAACAGCGCAATGCTAAATAAAGAACAATGAAGCTATTATAAGACTCAGGTCCCATCAGACATTGCAACTGTAACGACCTGAAAACCCGAACCAATTTGAAAATGTCATTTTGGCTAATTTAAAGAATTTTGAATATTTAAAGTGATTTACTTTAAATAATAACGACGGAAAAATTATTTTAATCGAAGAAAAAACGAATAAATTTATTTTAATTATATAACGAGCCTGAAATGGCGCGGCAGTTTGAAAATTCGATTTTTAAGTTCAATCGACTGCACAGGATTCAAAATAAATCGGATTTTAGCGAAACAAGAAATATTTGAACCTGCTTGATAATATCTTTCCAACGAATCCGAAAAATCGAAATTCCGTAATGGAAATCAAAAGTTATGGTCAAATGAAAATTCAGAATAGTCGCTATAGAATATATAAAGGCCTGTAAAATAGCCATTTTTCAAACGACCTCTGTTTTCGACGAAACTGGCGCCATTGGATCCGGAATGTCGAATTTTTGCTAGGTTTCAATTTTCGGAATTTTTCGAATTAATCTGTGAGCGTGGCAAGTGAAAACGCGTTTTGTCAGTTGATAGTTAAAATTGGATCGACCCGAAAAAGGCCATTTTTCAAACGGCCTCAGAATTCGACGAAACCAGTTTTGTTGGGACCGTATCGTCAAAACAAAGACAGAAATAATTTTTCCGGATTTTTCGGGGTCAGTATGTGGGCCCGGTAATGTGAAATGTACGTTAAAATCTGATATGCGATAACTGTGTATGTGTTAATCAGTTGGACCATATGTTTATATATATATTAAGCCCTTGACCACCACATCAGCCATTTTACGCCTCCTCCACCTTATTTTGCTCCATCCATGGCTGAAATGTTCAAACCCTAGATCTAAAAATCAAAATAAAGCTCAAAAATCAAAACTCTCCAAACTATATCGAATTATATATCAAAACGTAGATCTCGACGATACGAACCCGCGGGTGGTCTCAGATCTGACATGCAGTGAAGGAGTTGGCCGGAATTCGCGGTCAAAGGTGGCAGTTTTCGGAACCCTAAAGCAAAAATTGGGGCTTTTTAATCTAGGCCTTAATCGAAGAATCTAAGATATGGGTATTATAGAGATCGGTCATGCGAGTTCGTTGGTGGTGTTCTTTCGATCTGGAAGTCTTTGTAGTGGTCGAATTTGGAGTTTCAAGGCCGAAAATGGGTTCCGTCAAATGGCTCGCCGGCGGCGAAGTAGGCCACCGGAGTTGGTGGCACTGGGACCCGAGGACGCGGGCTTCGAGGCAGATCCGAATGGTAGTGGTCGGGGTTGATCTCGTGGCCGAAGGTGATGGATTTTAGCGGTCAAGGTTGGGCTTTAATGGGTAAAATTCACGGCCTGGAGCACGAAGAGAGGAGCGGGAAGATGAAGCAGGGACCCGGTCAAAGGCGCTGACGTGTCCGCTCCTGAGTGGGTGAGAGAAAATATTATTTATTTTATATATTTCAAATTTCAAACGCTAAAATCACTGATAACTTCCTTATATGAACTTGGATTTGGACGCCGTTTGTTGCGTTGGGATCGTGGCGGAGTTGCGGACGTTTTGACACTAATTTCACTGCCATTGGAGACTGTCGAATTTTGGGCCTTTTCTGGACGTTCGATTCGAATTGAAATCCAAAGGTGAGTGTTTCTCCACTCACGAAATACTGAATTAATCCCATATTTATCGAATTAATGTATGAAATGAATTGGATGTATGGTTGTGATTGGTTTGGTGAATGATTGCTTGAAATTGATATGCCAGTGTGTTACATGCAATAATAATCGATAATTGGTTATTTAAATTTAATTTAAATTTCAAATTTGAAAACTCCGACACCTGTCAACCAGTATGTGATTAGATTTACTGTTCGAATGAATGTTTGTGATGGATGCGTCTGTTTACTTGGTTACTGAAGGTGTATTGTTTGAATTGTTCTGTCATCCAGTATATGATGTGGTGTGCCCATGTGACGATAAATCCCAATTACCCTTGATGTTGCGGGCATCGAATAAACCCGGGATTTATCGATAAAATGAATTAAGAACACAGAGTGAAATGATAAACCTCTGTGACCCCGATTTGGATTGAAATGATAGATCCATCCCGAATATCGAGAAATTAAATTTAAATCACTGGGCCATAGGATAGCAAATTATATACGGACACCGGTTGGTTAAATATATTTGTTTAACCATGAATTTTGAAATTTATTGTTTAACGACAATAAGAAATGTTTTATAATTTATTTCCTTTGAATTTGAAATTTGAAATGCAAATAAAAAGGGGAAATAATTTTGGGTTGTAATTAAGGTTAAATATAAGTGAAAATGATTTTGTCGAATGTATTGAGATTGAACTGTGTGTCTGATTTGAGATTTACTTTAAATCAGCCTTGATTTGAATTAAAGGTGAATTGGAAACTCGACATTTGTTGAAATTTAAAATCTTGAAACGATGAAATTGAATTGAAAAATTCAAAGTTTGTTATAAATTGAATATTCGAAATGGGAGCATGATTTGAAATTGAATGTTGCTTCGGGATTCAACGTATTGAATTTAAAATAAATATCGAAGTGGGAATTTGAATAAATTGAAATGATCGAAATCGGATTTGGTTTATTTGTTATGAATTAAGATCGTTGAATTGGGCACTCGGGTTAAAAATAACCATCTGATTTGGAATTGGCAAAATTTGAAATGAATGTATATTTGAAATAAAGTCAATCGGGATTGTGAATTCGAATTGATTTACTTGAAGTTGAAATACAACTGCAAGTGTAAACGAAATCTGGGCGAAACGATGCTAATTCCAACTATGGTATGTCAAAACTATTTTTCAAAACTATCTTGTTAATAAATTAAATTTCCTTATAACTATTTATTGTATAAATTATTTAAATAAAATACTTTATAATTATTAATTATTTATTTTATGAATTATTTTAATGTTTTAATTATTTTGTCAAACTCTACTTTTATTACAAACTATTATTTCAAATTATTTCAATTATACCTTTAAACTATTTAAATATATTGTTAATTAATTGGATATTCAAATTTTATAAGTTGGAATTAGTTCAAGATGTTGAGCGTAAATGGGAATATCCCAGTTGAATAATACTCTATTTAGAATATGAAATTGAATTTCGAAACATAATATCTTGATATAAAACACGAACTCCTTTGAAAGGTAAAAACACTGACCGGTGTGAAAAATGTAAACGATGGGTTGTCAAGGAGACCGGAGTCGACATAAGGCATACTCTCTGTCAGTGTCGATACCACTTTGACAACTGTGTACGCGGTGGAAGTTCCAGAACCGAAGTCGGATGGTATGGAGGCGATTACCGGATTTGAAGAAAGAGAACGATGATGGATTAGCCTTGACCTTCGGGTCATAATTGAAATGACTAAAACAGGAGCCATACCCAGGTTAATGAGATCGCTTCTCTGATCGAACGCGCTCCTTCGAAACCATCTCTATTACTACTGTGATCGATTTGGGTGCACCCCTTGAATATGGGAATGTCGTTCGAGGTGGGCGGTAGTTGCGGCTATGCGTTACCACCGGCCTGGGTCCGCGAATTCGGTAGAATCCTACCGGGGTATTTCCTCAGTGCCTTGTCATATTATCCTGATCGAGCCCCTACGATTTTGATTTAACGTTGTCGTATCACGGCGCATCCCTATCCACCGACGTACTGGTGTGTTATATGCAAACTGTACGGCAATGCTATAAACAGTGTAAGGGTAACATGGTAATCCCGCTTACACTATTTTCGATATTATACTTTACTGAATAAACACTATTGTAATAGCGTATTATACTATGTATGTATTAGTTTAACGGATCCTTGAGAGATGGAAAAATCCCGTAACATCTCTTGAGTTACTGCACCATGATACCGATATTATTCTGTATTTTAATTTGACTAATATGAGATGATTTAGTGCTGATCCGAGTGTTTGTTGTGTTTTTCTTTTTATGCAATATGCTTGGGTCAGCAGATGTTGCAGTTAATGAAGATTATTTGGCCTTGGAGATCGAAGACGGAGTTTGGTATATGTATCCACTACATTTTATTTCCGCTGCATTACTGTATGTAAGTGTATGACTCTGATGACTTAAATGTTGTAACTCAAATGTATATGTTTAAATGCTTTTGAATATTTATTTGTCTATTATATGTGATCCTTCCGCTGTGAGATTTTGTGATTGTTTCCTTTCTGTCTTCTTTTTCTTCTTTTTCCCAATAACTATCCGGGTTGGCGATTTGTTTGGGTCGACATGTGTGGTTTATTGTCGATTTAAACGGTCAAAAAATCTGGGTCGTTACAGTTGGTATCAGAGCGATGGTTATCGATAACCTTGGCTCTGTTGGGAATTAACTCATTAGAGATGGGGTTAGAAACGCCCTAGAATGAGTTTGAGTGATATGAGAGAGCGTACTTGTATTTTGATATAAAGTGATTTTTATTGTGTTGATTGGTTCTGTTGAATATTTATGGGTTCTGGTCGGTATATGGGATGCCATAGAATCGATAGGGATTCCTAAGTAATCGAATGGAATGAATCGACATAATATGGTTTCGATTATATTTTATATATATTATGTATATTATTTTTGGTCTTAAGTGTATAAGCATCGGTCGTTGGTAGGTAATAATATTAAATTAATACCTATTATGGTCGATTCGATAATAAATTTAATAAGGAATTTAAAATGGTCGAAGAAAATATATGAAATGATATGATACCTTTAAGTATAAGGGATAAGAAGGTTTAAGATTGAAATAGAAATGAACGTGAAACTTGATCCTGGATACTTTTGAAATGGTTTGTCAAATTTTGAAAAATATCGTATTATAAGTACTTTTCTAAAGGATTTTGAGGGTTAAAGTGTGTGGTCCCTTCTTGGACATCAGAAATGACTTCGATAATGAGTGCACGCATTATCGACGTTGATTCTGAAGAGTCTAAGTGGGGGAGAGACCATTCTGTATTGTATAACTGGTTTGAAAAGGGTTTGGATTTAAATTCCTATAGTATAAAGTGTATATGTATGTTATTTAAACTTGGATTATAAACCCAGAATTAAGCACTTTGAGTTGTCTTAACTAATAATAATGATCGAGATTTAGTACTCGATTCATCGGAATTTTGACTTTGGAACCATGAAATAGACTTAAGTATTAAGTGCAAGAAAGTCGTCATCTAACTCTTAATCTTGGACGATAATTTAATTCAGGAAAACTCTAGGTTCGATCGGAAAGAGTGTTAGAGAAAACCTAAATTTGAACAATGAAATGGAATGTAAATCATCTTGTCGAATGGTGTATAACCTAAATTTAGTAGAGGAATCGAGTCAAATGGAGTTTAACTCAGGAAATTTAATAAAATGATTTGAGAACTAATTTTGAAAAAAATTTCGAGGGTGAACATTTCCTTAATTCCAATCATGAGAGGATGAGTCGAGTAAATAAGCAGGTTAGTGGAATAATATTTCATGTAACTTGAATGGGAAATATATAGAAAATGTATCGGAATTGAGTAAACAAATTTAATTCAAATCCATTTTTTTCCGAGTAAAGAGATAATAACAACTGAAATGAATAAGTTGAAATGAACTTGAGTAAGATAGACGATGGCATAATATGAATAGAAAAAATAAAATTTGCTTAATACAAGTGAAATGAACGGGAGTATACCTAAGCGATAAAGGATAAACTTCATTTGGTTTGCTGGACTGACTTAGATATATTGGTTTTGGGGTTAAATGATTAATGTATGTTGGGTAAATTGCCACATATTGTATATATGCTTGAATCTCAGGTGTATGCAAGTTGTAACAGGTGTAAGGAGTGTGCGCTACGTTTTGAAGCTCGCTTGCGCTAAATACTAAATGCAAAGGTAAATAAAAACCGCAAAATAAACGCTAAACGAGGTACGTACTTGTGGTATATGGTTTTGTGGTTTTATATTTTGTTTTTCCCCATTTTGGGATGCCTCATCGTTGGATGAGATGTATATTGAGTCATATATGTATTGGGATTTTTCCCCGGGCCTCTCCGTACAAAGGAGATGCTGCCGAAATTTTCCGTGATTTCGGGAGTTAGAAAAATTTACGAGTTTTATAACTATACTTGTTTTGGAAATATTAATTTTAAATATGAATTTGAAATAAATATGCACTTAATATCGGTTCGTTCTCTTTTCGAGGACGAAAAGACTTTAAGTGGGGGATAATGTAACGACCTGAAAACCCGAACCAATTTGAAAATGTCATTTTGGCTAATTTAAAGAATTTTGAATATTTAAAGTGATTTACTTTAAATAATAACGACGGAAAAATTATTTTAATCGAAGAAAAAACGAATAAATTTATTTTAATTATATAACGAGCCTGAAATGGCGCGGCAGTTTGAAAATTCGATTTTTAAGTTCAATCGACTGCACAGGATTCAAAATAAATCGGATTTTAGCGAAACAAGAAATATTTGAACCTGCTTGATAATATCTTTCCAACGAATCCGAAAAATCGAAATTCCGTAATGGAAATCAAAAGTTATGCTCAAATGAAAATTCAGAATAGTCGCTATAGAATATATAAAGGCCTGTAAAATAGCCATTTTTCAAACGACCTCTGTTTTCGACGAAACTGGCGCCATTGGATCCGGAATGTCGAATTTTTGCTAGGTTTCAATTTTCGGAATTTTTTGAATTAATCTGTGAGCGTGGCAAGTGAAAACGCGTTTTGTCAGTTGACAGTTAAATTGGATCGACCCGAAAAAGGCCATTTTTCAAACGGCCTCAGAATTCGACGAAACCAGTTTTGTTGGGACCGTATCGTCAAAACAAAGACAGAAATAATTTTTCGGGATTTTTCGGGGTCAGTATGTGGGCCCGGTAATGTGAAATGTACGTTAAAATCTGATATGCGATAACTGTGTATGTGTTAATCAGTTGGACCATATGTTTATATATATATTAAGCCCTTGACCACCACATCAGCCATTTTACGCCTCCTCCACCTTATTTTGCTCCATCCATGGCTGAAATGTTCAAACCCTAGATCTAAAAATCAAAATAAAGCTCAAAAATCAAAACTCTCCAAACTATATCGAATTATATATCAAAACGTAGATCTCGACGATACGAACCCGCGGGTGGTCTCAGATCTGACATGCAGTGAAGGAGTTGGCCGGAATTCGCGGTCAAAGGTGGCTGTTTTCGGAACCCTAAAGCAAAAATTGGGGCTTTTTAATCTAGGCCTTAATCGAAGAATCTAAGATATGGGTATTGTAGAGATCGGTCATGCGAGTTCGTTGGTGGTGTTCTTTCGATCTGGAAGTCTTTGTAGTGGTCGAATTTGGAGTTTCAAGGCCGAAAATGGGTTCCGTCAAATGGCTCGCCGGCGGCGAAGTAGGCCACCGGAGTTGGTGGCACTGGGACCCGAGGACGCGGGCTTCGAGGCAGATCCGAATGGTGGTGGTCGGGGTTGATCTCGTGGCCGAAGGTGATGGATTTTAGCGGTCAAGGTTGGGCTTTAATGGGTAAAATTCACGGCCTGGAGCACGAAGAGAGGAGCGGGAAGATGAAGCAGGGACCCGGTCAAAGGCGCTGACGTGTCCGCCCCTGAGTGGGTGAGAGAAAATATTATTTATTTTATATATTTCAAATTTCAAACGCTAAAATCACTGATAACTTCCTTATATGAACTCGGATTTGGACGCCGTTTGTTGCGTTGGGATTGTGGCGGAGTTGCGGACGTTTTGACACTAATTTCACTGCCATTGGAGACTGTCGAATTTTGGGCCTTTTCTGGACGTTCGATTCGAATTGAAATCCAAAGGTGAGTGTTTCTCCACTCACGAAATACTGAATTAATCCCATATTTATCGAATTAATGTATGAAATGAATTGGATGTATGGTTGTGATTGGTTTGGTGAATGATTGCTTGAAATTGATATGCCAGTGTGTTACATGCAATAATAATCGATAATTGGTTATTTAAATTTAATTTAAATTTCAAATTTGAAAACTCCGACACCTGTCAACCAGTATGTGATTAGATTTACTGTTCGAATGAATGTTTGTGATGGATGCGTCTGTTTACTTGGTTACTGAAGGTGTATTGTTTGAATTGTTCTGTCATCCAGTATATGATGTGGTGTGCCCATGTGACGATAAATCCCAATTACCCTTGATGTTGCGGGCATCGAATAAACCCGGGATTTATCGATAAAATGAATTAAGAACACATAGTGAAATGATAAACCTCTGTGACCCCGATTTGGATTGAAATGATAGATCCATCCCGAATATCGAGAAATTAAATTTAAATCACTGGGCCATAGGATAGCAAATTATATACGGACACCGGTTGGTTAAATATATTTGTTTAACCATGAATTTTGAAATTTATTGTTTAACGACAATAAGAAATGTTTTATAATTTATTTCCTTTGAATTTGAAATTTGAAATGCAAATAAAAAGGGGAAATAATTTTGGGTTGTAATTAAGGTTAAATATAAGTGAAAATGATTTTATCGAATGTATTGAGATTGAACTGTGTGTCTGATTTGAGATTTACTTTAAAACAGCCTTGATTTGAATTAAAGGTGAATTGGAAACTCGACATTTGTTGAAATTTAAAATCTTGAAACGATGAAATTGAATTGAAAAATTCAAAGTTTGTTATAAATTGAATATTCGAAATGGGAGCATGATTTGAAATTGAATGTTGCTTCGGGATTCAACGTATTGAATTTAAAATAAATATCGAAGTGGGAATTTGAATAAATTGAAATGATCGAAATCGGATTTGGTTTATTTGTTATGAATTAAGATCGTTGAATTGGGCACTCGGGTTAAAAATAACCATTTGATTTGGAATTGGCAAAATTTGAAATGAATGTATATTTGAAATAAAGTCAATCGGGATTGTGAATTCGAATTGATTTACTTGAAGTTGAAATACAACTGCAAGTGTAAACGAAATCTGGGCGAAACGATGCTAATTCCAACTATGGTATGTTAAAACTATTTTTCAAAACTATTTTGTTAATAAATTAAATTTCCTTATAACTATTTATTTTATACATTATTTAAATAAAATACTTTATAATTATTAATTATTTATTTTATGAATTATTTTAATGTTTTAATTATTTTTTCAAACTCTACTTTTATTACAAACTATTATTTCAAATTATTTCAATTATACCTTTAAACTATTTAAATATATTGTTAATTAATTGGATATTCAAATTTTATAAGTTGGAATTAGTTCAAGATGTTGAGCGTAAATGGGAATATCCCAGTTGAATAATATTCTATTTAGAATATGAAATTGAATTTCGAAACATGATATCTTGATATAAAACACGAACTCCTTTGAAAGGTAAAAACACTGACCGGTGTGAAAAATGTAAACGATGGGTTGTCAAGGAGACCGGAGTCGACATAAGGCATACTCTCTGTCAGTGTCGATACCACTTTGACAACTGTGTACGCGGTGGAAGTTCCAGAACCGAAGTCGGATGGTATGGAGGCGATTACTGGATTTGAAGAAAGAGAACGATGATGGATTAGCCTTGACCTTCGGGTCATAATTGAAATGACTAAAACAGGAGCCATACCCAGGTTAATGAGATCGCTTCTCTGATCGAACGCGCTCCTTCGAAACCATCTCTATTACTACTGTGATCGATTTGGGTGCACCCCTTGAATATGGGAATGTCGTTCGAGGTGGGCGGTAGTTGCGGCTATGCGTTACCACCGGCCTGGGTCCGCGAATTCGGTAGAATCCTACCAGGGTATTTCCTCAGTGCTTTGTCATATTATCCTGATCGAGCCCCTACGATTTTGATTTAACGTTGTCGTATCACGGCGCATCCCTATCCACCGACGTACTGGTGTGTTATATGCAAACTGTACGGCAATGCTATAAACAGTGTAAGGGTAACATGGTAATCCCGCTTACACTATTTTCGATATTATACTTTACTGAATAAACACTATTGTAATAGCGTATTATACTATGTATGTATTAGTTTAACGGATCCTTGAGAGATGGAAAAATCCCGTAACATCTCTTGAGTTACTGCACCATGATACCGATATTATTCTGTATTTTAATTTGACTAATATGAGATGATTTAGTGCTGATCCGAGTGTTTGTTGTGTTTTTCTTTTTATGCAATATGCTCGGGTCAGCAGATGTTGCAGTTAATGAAGATTATTTGGCCTTGGAGATCGAAGACGGAGTTTGGTATATGTATCCACTACATTTTATTTCCGCTGCATTACTGTATGTAAGTGTATGACTCTGATGACTTAAATGTTGTAACTCAAATGTATATGTTTAAATGCTTTTGAATATTTATTTGTCTATTATATGTGATCCTTCCGCTGTGAGATTCTGTGATTGTTTCCTTTCTGTCTTCTTTTTCCCAATAACTATCCGGGTTGGCGATTTGTTTGGGTCGACATGTGTGGTTTATTGTCGATTTAAACGGTCAAAAAATCTGGGTCGTTACAGCAACGCAAGCCGGAGGATAGAGTTTTACCTTATAATAGCCAAATATGCTTGGTATGCGAAATTTATCTTTTATTATTACTATCAGTGAAGAAATCAACTTCAAATATAAATGTATCAATCATAGACGGCATAGTATCCCATGCTACTATGTCGCCATACTAGGCTCTACAATAAAAACCGAAAAGTCACGTATTGGAAGTTGGATTCCATCCATGAACCAAGGCAAGGGATCGTCCTCACCGACTTCGAGACAATCTAGCCCATGTCTCAGGCAAGTACTCCGTCAAGACTTAGGAATGCCAGGGCCGGTCCACACATACGTTAGTGGATTAGTTATTCCTGAACAATACGTTTCCCCGCCCAATGGGGCATAAAATCCATCCATCGACCCCGTAGTGACCGATATATCTGAGGTACCTCGCTTTCCATCATCCACATAAGTAAAAATGCCTGGGCTTGCAAAACCGTGACACCACTTCTAGCTAGAAAGAAACGCATGTCCTCCCTGGGGTCCTTCTCCCGTTTCTGGTTCACACCGGGGTGTGAGGCTCACGAATTAACGTTATACACAAAGCGGCGCAATATTAAAGCTATGCTTTGATCATCAACCACAAGACTCTGCTTTTCAATAGAAGCCTTGATCATTTGCCACTCAAGCATGCCACACAGGCAATTCACGCCGTGCGACTGATGTCTAACGATATACAACCTCTGAGATCGTACGTCTCAGAGAAAGATGTTAAGCAAGAGAATAAATTCTCCACCACCAAACAGATATATATTTAATAGAGATCAATCAACACATAATAAAATCCCATGCCAGACACACAGTCCATTTACAAGTTCTGTAACGACCCGGGGAAAAACCCGACGCTCGAATTTTCGACAGCAATACCTAAACCCGTATTACTTGCCAAAAACCCAAGTATCATACCCCAGATTGTCAATAGAAAGAAATTAGAGGGTGAGAATAGAAAGAAAGAATATTAGAATAGAAGAAAGAAGGAGAACAACACATTAGAATCTCACAGCGGAACGAATAAAATATAATATCAAATCTCTTTATACAAAAGAATTGTATATATATACATACCGATCATCAGAGTACAACATATATCAGACACGGTGGAATAATAACTTTATATAACTAGTGGTGAAGCCTCCTGCTTCCAGCTCCTGAAACTCCAAGCGAAACCTAACTTGGAACATACTCGGTCTGACCCGAGCACATTTAAAGCAAAGCAAAATTCGCCGGGTCAGTCTGGAATACTTTCAGTGAAAAATTCACAGAACACACAACTTATTTAACTTTGGAAAATCCTTTCTGAAATCAAAGGATAATAGTAAGACCAGCCCACACATAAACACGGACGGTTTTTATCTTACTATAACCCAAAACGTTTTTGAAATCATAACTTATTCTGATATTATCATAATGTCTAAATACAAATAATTAACAATCTAGTGGAACGCTTGCATCTCACGCTCCACATATATATATATATATACAATCGAAAACCGCAGGCGCTTATTGGATATTGGATTCCAACCATGACAAGGTATGGGACCACGTGCCGAATGTGTATCTCTAGAGGCGAATACACAGGGTTCAACAAGAACGTCTTGCAACCCGGCCCATACATGACCGACCACTCATTTCGCTTGAGTGTATCGAATGTATATCACCGACGGTTGGGATCAGCAACCGCCTCCCGATAAAGGGACAGCATCGAAATATAGATTAAAGAAGCAAATGGAATTTCTCTAGATAGGTGATTATACACCCTAATGGGAGAGACCCACATAGCCTGTTGCCTGCCCGATTTTTGTCATTTCCCAGTTGATGAGGCTTGAGGCTAGAATTTATTTCTAGAACATTTGGTCATCATTCACTTTGAATGCCACATCGTCAGATCCGCCAAATCACTAATTGACGTCCACAAAAATATTCTGCTCGTTAAGCTAAAAGAGGTGCCCCTCTCCGCCACTAACAGGAATACGTTTGTAAAAATCAACGTACGTGATCCTTAAGAAATACTCTGTCAGACATTCGTCCATACAAGTCATCCAGGAACAGGATGAACCGAAGGCACCCTCCAACCGCATCCTTATATAGGAATCGCCCCTAAGGATCAGTAGCGAGCAGTCCTTGCAATCCGTAGATTCAACCACGACAGAATCACAAATCAAATAACCCTTGTTGCAAGCTAGAGAAACTCAATAAGTAGTCCTTCCGCTTACGAAGATCCACGGTCTTCACTTGTTCCATCTTGAATCAGCGTCTTCACGTATTTGTTGGTCGGAATGGTTTTCGAATATAAATTCGATCCCGGTCTTTCCATACCAACAATCATATTGGTCAAGTTTGATAGTCGGTGATTTAACTATCAAATAACAAATGTGTGAATATGACAGTTCTTGGCCTCTTTAAAAATAATTGGTAATTCAACCTTTAATTCTTATTTACCTTGTAACCAACATCTATATTCCAAAACCTCGTACTCGTTTCAGTATTTCTCTTATGGAATAATTAACCAATTCCAACACTTTGCACTCACCACAAACAAATATCATTCCTCGATAATCATGAAGTCGTTCAAGTAGGGGTATTTTATTTACCTCTCAGACCTTGATCGACAACGTTGTTATCTCAGAATAATATCAGTTTGTCACTTAGCCACTGATATAAAAATCTCGTTTACCACTTTGATTTCCAATCTGGTTTTATAAACCGTTCCTTACTTTTGAAATCGTTGTTCGAATATCTCTTTACTTAATTCCTTTAAAGTATCATTCCATTCGGATTCGCCTTACTTAATTTGAAACATTAAGTAAAAATCTTATTTAAGTCTTTGTACTCACTTACCAATTTCAATTACCATGTTTGTTGAACACTTGGGTCATAAATCCTTTTATCGATATTTAGCACATAACATTTGTATGTATTTCCCTTGCGTTGAAAACCTTATATCAACTACCTTACCTCGCTTAATTTAATTCTTTACATTTAAGTTATCACTTTGGTTTAATCCCTTTAAACCTTGCTCGGATTTCTTCCAAATCATATTGACCAATCTGTTTAATCATCTTACAACAACTTAGCTTAGACCTATTCTAAAACCATTTACACATTTTAGTCTGTTACTAATCGATTAACTATTTCCTTTAAATTTCATTTAGTTGAATTCACTTTAATTAAGACAAATCTTATTTACCTCTTTACATATACATATCTCATTCACAAATTTCGTTTTGAACTTGGATTATACATTTCTTTGAAAAGCTCGGTTAAAATATTTATTCATAAATTTCTAAATTAATTAATTATATAAAATGACTGAAATACTTCAATTCGGTTATAAAATAATTTATAACTTTAAAACTGCGTCGTTTCACCGAACGGTAGGACGACGTCTAAAACTATACATTTTAGGCCATTCACTGCCAATTACCAAATCAACACTGTCGGTTGATTTTAAACACAACACAGGTGGATATTTATTCAACCATCACTCTCAAACAGGGTTTTCTACCATATGGGGTTCCACCAGTTCAAATATCACAATATAAAACAAACAAATATAATATAATATTTGAGGAATCCGGTTGGATCCCTCCAACATGTTCTTCCCTGCACCACAGCTTGTTATACATTTCATAATAAGGTATGAAATAAATTTCATAGGATCTACTAGTTTAAAACAATGAAATATAAATGACAACAATCAATCAAACAATGGCAACCAATCAACTAACTTGTATTTTTAAATGGTAAATTATATTTTAATATGAATTTACCACATCACAGAATTCCAGAAAGTGTGAGAATTAACTCACCAGATTATTCACACGACGATTGACGCGTTTGTTCCTTTTAAATTCAGTCGAGCATTCAAAATTAGCTAAATTTTCAACTGCGTCAAATCAGTACCTAGTCAGTGCCATTGTCTAGGTCTCGTCCCTACGATCCCAACGGATCCAGTTTTGCTAAAATCCGTTAATGTACGAGTAAGATACGGCTATTTAAAGTTTGAAATATATATACAAATATTAACTAACTAATTACTATATTAATTAATAAATAATTACCTTACCTTACCCAAAGGGGGCCATGTCATCCTCAGACTAATAAAAAAAACGCGTTTTCTCCTAAATGTTCTCCTCAAACCCGTTCTTCCTTTTCAACGATGAACCCATTTACCTCTTCAAATCGTGACTTCAACAGGGCCTCGCCACCGACGTTTTGGGGCATCGGGACCCACGCCGCCATCACCACCGGACCCGCGCTTCCACCAATCACCTCCTCCAGAAGCAGCGACGTCCCTCCAGCCTCCGTCCACCGTGAATGACCATTACGCCGAAATTTGATCGAAACCCAAATTCACGCGCCTCGATCACCAGACACATCGCCACCACCACCGTTGCCTCTGTCACATATCCCACTTCGACCACCCTTCAGGTCCCAGTACCCAACTCCGACCAACGCTGCCGGAAATCCCTAAAATATGTTTGCCACTTTTGAAAATAAACCCTCTCCGTTCATCTACTGATTTCTCCGACCCCCGTCAATGATAACCTACCACACTACCATCATTTGAAAGCCCTCTGTCCCCTTAACACACTCCCCTAAGCTCGGCATCTGAAATCGTCTCCATCCCTTCAAAATCAACAAAGAACGAAAGTAGTTTTCTTTGGTTTTACCTCGATTCCGGCCACCACACTTGTCGAAACCCCACCAATTTTTTCCAACATGTAGATCTCGACCAGATCTACGACTTTGCTTCAAACTTCATTCGCAAATTCCTGACGGATTGGGAGAAATAATTTATTTTGAGTCTAGGGGGTTTTCTGCAAATTTCAGGCGAAAATATAAAGGTGGGCTAAATTTCCTGGTTGAAGGGTGATGGAACTTTCTATTTATAAAGGAAAAATAATATTTATTTATCTCGATGTGACGAACGATATTTTATTTCGTACCTATCGCATTTTCGAACGTTGTTTATTCGCTCCTGTGCTCACGTAAAAACCCCGTTCGAGTTGCGAATGGACGGCATAGTATAATTTGACGATACGGTCCTAATGAAACTTGTTTCGTCGAATTCCGAGTTCGTTTGCTCACATTGCCCTCGTTCACGTTCAAATGGTCGTTTTTATTTACATTTTATTTTGCTACGCTCACAAATTAACCCCGATTGACGTGCCACTTGAAATCTAGCAATAATTTACTGTTGCAGTCCCAATAAAATTTGTTTTGTCGAAAACTGAGGTCGTTTGAATAATGGCCCTTTTATAACTAGCCAATTCAAATAAAATAAATCAATTTTAAAATATCTCAATATAATATTATTAAAATATTGAAATTGGCCATACACGACCAGAATATCGTATATTATCACAATAAAATATCCCGGGTTGAGTTTGAAGCCAAATCGATATTATAAATATTTAAAAACCCCTTTATTTAATATAAATAACGTTATAATATATAACGAAATTCCACAGCGACCTTTTCAAATTTTTATTTGGACATAAAACTAAATCTACAACACGAAAACTCGATTTTTCTCTTTCATTAGAAAAATGTTATCCAACAGATTCGGACGTTTCTTGTTTCGAGAAAATCCGACTCATTTTGGGCCCTGTACAGCCGTTTAAAGTTCAAAACGCCAATTTACGAACTACCGCGCCGCTGCAGCTCGTTTTATAATTAAATTATAAATTAAATATTCCATCGTCGTTTTAAATAACGAAATTGCCACTAAAATTTCAATAAAAACAATATTGAATCATTTAAAACTTGCCCGATCACATTATACAGCGAATTCCACATTTTCCCAAATATTCTGAATTTAAAATATTATTATATTATTAATATAATTAAATATTCAAAATAAAATGGTAAAAATCGATTATTTAAATTCAAACCAATATTTTAAATAAATAAAATATTTCAAATAGATGGTCAGAAAATATGGGACATTACAAGTTCGTTCTGGGTCTGAACGAAACCGGAGGCACCTTATTCCTCATCCCGTATGTCCAATACATGAGAGAGGCCCTCGCATATCCGTGGATCTCCAAGTATGTCTGGATGATCACCACTTATTACCTCGTCTTGGGTGTATAGCCCAATCAAGACATCAGTAATCTTCCAAACGATGTGAAGACCTTCGGTCTTCAACCACCGTCTTCATCGTCGACTTATCGTCGAATCAGTTTTTCAGAATGGGTATAAAACCAACCTTTCCGAATAACTCGCGTATATAATAAACAAGTGTTACACAAACACAACATACGCCTAATTCCAATCCAGAATATTATTTTATTTAAATATTCACATCTTTAGGGATAGGTTCCCATTAAATTTATCACAGATAAATTCTTTCAAATTTATTCTTTAATCTTCCTTTGGATATCAATTCAAACCAAATTAAGGTTCATCCAAACTAGTCGGGATTAGCGAACCTTACTAAAGTAATATTTTATTATATTTCCCAATCCCAACCTATTCATCCCATGGAGCAAAACTGTAGCACTCCATATCTAACACCATAGTGTTATTGGTAAAATTAATTACCATTTAACGTTCAAATCTAATTAAAAATTTAACTATCGCTTGGAGCAAAACTGGTGATACTCCATTCTCGATCATTTCATGAATCCGATAAATTTAATTATCCATTTCACATTATAATCTAATTAAATATTCATTAAAACTCTAATTCGGTTTCAATCTCAAAAATATTTACTTAACGATTATTCAACTTTAGGGAAATAAATCCTGCCTTTAACTGGGTTAAAGAACGAATGTCATTTAAAACACAGTTCACGATATACCCAAAATCACATTCCATTAATTATGGAATCTTCATGGAAAACAGATCAATATATGTAATCGATATAAACTTCCGTATCCAACCAATAATATAAATGGAATAACGGCAAAGCCTTTTAAATTCCATATATAGTAACAGTCTTCCTCCACAGAAGTTCACTTCGATTATTACCAAATCGAATTCCATTCCATTCCAATTTAATATATTAAACTGGAAAACTTTACTTTGGAAATTTCCAATAAATCTCAATAAAATGATTTATAAATTCCAAATCACATTTCACTGTAAATTGGGTTAAAGAACGAATGTCATTAAAAACACAGTTCACAATAAACCCAATTCGCATTCCATTTTATTTCAATTACTTAATATAATTAGAAACTCTAATAATCTTAATTAAAAGATTTATTCTTTACACACGGGGTTTTAAGAACAGTGTTAATGAAGACACCACTCACAACAAACCCAAAATCACATTCTTTTATTCAGCTCCAATTTAATATTAATTAATTGGAAAACTTCACTAAATCTTAATTAAAAGATTTATTATTTTCTCAATTGGGTTTAAGAAAAGTGTTAATGAAGACACCACTCACGACAAACCCAAAATCACCTTCTTTTATTCTGCTCCAATTTAATATTAATTAATTGGAAAACTTCACTAAATCTTAATTAAAAGATTTATTCTTTTCTCAACTGGGTTCAAGAACAGTGTTAATGAAGACACCTTTCACGACAAACCAAAATTCCAATTTGATATTAAATACAAGGCTCTGAATAGAAAATATATCGGCTTATATTCAATACCAAATTGTGAAACCAACGGATATCGTATTGGGTATAATGATATATATATCTTCCCAATTCCCATAACAATATCTGTATAATCACGAAATCCAATACCGAAATATTCCGAAGATTATTTCCATTCCAAACCATTCCAATTTATATATTGGAAATTCTGGTTATTTTAAAACCATTTCAAATCCAATTTATTTATTTAAAAATATTGGATTATTATTTCTAGTTAATAAGTAGTTCATTTTGATAAAAATATTTTTTTATCTTTCCAAATATAGAATTTTTTATCTAAATCGATTCCAAATCATTTATTACGATTTTACACAAATTACTAATATTTTTAATAATTTTATCAAGGCACGTTCAGTCGATTTCCATAAACGGTCATCGAACTGCACTTACAGCGACCTTTTCCAAATTTGATTTGGACATAATTCCAAATCCAACCGTTAGATTTCAAATCACTTATATTCGTTGGAAAGCTCTTTCCGATCCGAACCCAACGGTTCTGGTTTTAGGAGAATCCGACGGTCGGATCTCCCGTAACGTCAGTTTGAAGTCAATGGTCGAAATTCGTGAACGGTCGCGGTGCGACGCATTCTATTCAGGCCATTTAATATATATAATATATATATTATGTATATTTCGTCGATTTCCATTTAAAATGTATTTTATCAATCGTTTTAATTTCGTTTTAAAAACGATTCCAACTTCACTTTCAATTTTAAACCGAAATTGAATATTCTATATCATTAATGTATAAATGATAATATTTTCAAAATATCATATTTTGAAATCATTTCCTTTTTTATGTTCATTATAAAAATGAATAAAATCGATATAAATATCGTTCACGTCAAAATGGTGCATATCTAATCAATACGGCTTCATATATTTCAATATTTTCGTGTCCATCCAAAATCATATTTTGATCTTTTACTGAATATTATTTTGAAATATTCGTCATTTTATTTTATTCAACACATGAATATATTTAATTCAACACATGAATATATTTAATCATTTTCTGAATATTATTTTAAAATATTATTTATTTTCCAAATTGATATGAGACCCAATCAATTACCATATAATGTTATTTATATGGATTCCATAAAACACGTGTATATAATAACAATGATAAACAATCATCCATCATCCAAAGTGCATCACACAACTACATAAGCATTGAATATAGTTAATTAACGCTTACAACAGTTTGTCAACCAATCGATCGACATATAACTAAGCAATTGGGATTAGTGTACGTCAAATATCATCCCAATACGTGTGGGGTTTCAATCAACAAAAACAAATTTTTTATTTTGTGCAGTTGGGCGATGTGTAAAATTTATCGTCTCAATCAATATCAGATAAATGGGTGTACATAAACAAATCATCCGATTTGTAAATGAATATATTTTTTATTCATATACACGTTAAAAATTATATTTTTAACGATAAAATATTTTATTCAACACATGAATATTTTATTTTCATTCGTTCATTCAATAAAAATGATATTTTTATTGTTCATACATTTTATTCAACACATGAATATTTTATTTTCATTTCATATCACAATCACAATCAATTTCTACATCACAATACAATCAAACAAGTCGTCCATGGTCTGTGGATGACAGGGAGCAGTTCATATATGCAGTTATAAAATAAATAACTGTACAGAAATAATTTTAGTGAGAAGTTCTCACATTGGTTTTGGCTTCGCCTAAAATTGTAGCGAGCTCTAAAAATTCTCTGGTCTCTTCTAAAATGTAGAAGACGTCGTCACGGTCCCAATGTCTCTTGTTTCACTGGATTTGGAAAACATACGAAAAAGATACGATTTTTATTCAATTTTATAACTTTGCAACACTTTTAAATGTTATAAACATTTAAAACAACCGATACCTTTCAGCGTATGATTCAAAACTAGGTCGGCGATTTCTGTCCAAACCGTGAAGTATGAGGTCGATCGGGTTGTTGCACGATGTCAAGCTAGGAAGGGCGCACCCACGCCGGGTGGTGGGGTCGAGTTCAGTGGCAGACCGGAGGCAGAATCTGGGGGTGAACGGCTGGACTTTGTCGCGTCGAAACTCTCCAAATACTGAACGATAGGAGGCGCCGTTGGTATGGATTTGTAGCTTGATGGATGCTCTACAAAATCCTCCACTGGAGCCTTGAATTTTATTGAGTAGATTTAGCGAAAACAAGGAGAGAAGGAAGGGAAAGGTTCCGTCGTCGAACTGGAGCGGGTCGGGGGGTCTTTCGCGTTTTTTGGAAATTAAAATTAATGAAAGGAATATTTTGATTGGCCCATATATATTTAAATTCCAAAAATAATGTTTTCCTATCCGAACTCCAAATCAAACCCAACGACTCTCGCCCCTAGCCAAACACCCCCATTCCGAACACAATGGGATATGTTTCGTAAGCCAATTCGACTGTTTCGATCAGTTTTTCTTTAAATTAAAATATAAATCAGTATATATTCAATTTTAACGTACATTTCAATTTACCGGGGCCACATACTGACTCCAAAAATTCCAGAAAAAATAAATCTTGGTATGTTTTAACGATACGGTCCTAAAAAAACTAATTTCATCGGATTTGGAGACCGTTCGAAAAATGGCCAATTTCTGGTCGGTCCAAATTGACTGAAATTATCAAAACACGTTTCCTTTTGCCACCCTCACATATTAATTCCAAAAATTATGAAAATTGTAATCTAGTAATAATTTGACATTCCGGATCCAACAAAGTGGTTTTATCAAAAACGGAGGTCGTTTGCAAAATGGCTACTTTTAAGGGCTTTATACATATTAAAATATATATAAATTCCACAGCGACTTTTCTGAATTTTAAACTGGACATAACTTTCAACTTATAAAACAAAATCTCAGTTTCTTACATCCGTTTGAAAGATATTGTTAATCAGATTCAAATATTTCTTGTTTCGTCCAATTCTGACTTATATTGAATTCTGTATGTTCAATTGAAATTAAAAATCGAATTTTCAAAATGCCGTGCCATTTCAGGCTAGTTTTATAATTAAAATAAATTTACTCATTCTAACTTCGTTTAAAATAAATTTACTCATTCTAACTTCGTTTAAAATAAATTTTTAGTCGTTATTATTTAAAATAAATTATTTTAAATATTCAAAACCCATTAAAATTGCTAAAATAAAAATTTTAAATTGGTTCTGATTTTCCGGGTTGTTACAATCTCCCCCACTTAAAATCTTTTCGTCCTCGAAAAGGAACGGAGCTGAAAGTTGTTTAACCAACCAACTCAACTTTCATTTTGGCTTTCATTCTTCAACGTTTCAGTTTCTAAGAATTTTCTAATTTTTCAAAAATTTGGCTAATACCCTAAATTTTCACTTAAAATCTTTTCGTCCTCGAAAAGGAACGGAGCTGAAAGTTGTTTAACCAACCAACTCAACTTTCATTTTGGCTTTCATTCTTCAAAGTTTCAGTTTCTAAGAATTTTCTAATTTTTCAAAAATTTGGCTAATACCCTAAATTTTCGAAAAATTTCGCTATAACCTCCTTTGTACGGGGAGTGCTTTAAAACTGGAACTAGCTACGCAGGGCCCTCACCAATCCAAAAGAAAAAGAAAAAGCCAAGCGGTTATCTAATCGGCTCATAAAATCATCCAAACTCAATAAATTAGTAACATGTACCTATTTGTCGGGCATACAATTTTATTCCTTTTCTCTTGCCTCCTTGCTATGACCAGTTCAATGTATATACATGTACATGCATGCAATTTCAAACAATTTTCAATTCAGTTCAAATTTTGATTCGATTTGGCTAATTCACCTTACATTCCCTAATTGGTATTATCAGTTCAATATTTTTATTAATCAAATTAATAATCAAACAACACAACCAACAATCAATTAGTTGGTTAACGTTTCAAATTCATAATTTTTTATATACTCAAAAATCATGTTTTTGATGCCAAATCACAACAATATATCCTATCTAGTTTTGGTTCTCACACCAGTCAATTGGAAATATATAGATATCCACTTTCGAAACTCGAACATAAAGCGCGCCATCATCAGAATCATCTCCGGGCGACTAGAGGGTGATTCTATATCTACCCAATATATTTTGGACTTCGAATACACGTTAATTACGCGTATATTCAAAATCTTCATATACTCGATTGTCCAAAATCAATATAAAATAAATATTCGAATACATATAATAAGGTTTAAATTTTCAAAACAAAATTTGTTTTCATTTTTATTTTTAAGAATAATACTCTTTCAACTCATTCTAGGATACTACTGATACCATCTCTAACAAGTCATTCTTATTGGATATTACTAATCCAATTTCTGATGAATTCTTTCGTTTGGTTCTAATATGTCTTGTTCTCGAGCCCTGTAAACCAAAGCTATGATACCAAATGAAACGACCCGAACTTCCCCGGTCTCCGAAGAGAAGAGAAAGAACGGATTGTCTTAGAACACGGCAAATCAGAACAAAAACAGAAGAGCATTTCATTGCTTATTACAACAATTCCATCAGAATATAAGAATATAACATAGTATGAATAAATAATATAAATCAGAAAATATCAGAGATTTAAATTACGTTTAAATACATAGAAGCGGAAAAATAATACAAAACACAACTGAAAGAAATACACGGATACAGAGCTTTCCGAATATCACTTCAGCTATAAACCAGGATCCTTTGAATAGAATATCTGCAAAACCCAACTACTAGCTGCCCGTGTGGAAAATATGGGCACCCAGAGTTTAGGTTAAAACAATAAACTCCAGGTCAGTCATGTGACAGGTGTGAGAACTAAAACAGTTATTAATTTGATTTTAAAGTTAGGTAAATCAAGGGACCACGCCGTATAACACGGAACGCGTTTACCCCTTAGAATACCAGTGCATAAAACAAACAGCGCAATGCTAAATAAAGAATAATGACGCTATTATAAGACTCAGGTCCCATCACACAGTGCAACGCAAGCTGGAGGATAGAGTTTTACCTTATAATAGCCAAATATGCTTGGTAAGCGAAATATTTTTTTTATTATTACTATAAGTGAAGAAATCAACTTCAAATATAAATGTATCAATCATAGTGAAACACCCTACCTTCGTTAAGGTTACTCACCAAGGGAATGCATTAACTTCGGTGAAGCATTATAGGTAAAAGATACAGATAATTTACTAGACAGACATACAAACAGTAGAAAAACTGGAATTATTTCATAAGCAGCGTGGTTTAGTCAAAACATTACAACCATTGTCTCAAAACCCAACTTCCAAATTATTACAATAAAACCTCTGTCTTGATTCAAAACTCCAAATAGATAAAACAGTAGTAAAGCAGCATAAATCCCCAATAAAAGTGTAACCACAGCCATAGCCCAAGAAAAGAGAATCCAAGCAATACATCTACTCTCTTCAAGCTGGGAAAGGTCTGAACTAAGCTGAAGTATTCCCTCCTTGTGGACCTGGGGGGGAAACGGAAGAAAAGAAAATGAAAGAAAATGGATCAGACAAAAAGCCTGGTAAGCCCAGTGATTTTCAGCATGTAAACAAGAAAAAGGATCATGACATGAATAAACTAAATATAAGACAATATCATTGTAACAAGATAACGTAAGACAAGACAAGATAAGGCAAGATAAGACAAGATAAACTGAATATGCTATTGCACTGATTCCTATTTCTCTGCACCTACTAACAAATGTTTCAACTAGCATCATGTGTTCATAATAAAATGATCCCTTTATTGATCGGCTTCTACTCGCATGTATTTATTACTTGTGTCATTCGGCCCCGCTTGTTTGTAGATACCTATGCTGGTCCCACCATAGGGTGTATCAATCCCTATGATGGCAACCCGACACAATTCAAGATGCACAGTGTATAACTACAGATGCCCAATGCATGATTATTCTACTCCGGAGCACGTGCACGCTCGTACTCCGTCGGAACCTACACTGACACACCACCTGCCGCTATTTTGACCGCTTATAATCAGCTCAGTAATCGTGCCCCACCCTGCCTAGTTCAGGGTACCGTGATACTTCTATGTAGGTTACTGCTGAAATGGGTCCCCATTACTAGTGTTTCCTAACCAACATGTTATAACGGTTAAGTGTTCTCAATTTAACCTAACCCCACCCATTTGTTTAATTAACATGTTGCATTGGTTAAGTGTTGCCTACGTTAACTTAACCCTACCATTCTTAGCACGTCTGTTCATTACCATTAATTCATTCATTAATGCACCAACCTCTCACATAAGAACTGTTGTTTGCGGTTGATGGATGTGTCGGGCGGTTACGGGCAGACTTCTACCGCAAACTCATTCTAACCTCAGGTTTTGGGCATAATGCGCTAACCTCTCACATTAGATCTGTTTTTGCGGTCATTGGATGTGCCGGGCGGTTCCGGGCAGCCTTACACCGCAACTCAATCTAACCTCGGGTTAGGCATGTTCATCTTTTAGCCAATTTACATATTTACCATACATGTCCAAGTCTAGATTTTTGTATGCCAATTATCCACAAGTGTAGTTAACTCAATTTATGTCACATTTACTTGTTATGCCCAAAATTACTCACTTAAGTTATACCCAATTCCCCGCGTTTCAATCGTACGTACAACCAGATTCAAACTAGGTTTCCAAATGAACCTAGTATTCATAAAATAAAACGAAAAGGGGAATAGAGAAGAAACACAAGAATTGACATGAGAGAATAAGCATGTAAAGGTGTACCAAACACAAGAATCATGGTTCCAATAGATTTGTTGTACGTTAACATTAAATATGAACAAACTGAGCAAGTTACATCATAGGCATAAAGATTCGATAGAACTGAACATAAAAGGATCACCAATTTGATGTACAACAAGATAGATTCAATTGTATCACTAGTAACAGTCTCACAGGCATAGGTAATCTCAGATTTGACAAAAGAATAAGAATGAATCAGAATTGGTTATCATTACAATCAGGCATAGTTCTAGATTCGATTCAATACAGTCATGATTCCTATTATGTGTTCAAATCTGAATAATAACTGAACTTACAGTGATAGGATTAGAAAAAGTGAATTAGTTGACGTTGTAGCGATTCTAATCTCTCTTTGTTGATTGAAGCAGAAAACCTTTACTTTAATTTGAAGCTCTCCAATTTGATTTCTAGTTTGGAGAGAAGGAGGCTAGGCTAATTTAGAGATGGACAACATGGTGGCATCATAGAATAGGGTTATGAGTTTAGGTTTATGTGTGCTTATATAGATGTGTAGGATTAATTAGAGCCTTTAGATCAACATAGGATCCATTCAAACCATCCAGTCCAAGAAAATGCGTCATCAGGCCAATCAGAAGTCGTCACGTAGCCCTAAAACTCAGAAAATCGTCACTATCCAGAACAGTCAGCAGGGGTCGACCCATACAGGGGGGTCGAAACCTATGTCGGCACCCCTATAGGGGGGTTGACACCCTCTGGCGGGAATTTTTCCGCCCACTTCTTTTCGCCGGTTTGAATTTCGAATTTTGATTTATTAATAATTTATTTAATTCTGATTTAAACTTAAATCTTCTAACCTCCAAAACTTCTTCATACTGTATCCGTTTTACGCAAACTCGGACTCTATCTCAAGCAGAATTCCAAGATGAACGCAATGGCGCTACCCATTTTACTTAATTCCCACTTTTAAAATTAAGCATTCTTTAATTCCTTATTTTTAATATTCGTAGGAAATACGGGGTGTTACATTCTCCCCTCCTTAAAGGATTTCGTCCCCGAAATCTCTAAGTTAAGAAGAATGTATCCTAACATCCAACATCCATCTACTCAACCACCAACCACAAGCATCCATTGTTCTTAAAAAGATTTCTAATGCTTTCATGATTATATGCATAGTGTGTGTATATGTCCTTATCTAATGCAAAATCGGGCGGTCTACTAATTTAGTTGACCTCCTTAATGCGAATTATGTCAGTGCCATGAGTCCATCATGTATGCAATTATTCCTAATCGTACTTTATAACTTCTACATGAGTGCTCAATCATTCATACAAATGCAACATCCATATGATAACACATCAAGTTTCAATCCATATACAAATACATACATGCATATGCAATATGAAAGTGACTGATCTGATCTAGTACCTAATGTGTGTGTATATGCATCCACTAGCAACCACTTGCAACCATCAATCATCACATGTTTCAAATACATGTTTACATTCATTGGTTTCTACTTAAGGATCAAGAATAGGACCGAGGAGATATACTTAAAAGATAGATACAAGCGTGCATAAACTTATGGAAAAAGAGATCAAGGATTTACCCTAAAAAAGAAAAGGGTAAGTTGTGCGTATCTTGTCTTCAGTCTCCCAAGTCGTGTCTTCTTCAGCGTCACTCCATTGTACTTTAACTAGCTTGACGTCATGATTGCGTAGCTTTTTAACTTATGTTCCCAAGATACGAGTTGGAACTCTTCTCACCGTCGCTTCTCGTTCCACTTCCACTTCCTCTAATATGCTTGGCTCCACAACTTCCGCAGACTCATGTAAGCACTTTCGTAGATGAGAAACATGAAAAGCATTATAAACTCCAGCCAATCTTTCGGGCAGCTCTACTCTATAAGCCATCGTCCCAATCCTTTCAATGATAGGAAATGGCCCTACAAATCTTGGTGCCAATTTTCCTACGGATCCAAAGCCAACAACATTCTTCAAAGGAGATACTTTAAGGAAAACCTTGTCCCCAACCTCAAACTCAAGGTCGGTCCTTCTTTTATCCGCGTAGGACTTCTGTCTATCTTGTGCGGTCCTCATTCGTCTTCGTATCAAGTCCACCTTCTCTGAAGTTTCTCAGATCATGTCGGGCCCAAGTACGAGCTTGTCTGTAGATTCCCACCAACAAGTTGGTGATTGGCATGGTCTTCCATATAAGGCCTCAAAGGGTGCCATGCCTTTGGTGGCTTGGTAGCTATTGCTGTAGGCGAACTCCA
This sequence comes from Allium sativum, assembly GCA_030737875.1. NCBI lineage: Eukaryota > Viridiplantae > Streptophyta > Magnoliopsida > Asparagales > Amaryllidaceae > Allium > Allium sativum. The sequence continues at coordinate 166,960,655 of CM060909.1, forward strand.
CCAAAGGAAGATGATCTTCCCACGTTCCTCCGAAGTCAAGAATGCATAATTTCAAAAGATCTTCTAATACTCTGTTCACCCTTTCAGTCTGACCATCGGTTTGAGGGTGATAGGCAGTGCTTAAGCATAGCTATATGCCTACAGCCTCTTGCAAACTCTTCCAAAACTCACTCGTAAAGATAGGATCTCGATCACTTACTATGCTAGAGGGTATCCCATGCAGTCGAACTACTTCTTTAAGATAAATGGATGCTAATGATGAGGCAGTCCTCCTACTCTTAACAGGTATAAAGTGAGCGCTTTTAGTGAGCCTGTCAACTATTACCCAAATACTGGTATTGCCCCTTCTTGACCTAGGCAACCCATCTATACAGTCCATTGAAATGCTATCCCATTTCCACTATGGGACCTCTAGAGGATGAAGCAGACCACCAGGCTTCTTCTGGTCTGCCTTGACTTGCTGACATATCAAGCACTTAGAGACGAATTCAGCTACATCCTTCTTCATGCCATTCCAAAAAAAACCTTTTTTATATCTTTATACATCTTGTCTCCACCTGGGTGTATGGTCAACTTAGAATGTTGTGCTTCTTTAGGAATTGTCTTCACCAAATCCCTTGCTTGTGGGACACATAGTCTTCCATCCCCTCTAAACCAACCCTTGTCATATATGGAGTATCTATTGAGGTGGCTAGAAGTCTCACCTCTAATTAACTTATCCATCATATCAACTATCCGAGGGTCTTCACGTTGTGCGATTCCTATTGAGTCCAAAAGCGTAGGCCGCACCTCTAGAGTTGCGAACAAACCAGGTACAAACTCAAAAGAGGGTCTAAAGTCAAAGGTTGCTATGTACTCCAAGTTTTGCCTTTCCACAAAGAGAGGACTTAAGGTCAGCTTTTTCCTACTTAAGGCGTCTGCTACCACATTGCCCTTGCCAGGGGTATAAGAAATCTCAAAATCGTATGAGGAAAGAAATTCCATCCACCTTTGTTGTCTTAAGTTAAGATCTTTTTGTGAGAAAATGTACTTTAATGATTTATGGTCAACAAACAATTTAAACCTTTCTCCTAGTAGGTAATGATTCCATGACTTAAGAGCGAAAACAATGGCAGCTAGTTCTAAATCATGAGTTGGGTAGTTCTTTTCATGTACCTTCAACTGCCTTCCCCTGTAACAAACTACCTTGCCTTCTTGCATCAAGACAGCGCCTAATCCTGTACCGCATGCGTCTGTGTATACCGTAAACATCTTACCCCCATCAGGCAATATCAGAACTGGGGCTGTTGTTAGAGCCCTTTTAAACCGTTGGAAAGAAACATCACAATCCAAATCCCAAGCGAAAGTTAGGTTTTTCTTCGTCAATCTTGTAAGTGGGGCTGAGATCTTCGCAAAGTCTTTAATGAACTTTCTGTAATAGCCCGCTAGTCCAGAAAACTTCGTACTTCGGTTGCATTCTGTGGAATCTTCCAATCTTGCACCGCAACTACTTTTGCGGGATCCACAACTATCCCCTCTTTGGACACCACATGTCCAAGAAACCTTACTTCTTCTCTCCAAAAATGGCATTTGGAGAATTTAGCTTTCAGCCGATGTGCTCGAAGAGTATCCATAACTTCCCTTAAATGCAAAGCATGTTCTTCCTCACTTTTTGAGAAAAATAAAATGTCGTCCCGAAGACCACTACAAACTTATTAAGGAACTCCCTAAACACCCTACTCATCAAGTCTACGAAATAGGCGAGTGCGTTTGTCAAGCCGAAAGGCATGACAAGCCATTCGAAGAAACCATCCGGGGTCCTGAACGCGGTCTTATCTATGCTGTCTTCAGCCACTCGTAGCTGATGAAATCCGGTAGCCAGATCTAGTTGGGAGAAAACTGATGCACCTACGAGCTGGTCGAATAAGTCGTCTATTCTTGGAAGTGGGTTCCTATTCTTCTTGGTCAGCTTGTTTAGCTACCAATAATCCACGCATAGGCGAAGTGAACCATCCTCTTTGGTTGCGAACACTACTGGAGCACCCCATTTAGAAATACTCCACCTTATGAACCCCTTTACGAGCAACTCTTTAACTTGCTTGCTGAGTTCCTTCCTTTCCCTGGGAGCCATGTGTCTATTGGGTAAAGAAACTGGTTTTGCATTATCAACTAGGTATATGTGTAAATCTATCTCTCGCTTTGGAGGTAAACCCTTCACTTCTTCAAAGACATCCGAGTACTCACGGACTACTCTAACAGACTGCAAATTTTCAACAGACGCATCAAGAGATTCTAGGTAGCTAAGCATAATAGAATTCATAGGGTTACAAGAGATCTCGAGAGTATTACCGAGGCGAGTCATAAGTCTAACCACTCTCTTTTCACAATCAAGGATGGCACCATTACTGGATAACCAATCCATGCCTAGAATCAACCAATAGCCCGTGAAACCCAAAACGTAAGCATTACATCTAAACCCCATGCTTAGTATAGAAATTTCCAAATCCAAACAAATCATTGATAAATAAGCCGAACCCCCAATTGGATTTGAAATAACCATGGGATCCTCTACTATACTGGTATCTTGGTGCAGAGATTCAACTAGGGCAGTAGATATAAAAGAGTGCGAAGCGCCAGAATCAAAAAGAGTATGAACATGATGATCAGAAAGATAAACTAAACTCTCAACAGAAATATTTCTACCTCTTTTTCGCGTAGGTGCTGTGAGAGCGTGAATTTGCCCTCCAGAAGTAGACCCAGTCCTCTGCCTTTGCCCTTGCCTTCTTGGGAAGTCCTTGGCCATATGTCCTGTCTCGCCACATTGAAAACAACCACCCATCTTCCTTTTCTTCTTCCTGCAGTCCTTAACCAGATGTCCAGGTATGCCACGAAAATTACACGGGGTTTGTTATTCTTCCCGCCCTTCTTGGAATCCGTCTTCTTATTCTGTGATCCCTCCACTTTCTTGTCTAGACGTTCTTCCATCTTCGTCTCTTTCTTTCCATCCTCGCCTTCCTCCTATAATAGTGCCATGTCCACCAATCTCTCATAGGTCACGCCCATAGGTATATGGGACATAACTAGGCCGTGCAGTGGCTCATTTAACCCTTTAGCGAAACGGAGAGCCTTTTTATGTGGAGTATTTACCAACTCCAGTCCGAATCTAGCCAGCTGGTTGAACTTGTTGATGTATTCCTTAACCGTTAGGCTTCCATGTTTGAGTGCTAAGAACTTCTCCATATATAGGCTTTGTTCAGCTGGCGAGAGGAACTTCATTTCAAACCTTATTCTGAAATCCTCCCAAGTCTCAACTGGTCTCTCAGCATTAGTAACTTCCCATCAGAAAGAGGCTTCATCCTTAAGTCACCATACAGCCAACTGTATCTTCTGTCTATTATCCACTTCGAAGACAACAAACAAATCTTCTGTTTCCTTGATCCAGTTTCTTGCTTCCACGAATGATTCAGTCCCATTAAATTTCTTTCCGCCCATAGCTCGAAAGTCTCTACATATCTTCGAGAAAGCATTCACACGCGGAGGAGGAGGAGGAGGAACGATGGGTACAGTTGGAGGAACGTTTCCTTGGCCTTCGGTGGGTGCCGTGGACTCCAAATACCTATGGAACCATCCGGGTATTGTGACTCCCTCTTGAAGATTAAGATCCCCAGACATGCTGAAACGAAAAGAAAAAATTCAAAACATAGGATAGAAAGATATTGCATATAGCTTTGGGGAATATGCCTTTAAAGTAAAATAACTCTTTTCTTGAAAATGCTTCTTTAAACTTCTTTTTGAAAAATAGTTTTCAAAACTTTTATCTGATCTGGTAATCATTAGATCTGATACCAAGTGAAACACCCCACCTCCGTTAAGGTCACTCACAAAGGGAATGCATTTACTTCGGTGAAGCATTATAGGTAAAAGATACAGATAATTAACAAGACAGATATACAAATAGCAGAAAAACTGGAATTATTTCATAAGCAGCGTGGTTTAGTCAAAACATTACAACCATTGTCTCAAAACCCAACTTCCAAATTATTACAATAAAACCTCTGTCTTGATTCAAAACTCCAAATACATAAATAAGCAAAAAACAGTAGTAAAGCAGCATAAATCCCCAATAAAAGTGTAACCACAGCCATAGCCGAAGAAAAGAGAATCCAAGTAATACATCTACTCTCTTCAAGCTGGGAAAGGTCTGAACTAAGTTGAAGTATTCCCTCCCTGTGGACCTAGGGGGAAACGGAAGAAAAGAAGACGAAAGAAAATGGATCAGACATAAAGCCTGGTAAGCCTAGTGATTTTCAGCATGTAAACAAGAAAAAGGATCATGACATGAATAAACTGAATATAAGACAATACCATAGTAACAAGATAACATAAGACAAGATAAGGCAAGATAAACTGAATATGCTATCGCACTGATTCCAATTTCTCTGCACCTACTAACAAATGTTTCAACTAGCATCATGTGTTCATAATAAAATGATCCCTTTATCGATCGGCTTCTACTCGCACGTATTTATTACTTGTGTCATTCGGCCCCGCTTGTTTGTAGATACATGTGCTGGTCCCACCATGGGGTGTATCAATCCCTATGATGGCAACCCGACACAATTCAAGATGCACAGTGTATAACTACGGATGCCCAGTACCGGATTTTTCCACTCCGGAGTACGTGCACGTCCGTACTTCGTCGGAACCTACACTGTCGCACCACCTGCCGCTATTTTGACTGCTTATAATCAGCTCAGTAATCGTGCCCCACCTTGCCTAGTTCAGGGTACCGTGATACATCTATATGGATTACTGCCGAAATAGGTCCCCGTTACTAGGGTTTCCTAACCAATATGTTATAACGTTAAGTGTTATCAATTTAACCTAACCCCCACCCATTTGTTTAATTAACATGTTGCATTGGTTAAGTGTTGCCTACGTTAACTTAACAGTACCATTCTTAGCATGTCTGTTCATTAGCATTAATTCATTCATTAATGCACCAACCTCTCACATAAGAACTATTGTTTGCGGTTGATGGATGCGTCGGGCGGTTCCGGGCAGACTTCTACCACAAACTCATTCTAGCCTCGGGTTTTGGGCTTAATGCGCTAACCTCTCACATTAGATCTGTTGTTGCGGTCGCTGGATGTGTCGGGCGGTTCCGGGCAGCCTTATGCCGCAACTCAATCTAACCTCGGGTTAGGCATGTTCGTCTTTTAGCCAATTTACATATTTACCATACATGTCCAAGTCTAGATTTTTGTATGCCAATTATCCACAAGTGTAGTCAACTCAAGTTATGTCACATTTACTTGTTATGCCCAAAATTACTCACTTAAGTTATACCCAATTCCCCACGTTCCAATCGTACGTACAACAAGATTCAAACTAGGTTTCCAAATCAACCTAGTATTCATAAAATAAAACGAAAAGGGGAACAGAGAAGAAACGCAAGAATTGACATGAGAGAATAAGCATGTAAAGGTGTACCAAACACAAGAATCATGGTTCCAATAGATTTGTTGTACATTAACAATAAATATGAACAAACTAAGCAAGTTACATCATAGGCATAAAGATTAGATAGAATTGAACATAAAAGGATCACCAATTTGATGTACAACAAGATAGATTCAATTGTATCACTAGTAACAGTCTCACAGGCATAGGTAATCTCAGATTTGACAAAAGAATAAGAATGAATCAGAATTGGTTATCATTACAATAAGGCATAGTTTTAGATTCGATTCATTACAGTCATGATTCCTATTATGTGTTCAAATCTGATTAATAACTGAACTTACAGTGATAGGATTAGAAAAAGTGAATTAGTTGACGTTGTAGCGATTCTAATCTCTCTTTGTTGATTGAAGCGGAAACACTTTACTTTAATTTGAAGCTCTCCAATTTGATTTCTAGTTTGGAGAAGAAGGAGGCTAGGCTAGTTTAGAAATAGACAGCATGGTGGCATCATAGAATAGGGTTATGAGGTTAGGGTTTAGGTTTATGTGTGCCTATATAGATGTGTAGGATTAATTAGAGCCTTTAGATCAACATAGGATCCATCCAAACCATCCAGTCTAAGAAAATGTGTCATCAGGCCAATCAGAAGTCGCCACATAGCCCTAAAACTCAGAAAATCGTAACTGTCCAGAACAGTCAGCAGGGGTCGACCCCGACAGGGGGGGTCGACACCTATGTCGACACCCCTATAAGGGTGTCGGCACCTGTGTCGACACCCCTTAAGGGGCGTCGACACCCTCTGGCGGGAATTTTCCCGCCCACTTCTTTTCGCTGGTTTGAATTTCGAATTTTGATTTATTAATTATTTATTTAATTCTGATTTAAACTTAAATCTTCTAACCTCCATAACTTCTTCATACTGTATCCGTTTTACGCAAACTCAGACTCTATCTCAAGCAGAATTCCGAGACGAATGCAATGGCGCTACCAATTTTACTTAATTCCCACTTTCAAAATTAAGCATTCTTTAATTCGTTATTTTTAATATCCATAGGAAATACGGGATGTTACACATAGACGGCATAGTATCCCATGCTACTATGTCGCTATACTAGGCTCTACAATTAAAACCGAAAAGTCACGTATTGGAAGTTGGATTCCATCTATGAACCAAGGCAAGGGATCGTCCTCACCGACTTCGAGACAATCTAGCACATGTCTCAGGCAAGTACTCTGTCAAGCCTTAGGAACGCCAGGGTCGGTCCACACAAACGTTAGTGGATTAGTTATTCCTGAACAATATGTTTCCCCGCCCTATGGGGCGTAAAATCCGTCCATCGGCCCCGTAGTGACCGATATATGCGAGGTACCTCGCTTTCCTTCATCCACAAAAGTAAAATTGCCTAGGCTTGCAAAACCCTGACACCACTTATAGCTAGAAAGAAACGCATGTCCTCCCTGGGGTCCTTCTCCCGTTTCTTGTTCACAATGGGGTGTGAGGCTCTCGAATTAACGCTATACACAAAGTGGCGCTATATTAAAGCTATGCTTTGATCATCAACCACAAGACTCTGTTTTTCAACAGAATCCTTGATCATTTGCCACTCAGGCATGCCACACAGGCAATTCACGCCATGCGACTGATGTCTATCGATATATAACCTCTGAGCTCGTACGTCTCAGAGAAGGGTGTTAAGCAAGAGAATAAATTCTCTACCACCAAACAGATATATATTTAATAAAGATCAATCAACATAGAATAAAATCCCATGTCATACACACAGTCCATTTACAAGTTCGTTCTGGGTCTGAACGAAACCGGAGGCACCTTATTCCTCAACCCGTATGTTCAATACATGAGAGAGGCACTCGCATATCCGTGGATCTCCAAGTATGTCTGGACGATCACCACTTATTACCTCGTCTTGGGTGTATAGCCCAATCAAGACATCAGTAATCTTCCAAACGATGTGAAGACCTCTGGTCTTCAACCACCGACTTCATCGTCGACTTATCGTCGAATCAGTTTTTCAGAACGGGTATAAACCCGGCCTTTCCGAATAACTCGCGTATATAATAAACAAGTGTTACACAAACACAACATACGCCTAATTCCAATCCAGAATATTATTTTATTTAAATATTCACATCTTTAGGGATAGGTTCCCATTAATTTTATCAGAGATAAATTCTTTCAAATTTATTCTTTAATCCTCATTTGGATATCAATTCAAACCAAATTAAGGTTCATCCACACTACAAGAAAAACCGAGATTAGCAGCGGTAGAATCCGCTGCTAATCCGTCGCTAAACAGGTATTAGCGATGGATTTCCTACATAATGTGTCTGTCGGCAAAAACCTTGACGGTATTTGTGTTAGATTTTGTGACGGAATTTAGCATCAATGTTCCGACAATTTACCGTCATTTTATTAATTTTATAACAAAAATAAATATTATTTATTAACTTACTTTTATTTTTATTTTTATTTATATACCGACGATTTACCGACGGATTATTAATTTAGTATAAAATATTATTTATAAAATCTGTCGGTCAACCCTTACTAATTACCAAGGGATTAGCGATAAAAAGTTTTGACAAAAAATCTTGCTCTATTTTTGTCGGTAAACCCTTACTATTCAGCAAAGGTTTAGCAACGGAAGTAAATTGGTGTAAGTTCCCTTTTATTGCTTTTGTTGGCAATTTGACGGTAAAATCTTTCAAATCAGTGTCGAATTTACGACGGAACATTTGGAACGCATTTATTTAGCTTTCCTGCTTTGATACTAATACGTCGGTATTCCCTTTCTGATATGGCATTAACTCTTTTTACCATCCTACCCTTCCAGCTTTTCAAATTAATTTTATACTGCTTATTCAATTACAAATACTGATATTAAAAGCAAGCGAAAAACAGTATAAAATTTTCAGTCACGTACAAATAATACTCTTAAGCAACAACACGACGTAGATAATATTAGCATATCACATAAAAAACATCTACAATCCTTCATTTCGTGCACCAAGCTGAATTATAAACAACAAAATTATTCAGCTGGTGTGAACGTTAAACCACATACAACCCATGACCATCACAACAGTACTAAAACCCATAACTACCAAAATAACAAACATATCTGTAGTTGTGCTACAACCACATCGCTACAAAACAAGTCATAACAAACCAATCAAGCTACGAAGATGACGATGGCGAAGGAGCAAACGAACGAGACATAGATCGCGTAGGCGAACGTGAAACTCTTTCTTGTCCCTTGAGTATTGCCATCACCTTTTCCAATTGTGCTTCAAAGGCCTCCTTATCTGCCTTCTGTTGTTCTGACAGTCTTGCTTGTTCTGCTCTCTCACTCTCAAGATCGATGCGCATCTCCTCGACAGTTTTTTGTAGCTCGTGGACGTCATCTTCAGTGCTAACAAGCTGACGTTTTGATTGCTGAGAAGACGATGGAAGCTGCATTGTAAAAATGACATTAAGGCATTAATACTTTTAGTTTGACGAGGATGCAAAACTGCACAGGGATGAATATGTAATCACAGGAATAAAAGAAACTGTCAATGCACAGGGATGAATATATTTGAAATGTCAATAAATTTGTGAAGAGTTGTTTTGCCAAGACAAAACAACTTTATTACCTGTTGGACATGCACAGGGAGGAACATGTAATGACAGTTCAACATAGGTGGATCATACCCTTCAGAAAACAGTTTCTTTTATTATATTATGCAGCGGAAAACTAGTACTTACAAGGAAATCAAATTCATACCAGACGACATGCAGAAAATAGTAGAGGTGAGAAAGAAGTATAACCAACTGTTTTGAAGTGAATCTCATCAGCGATTAAAAAAATGCAACTGTTTTGAAGTGAACTGTATGACATGACTGTGATGCTACACAGCTCACCGTTACTGATACGACCATCAACACACCCAAAGCCATTGACAGCCAAGAACTACTTGCAGTCATTTTTAACCTCACCTCACTATCTATTTGTTAATTAATTGCTAGTATATGTATTCTAGCTGCTGAAAGCAATATAACATGAAAAACAAAAGTAGTAATGTATATTCTAGCTGCTTACGTTGCCTGCCAAAATAATGCACTTATCACCAAAATTAAGCAGCATATATAACAGTAAAAACAATCGGTATTATTAATAAAATATCAACATGCCTGCGTTTTATGTTTGAAAACAACTTTTTTTTTTAAATATTCGGAACCTTTGTTGTAGATGGGAAGGTTGCCTTGCCCGTTATGTCTTCTTATTTTGTTCCCTAGTGATCGTTTTCTACTATCTAATAAATGATTAGGTGTGTAAGCCACATGCTGATGGAGTTAAGTTGGTAATGTTCATTCGCATTTAGATTACAAATATGGTGGAATTAACAAGTACGTGCCTACGTTAGGATCAACCTGGTAAGTGGTAAACACATAACCCGTTAAACAGGAAACAGGTGGTAACCAGTATCTGTACAATGTTGCCATTTCCTTTACTACATTGAGTAGTGGTTGTATGACTAAAATTCAAAGTGCTAGGGAGGAGAAATATAGTACTTCCCTGGATAATTAATTTACATGCATGATGTATATTAACCTGAAAGTAATACTTCTCCAAGCATCGTATATGAATGCATTGACAGAAACTACAACCCTTTTTATTGTTTTACCTGATCAGCGCGAAAGATCTACATGAAAGAAATTGTTGCACTATTGGAAAAGGCAACTTTTATGTATGTCCACGTTTCTCACTTCAACTATTATAATTAACTTTTATAATCGCTGATGAGATTAAAAGAAGTATAACCAACTTTTTTAATCTACATAAAAGAAGTATAACCAACTTTTATGGTATAACATAGTTTAGCACAAATGCAACTGTTTTGAAGTGAATCTCTACTTTAAAAAATCTTTATTTTTCGTATGATTTATCCATTAGTGGCTTAAATGGCTGATAGATCATTTTTAGGTTGTGAATGATATGAAATGTAACTGTCTAGAATTTACAAATCCCCACAAACAAGAAAGAAAAGAAAACAGAAGGCAAATGGCCATAGTAGGATCCCGACTAACATCTTATTTGTTGGGATAAGGACTTCACTATAAGAAATGATTATCGGACCATCTTAGATGGTGAGACCCATATTGGAGCATGTGGCGATTATATGAAATGAGTACCAGGTCAACAGTGACGAAGTTAATGTATGGGCAGGATGGGCAATTGCCCTACCCAAGATTTGCAAAACAAATAACCAGCGTTGAATGAAAAAAAGAAAACAAAACAGCGCTAAAAAAGAAGAAGGTGAACACCCTAACGCAATAACGCTCTTTGATACTCAAGGGAAATAAAAAACACAGCCGACTTCCTAGCCTTAGCGCCTTCTCACCTTAATCTTCAGTGCCTCTTGCTTCCGCTCTCCTAGATTCCAATTTTGATCAGCAGCTAGTGCTAGAACTTTTGAGGTTTTTTTTTCATACTTTATTTTTGCATAATCATTTGAAATAGGATTTGAAATCTGTTTTCTAATCGTAGCTTACTCAATATTTTAGGTCTTGAAAAATGCAAATTTAGAACTGCGGCACAATATGTATCGTGTTGTTTTTTTTTTTTTTACTGTGATTTCCGACTTTGAAGTATGTCAATATTTTGTATTTCCATTTTGAATCCCATTTTGTTTCTAATTTTAGCCTTAAAGTATGTTGATAATTTTTATATTTGATGATTAAAGTATGTAAATTTTTTGAGCGCTATCCGACCATGCTTGAAATATATGAATTGTTAACCTTGCTTGAAGCATGTGAATTTTTTGAATTGTCTTCCTAATATTCTTTGAAAAATGTGATTTTTTTGAAATTGCTTGAAGTTGGAATAGTTAATGTTTATAAAACATATATATATATATATATAATCATCAATTTTGTAATATTTATGCACTTTTTATGTTAATAGTGGAGTTAGTTAAATCAAAAAAGCTGAAGGATATCCTTTTGTTTATCGACTAATTTGTCTTGTGTTAACTCTTCATGTATAAATTGCTACCATAGATAAAGTATTTTCAGCTATGAAGTTATTCAGTACACCACTTCGCAATGGACGATGATTTGCTTGAAAACAATGATAATTATATATATTGAAAAAGAAATTGCCAAAAACCTTGATCTTGAAGCGATTGTGAATGCATTTAATTTTTGTGAAGTCCGTAAAGCACACATCAAATAGTTATTTAGTAATCCATATTCTTGCATTCAAACTTGCTAAAATTGCCCAGAGATGCAAATTTGTTGTCATTATTATTTTTCGCATTTGCAAGGTTGTTCAAGTTATCAATTCCAATGTAATTTCACTAACTTAATTGTTTTCATAAAATATTTTTTTTCTTTCGCCCACCGTAAACTATAATCCTAGTTTCGTCGCTGCAGGTCAACTTATTTTTTCTGTTTGTAGGCCAGTCTAAACTACGCCTAAAATGCTCGTAACTGTCATATTACTCAAATCTAGTTATCAATAGTTACCTTCTATGCCCATTTTTTTTCTGTAGGCCGCCATTCTAATTAAAAAATTGAACCTGGTTCAATGATAACTGATGCTACAGCTAACACACAACAATTTGACACAGCAATGTAATTAGTAGAACCCACTATAACAGTATACAGCCATACATATATGACACCAAGATAGTAAGAAAAAAGACACCAATTAGACAGTAAGGAAAAAACAGAAATTAAGTACCTCCAAATTCCCAATGGGATAAGTACGTTTTTTTTCATTTGGCACTACAAGCGATTCAAATAAGCTATCCACTGTCTCCGGGGGCAATTCATCGACGTCTTCACCGGCTGTCTCTCGAAGTTCGTTTAGATGCTCCGCAAGCTTTCATCAAATTGTCCTGTTAAGAAATAATTTTTTAAAAGATTTTTAAAATATATCCTCAACAATTTTTACTCAAAAAAATAGTTACATACATAAAAATTAGCTGCTTTAGGATCTATCCAAGAATGTGAAGAGGAGTCCATGCTATTACGCGCTGCCGCTTTGACATGAGTACGTTCAAATACTTCAAGCATACGAGGAGGCCTACCATAATCTTTGTTCTAAATAATTTATTTTGTATGTTAATAGTGGCAGTTTTATTTGTCAGAATGCTATAATAAATAGAGTTACATGACACGAAAATTTTACCAATTTTACAGCATGCTCCTGGATAGAAATAGATCCGCAACTATGCAAAGTAGGATTAGAGTTTCTATTTGTCGAAGCTTTCTTTGATCTATCCTTAACTTCTGGACGATTCCAATACTGAAGCCACTGCTCCCAAATTGCTTGACTCATAAAGATTGGTTTAGCATTCTTTTCTTTCATATCGCTAACCATATCGGAATATCGTTTGCTAGCCTTCGTCTTCCAGAGCTTTCTTATGGTCTCTATTGGATAAGCTTCGTAACCATACACCTGACCCTGCAATATGTATATGATATGTTTAATTTCAGCCCAATATTTATAAAGAATGTAAGCGAAAATTTGAGTACTTGAGTAACTGTTTCTAAAATACGGATGGAGAGACGTTAAATGTAGAAACAAAGTTGGTTTCAAAAGTGTTATGTTTTGAAAATTTACAGCTTATATCATGATTTCAGAAATAAGAAAATTTGGTTTCATAGATCATTTGATATTCTGTTGTTATAGATCATTTGAAATTGTAGATAACACAAAACTGTACAACATATACATTGGCTTTTAAAAAGTCAATGTGTGCAGGGCATATCAACTTCTTGACAAACAGTGAATACAAGAAGGCATCCACGGGTGGTGGCTCAAAACTAATGTCCTTTTGTTATAGAATCTGATTTTTGTATTACAGTTTAAAAAATAAACAATAAATTTATTTAAGCAAACCTGTTTTGATTAATAGTATCGTAAATGGATATTAAAATATGAAGTAAAAAGAGTTAACTGTATGCTGATATTTGTTTTACTACACAAGTCAATAACTCAACATGCATCATGTGAACAAGTAAGGCAACAAAACATCACAACTAGTAATGCTGGATATGTAGTCGTTTTAACATTTGAGCTACTGAAAGTTAACCAATTATATATGCGAATATAGTTTTGATGGGGAAACACAATGACATGTGCAGTGACTGCATTGCATGTTAAGCAAACAACACAATCATCCCCTTTGGACTTGTGACTAATCCTTTTGCAAGCAAACTTGAACTTCAGTCTCAACGTGAAGCACATGCAATTCAAAAAAAGAAGATCTGATTTGCTCTTTTTTTGAGGTCAAGATCGATGACTTCTTCCGTCGTAATTGTTGAAGCCGACAATTACGACGAGATTATTATTAATTCATAGCGCAGATACAGTATGTATTTATGGAATCATAGTACATGAAACGCCTGGTATTGAGTAAATTGTAATGCGTAACACCATATGTTTTGATTACATTCTAGTGCATGGTACCGGTGGTTTTGATTAAATCCTGGCTTCATAGATCATTTGAAATTGTAGATAACACAACATGAAGTATTTATTATACTTAGTAATTACACTGCACTTATTACCATTAGTCATTCAAAACACACGTTTTCTAATCCCTGTTGACAATTATCTAGCTGGCTACCTCAAAAAGTTTTAAGGTTGCAGTTGAATCATATGTACTTCATCTATAAATACGTTGTGTAATCTACTAGACAAACAATAAAAACCTGAAATGTCAATTAGCAAAACGTTAAAGTTTGTACTTGCAGTCGTAGTACTAATAATTACCAAAGTAAGTTTGAACTCGGGTACATTAACATATGACTATTATTTCACTAGTTGTCCAGAAGTTGAATCCACAGTAAAAGAAATTGTGTATCAAGCATTGCAAAATGATCCTACGGATTCAGCTGGGCTTCTGCGTATGCATTTTCATGACTGCTTTGTTCAAGTAAGCATTTAGTCTATAAAAACCGCTGCGAACTAAAATTAGCATATGATGAAGCCAAAAATAACAATTTAAGTACACAGCAAAATTACTATTTACAAATTTTACTCTGACAAATTTTATTTCAGGAAACAACCATGAACATGTAGACAGTTTGCACTATTTACAAATTCTACTCTTATGAGTAACTAATCTAATCAGAAACTATCATAAAGCCTGAACCTAACGAGTCTAGGCCATTCAAATGCATGAGAATATCAGAAACTATCAAAATCAGAAACTACCAATACCATAAACTATTAATATTCATAAGAGTTGTCAAAACTTACCAAAAAATCATCAAAAAGAAGATCCTTGTAGTTTGACGGTATCTTTCCAAAAGTGGGCCAAAAATCAGCCAAACGCTGATGAAAAGACGCAGTCATCCACCTCGATAGTTCACTGGAAGGATGCATTGAAAGAGTGCTGTATAGAGTATATTCCATGTTATCATAATACAAGTCAAATAAAAGTAAAATACAAATCACTGCAAAGCGCTTACTTATCTTTTACTTCTATAAGTCTAAGTTCGATACGACCAACTGTATTAATCGACTTTGCTGTGGAGATTGTTGCACCATCATGTGTTGCCGGCGAACATGCACGGCTATGCTCATTTGTAATGTTTTGTGGACTGGGTTGAGAGTTATGCTGAGCATCAACGTTAGCATGCTGCGGAGAAGCAACATTTTGCGTTATTGGTAGAGGACTGGGTTGCGGAGAAGCACCATGCTGCGGAGACGGCTGCAAAGAAGTAGATAGCCGATTAAGCTGCGGAGACGGCTGCGAAGAAGTAGATTGCCGATTAAGCTGCGGAGACGACTGCGAAGAAGTAGACTGCCGATTAAGATGCGGAGAATGCTGTGATGAAGACTGCGGAGTGGTAGACTGCCGATTAAGCTGTGAAGCACCATGCAGAGGATCATGCTGCGAAGAAGGCAGTGATGAAGACTGCGTAGTAGTAGATTGCCGATTAAGCTATGGAGAAGCACCATGCAATGGATTAGGCTGCGGAGACGGCTGCGGAGAAGGCTGTGGAGAAGTAGATTGTCGATCCGTTTGTGGAGGAGCACCATGCAAAGGAATAGGCTGCGGAGACTGCGGAGTAGATAGTTGACTATGCAGCGGGGAGAGAGGTTGGGAAGAAGTATGCTGCGATGAAAGCCGTGTAGGGCAGCGAGGACGCAGTGATGCCGACTGATCTTTTTTGAATTTACTTTGTGGATATGGTTTAATGGTATGACTAGGTGGTAGAGTTGACTGAATAAGTAGAGGATTTCCCCGTCCTCGTCCTCTCACTTTTCCTTGCTCGTGTTCCTGGGAAACATATGAATGTCCACGTGTAGCGCCAACCATATCTGTCAATCATGCATGAAATATTTAAAAATAGCCATTATATTTAGAAACAGTCATATTATAAAACCAGAAAAAACAATCATAATATAAACATGCATTATCTTATATAACTATATGACTATAAGACTTGGAAAGATCTAGGTATGAAACTACATAATAATTTGATTACTTGGTACATCCAAGGCTAGGTAACCGAAGTCATACATATATACTAGAATATTATGCAAAATTTCACATCTGAAACTGTTTTAAAATCCATACATATTTTTAAAGCCAAAATACATTCCAAAGCATATTTATCTAATGCCTACATGAAATCTTAAATGTGTTAAATTTACTTCAAAAGTAAGAAAAACCATTTATGCATTATCGATGTCCCTGAAACCAGTACTCATTATATTCAAAAACAGGATCTGCCAGTGACGAAGCTAATGTATTGGCAGGATGGGCAATTGCCCTACCCAAGATTTGCAAAACAAATAACCAGCGTTGAACGGAAAAAAGAAAACAAAACAATTGCCCTACCCAATTTTTGAGGTTTTTTTTTCATACTTTATTTTTGCATAATCATTTGAAATAGGATTTGAAATCTGTTTTGTAATCGCAGCTTACTCAATATTTTAGGTCTTGAAAAATGCAAATTTAGAATTGCGGCACAATATGTATCGTTTTGTTGCTTTTTTTTTACTGTGATTTCCGACTTGAAGTATGTCAATATTTTGTATTTCCATTTTGAATCCCATTTTGTTTCCAATTTTAGCCTTAAAGTATGTTGATAATTTTTATATTTGATGATTAAAGTATGTGAATTTTTTGAGCGCTATCCGACCATGCTTGAAATATATGAATTGTTAACCTTGCTTGAAGCATGTGAATTTTTTGAATTGTCATCCTAATATTCTTTGAAAAATGTGATTTTTTTGAAATTGCTTGAAGTTGGAATAGTTAATGTTTATAAAACATATATATATATAATCATCAATTTTGTAATATTTATGCACTTTTTATGTTAGTAGTGGAGTTAGTTAAATCAAAAAAGTCGAAGGATATCCTTTTGTTTATCGACTAATTTGTCTTGTGTTAACTCTTCATGTATAAATTGCTACCATAGATAAAGTATTTTCAGCTATGAAGTTATTCAGTACACCACTTCGCAATGGACGATGATTTGCTTGAAAACAATGATAATTATATATATTGAAAAAGAAATTGCCAAAAACCTTGATCTTGAAGCGATTGTGAATGCATTTAATTTTTGTGAAGTCCGTAAAGCACACATCAAATAGTTATTTAGTAATCCATGTTCTTGCATTCAAACTTGCTAAAATTGCCCAGAGATGCAAATTTGTTGTCATTATTATTTTTCGCATTTGCAAGGTTGTTCAAGTTATCAATTCCAATGTAATTTCACTAACTTAATTGTTTTCATAAAATATTTTTTTTGTTTCGCCCACCGTAAACTATAATCCTAGTTTCGTCGCTGGGATCTGCATAAAGCTTTTTCATCCACCGTCTTTAAACTGAATATGAAACATAACACTTTTGAAACCAGCTTTGTATATACATCTTTAAAAATATTTTAAAAGTTTATTTACAGAGTGATTGGCTTCCTAGGTCTGTAAATCATTAAAAATATTTTAAAAGTTTATTTACAGAGTGATAGGTTTACATGTATTGCTAATTTCACAATCTCGCAAAATTTAAATACAATGCAACAGATATCATTATATGCACCAGTAAATGTCTGAACTTTGAATGTTTTGAAAGAGCATCATTTTTCTTAGGATTTGCTTGTAGAAAATCAGTCTACTTTGCATTAGGAATCATGGAAAAATGTGCTAACATATACTACTGATTATACATATGCATTTGTGCATATAAATATAAGAAGACATCGAACATCCGTATATAAAACAGCATATAAGAAGACAGCATATAAGAAGACATCATATAAGAAGACATCGAACATATAAAACAGCATATAAGAAGACAGCATATAATTTCACAATCCGTATATAAAACGGCATACAAGTTTATTAGGTTGTCAATTGTAAACGTAGTACATAAAACAACATATAAGAAGACATCGAACATCCGTATATAAAACAGCATACAAGTTTAGCATATAAGAAGACATCGAACATCCGTATATAAAACAGCGTACAAGTTTAGCATATAAGACAGCATACAAGTTCTAGCATTTGAATATAGCAGTGTGCAATTAGGCTGTCCTATTAGGTCACAGCAGTGTTCTCGCTCGTAGTTCTATAGTTGTATCCCTACAATAGTTATTCCTTCCCAAAAATTACTAGCAGTTTTGTAAGCCCCTATTTTTGCAGATGTTCGAGAATACAATTTGGCACATTGCCGTAATGCATAAATATCGTGTCATGCTAAATGCACCTCCAAAAATTATTAAGAATACAATTGCGAAAAGATAACATGACATTTTCGTACATTTTCACAGAAATAGAAAAACAGAAAAATGACAACAATGGTTTACTAAAAATACAAGTAGAGAAATGAAAACAATGGTTTGCTAGAAATAGAAATAGAGAAATGAAAACAATCAAAACACCAAATTTCTCAATCACAAATGTTAACAGACTTATCAACTATCATTCTCCATCAACATCTAATTCATCATCATCTGAGCTTTCATTTTCACTCTCAAGGTCTACATTTATATTATCATCTTCTGCATCCGTATCAAAAACTTCCGTGACCTGAACGCCGTCATTAAGAGGTCCAAAGTCACCTTCTTTGTCCATGGTGAATTCAACGATATGATCGATGTCTTCTTGATAAGCTTGATCATTCAAGATGTTTTCATCAAACGTATACCTAGGTTTCGTTTTAAGCACAGCCCACCAATCATTTTTGTTTCTCCTTTCTGATGGATATGCGACATAATAGACCTGAATTGCTTGTGTTGCTAGAATAAACGGATCATAGGTCTTATACTTGGCCTTATGATTTATTTCAATGAGATTGTACAGAGGATGCACATTAATTCCCATTTTAGGTGTATTGTCAAACCAATGGCATTTGAATAGGAAAGTTTTCTGCTCCGGATCGACAGAGTAAGTCAGCTCATAAATTTCCTTCAAAATACCATAATAGTCTTGCATATGCATTTCTGGGTCATTGCTGCCTTTAACACATACACCAAAATTATAAGTTGATTTTCCATATCCGTACTCCTCTGTTTGAAATTTATACCCGTTCATGAATAATACTTTGCATTTCCTCACTTCCTTTTGAGGTCCAAATGCAATAAACTTTAATCGTTTATCCGTGACTTTATTAACAGGATCACATACCTATTATAATAAACATAAATTAATATATACATAAGTATATTTGATACGTTTTGCATTGAAAAAGTGGTTGAATTTTGTTATATTAATCTTACATAATTGAGAAACCAATCACTAAAATTTGATGCTCGTGGAATAACAGGATTCATCTCCTCAAACATTCTACAAGAGCACTAAAGTGAGTAAGATACTTAAATTTTGAAATTAAAATCGTTGAATGCTACCAAAATTCACCTTATATAAGGTTCTACTTCTTTGCAGTTAAGAAGAACGTAATTTCGAGCAGCGTTGTATTCTTCATCAGTCAACCAATGTTTTTTTCAACCACCATAGGGACGTCCTTCTTTTTTGAACACGGATAATGAACGATCATTGAAAAATTCATCTGTACTATGATCATTGCGTGACATAGTTGTATTCGTTTTCTTTACATGATCCTCAAAGTAAAAAGAAAAGAATGTTGCCGCCTCTTCCATGATGTAGGCACTACAAATTGATCCTTCCACGCATGCCTTATTTGTCACTTTTTTCTTCAAGTGTCTTATAAACCTAAAGTGTCATGTGTAAACAAATTTGAAAATATATAATATGTACTAATATGATATGAGTTTTATAAAATAACCTTTCAAACGGATACATCCAC
This sequence comes from Allium sativum, assembly GCA_030737875.1. Taxonomy (NCBI): domain Eukaryota; kingdom Viridiplantae; phylum Streptophyta; class Magnoliopsida; order Asparagales; family Amaryllidaceae; genus Allium; species Allium sativum. Next base: position 166,980,404 of record CM060909.1, read on the forward strand.
CCATATTGAACAGGTCCCTGCATTCTAGCTTCAAAAGGAAGATGTATCGGAAGATGCTCCATTACATTAAACAAACCAGGGGGAAATATCATCTCCAATTTGCAAATTAGTTCTGGTACGTTCTTCTCAAGCTTCTCAATTCGGTCCAATTTTAGCGTTGTTGTGCATAACTCCTTGTAAAATAGACTAAGCTCCGTTATAGCACACCAAACTTTATGCGGAAGCAACTCTTTGAAAGCAACTGGAAAAAGATTCTCCAAAAATAAATGGCAAACATGGGTTTTCATTCCCTTCATTCTCAAGCAACTCAAATCAACACATCTACGTAAATTTGAAGCAATACCATCCGGTAATCGTAGATTCTCCACCCACTTCAATAGAATTTTACAACTATCCCGACTTAGCTCATAACATGCTTTAGGTTTAAAGTAACTATCATCTTCACCAAGCTCAAGTTCGGGACGTTTGCAGTAAAGTCGTATATCACGTCTTGATCTCAAATCGTCCTTAGTTTTACCTTTGACGTTGAGAATTGTATTGAACACATTCTCAAAAACATTTTTCTCATTATGCATGACATCAATATTATGACGAATTAATAGATTTTTCCAATATGGCAATTCCCATAATATGCTTTGTTTACACCAATTATGACTCAAACCTTTGCCTTCGATGTTGAAATTTAACCCATTTGGATTATTATATATTTTTGGAAAATATTGCACGCGTTCATAAGTTTCTTCACTAGACAACATCGGCGGTGCTGGATCGGTAACGACTCTGTTTCATTGAAAATCTTTCTTGTTTTTTCTACATGGATGATCGAAATCTAAAAAACAACGATGACAATCGAACCAAGTCATTTTGCTTCCATTAGCCAAATGAAAAGACGATGTCCACTCCATGCAATACGGACATGCTAATCTACCAGACGTACTCCAACCAGAGAGCATACCATAAGCTGGGAAGTTACTAATGGTCCATAACAAAGATGCACGCATGATAAAATTATTCTTCATTGACACGTCATACGTAAGAACTCCATTCCAAAGGAGAATTAACTCATCAATTAGTGGTTGCAAATATACGTCAATTCCTTGTTTAGGATCTCTAGGCCCAGGAATTATAAGAGTTAAGAACATATAAGGATTTTTCATGCATATCCATGGTGGCAAATTATAAGGCGTCAAAATAACCGGCCAAGAAGAATATTGTTTACCAAATTGGTCAAATGGCGCAAATCCATCCGTGCACATGCCTAATCTAACATTACGTGTCTCTTCCGCAAAGTCAGGATATGTTCTATCAAAATGCTTCCATGCTTCTCCGTCTGATGGATGACACAACAATCCATCACTATAATTCCGAATAGCATGCCATCTCATGTGCGATGCAGTTGCCATAGACGCATACATCCTTTGTAACCTAGGAATAAGCGGCATGTAGTGCAACCTTGAGTATGGGACGTCTTTTGTTTTATTTTTCTTTGCTTTGTATCTTTCAGCGGAACAATATTTGCAAGTTCTAAGCTCAATGTCATCTTTCCAGAACAACATACAACCATTTCGACATGCATCTATTTTTTGATATGGCAAACCAAATGCAGTCACCAACTTCTTCGTCTTGTAAAAACTATCACCCAAGACATTATCATGAGGCAACATTTCCTTATTGATTTTAAGATGCTCATCAAATTCAATTTTGGAACTATTATATTTTGCTTTGATTGCAATATATCTAGCAGTTGCAGATAACTCTGTATGGGTTTCACAACCATCCCATAAAGGTCGCTTCGCAGCATTTAATAAATCAAAAAATTTCTTCGCCTCTGCATTAGGAGGTTCCTCCACATGTGAATCTCTCTCAGACATGTTGTGAAGGATTGAACCTCCAGCATCATAAACCATGGCTTCCATCCTATTCTCTTGGAAATAATTATCATTATTATCCTAGTTACTATTTCCATCGTCGTTATTGCTGGTAGCACCACTAACTTCTCCATGAAATCTCCATAACTCATAACCAAGCACAAATCCATATTTGCACAAATGTAATTTAACGGTATCGCCATCCCTAAGAGCTTCATTTTTACATTTTTGACAAGGACATCGAATTTCTTGATTTCCAAACTCTCTAGACGCAAAATCAACAAATACATCTATACCCTTGAAAAAATCCTCCAACATTACACCGCGTCCATCTTTCCGCTTATACATCCAAGTACGATCCCTCATATAATCCATTTCAACTTTTAATGCTGCAATACTGTATAAATTTCAAAACTACATGTGATCTTTACAAGGAAAAAAAATTAATGCATGTGATCAATACATCATAGGAAAAACATAAGCACTAAAGAACATACATACATATATTTGTGCTTGAATATAGTAACTCTCACAATGCATGCATTAAGTCAAAGTTCAAGATGAAACATGCATTAAGTCAAAATTCAGGATGACTGAAAAAAAAGTCATTAACATCCTCTATCAGTGATGGATTAAGTCAAAATTCACAATACAAGTTGTTCTTTTTTTAGGCACTATTGAAATTTTCTCCTCCTATATATGTTAATAAATAGCCCAATAGGCAAGAACTTTTGCCCAAAATCGATAACAGCACACATGGCGCAGTGTATATATCATTCCATACGTGACTATTTGTATCAGTGAATCACATAAACAATCAGAGTGCAGCCATAACAGAATTTACAGCAATATATAAGGCAATTATAAAGAAAACATGCAAGATATTCTTACCAACCAATGGCAGGGAACGAAAGGATCAGCCCATGCAAAAATGACGTGTAGGTCATGTATAAGGTGCAAAGGAAAAATTACAGCACATGGTTGGAAACACACAAACTCCACGGGTTTAAGTGTTCAGAATAGTAATTACCATTGCCATAAAATAATAAGCATATGTAGTAAAAGGAAAAGTTTGTCATGAATGGAAATGTCATATTTGAATACCACTATTTTATATAAAATACTGTAGTAAATCATACTGACATCTATTCAATGCCATACTATAAAAATTGGGACTTCGGCATGCAAAAAGACTAGAATGTGCACAAGTGGACTCAATAACATAAGCATGGAAAAATGAAAGCAGGTTACATGCCGCATAGGTTTATCAGACAAAGCAACACAGAAAGGAGTAAGTTTGAAGAAAAATGAAAGCAGGTTACATGCCGCATAGGCTAAACTGCTAAAGGGAAATTTTAATACCACATGCTGCTGTTATTATACCCAAATGTCACTACTTTTATTCTCAGTTTACATGTTTTTGTCTTAGTTTTGGTATGCAGATCTGTTAGCTCAATTCCATATGTATTTCTACGACCTATCAACAGAAGCAGTTCAAATGGAAAAAAAAAAGGGTTTGCAACATTACAAGCAGGGGCAGTAATTGAACTAGGCAGTAAAATCGTTAGATCTACAACATGAAAAAACCCTGATTTAGAACTAAAACCCTACATTTAACAAAATCCACGAAAATAGAATAATAAAACCCTAATTTTGAATTCAACTCGGAAAAACTTCACTACCTGTAGAGCGGCGGCGCGACGAAGAGGGTGGAGCGACGAAGAGGGCGGCGCGACGAAGAAGGCGGCGCGATGAAGAGCAGAGCGATGAAAAGACAACGGTGGGGTAAGAAAGGCGTTTGAAAATGAAAAAAAATGTTAAGTGCGAAGAGGTGGATAATAGACCCGATGGTATTAACGTTATTTGCACAGTATTCAAAATTAATGTTATATTTTAACGTATATCAACATTTTTTTTCTTTTCAATTTTTTTTACCATATTAATTACTAATGTATATCAACATTTTTACTAATGTATATCCAATTTTTTTTTTTTTTACCATATTCAGTGTTAATGTTACTATTCAGTATTCAAAATTAATGTTACCATATTAATTACTAATGTATATCAACATTTTTTTTACCATATTCAGTATTCAAAATTAATGTTATATTTTAACGTATATCAACATTTTTTTTTACCATATTCAAAATTAATGTTACTATTGCTAAGTATTAACGTTATTAATTACTAATGTACGTATATCAACATTTTTTTCCCTTTTCAATTTTTTTTTTACCGTATTAAGTGTTTAAAAGTACTAAAAACTACAAAAAAAATTGATGCATCTATAACTACACTAATTTAAGTAGCATGTTCAATTCACTCGTTGTTTGCTCAAAGAAGAGGCAGATACCTCCGATCAATTTGTTGCAGGAGTGTACAACTCTTTTATAAATGGTTTGTTTGCTTTCAAAAAAAAAGTCTCTGACATAATGAACAAAAAAAATACTGTAAAGTAAACAGACAATGAATAGGAAAGGAAAAGATAAGCGAATTTAGCAAGCAAAAGCAATCTACCACAAAAATCCAATTTGTAACGACTCTTCTTTGAGCAAACAATGTATTTTATTATTTACTATTGCCTCTTATTTATATTATATAGTAATTAATAGTTAATCGGCAATTTGAAAAAAATTAATCATCATTAGCTATTGAATTTTATTTACTTCTAATAGTTATTATTTATTATTAATTACTAATGTATATCAACATTTTTTTTTCTTTTCAATTTTTTTTAGCATATTCAGTGTTTAAAAGTATTAAAAACAAAAACAAAAATTGATGCATCTGTAACTACACTAATTTAAGTAGCATGTTCAATTCACTCGTTGTTTGCTCAAAGAAGAGGCAGATACCTCCGATCAATTTGTTGCAGGAGTGTACAACTCTTTTATAAATGGTTTGTTTGCTTTCAAAAAAAAAAAGTCTCTGACATAATGAACAAAAAAAAAATGTAAAGTAAAGAGACAATGAATAGGAAAGGAATAGATAAGCGAATTCAGCAAGCAAAAGCAATCTACCATCAAAAATCCAATTCGTAACGGCTCTTCTTTGAGCAAACAATGTATTTTATTATTTACTATTACCTCTTATTTATATTATATATATAGTAATTAATAATTAATCGGCATTAATTTAAAAAAAATAATCATCATTAACTATTGAATTTTATTTACTTCTAATAGTTATTAATTATTATTAACTACTAATGTATATCAACAATTTTTTTCTATTCAATTTTTTTTTACCATATTCAGTGTTTAAAAGTACTAAAAACTACAAAAAAATTGATGCATCTATAACTACACTAATTTAAGTAGCATGTTCAATTTACTCGTTGTTTGCTCAAAGAAGAGGCAGATACCTCCGATCTATTTGTTGCAGGAGTGTACAACTCTTTTACAAATGGTTTGTTTGCTTTCAAAAAAAAAGTCTCTGACATAATGAACAAAAAAAAAACAATACTGTAAAGTAAAGAAACAATGAATAGGAAAGGAATAGATAAGCGAATTTAGCAAGCAAAGGCAATCTACCATCAAAAATCCAATTCGTAACGGTTCTTTTTTAAGCAAACAATGTATTTTATTAATTACTATTACTTCTTATTTATATTATATAGTAATTAATAATTAATCATCATTAATTAAAAAAAATTAATCATCATTAACTATTGAATTTTATTTACTTCTAATAATTATTATTTTTTATTAATTACTAATGTATTATTAACATTAATTATTTAAAATTTAAATTTACTAATTAATTACTAAGTAATAACACAAATTTAAAACATTTTATAAATAATAAATATAAAAGTTTGTTTCAAATCTCTTGGAAATCTGTAGGAAAAATAGCATCAAAATTCTGTCGACGGTAATCCGACTCTATTAGCAACGGAATTTAGCGTCAAATATTATATGACGGTAAAGAGCTGCAATTTCCATTGATTTAGCGACGAAATCTGTATTCGACGGTAATAATTTATAATAAGATGGCATATAAAATCCAAAATACTTCCCCTTACAAAGCCCACGGAAATCCGCCGCTATCTAGCGACGGAATTTTCCGCTGCTAATTTTCTGTCGCTAATCTCGTTTTTTCTTGTAGTGCCAAACTAGTTGGGATTAGCGAACCTTACCGAAGTAATCCTTTATTATATTTCCCAATCCCAACCTATTCATCCCATGGAGCAAAACTGGTATCACTCCGTATCTAACACCACGGTGTTATTGGTAAAATTAATTAACATTTCACATTCAAATCTAATTAAAGATTTAACTATCGCTTGGAGCAAAACTGGTGATACTCCTTTCTCGATCATTTCATGAATCCGATAAATTTAATTATCTACTTCACATTCCAATCTAATTAAAGATTCATTAAAACTCTAATTCAATTTTAATCTCAAAAATCATTACTTAATGATTATTCAACTTTAGGAAAATAAATCCTACCTTTAACTGGGTTAAAGAACGAATGTCATTTAAAACACAGTTCACGATAAACCCAAAATCGCATTCCATTAATTATAGAATCTTCACGGAAAACATATCAATATATATTATCGATATAAACTTCCGTATCCAACCAATAATATAAATGGAATAACAGCAAAGCCTTTTATGTTCCATATATAGTAACAGTCTTCCTCCACAGAAATTCACTTCGATTATTACCAAATCGAATTCCATTTCATTCTAATTTAATATATTAAACTGGAAAACATTAATTTGGAAATTTCCAATAAATCTCAATAAAAAGATTTATAAATTCCAAATCACATTTCACTGTAAATTGGGTTAAAGAGCGAATGTCATTAAAAACACAGTTCACAATAAACCCAATTCACATTCCATTTTATTCCAATTACTTAATATAATTGGAAACTCTAATAATCTTAATTAAAAGATTTATTCTTTTCACATAGGGTTTTAAGAACAGTGTTAATGAAGACACCACTCACAACAAACCCAAAATCACATTCTTTTATTCAGTTCCAATTTAATATTAATTAATTGGAAAACTTCACTAAAACTTAATTAAAAGATTTATTCTTTTCTCAACTGGGTTTAAGAACAGTGTTAATGAAGACACCTTTCACGATAAACCCAAAAATCACATTCTTTTATTCAGTTCCAATTTAATATTAATTAATTGGAAAACTTCACTAAATCTTAATTAAAAGATTTATTCTTTTCTCAACTGGGTTTAAGAACAGTGCTAATGAAGACACCTTTCACGACAAACCCAAAATCCAATTTGATATTAAATACAAGGTTCTGAATAGAAAATATATCGGCTTATATTCAATACCAAATTCTGAAACCAACGGATATCGTATTGGGAATAACGATATATATATATATATATATATATATATATCTTCCCAATTCCCATAACAATATCTGTATAATCACGTAATCCAATACCGAAATATTCCGAAGATTATTTCCATTCCAAACTGTAACGGCCCGAATTTCCGTACTCTATGAGTCGACTAATAACACCGCACGTTCAACCCAAATTGCACAGAAATACGATTCATTATTAGAAAGAAGTTAGAGGATGAGAAATAGAAAGAAAGAAATATTAGAATAGAAGAAAACGAAGATCACAAACTCACAGCGGAACGAATAAAATATATTAGATAACATAAACTTTTGAAATACAAATCTGTTTTGCATATACATACCATTATCAGAGTACATCAACAATTTCTGGAACAGTTATAAACGCCTGTTTCCAGATATACACAACGGAAAATATGATAGTCTATAGCTAACTGGTGAAGCCTCCTGCTTCCAGCTCTTCCAAGTGAATCTGGAAAATGCCGACTACTTGACTGCCCGTTCAAATTTAGGCACCCAAGAGTTTAGGGAAAACAAACAAAATAAACTCTGGGTCAGTGATGGGACCGGTGTGAGTAAACTCCCATCATTTGTTTGACTTTCAAAATCCTTTCGAAACAAATGATAATCGTAAGACCGATCCACACATAAACACGGATGGTTTTTACCTTACGATGACCAAAAATATTTTTGGTATCAAATGCAATGATATTACAATAGTGTCTAAATCAAATAAATAAAATCTAGCGAAACGCTTGCATCTCACGCTCCATATATAATATAAAATCAAAAACCGCAGGGCGCTTATTGGAGATTGGATTTCCAACGTGACAAGGTATGGAACCACCTTCCGATAGTGTGTCTCTAGAGGGGATACACTGGGGTTCAACAAGAACATCTTGCAACCCGGCCCACACATGACTGACCACTCATTTTGCTTGAGTGTATCGAATGTATATCACCAACGGTTGGGATCAACAACCGTTTCCCGAAAGGAACAGCATCGATAGATTAAAGAAGCAAATGAAATTTCTCTAGATATGTGATTATACATCCTAATGGGAGCGACCCACGTAGCTATGCTGCCTGCCCGATTTTTGTCAATTCCCGGTTGTGAGGCTTGAGGTTTGAATTATCTTCCAGAACATCTGGTCACCATTCACTTTGGATGCCACATCGTCAGATCCATCGGAAATCACTAATTGATTCCCACAAAAATATTCAGATTGTTAGGCTAAAGAAGTTTCCCTTCTTTGCCACCAACTTCGTACATTTGAAGGAATCAACGTACGTAATCCCTTTAAAAATACTCTGTCAGACACTCGTTCTTACAAGTTGTCCTGGGTCTGGACAAGCCGAAGGCACCGTTCTATTAATCCATCTTGGGCAATTTCTACCTAAGGTTAACAAAACGGCCCTTGCATCTTACTATGTCTTCAATTATCTTCAGATAAGTTGATATGTACGCTTATACCAATACAGAGTGGTTTTCAGATATTAAATCTGATCCCGGTCTCTCCATATTGACATCGGAGGTATAAAATAAATCAAAACTTCGATATTCGGTGATTTATCTATCAAAAGAAACATTCATGCAATCAACGGTCCTACTTCCAATTGGAAGTCCTACCGATCAAGCATCAAACAACACTGGGCTTTTTTGTAAATAAATTCCTTATTATATTTTCATTTCCAATTCTCATTTCCCATCTTTCGTATCCTTTCAAAACTCTATTTTCTCTCTCGATTCTTGAAAAAACATTTCCAATATCCTAATTCCTTTATTTGAGAAAATATCTCTTATTCCAGTTAGGAAACATTTCTAAATATCCACAAATCCTTATCTTCTATATTCAGAAAATATACCTTATTAATATCGGAAAATATTTCCATCTTGCATTTCTTAATTTCTCGTTGACCAATTCATTTCATTTTCTATGCGTAGAAAATATCTCTTATTTTATTTGGGGAAAACATTTCAAAATCCTTTAAATTAACGTGTTGTTATAAAACATCGTTATTATAACGCAAACTATTAATCATTTATTAACTAACCATATTGCTAACCAATCTTCACTATTGAACCTTAACCATTTCTCTATCAATCAAGAAGTCAATCGAGTTGGGGTATAATTACCTCTCAGACCTTAACTGAACAACATTCTCAACTTTGAAACAGTCAAAGCTCACAACCTTAAACAAAATCTCGTTTGCGCGACTTTCGGATTCAATCTAAGAACACACTTCTTTTACAGAAAAATATTGATTATAACAGTAGCGTTATAATTGTTGTTTCCAAATATTTGATTTATAAAACATTGCTTTTAACAACAGCGTTACAATCCCTGTCTAGAATTATAGAACATCTATTATAACAATAGCGTTAAGATCGCTGTTTAGATTTACAAAACATTTATTATAACGGCAGCGTTAAAATCGTTGTTTAGATTTACAAAACATTTATTATAACAGCGTTAAAATCACTGTTTAGATTTATAAAACATTTATTATAACAACAATGTTAAAATCGCTGTTTTCAAATATTTGGTTTATAAAAATATAACTTGTACTTATTCATTTCAATAAATAAATTAATAAGTAAATAGATAAATAATTAAATTTGATTCAAACCGGAAAGTAAAAATACTACTTCCCTAAATTCGATATAATCGAATTCCAATAAATAACTTTCTCTCAATAATCTATATTTGATTTATATTCCGAATTTCGGAATTTATCTACCATTTAGGGTAATTCAAAATCCCAAATTTCACTTTTGAATTTACGCTCTCTGAATTCTTACCAAAATCTTTTATACCCATTTCAGTCTACAAAACATTCTCCCAATTTATTCTATATTCCAAATGTTGGAATAAAACTCATCATTTCTTAAAACGATTATCCATTTCTTTTTTTCATTCAATTTCCAATCTAGATTCCTATTTCAAATCTGAATTTCCTTTAGAGATATTTCATTTGCCAAATTCATTCAAACAATTATTCACTTAAATCTTGAATATATTTCTTTTATATACAATCAAATCTATTTGAATATTATACTTGTAAACAATATTTCAAATCAAATTTCCATTTGTAACGTCTATTTAGAATTTATTCATAGGAAGACTTACTTTAATTTCATCCATTTATAATCATGCTTATAATTTCCTTTATAATCGCTATATTCCATTACAAATATCGTTTTCAAACCCGACTTCCACATTTCCAATATGAATTCAAACTTGAATTTATATTTTACTTTATCTCAAGATAATATTTTTACTAATCTATAAACATCGTTTTATAAACAACTTCTTGTTTTATTTAAACAAGTTTCTATTTTAAGTTTATTTGAAATTTTATTTCTATTTCGGAAATAAATTCTATTTTTAAATTCCAATTTCCTTTTCCACATTCGAAAATATTCTATAGTATCTAAAATACCAAGTTTCTAGGGCCAGGGTAAATCAAACACAACATATCCAATCATGGATTATATAACACATCACATAATATAAAACAGTAATATAAATGTTGAGGAATCCAGTTGGATCCCTCCAACCTGTTTCCCCGCATCCACAGATGTTAATCAACATTAATTTCACATAAATATGAAATATCATGGTAAACAGAATTAATAATCGATCAACTATCAACCATTTCAACCAAACAATCATCACATAGTATAAAATTACTATAATTAAATTTAAAACTCGTTTATATAAAAATATAAACGCGGCAGAGTTAGTGAGTTTACTCACCTCAGTTTGCAGTTGACGATCTGCCTTGGTTTCATTTAAAATCAAACAGATGATTGATTTTATCACAAAACTCCAGTAACTCTGTTCTCAGCCACATCGGTTCGACACGAAGACCTTATCACAAAATTTTCGATGTGACCGGTTTTTATCGGATTCTGCTTACATATATGGAAGTTATAATTGTTAGAGTTATATGAATTTTAGTTAATAAAATTAATTTTCTTAATCGAGTTTTTCTTTCTAATGTATATAAACTAATTACTTTGTATTCAAAAGGAACAGCTAATACTTTTGCTTCTTTGTTCTCGTCTTCATACTCATGAAACCTGAAACCAATTCAATCATCATTAGTCCTCAATCTAATTTTAGTTACCCTTAATAAATCATGTTTTAGAATTCCTTTACCGTAGTTTACTCCTACTTAACCACATTTGGAACCTTCCTACTTCTTCACTGTATTCAAACCACACTCAGATTAAAAGGAAATCCATCCCACAACTTCAGCAAGCTTTAACACAGCGAATTTCCGTGGGTTGCAAAGATTGAATGGTCCAACATGCTCACCTTCCATTAGTGCCATCAACGCATCCACCAAGAAAGTGACCAGACGCTTCTCATATCCATCCCTGTAACCGCTCCTCATTACTATAAATATCAGTTCAAATCTCCGTTAAAACACTCTGCCATCGGAACAACATCCCCAAACAAATGAACCTTCCTGCTAACCCCATTTGAAACTGATGCATTCCCAGACTAAAAATGATTCATACTTCTTTCTAAAAAAAACATACCAAACCTGCTTCTTTCCAACAGTCAAACCGCAACCCATCCCATGACTCCTCCTCCACATCGTCGGTCACCCCACCGTCAATGCCAAAAACCGCGTTGGCCTGAAGCCTCCCCATGCCAGCCCCTTTTTGTTGTTGAAGCCTTAGTCTGCAAACCCTCCGGTCGGGCTGATGAACGATGGTCGTTCATTCTAAGCTGACTTCGGTTTCAGCTGTCTTGTTCTTCGAAGGAATGGAGAAGCGTATGCTTGAGTAGCAACTGTTTCTGGTTCGAAGCCATGAAAAATGTATTAGTCTAACATCTGAAACTAGGTAGAGGAATGTGAGCAACATGTTTATTTATAGTGTTTCTTTGCCTTGGATGCCAAGGAGTAGGGTAGAGGTTGGGGGTAGGTCGTTGTACATTCCGTGATCACCACGGTTTATTGTTTACGTGGTCGGCACGCGGTCTATATTTGATTTAATTAAGTTGTGCCTGTATAGTCTATAAATTATGGCCATAATTTTTCATGCAGTTTCCCTCATGGTTATTATTCACGTGGGATATAAGACGCTAACATTTCTCAGTAGTTGGTTCTCGTGCATTCTAGTATTGTCTTATTATGTTATATTACACAAAATCTTGTATACGGAACCCTTTTTATTATTATTTTTGATTTGCTATTGGATTTTAAACACACGACATTATCAGAAGAAAGGAGCAGAAGCAACAGTGGCTTCGTTTTGCACTGTTGTAAGAGAGGAGGAAAATGTTTATTTCGAGATGGAAGAATAAATAAAGAAAATGAGTATGTAGATCGATCTAAGGCAAAATGTTTTGAACATAGTACGAAGTAAAAAATGTCCTACTGAGATCATTCAGATTTTCAAAGATTCTGTGCAACTGCATTTTCAATTATCATCCGTGTGCGAAGCACAGGTCATTTACAGGTGTATATTTAAGTTAGAAAATATGAGTATTTCATTACATACTACTATTTATATTAAAAATCAAAATTATTAAATAAAAGCATTTAAATCTCCAAATTAACCTTTTAAATAATAAAATACATTCATTATTCAGTCGCTAAAATCCAGGTCGTTACACAAACCATTCCAATTTATATATTGGAAATTCTGGTTATTTTAAAACCATTTCAAATCCAATTTATTTATTTAAAAATATTGGATTATTATTTCTAGTTAATAACTAGTTCATTTCGATAAAAATATATTTTTATCTTTCCAAATATGGAATTTTTCATCTAAATCCTTTCCAAATCATTTATTATGATTTTACATAAATTATTAATATTTTTAATAATTTTATCAAGGCCCGTTCAGTCGATTTCCATAAACGGTCATCGAACTGCACTTACAATGACCTTTTCCAAATAGGATTTGGACATAATTCCAAATCCAACCATTATATTTCAAATCTCTTATATTCGTTGGAAAGCTCTTTCCGATCCGAACCTAACGGTTCCGGTTTTAGGAGAATCCGACGGTCGGATCTCCCGTAAAGTCAGTTCGAATTCAATGGTCGAAATTCGCGAACGGTCGCAGCGCGGCGCGTTCTATTCAGGCCATTTAATATATATAATATATATTATATATATTTCGTCGATTTCCATTTAAAACATATTTTATAAATCGTTTTAAATTCATTTTAAAAACGATTCCAACTTCACTTTCAATTTAAAACAAAATTGAATATTCTATATCATCAATGTATAAATAATAATATTTTCAAAATATCAGATTTTGAAATCATTTCCTTTTCGCTATTCATTATAAAAATGAATAAAATCGATATAAATATCGTTCGCGCCAAAATGGCGCATATCTAATCAATACGGCTTCATATATTTCAATATTTTCGTGTCCACCCAAAATCAGATTTTGATCTTTTACTGAATATTATTTTGAAATATTAGTCATTTTATTTTATTCAACACATGAATATATTTAATTCAACACATGAATATATTTAATCATTTTTTGAATATTATTTTAAAATATTCTTTATTTTCCAAACTGGAATGAGACCCAATCAATTACCATATATAATGTTATTTATATGGATTCAAAACAATACATGTATATAATAACAATGATAAACAATCATCCATCATCCAAAGTGCATCACACAACTGCATAAGAATTAAATATAATTAATTAACGTTTACAACAGTTTGTCAACCAATCGATCGACATACAACTAAACAATTGGGATTAGTGTACGTAAAATATCATCCCAATACGTGTGGGGTTTCAATCAACAAAAACAGATTTTTAATTTGTGCAGTTGGGCGATGTGTAAAATTTATCGTCCCAATCAATATCAGATAAATGGGTGTACATAAACAAATCATCCGATTTGTAAATGAATATTTATTTTATTCATATACACGTTAAAAATTATATTTTTAACGATAAAATATTTAATTCAAGACATGAATATTTTATTTTCATTCGTTCATTCAATAAAAATGATATTTTTATTGTTCATACATTTTATTCAACAAATAAATATTTTATTTTCATATCACAATCATAATCAATTTCTACATCACAATACAATCAAACAAGTCGTCCATGGTCTGTGGACGACGGTGTTATCCACCAAATATTGGGAAACGAACCCGATCGGTATAGTCAGGGGAATGCACCGGTCGGCCAGGAAAATACAGCGTGGCTTGGTTCAAGAAGGCAACTCCGATCGGTGCGATGATAGCGGTATCGGTCGGTCCGAACCCAAGTACACCGTTCAGATGGTCGCGATTTCAAAGCAGAGCAGTCCCATACACAAAGAAAGGAAAACTTGCTTACCGAGCGGCCGGGATCAGTGAGTATCGACCAGTCCCTTTAGGAATATCATATTTGCCCAAGCGAGATAATACCGACCGGCCTAAGGATGAGCAACCGGCCGGCCATATTCTAGAATCTTTGCCAGGTCATCCATGCAAAGCAGAAGAGGAGTCATACCGACCGGCTGAACCCGACCCAGACCGATCGGTTCTTCTGACAGCTGTCGACAGGTTGGCTTCTGAGCAACTGTAGCCAGGCTGGCCGGTGGCAATTTCATAAATAAGGGACGACCAACCGAAGACACTGAAGATGATATCACTTCATTTCTCCACACCTATAAATTGAGGTCCACCCCCACTTTAATGGGGGACGAATTCTATGATCCCGAAGGGCTGTAAAACTCCATTTTCCACTTCTACTTAGAGATTTCATCATCTCCAATCACCATAAAGTGAAGATCAAACTCCTAATCCATCAAATTTCACATGGAAGACTCCATCCGATCTACCATCCGCCACGATTGATGACCTTCACCATTCTTCCTTAATCAAATTCTAAGAAAGTGTAGCAATGAATGTAATGAGAGGGTGCGTTTACCTTGTAACTCTATGTGCAATAATGGAATCACTATCCAAAGTGGATGTAGATCACATTTGATCGAACCACTATAAAAATATTGTGTCTCTTTACTTGCTTTACTTTATTGATTGGCTCCACATTTCATTTTACCAAGCTTTTTGAGAAGTACCCCGAGTACACTTGGTGTTTGTTCCATTTTTGACGCAAACATTTAGCGCCTACCATGGGGCCATTTCAATCATCCGTTCTCTCATACACTCTAACAAGGTTTTACGCCTTGTATTGAAGATCTGAGCCCATTTCCCTACAGTCCAATTCAAGTCCTTGCTAGAAATAATGGAGAAACCAGGTAGACCATCAAAGAAGGTCGCCAATTAAAACACCGAGAATAATGATAGTGCCGCTGACCATGAGCATGAAACTATCCCTCCTACCAACCCATTCGAACGTGGAGAAACTTCTAACGCCGGAGGGGCAGTCACGAGGAGAGAACTCGATGAAGTGGCGGCGGGACTAGCAAATCGGATGGACGTTGCAAATAAAGCTATGATGAAAAGGCTTAAAGCAATGTTCGCCACACAAGTTGCTGCGGCCAAGGTCACCACAAAATCCTCCCGAGCAAAGTCCCTTCAAACTCCGCATACGGAAAACGCAGGATCTTCTTCTTCAAGTCCAATCCGAGAAAATTCTATCCAAGAGATGACAAATCCTAACCATAAGGAAGCTAAATTACCTCCTCATAACCATAATGACAAGGCGACTTCCCAATAAGTGCTTGGCTCCGCCAAAGGGGCACCTCCTCAAGCAGGAGGCTTAGGACCCCGAAATCCAAACCGCGATCGTCCGCTTAAGCAGACATCCGGTAAGGAAGACGGCGTCCGCCCCGTGGATCAACACAATGAGGAAGAGTGTATATTGGAGATGATCCATAGAATTGTGGAAAGGGGGCTGAAGAAGCAGAGCGACGAGAAAGAATGGGGATTTGCTCCCACAAAGACTCCACTTATAAAAAGGATAAAAATGGCACCATATCCGAACAAATTTAAACCACCAACAGTTCAGGCCTATAACGGGACTACCGACCCTAACGTGTTCCTATTTAAGTATGATCAGCACATGGATGGGGCCGGATCCACTGATGAGCCGAAATGCTTATATTTTCCGACCTACCTCGAGGGAGTAGCCTCGCTTTGGTTCACAAAGTTACTATCTAGATCAGTGGATAACTTCGCCACACTGGCAAAGTAATTCCGAGAGCAATTCAGACTTCAAACCACGAAGGTGCGAGATGTAATGGAGTTGAACGAGCTAGAGCAGAGGCCAGGGGAGCCGATCAGAACTTTTCTTACTCAATTCAATACCGCAGCAACTGAAGTTGGGAATTACGAGCCTCGATTGGCTTTAATGGCCTTAAAGGGGGCCGTGAATAAGAAGACTAAGCTCGGACGTTGGATTAAAAAGAAGAAACCCGGTACCCTCGAAGAATTATTCGATAAAGCTGAAGAATACATAGGTGTGGACGAGGATCCTGCCTATGCTATGGATATCCCGGAAAGTAGCATACAGCATGAAAAGAAGGGTGATGAAGCTGATAACAATCAGAAAATTCTTGGAGGTCAAAAACGAAACAACGATGGGAGAGACAACCGAGCCAATAAGAAGTTCCACTACTTCAAGAACTCGGAGTTGAGACCATTAAATGAGACGGTAGAGAATATCTTCATGGCCACCAAGGAGACTGAAGATTACCCATTACCAAAGCAAATAAAGGTTAGTGATGCCGCCATTAAATTCGGAAGATTTTTTCGGTTTCATAACCAACCGGGGCATAACACGAATGAATGTCGACACTTGAAAAGCTTAATTGAAGAACTTATAAGGAAAATAGGCTTCAACAATACACCAAGAATCCGCAAAATTCTCAAGCATCCCAAGGCCAAGGAGCCTCTAATGGACAACCAGGCCAAAGTGATACTGCTGCAAACGCTGTTATGCCAAGGATGATCATTAATACCATATCAGGAGGCCCACACCCCGTCGGGAAAAGTTGGGGGGATCTGGTGAAGTATGCTAACGAGATGAGGAACCTCCCAAAGGAAGGAGAACTCATGATCATGAGTGAAGCTTTTTCAGCAAAGATACCCAGGTTCTCCTGGGATGACATTGTATTCAAAGAACAGGGCTCAGAAGGGTTGATAGTCCCAACCGAAGACCCAATGGTGATAACCATAGGTTTGGATCCTGCAATCGTCAGAAGAGTTTTGGTTGACAGTGGAGCATCCGTCAATGTCTTGTTCATTAATGCCTTTCACAGAATGAAGCTTTCTATGGGAGATGTGAAAGCTTGTCAGAACAAAATTCATGGCTTTACCGGACAAGCTGTCCAACCAATTGGAATTATCAATCTGCCTGTTGATCTCGGAGAAGGGGAGCAAAGGGTCACACAAGAGCAGGACTTTGTTGTAATCGACGAGCTCTCAGCTTATAACGCCTTCCTAGGAAGACCAACACTTGCAGCATTCCGAATCACCATGGCCCCATGGTGCCTGACGATGAAATTTCCTACCGAGAATGGGATTGGTATAGTTAAAGGCGACCAGCAAGCAGCAAGGGAGTGCTACTTGACTGAGCTTTCTGAATTAAGGAAAAAATAAGTGAAGAAGGATGTGGAGCCACCGCTCCGCATCCAAAACCCTCCTTTATAGCAACTAAAGCAAGGCCCCCATACCGGTGAGCATAGCGGAGCTCAGTAGGAAATGGATCCAAGAAAAACCAGTATGGTGGGAGACCGAGCGGTTCCAGCTAAAGATACCATTTCTGTTTCGGTGCATGATAAAGATCCTAACCGAGTTCTAAAAATAGGTTCTCAGCTGGGCCAGAAGCTAAAGAGGGATTTGATATCGTTTTTGAAAGCAAACTTAGACGTCTTTGCATGGACACACTCAGACATGTGCGGAATATCAACAGATACAATTGTTCATAAACTGAATGTTAGTTCTAGCATCACTCCTGTAAAACAAAAACGACGAGCCCAGGGACCTGAAAGATCAATAGCATTGCAAGAAGAAGTAGACAGACTTTTTAAGAACAACTTCATACGAGCTTCAACATATCCCGATTGGGTATCAAATCCAGTTCTTGTCAAAAAGTCTAACGGCAAATGGAGGGTGTGTATAGACTACTCGGACCTTAATAAAGCTTGTCCTAAGGATAGTTTTCCCCTACCAAGAATCGATCAGCTCGTTGACGCAACTGCTGGGCATGCACTGCTGTCTTTCATGGATGCATATTCTGGATATAATCAGATCATGATGCATGAACCAGATGAAGAGAACATAACCTTTATAACTGATAGAGTCCTATATTGTTATAAGGTCATGCCATTCGGACTAAAGAATGCTGGGGCAACATATCAGCATCTAGTGAACTCCATGTTCAAATCCCAGATTGGGAACACTATGGAGGTGTACGTCGATGACATGCTGGTAAAGTCGAAAAAGGCTGAGGATCACCTAGAAGATCTAGCAGAAATGTTCCATATTTTAAGAAAATTCAGCATGAAGTTAAATCCTCTGAAATGCTCATTTGGGGTGTCTTTAGGAAAATTTCTCGGGTTCATAGTCAATGCCAGGGGCATCAAGGCAAATCCTTCCCAGGTCACGGCATTAAGAGAAGTGCGAGCGCCAAAAACGATAAAGGAGCTTCAAAGCTTGAATGGGAAAATCACCGCCCTTAACCGCTTCATCTCCAAGGCAACGGATCGATGCATCCCGCTTTTTGATGCTTTAAGGAAAGGAAAGACTTTCAATGGTCTCCAGAATGCCAAACCGCTTTTGAACAATTAATTCAACATTTGGAATCACCGCCGATGCTTTCTAAATCCAAAAATGGAGAAGAGCTATTCTTATACTTGGCAGTATCATCACATGCCCTGAGTGTCGCACTTGTCCGGGAAGATTCAAAAGTCCAATGGCCAGTTTATTATATCAGTAAGCGACTTGCTGGGGCAG
Source organism: Allium sativum (assembly GCA_030737875.1). NCBI lineage: Eukaryota > Viridiplantae > Streptophyta > Magnoliopsida > Asparagales > Amaryllidaceae > Allium > Allium sativum. The sequence continues at coordinate 166,999,551 of CM060909.1, forward strand.
AACTGAATTACCCAAAGCTTGAAAAGCTAGCATACTGTCTACTCATCGCCTCAAAGAAATTGAGACCATATTTCCGGTCCCATCCAATAAAAGTCCTCACCGACCAATCGCTAAGGCAAATTCTCTTCCGTCCAGAAACTTCTGGAAGACTGCTAAAGTGGAACATTGAGCTCAGCCAATATGATATCACCTATCACCCTCGAAAGGCTATCAATGGGCAAGCTTTAGCGGACTTCATTGCCGAATTCATGGACAGAGGAGAAGAAATTGAGGAACCAGCGGAAGCAGTCACTAGCTGGAAGCTATACGTGGATGGCTCAAGAAATGATTACAGTTCAGGAGCCAGGATTGACTTGGAAACTCCAGAAGGCCATTCTTTATGTCATGAATTGAGGCTAGAGTTTCCGTCAACCAATAATGAGGTTGAGTACGAAGCACTGATAAACGGATTAAAACTGGCAAAAGAGCTGAATCTAAAATCCATACGGATTTTCAGCGATTCCCAATTGGTAGTGGGGCAGGTTCTTGGGGAATTCCAGACTAAAGTGGGGAATCTTCCTTCCTATCTTATGAAATCCATGGAACTCCTCAACAACCTTGATTATTATACTATATCTCACATTCCAAGAGAAGAAAATACTAAGGTTGACTCTCTCGCCAGATACGCTAGTACTTCTGATGCACATTTGCTGGGACTAGTGGCTGTTGAAGTCCTTACGACACCTGTCATTGAAGGGGAAGATGTCGAATGGATTATGGAAACAGTGGAAGAACCTGAGTCCTGGATGACGCCGATTAAGGAATATATCCTCAACGGAACACTCCCAGAGGAACCGAAAAAGCGGAGGAAAATACTGCGCAAGGCTCCACTATATCTTGTTCAGGACGGAAGGCTGTATAGATGAGGATTCTCTGTGCCATTATTGCGGTGTGTGTCCAAGGAGGAGTCAAGAGCAATCTTGGCAGAATTGCATGAGGGAGATTATGAGGGTCACATCGGCGGTCAAACATTAGCCAAGAAAGTTATGCGATACGGCTATTTTTGGCCCGACGTGAACCTAAACGCAATGAATTATGCCAAAAGATGCGACATATGCCAAACACAAATGGTCAGCCTGTGGCCATTTGCTGTTTGGGGCATAGATTAATTGGGGCACTACCCACTGCAAAGTCAAGTATGAAGTACGCAATAGTGGCAGTCGATTATTTTACAAAATGGGCTGAAGTAGAGCCACTATTACTTCAAAGAAGGTGATCAACTTTGTCTTGAAGAACATCATCTGCTGATTCGGCATACCACAAAAAATAATCACCGACAATGAGACTCAATTTGAAAGTGGTGAGTTCTTAGATTTTTGCGCCAAATTCAAGATCAAGAAAAGTTTTTCGGTCGTCACCCATCCGCAAGCTAATGGACAAGTTGAAGCAATCAACAAAATCCTGAAGTCAACCATCAAGAAGCGACTTGAGAAAGCCAAGGGTGGATGGGTTGATGAGCTTTCGTTAGCATTGTGGGCATACCGTACCACCCATAAAACTGCAACAAGCCACACTCCGTTTTCATTGGCATTCAGATCCAAGGCAATGATCCCGGTTCCCAACTCATAGAAGGATCTACTTCGACCAAGCAGAAAATGAAAAACTTCAACTCGAAGCGCTTGACTTACTCGAGGAAAGAAGGAGAGAATCGGAACTCAGAGCTATAGCGCATCAGAGAAGAATAACCCGCCGTTTTAATGCCCAAGTTAGGCGAAGGACCTTCCAAGTTGGGGATCTCGTTCTTAAGAAAATCATGACGGGAACTGGAATACTAGGACCCAATTGGGAGGGGCCATATGTAATAAGTCAAAAGTTCTCAGATGGAACATTTGAGCTAAAGACAACAGACGGAATCCAATTCCCGAGAGCACGGAATGCTATTCATCTCCGTCGCTACTTCTTTTAATTTTCCTTTCATATTACTTGTAAAAAAAGCATCATACACACCATTCGACGTTATTACAAGTTTTGTAAATATAAATGAAAAGAGATTACGTTACCAGTATAAATCTTACATTTACGTATTTCTTGCTAAGATTTGACCTCTATCGCAGGTTTTAAAAATGGTGACCCTATCATAGTGTAGCTAATCCTGATGATTGTTATAGCATATCTTGGCTGGATAGCTCAAATTTCCACCATTTAACGTTAAAAGCATCATTCACGATAGGCTCAAAAGATGTGGAAGCAAAGCAATGCAAAATAGGACACCAGGAATGGGCCTACCAAATGGATCCAAACACTAGCTCCAACAAGTGGCAATAAAAATCAGTAAGTATGCTAGTGTCAATCCCAAGGAAAAATTATATAATCGACAAACCAATAACCTCCCCAGGGGGTACTCGGTTACTCGTCGACGCCATTGATACATGGCCGGATAACGACACCAACACTGGGTTTTAAAAACCAAACACCTCCCCAGGGGGCGCTCAGTCCAATCGTTCAAACCATTTAAACATGGTCACAGACTGCGACAAACGCTGAGTCTAGAAGACATCTTCGGAGGCATCCGTTCAGATGTTGGGTCTTCCTAATCTAACTATCGATTCTGGGTCTTCCAAACCCAGTTACTGACGGATCCTTTTCTATTAAAAAAACCTCTTTGGAGGTGTCCGATCATATGCCGAATCTTCCAAATTCGGTTAGTGACGGACTCGAAGGCCTTTTTCAAAGACACCCTACAAATTCTACAAGGGGCCGAGTCGATCAGTCACAATGAATAAAGGGTTTACAAGTGTTGCCTTTCAAACAAGGGCATAAAAGAAGGAACTTATCTTCATAGAAAGTGCAGAAATTCTGCATTACAAACATAAAAAATAAATCACAGATACTTGTTTCATAAGCATAAAACAATGTACAATATCGAACTTGTCAGGTTATATCAACCACCTAATCGTCAAGTATCGATACAACTCCAAACCAAGATGATGTATTTTAGCAAACAGGCTTCGATAGGTTTTAAAGACCATCGAATGAAACAAGTTTGCAAAAAACACTGATTCATGTTTGAAATTCATCATACTTAGACGATTGGTTTTTTTATCAATGTGGACAATCGATATCAAATTAACTAACCTAGAGTTATGTAATTGTTTGCAAATGGCGTTTCTATTGAATTAGAAAACCGTTGACAAAATATCGTAATAATAACCGCAAGCGCACGGCGTACAATCGTAGTACGTGGCGAATACGGGTTGATCCACAGGGAAAGAATTTATTCTAATCTTACTCAATCAAATTAAACCGTAAGCGAGAGAAATTGTTAACTAAAAACTAAAAGAAAACTAACAATGTTAAAATGAATACAAATACGAGACTAAGAGACAATTTAGGAGTAGATTCACTATCAACATCAATCTAATTAACATAAAAAATGGTTCTAACTCTCTTTAATAACTAGCACATTAAGTGTTGTATTCATACAAGCATGATTTATATGCTAGAAAATTCAAGCTACATAAATCAACAATTTTCATTACAAACTTAAAGCCCTAATTATCACATTGAAACTAATAGTTCTAATAAAAATGAAATATTATGAGATTGTTCTATATGTTAATATTCACTAACTACATAGAACATCAAGGATGCTTTCACTTTTAATGTCACTACTTTTTCTAAAATGAATAAGATTGTGATAAAGCATGATTCTATTAATGATATGAGTATAACACATTTGGGAATAATCAACCAACATGTGCTGTCAATTTTCACCATATAAATTCTTTACTTTATCTATAACCAATTTTAGATTAAGCCTAAGTAAGAGAGTTAGAAACATGAAATTCTTATGTTAATTATTCATGAATCATGAGAGCTTCACCACCCCTAAATTGAAGGGGTTTAGCTACTCAAAATGGATTCAATGATAACATAAAGATATTTCATCATAAAAGAGAACAAAATAAAGAGCAAATAAAGATAAAATCTATTGTACTTGTAGAAGAGAAAATAACATGAAAATGAAAAACAGCAAATTAATATTGCATTAAAGCGACAGATTACAAAAAAGAAATGGCTAAGAAACCATGGCAGAAAAATAGAGGTTTTGTTTTCAGCCTCTCTCTAAACTAAAAATCCAAGATGCCTTTTACATCGACATACATGGGTTATTTATACATGAGTGAAACCCTAAATTGACTTTTAGCGTGCAACCCAGAATGCCCCCTCTATTAACTTCATTTTGTCCTCAGCAATAATGATTCATGAAGCCTTTTTATTGTCTCCACTAAAGAAGGAGGGAGAATGGTTGGGGTCCTCCATTAATTCTCTATTTGAATTGATTCCCTCTCCATTGATTAATTTCCCTTTCATTTTTTTGGGCAAGGCATTGATTTCCTCCTTTTGAATTGATTCCCTTTTCATTGATTGATTTCCCTTTTTTCCTTTGTATGCATATATGTCTTTATGAAGTCCTTTTCTACGTGCATCCAATTTCTGCAAAAATATGAAAAATGTCCAAGTAAACATTCTCAAAATAATACAAGCAGAAAAATGACAATTTCCCCCTATATGATGATAAATGCATGATGTTTTGAAATCAATTCAATTATTGTTTAAACATGATAAAATACCCATATATGACATTTATTAGCACTAAAGAAGAATAAATATATGACTATAAATGTGCATTTTTATGTGCACATCAAATACCCCACGCTTATCTTTTTATTCGTCCTCGAATAAAGTAAAAACTAAGCTAAACCCATTTTCATAGGGAGCACGATTGCATTGAGCGTATGCAAAAAGCCGTTAAACCTCTAGGTGTCCCCAGTAGGACGAGTGTTGTCTCGTGAGGGTTTTCAGCGAATACTACCCACAAAATCCAAAAGTTAAATGCAAAAAAATATTTACAAAATGCAAGATTCAAAAATATTTACAATATGAATGCAAGTTTTTAAAGAAATATTTACATGTGGATAATTTATTTTTAAATATTACACGAATGAGTTAACACAAATTAGGGTCGTCAGTATGAAATTTAAGTCCACTACTAATCAACACTTCAAATAAAAGTCATGTTATCATCACAAACTCCTCCAGCTTGGCCAGTTGTTTTGGTAGAAACATAGTGCAAATATGAAATGAATTCTATAATCAATATTGACAATCGTAAAACGGCATCTCAACTTCCTTTTTGTTAACAAGTTAGGTCGAATAAGTGAAGAGTGTGCTTGGATTTCAAGTGCTTACTCTCTCTTTATTACAAAATATTTACATTATTACTATTTACAAACACTTAACCGAAAAGACCAAGGTATACCACCCATGAGAGTTTGGGACAGAGCTTGGCGGATTGTGCAGACCGACGCTGACTTTGTCAATAAGATGTCGGTAATCCTTAGGTGTCCAACTCATAAAATGAGACCAAGATATACCGACGCTGACTTTGTCAACAAGGTGTCGGAAAGAGCTTGGCGGGTTTGCACACCAACGCCAGATGTACCAGCAATGTTGGATACCCTTGGATTATTATATATATGTACCTTTTTTTTTTCTTTTTCCTTTTTTTTGCATAAGGGAGAGAGTTAAGCGAGAATATCTTAGCACAACTTCACTTAAAAGATCTAAAATGTTATCGCAAGTAGTCAAAATCAACCATTCATTTAATCGGATTACAATTCAGAAAACATATCATACTCATCACCCATGAATTTCCCAATATACCAGTTACACCAAATTTTCTCATAATTCAAACTTTCCTTTCGTTATCCGCTAAGAGAAGTAAATTTCCAAATATTTAAATCGAACGACCAAAATTATATGCTAACTCCATCATGTCTTATTTAGAAGTAAATAGAAGTGCGAAACTTTTACTTTTTTTTTAAGAAAAAGAAAAAAAGCAAAAAGAGAAAGGGAAGAAAAAAAATTGCTAACTTAAACTATGCAAAGCAGAATGAAAATGAAACCCCCCCCCCACACTTGATTTCGACTGTGTTCCAACAGTCAATGCATGACACAATGAGTGAATGGAAGAGAAATATTTACATATATACAAAAAAGGGTTAGTGCAACTTACCAAATGTGCGTGCAGAAAATATGTAGTCATCGAATAGATGAACCGGTCCACAATGGACCAATGGATCAGCCTCATAAGGATTATGAAACACAGATTAAGCACAAAAAACCAAATCATAAAGAATTTTATATTACCTTTCAGATTTGGAAAAACAAATTTTGTTTTTTCAAGATTTTGAGTTGCTAATTTTAAAATTTTGAGCTTACAATTGATCCTAAAATCAAATTGGATTTCTGTAGCAACTAAAGAGAGGTCATCGAGCTGGGGTTCAGTAAAAGTTTCAAAAACAAAGTTTGATTTGTTTAAATGATGTATAAATTGAGCGACGTGTGCATCATTCTCACCCCCACACTTGTTTTGAGAAATATTGTTCGGTTTTGCTTTGATATTTGAAATTTTGTTAACTAAAGGTTCATTCGTAAACCTAAAGTCAAAACCAAACAAATGAATTTTCAGTAAATTTCGAAATCGTGTTTTCTCAAAAACAGTGTTATTCCAAAAAGAGTCCATATACTGCAGAAATTTATTATTGAAAAACAAGTGATCACAGTGAGCTTTATTTGAAATGATCAAGTCGCAAGGGGTTTCAACAATGTCAGAAAAATCGTTATTGTGTTTAAGATCACATTCAGCAGTTTCATTATTTTCAACCTCAAGAATTTCAAAGTTTTCAAATATTTCATTTTCAGTTTCAGACCCAACAACATTATCGTCAATCAATTCAAGAATTTTTGGCTTATCAAAATCGTCCTCACTTAAACAGCTGTTAACAACTTCATCATTTTTGTAAGGTTGACAATCTAAAGTTGCTAAATTTTCAATTTTTTTAGAATCTGAGAGAGGAAGATCAAATTGAAGATTAACGTCTTTGTTTTCAAGAGAATTTAAACTCAAATCAAGCACAGGGCTTTCAACAACTTTATTAAGATTTTCATCAGTTTCAAAAGTTGTTAGTTGAAAATCGTCGATTGTGGGCAAAGGTGGATTTTTATTTGAATCGTCATAAGTTTGGATTCGATTTTGTTTCTCATGAAACTTCAAGTAATCATCAAGTATGTTCGTTTGCTCAACAAAATCAAATTTATAATTATTTACATGAGAATTTTCAATTTGAAATTGTTGAGAACAAAAGTTTTCAGTAGCACCACAATTGAAATTATTCCCGTTGCCAAAATTATTTAAAAAATTATTCACATTTTCATTTTGAATTTGAAATTCATTTTGCAGTTCGAAATTTAATTGGCAAGGGTTATAATCAAAATCATTTGAATTTGGAAGTGAATTCAAATTTTGATTATTTTGAAAACTTTGGCTTGAATTGTTGCACATTAATTCAATTAATCTTTGACTTGATTCATTAAATCTTTGACTTTCTTCACGTAGAGCTTGAACACGTATTTCAAGACTTGAGGGTTGATCATCATTTTGAAAATTTGGGGGTGTACAATCAGGATTATTTTGAAAATTTTGAAAAGTTGGTGGCGTAAAATCCAAATTGTTTGTACAATAGTTGTTATTAAAATATCCATATTAATTTGGTGTAAAATTATATGGATTATATTGATTTTCACAACTATCGTAAAATCCATATGAATAAGGGAATTGAGACATTTTCAACAAAGCTCTTTAAAAAAAAATATGTTAAAATTAAAAACTTTGGATTATATGAATACAAGTCTAGGCCAAGTTCGGACAGGGGTTATCAGTGTGCCACGAATCACCATAGAAACACAACTGAAGGTTTAAGAACCTGTTTGAGTTCGAGACTCTACCGTTCCTTAGACACCTCAGAGAGTATCAATCCTAATTGTCAATTTAACGAATATTTTGTCCTATGAGCTTTTGGAGAACTTTCGATTCGATTCCAAAAATAATTTATTTCAAAGCCAAACTTTTCAATTTATTCTCACGTTCATTTTAAAATTCTCAACCACATGTCAACAGGAAAAATATCCAATTACAGGACAAACACAGAATAATAAATTGCAGAAATAAATTTTTTACAAGCAAGCCGCGGCACCTGCAGAAAATTTTTACAAGCAATTTATATATATATTTCTTTGCAGCAGAGCACCTATAGAGTTTAGAAATCACTCACAGTGGGGTATGGTTGTCCTTCTAGAGCTATGAGACTTTACTGTTTGCTTTGTTTGACCCTAGAACTTTGTTAGCTTTGCTTGAACGGTTTTCTTCACTATTGGTTCCTTGATTCAATTTTTGGAGATTTCACTTTTTTATCCACTGAGTTCTACAATACCTAGACATCACACTCCAAAATAAAAGTCTACAAGCACAAATCAGACATATCCAAATTGAAATCAGAGCGTGTAAAATTATTAGCAATTATTTTTTTTAAGCAGCAATTTTATTTCTTAGCAAGCGCGGCAAAGCGGCGTTGTTCCTTCTTGATCTTGCAACCTGAAAGAGATTCGAACACAATATATACACAGTAAAAAGGATTTATTTTTTTAAAGGAAGAACAACAAAATAAAAAAACGCACAAGATAAACACAAAAACAAAGTGACACAAAACACAACAACAAGTGAACAAACACTAAATACAAGAACAAGAATTTTTTTCTTTTCTTTTTAATAAGAAGAACAAGAAAACTAGCACCCACAAAAACAAACAAACAAAAGTGAAAACAAACAACAAAAGTGGAGGAAGGGTTTGTTTGCGTGGTGAATGATTTGGAAAAGAGGAAGGTGAGAGGGCCGTGAAAAGGTAAGGTGAAGGGACATGGATGGTGATGTTTGAAACTGGGGAAGTGAATGATGGTAGATTGATGAAGTCAGTGTATGTGTATGGCCGACGACAGTTTGGTGATGAAAGTGACTGAATGCCGATGTGTTTGGCAATGAGAGGAAAATTTTTGTAAAGGAATTGTTGTTTGTTGCTTGGTGAATTGGCTGTGAAAACTTGGTTTGGGTGAATGGAAATTGATGGAGTTCGCAGTGAGGAAGATGAACTGAAATTGTTCGGTGATTGGAGGTGATGTACGGGAATATTTTGTGGTGTTGCTGATGGTTTTGGTTGAGGATGATAAGGCCGGTATGGTTCAGACAGAAGGATGGTGAAGGCGTAGAGAAGAAGTAGATGGTGGTGGATGGGAGAAGAGTTATGAATTGAGGAAAGAAGTTTTGTAGATGGAGTGACGTGATTTTTGGTGAGGATGTTGGGGTATATTAAGGCAGAAAGGGGAAAGAAATTACAAAGGAAGGAAGGAACAAAAAATGGCAAGCAATAAATTGTTTTTTTTATTTGTGAAGAAAGGAAAGAATTTTGGATAAAAGTTGGAAAGAAATCAAAGAAAGGATAGAAATAAAAGAGAAAAAAGGGAAGATTTTTATTATCTGTAAGAATTGAAAATGAATAGAAAGGGGAAAGAAATAAATGAGAGAGAAAGGGAAGGGAAGGAATAAATGAGAGATAGAGAAAGGGAAAGAAAGGAAATTGAAAACAAAAAAAAGTGAAAGAGACTGAATAAAAGGCAGGTGTTTATTTTTTTTATTTTAAGAGAGAGGAAATAGAAGAACTAACACAATATGAAATTTATAAACACACATACACACAAAATAAAAACACACAAATGAAAAAATACAAACACACAAACAAAAGTAAAACAAAAAACGAACACAAAATGGAACAAAAATCACAACTCCTTTTTTTTAGTGAACACAAAAACAAGCACACACAAAATGAAACAACAAAAGATCAAAACAAAACAGAAAAACTATGAACAACACACAATTTTTTTTTAAAAAAAAAAGCAACAAATAAGAAAATTAACTCGATAAATAAAACTAAAATTAAATTCTTTCCCCGGCAACGGCGCCGAAAACTTGTTTGCAAACGGCATTTCTATGGAATTAGAAAACCGTTGACAAAATATCGTAATAATAACCACAAGCACACGGCGTACAATCGTAGTACGTGGCGAGTACGGGTCGATCCGCAGGGAAAGAAATTATTCTAATCTTACTCAATCAAATTAAACCATAAGCGAGTGAAATTGTTAACTAAAAACTAAAAGAAAACTAACAATGTTAAAATGAATACAAATACGAGACTAAGAGACAATTTAGGAGTAGATTCACTATCAACATCAATCTAATTAACATAAAAAATGGCTCTAACTCTCTTTAATAACTAGCACATTAAGTGTTGTATTCATACAAGCATGATTTATATGCTAGAAAATTCAAGCTACATAAATCATCAATTTTCATTACAAACTTAATGCCCTAATTATCACATTGAAAATAATAGTTATAATAAAAATGAAATATTATGAGTATGTTCTATATGTTAATATTCACTAACTACATAGAACATCAAGGATGCTTTCACTTTTAATGTCACTACTTTTTCTAAAATGAATTAGATTGTGATAAAGTATGATTCTATTAATGATATGAGTATAACACATTTGTGAATAATCAACCAACATGCGCTATCAATTTTCACCATATAAAATCTTTACTTTATCTATATCAAATTTTAGATTTAGCTCAAATAAGAGAGTTAGAAACATGAAATTCTTATGTTAATTATTCATGAATCATGAGAGCTTCACCACCCCTAAATTGAAGGGGTTTAGCTACTCATAATGGATTCAATGATAACATAAAGATATTTCATTATAAAAGAGAACAAAATAAAGAGCAAATAAAGATAAAAATCCATTCTACTTGCAGAAGAGAAAATAACATGAAAATGAAAAATAACAAATTAATACTGCATTAAAGCGACAGATTACAAAAAAGAAATGGCTAAGAAGCCATGGTAGAAAAATAGAGGTTTTGTTTTCAGCCTCTCTCTAAACTAAAAATCCAAGATGCGTTTTACAATAACATACATGGGTTATTTATACATGAGTGAAACCCTAAATTGACTTTTAGCGTGCTACCCAGAATGCCCCCTCTATTAACTTCATTTTGTCCTCAGCAATAATGATTCATGAAGCCTTTTTATTGTCTCCACTAAATAAGGAGGGAGAATGGGTGGGGTCCTCCATTAATTTTCTATTTGAATTGATTCCCTCTCCATTGATTGATTTCCCTTTCATTTTTTGGGGCAAGGCATTGATTTCCTCCTTTTGAATTGATTCCCTTTTCATTGATTGATTTCCCTTTTTCCTTTGTATGCATATATGTCTTTATGAAGTCCTTTTCTACATGCATCCAATTTCTGCAAAAATATAAAAAATGTCCAAGTAAGCATTCTCAAAATAATACAAGCAGAAAAATGACAATTTCCCCCCTATATGATGATAAATGCATGATGTTTTGAAATCAATTCAATTATTGTTTAAACATGATAAAATACCGATATATGATATATATTAGCACTAAAGAAGAATAAATATGTGAATATAAATGTGCATTTTTACGTGCACATCAGTAATGCTTCAATTATTATAAGACAGGTTGCGACGATCCGGGCCAAAACCAGGGGCAACTATGCATTACCACAATACATCTAGTGATACAATCTGACATTCAAAAACAAAAGCCATCATACAAAAATAGGGATCAATGCATCACTAGCGAACCGTGCCACCGGCCGGCTTTAGGTGGAAAGCGACCGATCGATCAATGCCACCGATAACCGGTCGGCCATAAACCGGTCGTCCGGATAATCACAGACATGGACTACCCGGGATCAGACACAAAGACTGCAAGCCACAACAGGTAAAGGCATATAGAAGAAAACAAGCTGTGAACTAAGCGTCCAGGCTAATTAAGCATTAACTTTCATGACCAACATCCAATTACTGTCAAAAAGAACCAGCAAACACAATCACAGCAGTCACCACAGTCACATTGTACTAACATAAGCCAACATAGTAGTTAAAGGTGAGGACCGGAACTCGCTTAATACAGCCGGTCTAAAGATAAAATTCATCAAGCCAAAAGTTGTCAAGCATTAAGAGGAAAGAGCTATGCCTTCGAATACTTCCTTGGCTGTCCGACATTCTTCTTCATTGGAGCAGACCTCGATGTGGAAGCATCAGGAACACGCCTCTTGCTAAATGGACCGCCCCCAACTCAATGTCTCCCATTGGAAAAGCAGCAATAAGAGCATCTCGATTTCTCAGAGCGTGGATCAGTTTCACCTTGTCAGCTTCTAAAATTGCAATGCGGTCGAGGCTCTCCCGATGGAGTCTTTGAAGGTCTCCAGCCAGTGAATGCCAGTCTTGAAGCTTCTTCGCGGTTTGATCTTTGAGTAGATCCATCTGTTTTTCGAAGTAATGCAAAGTCTCGTCCATACGTCCAAGCAGTCTGGATTTGGCAACCACGATGTCACTGGATGTTATTTGACGATCAGGGTGCGACACCTCTAAGTTGGAAGAAACCCCATGTAAGTTCCAACCGGGAAGTCGCTTAGCAAGCTTAGCATTACAAGCCCCTAATGCCTAACGAGACATGTTCACCACTTCTTGAATCTACGGGTAAGTAGGGCTAATAAGTGGAGGAGAATTGACCGAGGGTTGGCCAGTTGTTTGGCTGTCGAGGTCAAAAATCCTCTTGGACATAAGTTCTCCAGAAGAAGGTTCCATTCTGCATACAAACGTCCAAACATTAAAGTGAGCAAGGAAGAGAAAGCAATTGGGCGACCTCTAGAATCAACCGATCGGTATCGATTTCAGTCCAGACCGACCGGTACCTTCGAGAAATTGCCTAGAGAAACGGAAATAATCGGCTGGTCAATACCAATCGCGTGCCAAGAAATCACATGACTGACTGGCACCTAGGAACAAACCGGTTGGTACCATTAACTTCCCAGAAGGATTGAGAAAACCGAACGGTGATCAACACACACCGACCGGTGCCTCCACTCCTTCAGAAATGCAACTAGGACCAACCAATTTCCATGGCCGACCAGCAAATGTGATCATCTTCCAATAAAGAAGACCGACCAATGATTTTCTGAAGGATTTTTTCACAATCAACATGAAATGGTACATAAGGTTATACGAAGGTACTAGATTCAAATATGGCATTGCGAAAATCAGTGTAGTTAAGTAGCATTCAAAAACCGAACTCAATGTAACATGCAACTATAGCAGAGGTGGTATCAAAGCAAAATATGTGCGACAAAATTTAAAGACTGCAATTCTCTAACGCAAAGCCATGCAACATGAAATTTGGAATTTGCACAGCATGCATGACTAACACATTTCAGCCTAAGCATTTCATCAAACACCATGGCGACATTGAACGAGGCTAGAGTTATGAAAACCAAATTCCGCAACAAGTTTCTTAAGGTTGCAACAACTATGCTTAACCCAATTTCAAAACTACTCAGTGCTAAATCGGTTAAGCCAAAAATTCAGATTCATCAAACCATCACTTTTACGCCAAATCAACTCACATCAGGTTCAAGCGACATTGTTTTCGAGTAGGGAGCGTGAATACAAGAACATTTTAACTTAAATCGAAGCAAATTAAAGCGGAGTTAAAGAAGAACCTGGCGGTGGAGAAGTCAATTCGAAGCTCGAGAGAAGGTGAAGGATTAGCGAGAAGCTTGAGGGAGAAAGAATGCTCCACTTTTGATTTTCTGTCAGGTCAAGATTTATCTGCCATTAATTTTCTTTAAAAGGAAAATGTGGAATGGTGAGGAAATGATCATTAAAAGGGGTATAAATAGAGGAGTATTGGGAAGCCTAATAGTCAGGAAAGATAAAGAGTCACGTCGATCAAATCCCAAATCAAGTCCACGGATTCCAAGAGGCATGCGCCGATCGGCTAGAGAATCTGCTGACATGTGTCTCGCTTGTGCTTATATTAATAGATCGATCGGTCTATCAAGAACATTTGTTTCAAATTGCTCCACCCATTCACAAGTACGGCGATCGGGATTCATCGATTCATAATAAAGGGTTTTTGTGTCAAGGTCTGTAATTTTACAAGAATAAAGATTGAGGACCTCGAGGGGAAAATGTTATCCACCAAATATTGGGAAACGAACCCGATCGGTATAGTTAGGGGAATGCACTGGTCGGCCAAGAAAATACAGCGTGGCTTGGTTCAAGAAGGCAACTCCGATCGGTGCGATGATAGCGGTATCGGTTGGTCCGAGCCCAAGCACACCGGTCAGATGGTCGTGATTTCAAAGCAGAGCAGTCCCATACACAAAGAAAGGAAAACTTGCTTACCGGGCGGCCGGGATCAGTGAGTATCGACCAGTCCCTTTAGGAATATCATATTTGCCCAAACGAGATAATACCGACCGACCTAAGGATGAGCAACCGGCCGGCCATATTCTAGAATCTTTGCCAGGTCACCCATGCAAAGCAGAAGAGGAGTCATACCGACCGGCTGAACCCGATCCAGACCGATCGGTCCGTCTGACAGCTGTCGACAGGTTGGCTTCTGAACAACTGTAGCCAGGCTGGCCGGTGGCAATTTCGTAAATAAGGGACGACCGACCGGAGACACTAAAGATGATATCACTTCATTCCTCCACACCTATAAATAGAGGTCCAACCCCACTTTAATGGGGGACGAATTCTATGATCCCGAAGGGCTGTCAAACTCCATTTTCCACTTCTACTTAGAGATTTCATCATCTCCAATCACCATAAAGTGAAGATCAAACTCCTAATCCATCAAAGTTCACATGGAAGACTCCACCCGATCTACCATCCGCCATGATTGAAGACCTTTACCATTCTTCCTTAATCAAATTCTAAGAAAGTGTAGCAATGAATGTAATAAGAGGGTGTGTTTACCTTGTAACTCTATATACAACAATGGAATCACTATCCAAAGTGGATGTCAATCACATTTGATCGATCCACTATAAAAATATTATGTCTCTTTACTTGCTTTACTTTGTTGATTGGCTCCACATTTCATTTTACCAAGCTTTTTGAGAAGTACCCCGAGTACACTTGGTGTTTGTGCCATTTTTGACGCAAACAGACGGGGAGCGGTTCATATATGCAGTTATAAAATAAATAACTGTACAGAAATAATTTTAGTGAGAAGTTCTCATATTGGTTTTGGCTTCTCCTAAAATTGTAGTGAGCTCTTAAAATTCTCCGGTCTCTTCTAAAATGTAGAAGACGTCGTCACGGTTCCAATGTCTCCTGTTTCACTGGATTTGGACAACATACGAAAAAGATACGATTTTTATTCAATTTTCTAACTTTGCAACACTTTTAAACGTTATAAACAGATTAATTTAAAACAGCCGATACCTTTCAGTGTATGATTCAAAACTAGGTCAACGATTTCTTTCCAAACCGTGAAGTATGACGCCGATCGGGTTGTTGCACGATGTCAAGCTAGGAAGGGCGCACCCGTGCCGGGTGGTGGGGTCGAGTTCAGTGGCAGATTGGAGGCGGAATATGAGCGCGAACGGCTGGACTTCGTGCCGTCGAAACTCTCCAAATACTGAATGATAGGAGGCGCCGTTGGCATGGATTTGTAGCTTGAGGGATGCTCTACAAAATCCTAAATTGGAGCCTTGAATTTTATTGAGTGGATTTAGCGAAAACGAGAAGGAAGGGAAAGGTTCCGCCGTCGAACTGGAGCAGGTCGGGGGTTTTCCGCATTTTTTGGAAATTAAAATTGATGAAAGGAATATTTTGATTGGCCCATATATATTTAAATTCCAAAAATAGTGTTTTCATATCCGAACTCCAAATCAAACCCAACGACTGTCGCCCCTAGCCAAACTCCCCCATTCCGGACACAATGGGATATGTTCCGTAAGCCAATTCGACTGTTTCGACCAGTTTTTCTTTAAATTAAAATATAAATCAGTATATATTCAATTTAAACGTACATTTCAATTTACCGGGGCCACATACTGACTTCAAAATTTCAAGAAAAATAAATCTAGCTATATTTTGACGATACGGTCCTAAAAAAACTAATTTCATCGAATTTGTAGACCGTTCGAAAAATGGCCAATTTCTAGTCGATCCAAATTGACTGAAATTGTCAAAACACGTTTTCTTTTGCCACGCTTACATATTAATTCCAAAAATTATGAAAATTGGAATCTATCAATAATTTGACATTCCGGATCCAACAAAAGTGGTTTCATCGAAAAAGGAGTGTTAATCCCTAAAAAATCCACCCGCACATTGATCAGAAAATCCCGAACGCCCATCAGGGTCGGCCAGATACGGTACCATCTTAAACACTCAGACGAACGAACGCCCATTAGAACATCCAAATGCATTTCCACCCCGAGTACTCAGGCTATCGCACGAGGCGAGACATCTAAGCAACGAGTCCAGGACGAAGCAATCAGTCCTACGAGACCGACCACCACCATACAGCTCACCTTGGAAAATGCGAACGAGTAAGGATAAAGATCGCGCGCCTTAGGAACACACACAAAGCAACCGAAGAGTGCACGATTCGAGGACCAAAGCCCGACCATACATATACTAGAGCCTCGAAGGCAGGATTGCACGCACACATGAAGATCGCTCGCCAATTGCAATGACCGATCGCCCAGTCTTCAAGTCTATAAGACAGATACATGCTAACCTCCTAAGAGAAGCATCACAACATGTCATGACCAGGGGCATCGACCGGCCATCTCAAAGACTATAAAGACTTTCATTCGACCGCTCAGGACAAACGCAACATTATCACATTGCAACGGACGACCATTCCACCAGAATCATCATTAAGCCAACATCATTCCCGCTCAATCAACCAACAAGAACGACCTTAGCAGAAGAACTCCAACCAAAGAAGTACTTCACAAGCCAAACAGGGCGCTCGCTCTATCAAGTCGCTCGGCCACAGTAGCTGACTACAACTCATGACAGCCGACAACAGCTGGCCAATGGCACACCTAGTAATTAATGGAATGAACGGGCGTAGTGGATAAAAGCGGATCTGATATCCTCCTCAGAGAATCTCGCCTATAAATAGACAAGGATCATCAACAGAAAAGGGATCCAATCCTTCAAAATAACGGAGTGCTACTAAACTCCATCCTCTCCCAAATCTAGCCATGGCGCCAAGCTCAGTTCCCAGATAATGAAGACACTCTTCTTCTCAATCATCCCTCCACCTTCTTCCTCTAAAAACTATACCATTCTCATGTATAATTCCTAGATTGAAATATATAATTGAGGGTATATTGAGTGAATAGTAAGGTGAATGAAAGAGAGATCCGATGTACTCTGTAATTCTGATTATCTGAACGGAAATCGCCATCATAGTGGACGTAGGCCTCGTTAACGGCCGAACCACTCTAAATCTTGTCTCTACTTACTTTACTTGCATTTCCTGTTTTGTTATATTAACTAGCTAAATACGGCCTGACATTTTTCTTACCGAATCGGTGAAGTACATTCTTAGTACCTTTTGGATGTTTGTGCCATTTTTGGTGTAAACATTTTGGCGCCCACCATGGGGCCGTGTTAACTTGTTTTTTCACTCAGATCTGACAAGATCCATTCAAGAGAAGTTCGTTCATGGGTATGGACATGCTGAGGAGAGGAAGCGATGAGATCAGCAGCCCCAGCAATAACGTTAACCCCATAACACCATCTCTCACCGATTCTGCGCTTGAGGAATCACCAGAAATGGGAGGAACTATGACCAGAGTGGAGTTAGAAGAAGCGATGGAAGGACTAACGAGTCAAATAGCTATTGCAAGTGACGCTATGATGAAGAAGCTCGAGTCATTGCTATCCATCCAAGCTGCTACCGCAAAGGCCACATTGAATGCCACCGGTTTCCCATTAAATCAAGCAGATCGTAATCCGGACACAGGGCTCTCCGCCTCAAGCTCAAGACAATGGGGTTTCGTTCAGGGGACTGCGAGGTGCACTGGCCGAAATGATGAAAGAGACTCCACATCGACGCCCTACCATCCCGACAACCCAATCATGAAGCCGAATTACAGTCCTGCCACCATAAGAGCACCCGGCCTGAAAGATCGCTTAAATCCTCTTGTCTTAGGCTCCGGGAGCACTTTCGAACCAGGGCCGGGTGACGAATCCATGGATCCGGACGAGGAGCGAAGGTACGTATCAGGAATGGTGAAAATGATTATGGAGAACAGTCTAAAGATGAGGGAAAACCGGGACGATCTGGAATCCTTCCCAATTAAAACCCCACTTACTAAAAGGGTTAGGAAGACTGTATATCCGCAAAGATTTAAACCCCCGTCGTTGTCGCCTTATGATAGGACGAGCAACCTTGACATATTCCTATGTAAGTATGACCAATATATGAATGGGGCAGGCGCTACTGATGAAGTTAAATGCCTATATTTCTCAACCTACCTTGAAGGGGTGGCTTACTGGTGGTTCACAAGGCTGCCATCACAATCAGTGGACAATTTCGCAACCCTGGCTAAATTATTCGGCAAACAGTTCACATTCCATGCATCTGAAATCCAAGATATTGCGGACCTAAGCGAGTTACGACAAAAACCGGGAGAGCTCGTCAGGATCTTTCTCACTCGCTTTCTCACAGCGGTGGCTAAGGTCAAAGAACCCGAACCCCGCCTGATCTTAATGGCCCTTGAGCAGGGAATACACGAGGAATCCGAGCTGGGGCGATGGATCAAGAGGAAAAGACCAAGGACACTCGAACGATTACTCAACAAAGCTGAGGAGTATGCAAGCGCCGAAGAGAACGCACGAAATGGCTATAAGAATCAAAGGAGGCGCGACAATGAGGAAGACAACCAGGAGAGAAAGAAGCTTCGTTTCTTCAAAAGTTCCGAATTCACTCCTCTTAACGACACCGTCGGAATCATCTTCATGGCAACCAAAAACACTGAAAAGTACCCGGTATTGAAACAAAGACAAGTCGGAGGCGTGGCCGCAAGGTCAGGTAAATTCTGTCAATTCCGTAGGCAACCAGGGCATGACACCGACGAATGTAGGCATTTGAAGTCAGTAATCGAAGGGCTAATCCAGCAGAATCGTTTGCAACAATATGTACTGCATCGCGACAATTGCTCCGACCCTACGCAAACAATGGGCAACGTGCCTTAAAGAAAAGAAAAAAGTGAGACACAGATCAAAAGGATTAGCTGCTGGAGTCTCAACTGGGGACCATCAAACCAGGACTTTTATACCTCCTCGATTTTACCTTAATTACTAAAGTTGTTTTGTCTTATTTTAGCAACTCACTATGTTCGTACTGAGTAACAATTTACAAAAATGTCGTGCATCAAGAATTAGTTATGTGTTTGTCTGAATAACACGCTCAATGAACTATGATAAAAGAGGAACCATCTCTTGAAATGTAGGGACTATAAAGGACATCCCCATGTACACGATTGAGCAGCCGCGAAAATCCCGAGGCACTGTTGAATAAAGTAGCTCTAGAATCACCAAAACGAGGTCAAACAGCATGATCAAGTACATCGTTTCAAAAAAGGAGAGGGGGGAACCACTCCAGAACAAATAGCGAGTCCAAAAGCCACGCCCCACCTCACGGAATGAGCCGAATGCTCAGCAAATACCTACACAGAGGGTCGGCACTGAGTCCTAAATAAAAAAAATGGGAAAACCTCCGAACCTAACTCTCAGATGACATGCTGAATCCGAAAGGTGCCTTCTTAGGCATACAACGCGAACTCCTTAAAACCATAGCTACATTCGGAAGCAGCAAAGGTGAACTCCAGTCTGCAAAATGTCAATGCCGAATGGAAGGCAATTCAACATGTCCCACGGATGAAAATGCTGAGCCCACTAAAGGAACACCTTCTTAGGTGCAGGATGCGGGGACTCTAACTTGAAAATTTTCGGGGAAGGGAACCCGTGTCTGTTTCACAGGGCGAGGCGCAAAGTCGGAAAGACCGGCATATGTCCCAAAACGGAAAAAATGCTAAGTCCTAAGGGGCACCTTCTTAGGTAAAGGACGTGAAGTTTATCCCTTTAGAGTCAAGGCTCGATGTGGTAAATCAATGTCTGCTCCCCGGATAAAGCATAAAAATGGGGAAGGATTAAAACACACGGGAAAGACCAGCACCAGACAAAAATCCTAGCCGAAAGGGGGTATCAGAAATCCTAGCCGTATGGGGGTATCCATTCTAGGGCCTATTTGGGACAACCAAAACAATCAAACGAGACCGAGGATGGATCGAAAATCCATAACCCAAGCCCTCTCCGGGGGCAGGTGTTCAAAGTCAGTCTCCGAAGGACTCGGGTCACTGAGTTAGTGAGATGTGAGGATGAATGCCATAAATTTAAAAGACACCAAACACGTTATTTACAATACAAATGTGTAGGGACCTTCGGTAGGCGATAAGCTACAGGAGCTAAAAAATACAAACTAAACTTGAACGTAAAAATAAAACTAAATTCGGGCATCGACGAACGATTAGAAAGAACGCCCGATCGAATGAATAAACCAAAGAATAAAGGTATAACGTACGACGCACCAGCGCGAGAATATAATCGAGTTGCGCGATGAGAACGCGAATGCGGCAAAACCTAAAAGACTGCAAAAATTACGATTGTAAGTATAACAGGCGAGGCTGGCTCCCGCTTAACAAACCAAACTAACAGAGTCAAAAGCAAAAACACAGGTGGATCGTTGGTGAACCATCACCATTTATATAAAATAGGAGATGATCTTCTCCCTAGATTCAAGGCCCTTAACAAGCTTGAGCCTGTCTCTTTCCAAAGCAAGTAACCGCTCGACGTTCTCTCTGTTGGATCGTTGGAGATCTACGACAAGGGAATTCCACGCACTCATCTGATCCACAATGTTTTCTCTAACAGATGTAATGAGACCTTCCACTAAATCCGGGCGCACCTCAGGCCGAATGAGCTCAGCCAATATAATATCCTTCATGGCGTCCATCTTATCTGCAATCGTCCACCTATCGAGCGGTTCTATATATACACGGGAATTAGAGCCAGCTGGATGCTGGGGCACAGGATCCCTGATGGGCCCAGAGGCATTAGAAGATTCAGGAACATCCGTAGGGTCTCGAGCAATGGATGAAGAATCCCCACGTCTAAAAACAGCTTGAGCATCTAAGTTCGAGGGCCTATTCAGCAAACGGCGGCTTCGAGCATCAGTCGCGATTCCCCCGTCTCGGGGCATCTCTTTCCGGCTAGCCCCCTACGTTGGTCTTCTCTTGAACTTCTTAAGCATGAAGGAACCCATTCTTGAACAAACTATGAGAAGAAAGAAGCCGGTATAAGCAACAATCCAGTCGGTTTCAAAAAAACACAGCACGGCGAAGAAGAAGAAGGGGAAAAAAGGAGTTTACCTAAAAATATCATAATGACAAAAAGGCGAAAGAAGGCCGCTCAGGACAAACGGATGCTCCTGCGAATGCTAAATGAGAGAAACTGAATTTCTAAAGAAGAATCTAGCTAAGACCAGCAGATGA
The DNA here is from genome assembly GCA_030737875.1 of Allium sativum. NCBI lineage: Eukaryota > Viridiplantae > Streptophyta > Magnoliopsida > Asparagales > Amaryllidaceae > Allium > Allium sativum. Next base: position 167,020,958 of record CM060909.1, read on the forward strand.
GGGTTACTCACAAAGCTTCCCAGAGGAACGCCGCTATGACCAAAGGGTTACCTGGAGAACCTAGAAATAAAAAATGATGAATGAAATAAAGCAGGTAAGGAAGATTAAAAAGCGTCATCCAATGTTTTTTAGCCACAACAGCCGAAGTGTCATATCACACAAAAATGTCCCATCAATTTCCAAGTGGTCGCCTACAACTTCCTGTACGTGTAATAACGCGGAGAGAGTGAGAACGACACCCCAACCAGAGGGATAACATCTACCGAAACTCCAACAAAACAATTTTAACCTCATACGCGGTCAACCCTCCTTTGCACGAATAAGGAAAGTAAATCAGAATAGCGAGAAGAAAATCCAGTTGAGGAATCTGACGGTTCATCTAGTCATATCTAGAGAGTCTACCCAGCCGAGGATTCGTGAATGGACGAATGCCGAAAAATTCAAGACTCAAGAAATGAAATTATCTATGAAAATACGTACTCTGTAGAATGTCTCCCATCACGTCTACTCAGCACTCGAGTACTGAAATGAGCATCCCATCAAATTCCAATCGGTCGCCAGCAACCACTCGCTCGCGCACAAAAAGTCAGTGCAACCCAACCAAAGGGATAACATCCGCTCAGCTACAATAAAGCGATCTCAGCAAATCCCTTAGACAATGTGCGACTATCCAATACATCGAAGCCCATGATTCATTACTTCTAAGGAATCACAAACTTCGAGGGGCAAGTGTTAATCCCTAAAAAATCCACCCGCATATTGATCAGAAAATCCCGAACGCCCATCAGGGTCTGCCAGATATGGTACCATCTTAAACACTCAGACGAACGAACGCCCATTAGATCATCCAAATGCATTTCCACCCCGAGTACTCAGGCTATCGCACGAGGCGAGACATCTAAGCACCGAGTCCAGGACGAAGCAATCAGTCCTATGAGACCGACCACCACCATACAACTCACCTTGGAAAATGCGAACGAGTAAGGATAAAGATCGCGCGCCTTAGGAACACACACAAAGCAACCGAAGAGTGCACGATCTGAGGACCAAAGCCCGACCATACATATACTAGAGCCACGAAGGCAGGATTGCACACACACATGAAGATCGCTCGCCAATTGCAATGACCGATCGCCCAATCTTCAAGTCTATAAGACAGATACATGCTAACCTCCTAAGAGAAGCATCACAACATGTCGCAACCACGGGGTATCGACCGGTCGTCTCAAAGACTATAAAGACTTTCATTCGACCGCTCAGGACAAACGCAGCATTATCACAATGCAACGGACGACCGTTCCACCAGAATCATCATTAAGCCAACATCATTCCCGCTCAATCAACCAACAAGAATGACCTTAGCAGAAGAACTCCAACCAAAGAAGTCCTTCACAAGCCAACCAGGGTGCTCGCTCCATCAAGTCGCTCGCCCACAATAACTGACTACAACTCATGACAGCCGGCAACAGCTGGCCAATGGCACACCAAGTAATTAATGGAATGAACGGGCGTAGTGGATAAAAGCGGATCTGATATCCTCCTCACAGAATCTCGCCTATAAATAGACAAGGATCATCAATAGAAAAGGGATCCAATCCTTCGAAATAACGGAGTGCTGCTAAACTCCATCCTCTCCCAAATCTAGCCAGGGCGCCAAGCTCAGTTCCCAGATAATGAAGACACTCTTCTTCTCAATCATCCCTCCACCTTCTTCCTCTTAAAACTATACCATTCTCAAGTTTAATTCCTAGATTGAAATATATAATTGAGGGTATATTGAGTGAATAGTGAGGTGAATGAAAGAGAGATCCGATGTACTCTGTAATTCTGATTATCTGAACGGAAATTGCCATCATAGTGGACGTAGGCCTCGTTAACGGCCGAACCACTCTAAATCTTGTCTCTACTTACTTTACTTGCATTTCCTGTTTTGTTATATTAACTAGCTGAATATGGCCTCACATTTTTCTTACCGAATCAGTGAAGTACATTCTTAGTACCTTTTGGATGTTTGTGCCATTTTTGGTGTAAACACGGAGGTCGTTTCCAAAATGGCTATTTTTAAGGGCTTTATATATATTAAAATATATATAAATTCCACAGCGACTTTTCTGAATTTTAAACTGGACACAACTTTCAACTTATAAAACGAAATCTCAGTTTCTTACATCCGTTAGAAAGGTATTGTTAATCATATTCAAATATTTCTTTTTTCGTCCAATTCTGACTTATATTGAATTCTGTATGTTCAACTGAAATTAGAAATCGAATTTTCAAACTACCGCTCCATTTCAGGCTCGTTTTATGACTAAAATAAATTTATTCGTTCTAACTTCGTTTAAAATAAATTTTTAGTCGTTATTATTTAAAATAAAATTTTTAAATATTCAAAACCCATTAAAATTGCTAAAATAAAATTTTTAAATTGGTTCCGATTTTCCGGGTTGTTACAGAAACGTTGAGTTTCAACATCAAAAGTGGGTTTTTGGAAAGTAATGGGTTTGTAGCATTTTTCTTACCTTAGTAATTTCGAGGACGAAATTCTTTTAAGGGGGGAAGAATGTAACGACCTGGATTTTTGGTCGATTTATTTTAAACATGTAATATTGTTTTAAATGTTGTGTTGATAATATAAATAAATTTTTATATGGAATTTCGCGATTTAATAATCGATATACGATTTAATTTCAAATATATTAAATTATCGTAATACGAAAACGTGAATAATTGAATTCGAACTTAAAAACTGAATCGAAAACAATTCAAATGATCAATATAAATTATATTGGATTGTAAACTATAATAATAATTTATTATCAAGGAATTAATTGCTTTAAATTTAAAATATATCGATTTAAATTAATATCTTCTCCATACGATCGAATGAGGCTTCGAAACATGTTCCAGTGTGTTCAGAATGGTGGTATACCCTAGGAATGCCGGTTGTTGTGTTCAAAAAGTAGTTCGGAATCACGAGGTATTTTAAATCGTACCGGTTCAAAGAAAAATAAAATAAATAGAAATAGAATTCCTTCTCTCCTAAGTTAAGGTAAGCCACAAGCCTACATCGCTATTCCTAACCCTACATGTACCCGTTAAAATGTGACGTTGATTCTACTTGATTTCTTCCATCTATAAATCGCAATGACCTCTTGTTTTTTTCCTCTCTTTGAGTTCAATCACAGGAAGAAAATTATAATGATTGCTTTGAATTATTTTCTCCCTTTAAAACTGCATTCACCTTTGGATTTCATGCTCCAACAAAAGCTTCAGTTAAAAATGGCCTTCCCTAAATCAAAATATAATTCCGAGCTTTTTTTTCTCTAAATTCAAAATCGAACGGGAGTTGTGAAATCAGGGAGTTGTGAAATCGAATGGATTTTCGGATGCTATACTTCGAACTGTAGCAACTCGCGATGTCTGGGAAGGGATCGCAACTTGTTCAATGAGATAATGAACGGAAATTAGGGTGGTGCGATGCGAGTTCAGACCGACTTCGAGTGGCAAAGGAGACACCTAGGGTTCTAGCAATAATCCTGGAGCGTGATTTTTGAGGATGGCGAATTAGGATTAAGTCTCAGCAGCATCATATTGGGGGATCAACTAAGGTGAGGGCGACAACATTTTGGATGGCCAGGGTGCAGCGTTAAGAAATAAATAAATATGGAAGAGTATCGGCGATAAGATGATTGGCAGTATGTTTGTTGTGAGAGAAGAAATCGATGATGGAGGTGGAAGTTGGTTAATCTGAGGTAGCACAGGTAGCGTTGAACTTCACGGATGGTGGTTTGCAGCAGTAAATGGATTAAGGTATATTTTAGATTTTTAATTTTTGTTTTATTTAAAAAATGGTTTACATAAATTAGTAACCAATTAAATGGTATAAACCTATGTAGTTAGCTAGTGTAGTAATTAATTTGTAAACTAACCGTTAAGTACAAAACTAAGGAAAAATTAGATTTTTTATTTTTTATCTTCCTCATTAAAATAAATACTTAATGAGGTAATTTTTTATTTTTGAAATTCGGAAATTATAAGGAGATTAGTTTATATAATTGGTAATTGATTAAATGTATAGGAATTTGTTTATATAATTGGTAATATAGTTTATATAATTAGTTTATGTAAAGGAAATTAGTTAGTAAAGAAACACAATTTGTAGACTAATAGTTGAGTAAGATTAAGGTTTAAATTGGAATTAATTTGCACGTGGGTAATTAATTAAATTAAATTAAATTAGTATAATTAGATAACTAAAATTTATTTATATCGTTTCACATTGAAAAACAGACGGTTGAAGGGATCACTGTGAATTCTATATGATAGGCTTCGTTGGGTTCAGCAAAAATAAAACAAGGTGAGTAAACTCGCTCTCTAGATTTTCTTTAAATAATTGTTTTATGATGTTCGTTGGTTGTTTGGTTGCATTGAAATGTTATTGTGGCCAGTATAAATATATTAGTTATTTAGGCTTGGTGTTTGTGGCTATTATATATATATATATTGGTGATTGGATATTTCGCATAGTACCATTAGCGGATGCCTGCAGTATCATTAGCGGATGATCCTATGAGCTGCACGCTATGATAGTGGATGACCTTCTATACCGCGATATCCTGCCTCGAAGCAGGATGGGTTTTATTTATGTTGGCTAACGTCTGTGGATGTAGGGAAACAGGTTGGAGGAATCCAACTGGATTCCTCAAAAATACAATTATTTGTTTGTTTTCATATATATTATCATATATGATGTGTTAGAAAACCTATGTTTGATAATTGGATGTTTTGGATTGGTTGAGTATTACGGGGCCTAAATGTTGATTTATAAAAATATATTGGAAAGAGATTTCGAGATTTTAACAAGAAAAACTATTTTTCTAAAATAGAATTTGAATTTCGAATGGGCTAAAAGATATTAACTTGTTTTGAATAAATAAAACAAGTATTGAATTTATAAACGATGTTTATAAATTGAATAATACAGTAAATTGAAGTAAATTTATAAACGGTGTTTATAAATAAAATGGAATGATTTTCATTGGATAATCAGGGAATTGAAGTGAATTTATAAATGGTATTTATAAATAAAACGGAAAAATTATTATTTGGATAATTTGGGATGTCTAAATTCAAATGTGAATTTAAAAAGGAAAATTGAAATTAGTTCAAAGAGAAACGATAGATATATTCTAATACTCAGAACGTAAATTGAATTAAAATAAATTCCTATGAATTTATTATTTGAATTCGATTAGATCGAATTTATTTAAATGAAATATTTTTCAGAAAAGATATTGGAATCATATTAGATAGAACTAAAACTTAATATGCAAATGAATTCCGTGTTATAAGTTATAATAAATAGAATATTCCAAAATAAGATTTTGGTTTTTAAACAGATTTTGAAATGAAACTTGTTTTATTATATAAAAAAAGGAAGTTGGATTTATAAACGATATTTATAAATCTAGTGGAAAAATTATCATTAGATAATTTAGAGGTTTAAATTCAAGTATGAATTTGAAAATAGAATTTGAAATCGTCTCGAAATGGGCATGACGAAATTTATTCCAAAATTCGGAATATAAACCGATTTGAGATAAATCTAAAGGATTTGTGATTAGAATTCGATTATATCGAATTTTATAAAGCTTGAAATGAAAAATGGAATTGGAACTTAATATTAAAAATGGAGTTATGTTTAAACTGATAACTGAATAATGAAATAATAGACGATTAGATATATCAGAAATATTAAGTTAGATTTGGAAAACCAGTTTAAATTATATTTAAATATATCAGAATGGAGTTGGAATTATTATTAAACGAAGTTTAAAAGATTATATTCAATTATAATTAAAAACGAACTCTCCGCGGAGCGGTAGTTCGTAAATTGGCATTTCGAAATTCAATTGAGTATACAAAACTCAATTCAAGTCAGAATTACTTGAAACAACAACCGTCAGGACCGATTTGATAATAGTTTTCTGATGGAAGAGAAAACTCTAGATTTTTCCTTATAGATTTTGAGTTGTCTCAAAATCAAATTTCCAGAAAAACAACGCCATAATTGTTATTAAACCATAATGGTTTATTTAAATAAATAAAAGGATTTTAAGCAAATAAAATCCGCATTTCCATTAGAAAAACCCAGATTTGAGTTGTAAAATAAATATGAACTCAAGTTGTGTAAACGAAATGATTTTTTTTTTGAAACAAAAATCATATTTTTAATTATTGAATAGCGTCAACTAGTTTGAAGAATAATGAGTTAACGGAATTTTTGAATCGAAATCGGGTTTTGGATAAGTGAATTGGATTTGTGAATTTATATTCGAAATCGAATTTGGAACTTGAATTGAAAATGGAATTCAATTTGTTAAAAGCAAGTTAAAAAAATAATTGAACGTGGTATGTTCAAATAAAAAGTGAAAAGGACAAAAGAGCCAATTAAAGAATAAATTAGCGAATTGAGTTAAAATGACCAGATTGAGTTGGAATAAATTAGAAATAGATGCATATGTGTTAAACAGGTATGGAATGAAGAGAATGAAGATTAAAATTTGAGTGCCCGACAAAAAGGTACATGTTTAAATTCCATATGAGGTTTTATGCGCCGAATCGGCAAGCCGTTTGCCTTTTTAATTTTCTTTTTGAATGGAAAAGGCTTAGAGAGGCGTTTTTTAGTTGTACCGAGTGACCCGTACAAACGAGGTTATGGCAAAAAAATTCGAAAATTTAAGGAGTTAGAATATTTTTAAGAAAAATCGATAATTAGAAATCAATATACCGATATATATGGAATCTGATAAGGAAATGAACTTAAAATAGTATATTATAAACAAAAATGAAATCTATAAGTTAATCTGGTAAAAATAGAAAGAGAAACAACACATTTTAAAAATGAATACTTGGGTTAATGATGTTGATTATTCGAGATAAGTAGTCTTGTCTGTTTTGAAGTTAAGAATGTTATTCAGTCAAGGTCTGAGAGGTAATTATACCCCAACTTAATTGATTTCATTATTAACAGAAAAATAGGAAGATCCAGTCTCGAAGATCAATGTGTAAAGAATTTAGTTGAGTGTAATATTTTGGGTTGTTGTAACAATGTTTTACACAACATTCGTTTCAACCCAAGTAAATGGAAATTTGGAAATATAATAATAAATATTTTCTAAGTATAGGAATGAATGGTCGTGAAAGGAAGAAGTAATTATTTTCCAATTATAAATAGAAGATATTTTCTAAGTACTGAAAATAAAAGAAGGCGATATATTGAAATGTTTTCCAAATAGCGTAAGAGGTCAAGATGATTGTTGAAATATTGGATTAACAAATATTGATAAGGAAATGGAGAAGTGATTTTATTAATGAAATATTAATTAAGGGCCCAGTGATTGTTTAATGTTATGGATGAATGTTTGTTTTCTTCGATAGTTAAATAACTGACTATCGAAGTATTTGCCAATATCGTTGTCAATATGGAGAGATCGGTTGGATTATTATCCGAGAACCACTCCGTATTGGCAGTAGCGTTGCGAATTAGATTATATGAAGACAATGAAGACGGAGTAAAGTGCAAGGGATTTTTCTATTAATCCTAGGTAGAAATTACCTAAGATGGATTAATGGAAATTGTGCCTTCAGTTTTGTTCAGCCCCAGAACGAACGTGTATGGACGTATATCTGACAGAGTATTTCCAATGATCGCATATGTTGGTATGTACAAATATACATCAGGTGGCGGAGAATTTATTATCTTAGCATAATATCCAGAATATCTTTGTGCAAATCAATTAGTGATTAACGGATCCAACAATGTGGTATTCAAAATGAATGTGCTATCAATGAAAGGCAAGTAATCGTAACCTCAAGCCTCGCAACCGGGAAATGGTATAAAATTGGGTAGGTCGCATGGCTAAGTGGGTCGCACCCAAGTAGGGTGTATTGTCACCTGATCTAAAGAAATTCCATTTGCTTCTTAAATCTTTCGATGTTGTCCCTTTCGGGAAACGGTTGTTGATCCCAACCGTTGGTGACAATACATTCGGTACTCTCAAGCGAAGTGAGGAGCCGGTCATGTTTAGCGTGGGTTGCAAGATGTTCTTGTTGAACCCAGTGTATTCCTCTCTAGGGATACACTATCGGAAGGTGGTCCCATACCTTTCCAGTTGGAATCCATTATCCAATAAGAACCCGCGGTTTTGATTGTATACTATATAAGTAGAGCGTGAGAAGCAAGCGTTCTGCTAGATTGTTATTTACTTGTTTTAGACACTATTATAATATCAGAAAAATATTGATTTCAAAGAATGTTTTGGGTTATCGTAAGGTAAAAACCATCCGTGTTTATGTGTGGATCGGTCTTACGATTATCCTTTCTTTTAAAATGATTTTCAAAAGTTAAACCAAGTGTTTGGAGTTTACTCACACCAGTCCCATGACTGACCCAGAGTTTATTTTTTGTTTGTTTTACCCTAAAACTCTTGGGTGCCCAAATTTGTACGGACAATCAAGTAGTTCAGGTATTTACAGATAACTTGGAGGACCTTGGAGCAAGAGACTTCAGTGTTAGTTATATAGTTATTATTATTTCCGTTGTGTTGTGTATTTGATGTACTCTGATGATGTATCTAAATGGTAATACAGTTTTGTATTTCAAAGGTTATGATATATATTATATTTTGTTCCGCTACGATTGTGAGATTCTTTGTTGTTATTTCTGATCTTCTTCTATTCTAATATTTTCTTTCTATTTATCATCCTCTAACTTCTTTCTATTAATGATTCGTATTTCTATGCAATTTGGGTTGGGCATGTGGTGTATTTAGTCAACTCAGATAGTATGGAAATTACGGGCCGTTACAAAAAACATTTATTAACTTTATTTTAAAGTTTGGTAAATCGCGGGACTACGCCGTATGGCACGGAACGGGTTTCCTCCCTCAAATACCATAAAACAAAACTCGCAATGCTGAATAAAAGAAAAATGAAGCCATTATAAGACTCAGGTCCCATCACACAATGCAACGCAAGCCGAAGGATAGAGTTTTACCATATAATAGCTAAATATGCTTGATACACGAAGTTCATTTTTTACTACTATAAGTGCATAGTTTATAATTCAACTTCGAAAGTAAATGTATCAATCATAGACGGCATAATACACCATCCTATTATGTCTATATATATATATATATATATATATATATATATATATATATATATAGGTATACAACAAAAACCTAAATGTTTCGTATTTGGAAGTTGGATTTCCATCATGGTGGCAACTGATCTGAAAGATCGATCACTTGGTCTAATACTCAACGACTTACATCCAGGCTATGGAAAACACCGTAATACACATCTGCACTATATTCAGGAAATCGAGTATCACTGCGGGATATGTCCCGGCTAGAGAAAACACCGCTTACTCTATCCTTCTGGGAATCGGGCGTGTGCACTATCCCTAGTAGGTGTGGAGCGACCACACCCAGCCTATCTCGGTCGACCGAATCCATGACAACCCTAAGGGTGTCAATCCTCATCTCAAAAGCATACTGATCTAACCATCAGTTCACCATCATACCGGTGTGTGAGGCTCACGAGTTAACGCTACACAAAGCCGCGCTACATAAAGCTGTGTCTTGATCATCAACCACAAGGCTCTTCTTTTCAAAAAAATCCTTGATATATGCATCTCAGCATGTCACATTGTCAATCCATACCATACCATTGATTTCTGTCAATATATAACCTCTAAGCTCATACGTCTCAGAGAAGATTTTAAGCAAGAGAATAAATTCCCCGCCACCAACAGATATATATTTAGCAGAGATCGACGAGTACAGCTTAAAGGAATACAATGTCAGACATACCATCCATTTGCAAGTCCATTCTGGGTCTGAACGAAACCGGAGGCACCTTATTCCTCATCCTATATGTCCAATACAGGAGAGAGACCCTCGGATATCCAAACAATCAACAAGTACGTCCGGACAACTACCACTATAACCCCTTCCTGGGAGCTAACCAATCCAGGGCATCAGTAGTAATCAATTCGATGCGAAGATCGTCGGTCTTGCACCTTCTTCAATATCTTCGACTTTTAATCTTCATATCAGTTATTCAGAATGGGTTAAACCCGGTTTTTCGAATGAAACGCGAATCTTATAATCGAGTCCTATAAAAACACATCATACGCCTCATTCCAATCCAGAATATTGCTTTATTCAAATGTTCTATTCACAATTTAAACCAAATTAAGGTTTATCAAACTAGTCGGGATTAACGAGCCTTACCGAATTAATCATTCTTTTTATTATCCCAATCCTAACCTATTCATCCCATGGAGGAAAACTGGTAGTACTCCATATCTACACCCAGCGTGTTATCGGTAATATTAATTACCATTTAACGTTCAAATCTAATTGAAGATTTAACTATCGCATGGAGTAAAACTGGTGGTACTCCATTTCGAACATTTCTTGAATTCGATAAATTTAATTAGCATATTCACATTTCAATCTAATTAAAGATTCATTAAAACTCCACTTAGAAATCTCCAAAAAATCATTATTTAATGATTATTCAAATTTAGGAAATAAATCCTCTCTTTAACTGGGTTAAAGAACGAATGTCATTTAAAACATCGTTTACGCTAAACCCAAAATCATCTTCCATCAAAATGTAATCTACACGAAAATCATAACAGTATATAATAGATATAAATTTCCATATCAGACTAATAATATAAATGGAATAATGGCCAAGCCTTTTAAATTCTGTATAAAGTACGGTCTTCCTTTACAGAAGCTCATCTCGATTATTACCAAATCGAATTCCATTCTATTCCAATTTTATATATATTAAATTGGAAAAACTTTACTTTGGAAAATTTCCATTAATCTCGATTAAAATATTATAAATTCCAAATCATATCTTTACTGTTAATTGGGTTAAAGAACAAATGTTATTTAACACACCGTTCACGATAAACCCAAAATCCCGATGTCAATTCAATTCCAATTAAATATTACTTAATTGGGAACTTCTCTAAATCTTAATTAAAAGATTTACTCGTTTCTCAACTCGGTTTAAGAACGGTGTTATCAAAGACACCATTCACGACAAGCCCCAAAATCCAATTTGATATCAAATACAAGGCTCTGAATAGAAATTATATCGGCTTATATTCAATACCAAATTCTGAAACCAACAAATATCGTATTGGGAATATTGATATCTGTATTTTCCAAATTCCTCAACAATATTCGTATAATCACGGAATCCAATATCGAAATATTCCGAAGATTCTTTCCAGTCAAATCCAATCCAAATTTTACATGGGAAAATTCTGGTTAAATTAAAACCATTTGCAAATACAATTTATTATTTCTAAAAATCATGGGATTTTTATTCTAGTTATTAACTAGTTCATTTAGATAAAAATACCTTTTATCCTTTCAAACATGGAATTTTCATCCGAAATCTTTCCAAATCATTAATTATGATTTTACATATTTTTTCCATACTTTTAATAATTTTATTAAAGCCCTTACAGTCGGTTTCCAATAACGGCCATCGAACTGCATCCATAGCGATTTTTTTAAATTGATTTGGACATAATTTGAAATCCAACCATTCAAATTTAAATTTCCTATATTCATTGGAATGATCTTTTCGATACGAACCCAACGGTTCTGGTTTTAGAAGAATCCAACGGTCGGATCTCCCGTTATGCCAATTTGAAGTTAATGGTTGAAATTCGCGAACGGTCGCTGCGCGGCGCGTTCTATTAAAGTCATTTAAATATATATAATATATATATCATCGATTTCCATTTAAAACATATTTTATAAATCATTTATGAATTCATTTTAAAATGATTCCAACTTCATTTTCAATTTTAAATCAAAATTGAATATTCTATATCATTATAATATTAAAATGATAATATTTTTAAAATATCAGATTCTGAAATCAAATCTTTTCGATATTCGTTATAAAATGAATAAAATCGACATTAAATCCCGTTCGAGTTAAAACAGCGCACATCTACTTAACTCGGCTTCGTATATTTCAATATTTTTGTGTCCATCCAAAATCGGACATCAAAATCATATTTTGATCCTTTACTGAATATTATTTTAAATATTCGTTTATTTTCCGAATTGGAATCAGACTCAGTCAATTACCATATTATTTTATTTATATGGAATCCATACATCGCATGTATTCAAAAATAGTGATAAACAACTATTAAACAGTCAATTCACATCTAGAGTGCAATTTACAACTGTATAAGCATTAAATAATTAAATAATGCTTATCACAGTCTGTCAATCAATCGGTTGACAAACAATTGATTCCAAGGGAGACATGAATAAATTATCATCCCCAGACCCATGTGGGGTTTCAACCAACAACAATGAATTCAAATTAATCAATGGTTAATAAATTTAACCAATTCTAACTTGATTCGGATTATTTCTCTAATTAACCAATTTTCACTATTTAAATTATAAATGGATATTTATAATTTAATTTCAACTCAATAACCAAATGCCATTTACGGCGCCACAAATGTCCATCCGCAGAGTATGAAATGCGAGTGTTGCTAATATCCATACATCGCTTCTATTTTAAATGATTTGTGAGGAGTTAGTGTGTTGAACTCCAAAAATAAATAACATAACAAAAATGATTAGAGTGAGAGAGTTCTCACTTTCGTTTCCACTCCGTCATTCTTTATTTGATGATCTGGATTTAAATTTGCCTTAAATTCTAATTTGCTCCATTTTCGTTTGGGTCAGTTCCACGTTGTAGTGTTCGTCGTCACGATCGCATTACAAATGAAATCATCGAATTCCGACCACGTATGAAAAAGATATCATATTTTAAACATTGTACAATTTAATTAAATTAATTAAGGTTTAATTAACCTTAATCCTTCTTTATCGTTCAAAACTTCAACCGAATATTGGAACCTATCTCTGGAAGAAACATTCCCCGCCGCTGCTCCTACAGTTGATCGGAATCTAATCAACACCCGCCACGTCAAAGGACTGACCGCCTTCCACCTTCGCCGGACTCGCCGCCAGACTCGACGGTCTCTGGTGGCCAATAATTGGCATCGAACGCCGGTAGTTCTAGCACGAAATTCGAGAAGTATAGCACACCAATTTCGATCTTAGCCATTGAAGTTAAAGATCTCGCGATGCTCTTCATTTTTGTATTTGGAATTTTCAAAAATCATTGAACGGATAAGAAGATCAAGGGGGAGGAAGTTCATGAAAAATCGGCCCTTGAATCGCTTTGCCTGGCGGCTCAAAACGTTTGACCGCGGATTTGAAATGGAATTAACTTTTTGACCCTATATATATATATATTTAAAATAATATTTAATTCACTAATTTGTTCTTTTGCGTCCAAACTCCAAATGAGACCCAACGAAAGTCGCCCCTAACCGAATACCCCCATTCCGGACACAATGGGATATATTTCGTAAGCCAATTCGACTGTTTCGATCAGTTTTTGTTAAAATTAAAATATAAATTAATATATCGGTCTATATTGAATTTGAACGTACATTTTAATTTACCTGGGCCACATACTGACTCCAAAAATTACGAATATTGAAATCTAGCTACGTTTTTTGATATGGTCCTAACAAAACTAATTTCATCGAATTTGGACACCGTTTGAAAAATGGCCTTCAACTGGTCGATTAAATTTAAACTGAAATTGAAAACACGTTTAAATTTACCACGCTCACATATTAATTCCAAAAATTATGAAATTTTAAACCTGACAAACATTCCGAATCCAACGAAAGTAGTTTCGTCGAAAAGGTCATTTGCAAAATGGCTATTTTTAAAGGCTATATATAATATTAATATATATATAAATTCCATGGCGACTATTCTAAATTTTAAACTGGACATAACATACAATTTATAAAGTGATCTCAATTTCTTACATTCGTTAGAAAATTATAGTTCAAAATATTCCAACGTTTCTTGTTTTACTGAAATCTGATTTATATTGAATTCTGTATATTCATTTGAAATTAAAAATCAAAATTTTAAACTACCGCCCCATTTCGAGTTCGTTTTAATTAAATTTTAAATTTATACGTTCTTACTTTGATTTAAATAAATTTTAAATCGTTAATTCTCAAAATAAATCATTTTAAATTCTTAAAATCAATTAAATTAATTAAAAATAAAATTTTAAATACCGACAAGCAATGGCTTGAGTGAAGTCTTAGGTTCCACACGTAAATCAAAAAAAAAAATTAAATTGGTCCAGAAATTCCGGGTTGTTACAATCTCCCCCACTTAAAAAATTTTCATCCTCGAAAAATAACGGAGCTGAAAGTTGTTTAACTAACTAATTTAACTTTCATTCTGGCTTGAGTTCTTCAACTTTTCAGTTTCTAAGAACTTTTTTTTTTGAAAACAAAAATGTGTGATCTTCTAAAAAGAAGAGAGCACACACACACACATACACACACACACACACATATATATATATATAAGAAGAAAAAAGTGTACAAATACAGACAACAAGCCTGAAGGTAGACAATAGACAAATCTACACAAGATGTGACTATGTGTATGTATAAAAGAGTAGATAGATGAGCTCTGGATAAACCACCGCCCATCATACTTCAAAATCAAGTTCCGGCAAGGCCACCACCCGATAATGTAATATATCTACTTCTATACAATACCCTAGTCCCTCCAAACAAAAAATACAATTGAAAGTGATAACACAATAAAGCACTCCCAAACTACACTCTAAAAATCTCCACAGCAAATATCAAAAGACCAGATCAGCTCTCCTAAAAGCTCCACGGCTAACATCAACTACCTACAACCTGAAAAATACTAGCCAAGCCATAAGCAACCGTCACATACGTACATGAGTATATATAATATATATATATATATAACCATATATATGTGAGAAAAAAACAAAGAATAATAAGGAAAAACATAGGCAAAAAAAAACAAAAAAAAAGAAGAAATCAATAACAAATGCGAACTCTATTATGACTAAAGTACCTATTAAATCTACAAAACAAATTCAAATTAATTCTAACCTTAAACAAATAACTCTCAAAACGAGAATCACTATATAACTTAAAGTGGGAGTTAGACATCCAATCCAGACTAAAAGAAATAATCCTAAATATTAATCTGTCTAAAGAGACAAAATTAGAAAGAATCAATCTCTGATTTCTCTCTAACCAGATGAACCAACTAATAATAGTAAATAAAGAATCCAATACATATCTATGTTTGGAATCAAAAGCAAATCTAAAACAATTCCAGTAAAAATCATAGCTACTGAAAGGATTGGAATAGTTAAAAACAAAAATCCTTCAAACCAAAGTAAGAATGTAATTGGTAACAGAGCAAGAGAAAAATAAATAATCAACATTCTCATCCAAAATACCACAAAAACAACATTTAACATCAAAAATAATATTCTTCTTCTTTAAAAGCTCCACCGTATTAAGTTTTTTATGAATAATCAGCCACATAAGAAATTTTGCTTTAGCCGGAGAATTAGACTTCCAAAGAAACTTAAACAAAGGCAAAGAAACACCAGAAAAATTAAGAAACTTATACATAGAATTAGAAGAATACTGGAGATTCTTATCTAGATCCCAATAGATGTTATCCCCATTATTATCAAGATGATACAAAGATAAATTAGCTAACAGTAAGGTGAATTGCCTGAAAACAGAACCCTCTAAGATATTATCAAAGGTAAAGTCCCACGGAGGATCTAAATCACTTCTATAAACATAAATAACCAAAGCATTCTTAAAGCAACAATTATCAAAAAGCACACGAAATTCTATTTTAAGGGGCACACGAGATATCCAAGAATCATGCCAAAAATAAGTAATATTACCCGAATGAATAGTCAGCTTACAACCTAAACTAAAAAAATCAAAACATTCCAAAATAGATCACCAAAAATAAGATAATCTATTAATCCAACTATATCTAGAATCAACAATAAAAATACCTCCAGCATAATAAAATTTGGAAACAATTTGCTTCCAAGCAGTCGTCACTGCAGAGCTCCTAAATTTCCATAACAATTTGGCTAATAAGGAAGAGTTAAAATTAAATAAATTAATGATCCCAAGACTCCCCTCCTTCTTGGATCTACAACATACGTCCCAATTAACTAAACATTTATAGACTCTACAAATGCTATCTCCACTCCAGAGAAAATTCCGTCTAATTCTGTCGATTTTCTCAACCACCCATTATGGAAATCGATGAACGGCCATCCAATAAGTAGGAATAACAGACAATGCAGAGATGACAAGAACTAATCTACCAGCTCTTGACAGAAATCTACTATTCCAACTCGATAATCTATTATTAATCTTATCAATGATAACTAACCAATCGTCATGCTTAGCTTCGAAGGCCTAATTTTAAAACCTAAATAATCAAAAGGATAAGAACTTTCTAATTTCTCAAAAATTTGGCTAACACCCTAAATTTTCGAAAAATTTCGCCATAACCTCCTTTGTACGAGGAAGGTTTGAAAATTTTGTTGGGTCGTATTAGGCACCCAATAAATCAATAAAAAGCCTACACAATTTTTGTGACCTAACTATGTCCAAGGGGGACGTGTAAAAAGGTCGAAATCTTATAGCTTGCCCCAGTGTTGGAAATTAAAAAACCATGTGCCGTAACTAAAAACAAGAGAGACATGAATTTTTGTCATCTCCTGGCCTGTGTAGGGTTTTTATTAAGTCCTGCCCCGAGCACCTTTATATGTTTTATTAAGTCCATAGTCAGTCTTCTGTACAATCTGTAATTTGTCCATCACCATACAAGCGTCTCGCTCATATGGTAATCCCAACCTCGTCATATAAGCACCAAATGCTTATATGGAATATGATATGATATGCTGTCTTCATGTCGTATGTCGTGCGAGGTAGTTCATAATTTATTTGTTGTTATCCTATGGCGTATGTTTTTAATCTCACTCAGAACAACCATCACAACGTATCCAAAAACACTCACAGTAGTTTATATAATAAATAAAATTGCGCAACCAACTCATTAAGGTGCACCTGTTTTTGGGGTACGCAATATATTTCTCTACTCAACAGTAAATCCATAAGTTGCTCAGCATGTATATATATGTACATATCTATCTAATATTTAAATCCAATTCAAACTAAATTCTCTATTCAGCTCTATATTATATTTAGTTTGGTTTTATTTATCATTCATTCTCATATGAGTTTTATCATTCCAATATTTTTATTAATCAAACTAATAATCACACAACACAATCAGCAATCAATTAGTTTTCCAAACATATATAACTTTTATATACCCTAAAATCATATTTCAAGGCCAAATCACAAACAATAAATTCTAACTAAGTTTTGGTTCCCACACCAGTCAATTGGAATCATATAGACATCCCACTTTCGAAACTCGAACATAAATGCTGATGATAATCGATTAATTACCAGGATCATCTCTGGGTGACTAGAGTGTGATTCTATATCTACCGTGTATATTTGAGACTTCGAATACACGTGGATCAGACGTATATGCATAATCTTCCTATACTCGATAGCCCAAAATCAAAATAAAATAAAATACTCAAATACGTATAATAAGATAAACTTTTCAAAACTAAATTCATTTTTTAGAAATAATACTCTTCAAAGTCATTCTAGGATGCTACTGATCCTATCTCTAAGGAGCTATTCTTATAGAATGTTACTAATCCTATCTCTGATGAATTCTTTTTTTTTTGTTCTAATGTGTCTTGTTCTCGAGCTCTGTAAACCAAAGCTTTGATACCAAACTGTAACGCACTGAATTTCGCTCGGTCTGAATCGATCGCTAAACCGACCAAGACCGTTCGAAGCCCGGATTGCATTGAGAACATGACGCATCAGAACACAAACATGAGAACATTTCATTGCTACTACAACAATTTACATCAGAGTACAAGATATCAGGGTTCAAATAATAATATACAGCGGAAAATATCAGAGATTTAAATACATAGCAACGGAAACAAAAATGTATAAATACAATGCACAGTAGAAATACATCAACTACCACAACTGAAATAAATACACGGATACAAAGCATTTCGAATATAGCTCCAGCCGTAATCCAGGATCCTGTGAAAAGAAATATCTGCGAAAACCAAAATTACTAGTTACCCATGTGGAAAATAGGGGCACCCAGAGTTTAGGTGAAAACAATAAACTCCGAGTCAGTCATGGGACTGGTGTGAGAACTAAAAACATTTATTAACTTTATTTTAAAGTTAGGTAAATCGCGGGACCTCGCCGTATGACACGGATAGGGTTTCCTCCCTCGAATACCATAAAATAAAACTCGCAATGTTGAATTAAAGAAAAATGAAGCTATTATAAGACTCAGGTCCCATCACACAATGCAGCGCAAGCCGGAGGATAGAGTTTTACCTTATAATAGCCAGATATGCTTGAACGTGAACTTCAATTTTTACTACTATAAGTGCATAGTGTATAAATCAACTTCGAAAGTAAATGTATCAATCCTAGATGGCATAATACCTCATCCTATTATATCGCCATATATATATATATATATAGGTATACATCAAAAACCAAAAAGTTTCGTATTTGGAAGTTGGATTTCCATCATGATGGCTACTGATCCGAAAGATCGATCACATAGTGTAATACTCAACGGCTTACGTCCAGGCTATGGAAAACACTGTAATACACATCAGCACTATATTCAGGAAATCAAGTAGCACTGCGGCTTACGTCCCGGTTAGAGAAAACACCGCTTACTCTATCCTTATGGGAATCGGGGGGTGTGCCCTATCCCTACTAGGTGTGGAGAGACCACACCAAGCCTATCTCGGTTGACCGAATCCATGACAACCCTAAGGGAGTCTATCCTCATCTCAAAAGCATACTGATCTAACCATCAGTTCGCCATCATACCAGTGTGTGAGGCTCGCGAGTTAACACTACAAAAAGCTACACCACTTAAAGTTGTGCCTTGATCATCAACCACAAGGCTCTGCTTTTCAACAAAAGCCTTGATATATGCATCTCAGCATGTCGCATTGTCAATTCATACCATACCATTGATTACTGCCAATATATAACCTCTAATCTCATACGTCTCAGAGAAGGTGTTAAGCAAGAGAATAAATTCTCCGCCACCAACAGATATATATTTAGCAGAGATCGATGAGTACATCATAAAGGAATACAATGTCAGACATACCATCCATTTGCAAGTCCGTTCTGGGTCTGAACGAAACCGGAGGCACCTTATTCCTCATCTTATATGTCCAATACAGGAGAGAGGCCCTCGCATATCCGAACAATCAACAAGTACGTCCGGACAACTACCACTATAACACCTTCCTGGGAGCTAACCAATCCAGGACATCAGTAGTAATTCATTCGATGTGAAGATCGTCAGTCTTGCACCTTCTTCAATATCTTGGACTTTTAATCGTCGTATAAGTTATTCAGAATGGGTTAAACCCGGTCTTTCCGAACAACTCGCGTATCTTATAACCGAGTGCTATAAAAACACATCATATGCCTCATTCCAATCCAGAATATTATTTTATTCAAATGTTCTTTTCACAATTTAAACCAAATTAAGATTTATCAAACTAGTCGGGATTAAAGAGCCTTACCGAAGTAATCATTCTTTTTACTATCCCAATCCCAACCTATTCATCCCATGGAGGAAAACTGGTAGTACTCCATATCTACACCCATCGTGTTATCGGTAATATTAATTACCATTTAACATTCAAATCTAATTAAAGATTTAACTATCGCATGGAGTAAAACTAGTTGTACTCCATTTCGAACATTTCTTGAATTCGGTAAATTTAATTACCATATTCACATTTCAATCTAATTAAAGATTCATTAAAACTCCACTTAGTTTTAATCTCCAAAAAATCATTATTTAATGATTATTCAAATTTAGGAAATAAATCCTGTCTTTAACTGGGTTAAATAACGAATGTCATTTAAAACATCGTTTACGATAAACCCAAAATCATCTTCCATCAAAATGGAATCTACACGGAAATCATAACAGTATATAATCGATATAAATTTCCATATCAGACTAATAATATAAATGGAATAACGGCCAAGCCTTTTAAATTCCATATATAGTACAGTTTACCTTTATAGAAGCTCATCTCGATTATTACCAAATCGAATTCCATTCAATTCCAATTTAATATTTATTAAATTGGAAAAACTTTACTTTGGAAATTTTCCATTAATCTTGATTAAAAGTTTATAAATTCCAAATCTTTTCTTTACTGTTAATTGGGTTAAAGAACAAATGTTATTTAAAACACCGTTCATGATAAACCCAAAAATCTGATTTCAATTCAATTCCAATTAAATATTAATTAATTGGTAACTTCTCTAAATCTTAATTAAAAGATTTATTCTTTTCTCTACGGGGTTTAAGAATAGTGTTATTAAAGACACCATTCACGACAAGCCCCAAAATCTAATTTGATATTAAATACGAGGCTCTGAAATGAAATTATGTCGACTTATATTTAATACTAAATTCTGAAACCAAAAAATATCGTATTGGGAATAATGATATCTGTATCTTCCAAATTCCTCAACAATATTCGTATAATCACGGAATCCAATATCGAAATATTCTGAAGATTATTTCCATTCAAATCCAATCCAATTTTTATGCGGGAAAATTCTGGTTAAATTAAAACCATTCGCAAATCGAATTTATTATTTCTAAAAATCATGGGATTTTTATTCTGGTTGTTAACTAGTTCATTTAGATACAAATATCTTTTATCCTTTCAAACATGGAATTTTTTATCCAAAATCTTTCCAAATCATTAGTTATGATTTTACATAATTTTCCCATATTTTAAATAATTTTATTAAGGCCCTTGCAGTCGGTTTCCAATAACGGCCACCGAACTGCATCCATAGCGACCTTTTCTGAAATTTATTTGTGCATAATTTGAAATGCAACTGTTCAAATTTAAATCTTCTACATTCATTGGAAAGACCTTTTCGATACGAGTCCAACGGTTTCGGTTTTAGGAGAATCCGACGGTCGGATCTCCCGTTATGCCAATTTGAAGTTAATGGCCGAAATTCGCGAACGGTCGCTGCGCGGCGCGTTCTATTCAAGCAATCTAAATATATAATATATATATATATATCATCGATTTCCATTTAAAACGTATTTTATAAATCGTTTATAAATTCATTTTAAGAAGGTTCCAACTTCGTTTTCAATTTTAAATCAAAATTGAATATTCTATATCATTATAATATTAAAATGGTAATATTTTTAAAATATCAAATTTTGAAATCAAATATTTTCGATATTCATTATAAAATGAATAAAATTGACAAAAAATACCGCTCAAGTTAAAACGGTGCACATCTACTTAACCCGGCTTCATATATTTCAATATTTTTGTGTCTATCCAAAATCGGACATCAAAATCATATTTGATCCTTTACTGAATATTATTTTAAAATATTCATTTATTTTCTGAATTGGAATTAGACGCAATCAATTACCATATAATTTTATTTATATGGATTCCATACATCGCATGTTGTAACGACCCGTATTCTACACATCATAGGATTGTAGAATATTTATTTCTTTCCCGTGTGAAGTCGTATGGTCATGTAACTTTGGGAAACATCTATTAGAGTCATTTTCCATGTCCATGATTTTTGTCGATTTTTAAATGACCATTTTGCCCCTAGTCGGTACGGTTTTGGCCATAACTTTTGATTGGAAAGGAATTTTGACCTGAAACCACTTCCATTTGATTCGTTTGATAGTTTCTCTTTCCGTAGATTGGTCATAATAGCCAAACGGACTTACCGTTTGGGAGATATGGCTGAAATAAGGTTTGGAGGGTGAAAAACTGCTTAACCGGGCCAAATTGGGTGATTAGTGAGTAGGCCCATAACCCATTTCGGGATTAGGGTTATGGGGAGGCTGAAATGAGATAGAGGATCATTTCATTTCAGTTTTCTAGCCTCCACTTATCACCAAGGAACCCTAAAAATGGCCTCTAACCTCTAAATCACCTCCAAATCATCTTTTGGTCAAGGATTTGGCTTAGCAACTCCTAATCAAAGAGGATCTTCACCAAATCAACCTTGGAGCTGCTGTTAGCATTGGGATTCGCATCAAATCAGAGCATTATTTCAGATCTTGGTTTATTTTGTGGCTAAGGTGAGTGATTTGCATAGTTTTGCACTAATTATGGCTAATTAGGAGTAATTAGTGTTAATTAGCGAATTTAAGCATGATAAAATTCTGGAAAAATATTTATAAAATTCGGAATGATGTTTTAGACCTTTGATATGAATTTGGGTTAATTTGGTTAAGATTTGCTAATCCTATCATTAGTTTCACCTAAATATGCTTAAGGGGAAATTTGGGATTTTGGGTATGTTTGATCCATTTTTCATGCTATGATTTATGTTTTGATGTTTGGAATCGACACTACATGTTGCTATGACTGTATGGTATGCTTTTTGGTTGTTTAGAAGTGTTAGATTGGTCAAAAACGCCGTCGAATGGCGTAGAAAAAGTCGCAGGAAAACATGCAGGAAATGACCCAGAATCCGGATCGGATCGGTGGAGGGTAGAGCGACCCGAACCGTTCCAGCATGGGCGTTACGAACCGTTTAAAGGAGTAAGTCATGACTCAGCTAGGTGGCACGATCCGGTGGTAGAAGCACGATCCGAACCAACAAGTATTTCCGATCCGAACCAGAGGAGGGTGGGGAGCTCACGAGTCGATGGGTACTAGGCGAGACGATCCGACCCGATCAGAAGACACGACCCGACCCGGAAGAAGCAACCCGATCCGATCCGAAGTGGTGACGCCGATCCGAATCAGGAAGAGGAGCCACGAGCTGGAGGACCACGACCCGATCCGACGCAAGAAGAGCGACCCGATCCGAATGCAAAGGCCGATCCCATCCGATGAAGAATGTGAAGGCTGATCCGATCCGATCCGATGGTGATGACCAATAACCCGAGATGCAAAGGTAGTCCAAATGGAAGTTAGAGCTCAGGATCCCGGAACTAGTTGGGAACCAATGAGTTCACTTCATGGTTGGACTTTGCTGCGGGACGTGTGCTAAGGAGTTGTCGACGTTCATAACTTCGATTCACCACTAAAAAGGAATGATGGGCTACTTATCAGTGCAGTAGGGTCATTACGACCTGAGGGGCAAGGTGATGGTAGCAAGACTACGTTATCAGTGCAGTAGGGTCATTATGACCTGAGGGGCAAGGTGATGCGTAGTAAGACTATGAGCCAGCGCAGATGGGGTGAATAACTCCATGGGGCAAGTGGACATAGTAAGGATTAGTAAGGCTATGAGCCAGCGCAGATGGGGTGAATAACTCCATGGGGCAAGTGGACATAGAGAGGAATTAGTGGCTACGTTATCAGTGCAATGAAGCCATTTATGACTTCATGGGGCAAAGTGATCGTAGCAAGGAATGTTGGGTGATCGAAGTGGTGAATATCGTATACTTTACGCACTGAGTGAGAGATGTGAGGATGGATGCTATGCTTGATTGTTTTCCATCATTATGACATGCACACCTCCCCCACCTCCGTATCTTATATTGATTGGTATGATACATTAGAGTGTTGTACAGTATGTAGTGCTAACTCTTTGGTTGCAGGTTCAGGTATGTTTTAGTCTACCTGTTATTGTTTACTTAGATGCTTATCGCTCATACCAGGCTTTATGTCTGACCCAGAGTTTTATGTCTCCTCTTATTACTCTGGGTGCTCACACGAGCAGACTAGAGACAGGTTAGCTGGTGGTGCGCGAGTAGCTGATTCAGAGGCGGGCAGGAGGTTTCCACGTATGATATATATATATATGCACATTCTCCCTGTGTCGTTGGTGGTCGCTACTTGGGCATTAGTAGTGTACCTCATTTATCTTGCTTTTGCTTTGAGACAGTTTGGAAGTTGTAATAAGCTGTATTTTTGGATTTCCGCTGCTTTGATGTTTAGTTCTGATTTTCAGCTTATGCACTGTCTCCCTGTTTTATGTCAAGTATGTTACTATTATATTTTGTTCTATGCGCTGTGAGACATTCTACAGGTTCTTTGTATGTTCATTTCCTTCTTCCTTTTCCTTCTGGCAACCCGTTCCGTGCTAACTGGACACGTGTACAGCGCACTTTTGGAGTAAATGTCGGTTGGTGCGGGGCGGGCCGTCACACTTGGTATCAGAGCTCTAGGTTGCGTAGTTAACCTAGGGAAAGACACTAGGGAGAGTTAGTACGTATATGAGAGCACATATTTGTGATTACTTTGGTTTTCAAAAGCTATGTATATATATACTATTAGTAGTATAAGAATGAAGTTGCACTGCACTAGTACCACTATGGGGTCGTTAATCGGTTCCTTTTTCAGATTGACGATGAGCCGACATGTTAGAGGTACCGGTAGAGGGGCCAATAATGGGAATGCCGCTGACATGAGGGCGATGTTTACTAACCTCATGAGAGACATGCTTAGAGAAGTGCAAGGGGCAGTTCCCAATCCCGGAGTTGGTGATGGCCCAGTAGTGCAGGCGCCTAGGGTCGATTTCGCCAAGTTGTGCAAAGATTACACTAATCTTGGTGGGAAGCCGTTCCACGGAACGGAGTCGGCCACAGATGTTCAAGATTGGATGGATAGCTGTGATCGTATCTTTGATGACTTGGGTCTTGAGGATGCGATGAAGAGAAGGCTAGCGTCTCGTCAGCTGCAAGGGCGAGCGATGAATTGGTGGAATGCTATTAGAACAGCTACTCCAGAGGACCAGGTTACTTGGGTTCAGTTCAAGGCTCGCTTTAGCGAGAAGTTTATTCCAGCTGCCCAGAAGTCGGTGTTGTTTAAGAGGTTCTTGGAACTCAAGCAGGGTGGCAGGGCAGTCTCTGATTATATTGCTGAGTTCGACACTTTGTCAAAGTATGGACTGTCTCTTATTGATACCCCTGAGAAGAAGAATGAGAAGTTCATTACTGGTTTGGATGGGTACTTGGGGGAAAGGCTTATCAATCACATCGATGAGACTTTTGAATCGATCGTGGGGAAGGCTTTGAGATCAGAGAGTCTTTACCCTAAGTCGAAGACTGAGGCTGCATCTGCAGAAGGGCCAAAGCCGCAAGTAGACGGTGGAGGCAAGAATAGTTCTCAGAATAAGAGGAAGCAGGACCAATCTAAGAGTGGCCAGAAAAAGAGCAAGAAGGATGTTGAGTGCTTCAGCTGTGGAAAGAAGGGCCATTATGCTAAGGAATGTCGGGCCAAGCCAGCGGAAAGGAAGTGCTACAACTGTGGTCAAGTGGGACATCAGAAGGACAAGTGTCCGCAACCTCTTAAGGAGAAGCAGATTGTGAAGGCATATGCTCTTGATGCTATTCCTTCTTCGTCGAATTCCCCAACCGCGGCGGAGAAAGGAAAGAATGTTGTTATTCAAGGTATGCTTTCTATTTATGATATACCTGTTCGAGTTTTGTTTGATACTGGGGCTTCCCGTTCCTTCATATCTAGTGACCTGGTAGATAGGTTGGGACTGGAACCCGAGATAGTCGATAGACCATTGATTGTGACGAACCCGATTGGTGGTTCGACTAGCCTTAGTATGATTTGCAGGAATTTGGTCTTATCGAGTCATGGATGTATGTTTGTATGTGATTGCTTTGTTTTGGGCTTTACTGGGTATGGCATTATATTGGGAGTTGATTGGCTCCAAAGATACGGGGTGGTGGTAGACTGTGAGGGCTTTTTGGTGACAGTGAGGGCGGATGATGGGCGGAGGGTAGTGTTTGGTAGTCTACCTAGTGATGGGGTTATGGCTAGTTTTGTAAATTCCCTCGACATCCCACAGGATGAGTTGTCAGATGTGCCCGTGGTTGGCCAGTATCCGGACGTCTTCGAGGAGGTGACCGGGCTTCCACCACACCGAGAGATTGAGTTCCGTATTGATTTAGTGAAAGATGCCAGACCTATAGTGATGCCACTTCGTCGTATGGCACCAAGAGAGCAGCGAGAGCTCGGGGTGCAAGTCAGCAATCTTTTGAAGAAGTGATTGATTAGAAGGAGTGTCTCCGAGTGGGGAGCACCAGTTGTATTTGCCACTAAGGCAGATGGTTCCCTTCGCTTGTGTGTGGACTATCGCGAGCTGAATAAGGTAACGAGGAAGAATAAGTATCCTCTACCGCGGATAGATGATTTGTTTGATCAGCTGGAAGGAGCTAGAGTGTTCTCCCAGTTGGACCTCGCGACAGGATTTCATCAGCTTCGAGTAGCAGATGAGAGTGTTCCGAAAATGGCATTTAGGACGCCGTCTGGATTTTATGAGTGGTTGGTCATGCCGTTTGGGTTGACCAATGCACCAGCCTACTTTGTGGATCTTATGAATCGAGTATTCAGAGATCAGTTGAATAAGTTTGTTCTTGTGTTCGTGGATGATATCCTTGTTTATTCAAGGACAGAGGAGGAACACAAGGGACACTTGAGGATAGTGATGGAGGTGTTGAGGAAACACCAATTGAAAGCGAAGTTCTCTAAGTGTCATTTTTGGAGAAGGGAAGTGAGATTCTTGGGTCATGTTGTTTCAGAGTGTGGTATTGTCGTGGACCCTGCGAAGGTAACTACGGTACAGGATTGGCCTACGCCCAAGAATGCAACAGATGTAAGAAGTTTCTTGGGATTAGCCGGATATTATCATAAGTTTATCCAGGACTTCTCCAAGATAGCAGCACCGTTGACTCAGTTGACTAAGAAGAATCAGTCCTTCGTCTGGGACGGAGTGTGTGAGGATGCCTTCAAAAGTCTAAAGGAGAGGTTGACGCGTGCGCCAGTGTTAGTCATTCCTAAGGGGAATGAAGAGATGACGGTATACACGGATGCTTGTGGTACCGGACTGGGTGCAGTATTGATGCAAGGAGGTAGGGTTGTAGCTTATGCTAGTCGACAGCTAAAGCCGCATGAGAAGAAGTATCCTACCCATGATTTGGAATTGGCAGCGATTGTATTTGCGCTGAAGATGTGGAGACACTATCTCCTGGGAGAAAGATTTGAGTTGTTTACCGATCATAAATCGTTAAAGTATCTCTTCTCTCAGAAAGATCTGAATCTCCGTCAGCAGAGATGGTTAGAGTTCTTGGCTTCGTATGATTTTGATATCGCATATACACCTGGGAAGGGTAATGCGGTAGCCGATGCCTTGAGTAGGAGACATGCCAGCTTAGGGGCAATGTTTCTTGAATGGAAGCAACTGGAATATATCGCGGGGTTTGATTTCAGACCAAAGTGCGAGTTGGATCCAGTTATGCTAGCTAGTTTGACGATCAGACCTACTTTGATAGAGCGGATTGGTTCCAGCTAAAGGGACGATCCTAATCTATTGGAAATCATCTCCAAGTTAGAGATGGGTATCGATGAGGAGATGAATGTGTATGGACTTGATCGAGATGGATGGCTTCGAAAGAATGGAAGATTAGTTGTGCCCAACGTGAATGGTTTGAGAGATGAAGTGCTCAGAGAATGTCATCACTCAAAACTGACTATACATCCCGGTGGTAATAAGATGTATCAAGACATGAGACAGACTTACTACTGGGAAGGGATGAAAAGAGACGTTGGGAAGTTTATATCCAAATGCATGAATTGCCAGCTAGTTAAAGCCGAGCAAAAGAAGCCTAGTGGGTTGTTGCAACCATTAGAAATTCCCGAATGGAAATGGGAGCAAGTCTCGATGGATTTCATCGATGGTTTACCAAGGACTAGATCGGGATATGATAGCATTTGGGTAATTGTGGATCGATTGACTAAGAGTGCAAGATTTATACCAGTCAAATCGACCAGAACGGCAGCCAAGTTGGCAGAATTGTATATGAAGTGGGTAGTGAGATTTCATGGAGTACCCAAAAGCATTGTGAGTGACCGAGATCCGTTGTTCACTAGTGGGTTTTGGAAGAGCTTACAAGAGGCTCTAGGGTCAGGATTACATCTCAGTACCGCATATCATCCTCAGACCGACGGTCAAACGGAGAGGGTGAATCGTATATTGGAAGATCTCTTGAGAGCTTGTATATTAGATTTTGGTGGATCATGGGATGACCATTTGCATCTAGTAGAGTTTGCATATAATAATAGCTACCAATCCAGTATCGGTATGGCTCCATATGAAGCTTTGTACGGAAGACCGTGTAACTCACCATCATGTTGGATAGAGGCTGGCGAGAAGTTTGTGCTTGGACCAGACGTGGTGAGAGAAACTTCAGATAAGATTAAGATCATTCAGCAACGAATGAAAGCTGCCCAAGATAGGCAGAAGAGTTATGCTGATAAGAGGAGAAGAGACTTGAAATTCTCCGTTGGTGACTTGGTGTTTGTTAAGATCTCTCCGTTGAAGAGTGTGATACGATTTGGCAGGAGAGGCAAGTTGACACCAAGATTTGTTGGTCCATTCCCTGTTCTTGAACTAGTCGGGGATTTGGCGTATAGAGTTGGCTTACCAGAGAAGATGGCGGGAGTTCATAATGTGTTTCATGTTTCCCAACTAAGGAAGTTCGTTCACGACTCAGATATGGCTATTTCACCTGATCAGTTAGAGGACTTCGAGGTAGAATCTGAGGCGGTTGGGAACCGCAAGCCGATTCGTATTGTGGGGCACGATACGAAGCAACTTCGAAGGAAGTCGGTGAAGCTAGTCAAGGTTCAGTGGGGCGAGAACGAGAATGATTGTACTTGGGAGACAGAGGAGAGCATTAGGAAGACGCACCCAGAACTCTTTGCCGGGTAAGATTTACTTTGCGATTTAGTTATTCCGCATGCTAGGATAGACTTGTTTTGCTTGTTTTGCATGGTTGATGGTTGTTTTCTGGTTGATAGGCATGCGGGAGCCTTTGTGTGTGTTTTGATTAGGGAATTTCGGGGGCGAAATTTCTTAAGGGGGGAAGAGTGTAACGATCCGTATTCTACACATCATAAGATTGTAGAATATTTATTTCTTTCCCGTGTGAAGTTGTATGGTCATGTAACTTTGGGAAACATCTATTAGAGTCATTTTCCATGTCCATGATTTTTGTCGATTTTTAAATGACCATTTTGCCCCTAGTCGGTACTGTTTTGTCCATAACTTTTGATTGGAAAGGAATTTTGACCTGAAACCACTTCCATTTGATTTGTTTGATAGTTTCTCTTTCCGTAGAGTGGTCATAATAGCCAAACGGACTTACCGTTTGGGAGATATGGCTGAAATAAGGTTTGGTGGGTGAAAAACTGCTTAACCGGGCCAAATTGGGTGATTAGTGAGTAGGCCCATAACCCATTTCGGGATTAGGGTTATGGGGAGGCTGAAATGAGATAGAGGATCATTTCATTTCAGTTTTCTAGCCTCCACTTATCACCAAGGAACCCTAAAAATGGCCTCTAACCTCTAAATCACCTCCAAATCATCTTTTGGTCAAGGATTTGGCTTAGCAACTCCTAATCAAAGAAGATCTTCACCAAATCAACCTTGGAGCTGCTGTTAGCATTGGGATTCGCATCAAATCAGAGCATTATTTCAGATCTTGGTTTATTTTGTGGCTAAGGTGAGTGATCTGCATAGTTTTGCACTAATTATGGCTAATTAGGAGTAATTAGTGTTAATTAGCGAATTTAAGCGTGATAAAATTCTGGAAAAATATTTATAAAATTCGGAATGATGTTTTAGACCTCTGATATGAATTTGGGTTAATTTGGTTAAGATTTGCTAATCCTATCATTAGTTTCACCTAAATATGCTTAAGGGGAAATTTGGGATTTTGGGTATGTTTGATCCATTTTTCATGTTATGATTTATGTTTTGATGTTTGGAATCGACACTACATGTTGCTATGACTGTATGGTATGCTTTTTGGTTGTTTAGAAGTGTTAGATTGGTCAAAAACGTCGTCGAATGGCGTAGAAACAGTCGCAGGAAAACATGCAGGAAATGACCCAGAATCCGGATCGGATCGGTGGAGGGTAGAGCGACCCGAACCGTTCCAGCATGGGCGTTACGAACCGTTTAAAGGAGTAAGTCACGACTCAGCTAGGTGGCACGATCCGGTGGTAGAAGCACGATCCGAACCAACAAGTATTTCCGATCCGAACCAGAGGAGGGTGGGGAGCTCACGAGTCGATGGGTACTAGGCGAGACGATCCGACCCGATCAGAAGACACGACCCGACCCGGAAGAAGCAACCCGATCCGATCCGAAGTGGTGACGCCGATCCGAATCAGGAAGAGGAGCCACGAGCTGGAGGACCACGACCCGATCCGACGCAAGAAGAGCGACCCGATCCGAATGCAAAGGCCGATCCGATCCGATGAAGAATGTGAAGGCTGATCCGATCCGATCCGATGGTGATGACCAATAACCCGAGATGCAAAGGTAGTCCAAATGGAAGTTAGAGCTCAGGATCCCGAAACTAGTTGGGAAACAATGAGTTCACTTCATGGTTGGACTTTGCTGCGGGACGTGTGCTAAGGAGTTGTCGACGTTCATAACTTCGATTCACCACTAAAAAGGAATGATGGGCTACTTATCAGTGCAGTAGGGTCATTACGACCTGAGGGGCAAGGTGATGGTAGCAAGACTACGTTATCAGTGCAGTAGGGTCATTATGACCTGAGGGGCAAGGTGATGCGTAGTAAGACTATGAGCCAGCGCAGATGGGGTGAATAACTCCATGGGGCAAGTGGACATAGTAAGGATTAGTAAGGCTATGAGCCAGCGCAGATGGGGTGAATAACTCCATGGGGCAAGTGGACATAGCGAGGAATTAGTGGCTACGTTATCAGTGCAATGAAGCCATTTATGACTTCATGGGGCAAAGTGATCGTAGCAAGGAATGTTGGGTGATCGAAGTGGTGAATATCGTATACTTTACGCACTGAGTGAGAGATGTGAGGATGGATGCTATGCTTGATTGTTTGCCATCATTATGACATGCACACCTCCCCCACCTCCGTATCTTATATTGATTGATATGATACCTTAGAGTGTTGTACAGTATGTAGTGCTAACTCTTTGGTTGCAGGTCCAGGTTCAGGTATGTTTTAGTCTACCTGTTATTGTTTACTTAGATGCTTATCGCTCATACCAGGCTTTATGTCTGACCCAGAGTTTTATGTCTCCTCTTATTACTCTGGGTGCTCACACGAGCAGACTAGAGACAGATTAGCTGGTGGTGCGCGAGTAGCTGATTCAGAGGCGGGCAGGAGGTTTCCACGTATGATATATATATATATATATATATATATATATATATATATATATATATATATGCACATTCTCCCTGTGTCGTTGGTGGTCGCTACTTGGGCATTAGTAGTGTACCTCATATATCTTACTTTTGCTTTGAGACAGTTTGGAAGTTGTAATAAGCTGTATTTTTGGATTTCCGCTGCTTTGATGTTTAGTTCTGATTTTCAGCTTATGCACTGTCTCCCCTGTTTTATGTCAAGTATGTTACTATTATATTTTGTTCTATGCGCTATGAGACATTCTATAGGTTCTTTGTATGTTCATTTACTTCTTCCTTTTCCTTCTGGCGACCCGTTCCGTGCTAACTGGACACGTGTACAACGCACTTTTGGAGTAAATGTCGGTTGGTGCGGGGCGGGCCGTCACACATGTATTCAAAAATAGTGATAAACAACTATTAAATAGTCAATTCACATCCAGAGTGCAATTTACGATTGTATAAGCATCAAATAATTAAATTACGCTTATCACAGCCTATCAATCAATCGGTTGACAAATAATAAATTCCAAGGGAGATGTGAATAAATTATCTTCCCCAAACCCATGTGGGGTTTCAACCAACAATAATGAATTTAAATTAGTCGTTGAAGTATAGCACACCAATTTCGATCTTAGTCGTTGAAGTTAAAGATCTCGCGATGCTCTTCATTTTTGTATTTGGAATTTTCAAATATCATTGAACGGATAAGAAGATCAAAGGGGAGGAAGATCATGAAGAATCGGCCCTTGAATCGCTTTACTTGGCGGCTCAAAACGTTTGACCACGGATTTGAAACGGAATTAGGGTTTTGACCCTTAATATATATATATATATTAAAAATAATATTTAATTCACTAATTTGTTCTTTTGCGTCCGAACTCCAAATGAGACCCAACGATTGTCGCCCCTAACCAAATACCCTGATTCCGGACACAATGGGATATATTTCGTAAGCCAATTCGACTGTTTCGATCAGTTTTTGTTAAAATTAAAATATAAATTAATATATCGGTCAATATTGAATTTGAACGTACATTTTAATTTATCGGGGCCACATACTGACTCCAAAAATTACGAATATTGAAATCTAGCTACGTTTTGATGATACTGTCCTAACAAATCTACTTTTGTCGAATTTGGAGACCGTTTGAAAAATGGCCTTTTTACTGGTTGATTAAATTTAAATTGAAATTGGAAACACGTTTAAATTTACCACACTCACGTATTAATTCCAAAAATTATGAAATTTTAAACCTGACAATAATTTGACATTCTGGATCCAACAAAAGTGTTTTGTCAAAAACGGAGGTCGTTTGCAAAATGGCTATTTTTAAGGGCTATATATAATACTAAAATATATATAAATTCCATAGTGACTATTCTAAATTTTAAATTGGACATAACATACAATTTATAAAGTGAAATCTCAATTTCTTACATTCGTTATAAAATTACAGTTCAAAATATTCCAACGTTTCTTGTTTTACTGAAATCCGATTTATACTGAATTCTGTATATTCATTTGAAATTAAAAATCGAATTTTTAAACTACCGCACCATTTCGAGTTCGTTTTAATTAAATTTTAAATTTATACGTTCTTACTTTGATTTAAATAAAATTTAAATAGTTAATTCTCAAAATAAATCCTTTTAAATTCTGAAAATCCATTAAATTAATTAAAAATAAAATTTAAAATTGGTTCAGAAATTCCGGGTTGTTACATCGGTACTGTGAAACGCTCTAGAAAACCCATCGACATCAGCGCCTTCATGGCCCAGTTACAGCCACCTCAGTTCGAAATTCCAGATCACAACGGGTCATAATGAAGGACTCATGGTTTGCAACATATTTGTAGTTGAGACATTTGGCTAAAGAGGATCGGATTTGGAGAGAGAAAAGGATGAAGGAATCGAGCTGTTTATTTCATTCATTTGTTGATGGCGACGGATTCAACTGTTCACCACATAAAACAAAAGTTAGGGTTGTTCACGTTATAAGGGGGTATTTACATGGATAAAATATAATATTTTATTATCAATCGAAACTTCACGATGAAGTGACGTGATGAAACCGCCATATACAATCTCAGTTTTCAACGAAAATTGTAATCATAGCATAGAAAAATATTTTGGACTCGATGGGACAGGTTTTGTCGAATTCCGAGGTCGTTTGTAAAAAGTCCTTTATAAATCACAGGTGAAAAACACGCGTTTAAATTTCCCACAATCACAAAATAAATCCAAATAACTTGAAACTTGAAACACTACAACACCTCATCATTACAGATTATATAAAATAAGTTTCGCTACAAACAGAGTTCGTTTGATAATCTTTTATTCTAATTTATGCGTAAAACAACGCTATTTTGGACACCAAAATACCCGATTCTCCAAAAATAACAAGCAATATATCTATCCTGATTCTAAACGTCATTACGAATTCAACGGAATTCGTTTCATAGCTTAATTCGATCGTTATTTCGAGTTATGATAAAAAAACCCTTTTAAATTGAATTAAATTATTAAATTAATC
Source organism: Allium sativum (assembly GCA_030737875.1). Classification (NCBI taxonomy): domain Eukaryota; kingdom Viridiplantae; phylum Streptophyta; class Magnoliopsida; order Asparagales; family Amaryllidaceae; genus Allium; species Allium sativum. Next base: position 167,054,870 of record CM060909.1, read on the forward strand.
GCTATAATTAATAGTTAATTCCATAGCGATAATTCTAAAATTTGAATTGGACATAACTAACAATCTATAACATGAAATCTAGATTTTTCTCTTTTATTAGAAATTTATAATCAAATCGATTCATAGTAATTTTTTTCTTTAGTTGCAATTAATTGTGTATCTAAATTAATAGGAAATATTAGCAGGGAACAACGCAAATAAGAATAAGGACCCTGCTTTACGTCGTGGAGGCTTGAAATCCTTCCAATAGCAAAGGAGAGAATTGGTAATTTGTATTTACAAAAATCTGTATATTTTCATTCATGCATATTTTTAGTATATCTATTCATGTATATTTTCAGTTTGCGAAGCATGCACGAAAACCTACAATGGCTGAGGTGTTCAGAATCACTCATGCCATTGAGCAAATAGATGAGGATGGGAAAGTTTCATATGATTGGATGGACACCAAGGCTACGCCAATAATGGTAAATATGCGTATTCATAATGAAAACATTTCATGCTTCTTTATTTCACGGTTTATAAGTAAAATGTATTGCAATTGAGTCAAATTTATGTTTGTAACAACGAGAGAAATATGAAGCGGAGCAAGCAAAAGTGACATAACTGACTGGACAAGAGAAGATGACGCTTGAGGGGTCAAATCACATATGGGATTCCATTATTCCACAGTCTAGTCGAAATAGACGTTATGGTCTCAACAATCAAGAGGTAAACCATTTTAATAACTTTAATTTAGTATAAGGGTCCGTCTATTCGCACCCCAATATTTGCTCTTCCCACCCCGGTAATTTTATAAAAGAAATCTCATCTCATTTTTTTACTCTTCTCACCCCATTTATACCCAAATTACCCTTTTTTTTCATCAATACATCGTATGCTCTCTATCTTCAGTTTTCAAATCCCTAAATTTCAAAAAAAAAAAAACGCAAGCAAAAAAAAAAAAAAAGATTTAAATTTTGGTAATTATACATGCACATAAACATAAACATAAACATAGAGTATATATAAATCATCTTAGTTTCATACAAAACAATCTTATTTATTCCTGAACCTAAGATGAGTTTGATGTACTAAAAACAATTTAAATTTTGGTAATTTGAATGAAATTTTGGGTATATATTGCAAATTATTATACTGTAAATAAGTATATTACCAAAATAAGTTTGATTATACTGCATATGTTGTAAATAAGTATATAAGTTTCTAAAATATTATTAAAGGGCATAATTGGTATTTGAAATTTTAAATTATTAACCGGGGTGTGAAGAGCAATTACTGGGGTGAAAATAGATGGACTCTTAGTATAATAATGTTCTACATGGATTTTGTAGCCTCCTCTGTTAATGGTGACTAGGTATTTGTTTTCCCTTCCTTTTCTTGAGCTTCTATAGCGTTCGCCATTTCCCCATTCTCTGTTTAACTCTGTTCTAACTTCCGATCCATCCCCTCCTCCCCTCTTCCTTTCCCTCCACCCAGCTTTCGTCCTCGTGGAGCGTTTTTTACAAACCCTATCTTTCAGATCTCATTGTCAGATCTGTTTGCCTTTTATCACCATATCCCCCTTCTTTCCTTTAGATCTACCCTTTCTTACCTCCGTAAGCCTTAATCGCTTCCAGACTTCCCTTCTAAGCCTATTGTGTGGTGATCCTTTCTGCAGCTTTCTTTCCTTTTGTCGTGCCAAACTGTCTTGTTTCGCGATAGCATCTGCCATACCTCCTTCACAGTCTTGTGCATTCATTTGCTTCGCAAGTATCCAAGTGAGCATCGTTTTTCTTCTGATTTGTGAATTATATTGTCCTGCGTTTATAGATCTGGTGAAGGGGTTTTCGTCTGTTGTTTTTGTTGATACCTTTCAGTTTGTTTTGTTCAACTGTGTAAGCGTGTTGCAGTTAGTGGTTCAACTTGTGTAGGTAAGGAAGTACTGTCGTTATTGTGGAGTCCTCTTTTATTTTCAATGTTATTCGAGTTCCTTGATTTGTTTCGCGACTCATCCTCTCCTCCTCTGATTTTGGCTATTCAACTCTCGCCTTTATACTCACCATGTTCGTTTTGGGGAAACAATGTTGTGCTTTAGCTTGATAAACCAATGTCGGGTCTTGTTTGGTTGAACGCGGGAGTTAGTGTCTCTGGATGGGGTTGGTACAGGTTCTTGGTGGTTAGCTGTCTGTGAATAATTGGGGGTCATCTTGATGCTGTAATTTGAAGTTTGTTTAGTTGTTTTTGGGTTTACGGTTGTGGTGAGTTTGGTGTGGATGAGCTTTGGGGAGTCCGTGTTTTGTGATGAACTCTTGGGTGCTGCTGCTTTCGGCTGCTGCCTAGAAGTTTGCCTGTTCTTTTTACGTCCTCATGTCAAGGTGTTGTGCTATGTGGATTTTATGCTATGTTCAAGTTATGGCAGTTTTCTTTATGCACATACTGTTTTGGACTCTGTCTTTTGCTGTGTACCCATCTGGGTATTTGTATGTAGCGGGCTATTTATATTGTTGATTTCATTCCCTACGTGGAGTATGTAATATCATCCAGAATTTTTTTAGTCTAGAAATAGTGTCTAGCTCCAGTTTTGTAATCTAAATAGGATGCAGTCGACGGATCACTTTTAAACCCAAATATGGTGGACGGTTCACCTAAAAAACTGATTATAGTAGGTTGGTAATCTATTAATCTCTTGTATTATTTGTAATTATTATTTGTATTAATAATAAGTGTTCGAGGTCACTACAAAAATCGGTCAGCTTTGCCAAAATAATGTTCTACATGTATGCAAACCTACACAATCAAACTACAGTAACTCAAAACCGCTCACAATATATCCAATGTTAAAAAAAACTTTGTTTCAATTTTGACGTTACAAAGACTTTATTAAAAACAATATCTTATACATTTTCTGAAATAGAAGTTATAAATCATAATTATTTACTTAGAACGGACTTATCAATTTCAAATATATAACAACCATGAAACGTGTATTTAAGTATTACCCTTATTCAGAATCTTATCAACTAGTTAATTTCAAGAATCCATAAAAGAATTCCATACAAACAAAGTTAATTAAACATTTAATAACTTTGTTAAACTTCACTTATTTACAATCTTCATTATCAAATTTTGCACAAACAAAATTATAAATCTTCATTATGAAAACCTTAAATTGCTTTTACATTAATTCGAATAAACACTATGGGTGTTTCATGTTATCCAACAAAACTGAAAACCCCTAAACTTAAAGCAAATTTAAAAACTATCGCATTTGCTCAAAATGTTATTCCTTAATAAAAACACTACTTATTAAAAAGAGTTTTATAGGTAAATTGTCTAAATTAATGCAATTTTACTTGTAACTGCAAATATCTGCAAAATTACAAATAAATAAAATTGTATACACTTACATTTTAGAAAAAAAAGCATGAAAATCATGCACATACATTTTTATATCAAATCATATAACCAGTTAATACTGACATTTTTTACAGGATCTTAATTTCTAGAGGGCTTAGTGAGATCACTAGCTGAGAGGAGATAGCTCGGATGCAGAGACAGCTGGACGAGATCAATAATTGGAGAAGGAGCACCTTGGCATAGAAGATAGGTGAGCGCATTGCCAGCTACATTCAAGAGCATGGGACAATGCTCGAGGAGGGCGTTGTGCAAGATGATGATGATGCGTAGGTACATATTTAGCTTGATGGATTTGATGGATGTGACTTATGGACTTAATTGGTATTTTTTTTTGATGGTTTTGATGCTTAGTAATTGTTTGATGGATTCTGTAGTTTTTATGTACATATTTGGTTTGATGGTTTTGATGCTTATTTGGTGGATAATGGAATATGTTAGTTAATGATATGGTTGTGTGATTAATGAATATTTGATTATATGATGGAATGATGGAATTGTAATGTTGTGTGAATATTTATTGTTTATGACAAATGATGAATGGATTTGATATGATTTATGTTTTGAGGGGTACAAGGCATTGGTTGTGAAAACAAATATTACCCAGTTTTACACGGTTTGCAATGGTCTACTGGTCTAGTATAGCGACAGCTTATAATGCCTATTCGTTCTAGATTTGCAACGGTTGGCAACGCCTCGTAACGTCCACCAGGAAACCAACTAACTACATGTGGATTCCCACGTAGATACTTAGATGTTGTGAGCTGTTGCAAGCTGTTGCTAAAATGGTGAAGGAGTTGTCGCTTTTCCTGTTGGCAACGAGTTAATTAGCAATGACTTTTAACGATGGGTAACAACGGCATGTAACAACCAGAAACACTAGCCGTCATTATATGATCTGTGTTTTGTAGTATATGTGTTACCGACGAGGGCACTGAATTTTCTTTACGTAAACTTTGTTTTGAGTAGTGCGCACGATATTGCATAATGTATGTCATGTTTGTAGTTGAGAAATAAGATGTACTAGTGTGTAACTCGTACGTTGCACACAATAATATTAGTAAAAATAATATTTATTATTTTATTGTTTAAATGAGAACTTTGTTATGCAATATACGAATTTTTTGATGTGAAATAAATAAACTGTTAATTAATTTTATTATTATTGTTTGTGTGCAATTTATGTTCTATAACTTACACAAACAATATGTATGTGTGTGTATTTGAGAATCTTTTTAAATTATTTTTGTTGATATAGATATACATGTTAGAATTAATGTATGTTAGTGATTTATTCGATTAATTAACAAATATTATTTAATATAATTTATTTAAATAAGTTAAATGTAAAATTATGAAGTTAGTTTAATTGTATAGTATAACAATAAGAATTGAAAAGAAACTTGTAAAAAAAGTATAAATTTGTTGTTGAGCTATTGATGTTCAAAAATAATTTTATGATATAATATATGGTAAATTCTTCATATAAATAAATTATAACTAATTTACAAAGTAACTTCGTCATTATTGTCAATATACGTAGTTCATGTGATGTGATTTATATATCTTTATAGTTCATGTGATGTGTTTTTGTGAGCCATTGGAGAAAGACGGTTTTTCTCCACTCTTGCTTTTTATATACGTCTCTTCAGAAAAAAAAAAGAGGAAAATATTGTTTTCTAATATGAAATTATATAGTACAATTGACGTATATTTTTGAGAGCTATTAGAAAAATGAACTAAATACTTTTTAAGGATATTTAAATAATTAGACATTAAAATTTCATAAGTAGTTTAAACATATAGATTAAAATATAAAATATTACAAAAAAATTAAGAAGTTTCAACAAATAATTGTAGAAATGTTAAAATGTAGGTATTTAAAGCGGAAATTATTTTCTTTAATTTTTGATAAATTTATCGATTAGTGTATAATATATTAAATTTTGTATTACTGTAAATTGTGTGACTTATTTAAATTTATATTTGAAAGAAAAATTATTTATTTTTCATTTTTGTTGATATGATATATGAATATGGTGTATAGTCTAAAATATCACACCTAACTTTAGTTAGATGGATTAACAACAATTAATTGGTTGAATTCATTTATTAAATTCAAAATCACATAATTAGTTTAAACATATTGGCTTAAATATACAATGTTAAGTGATATTGTATGGTGATTTGTAAATAACTAAATAAATTTTAAAATGTAGGCATGTGACATTAATATTACAATGCAATACACGGTAAATTTGTTAACGTAAATGAGTTCAACTTTAAACCTGTGACAGTTATTTATGTGTATAATTCAAGTTAAGTGATTGAAATATTTATATATTTGATTTTTCTTTCATTTTGATAATATGAATATGGTTAACCTTGAAGTGATCTATTAAGCGAATCAATGAAAAATAATTATCTACAATTATTTAAATAGTTTTAATATTATGTATTTAATTGTAAAATATGGTATTAAATGTAATATATTAAAAGAATTGAGAGAAACTTAAATGATTATAGAAAATTTGAAGTGTAGATATTTGAAGCCAAAAAACATAATTTTGTCATTTTGAGTATTTAAAAGAAATATTTAGATTACTTAATCTTTGGGTTTTGTAATTAATTTAAATATGTGGACTTAAATATAAAATATTAGGTGCTATGTAACAACCCGGATTTTCAGAACCAATTAATTTTTTTATTTTAGCTATTTTAATGGATTTTGAATATTTAAAATGATTTATTTTAAATAATAACGACTAAAAATTTATTTAAATCGAAGTTAGAATGAATAAATTTATTTTAATTATAAAACGAGCCTGAAATGGCGCGGCAGTTTGAAAGTTCGATTTCAAATTTCAATTGAATGTACAGGATTCAAAATAAATCGGATTTCAGTAAAACCGGAAACATTTGAATCTGTTTAAAGATATCTTTCTAACGAATGTGAAAAATCCAGATTTAATAACGAGAATTGAAAGTTATGTCCAGTTTAAAATTTAAAATAGTCGCTATGGAATTTATATATATTTTAATATAATATACAGCCCTTAAAAATAGCTATTTTGCAAACGACCTCTGTTTTCAACGAAACCACTTTTGCTGGATCCGGAATGTCAAATTATTGTTGTGTTCCAGTTTTCATAATTTTTGGAATTAATATGTGAGCGTGGTGAATTTAAACGCGTTTGGTACTTTCAATTTGAATTTAATCGACTGGAAAAAGGACATTTTTCAAACGGGCTCCAAATTCGACGAAATTAGTTTTGTTAGGACCATATCATCAAAATATAGCTAAGTTTATTTTTCTGGAATCTTTGGAGTCAGTATGCGGCCTCGGTAAATTAAAATGTACGTTTGAATTCAATATATAATGATTTATATTTTAATTTAAGGAAAAACTAATCGAAACGATAGAATTGGCTTACGAAACATATCCCATTGTGTCCGGAATGAGGGTAATTAGCTGGGGGCGGGGGTTTGTTTTGGAGTTTGTATTAATAAACAGGTATTTTTGGTTTTTTTTTTTTTTTTTTTTTTTTTTTTTTTTTTTTTGGAAATTGGGTTTAGCTTTTATTGAGGTTATTTCAGCCCAATAGGCTCAAATGATTACAACTGCTAGTTATAACAAACTAGTTAATATACGACAACTCATCACATAACACATCATTAACCCTAACATTCCTCAAATGGCTCTACCGGAGACAATCATGGCGGGTTTAGGGTTCGAGTATCGCTACTCGCTTCTGGCGTCACCTCTGGAGCAGAAACATCAAGTCGTTGTCCTCCCCCATGTCCAGTAATTCTCCTTCCATGCGTTCTTTTGATTATGTCAATGTCAATTTGAACCAATTTAGCTATCTCTTCCACTGACTTCTTTTTCCTTTGAAATTGCCTGCAATTTCGTTCTTTCCATATTCTCCACAGCACAGCTACGATGGGAACGCTGCTTACTTCGTTTATCGAGTGTATTCTGCTCATCCTTCGCACAGGTACTCAACAACTTCATCGATTTTCCATTTTTTGTTTGGGCTTTGAGTAAACATCTCTAGACAAACGATATTTAGAAGTTTCGTCGAAAAATCACACTGGAAAAAAATATGATCATGATTTTCCATTTCCTTTTCACACAAGCTACACACAGTCTCGTTGATTATACCCCATTTATTAAGTCTATCCTTTGTCAGAAGTCTTCTCTTAATCGCTTTGTACGCTGTAAATGACATTTTGGGCGGAATTAGCTTGTCCCATATAATTTTACACCAATTCACTGCATTATTGTGGTGACGCGTTAAGTTCCACGCTGATTTGATGTTGAATTCATTAGATCCATCCCATTTCCATTTGTCGTGATCTCTCCCAAAATATAGAGGTAAAAATTTAATTTTCCTCTTAAGTTCAGAGGAACAAGGAAGTCTGTTACAGTTCCATTGTTCGTTTTCCACAATTTCACTTACAGAGGTAGTGAGACAGCCATATGCTAAATACGTGTCCAAACCAGGATGTTCGATCAAAGATTTATGATCAATCCATGGATCTCTCCAGAGATCAGTGTTTGAACCATCAGAAAATTCACGTTCAATACTTTTCGCCAGTTTATCCCTTATTTTCAGAATTTCTTTCCATGTTGAAGAAGCATTAGAGTCAATAGGCATTGTCCAGAAATTGTCTTTCATATATCTATTTCGTGTCCATCTCGCCCATAACCCATTTTCTGATATAATTTTCCATGCTTGTTTCAAAGTAAATGCTTCTCTCATGTCTCTTAAGTTTCTCAAACCAACTCCACCTTCAGCTTTTGGTTTACATAAATCACTATATTTGATTTTGTGTAACCCCCCCCCCCCCGGCCAAATGAAATCAGCGCAAACTTTCTCAATTTTCCCAATCGAGGCGTCAGGCAATTGGAAGGTCTGAAGCCAAAAGTTAACTTTGGCTTGAATTACAGTATGAACAAGTTCAATTCTACCTGCTGCTGAGAGAAGACGAGAGCTCCAGCCTTGCAGTCTTTCTCTAATGCTAGTAATTAGGGAAGCACATTCACTGTCTGTAGTTTTATTCGATGGCAGTGGAACTCCAAGATATTTAACCGGCAAATTTCCTTCTTTCACTTTCAAAATGTCAAGAATGTATACTTGTTAGTACAATGTTTATTAAAATAGCTTTTGGCCTTCAATTCATTCATCTTAAAACCCACATAGCACTCCAATTTTTGGAAAATTTCTAGAATTTTTTGAGCAGCTTCTTCTCTAGCTTTGATACATATTATCAGATCATCCGCATAAAGTAGATGACTAATGTACGGTTGAAAATTGTGAATAGGCTGAATAACTTTCTCAAAATGCGCAATCTCCATCTGTAGAGTAAAATATTCCATCGCTACTGCAAACAATTAGGAGAGAGAGGATCACCTTGCCTGATACCTTTGTTGCTAGTAATGAACCCTTCGGAGTTCCATTAATTAGGATAGAAAATGTGGGTGAGTTTATGCATTCTTCAATTATTCTCGTGAATTTCGTTGGGAACCCCATTACAACAAGCATGTGAATAATGAAAATACGGTTGATTTTATCATATGCTTTGTGGAGGTCAACTTTTAAACAAAATTTATCAGCCCCCTTCTTACTAAAGTTTCTTATCAACTCATGTGCTAGCAGTGAGTTATCTGAAATGCTCCGCCCTTTAATGAATGCACTTTGACATTCTGCTATCAGATCCGGTAACACTTTTTCCATTCTATTGCATAAGACTTTGCTCAGAATTTTGTACAGGACGTTGCAACAAGCAATCGGTTTGTAATCTGCAATATTAACAGGTTTATCAGTTTTTGGAATAAGACAAAGAAAAATGTGATTAATTTCTTTCAAAAATTTCCCAAACTGAAAAGATTCATTTAAAGCTAATACTAGCTTATTTTTCAGGTCACACCAGTGGTTTCTGAAGAAACAGGAGCTCATTCCATTGGGTCCGGGGGAGGAGTCGACGTGGATAGACATGACAGCCTCATACACTTCACTTTCAGTAATCCTTCTGCACAACATGCGCTTCCCTCTGGCATTAATGACTTTTCTGGTGTGAATTTGGGGTAAGTCAACTCTGTCATGACCATTATATAGCTCGGTGAAGTAATTTATAGCTTCTGTTTCGAATTTCTCAAAGTCCATAAGTAACTTGCCTTCCTGATCAAATATTTCTCGAATGTAGTTCATATTTCTCCTACAAGACATTTTGGTATAGAAGAATTTTGAACATTCATCGCCTTCTGATAACCATTTTTCTTTTGCTTTTTGTTTTAGTTCAACAAATTTTAACTTCAACAACTCCTTCAGTTTAACCTGATTTTCTTGATAGCATTTCCATGTCTCGTTAGTTGTGTCTCCTTCATCCATTTTCACAAATAATTCAGCAATCACCTTTTCAGTATTCATTATCAGATCTTCTTCTTTAGGTCTGGTTTTATTCCACTCTTTTAGCCTGTGTTTTGTGTTTTTGAGGAAAGTAACCAAATTAAACAAGTAACTTTCATTGAAATTAAGTTCCTCAAAAGCCAGATTGTCAATATAACCATCTACAGAGACCTAGTTATTAGAAAATCTAAAAGGCTTTCCTTTAGAGTTATCATTTCTTTTCATTAAGTTAACATGAATGGGACAGTGATCACTAGTTGATGAGGGAAGAAAATTAATCTTCATGTCAGAAAATTTATTAATACAGAAAGAGTTAACAAGAACTCTATCGAGTCTACATGAGATCTTTCGACATTCACCACTTCTCCATGTATAATGCAGGCTACCATGTACAGGCTCAACCAATCCTGAAGATATAATGCATGTATTAAATTCTGACAACTGCGATACTTTAACATTAGATCCCCCTTTCTTTTCTTCTGGTCTTAATATAGAATTAAAATCACCCATTACCAACCATGCACCTTGAATTTTCTTTGCTAAATCAGTAATTTTACTCCAAAGCACAGTTCTTTCATTTATCATGTTACATGCATATACCACAGAAACATATAATTCAAGTCCCCCAGTGTTTAGCAAGTACACGGTTATTTGTTGTTCATCTTTATCAATAACATTTTATTTCCAAACCATTTTATTCCAAAGAATTAAAATGCACCCTTTATCTAAATGTTCATTATTATCAATTAATTCCTATTCACTTTCCATAGATTGTCTGAAAAAGTTCAAATTTTCTTCATTCAATTTATTCTCCAGTATACCCAAAAACGAAGGAAGTAACTTCCTTTGAAGGTTTTGGAGGTCTAAACAATGGGTATCATTGTTTAGCCCCCTAACATTCCAACTAATTAAGGACATTTGGGTGGTTGAGATTTACTTCTCAATCTAGAAGCAATCCCATCCGCCGCAAGAGCAGAAATCATACCAACTCCTATTTTGGAGAACTGATTGTCATAACCTGCATTAGATTTAGTGTAAACTTTTGCATTACTGCTTGTAGTATCATGCTCTTCATTGTTGTCTACCAGATCAACCTTGTTAATAATGTTTGCCATTGATTCGTGTGCAGAACCAGATGCCTCCGCCCCCTTCTGCGTATGGAGAGCTTGCTCCACTTGTTTAACAACTTCTTTCTCCACCTGAGGCGTCTGACACTGGGTTTGGAATTAAATAACTATTAATTATTAAATATATATGTATTCAGAAAATCCTCTCTGTTCCTCATAAAATTCAATTCGCTGGGCCTAGAATAAACGTCCAGAGTCGCTCGAAATTTAATCCCCAAATTCCTCTAAACCCACGCCGAATTGAATCAAGGTTCTAAAGCAAAAAAAGTGAAGAGCTATTCGAGATCTTATAATTCATACCATTGGGATTGATTTTCGTATACTGTACTGGAAGAAATCGTGGGCTAAATAGGACGACTTGGAGGCGGGTTTCGTGATGGAGGGGCTGCGAGCTTGAAGGTGGGGGTAGCGCTGGAAGAGAGTGCGATGGGCTTTGGCGTGGAAGGGTCAGATCGGCGGCCGGCGCGACGGTGGAGGAGTGGGGTCGAACCCTAGAAGACAACGACGAGATTTGTTTGGGTTTGATGGTGAAGGATAGGGAGAAGTTTTGCAATTAATTAAAGTAATTATTTAATTAATTATCTCGGTTAATGACTATTAAATTCATGCAAACTTGAAAAATTAATATATTTTCCATACGGGGACGGAATTGGACGATTTCAGATCCGTTGGAATCGTGTTGAAGAGCTCTATAACATGGAACAAGCCAGAACGGAAACGGAGCACGTTAGAAATTCAAGCAAATTCAAATCCAAACTGTTCAGAAATTTAGAAATAAAAACTGGCGGAGTGGAAACGAATGTGAGAACTCCTTCTAACTCTAATTATTTTGCAGTTAAATATATACTAGGATGCAGACGGAGCTTAGTAGTCCCCGACACTATTTATTGTACAAACCATGGTTGTTTGTTTGTTTGAATTGAATTGTGGAAATTGGTTGTATTTTGTATTGTGACCGTGATATTGAAAAGGAGTGAATAATACATACATATATATATGCGTTGTATAAATTGTTTATATACGCTGTATAAAATTCTCATGAAATAAAATAAATATTCATTTATAAATCGGACGGTTTGTTTATGTACACCTATTTAACTGATATTGATGGGGACGATAATTTTTACACATCGCCCAAATGCACAAATAATGAACCATATTTGTTGTTTGAAACCTCACACGGGTATTGGGATGATATTTGACATACATAATCCCAATATTTAGTTGTATGTCAATCGGTGGGTTGACAGACTGTATAAGCGTTATTTATTGATTTTAATGCTTATACATTGGTAAAATGCACTCTGGATGATGTGTGGATGTTTAATGATTATTTATCATTATTGTGAATACATGCGATGTATGGATATCCATATAAATATATTTATATGGTAATTGATTGGGTCTGACTCCAATTCAGAAAGAACGAATAATTTTAAAATAACGAGTATTTTAAATAACAAATATTTTAAAATAAAGAATATTTTAAAATAATATTATGTAAAGGATTAAAATATGAATGGATGTCTGATTTGGGATGGACACGAAAATATTGAAATGTGTGAAGCCGTGTTGATTAGATTTGCTCCATTTTAACGAGAACGATATTTATATCGATTTTATTCATTTTTATAATGAATATCGAAAAAGAAATGATTTCAAAATCTGATATTTTGAAAATATTATTATTTTAAAATTATAATGATATGGAATAATCAATTTTGATTTAAAATTGAAAATGAAGTGGGAATCGTTTTAAAATGAATTTATAAACGATTTATTAGATACGTTTTAAATGGAAATCGATGAAATATATATATTATATATATTTAATGGCCTGAATAGAACGCGCCGCGACCGTTCGCGAATTTCGACCATTGACTTCGAATTTACATTATGGGAGATCCGACTGTCGGATTCTCCTAAAACCAGAACCGTTGGATTCGTATTGAAAAGAGCTTTCAAATGAATATAAGTGATTTGAAATCTAACTGTTGGATTTGGAATTATATCCAAATCAAATTTGGAAAAGGTCGCTATAAGTGCAATTCGCTGGCCGTTATTGGAAGCCGACTGTACGGGCCTTGATAAAATTATTAATAATTTGTGTAAAATCATAATAAATGATTTGGAAAGGATTTGGATGAAGAATTCCACATTTGTAAAGATAAAAATATATTTTTATCAAAATGAACTAGTTATTAACTAGAATAATAACCCAATATTTTTAAAGAAATAAATTGGGTTGAAATGGTTTTAAAAATAACCAGAATTTTCCAATAAATAAATTGGAATGGAAATAATCTTCAGAATATTTTGATATTGGATTCCGTGGTTATACGGATATTGTTATGGGAATTTGGAAGATAAAGATATCGTTATTCCCCATACGATATCCGTTAATTTCAGAATTTGATATTGAATATAAGCCGATATAATTTCTATTCAGAGCCTTGTATTTAATATTAAATTGGATTTTGGGTTTGTCGTGAAAGATGTCTTAAATAACACTGTTCTTAAACCTAGTTGAGAAAAGAATAAATCTTTTAATTAAGATTTAGTGAAGTTTCCCAATTAATTAATATTAAATTGGAATTGAATAAATAGAACTAGATTTTTGGGTTTGTCGTGAATGGTGTCTGTAACAACCCGTATTTTCAATAACCCGTTATAACATAAATGGAGGCAGAATTAAACTGTAAAATCTGAATCAAGGGAAACGGGCTATGCCATTGCGTTCGTCTCGGAAAAATACGCGAAATAGAGTCCGAGTTTTCGAAAATCGGAGTCCGTATGACCAAGATATGACCTCGCGAAGTTTCACGAAAAATTCCCAAATTAAAGTATACTTAATTAAGTGAAATGGGTTGCGCAGAGAAATATATATATTGATATATATATATATAATTGAAAATTAAATAAATAAATATGCAAAAATGTTCAAAACAGCGAATTGGGAGAGGGGAATAACCGAACCGGCCGATTTTTGAGGTCGACCCAAGCCCGCTGGGTCGACTAGGGGTTAATCCAGGGTGTTTGGCTGTCAACCCGTGGGCCGATTCGCTCAAATGCAAATTTTGCATTTGGATGGTTCTCATGCTTCATCTTTAATCTAAAGGCCCTAGATGGTTCCTACACTTGACTTCTTCCCCAAGACATGCTTTGATGGCTTGGATTGAATCTAGGTTTAATCCTATGGCCTAAAACACTTGCCTAATCTATAAATAAGACCCTAACCTATCCTAAATCCTCATTATTCATTCATGCAACTAAACTATGGCAAAATTTTACCTCTCATGGCCTCCACTCTCTTCATAAAATTTCTAAATGGTTTCTATGAGAGATTTTCCATGCATACAAGTGTTTTCAAGCTTGTATGAGTGTCATTAGCTTGCATTCAAGTCAAGTTTCTATCTTTGCATCATAAAGCAAGGGTTTTGATCATTTTGGCTCAAGGGTTTTTATGTTAGAGCTTGCATTTTGGGTCTATTTGATTGCATAAGGGCTTTGTCATATCTTTTGTGCCTTCATAGCAATGTAAGCCCTTTCTCTACTCTTAGATATTAACTATGAAGTTAAATGTTCATGTTGCAAGTTTGGGTTTGATCATTGAGTATGATACATGCTATCATGTCATGCAAGTTTATGAAGTCATTATCTTGATCTTGTGAGCTAAAAGCTACAACCTTTATGTTGAAATGTTGCATTAGGCAACATGAGAACTCTCATAACCTTTATGTCAACTTGCATATGAAGTCATAACCCTTATATGATGATATATGCGAGTTACTAGTCATCATTCCATATCTTTTGTCACCATGATTCGCTTATGTGCCAAGTTTGGGTTTATGCATGTTTTGAGGCTTAAGAATGTAACATGCAAGTTAATGAACACATTTGTGCCTCATTTGCCACCATGATTAACTTGTGGCTTAATATCCATTTTTGTCATGCCTTTGCCAAGTCTCTTCTTTTACTCCATTACGTTGTCGCGAACGTATATGCGAGTTCAAAAGCGTTGGGTTATGTTATGGGTAATTTCTAATGACATGAAAATACAACTTGAAAACATGACTTGAAATATAACATGGAATTTGACATGTAAGTATGCATAAAAACATAAGCTTGGGAATTTACCTATTAAGTTAGGTCTACCCTTTGGGAATTTACCTATTAAGTTAGGTCTACCCAAATGCTTGAAAACTTGTAACATGTTTTGGGAAACATGATGGACATGACACTTAGATAATATAAGTGTGGCCAACTCGAGGTTGGGTTGAGTTTGCAACATAAAACTACCTGGAACCGACCGGCCTAACTAGTAGTTGCAAACAATAGGACCCAATGTGAGAAGTTGGTCATGTTGTGCTTGAACCCGAGGTTAGACCAGGTTGTGGTGTAAAGCTACCCGGAACCGACCGGCTTAACTAGTAACCACAACAAAGTCTAATGTGAGAGGTGAAGGTGCATTAAGTAATTAATACCACATGATAGGGTTAAGTTAATTTGATTAATGACTCTTAACCAAATATGACATGGACAAATGGGTTAAGTAATTTGATTAGGCTAATGATACTTAACAAAACATGACAAGGTTGGGTAGGTTAAGTAACTTGATTTGCCTAATGACACTTAACCATTTTTATATGACTAGTGGATGGGGTTAAGTTAACCAACACTTAATCAATCCAACGCGATAACTTGGTAAGGTTAAGTAAGTTTTCTTAATGACGCTTAACCGAAAAATACGGTTAACGAATGGGGTTAAGATTAGACTCAACTAGTCTAAACATGGAAATCAGATGGGGTTAAGTTAGCCTAGACTTAATTAATCCCACTTGGTAGTTTAATGGGGTTAAGTTAAAAACTTAACTAATCTAAACATGATGAATTGATGTGGTTAAGTGACCTATACTTATCCAATCTAACTCGTTAATTTATTGTGGTTAAGTTAACCAATACTTAACCAATATAACGTGAAAACATGATAAGGCTAAGTCACGAATCGCTTGAATACACTTGACCGATTTGACTAAGTAAATTGATAGGGTCAAGTTAATATATACTTAACCAATCTAGAATGATAATTGGACGAGGTTAAGTCGTGAATTGCTTAATATACTTAACCAACTTGAGCATGGTTTGTAGGGTTAAGCCTTGAACTTGGATACTTAGCCAATTTTGACAGGATTTGTAGACGGGTTAAGTCATGAACTTAAGTGACACTTAATCCATTATGTAAACCCTAGTTCTGAGGATTAGGTGGATAACCGTAGTTAACAAGGATAACGGGAACAATGCTAAGTGGTAAACCTTAGTTGAAGAATAACTAAGTAATGATTCTTAGTCAAGGAAATTTAGACCAGTTCATAGATAGATGAGTAACCTGATACGGTAGGTCATCGTTTAAGTATACGAGTAGGAGCAAGTATCTGATTTAGATAAAGGCTCCAGCGAACTGGGTAACGAAGCAGCGGCTTCGGGGAACGTGAGGATATTCTTGGTATCCCTCTATGAGCTGCCAGGTGATTATACTAGGCTCATGAGAGGTTAAGGTCTGCGTTAGAAGAACCAAGAGTATGCCTTGGTTGCTATACGAGCGACCTAAAGACGGGGATGGATAGGGGATAGTCGACGATACACGGTCGTACCCTAGATAGCATTTCGTCAGGCTACCTACCATCTTTGGTCAAGCGTGTACGTACGGAAAGGCAGAGAACACCCAAAAGACCATAATTGCTATCTAATTATGGTTGCGGTAAGGCTTGGATGTGGGTTGGCCAGTGTTGTGTTCTCATACAGGATTTATCCTGTCTTGTCTTTCACTAGTTGAGGGAGTGGTCTCGTGGGACCATAGCCACGTATAAGAAAAACAGACCTTAGCATCTGCATCGGCAGATAAATCGAAAGCTCCCGACCGAGTCCTGTATTTCTTGATTTGCCCTGTGACAGGACTCGGATGGCACGATGTGATACATGTGCATACAGTCATGGAAAAGCGATTCACGATGAATGCGTGGGAAAAAGGGCGCGGTTGGCGGTTAGCGTAATCCCTAGTGGCCCTAGGTGGTTGAACCCAAACCGAGATACGAAAACGTGCAATAGGTAAGCATAATCCCTAGCAGCCCTAGGTAGCATAAGTCCTAGTTGTACAAACAATAATTCATGTTGGAAGACCCTAGCTAGGTTTAGGGTAACAGTCCAAACCGATCTTAAGGATCATGGAACTATGTTAAAGTAATATAGAATCTCATGGGAAAGCCCGTATGGTCTACGGCAAGGGACTGAACATTTACATGGAATAAAACATACAAGTTGAGTAACCTATATATGCGATATATTAGGTTGACATGGACCATTACACGACTATTGAGTGAGGGTCATTCTTGGCTAACACATGACACGGTGGGGATACTAGTACGGTAGGTGCAGAGCTAAAATACAGGATAGATATCACGGGGCGTTATACGTGACAGATATCTTGGGGATATTATACTTGATAGAAACCTGACGATGTGATACCTTGTTTTATCTTGACATCGTAATTTATCATGACACCTTAGTTTATCTGAGTTCAGTAGTTCATCCTGTTATTTTGATTTAGCTTATCTATCTTGTTATCATGCTTATGTTCATCTCAGTTTCTCATGTCAGTTAACTTTACTAGTTTTTATGCTAATAGTAGATAGGGCTTACTCAGTCTTTTTGACTGACCCGTTTTGTTTCGCCTCTTTTCTTCCGTTCCCCCCCCAGGTTACAGGGAGGAAATACTGTTGTTTAGTTCGGACTTCTTCTGCTTGAAGGTCATCATGGATGGCTTGGACTTTTCTTGGCTAATGGCTACTTTACTGTTTTTACTTGGGGAATAATTTATGAAAATGTCTTTATGCTTCTTTACTATTGCAAGACAGGTTTTGATGTACTCTGATGTAAAAGGCTTTAGACCTTATTTATTCAATGAAAGTTTGATTTTACTTCCGCTATTTTTGTATGTTCTGTCTTGTGATATTTCTGTGCATGTTTACCAATAATGCCCCTCTAAAGCTAGTGCATTCCTTCGCGAGTGACCCTAGCGGAGGCGGGGTGTTACAGTGTCTTCAATAACACTGTTCTTAAACCCCACAAGAAAAGAATAAATCTTTTAATTAAGATTATTAAAGTTTCCAAATATATTTAGTAATTGGAATAAAATGGAATGTGAATTGGGTTTATTGTGAACTGTGTTTTAACGACATTCATTCTTTAACCCGATTGACAGTGAAATGTGATTTGGAATTTATAAATCTTTTAATTAAGATTTAATGGAAATTTTCCAAAGTAAAGTTTTCCAATTTAATATATTAAATTGGAATTGAATGGAATTCAATTTGGTAATGATCGAAGTAAGCTTCTGTGGAGGCAGACTAATAATATATATGGAATTTAAAAGGCTTTGTCGTTATTCCATTTATATTATTAGTCGGATACGAAAATTGATATTGATTATATATTGATCTGTTTTCCATGAAGATTCCATGGTTAATGGAATGTGATTTTGGATTTATCGTGAACTGTGTTTTAAACGACATTAGTTCTATAACCCAGTTAAAGACAGGATTACATGTCTAACATTGTATTTCGAACCGTATTGTTGATCTCTGCTAAATATATATCTATTTGGTGGCGGAGAATATATTCTCTTGCTTAACACCCTTCTCTAAGACGTACGAGCTTAGAGGTTATATATCGGCAGAAATCAGTGGTACGGTGTAGATTGTCGATGTGGCACGTTTGTGTTTCCAAAGTTAAATAATCATTAATAATGATTGTTGGAAGATTAAAACTAAGTGGAGTTATGAATCTTTAATTAGATTGAAATGTGAAAGTGATAATTTAAATTATCAAATTTGTGAAATGATCGAGAATGGAGTACCACCAGTTTTTACTCCAAGCGGTAGTTAAATCTTTAATTAGATTTGAATGAGAAATGGTAATTAATTTTACCGATAACACTGTGGTGTTAGATATTGTGTGCTACCAGTTTTACTCCATGGGATGAATAGGTTGGGATTGGTAAATATAATAAATGATTATTTCGGTAAGGTTCGCTAATCCTGATTTGTTTGGAAAACCTTAATTTGGTTTAAATTGTGAAAAAAATATTCTAGACTGGAATGAGGCGTATGTTGTGTTTTTATATAGCACTTATTTATAAGATACGCGGGTTATTCGAAAAGTCCGGGTTTATACCCATTTTGAATAACTGATTCGACGATGAAGACGGTGGTTGAAGACCGGAGTTCTTCACATCGTTTGGATGATTACTGATGTCATGATTGGGCTGTACACCCAAGACAAGGTAATAAGTGGTGATCGTCCAGACGTACTTGGAGATCGACCGGATATGTCAGGACCTCTCTCCTGTATTGGACATATGGGACGAGGAATAAGGTACCTTCGGTTTCGTTCAGACCCAGAACGAACTAGTAAATGGATGCGTGTCTGACATTGGATTTTATTCTGTGTTGATTGATTTCTATTAAATATATATCTGTTTGGTGGCGGAGAATTTATTCTCTTGCTTAACACAATTCTCTGAGACGTACGAGTTTAGAGGTTATATATGGATAGACATCAGTTGCATGGTACGAATTGTCAGTGTGGCATGATGAGATGCAAATGATCAAGACTTCTGTTGAAAAGCAGAGTCTTGTGGTTGATGATCAAAGCACGGCTTAAAATAGCATAGCTTTGTGTATAGCGTTAATTCGCGAGCCTCACACCCCGGTGTGAACCAGAAATGGGAGACGATTGCAGGGAGAGCATGCGTTTCTTTCTAGCTAGGAGTATGGAGTCCAAACATTTTTACTTATGTGGATGATGGAATGCGAGGTACCTCAGATATATCGGTCACTACGGGGCCAATGGATGATATGGTCGACATACTGACCATTACGCCCCATAGGGCGGGGAAACGTATTGTTCAGGAATTACTAATCCTCAAACGTAAGAGAGGACCGGCCCTGAAG
The DNA here is from genome assembly GCA_030737875.1 of Allium sativum. Classification (NCBI taxonomy): domain Eukaryota; kingdom Viridiplantae; phylum Streptophyta; class Magnoliopsida; order Asparagales; family Amaryllidaceae; genus Allium; species Allium sativum. The sequence continues at coordinate 167,074,814 of CM060909.1, forward strand.
ATCCAATGTGCAGTTGCGACTGATCATGAGACATGGTAGGCTAGATTGTCTCGAATTCGGTAAGGACGATCCCTTGCCTTGGTTCATGATGGAAATCCAATTTCCAATATGACACTTTGCGGTTTTTATTGGAGAACTAGTATGGCGACGTTGTAGCATGGGATACTATGTCGTCTATGATTGATACATTTATATTTGAAGTGATTTTGACACTATACACTTACAGTAATATCAAAATGATTTGTTTTAAAACGTATCAAGCATGTTTGGATATTATAAGGTAAAACTCTATCCTCCGACTTGCGTTGCATTGTGTGATGGGACCTGAGTCTTATAATAGCTTCATTTTCTTTAATTAGCATTACACTGTTTGTTTTATGCACTGGTATTCTTGGGAGAAAACTCATTCCGTGTTATACGGCGTGGTCCCTTAATTTACTTTATTTTTAAAGTAAAGTTTTAAATAACTGTTTTAGTTCTCACACCAGTCCCATGACTGACCTGAAGTTTATTGTTTTCACCTAAACTCTAGGTGCCCCTATTTTTGACACGGGCAGCTAGTAGTTTGGTTTTGCAGATATTATTTTCTCAAGATCCTGGTTTACAGCTGGAGATAAATTCAGAAAGCTTTGTATCCGTGTATTTCTTTCAGTTGTATTATATATTATTTTTCCGCTGCTAATGTAATGTATTTTATCTGAGATTTTTCTGATGTATATTATTTATTCATACTCTGATATATTCTTGTACTCTGATGTGATTGTTGTAATAGCAATGAAAATGTTCTTCTGTTTGCGTTCTGATTTGTTGTGTTCTCAACTCAATCCGGGCTTTCCCGTAAGGGCGAGTTTGGGTCGTTTCATCGTGGTATCAGAGCTTTGGTTTACCGAGCTCAAGAACAGGACACATTAGAACTGAACGAAAGAATTCATCAGAGATTGGATTAGTAATATCAAAGAAGAATGACTCGTTAGAGATGGGATCAGTAGTATCCTAGAATGAGTTCAAGGAGTGTTATTTTAAAATAAAAATGAAAACAATATTTTTTTTTTTTTTGAAAATTTAAACCTTATAATACGTATTTGAATATTTATTTTATATTGAATTTGGACAATCAAGTATATGACGATTTTGAATATACGCGTAATTAACGTGTATTCGAAGTCTCAAATATACTGTATAGATATAGAATCACACTCTAGTCGCCCGGGGATGATCCTAATGATGAGGCTTCATCATCAGAGTCTATGCTCGAGTTTCGAATGTATGATATCTATATATTTCCAATTGACTGGTGTGAGAACCAAAACATAGTTAGAATTTATTGTTGTGATTTGGCAATAAAAATCTGATTTTTGACTATGTATTAAAGTTATGTGTTTGAAAAGCTAATCAACTAATTGATTGCTGGTTGTGATGTTTGATTATTTGTTAACTAATAAAACCGACATGACAATGCAAGGTAAATTTAGCCAAATTGAATCAAATAATGAACTGAACTTAAAATTGATTGGAATTGCATATGTATACATGTATATATGTGTGAACAGGTCATAGCATGGAAGCTAAGAAGAGGAATAAAATTGTATCCCCAACAAATAGGTACATATTTACTGTATTTCTTGGGTTTTGATGATTTTATGAGCCGATTGGCTAGCCGCTTGGCGTTTTCTTTTTCTTTTGGATTGATGAGGGCCCTGTGAGGCTAGTTGCGGTTTTAAAGGTCTCCCAGTACAAAGGAGGTTATGGCGAAATTTTTCGAAAATTTAGGGTGTTAGCCAAATTTTTGAGAAATTAGATAATTTTTAGAAACTGAAAAGCTGAAGAATGAAAGTTGAGTTGGTTAGTTAAACAAAATTTAAAATTTTTATTTTACCTATTTTAATGGATTTTGAATATTTAAAATGATTTATTTTAAATAATAACGACTAAAAATTTATTTAAATCGAAGTTAGAACGAATAAATTTATTTTACTTATAAAACAAGCCTGAAATGGAGCGGTAGTTTGAAAATTCGATTTCAAATTTCAATTGAATGTACATGATTCAAAATAAATCGGATTTCAGTAAAACCAGAAACATTTGAATCTTTTTAAAGATATCTTTCTAACATATGTGAAAAATCCAGATTTCATAACGAGAATTGAAAGTTATGTCCAGTTTAAAATTTAAAATAGTTGCTATGGAATTTATATATATTTTAATATAATATATAGCCCTTAAAAATAGCCCTTTTGCAAACGAACTCAGTTTTCGATGAAACTACTTTTGTTGGATCCAGAATGTCAAATTATTGTTATATTCCAATTTTCATAATTTTTGGAATTAATATGTGAGCGTGGTGAATTTAAACGCGCTTGGTACTTTCAGTTTGAATTTAATCGACTGGAAAAAGGTCATTTTTCAAACGAGCTCCAAATTCGATGAAATTAATCTTGTTAGGACCGTATCATTAAAACATAGCTAGATTTAATTTTCTGGAATTTTTGGAATCAGTATGTGGCCCCGGTAAATTAAAATGTACATTTGAATTCACTATATAATGATTTATATTTTAATTTAAGGAAAAACTGATTGAAACGATAGAATTGGCTTACGAAACATATTCCATTGTGTTCGGAATGGGGGTAATTAGCGAGTGGCGACAGTCGTTGGGTTTGTTTTGGAGTTCGTATTAATAAACATGTATTTTTGGAAATAAAATAATTATTAAATATATACATATTCAGAAAATCCTCTCTCTTCCTCATAAAATTCAATCCGTCGGCCCTAGAATAAACGTCTAGAATCGCTCGAAATTTAATCCCCAAATTCTTCTAAACCCACGCCGAATTCAATCGAGGTTCTAAAGCAAAAAGTGAAGAGCTGTTCGAGATCTTCTAATCCATGCCATTGTGATTGATTTTCGTACACTGTACTGGAAGAAATCATAGGCTAAAGAGGACGACTTGGAGGCGGGTTTCGTGATGGAGGGGGGCTGCGAGCTTGAAGGTGGGGGTGGCGATGGAAGAGAGTGCGATAGGCTTCGGCATAGAAGGGTCAGATCGACGGCTGGTGCGATAATGGAGGAGTGGGATCGAACCCTAGAAGACAACGACGGGATTTGTTTGGGTTTGATGGTGTCTGAGGATCACGAAGGAAAGGGAGAGGTTTTGCAATTAATTAAAGTAATTATTTAATTAATTATCTCGGTTAATGACTATTAAATTTATTCGAACTTGACAATTTAATATCTTTTCCATACGAGGACGAAATTGGACGATTTCAGATCCGTTGGAATCATGTTGAAGAGCTCTACAATATGAAATAGGCCAGAACGGAAACAGAACACATTAGAAATTCAGGAAAATTCAAATCCAAACCGGCCAGAATGGAAACAGAGAACGTTAGAAATTCAGGAAAATTCAAATCCAAACTGTTCAGAAATTCATAAATAAAAACTGGCGGAGTGGAAATGAATGTGAGAACTCCTTCTCACTCTAATTATTTTACAGTTAAATATATACTAGGATGCAGACGGGGCTTAGTAGCCCCCGACACTACAAATCATGGTTGTTTGTTTGTTTGAATTGAATTGTGGAAATTGACTGTATTGTGTATTGTGATCATGATATTGAAAAGGAGTGAATAATATATATATGCGTTGTATAAATTATTTATATACACTGTATAAAATTCTCCTAAAATAAAATAAATATTCATTTACAAATCGGACAGTTTGTTTACGTACACCTATTTAACTGATATTGATGGGGATGATAATTTTTACACATCGTCCAAATGCACAAATAATGAACAGTATTTGTTGTTTCAAACCCCACACGGGTATTTGGATGACATTTGACATACACTAATCCCAATATTTAGTTGTATGTCAATCGGTGGGTTGACAGACTGAATAAGCGTTATTTATTTATTTTAATGCTTATGTAGTGGTAGAATGCACTCTGGATGATGTGTGGATGTTTAATGATTATTTATCATTATTGTGAATACATGTGATGAATGGATATCCATATAAATATATTTATATGGTAATTGATTGGGTCTGATTCCAATTCAGAAAGAACGAATAATTTTAAAATAATAACGAATATTTTAAAATAAATAATATTTTAAAATAATATTGTGTAAAGGATTAAAATATGATTTTGATGTCCGATTTGGAATGGACACGAAAATATTGAAATGTGTGAAGCCGTGTTGATTAGATTTGCGCCATTTTCACGAGAACGATATTTATATCGATTTTATTCATTTTTATATTGAATATCGAAAAAGAAATGATTTCAAAATCTGATATTTTGAAAATATTATCATTTTAAAATTATAACGATATGGAATAATCAATTTTGATTTAAAATTGAAAATGAAGTGGGCATCGTTTTAAATCGAATTTATAAACGATTTATAAAATACGTTTTAAATGGAAATCGACGAAATATATATAATATATATTTAATGGCCTGAATAGAACGCGCCGCGCCGCGACCGTTCGCGAATTTCGACCATTGATTTCGAATTGACATTACGGGAGATCCGACCGTCGGATTCTCCTAAATCCAGAAATGTTGGGTTCGTATTGAAAAGAGCTTTCCAACGAATATAAGAGATTTGAAATCTAATGGTTGGATTTGGAATTATGTCCAAATCAAATATGGAAAAGGTCATTGTAAGTGCAGTTCGGTGGCCGTTATTGGAAACCGAATGTACGGGCCTTGATAAAATTATTAAAAATATTAATAATTTGTGTAAAATCATAATAAATGATTTGGAAAGGATTTGGATGAAAAATTCCACGTTTGTAAAGATAAAAATATATTTTTATCAAAATGAACTAGTTATTAACTAGAATAATAATCCAATATTTTTGAAGAAATAAATTGGATTGAAATGGTTTTAAAAATAACCAGAATTTTCCAATAAATAAATTGAAATGGAAATAATTTTCGGAATATTTTGATATTGGATTCCGTGGTTATACGGATATTGTTATGGGAATTTGGAAGATACAAATATCGTTATTCCCAATACGATATCCGTTAGTTTTAGAATTTGATATTGAATATAAGCCGATATAATTTCTATTCAGAGCCTTGTATTTAATATTAAATTGGATTTTGGGTTTGTCGTGAACGGTGTCTTAAATAACACTATTCTTAAACCTAGTTGAGAAAAGAATAAATCTTTTAATTAAGATTTAATGAAGTTTTCCAATTAATTAATATCAAATTGGAATTGAATAAAAGAACTGGATTTTGGGTTTGTCGTGAATGGTGTCTTCAATAACACTGTTCTTAAACCCCGTGTGAAAAGAATAAATCTTGTAATTAAGATTATTAGAGTTTCCAATTATATTTAATAATTGGAATAAAATGGAATGTGAATTGGGTTTATTGTGAACTGTTTTTTAACGACATTCGTTCTTTAACCCGATTGACAGTGAAATTGGAATTTATAAATCTTTTATTTAAGATTTAATGGAAATTTCCAAAGTAAAGTTTTCCAATTTAATATATTAAATTGGAATTGAATGGAATTCGATTTGGTAATGATCGAAGTAAGCTTCTGTGGAGGCAGACTGATAATATATATGGAATTTAAAAGGCTTTGTCGTTATTCCATTTATATTATTAGTCGGATACCGAAATTGATATCGATTATATATTGATCTATTTTCCCTGAAGATTCCATGGTTAATGGAATGTGATTTTGGATTTATCGTGAACTGTGTTTTAAATGACATTAGTTGTTTAACCCAGTAAAAGACAGGGATACATGTCTAACATTGTATTTCGAACCGTATTGTTGATCTCTGCTAAATATATATATGTTTGGTGTTGGAGAATTTATTCTCTTGCTTAACACCCTTCTCTAAGAGGTACGAGCTTAGAGGTTATATATCGACAGAAATCAGTGGTACGGTGTAGATTGTCGATGTGGCATGTTTGTGTTTCCAAAGTTAAATAATCATTAATAATGATTGCTGGAAGATTAAAACTAAGTGGAATTTTAATGAATCTTTAATTAGATTGAAATGTGAAAGTGATAATTTAAATTATCAAATTTGTGAAATGATCGAGAATGGAGTATCACCAGTTTTTACTCCAAGCGATAGTTAAATCTTTAATTAGATTTGAACGAGAAATAGTAATTAATTTATCGATAACACTGTGGTGTTAGATAGGGAGTGCTACCAGTTTTGCTTCATGGGATGAATAGGTTGGGATTGGGAAATATAATAAACGATTACTTCGGTAAGGTTCGCTAATCCCGACTAGTTTGGAAAACCTTAATTTGGTTTAAATTGTGAAAAAAATATTGGAATAAAAGAATATTCTGGATTGGAATAAGGCGTATGTTGTGTGTTTATATCACTTGTTTATAATATACGCGGGTTATTCGGAAAGGTCGGGTTTATACCCATTCTGAATAACTGATTCGACGATAAGTCGACGATGAAGACGGTGGTTGAAGACCAGAGGTCTTCACATCGTTTGGATGATTACTGATGTCTTGATTGGGCAGTACACCCAAGACAAGGTAAAAAGTGGTGATCGTCCAGACGTACTTGGAGATAGACCGGATATGCGAGGACCTCTCTCCTATATTATACATATGGGACGAGGAATATGGTGCCTCCAATTTCGTTCAGACCCAGAACGAACTAGTAAATGGATGCGTGTCTGACATTGGATTTTATTCTGTGTTGATTGATTTCTATTAAATATATATCTGTTTGGTGGCGGAGAATTTATTCTCTTGCTTAACACCCATCTCTGAGACGTACGAGCTTAGATGTTATATATGAATAGACATCAGTTGCATGACGTGAATTGTCAGTGTGGCATGCTGAGATGAAAATGATCAAGGCTTCTGTTGAAAAGCAGAGTCTTGTGGTTGATGATCAAAGCACGGCTTTAAATAGCATAGCTTTGTGTATAGCGATAATTCGCGAGCCTCACACCCCGGTGTGAACCAGAAACGGGAGAGGACTGCAGGGAGAGCATGTGTTTCTTTCTAGCTAGGAGTGGTGTCATGGTATGGAGCCCGGACATTTTTACTTATGTGGATGATGGAAAGCGAGGTACCTCAAATATATCGGTCACTACGGGGCTGATGGATGATATGATCGACATACTGACCATTACGCCCCATAGGGCGGGGAAACGTATTGTTCAGGAATTACTAATCCTCAAACGTAAGAGAGGACCGGCCCTGAATATCCAAGGTGCAGTTGCGACTGATCCTGAGACATGGTAAGCTAGATTGTCTCGAATTCGGTAAGGACGATCTCTTGTCTTGGTTCATGATGGAAATCCAATTTCCAATACGATACTTTACGGTTTTAATTGCAGAACTAGTATGGCGACATAGTAGCATGGGATACTATGTCGTCTATGATTAATACATTTATATTTGAAGTGATTTTGATACTATACACTTATAGTAATATCAAAATGATTTATTTTAAAACGTACCAAGCATGTTTGGCTATTATAAGGTAAAACTCTATCCTCCGGCTTGCGTTGCATTGTGTGATGGGACCTGAGTCTTATAATAGCTTCATTTTTTTTAATTAGCATTACGCTGTTTATTTTACGCACTGGTATTCTTGAGAGAAAACCCGTTCCGTGTTATACGGCGTGGTCCCTTGATTTACTTTATTTTTAAAGTAAAGTTTTAAATAATTGTTTTAGTTCTCACACCAGTTCCATGAATAACCTGGAGTTTATTGTTTTAACCTAAACTCTGGGTGCCCCTATTTTCGACACGGATAGCTAGCAGTTTGGTTTTGCAGATATTATTTTCCTAGGATCCTAGTCTACAGCTGGAGCTATATTCGGAAAGCTTTGTATCCGTGTATTATGTATTATTTTTCCGTTGGTAATGTAATGTATTTTAATCTCTGAGATTTTTTTGATGTATATTATTTATTCATACTCTGATATATTCTTGTACTCTGATGTGATTGTTGTAATAGCAATGAAAATGTTCTTCTGTTTGCGTTCTGATTTGTCGTGTTCTCAACTCAATCCGGGTTTTCCCGTAAGGGCGAGTTTGGGTCGTTTCATGCTAATTGTTAATAAATAATTGTGTAAATTTTTTAATGTCCATATCAAAATGTAAAATGACAAAAGATGTAAAATAATGCAAAACAAATAATAAATGTAAAATGACAAACTAAATTAAAAATAAAATATCCAGAGAGAATTAAGGAGAAATAGAAAAACTCCTGAAATTAAGTAGAGAGCTTTAAAAGGTTCTCCTTTACTATTATTTAGTAGATATGTGTTGTTTATGAGTTTGATACATGAATGAATATGTGTGGTTTGAGTGATGTAATACCTGATATATTGTAAACAAGAGGTTGCGGTTTAACAATGGTTGGTGACGCTTATCTGCTGCAGTTTAGCAATGGATGACGACGACGGCCTATCTACATTTTTGTATAACTAGGATTTTGACACGTGTCTTTTGGCTCGTTAAAGCAATATTGATTATGTCAATTACAGCTGTCAAACATGCTTCAATAAGTCTATCGCTCAAGCCATTGCCTTGGTTTTTTTTAAATGACGAAAATAGTGATGACTATTTCTGATAGCTATTGGCGGCTGGGGACGGTAGTTGACGACAAGTGGTTGTCGTTATTATTGTCTTTTCCTTATATTGCTTATGAATGTATGAGTGTTTCGAATTTAACCATATATCTTTTAATAGACAACAAACATGTCTTATTGTATTTACACCGTCACTTGTATAATGGCATAAACATATCATACAGTATAAGTTACTGTACAAATTTAATGCTTTATTAGATCCACATTACATGCATTGTTATCGGTTCAAACTCAACAAAAACATATAAAATAAATGTAAAACTATGTTTAAATTCAATAATGCATTTTTTTTTCAAAAAAATTAGTCACAGATAAATTAAATTTCAAGAAAAAACTATTTTCACAACATAAGTTTAATGGTACATCATTCACAGTAAAAATAAATAAAGATTCAGTGAAATAATTATGAGCGCATGGTGTGGATTATACTATAATACAATTGAATTCATATAGCGATCCTTTTCTGGTTCTATTGACTTGCATAATGCGTAATGAAATTAATTGTGTAGTGATTAAACAAGATTGACTTGCGTTGAGCGTAGGAAAATTTATTTTAGTTGTCTTTATTATGTCTCTTGGATGTCAATTTCTATCGTTGTTTAACCAGATGTACTTGCGATACATGTACTGCAGCCCAACTTTCTTCACATGTTTCCCTATATTATACTACATCTCTTGTACAAACCGCTCGAATCTATTATTATATAGTTCAACGTGATCACAAGAGCTTGCTACCTGTCTATTTCCATAAAAAACTAAAAGGTTAACTTTGGAAATGAGCGCCATACTAAGCAAATAATGCAAAGGTCTCAGACGTAAATTTGAAAAGGAGTAAAAAAAAAAAAAAAAAAAAAAAACCCAAACAAGGAATTATTTCCAACCAGTCTGACTTTAAATAAACATAAAAAAGGAGCAGTTGTTATCATAGAGGGGAAAAGTTCATTTTTCCTTCCAAATCCGAGTGCAGACGTCAACGCTATTATTAAGCAAAGGTTTATCACCAGAGAAGAGATGTGCAATGTTCTGTTTTACAAGGAGCCCCTCGTAGCTATTATGGACTGTTGTATGACTGTCTCGGATGCTTCGTGCGACCCCTTGCCATTTCATTTCGTGACCACCGCCCTTAACCTCAAGGGTATACCTGTATTTTTTAGCCTCACTGCTGTTTCCTAGAAAACGCAGGAATGGTATATCAAAGACTTCATTTCCAAACTTGAGTGCTTCCAAATGCAAATAAAAGTACTTCCCTGAACAGCTGTATAAAGTGGGTGCCAGTTCACCATAATTAAGCACAGGAAAGTACCAATCTCGGATAGTGTTAGAATTAAGGATGACAACGTCATGAACCTTTTTCAGGTGCTTCACCAAATCAGGAACGTTATCTGCTGCAGCACACTTTGATCCAGGGTAAGGACAACTGTATGGTCGATACTCACATTCTGACTCATGCTTCAACTTACAATCATAAGAGTACATGCCAACGCATCCAAAGCATTGGTGTTTGCAAGGCAGTTTAATTGAGGATGCCACTTTTTCTAGGGCAAGGCACCTGATACTTCCCAATTTTTGTCTGCATGTAGGGCATTTATCATGCACAAGAGGTTTGCAAGTTGAACATAGTGTGTGGCCATTTATACACTGATGAATTGGTGGGTACATTACATTTGAGCATACCGGGCACTCCAAGAGACTGCGAATGTTGGCGATATCTACTTCCTTTTCATCTTTTTTTCTTTTCTTAGAGGCAGCTTCATTGTCATCTTCTTTACTTGGAAGGTCAATTGCCATTGCTCAAGTGACTCTGAATCCAAGCAAAACCCACTGAATATTAAACGAAATTATATCTTCAATTGCAAACAATTTCAAAAACAAACAGAGCTAATATACATTATTATTATTATTATTATTCCCCTTTTTACTCCATTTATTTGAATAAACAGAAAGTAATAGGTGTTAACATTGTGAGTCAAATCAAGAAAGTAATAGGTGTTAACGTTGTGAGACAAATCAATGGGCATACATTTTTGTGAGACAAATCATCTACCTTTTTTCCCTTACGTTTACACCGAATGAAGGAATTCCACAATCAAAGACTGAAGATAAACAATGGCCCAGTGTTTAAAAAAACAGAAATAAAAAAAAGAAGTAAAGACGTTGTTTAGTTCTGTTTGCAAAAAACAGCACAGTCTTTATCGTTTTATTGCAAAAATTAATTAAAACTGTAAAAAGAAACTGTCATTTTATAGCAAATATTAAATAATGTGATGCTCTTTGATGTTTTCTATTGAGTCTACTAACCGTAGAATAGAATTGAACAAGAAATAAACAACATAACAAATCATATTTGATTGCGTTGCGTTGGAAAACAATGGCTGAGTCACGTACTTCGTCGCTTTCTTGAAGACGATTCGACGATCTGGTCAGAGGTGCAAACCAGTTGTTCTCAATCACCGACGCCTCTAGGATAAAACAGCCTCAAACAGTAATAACTTATTTGCTTGCACAACAAATCAGTACAGAATTACACTTTCGAATAAAAATAACTGCCTGGATTTTTTTCTTTAAGAAAATTTAATGGTGGAGGTAAGAACTGAAAAATGTTGTTCGGTATTTTATCTCGTCTATAAAATGAAGATGATGTAGACGAAAATGGTGCTTTATTTTAAATTTACTCTTTTTCGACTTTTATGTCTTTTTCTTATGTTTGTTTGATTTTCTGATTTCTAGTGTAATATATATTTCAATTATTTTTAACTTGAACTGAAATGTAACTTTTTTAGATTGCAAAACGAATAAAAGTAAATAAATACGGATTACTGTTTTGTTTTTTCTGGATCTGTCTATATATTTTTTTTATTGTTAACGTACAGTTGTTTGATTGTGAAAATATAAATTGGAGGGTAGTTATGATAACCTTTGGAATGTTTTTTGTTTAAACAACAGGATTTGAAAGACAAAATGTGGGGTGAAAATAGATTTGGCCTATATTGAAACACGTATTCACTTCTATAACCATAAATTGTTTGTTACATTAGAACTTCTATAACACATGTACCTGTCTTATTATTAGCTGGAATTAACATTTGCGCGAGAAAAAGAATAAAATATCCTTGTAAACAAAAAGATTTTTCTAGTCAGTCAACTAGAACCTTTTTTTAATTCATTAATAGATGTTTTAAATAATAATTAAGAAGTTTTAATTATATCATATATCTAGAGTATTTGATATGAGGATTGCTATTTAAATACAAATATAGAGACATAAAATCTTGGCAATTGAATTATTTTGTCCATATATGAAGTGGAAGAATTCAAAGGTGATCCAATGATCTATGTAGATTGATTGTGTCATTATATCTAAATAGATTTTCCATTTTGATATTGTTTAACTTCTAAGTATAAATATTTGATGAAGATTTTATATGAAATCATTTCTAGGGATATAAGTAATGCTACCCAAATTTTTATCTGTTAAACTAAACTACAAGTTAATTTTGTAAGGTATATGCTTATAAAACAAAGATCGTATCACCCCCCTCAAAAAAAAAAAAAAAAAAAAAGGAAAGGGTGTCTTTGAAATGCCTTCTCGAATTTCTTTAATGTTATTCTCGTCGCAAATATCTTCTTGCATCTTTTCAATTCTACGCATTTTTAGAATAATATCATTTGATGTTTAAGTAAACTAATAAAAGGAATCGTATTAAATGTTTTTTTTTTTGATATTATGTAGTTGAGCAATTAGCTTTCCACCGTTATACGATTGTACGGATTGCCTACTTGTGAAAACCACTTACAGGAAGTTCTCAAATAGGATTTTTATTGGCACTTTAATTTGAATATTAGAGTGTCATATTTGATGAAGACTCTACATAAAACTAAATTATAATGATGAGCATCTCACTAATGAAATATGTAATGTTACCTCTTTTGCTCTCAGTAATTAAAGTATCAAACCTTGAACACTTTTATTTAAGTTATATTTCCGAACATTTTGACTATTGTATTGCATACTTATTTTACTCTGAATAATTGATTTCCTACCTTGATATATTATGTAGTTGCAAATAGAATTAAAAATAAAAATAAAAAAGGAAAGTAGAAGCAATACCAATAACAACAAAAAGAAAGTTAATACCAAAGGAATCAACACGTTGATAAAATTTGTTGGAGATAGAAGATTTTAAAGGCAAGTAATAGAGTACTGGGTCAAGAAGTGAAATCAAATCTTCAATTCCTGATTACCACAGAAAGGGGTAGGGATTTTTTTTTTTTTTTTGGGGGGGGGGGGGGGGTGGGGGGGTGCCATGAGATCATCATTGGAAGGTAATGGCTAAATTTAAGGTCTAGCTGTGAAGACTCGTTCAGAACTTCTGATACCCTGATATTTCCTACCTCAGCCATCACCTTTTAAAAACAGATTCAATGATAGTGAATAAAATTAGCAGGTCACATGTGGAAGAGGAAAAACATCTCAATGGCTTAGGTTCTGAAATACAGTTATCGACTAAAATTCACTAAATTTTAGGTTTTAAAAACCAAATTAAAGCAGTAATTAAATGAACTATGACGATCTTGCATCTAAATGACTTGAGGATTTAACAATTGGCATCACTGCACATCCATGATATTATCTTACTGAAGAGCCGGTACACATTACCTTTGATATAAAAAATCATAATTAATTAACTTTGATGTAAAAAATCAAAATGAAAGAAGGAAAAAAGCATAGCAATCTCATAAGAAGTTGAAACACAAAATACCTTGACTACACTGAAATCCAAGCGACCTTGCAATTGATCCGTGCTCTTGAATAATATTTATTTCCAATATGGCTAACTATCAACTCAATAGCTTCTTGTTCGATATCACTTGATCCACTTGATTCGCTACTTGAAGTCTTGAACTCATATTTGTCAATATCCTATATGTTGAATAGATAAGGCTGAAAACTAACATACATTGAAATAACAATTTGTACATTGAAAAATGCTGTTAATCTAATAAATAAGGCTGAAAACTAACATACGTTGAAATAACAATTTGCATATTCATTGAAATATGAATGACAGCATTATGATGCATGTGAATATGAAACCAAGTGAACTTCTCAGGCTTTTTTAAACTATTGTATTTTAAACTCAGTTATGAACTTGTTTATCAAATGAATTTTCTTTGAAAACCAATAATTATATAGATTGATGCATGTGAATATAAATGTCTGTACACCCAAGTAGCCTGAACCATATCCACTTACCCATTCTAAATGCCCACCCAAGCACAAGTTCAAGCACTCCATAGGTATATATTCCATTTTTATTATGTTGTAAAATTTGAACACTCGCTAATTATTTCATATTTATGTTTGCAAAATTTGAGGTTTGCTTATTAAATGGAGCAGATAAAGGAACTGGCGTATTACCAGTATTTTGCTGCAGCTGAGAAGGGCCTTTGAATGTAAAATGTGTGGTCAAAGGCTGAATTGGCGCTAAACTTTAACTACAGTAAATCTTTTACAAAAAGTATAAAAGGAAAAAGTTCCCAACTGCACATTTAGAGATAAAGATGATATAGTTAAAAGCAACTAAATGGAATGGACGTGACTTCTTGCATGCTACAGGGAAAGGCTTAAATGGCAGCATGAATATGCCAAAGACATGAAACGCCTGTCAATAGATAATTGTCTATACACATGTTTTACAAAGGCTAAGCTATTCTACAAAATGAAGAATCCATATATTTTATTTTACTTGAAGATAAAGAATGAAATACCGACTAGGCTACTAGACGGTGTCAAAAGTCTTGGTTATTTATGGATGAACAAACATTTAATGCCTATAAACAACGTTCCTTTATGTAACAGGTATTGGTTACGGAAACAATTCAAAGCAACACTGAAATAATATAAAGTGTACATGGCATATAAAATGAAAACTAAAATGCTTTCACAAACTCTGAAATGCCATATATCAGCACACCATGACAGGCTGAAATGCTACTGATATGGAATAAAATAATTAAAGCCAAATACATTTCTCTGATTGATTTTTTTTCCTCAAGTGTAGAATATGTTCATGTTCAAATGCAAGGTAGAGATAAACAATGCCAGTAAAGTTCAAGAAAAGTAACAGTCCAGGTTCAAACAAAATCAAGGTGCATGTAACACTTCACAGTGGATTCAAGTTTTGATGTTGAAACAGTCCATGCTATCAAGTTAAAATGAAAAGATAATTTCTCCAACCAAAACCCATAAGATAAAGTCATTGTCTAGCATGGAAAACAAATATATACGCACATAACTAGCCGACAAAATCAAGGAAATATCAGGGACTGGAACCCCATATATACCGCATTTATCATTAGCAAATAATTGAAAAAGATCAAGAAATTTATAATTAAAAAAAAAGATTAAATAAAGAAACACATAGCAGTTTTTCAACCACAAACGTGCTCGATAAAAGGAAGAGCAGTCACAATTACTCTAAGCACAATTCAATCAACCAAAAGAGAGAGATTAGGACTGCAACTAAGACTACCTCGAACGCAAATACAGACTGGAAGATGTGTGAAATGATCAACAAAAGTACATAGTTTGCAAGGAAACAAGCATGATTGGTGCCGATACAAGTACTGCATCAAGCTTTCAAGGATGCCAGGAAGCAAAGCAACCAACATGCTCAAGGTATATAAAAAGGTTCTCAAGAAAACAAATCAAACTGAAACTAGTTCAAACAAAAATATTATCAAGTTTAACATGGTGGATAGTAAGCAATAAGAGTAGCAAGTTCAGATTTTAAGGCAGCGTTCCAGAATCGAATTCAAGTTTAGCAAGTCAAGAATTTCTTAAATAAAATTAAAGATGAAAACTTAGCAAGCAACATCAATTTCAAGCATATATTCAAAGGAATTTATGATTCTTAACATTGTATCATTCTTAACATTTAACCCTTTCTCCTAAAACATATATTGATTCTTGTAAATGCGGAAAGAAAAAAACTTTTCTAACCAAACTGGCATGGGAGTGGGGAACACGTGACTAATTTGACCCAAGCTAATGATAAAATGGATCATTTTTGTAGAATTGCAGCAACGAAATTGCATACAACACAAATGATAGTGGGAAACTTTAATCAGTTAAACCCATGAGGACTTACTATAATTGCAACAACAAAATTAGACACAAAAATCATGATTACCGAACCCATCAGCAAAGAAAGCATAATGGGAGAAGCTTCCCAAACATAAATTTCAATATATTGTTATACGTTTCACAGCTTTCTCCTATATTCACAACCTTATTTAGATGTCTGCCATATATTGTCATATTCATATGGATAATAATGTAAACACAAATGAATGCTTTTAGCTACATTTTTAAACTCTTCTGAATTAATCTATTAAAAAAAGTGAAAAATAGGCAAAAGCAAGCGAAATACAAAACAATATTTTAGTATAAAAGATCTAAGAAAACAGAGCTTAAGATGATTTACAAATTGTAAAAACAAGGGTTATGTCTACATATAGTTGAACTGGTTAAATCAAGCGCAATACCAGCACAAAATGAAAAAAATGACATTACCGATCGAACAAAAACAAAAAAATGAATTAACAGTAGATTGAGAGCATTGGCATAAAAAAGAGAAGAAAATGAGTACCTTTGTTAAGAATATCAAAGAAAATTAGCCGTAGTTCGGTAGAACGAGGGATGAAAAAAATCGCTCAGAAACCCTAATTTGAAGAATCGCGGCCGATAAGTCGATTATTGTTTCAGATGATGGAAGCCGAAAAGCAAAAATAATTTGCTTTTGAAATAAGTGGAAAAGCTGCTTTCAAAAGCCCAAATGTTTTGGTGATCCATATGGGCTTTTCAGCTTTTGCTTTCAAAAAGCCAGAAAGCTACTTATTTTGGCCCGTCCAAATGGGCCCTTAATGCCCAGAGATTCAGAAGTAACTTAAATACGCTATTTATAAATGTAGAGATATGATGCGCAAAACAAAAAGTAAGAGGAATACGAAGAGGGCAAGGAACGATGATGTGGAAAACGAAAAAACATGGAAACCCAAAAAAGACGGAAAATAATGGGATATGAATTTGGATGGGTGGAACATTAATTAACAAATATGAAAATAAAAGACTGGAAACTTTTCCAAATAAAACAGGAAATAGTTGAGCCAAAATTTTATATCAAACTCTCAACCGCGAGCAAGAATGTTGTTTAAAAGTTGCAGTGGTGCTCGGTTGTGGAAATAATATCAGATCAGTCCGTAGAAGGATTTCTTTCTATCTCCTTAACTTTAGGGATATACCATAGTTAGATTGATATTTAATATTTGAATCTTTTAACCATTAGATAGATTATTTAACTAAACCTCTCATTTTTTTACATTATGATATATATTTAAAACTTGTATAAATATCTACAAACAATTCATCAATTAACTTCTAACATTTTATATTTATATCCATATATATTTATTAATTACATAATAATTTAAACAACTTAAATAAATTTAGTTACCAAATATTTATTAACGTTTCTAACAGATATTTAAAAACCCATAATTCAGGATGTATATGACTGTTATACTAATAAAAATAACCAAACTAATTTTTTTTTCTATTACGATATATAAATAGCATAAAACGACAATAACAAGTTTAACTTTTTATTGCTTATCATTTAACTTGAATAAAATACATGTATTTAAAATGGTAAAATACATTTATCATGCGTTGCATTATAAAATTTTACATTTAACTTAAAATGCCTATATTCGAAATTGTCACAGTTATTTACAAAACCCACCTTACTTTCTCTTTTGTTTTACGTTTTAGTCCATATGTTTAAATTGATTATGCAGTCTTAAGTTTAAAATAATAAGATATATGTAATTAAGTGATATTTATTAGTTTGGTCACTAATGACAATATGAAAATTTCAATAATATACGTCATATCCAACAATAAAATATGATAAAATTCTACTTTCATTAAACTAAAATACATAAGTCACACGATATACAATATAACATAAACAGTAAGGATTTTTTATTAAATACACTCTTTCAATTTCAAAATAGAGAGATGTTCTTTTTCAATAACATATTTAAAAACGTTATTACTTCTATTTTAGCCAACCTATAAATAATTGCGGTCAAAATTGAAATTATTTTCTCTTTGCAAAAAACAAAAAAAAAATAGCAAAAAATATATATCGAAAAAGGTATCAATGATTTCATCACGCATTACAAAATCATGTTTTTTTACAGCTAAAACCTTAATTTTAAATTCCTACGACCTCTTGTCGAACTATCTCAATTCTCTTCTAATATTTTATATTTGACTTCATATATTAGAGCTAATCAAGAATTTTAAAACTATAGTTAAACATGGTAAAGTATTAGTTGTTAAAATCGCAAAAATATGAAAATCACACTATTTGCACAATATTCATATTAACAAAAAGGGTATAAAATTCATTTGGATGTACAAATATATCAGTTACATGACATGATTATATGCGTATGCGATGATTGCAAATTTAACTTATAATTCATATATGTCGATACATTGATGCATTACATTGTAAAAAAAATATTTTAACTGAAATGCCTATATTCTAAAAAAATTATCGTTGCTTACAAAACTCATCTCAATCTCATACAATTCCGTAAATTCACATCAGTATATTTTTAATTAACTATGTAACCATAGTTTTAATTTATTTAAATAAATTTAATTAATAAATGTTCATTAGTACATCTGATAAATCCTTAAATGTGACAGTTTCAATTTGTATATGTGAAGACCCGAAAATGCCCGCCCTTTGAATCGACCATAAACCACACAAGTCTGATCCAAAATTTGGAAATCTTTGAATACTTTAACTCTGGAAATACAACACATTAGAACAATAACAGCAGACTTTTATAAACATAATAATAATGTTACATCAGAGTACAGAATATCAGAGTACATCGATAAATAAAAATACAGTGGAAGATAAATAAATTACAATGAATTAATACAAAGCAGCGGAACAAATAACTTAACACAGCGGAAGACTATCGAAAGCTCTGGACACAGCTTTAAGCTTCGATCCAGGTTCCTGCTAAAAGATGGATATCTGCAAAACAAGCTACTCGACTGCCTGTGTGGAAAAATATGGGCACCCGAGTTTTCAACTAATATGGCACCTTCATTTCCATATCTTTTTCTTATGTACTCTAATGACAAATAAAAGAAGATTTTATTTGTTTACCTTTTCTATGTGTTCTAATAACATATAAAAGAATGTTTTTATATGTTAACCTTTTTCCTATGTTTTCTAATATCATATAAAAGAATGCAGTTGAGTAGCTTTTTGCAGATATATTTACAAGATCCTGGTTTACAGCTGAAGCGGTATTCGGAAAGCTCTGTATCCGTGTATTCCTTTCAGTTGTATATTTGTATTATTTTTCCGCTGCTATTTAAATATAATTTAAATCTCTGATATTATTGTATTTCTATTGTGTAATAAGTATTCATACTCTGTTATATTCTTGTACTCTGATGTAATTGTTGTAACCAGCAATAAAATGTTCTTTAGTTTATGTTCTGATGTGTGTTGTTCTCAAAGCAATCCAGACTTTCCTTTACGGGGAAGTTCAGGGTCGTTACAGTTGGTATCAGAGCCCATTGGGTTATTGTCCGGAATAGGGGTTTTAGGCTAGGGGCGACACTAGTTGGGCTGGATTTGGAGTTAGTAGGGAATAATAGGCTTTTTCTGAAAATTGTTGAATATAATATAATATTATATTATATATAGGATTAAATCACTAACCCTAATCCTAAGTATTCTTGCCGCCGCCAGGCGATTAAACCAATGGCCCTCATCATCCAAAATTAGATCCACAAATTCTTCCATCCTTCTTTAAATTGAATCCTAGTTCCAAAACAAAAATCCGTGCCGTTACAGTATATCACATTCATATTTAAGAAAGCGGTCAATTATATTTTTCATTTAAATATAAAGATATATAATTCAAATAATATAAATAATATAATTGAATGACATTAACACAACTAATTTATTATTCATGTATCTCAATAAGTTTATTTGCATTGTAGAATTATATTTTTAACTTCAAATTAATATCCATATTTTAACATTTATATGGTTATGTACAACTTCGTCAATTGTTTTTTAATCTTTCATGTTTAGATACATGTATTTAAATTACTTAAGAAATCTATAATCTAAAGTATTTAATATAATCTATACATCAGTCGCATTTGTATGCGCACACATACTATAAAAACAATAATAAAAAATTGTGTTTATATTAAGTCAGCAGTACAATAAAATAAGTTCATAGGCAGGAGGAGTCTGAGTTTGTTCAGACTTTTTAAGGAAGGTGAACATAACTCTCGGACCTGATTATTTCCACCAATCAGGGGAAAATGTTATTTTCACATCTTCAAAAAGGATATTAACAAACTCGCAGTGGGGCAGGAGAACATTAGAAAAATATTGTGTACTTTTGTTTGTTTTACTGTTAATTGTCTAACTATGTGCTGTTGACTTTTTGATGTTTTTTATAATATTTGATTTACATATACTGCAATGTTATTCTGTTAGTGTCCATAGTCACTGCCACATTTCTTATTCCTATGCCAACACATGATCTTATCGAATTTTTTAAAAATGTGTTGACCATTTCGGTCCTTGAATTATTATTTTTTCTATATAATGATGATGGGAGCAGCTAGAGATATTGTAAGAACATTGAGTTTTTACATGCAAGTTCTATGATTGGAATGTGATTGAGACATATGAACACTACTGTAACATCCCAGATTTTTGAACGTTAATTACGAATATTTAAATCTGTTTAAATATTAATTTGGCGATATTAAGGGATTATATAACAAATTTATTATCAGAAAATGGAGTTCGTATATATATATATATATATATATAAAAATTAATTAAAACGAGCTCGAAACGACACCGTAGTTCGTAATATTGAATTTTGAACTTTAATTGAATATACATGGTCCGATATAAGTCGGATTTCTGTGAAACAAGAACTGCTTGAATCCATGTGATTATATTTTTCTAGTGAAAGAGAAAATTGAGATTTCATATTATAGATTGTAAGATATGTCCAATTCAAATTTTAAATAGTCGCTATGGAATCGTTAATAAATTATAACGATTAAATTAATAAATATAAAGAAATTTCTATATATCTGGATACCGTTTTAACCCAAATTTCTGAATGTTGAGTTTTAGAAATCTATATTGGCCAAGTTTGAAGCTGTATAAGATCACATTTGAATATATATATACGATGATATTAATTTATTATCGTTAAATTGAATTGTTTTGGAATTAAATATTAATTTATCGATATTATATGAGTTTAAAATATAATGGTTTATCCAAACGATGCCCGTTTCTGACGAAACAAGTTTTATCGAAATACATATAATTAATTATTGCTATGTTTCCAGTTTGGAGCCAAATGGAGTTGTTTTGTCGGTAGACGAAAATTTTAAGGTGAACTGATATATTAAAATAGCATAGTTGTGCAAACGAAGTCCGTTTTCAATGAAATCAATTTTATTGGGACCGGAACAATCAGATGTAGCAGTGTTTGTATTTGCGTTGTGTTTGGAGTTCGTAAATATCATTACAAATACAGAGCATCGAGCGACCGTTAACGAAGAAATCAAATAACCATTACCAAATGAGACAAAATAAAATGTTAAATAATACACTAAAAATCACGTTATCTTACTGGTGAGGCTCACATCAACCTAAAATGAGAAACCATCCCCTATTTCCTGAATTTGCGCAAAATTTTCTGTGAACATGCCTTAAAATAAAATATATATCCTTTCTATATATACCCTACACTACTCCCTTACAATATATATCAATTTCGTTGGGACCATGCAGAACGATGATTTGGTTGTGCGTGTTCTAGAGGGAGCACGACAGTTTGAAGAAGTTTGGGGAAGAAGTCCCAGAGCAGTGACGTGTTTTGTATTAAAACGTGGAATGTGTGAAGAAGAGGGTTGGGAGGAAACGGACCTGAATTTGTTTATGGGCTTTAGGGCCTGCTCGTGGGCTATAAATATATAAAAGTAATGACAAGAAGAAAAATATGAGAAGAATAAGGGAGATGGAGATATCATCGGGTTCAAGCAAATGATATGGAAGAAGCCGCGTATTGGAACAACAACCGCGTATTTTAAGGTTGACTCAATAGGGGTTTTAAGGTATATCATTCATTCGATAATCAAAGTAAGTTAATTAATTAATAATTACTAATATATATTTAGAGTCGTAAATTATATGACTTGTATTAACAATAATTAATGCATACGATCGCAGAATCACGTGAAACCGGAAGTGATGCGATCGTGACGACGGGTACTACGCTCCTGAACTGATTCAGAGTGATTCGGATACAGCTGGATTTTTATATGATTTCAAATGCTCGTTTGAAATCATATAAAACAATCTGAACCATCGAATCAAAATCAATGTGAGTTAACTCTCACACTTTTCTGAAATTCTATGCAGTGTTAAATTCATATAAAAACATAATTCACCGTTGATGATAATAATTGGATGATTGCATGTCCTGGTTGATTGGTTGTTTAATAATTGTCGGCAAATCATATTTGTCATACTGGATTATTTGGATATAAATATTGTTTATATATTATTAGCAAATATATTATATGTGATACATGGACGAACATGTTGGAGGGATCCGACCAGACTCCTCAAATACACTGTATGTTGTTATATTATTTAAATGTGGAACTGTTTACCCCAAGTGATGATATTGACTGAATATTAAACGTTGAATTGAAATTCACCATTGATGTGATATTTAAATCAATAAACGGTATTGATTGAGTTATTGGCAGCAATTGGTCTAACCCTATTTTTTAGACGTTAATTTGCCGTTAGGCAAATCGACTTGTTTAAAATTACCGTCTTTAAGTAAAAAAGGTTAAGTGATATTTTTAGATTAATCATAATGATTAATTGTAATCAGTTAAACAAATAATGATGTTAAGTTGACTAAGTCAAGTAGTTAATTAGAAATGGTAATTAGATTAATCGGCTTTGATAATTCTAATGGAAATGGTTTACCGAATTTTTTTTAATTTAACGATAAAGTCCTTCTATTTAACGAGGTTTAAAATGATTATTAAATTAATAATCATTAATATAGTTAGCTGTTGTTTAAGGAAGTGATTAACTAATATGTTTTAATCACTAATGAAGTCAACTATTTTTATTTTAATAAATAATGGAGTTAATTATTATTTTAATTAATAATAATTAAAACAATTTACTTTCCAAATGGAATGGATTAGAAGTTATAACGAAGTTTAACTCAGATGATCGTTTAATATAAGTTTTTTCTTAAGAAATAGAATTAAGTACGACTATAAGTTAAAAGGAGTTTGAGATGCAAGTGAGTGATGTATAATTTAACTCGAGTTGAAGTATAAATTTATTTATACCATTGAATTAAGGATATAGAGGTTTTTTTTTCAAATACATCGAATAGATTTGGTGAATAAAAATGTTTCGAAGTAAAGGAATAGAGTGGAGTTTGGTGAGTGCGTTTATATAAAGATATGGGTATGGTTTCTAGCATAGCGAGAATAATATGATTTGAAATAAGAATATAGAAATCGTTTTAAGTAACGATGAAATGATTTGTGTAAATGGTTCTAGGGGAAATGATCTGAGCTGCCAATTTACTTGACCGTACTGTTTTGACATTGATAGTTAAAACACCAAACTATCAATGAAATATATTGGACCTTCTTGATGTGTTGTTTCGAAGAGACCGGGATGGGAACTAGACCCAAAACCACTTTGAATCAACGTTACAAACGAAACTAACTTGCAGAGAATAAAGACGGAGCAATTGAAGACCGTAGATCTTCATAAAGCGGAAGAACTACTTGTAATCTCTGGTTAGCTCCCAGAGATACACTGTGGTTTTGTCATGGTTGGAATGTACGGATTGCAAGGACTTATCGCTACTGATCCTTGGGGTGATTCCTATATAGGATTCAGTAGGAGGGTGTCTTCGGTTCATCCTGTTCCTGGATGACTTGTATGGATGAGTGTCTGACAGAGTATTTCCTGAAAGTCACGTACGTTGATTTTTACAAATATACCAAGTTTGGTGGCGGAGAAGACACCTTCTCTTGCTTAACACCTAGAGTGTATTTGTGGACGTCAATTAGTGATTTGACGGATCTGACGTTGTGGCATTCAAAGATATGAGATGTTCTATGAAGATAAAACGTGACCTCATGCCTCACAACCTGGAAGTGACAAAAATCGGGCAGGCAGCATAGCTAGGTGGGTCATACCCAAGCAGGGTGTATTATCACCAATCTAGAGAAATTCCTTATTTGTTCTTCTTTCGATTCTGTATCTCCGCGGATGTGTAGATGGCCCTTAAAAACTGTTGGGTGGTAATATATTCGATACACTCAAGCCAAATGAGTGGGCGGTTATGTGTGGCCGGGTTGCAAGACATTCTTATTGAATCCTGGTGTATCCCCTCTAGAGTACACTGATCGGAAGGTGGTCCCATACCTTGTCATAGTTAGAATCCATTGTCCAATAAGCGCGTTGCGGTTTTCGATTTTATAATAAATATGTAGAGCGTGAGATGCAAGCGTTCTACTAGATGGTTATTTAATTGTGGTTTGATAGACACTATTATAATATCACTGGATTTTGATATAACAAAACTGTTTTGGATTATAGTAAGGTAAAAACTGTCCGTGTTTATGTGTGGGCTGGTCTTATTATTATCCTTTTCTTTTAAAAAGGATTTCTAAAGTTAAGCAAGTTGTTGTTATGAATTTACCACTGAAAGTAATTCCAGACTGATCCGGTGAATTTTGTTTTAAATCAAATGTGCTCGGGTCAGACCGAGTATATTTACAGGTTCAGTTTCGCTTGGAGTCCAAGAGCTGGAAGCAGGAGGCTTCATCGTTAGTTATCTAGAGTTTATTTCCGCTGTGTATGATATATGATATACTCTAATGATTGATATGTATATATACAGTTTCTTTTTATGTAAAGAGATTTGATATATTATACTTTGCTCGTTCGGCTGTGAGATTCTGATGTTCTTCTTATTCTTCTATTCTATTATTTCTTTCTATCTACTTCTCATCCTCTAATTTTTTTCTATTGAAGATTCGTAATCTCGTGCAATTTGCGTTGGACATGAGTTGTAATTCGTCAACTCAAAGGGTACGGATTTACAGGCCTTTACAGGTGGTATCAGAGCGAGGTTGAGTAGTAACCTTGGCTCTGCGGTGTAAATCGATAGAGATGGGGTTAGTAATACCCTAGATTGAGTTTGAATATATATATATATATATATATATATATATATATGAGAGTGCGTATTTGTAATTTTAATATAAAATTGTTATTAATTATTTTGTAAAGCGGGTAAATGAAATAATTTTGCCCAAATTATATTTTTTTTTATAAAAAGGAAATAATCTTCTATAATATAGTAATATTGAGTATTTGGGTGTTTTATTTGATTTGGTTGAAATTTGAATTGAATTATGAAATAGAATCGAACCAATTAGTTAATTGAATCTGGAATAGAGATCTATCATATTAAATAATTGAATTTAACTATGCAAATTAAATTAAATTTGAATGATTACATCAATTGTGTATTGTGATTGATTGGACGCTAGTTGGTTGAATAGACTTTATTAACAGTTAGTCAGAAACTGAATGAATTGGAAGCAAGGGAATCAACCCCAGTATAATGGATTGGGAATAACATCAGTTATGAAATGAAACCGAATGAATTAATTCTATATTATTATTTGCATTAAAATTGAGCTAAGCATAGATATTAGAAGGCCATGGGAGTTGATTTGGTTACAAAGATTGAAATACAGGTTGGAAGTTGAGGAGCTGTTAATTAATTTTCTCTTGAAATTGGAATTGAATTGCCCGAAAAATAGGTAAACCTTAATATATTATTGGTTGGTGCTTGATTTTATACCCCAGAGTTGGGTAGCTATTTGGTTTTCTTTTGGAGAAGTTGAGGCTCGGAGTGGTAGTTGTAGTTGTACCGATCGAACCACGCAGGGGAGATGCTGGCGAAATTTTCGAAAATTTTAAAGAGTTTAAATTTGTTTTGATAATAACTCAAATTATAATTATTTTAAAATAATTGGTTCGAGTCATTCTTCTTACCTTGTAATTTCGGGGACGAAATTCTTTTAAGGGGGGAAGAATGTAACGTCCCAGATTTTTGAACGTTAATTACGAATATTTAAATATGTTTAAATATTAATTTGGCGATATTAAGGGACTATGTATCGAATTTATTATCAGAAAATGGACTTCGAATATATATATATATATATTTATAAATTAATTAAAACGAGCTTGAAAGGACGCCGTAGTTCGTAATATTGAATTTTGAACGTTAATTGAATATACAGGGTCCGATATAAGTCAGATTTCTGTGAAACAAGAACCGCTTGAATCCATGTTATTATATTTTTTTAGTGAAAGAGAAAAATTGAGATTTCATGTTATAGATTGTAAGATATGTCTAATTCAAAATTTTAAAATAGTCGCTATGGAATCGTTAATAAATTATAACAATTAAATTAATAAATATAAAGAAATTTCTATATATCTGGATACTGTTTTAACCCGAATTTCTGAATATTGAGTTTTAGAAATCTATATTGGCCGAGTTTGAAGCTGTATAAGATCCCATTTGAATATATATACGATGATATAAATTTATTATCATTAAATTGAATTGTTTTGGAATTAAATATTAATTTATCGATATTATATGAGTTTAAAATATAATAGTTTATCCAAACGATGTCCGTTTTCGATGAAACAAGTTTTATCGAAATACGTATAATTAATTATTGCTATGTTTCCAGTTTGGAGCCAAACGAAGTTGTTTTTCGGTAGACGAAAATTTTAAGGTGACCGATATATTAAAATAGTGCGGTTGTGCAAACGGAGTCCGTTTTCAATGAAATCAAATTCATTGGGACCGGAACAACCAAACGTAGCAGTGTTTGTATTTGCGCTGTGTTTGGAGTTCGTAAATATCGTTATAAATATAGAGCATCGAACGACCGTTAACGGAGAAATCAAATAACCATTACCATATGAGACAAAAAAAACGTTAAATAATCACTAAAAATCACGCAATCCTACTGGTGAGGCTCGCATCAACCTAAAATGAGAAAACCATTCCCTATTTTCTGAATTTGCGCAAATTTTTCTGTGAACGTGCCTTAAAATAAAATATATATCCTTTATATATATATATATATATATATATATATATATATATCCTACACTACTCCCTTTCTCATTCATTTTAAACACAGCTTCTTCCTTCTAGCTTCAAACAAAGCTCTTATCTCCATCCTTCATAAACCAGTATATAACTTATTTCAAAACAACATCGGCCTTTCTTCCCAGCTAACGCGAGCAGCAAAACATTGAAGAGGGGAACCCATCAGCTTTTGAGTGCACACGAACTAACACTGCTGGCGGCGGGCTCGCAGGCAGTGAAGAGGTGATCGGGTGGCAGCAACGGATCGACAGACAGTGGTCCTGGGAGGCGGCACAATGGAGAACTCGTCGTACGGTCGTCAAGGCGGAGGTCCGATGGGTTTAGACCCCCCTGAGGCGGTGCGGTCACAACTGAACGAGAGGGAGGTTTTATTCTTCGTTTACGATGAAGTGTGGCACTGTTCTGGCGTGGGGTGAAGGATGTAACGGTGGAGTGGTGGATGCTCAAGGGCATGGAGGCAAGGGCGGTACTGCAGAATCCGGTGAGGACGGTGATGGCCTTCGGTCAGTGACTGGGAAGTTGACAGGCGGTGGAAGGGTGTTTTCCTAATCGTAGTTTTGCGGTGGATGGGTTTCTGAAAAGGTGTTTAACTTGGCTGAAGTGATGAAGAAAACAATAGAAGCCACGTGAATATTGAGGTATTTTGGGACCATGTAGAACGATGATTTGGCTGTGCGTGTTTTAGAGGGAGCACGGCAGTTTGAACAAGTTTGGGGAAGAAGTCCCAAAGCAGTGACGTGTTATGTATTAAAACGTGGAATGTGTGAAGAAGAGGGTTGGGAGGAGACGGACCCGAATTTGTTTATGGGCTTTAGGGTCTGCTCGTGGGCTATAAATATATAAAAATAACGACAAGAAGAAAAATATGAGAAGAATAAGGGAGATTGAGAAATCATCGGGTTCAAGCAAACGATATGGAAGAAGCCGTGTAATGGAACAACAACCGCGTATTTTAAGGTTGACTCAATAGGGGTTTTAAGGTATATCATTCATTCGATAATCAAAGTAAGTTAATTAATTAATAATTATTTATATATATTTAGAGTCGTAAATTATATAACTTGTAATGACAATAATTAATGCATACGATCGTAGAATCACATGAAACCGGAAGCGATGCGATCGTGACGACGGGTACTATGCTGCTGAACTGATTCAGAGTGATTCGTATACAGCTGGGTTTTTATATGATTTCAAATGCTCGTTTGAAATCATATAAAACAATCTGAACCGTCGAATCAAAATCAATGTGAGTTAACTCTCACACTTTTCTGAAATTCTATGCAGTGTTAAATTCATATAAAAATATAATTCACCGTTGATGATAATAATTGGATGATTGCATGCCTTGGTTGATTGGTTGTTTAATAATTGTCGACAAATCGTATTTGTCATATTGGATTATTTGGATATAAATATTGTTCATATATTATTAGCAAATATGTTATCTGTGATACAGGGACGAACAGGTTGGAGGGATCCGACCGGATTCCTCAAATACACTGTATGTTGTTATATTATTTAAATGTGGAACTGTTTACCCCAAGTGATGATATTGACTGAATATTAAATGTTGAATTGAAATTCACCATTGATGTGATATTTAAATCAATAAACGGTATTAATTGAGATATTGGCAGCAACTGGTCTAACCCTATTTTTTAGACGTTAATTTGCCGTTAGGCAAATCGACTTGTTTGAAGTTACCGTCTCTAAGTAAAAAAGGTTAAGCGATATTTTTAGATTAATTATAATGATTAATTGTAATCAGTTAAACAAATAATGATGTTAAGTTGACTAAGTCAACTAGTTAATTAGAAATGGTAATTAGATTAACCGACTTTGATAATTCTAATGGAAATGGTTTACCGAATATTTGTTTTAATTTAATGATAAAGTCCTTCTATTTAACGAGCTTTAAAATGATTATTAAATTAATAATCATTAATATAGTTAGCTGTTGTTTAAGGAAGTGATTAACTAATATGTTTTAATCACTAATGAAGTCAACTATTTTTATTTTAATAAATAATTCAGTTAATTATTATTTTAATTAATAATAATTTAAATAATTTACTTTCCAAATGGAATGGATTAGAAGTTATAACGAAGTTTAACTCAGATGATCGTTTAAAATAAGTTTTTACTTAAGAAATAGAATTAAGTACGACTATAAGTTAAAAGGAGCACAACACCAAATAAGCCTTTTTGTCACATTTTTTCTTGCACAATTTGTCACGGTTATAATGGTGATAAAGTTATAACAGAAATAACCGTGATAATTGTAAATAACATTTAAAACCGTTATGACTTTCCGTTATTTTGTAAATAGTTAGAAACGCCAGGGAGAGCTTTGTAATCACTGTTTTTCCTTTTACTCACTGCTCTTTTCTCCACTTCTATCGTGCTCCACTGTATTTACGGTTCCTCCTCCTCGCAATTTCTGGTTTGACACATTCCTTTTATTCGTAGTTCAAATCTGTGGTTGACGTCAACAATTAGGCTTCGCACTCAGATTTGAGGTTCACGTCGACAACCATGGTTGGAGGCGGCATCACTGTTCGTGTCTGGATCTAGGGTTTATAACTGTTCAAAATCAAGGTAGATTCAAATTCTGTATTTAACTGATTTCAATTTTTATTAATTTCGGCTTATTTTGAATTTTGATCTAGGGGTTTTTAATTTGGGGTTTTCTTATTTTTCGAATTTCAATCTGTATTTATGCCTTGAATTTTATTTTGCATCTAAAAGAAAATTGGTTTTTGAGATGGAAGTTTATGTCACCTTAGAAGAAATATTAGGAGAGACGGGACGAGATATTAGGAGGGGAGAATGATTTTCTGCAATTTGAAGCATGAAAAAAAATTGTCTACTGAATGAAATTTTGTATTTGTGATGGGGGAATTTTTTGCAACATCCGGATAACACTCAATAATCAATGATAAATGCAAATATATCATTGTTGCATCACATAACAGGTTGATAATTGTTTGCCTCGATGCCCAAATCCTTGAATAAGAAATTACTGACTCACTGGGTTTCATGGAATATTTTGTTTTATATATAGATCACACTAATTATTCGCTTAAAATAAACCATCTTATATACCAGTATTTTAAATGTTTGTGTTGATTAATACTTCTTCCTTCCCATTTCCTGCTTTGATGTTTGGATGCGTTCAAGCTTATAGGTACTATATTCCTAGATTTTTTTCCCATTGATTTAATTAGTATAATAGTAGGTTGAGCTTCACTGGTGATAAATATGTTATATAAGAACATCAATTTGAACATATAACAGCCATTTGAGCATCAATTGAACAAAACGGATTGCATTAGAACTCCAATGTGGTTGAGAGTTTGAAAATGACATTATACAAATGAAACCATAAAAGCAAGCCTGCTTTCTCATATCAAATTTGTACAATCAAACTTAAAACTATGGGAAAATTAAAATTTATGGTTTCATTTGTAGTTTTTATGGTTTCATTTACCGGAATGCAGTATGTTAAGTTTGTCAATGCCCTATGTTGAGCTTTCCAACTAATTTATAAAGCCTCAACTTGATTTCATTCTGAAAATCAGCTCGCTCGCCATTTGTAAAAGCTATGCATAGACGTGTTGAAATGGAAAATTTGTTGCCCTTTTCACTCAATTCATGCTCCTTTTTTAGAATTTCACTTGTGTTTTTTTGATCGATCATAGTTTCTTTTGTAGCATGCATAGGACCACCATTCTTTGGTTGATGTTTATCTGCTCCATCTCCCCTAATTTATACTCTCTTTTTTACTTTGTTGTTGTTTCATTTGTGCTCAAGTACTTCTATTTTTGTTTCTGTTTTATATGCATCTATATTTGTGTCCAACTCAGGTATAAACTTGTCGGCTGCTCAAAGGTTTTTTAGCAGTTTCTTTGTGTTTACTTCGAGAATGTTTTAGGTTATCTTATGTTGCTTTTATTCATTTAAAACATGTACCTTCTGTTGATTAGAGGCTTCTGTTCGTGGCTAAGATTGTAAACTGGATGTTTTACTATCAACTAAGAGACTCTGGGCTTTTCAACTGGTTTTTTTTAATCATAACACCATTGATATTTTTTAAATGATTTTGGATAAGCAGATTTTGCTTCCTTCTCTTTTACTTTTTATCTGCTTTATTTTGGTGCCTAAATCGGAATCCAATTTATTTATTTTGACAGTGGCACCATATGTATACTGTTTTAAGGCTTATTTGGTTACATACTGTATATTGTTACAATGATAATGTTACATGAACATTGATCTTCAACTGCGCTGATTCTAATTATTTTCCTGCTAAAAGAACTCTTTGAAGACATTCAAATAAATCTTGTGCTTTTATAAATTTTGTTCACGCAATCTATATATATATATAGCATAGGAATACTATATATAGCATAAGAATAATGCAAGTTCAACTTCTGATGATGATGACCTCAACTAGTAAAGATGTGATCGGAATTGCTCTAGGGACTAAAGTAATTTGAACCCTTAAACAGTATTAATTTGTTCTCAATGTTTCTTTTGTATATTATGATGGTCCATTATCAAAATTTATGTATAACCACTGGTTACTAATATGACTGCATATGAAATGCATAGGTAGAGGAAGCAAAATATGTGCTTGAACCTGAAATTATCCAAAGGATGGAGCTTTTAGTTTAGGCACACTAAATTGGAGAATGCAAGCAGTGACTCCCATTTTCATTCGTAGATTATTTTCTCCATAAGTTCAACAATGTTAGTTAACCAACTAAGTCTTTGCTTTCTTGTTCAACCCCGTTCATCTTAAGCACAGTTAGAGGTATACAAGATTACAAACATTTTAATGCATCTAATTTTATGTAAAGTTGCAGCTTTATATGATTCAAACCTTTTGAAATTACCTCAGCAGCAGCAGTATCAGCATTAGGAGAAATTCAAACTATTGATATTGAGAAGGCTGTAAATTGTTGTAACCTTGTTGGTAAGGTGATCAAATTTTATCTTATTTTTACTTGCATCAATAAATAAATCATATATATATATATATATATATATTATTGTTTATTTTTTCTTCTTTTTTGTCTAGTAATGGTTATTAACTTGGCTATGGTTTTTCATATATCTGTATGCAGGAAAGAGTGCTGAGATGTTATAAAAATATAAAAGAAATGATAAAAATGAGGAGTGAGGTTGCAAATGCTACTAGCAAATCACGGGCCAGTTATGATGTGCCTCAAAGTCGTAATGGGGTGTTCGATGTTTCGGACTTAAGCTACAAAAGTGATGATGTAAATCTGAATCGACACGACCATTCTCCACATGACAAGAGAAGAAAATTAAGCAACTAGTGTATGTCATCTATATAGCTTTGCAATTTTCTTCCTTAAGTTAACTTGCCTTTTGTTTTGTTAGTGATAACTTTAGCCTGCTCATTTTGGCCTGCTCGTTTTGGCAGTGAATATGCAGGATCTAGTAGTTGATGCTAATAAGAAGAATGGGACTATTGAAAAAAGAGAGTTAAAGGTGTTGAATTTTGCCTTTTTAATTTTGAAAAAAAAAAAACGCTAAAAAGGTCCAAACAATGGCAGTAAAAGAGGCTTGGTTTTGAATGAAAATGGACGACCATATAGGGTAAAATTTTGAGTAAATTATATCTGCATTTGTTTTGTCTTTTACCATCCAAAGTCGATGATGATATTAAATGATATTAGAGAAAATATACTCTATCTTATGAAATGTATGTACCTAAAATATCCAATGTGCAAATATTACACATTTTATAGGATATGACTTGTACCAGTGCGTTTTAGTGAGCACTTTTATTTTATTTTATGTAACTTTTCAAATAACATGAATACACATTAAACAGTTTAAATAATTTCATATTCTTTATTATTTTGAGCTATACTGCTACGTTTAATAATACAAAGCAGTAGAATCACATATAGGAACTTGCATATGTTAATGGTCAAAGGTACCGTTTTCTGAAATTTGCAGCAGTTTTGTGGTTCTTATGTAAGAATTAAGTCAATTAACTAAATGTATTACTTAGTTTATATTTTATTTATTCCTAATTTCAGATATGGTTAACGTTTTGTGTCTTCTGCAAGTTTTTATTGCATTGAGATAATTACAATGACAACTCTAGGGAAAATTAGGACAAGCCCATCATGAATCTAAAGAATAACACAATCGTTGTGATCTCGAGCAGCGTTAATGTAGTGAAACCAATCCTTCAAGTAAACTGTGTGAAGTTAGTCAACACTTCGCAAAGCTCTACCGAGAGATATAGAATGGTTTTATCGGATGGAGATCATATGCAGCAGGCCATGCTCGCGACTAAGTTGAATGTGATTGTAAAATAAGGGAAGTTGATGAAAGGGTTGATTGTTCAGTTGAATGAATTCATTTGTAACATCATTTAAGGACACAAGATCATAATCGTTATCAGCCTGTACATTTTATTTGATAAACTGGACCCAATTGGTGATCCAAAATCTTTGATAACAGCTTGGTTCCTCCTCGAAACAATACTTCCATGCCTATTTCACCATCCATAGCAGATCAGTAGCTGCAGCGGCAAAACATTCATTCTGCAAATCAATAGAACTTTATTTATTCCCAATTGGTCAGAACCAAATATTTTCAACGATGTCAAATGTATCAAATACAGCGTATCGCCACCTGGAAACCCATATGGCCGCCCAAATCAGCAAATATATCAGCTGCTGCCTCCTGCATACATAAACAGAGGACCTATTTCCAACAACGAAGCCACTGCACGCATAAATGGATCAGGTATCTCTTCCAAGATTGTTGTTAACCTTATTAGTTTTGCTAAAAATAATAACTTCATAAATCTGAAATATCTTGTGTTGTGTTTAAATTTTGCAACATGCTGGCCATGTTGGTGGCAGCACAAGCCATTATTCCAACTATGTATTGCCTTTAATAAACTACACATATTAGAAGGGTAGTCCACTAAATTCTTGGTAGACATCTGCATACTGCTTGTCATCATATGCTTTCAATGCAAGCAGGAGGTCAAAGTACCTTTTTGACGAGTCCTAATCGGATTATAATTAAAACTTTGATTTATGTAAACAACTATGTCATAACAAATAAGTATATTGAACATGCAACAAGCAAGACAAACATATATTGGTTTTTATGAAAGTCTCGCATACAGTGGGTGGCCTGTTATGGAACCCCCTTTTATTTAAAGAAACATGTATCAGGATAAAAATATTTTATGTTAATGGCTGGTTGAATTACTGTAGATCCTACAATGGCAAAAACATGCTTACATGTAGTTCACTATTTATGCTGATGAAGGTGTGACTAATTCTGCAAAGTTGATTAGCTGTGAAATTTCCAATTTGGTGTTTACCTTACCGGCTCAACAACATAAAACAGGAGCTGAAAATTTTATTGAAAGGCAGACATTACAACAGATTTTTAAATTTTTCCTTGAAAGGTTGGAGTATAATGTTTACATTCTTAATATTGTTTCCTTAGGCAATCACAATTCGGGACACATTAGCGAAATCATTATATGAATGCTTGTTTGACTGGCTTATAGAGCAACTTAGTAGTTTTCTTATAGAAGTGGGATGCTGCTCAACAAGATCCATTGATATCTTGGATTGCATTGGGTTTGAATCTTTCCAAGTACTAATTATGTATCATTTTAATGCATTACTTATGTTCTTAGTTTTTGTGTTTGTTCCAACATATGCTCTTCTTTCCAAGTACAATGGGCGGATACGTTCATTTTTCAGCAAATATAGCCAGTAATAATTGTTTTTTTTTTACATTTCCCAGTCATCATATTTAGTTGGAATTGATGTTTGTAGCCTAGAGTTTTCTATTGAAAACCTGCTTTCATTTGGTCTGTTGTGTTTAGGAAGAAAACTATGCTTGGTGTTTGTAAATTTACTTTGTTTATTTTGACAATAGCTTGCATTTATTAGCTTAGTAAACTTTGTTGTTTGCTGAAATATAAGTACTGTACCGTGAAATTTTTTGTTTTAAAAATTATTATGTTTTGTAATCTTCTCTTAATTTTTTGGTGAGTTGGATATATTTGTGTGGATAAACTTTAGTGTAATGACATATACAGTATATTGGATTTTTGTGACATACGTTTTCTTTTAAATTGAATGCATTCTTGTTAAATGCTTATACGATTACAGACAAATTGTTGTGCCTTGGTTATTCTCATGAAATAACTGCTGCAAGTAGTAATTAAGGGCAGTTTTAATTGCCTCCGTCATTTATGTTAGAGGCGGTTTCAGTGCATGTACTTAGTAGCTGAATTACTCCACATTTGCATGGACCACATTTAATAAGGGCTGGCTAAAAAACATGCACTTTTAAGTCATTAGCTAATGTGCCTCTCATAGTTGTATGACCGATTTAATAAATGTTTCAGTCCCCATTAAAAACAGCAGATGCCTTAATAAAGTGACTCAATTTATTCTAACTTTTTACTCTATTTTTGATAGGGAATGGAGGATGGAGGCGCCTGGGTTGGCCAAGGGTGGATATGGTGGTAGGGGAGACTGGACGATATTGTGAAGGAGACGGGACAGAGATGAAGGGCGGAGCAAAGAGAACAATTTAACTAAATTAACTAAATATTATAAATAAGAATTGATTAATTAAAATATATATAGAATTGACTAATTACTATAGAAATATAATAACAACAACAACAATAATAATAGTAATAATTAGCTAAGTTAACTAAATAATAATAGCTATATACTTTCTAGTTCATTTACAACAAAGCATTCTCATTGCTTGCATATAGCCATGATCATGTCATCCCTCTATAAATTGTCTTCAACGGAAACAAATCATTTCAATAATTTTACATAGTTGAAGTCTGCTTTTACAAAATGAAGATAGCAGTTCAGCCTAACTTTGCATTTAAAAATTTTAACACTTAAAATTGTACTTGGTATTCACTTTTTGATGCACAGTCACAGTTAAATTTTTTTATAATAACAAGGTTTATTATTTATGCCATAGTAAATACATAAGTCTTCATTTCCTGTCAAAACCATTTTTTACAATCTAACTAAAATCCAAGTTTTTTTGTGGTAAAATTATACTCTATGTTCCGATTCGTGGTTGCACCTTTTAATCACAAAAGATTGCCTGTATTGTTTTAGCTGGTTCACATCCTTTCACTTTTTTTGCATCATCAAAATTTTTTTGTGTCAAAAGCGTTTTCTAGTGTAGTGATACATGCTTGCATTTGTTAGCATTAAAACTAGCATGTAGGCTAGCATGTATATTTATCTGACATCATTGCCGAAATCTTTAGCATATTAAGCAAGGCCATGAGATTTGTATCTTCCTATATTTTGTGATGGATGCAATTCTATTCTATCGAATCTGTAAATTCATAGGTTATATAGTGCTGAAAATCTTGGTGACATGTCTCGAAAGACACATGAATAGGCTATTGCAGCTTTCTTGCCATTTAAATATCTAAACATGTTGTTGAGATGTAAATTTAACAAGTAACATGTGGATAATACTCTTTTTTGTCCAAATATTGCATTGAACTTCATTCTTTAACTTGGAAAGATTGATTACTAGCCCTTTACAGGTCTATCGATTGCAAACATTCTGACTTTGGAACAAATGCTTCTACAGGGTATGTCTGTTACCTAATATTTTCTTCCATCTTACTCTGGTTCATTTTTGTGTCACCTTTAAAATTTTGTACCCTAGCCCTCCATAAAAAATAATTAGGTTTAGGATTCAACAGACTGACATACACATCTCTGTATTTATCAACGATGATGGAAGAATATAGATAATTTTGTTTTTTAGACTGATATTTTTCAATTTCATGAAGTTATAACACTGATCTTTCATGACGTGACATGCTAAACACTTTATTCCCTATTCAAGTAAAACATGTTGGTCTACATGCTAATCATAAGCTCGTTACTTAGCCTGGTAGGATCTGATTCTATTGTTGATTTTCATATATTCATTTTCTTTAAGATATGGATTCTTAGGAATCTCCATCATTTAGAGACGAAATTCATGGAAGATGTGCATGTGGATAGCTTATCATCTCATTAATAAGGCAAGTTTACCATTTTTAACTACTTTTGACTGTACTATCTTATCAATACAATCTCACTACAATTGTATGGACTATCTAAAGTATGTCAGTGTGTGTGTTTACATACATACAC
This sequence comes from Allium sativum, assembly GCA_030737875.1. NCBI lineage: Eukaryota > Viridiplantae > Streptophyta > Magnoliopsida > Asparagales > Amaryllidaceae > Allium > Allium sativum. Next base: position 167,112,075 of record CM060909.1, read on the forward strand.
ATATAAATAAATACCCACATGTGTTTGTATAAAGATATGCATATATTTTACATTGGACAAAACAAATCAAGTCTGGGATCAATTTATTCTAATATTTCAAAAATTAGATCTAAGCTGAAGCTCTTTACGGGACATGCATAATTCCATCATTGATATTATGGTTCACTGGGTACAGTTATAGTATCATGGTTCATCACTTTTCATTCATGGCACATTTAGAGATATTAGGAATACCTTTTTTTACAACAAATTTGGTGGATGGTCATCTTCTTTATTAAGGACTTAAGTCTAAACTATGGCAGGTATACGATCAGTGCAACTTTTTGTTGTTGAAGAATGGTTACTTCCAGTTTGAAATAGTTTTGAAGAAGTGGCATACATCATACATGGTTCCTTTATGTTAGTCAGATTTGAATCCTCGACCTTTTTATACTGACAATTGCAGGAAAAAACCAATGAATTCATCTTTTACATGCATCATTCGTCTATTAAGTATACTTTGTTAGAAGAAAACAGCTAATGCTTAATATAGGACATGCACATCATCGTGTTCTTTTCAGAAAATAACAATTTAAATTTCTTTTGTTAATATATGGTTTCATACTTCTGATTCAAGTCCCCACAAGATCTTCTATCTTCTCTTAGAACATATTTTTCTTACCTGATCCTTTCAACTATCAAATACTAGTTTTTATAGTACTTTTTGGCTGCTAGGACTTCATTCCTTTCTGAATTTGAAAAGAAATACAAATTATCATATATTATTTCTAACTGGCCAAGTCTTATAACACTGATCTTGATAGCACATAGTTTTCTGAATTTGTTAGTTGGCTGTAGGTGGAGTGTGCGTGTGCTCTGTATAATATATTGATAACACATTGAAATTCCTGCCAGTCTAAAAAATTCTCATGTCAGTACTCATTATGTTCCCATTCTTTGAAATTAATATAATGGGCATTATGTAATTATGCCAATGTAATTATCGTTCTGTTGATCGTCTAACCTACTATCCGTTGGCTTGTATAATGCCAATAAAATTTGAATCAATCATTTTCAGCCATTCTTATCACACCGATCTTCATGTCGTAATATTGGAAGTCAGTTTTTATTTTATGGTTAAGGGGACAATATCCTTTTGCTCTTTTTTTATAATTTTTAATTGTGGAATTTACAGGACAAAAATAGGGCCAGTGATAAGAATCAAAGGTAATAGAAACAAAGTGTTTCATCACCCATTATAGTTTATGGCCACTGCTAACAAAACGTCTGTACACTCCTCTAATACTCGAATATGTATGTGTGTTTTTGTATGTATATGAATAAATTTTAGAAGCATTAACGTTTATATACTCTTTTTTTTGGAATATATTTTCAAATAAACCAAAGATTAGAAAATCAAATATTGAATGATTTAATCTATCCTTGATTGCAATACACTGTCCAAAGAATTAGGGGTTGTTTGGTAGTATATCGTTGACTAGCATCTAGGATTTAATCTATCCTTGATCCGGTTATTTGGTTTCAAAATACCGAAGCACAACCGATCTTGATACAGTATGATAACCTGTAATTTGCTGTTCTCTGCCTCTTGACAGAAAAAATCCATATGATGTGTTACTTTGCCTCTTTACTATTTAGTGAAGCTTATTCTGAACCACATGAATTCGTCTATCTTCTTCGTTCTTTTTAAAGTAAATGGCCAAATATTATATCTTTTTATCTGATAATATATTAATGCTACTTTCACTAGGACAAAGTTCTAGAGAGATGAAAATTACTTCAGACTAACTCTTGGTATACCCATTGACTTTGCAGATGATGGTGTACGCATGCAGGAGACATGAATCACCTTGAAGAGTACGTGTATGAGAAGAAGAAGAGTATATGCAGGAGACATGTATCACCTTTAAGAAGTTTCTAACTGGTCTTAATTTTAACGGCCGGGTATGCATTTTAAAGTACTGTGAAAATTGGATTGAAGTTAATTTAGTAGATCATATGTATGTTAAGACTGAATTTAGAAGAAATTTGTTGAATCCTGTTTTAAATCTTATTATGTATGTTAATGACGGTGTATAAATCTCGATATTTTAAATTTGTTATGTTTGCTATTTTAATTTTGGTACGTTCGACATGCTATTTGTTGTTCTAATGCTATTACCATGTATGTTGCCAACGCTAGTCCTGAATATATATTTATGTATATTTGATATGAATATAGGTGTTTTATGTATACGGCGTACTATGTGTAGTTTGTCACGGTTATAACCGTGACATATGTGACAGTAGCCAATGGAATCTTAGATAAAGTAACGCTTATAACCGTTATAATTTTGGAATTCGTCACATTTTAAGCCGTTAGAAATATAAATATTACCACGCTTATTACCATTAGTAGAATAAATATTATCACACTTATAACCGTTATAATAGAAAATATAATCACGCTTATAACCGTGATAACATGCGTGATAAAACTCACCAACGCCTGTTGGCTCAACGGAGTATTTTGTTTCCTCACGGTTATAAGCGTGACAAATGGTCTTTTCTGGTGTTGTGGAGTTTGAAATGTAAGTGAGTGATGTATAATTTAACTCGAGTTGAAGTATAAATTTATTTATACCATTGGATTAAGGATATAGAGGTTTTTTTTCCAAAGTATACGACATCGAATAGATTTTGTGAATAAAAATGTTTTGAAGTAAAGGAATAGAGTGGAGTTTGGTGAGTGCGTTTATATAAAGATATGGGTATGGTTTCCAGCATAGCGAGAATAATAAGATTTGAAATAAGAATATAGAAATCGTTTTAAGTAACGATGAAATGATTTGTGTAAATGGTTATAGGGGAAATGCTATGAGCTGCCAATTTACTTGACCGTACTGTTTTGACATTGATAGTTAAAACACCAAACTATCAATGAAATATATTGGACCATCTTGACGTGTTGTTTCGAAGAGACGGGATGGGAACTAGACCCAAAACCACTTCAAATCAACGTTACGGACGAAACTAACTTGTAGGGAATAAAGACGGAGCAATTGAAGACCGTAGATCTTCATAAAGCGGAAGAACTACTTGTAATCTCTGGTTAGCTCCCAGAGATACACTGTGGTTTTGTCGTGGTTGGAATGTACGGATTGCAAGGACTTATCACTACTGATCCTTGGGTGATTCCTATATAGAATACGGTAGGAGGGTGCATTTGGTTCATCCTGTTCCTGGATGACTTGTATGGACGAGTGTTTGACAGAGTATTTCCTGAAAGTCACGTATGTTGATTTTTACAAATATACCAAGTTCGGTGGCAGAGAAGACACCTTCTCTTGCTTAACACCCAGAGTGTATTTATGGACGTCAATTAGTGATTTGACGGATCTGACGATGTGGCATTCAAAGATATGAGATGTTCTATGAAGATAAAACGTGACCTCAAGCCTCACAACCGGGAAATGACAAAAATTGGGCAGGCAGGATAACTAGGTGGGTCATACCCAAGCAGGGAGTATTATCACCAATCTAGAGAAATTCCTTATTTGTTCTTCATTTGATTCTGTATCTCTGCGGATGTGCAGTGGGCCCTTAAAAACTGTTGGGTGGTAATGTATTTGCTACACTCAAGCCAAATGAGCGGGCGGCCATGTGTGGCCGGGTTTCAAGACATTCTTGTTGAACCCGGGTGTATCCCCTCTAGAGTACACTGATCGGAAGGTGGTCTCATACCTTGTCATAGTCGGAATCCATTGTCCAATAAGCGCCTTGTGGTTTTCGATTTTATAATAAATATGTAGAGCGTGAGATGCAAGCGTTCTACTAGATGGTTATTTAATTGTGGTTTGATAGACACTATTATAATATCACTGGATTTTGATATATCAAAACTGTTTTGGGTTATATAAGGTAAAAACCGTCCGTGTTTATGTGTGGGCTGGTCTTACTATTATCCTTTTCTTTCAAAAAGGATTTCTAAAGTTAATCAAGTTGTTGTTATGAATTTACCACTGAAAGTAATTCCAGACTGATCCGGGTGAATTTTGTTTTAAATCAAATGTGCTCGGGTCAGACCGAGTATATTTACAGGTTCGGTTTCGCTTGGAGTCCAAGAGTTGGAAGCGGGAGGCTTCATCGTTAGTTATCTAGTGTTTATTTTCGCTGTGTCTGATATATGATGTACTCTGAAGATTGGTATGTATATATATACAGTTTCTTTTTATGTAAAGAGATTTGATATATTATACTACTCGTTCCGCTGTGAGATTCTGATATTCTTCTTATTCTTCTATTCTTTTATTTCTTTCTATCTACTTCTCATCCTCTAATTTCTTTCTATTGAAGATTCGTAATCTCGTGCAATTTGGGTTGGACATGAGTTGTAATTCGTCAGTTCAAAGTGTACGGATTTACGGGCCTTTACAGGTGGTATCAGAGCGAGGTTGAGTAGTAACCTTCACTACAACAAAATGACCCTATTACAACGGTGGAACACCGTTGTAATATACATTTTACAACGGTGGGCAAACCGTCGTGTATTAAGAAGTTGTAATAGACTAATATCTTTTACAACTTTTTTGCACTGTTGCAACACCGTTGTAATATGCATATTTTACAACTTTTTTCCACCGTTGTAATAAACTTTATTACAACAGTTATGCACCGTTGTAATAAAATCTACTACAACTGTTATGCACCATTGTGATTGAAATTTGGGTTTTAAAAAAAATAAATTTTGCAAATGCAACAAAAGTTGAATAAACAGAAAACAAATTGATATAAATTCAAAGCAACGGATCCATTCATACAAAAAACATTACAACTTTATATTCGAAATACAAAACTAATGAATCATACATCATCACAGTAATATATCAATTCTTCATTACAAATAATGATTACAAATCAGTACCATCCAAAAACTCTGCTTCAACTATCAGCTTGCTTCATCTTTGCACTTCCAATAATGATTACAAATCAATACCAGTTCCTGAATTATGCACCATTTAAAAATTCATAAAGGAATATATATGTAAAATAAAAAATGAGTAGAAAGGTTATGCACCTTAAGAACAAAACCAAGAGTGTCTATGATTGTCAGGTTAGGGCAGTGTGCATATTCTGCTCTCATCACAATTGGCTTTGCTCATACAGCAGCTTTAATCTTCTTTAAGTGTGCCTCCGTTGGTGATTTTATTGTATCAGCTATTGCAGATGCCAACACCATTGGGCTTCCATATTCCTCTGAATCCTCTTCCTGCAGGATCAGACATTTTTGGTATAATTTGAAATTTTCTCATAGCATGCAAATGGTTTGAGTCACCAAAGTATAATCACAAACTATTTTCTTTTGGGAAGCGTTTAGGAGTGCATCATGGAAATAGCATGTATGGATTTTATACTCCAATCCTCAAAACCAGTCTTAACTATCAGCAATATATAATTCATGCTAGCTAGCAGAGGGAAAACCGGCTGGAACTAAACATCTTCACACTGTTTATATAGGCTTCAATTTTAAATCTGATAATATGTTCGACAAAAGGGTTAAATCATTTCCTACAATAAAGCAGTTTGCTAATACTTCTATAACAAGGGAAATAAAAAGAATATGGACACATAAAATTCCGTCTAAGCATGTTTAGAATGGTTCAGAATTTACAAATAAAAACCAAGTACCAAAAGTGAAGAGCCACATAAAGAAATAATGTCTCCTGCTAGAACATGCAATCAAGGAAAAGAATGGAGCTCCCTCTGTTTATTATTTTTTCTCTTCTTTAAACTCACGCACACATATATGCATTCACACACATACATGAATCCACACATACATTCACACACGCATGTACACACACAGTTCATATGCATGCCGTAAAACACCTCTACACCAAAACATGTAATTTTGGAATCAACAATGCCACATACAAATGAGCAGGTATTAGAAGTGTAGCCTCAATTTAAAGAGAGCATGCAACTATTTACGTATATGGGTTCAACAGCTCGCATTTTGCATGCAGTAAGGACCAAAGGATATGTATGCAAAATAAGTAAGGGTGGCTTGTTTATTTTATTTCAACCTGGCCATCTTAAGGTATATTTCTTTTAAACCATTATGATTTTTATTTTATTTTTGTATTCGTGCAACTGACTTCTAATAATATAAGTGAACACCCACAAGTTCACTTAAGACTGGAAAAGAGAAAGGACACAGTCCCATGAGCACCCAAGGCTGAATGCAACAATGAACAACCGTGAATGAACTAAATGAATATCAGTGGACAAGTGTTTTCTACCCATTTTACACAACTACTGACTTTATATATAAAAGGAAGGAACGAGCCAAATATTGTCGGCATACTGTGTTAGATACCCTATGCTATTACCATTAATAGCAGCCACTAAAATGTATGTATGGCCACTAAAATGTATGTATTACCATTAATAGCGTTGACTTAGCAACAGTCGAAACAATGTTTCATTCAAGACGGTGTTTCATGTAAAACTGGATTCCATTCAAGACAGCGAACAAAGGTTATCGCACCCAAAACAACAGCCCTTAACCAACTACATTCAACAAAACGAAGTAGCCGACTTGAAATACATATAATCGTAAGTTAGACTTACCTTTTGTCGCGCCGATGGAAAGCGGAAAACTCCCTAGCTGGTGCGAAGTCAACGCTGCAAATGAACAGAGAAGCAAAAGCGGGCGCTGGAGCACAGCGGCACACGTTCAGGCACCGGGTCAATATGGCTACAACATTGCATAGGGTTCAAGACAGTAAGTCAAGTGCTCGTCACATACACATGAGCCAAACAACAATGAAAGATACAACATGCATCAGTGATTTAAGGGTTGGTCAAGTGATAGCAAACTGTCAAAATAACTATCATATAAGCAGTTTCATTTGACGTTGAGATGCTTGAAATTAAAATGAATCGTGAGCAGATGCTCAACTTAAACCAGCGCAGAAAGACGAGCAGAAAAGAAGCTTGACTGATGTTGGTCCAAGCAAGCTTGACAGGTGAACACGGATCTGATTGGAGGTGCCGCGAAGGAGGAACTCGACTTGAGGAAGGCGCTACGGTCGGCTTCAGTCAGCGAGGAGGACTGCGGTGGTTCAACGGTGCGCAGGTCTTAATGAGCCGGGGAACAAGCAGCACGCTCGAGTTTGCTGGTGCGAGAAGAGAGGCTGGTCTACGGTCATGGCAGCGCGGATGAGGGGTCGAGGAGGCAAACGATGGTTGCCGAAGCGGTTAACGGGGTGAGTCGGATGCTTTGCGGTTGATGGTTGAGAGCGGATTCGAGATGGATTTAAGGTGGAGGCGATTTAGGGATTTTCTGTGATTTTGGGAAAAATGATTTTTTTGGGGGAAACAATTTCAGAGGAAAAGTAAAGGGAACGGACGAAGATAAATTGGGATTTAGGGTTCAGGAAAGCTTCGGTGAAATATAAGGGTTGGTCGCCAAAATTTTCAAGCTGCCGCCACTTCTCCGCTTAAACTTGAAGTAGGTCGGTGCTAATTTTTAACTTGAAGTAGGGAAAGAACGGGTGAACGCAACTGTTAAAAAAAAATACGAAGTAGGTCGGTGCTAATTTTTCGGTTTCCCGCTTAAACTTGAAGTAGTTGGAGCTAATTTTTTTGGTTTTCCGCTTGAAATTGGATTGAACTATTAAACTGTCCCTAAAAATAGCTGCAGCGCGGAGCTATTACTTATTTAATATATGTTTTTATCATTAATTTCAATTATTATTTTAGTTAATTATAAATTATTATTATTATTTACTACTGATTTTTAACTTACAATTGTTACTTAATTAACGATTGTTGTTAAATTTTGAGTAAGATTCAAATTCAACAGTACACAAAATGTACCGTTTCGGACGGGGCGCTGCCTCGCACCCCGCCGGGGGCGCTGCCCCCTGGACCCCCGCAACCTGACCGGGCAGGTCGAACCCCGTTAGCGGGGGCGTTGCCCCCGCACCCCTACCTTGGGGGGTTGCCACCCCCCTGGACCCCCCCTCCGTAAGGATCATATTTGACAAAAGATTTTGGAAAAACTTTCAACAACGATTACTTATTAAAAAATATTATATACTAAATATTAATTACTACTAATAGTCATGATTAATTATAAATTAAATATTTATTAATTGTTATTTACTTATTGATTATTAACCGCTCATTAGTTATTACTTACTAATTAATTACTAGTACTTAATAATGAAGTAGTTATAAATAATTATTTTTAATTAAATTTTTAATATTTATATATTGATTATTATTAAATAATTACTAATTGGTTGTTAATTAGTAATTATTAGTAGGAATTTTTTATTTATTGATGTATTTTTAATTAAATATTTAATATGTATTTATTGATTATTAATTAATAATTACTAATTGGTTGTCAATTACTAATTATTAGCATGAATTATTTATTTATTGAAGTATTTTTAATTAAATATTTAATATTAATATATAGGTTATTAATTAATAATTACTAATTAGTTGTAAATATTAATTATTTAAAATTATTTAATGAAAATAATTAATATTAAAATATAGTCATATATTACAACAGTCAAAAAATAAAAGTTATGATAGGCTTTTATTACAACTGTCAAAATAACACAGTTGTTAAAAATAAATTTATTACAACTTTTCTGGAAAAAAGTTGTAAAAAACATTTATTACAACGGTGCTTTAACCACCGTTGCAAAATTAAAGTTGTAATATGGTGTTTTTGTTGTAATTACAACGGTGTTTTTACCACCGTTGTAAAAAACCATTTATTACAACGGTGCTTTTACCACCGTTGTAAAAACCCATTTATTACAACGGTGAGTTTACCACCGTTGTAAAATTAAAGTTGTAATAGGGTCATTTTGTTGTAGTGCTTGGCTCTGTGGTGTAACTCGATAGAGATGGTGGGGTTAGTAAACCCTAGATTGAGTTTGAATATATATATATATATATATATATATGAGAGTGCGTATTTGTAATTTGAATATAAAATTGTTATTAATTATTTTGTAAAGCGGGTAAATGAAATAATTTTTCCCAAAATATATTTTTTTTATAAAAAGGAAATAATTTTCTATAATATAGTAATATTGAGTATTTGGTTGTTTTATTTGATTTGGTTGAAATTCGAATTGAATTATGAAATAGAATTGAACCAATTAGTTAATTGAATCTGGAAAAGAGATTTATCATATTAAATAATTGGATTTAACTACACAAATTAAATTAAATTTGAATGATTATGTCAATTGTGTATTGTGATTGATTGGATGCTAGCTGGTTGAATAGACTTTATTAACAGTTAGTCAGAAACTGAATGAATTGGAAGCAAGCGAATCAACCCCAGTATAATGGATTGGGAATAACATCGGTTATGAAATGAAACCGAATGAATTAATTCTATATTATTATTTGCATTAAAATTGAGCTAAGCACATATATTAGAAGGCCATGGGAGTTGATTTGCCCGACAAATAGGTAAACCTTAATATATTATTGGTTGGTGCTTGATTTTATACCCCAGAGTTGGGTAGCTATTTGGTTTTGGTTTTCTTTTGGAAAAGTTGAGGCCCGGAGTGGCAGTTGTAGTTGTACCGATCGAACCACGCAGGGGAGATGCTGGCGAAATTTTCGAAAATTTTAAAGAGTTTGAATCTGTTTTGATAATAATTCAAATTATAATTATTTTAAAACAATTGGTTCGAGTCATTCTTCTTACCTTGTAATTTCGGGGACGAAATTCTTTTAAGGGGGAAGAATGTAACGTCCCAGATTTGTGAACGTTAATTACAAATATTTAAATCTATTCAAATATTAATTTGGCGATATTAAGGGATTATATATCGAATTTATTATCAGAAAATAGAGTTCGAATATATATATTTATAAATTAATTAAAACGAGCTCGAAAGGACGCCGTAGTTCGTAATATTGAATTTTGGACTTTAATTGAATATACAGGGTCCGATATAAGTCGGATTTCTGTGAAACAAGAACCGCTTGAATCCATGTGATTATATTTTTCTAGTGAAAGAGAAAATTGAGATTTCATATTATAGATTGTAAGATATGTCCAATTCAAGTTTTTAAATAGTCGCTATGGAATCGTTAATAAATTATAACGATTAAATTAATAAATATAAAGAAATTTCTATATATCTGGATACCGTTTTAACCCAAATTTCTGAATATTGAATTTTAGAAATCTATATTGGCCAAGTTTGAAGCTGTATAAGATCCCATTTGAATATATATACGATGATATTAATTTATTATCATTAAATTGAATTGTTTTGGAATTAAATATTAATTTATCAATATTATATGAGTTTAAAATATAATAGTTTATCCAAATGATGCCCGTTTCCGATGAAACAAGTTTGATCGAAATACGTATAATTAATTATTGCTATGTTTCCAGTTTGGAGCCAAACGGAGTTGTTTTGTCGGTAGATGAAAATTTTAAGGTGACCGATATATTAAAATAGCGCGGTTGTGCAAACGGAGTCCGTTTTCAATGAAATCAATTTCAATGGGACCGGAACAACCAGACGTAGCAGTGTTTGTATTTGCGCTGTGTTCGGAGTTCGTAAATATCGCTACAAATATAGAGCATCGAATGACCGTTAACGGAGAAATCAAATACCCATTACCATATGAGACAAAACAAAACGTTACATAATACACTAAAAATCACGCAATCCAACTGGTGAGGCTCGCATCAACCTAAAATGAGAAAATCATCCCATATTTCCTGAATTTGCGCAAAATTTTCTGTGAACATGCCTTAAAATAAAATATAAATCCTTTCTATATATACCCTACACTACCCCCTTTCTCATTCATTTTAAATGCAGCTTCTTACTTCTGGCTTCAAACAAAACTCTTATCTCCATCCTTCATAAACCAGTATAGAACTTAATTCACCTTTCTTCCCAGCTAACGCGAGCAGCAAAACATTGAAGAGGGGAACCCATCAACATTTTGAGTGCACACGAACTAACACTGCTGGTGGCGGGCTCGCAGGCAGTGGAGAGGTGATCGGGTGGCGGCAACGGATCGACAGACAGTGGTCCTGGGAGGCAACATAATGGAGAACTCGGCGTACGGTCGTCAAGGCGGAGGTCCGGTGGGTTCGGACCACCCTGAGGCGACGCGGTCGCAGCTGAATGAGAGGGAGGTTTTATTCTTCGTTTATGGTGAAGTGTGGCACTGTTCTGGCGTGGGGTGAAGGTTGTAACGGTGGAGTGGTGGCTGCTCAGGGGTGTGGAGGCAAGAGCGGTACTGCAGAATCCGGTGAGGACGGTGATGGCCTCATGTCAGTGATTGGGAAATTGACAGATGGTGGAAGAGTGTTTTCCTGATCGTATTTTGGGGGTGGATGGGTTTCTGAAGGTTTTTAACTTGGCTGAAGTGATGAAGAAAACAATAGAAGCCACGTGAATATTGGGGTATTTTGGGACCATGCAGAACGATGATTTGGCTGTGCGTGTTCTAGAGGGAGCACGATAGTTTGAAGAAGTTTGGGGAAGAAGTCCCAGAGCAGTGACGTGTTATGTATTAAAACGTGGAATGTGTGAAGAAGAGGGTTGGGAGGAGACGGACCTGAATTTGTTTATGGGCTTAAGGGCCTGCTCGTGGGCTATAAATATATAAAAATAATGACAAGAAGAAAAATATGAGAAGAATAAGGGAGATGGAGAAATCATCGGGTTCAGGCAAACGATATGGAAGAAGCCGCGTATTGGGACAACAACCGCGTATTTTAAGGTTGACTCAATAGGGGTTTTAAGGTATATCATTCATTCGATAATCTAAGTAAGTTAATTAATTAATAATTATTTATATATATTTAGAGTCGTAAATTATACAACTTGTAATGACAATAATTAATGCATACGATCACAGAATCACGTGAAACCGGAAGCGATGCGATCGTGACGACGGGTACTACGCTACTGAACTAATTCAGAGTGATTCAGATACTGCTGGATTTTTATATGATTTCAAACGCTCGTTTGAAATCATATAAAACAATCTGAACCATCGAATCAAAATCAATGTGAGTTAACTCTCACACTTTTCTGAAATTCTATGCAGTGTTAAATTCATATAAAAATATAATTCACTGTTGATGATAATAATTGGATGATTGCATGCCTTGGTTGATTGGTTGTTTAATAATTGTCGACAAATCGTATTTGTCATATTGGATTATTTGGATATAAATATTGTTTATATATTATTAGCAAATATATTATCTGTGATACAGGGACGAATAGGTTGGAGGGATCCGATCGGATTCCTCAAATAAACTGTATGTTGTTATATTATTTAAATGTGGAACTATTTACCCCAAGTGATGATATTGACTGAATATTAAACGTTGAATTGAAATTCACCATTGATGTGATATTTAAATCAATAAACGGTATTGATTGAGATATTGGCAGCAATTGGTCTAACCCTACTTTTTAGACGTTAATTTGCCGTTAGGCAAATCGACTTGGTTAAAATTACCGTCTTTAAGTAAAAAAGGTTAAGCGATATTTTTAGATTAATTATAATGATTAATTGCAATCAGTTAAACAAATAATGATGTTAAGTTGACTAAGTCAACTAGTTAATTAGAAATGGTAATTAGATTAATCGGCTTTGATAATTCTAATGGAAATGGTTTACTGAATATTTGTTTTAATTTAATGATAAAGTCCTTCTATTTAACGAGGTTTAAAATGATTATTAAATTAATAATCATTAATATAGTTAGCTATTTGTTTAAGGAAGTGATTAACTAATATGTTTTAATCACTAATGAAGTCAACTATTTTTATTTTAATAAATAATGGAGTTAATTATTATTTTAATTAATAATAATTAAAACAATTTACTTTCCAAATGGAATGGATTAGAAGTTATAACGAAGTTTAACTCAGATGATTATTTAAAATAAGTTTTTACTCAAGAAATAGACTTAAGTACGACTGTAAGTTAAAAAGTGTTTGAGATGTAAGTGAGTGATGTATAATTTCACTCGAGTTGAAGTATAAATTTATTTATACCGTTGAATTAGGGATATAGAGGTTTTTTCCAAAGTATACGACATCGAATGTATTTGGTGAATAAAAATGTTTCGAAGTAAAGGAATAAAGTGGAGTTTGGTGAATGCGTTTATATAAAGATATGGGTATGGTTTCCAGCATAGAGAGAATAATAATATTTGAAATAAGAATATAGAAATCATTTTAAGTAACGATGAAATGATTTGTGTAAATGGTTCTAGGGGAAATGATCTGAGCTGCCAATTCACTTGACCGTACTGTTTTGACATTGATGGTTAAAACACCAAACTATCAATGAAATATATTGGACCTTCTTGACGTGTTGTTTCGAAGAAACCGGGATGGGAACTAGACCCAAACCACTTCGAATCAACGTTACGGACGAAACTAACTTGCAGGGAATAAAGACGGAGCAATTGAAGACCGTAGATCTTCATAAATCGGAAGAACTACCTATAATCTCTTGTTAGCTCCCAGAGATACACTGTGGTTTTGTCATGGTTGGAATCTACGGATTGCAAGGACTTATCGCTACTGATCCTTGGGGTGATTCCTATGTAGGATGCGGTAGGAGGGTACCTTCGGTTCATCCTGTTCCTGGATGACTTGTATGAACGAGTGTCTGACATAGTATTTCCTGAAAGTCACGTACGTTGATTTTTACAAATATACCAAGTTTGGTGGCGAAGAAGACACCTTCTCTTGCTTAACACCCAGAGTGTATTTGTGGACGTCAATTAGTGATTTGACGGATCTGACGATGTGGCATTCAAAGATATGAGATGTTCTATGAAGATAAAATGTGACCTCAAGCCTCACAACCGGAAAATGACAAAAATCGGGCAGACAGCATGGCTAGGTGGGTCATACCCAAGCAGGGTGTATTATCACCAATCTAGAGAAATTCCTTATTTGTTCTTCTTTCGATTCCGTATCTCCACGGATGTGCAGTAGGCCCTTAAAAACTGCTGGGTGGTAATATATTCACTACACTTAAGCCAAATGAGTAGGCGGTCATGTGTGGCCGGGTTGCAAGACGTTCCTGTTGAACCTTGGTGTATCCCCTCTAGAGTACGCTGATCGGAAGGTGGTCCCATACCTTGTCATAGTTGGAATCCATTGTCCAATAAGCGCCTTGCGGTTTTTGATTTTATAATAAATATGTAAAGCGTGGGATGCAAGCGTTCTACAAGATGATTATTTAATTGTGGTTTGATAGACACTATTATAATATCACTGGATTTTGATATATCAAAACTGTTTTGGGTTATAGTAAGGTAAAAACTGTTTGTGTTTATGTGTGGGCTGGTCTTACTATTATCCTTTTCTTTCAAAAAGGATTCCTAAAGTTAAGCAAGTTGTTGTTATGAATTTACCACTGAAAGTAATTCTAGACTCATCCGGGTGAATTTTGTTTTAAATCAAATGTGCTCGGGTCAGACCGAGTATATTTTGTAGGTTCGGTTCAGCTTGGAGTCCAAGAGCTGGGAGCAGGAGGCTTCATCGTTAGTTATCTGGAGTTTATTTCCGCTGTGTCTGATATATGATGTACTCTGATGATTGGTATGTATATATACAGTTTCTTTTTATGTAAAGAGATTTAATATATTATACTTCACTCGTTCCGCTGTGAGATTCTGATGTTCTTCTTATTCTTCTATTCCATTATTTCTTTCTATCTACTTCTCATCCTCTAATTTCTTTCTATTGAAGATTGGTAATCTCGTGAAATTTGCGTTGGACATAAGTGGTAATTCATCAGCTCAAAGGGTACGGATTTACGGGCCTTTACAACTACACAAGCACATATATGACAAATCTTTTGATGTAGTGCATTGTAGATGGCACTCTAAATTTCCTAGTTTAAAAACTATATCAAATGGAAAAAATAGTGATGCATTGTTTTCAACAACTGATAGACGAGAATATGATATTTATTTGTGTTAAGCCAATTCTTTATTTGAACTCACTGGCCTAGGGATACTTTGTATATAATTGGACTTGCGCTGTAATGTGCTAAAAAAATTATTGTCAAATTTTGTTAGTTTGGGTTACTTAGTTCTAAAATGAGTTTTATGTTTATATTTCTTCATGGATTTTAGGTATCTACCGACATCAACTTGAAACAAATATCCAAGGAGGCTACAAGGTGCAAATTTTAATTTATGTTTAATTAGTGATTGTTCCTGTAGCTGACAGTGACCCCAAGATTTATATCAAAGTAGAATTCTTTTTAAAGTTCCTAAATTTTATTCTAATTTCCTTATTGTTTAGACACGTCTGTGGTTATTGACAGATGATAAATTTTCTATCTTCCTTTCAGCATGCTACCTTCCTCTTGATGGGAAATATTGAATTTTTCACTATTGAATTTCCAGGTAAACATCCACACCATAGATTTTGAACATTGTTTCTATAATATTCAATGTGTTTTGAATTTCGATCATTTGCAGCAAGTAGGTTAGATGTACCTTGATGTTATTCATTGGAAATCATGCGCTAAGACCTAAGCTAATTCTACAGAAGTTCGACCACCACTTTTTGTACAATATTTTTTGTGTTAGCCTTTGAGGCTACATTGAATCACAATTTGCATTTGGTGTATGCAACCGTCAATGTTGAATAATGCTTTTAGTATTTTAATTTAGGTTCGAACTTGGATGGATATGTGTTTTGTTGTATTGATACCAAATAGTGTTTGAAAGGTCGCTATTGTAACAACCCGGAATTTCTGAACCAATTTGAAATTTTAATTTTAGATATTTTAATGGGTTTTGGATATTTAAAATATTTTATTTTAAATAATAACGACTAAAAATTTATTATCGACGAAGTTAGAACGTATAAATTTATTTTAATTATATAACAGGCCTGAAATGGCGCGGCAGTTTGAAAATTCGATTTTAAATTTCAAATGAATATACAGAATTCAAAATAAATCGGATTTCAGTAAAACCAGAAATATTTGAATATGTTTAATTATATCTTTCTAACGAATGTAAGAAACTGAGATTTCACTTTATAAATTATAAGTTATGTCCAGTTTAAAATTTAAAATAGTCGCTATGGAATATATATATATATATATATTAGTATAATATATAGCTCTTAAAAATAGCCCTTTTGCAAACGACCTCCGTTTTCGATGAAACCACTTTTGTTGGATCCGAAATGTCAAATTATTGTTAGATTCCAATTTTCATAATTTTTGGAAATAAATTGTGAGTGTGGCAAAAGAAAATGTGTTTGGTTAATTTCAGTTGAATCGGATCGACAAGAAAATGGCCATTTTTCAAACGGTCTCCAAATTCGACGAAATTAGTTTTGTTAGGACTGTCTCGTCAAAACATAGCTAGAAATATTTTTTCTGGAATATTTGGAGTCAGTATGCGGCCTCGGTAAATTAAAGTATACGTTTAAATTCAATATATATTGATTTATATTTAAAATTAAAGAAAAACTGACCGAAACAGTCGAATTGGCTTACAAAACAT
The DNA here is from genome assembly GCA_030737875.1 of Allium sativum. Lineage (NCBI taxonomy): Eukaryota > Viridiplantae > Streptophyta > Magnoliopsida > Asparagales > Amaryllidaceae > Allium > Allium sativum. Next base: position 167,128,645 of record CM060909.1, read on the forward strand.
ATTCCATTGTGTCCAGAATGGGGGTATTTGCCTAGGAGCGACAGTCATTGGGTTCGTTTTGGAGTTTGGAGTACGAAATTTCTTTGTAAACTAATTTTTGAATTAAATAATAATATAAAACTATATATATATCCCCCTTTTTGTCAAAACCCTAGAAATATTAAACCATCGGTCAACATGTTTCTCCAGCCGCATTCAACAGAACCAATGGCCGATCTTTTCAATTGTTCTTATCCAAATTTCGTGAAATCCAATTCGAAATCAAAGAACCTTTCAAAAGCCAAAACATTGAGCACCCTAAGATCTGGAACTTTAATGGTGATGATGGCGTTTGGGATGACGAGGCGACTGAATTTCAGCCCCAAAGGCTGCCGCGTTCAAGGGCATTTGCCGAGGAAAGGAAGCGCCGAGTCAGATGGGGGTTCTAGCGAAGTTAGAGGGGGACGGCACGCTTCCGGCGCTGGCATCAGATCGCCGTTCGATCATCAAGAGGAGGCGATTTTTGAAGCCCTAGATTTGGAGCTTTGTTCGGTTTTACAACAGAAGGGATCGGGGAGGAACCAAGAACGTAGAGGCTAAGTGGTAATTAGGAGAATTAAAAAAGTTAATTAATTAATGTTAATAAAGTTTAAATGTGATCAACTATTATAATGACTGTAATTTATCCATACAATGTCAGAATCGAGAAATTCAAGTTGCGTTGGAATCGAAAAAATGAGATGTACAACATGGAACTGACCAGAAGGATTTTGGAGCTAGTTGATATTTTGATCAAATTAAACGTCCTGTTTAATTTGACTAAAATAATCATTTTATCGATTTTTGAAACCGATCAAGGTGAGAACTCCTTCTCACTCTATTTATTTTACAGTTAAATATATATTAGGATGCAGACGGTACTTAGCAGCACCCGACAATATTTATTGTACAAACCATGATTGTTTGTTTGGACTGCATTGTGTGTTGTTTGTGATGTTGGAATGTTTAACATATTAAAAATAATGTTAATATTAATGTTATAGTAAAATTAAATTACAAATATTTATTTATAATTTAAACAGTGACAATTGGTTAAATGGAAAATAATTCAAACCGAATTAGAATTGGTTAAATTTATAAACCAATGATTTATTTAAATAAACTGTTGTTGTTTGAAAACCCCACATGGGTATTGGGATTATATTTGACATACACTAGTCCCAATATTTAATTTTATGTCAATCGATGGGTTGACAGACTGTGATGAGCGTTATTTATTTATTTTAATGCTCACACAGTTGTAAATTTCACTCTGGATGTGAATGGACTGTCTGATGATTATTTATCATTATTGTTGCATACATGCGATGTATGAAATCCATATAACTGAAATTATATGGCAATTGATTGAGTCGCATTCCGATTCTGAAATAAAAAGAATATTTTAAAATAAAGAATATTTTAAAATAAAATGTTTTAACAATAAAAATAACATTTTTATTGTATGTATAAACCAATAAAAGAAGCATATGTTAAATTACATTTTTTGTTAGATAAAGAAAAAAATGTCATCTTTAACATGTTAGTGAAGAAGAATAAAATAATCATATGTCAAAATATTTTTGTTAGATAAACATATTATTTTTAACATGTTAATGAAGTGAATTAAATATTCATGTGTTGAATAAAATTTTTGAACAATGAAAAAATATCATTTTTATTGAATGTATAAACCATATAAAATATTCATATGTTGAATAAAATTTTTGAAAAATAAAAAAAATATCATTTTTATTGAATGTATAAACCATATAAAATATTCATGTGTTGAATAAAATGTTTGAACAATAAAAATAGTTATGTAGTTAAACGCCCTTTTAACCCGAACGGATTTATCGATCGATTTCATTCATTTTAAAATGAATATCAAAAAGAACTTATTTCAAAATTTAATATTTTGAAAATATTATCATTTTAATATGATAAAGATATAGAATATTCAATTTTGATTTAAAATTGAAAATAATGTTGGAATCGTTTTAAAACGAATATATAAACGATTTATAAAATACATTTTAATTGGAAATCGACGAAATATATATAATATATATATTATATATATTTAATGACCTAAACCGAATCGTGCCGCGCAGCGACCGTTCGCGAATTTCGACCATTAACTTCAAATTGATGTAACGGGAGATCCGACCGTCAGATTCTCCTAAAACGGGAACCGTTGGGTTCGTATCGAAAAGAGCTTTCCAATGAATATAACAGATTTGAAATCTAACAGTTGGATTTGGAATTATGTCCAAATCAAATTTGAAAAAGGTCGCTATGGATGCAGTTCGGTGGCCATTATTGGAAACCGACTGTAAGGGCCTTAATAAAATTATTAAAAATATGCAAAAATTATGTAAAATCATAATAAATGATTTGGAAAGATTTTGGTTGAAAAATTCCATATTTGTAAAGATAAAAATATATTTTTATCGAAATGAACTAGTTATTAACTAGAAATAATAATCCAATATTTTTACCTAAATAAATTTTATTTGTAAATGGTTTTAACATAACCAGAAATTTCCAAAGTATGAATTTGAACTGGAAATTATCTTCGGAATATTTCGATATTGGATTCTGTGATTATACGGATATTGTGGAGGAATTTGGAAGATATAAATATCGTTATTCCCAATACGATATTTTTTGATTTCAGAATTTGATATTGAATATAAATAAATATAATTTCTATTCAGAGCCTTTTATTTAATGTCAAATTAGATTTTGGGTTTGTCGTGAAGGATGTCTTTAATAACACTGTTCTTAAACACCGATGAGAAAAGAATAAATCTTTAAATTAAGATTTAATGAAGTTTTCCAATCAATTAATATTTAATCGGAATTGAATAAAATAAATTGGATTTTGGGTTTGTCGTGAATGGCGTCTTAAATAACACTGTTCTTAAACCCAGTTGAGACAAGAATAAATCTTTTAATTAAGGTTTAGAGAGGTTTACCAATTAATTAATATTTAATTGGAATAGAAATGAAAGTTGATTGTGGGATTATCGTGAACTGTGTTTTAAACGACATTTGTTCTTTAACCCAGTTAACAGTGAAAATATAATTTGGAATTTATAAATCTTTTACTAAGATTTAAATGGAAATTTTCCAAAGTAAAGTTTTCCAATTTAATAAAAGAAATTGGAATTGAATGGAATTCGATTTAATAATAATCGAGATGAGCTTCTGTGAATGAAGACCATTACTATATATGGAATTTAAAAGGCTTTGCCACTATTCCATTTATATTATTAGTCGGACACGGGGGTTTATATCGATTATGTACTGTTATGATTTCCGTGTAGATTCCATTTTTATGGAAGATGATGTTGGGTTTATCGTGAATAATGTTTTAAATAACATTTGTTCTTTAACCCAGTTAAAGACATGATTTATTTCTAAATTTGAATAATCATTAAATAATGATTTTTTAGATTAAAATTGCACTAGAGTTTTAAAGAATCTTTAATTAGATTGAAATGGGAATGAGATAATTAAATTTATCGAATTCTTGAAATGATCGAGAATGGAGTACCTGTTGTATATAACAGTGTCGTATACACAATTATATGATTTTTGTTTGATGATAACAAACAAGTATATATTATTTTGAATGTGTTTGTTATTGTACTGTTATATCACATTACAGACAGGAATATAATATTTATATTTAAATAAAATACGACTGTACAGAAATTCAAATATTCACAGTGTTTTATTTAAATATAATATTTTATTTCAATATTCAAACAGTACAATTTTTTTTTAACTCCACTATTTGTACATCACTGTATTACATATCAAATACAATTTCATATACAGTGTTCTCCACTACAACACTCTATCTTTCAGTCACAGTTTCACTCATTCATTCTTTAACACAGACTCGTATACAAATACACTTTTTCACACTGTTCTTGTCTTCAGTCTTCTGTCTTCACAACATCTTCACTGTCAGTCCAGTCGCCGTCTGCTTACCTGTCACATGAAATAGAAAACACACAGTACACTGCAATAGAAATAAAACTGAACACATGCAAATATAAATTTTTATTTTTAAAATTCTATTTGCCTCAGTTTTCTGGTGTGTTTCTCATCCTTTTTCATGACTTGATCTGATATGTTAATGTAGCACGCGCACAATATATGTATACACATACATGTGTATGTACATACACATACTATAGTGCAGGGACAAGAAAATCAGACCGATGGCTGCATATACACACGTGTATAAATATACACGTGTGCACTGCCTCGTCAATCAGCGAGCAACTGAGGAGTAGCCACATGGACCATCTCGGCTCAGTGCAACACTTAAACATCAATGCATTTCATGTCGAGCAAAGTCGAGCTAATACAAGCTGAAGTGTACAAACATGCACAAGTGGCAACATATCAGGTAAACAATGGTGAACAGTGTGACATCTTTCAAGTAAACATGGCCGAGCAGCAACAATATTGGTTCAGCATAACTCAAGTCAAATTGGTTCAATAGCAAGTTCAAGACTGGGTGAAGCAATGCATGATTTGCAGAAAGAAATATATGTCAAGCACATATTAATATGGCAGCAACATCAAAACAGCAAGGTATATTTAATTTAAGCCATGCACAAGTTCAAAGTGATGCAGCAAAGAAGAATACAAAGTTAGCAGCATGTTTTTTCAAGAATGAACTGTATACATGGATGGGTAATGGAGATGATCAGTTTTGAAAAAGATGGATGGTGCAGTTTTTGTACAAATATACACAGTGTACATGTATGTGCAAGCATGCAAATATGTTTGCAAGTGATACACACAGCCAGTTTTTACATGGCATTTTGGATGGATACAAGTGTGCACAAGTAGTTCAGTGGGAAAGCATGATCAAGGAAAATTTCATGGTGTTCACAACAAATATGAAAGTGGTCTGCATGTAGATGCAGCAAGTAACAAACAGTTCAACTCAATGCAGCATGACAAATGATCAACATAGATGGACAGTGGAGCTCAAAAATTCAAAGCAACAGTTTAAGTTTCAGGGTCAAGAAGATTCATAGTAGGAGGATACAAAATTTAAATGGTCAAGCAATGCATATACACAGCTCCAAATTCATAGCTCGAGACAATTTTTTTTAAGTGCAAGATCATAGGGAAATAGCATATTCATGCATGGGTGACAAAGCATGGCATAGCTGAATAGGATTCAAAAAAAAAAAAAAAATCAGTTTTTTTAATGATCATAGTTTCACATACATAAACAGTTTAACGGTCAACTACAAAGGAGAGCTCAAAGTATGTCATACAAGAAGTGTCAAGAAAGGAAATCATCATTTTTCCATGATTCATAAATGAAAAATAATTCGACCAGAATTTGTTTAAATCAAGTATCAATCAAGGGAACCAAATCTCTTGTTTCCAGAATTGGGAAAGGGCATGCAGAAAATAATCTTTCCAGAAATACAAATTTGCCAAGGACCAAAAATCTGTTTCCAGAAATTCAGTAATCGAATCCATGGCATTCAATTCAGAAATTATGAGGGGCCAACATTCAAGTATCAATCAAGCCAAAACAATACAAGTGCAAGCATTTTGTTTAAGGATTTGCATATGGAATGATTTCAATGCAAAGTTTGCCTAAATCATATATTGAAATGCAGTAAATCGGTGATCATAAGTTTGGCAAGAAATATTTTACTGGTCTCCAAGATTTCAACAGATACAATCATGGATTTCATTCAGAGCAACAAAATGTTTTTTTGGAGAATTATTTTCAGAAACACACGCACAAATTCAATTAAGATCTGGAGAATTATTTCTAGGCAAGAAACATTTTTTTCCCCAGTTTTTATTTCAATCAGGGAATTCATTCAAGACAATCTAAATCGAGCTATTCTTTTTCAAGAAGCCGATTTAAATCCATTCCAGAAATCAAGGAACCAAAAGGGAAATTCAACAAATCGGGCAAAATCAGAGCAAGCCATATCTTTTCTGAAATCAGAGTTATTTTTAGGGTTTCGATTACCTTATATAATTCCTACACACAGATTCATCATAGGCATATATAGAGAACATCGAAATCGAATCCACACAAGCAACAATTTCAAACATGAATTGAAAATCAGAAAGCTCACCATTTTATTGGTTTCGATCGAAGACGAAATCCCAAAAATCAGCGACGAGGAGCAACAACGACTAAGCATCAGGCAACAATTCGTTCAGGAATCAGATTCAAAGTCACAGATCGATTTGGGAAGTAAAAACCCTAGCCCTCTTTTTCTTTTTAAATTTCCAAAACAATCGGCTGCCATTCTTTTTCTTACACAAAGGGATCGAAACAAAGTAAAGTGGCTGCACCAAAAAGAAATGGATCGGCCCATTTGACTTGGCCTTGTTGTGAAGAGAAAAAGGGGATAACCCTACTTATTTAACTCCTAAGTTTTTTTTTTCTTGTTCTCTTTATTTTGCATTGTTTTTAATTTGAGCTGTAAAACAATTCTGATCAGTTCTAGGTCTGTAAAATCTATGGTAAATCAGTCAGGGTGTTGACTGTCAGTTTTAGAGTCTGTAAAATCTGGGTTACGGATTACGGGGTTGTAATTCGGGAAAATCTGATTGAGGGGATATCGATCAGTCTAGGGATTTGAGCGTAGAGTTAGGACAGGAGCAGGCGCTGCGAGTGTACATGGTCTTGTATGCGGGATCTGTTTATAACATCTAGTAGAAACCCTAGGAATGCAGCAGTAGGCAGGGTTTTGCCGAAGCTGGGTATATCTGTGTGTGATTTATTTTCTGCACTTTTATTTCTGCTGCATTCTGTGATCTGTTTATTATTTTAATATCCTGTCAGTTTTTCAATTCAGCTTAAAAACTGTGATAAACCCTATTCACCCCCCTCTAGGGTTAATCTAGATCCAACATTTGGTATCAGAGCAAGGTTTTTGGTTAACTCTAGAGCAATGGTGATTCCTAGTTATCAGTCCATAGAGAGTCAGTCCAGTCACATTCCAAATATTTTTGATGGTACAGATTTTTTAAACTGGAAATCCAAAATGGAATTTTATTTAAAATCTTTTAATATTAAATATTGGAATGTTGTTATCCATGGATTTGATAGTGTAGATATTACTTTCAATACCCATGCTATGAAAATTATATTTGATTATCTTAGTACTGAACAGTTTAATCTTATCTGCCATTGTTTATCTGCACAGGAAATCTGGGATACTCTTAATACGAAGTATGGAAAATCTGACAATGGCAGCTCAAAACCCGAGAAAGTCAACTCAGATTCAGAACTCTGTTTAACAGGATTTACAAATGAAAATTCAGAAGGATCAAATGATGGAGAATCAACAGATGCTGAAGTTGAAATTTTCTCATATGAAGATTTGGTTTATATGTGTGTTGATTTAACTAAATCTGTTGATAAACTCAAATCTAAAAACAAATCTCTGAAATCTAGGAATACTGAGTTGACCAGCAAAATTGATGATTTGGAATCACAGCTTGAATATTTTAAAAATTCTTCAAATTCAGATTGCAAAAATTGTTTAAAATTGAAAACCAATCTTGTTCATCTCAATAAAAATATTCAAAAGTTTGAAAAGGAAATTCTGATCTTAAAAGAAAACAAGATTGAGTTATCAAATTTGAACAATCTTCTACAAAAGGAATTTGAAGTTTTTAAGACTGATATAAGTTCCAAATTTGAGATTGCTGAAAATGAAAATTTGGTGAGAAGTGATTTGATTTTGAAAGAACTTGAAAATGAGATTGAAAAATCCAAGATTTTTGAGTCTGAAAAACAAAAATGATTTAAACTTGAAATCTCGGAATCTCAAGCCAAAATTAGATTGCTTGAAAATGAGAATTTGGTTTTAGAACAGACCAATGCTGAACAGATGATCGCTATAAATAATTGCTCAAATTTATTAAAAGAAAATGGCGATCTAAAATCCAAAATTCAACGATTGGAATCAACATTGGATAAATTTTCTAATGGGGAAAAATCGTTGAATATGCTGTTACAAAACCAAATTTCTAGTGGAAATAAATCTGGTCTTGGCTTCGGGAAAAATGATGTTTCTAGAAAACAAAATTCAAATGATTTGAACAATCCCACAAACTGCTTTGAAAATAATTGTTTTGATAATTTTAACTTTGATAATTTCAAAGGTTATTTGAATCAAAATTGTGATGAGAAATCGTTTTATAATAAACCATTTAAACATTCTTGGATCCCAAAAAATAAAACGGGCTTCGTCAATTTCAAACAGGTTTGGGTTCCTAAGGGTACGAAAGTTAATTCTAATGGTTTGTTATATAAACAGATTTGGGTACCAAAAGATGTGAACAAAACTGTGAGTGGTTTTACTACTTTCGTTAAACCACTCGATCCCCTCAACTGTTAGGTACCAAAGGATGGCTGAGGAATTACTGTGCTGAAAAGAGTTTGAATTCAAGTTGTTCTATAATTCTGTATTCTTTATAGTTCCCTGGCCAAGGTTGATGAGTTAGAGATTCTGGTTTACATAGTTTGCAGGTAAATCTCATCTTTGTAAATATTTTTTGTTGTTGTTGTTTATTTCCTCTTCTACCTCTTCTTCTATTTTTTGTTTTACACTGCCATATTTTCTTTTCTTCTTGGGCTTTCTTAACTTCCATTTGCAGTATTCATGGTCTTCTGGAAATGTAGTGTATTTGAATAAAAATCTGATGTCTTCCAGATCTTGAATTATAACTTTGTATATATCTGCAACTATTGTGAAGTTTTTTCTTCTGAATTCATAACAGTGTTGATGTATTCTCGTCGTATCTTGAACACTGTTGTTTTGAATTCTAAATTTTGAAGATCTGAAAAGTTATGGAATTTCACACACCTATGCTGTTTGAGTTTCTTCTAATTCATTTTGGAAAGGCTTGTAAATTTATACTCATTACAGCACTTTACTATTTATCAGTTGTGATAATTCCATTGATTTCAGATTGGCTTAGATATTCTTGAAACATTGCTTACATCTTGAAATTCTCTGTTATTCATGATCATCTGGTTTGGAGTTTTGTTTGTTTAAGATCATTTGAAATTTCTGATATTTTGAATCTCACATCCTGTGTGATTGATTCATTGTATCTCAAGAATTTCATTTATTTCAAGTGATTTTGAATAAACCACTATTTTTGGATCATGAATTTTCTTTCCAACTTGATGTAAATATTCTGAAAAATTCTTTGTACTTGTTCATAGATACTTGTGAAAATTTTCTTTGAAAACCCAGTCTTGGATTTCTCTGTTATTTCATGTTTATTTGATTTAAATATTTGATTGTTTAAAATCATTTGAAATTATTGATTTATTAAATCTCACACATATCTCGAATCAAAAATTTATAATCTGGTGTGATTGATTCATTAAATTCTGATATTTTCATATACCTCAAATGATTTCAAGTAAACAATATTTTAATCATTAGATCATGAATCATCATATGTGGCCATCATCTTGACAAGTATTCTGTCATCCATCATGATTCTATATTAATATGGAGAGTTTATTTTTTTTAAGAAAAATCATCTTGTTATAAACAGTGGAAATATTTGTGATAGAAATTGGACTATGTTATTTTTCAGAATTAGTGACAATTGAAATTTTTCAATCATCTCGGTACAGTTGATCATATTACATAATATTATTAAATTAGTAAGTTATTTCACAGTCCATTTCTGTACCTACCACATTTCTATCACTCATTTTGGTTTTATATACCGAGGAGTGTTTCCTTTATAAAGCTGAAAATGATAAAAATGTAATTAATATATAAGAGTGTCTCTAATCTCATTTAAAAATCCAAGCTCTGGTTATGCATGGTTATGAGACATCTTATAATTTAAGCTGCGACTGATCCCATTTAAAGATCCAAGCTCTGGTTATGCGTGGTCAGTGTGCTCTTAAATAAAAAATAAATAAAAAGGAAATAAAGTGCTAAAAATAGAAATAAATTTGAAATTCTCCTCAGTGTATAAAAACCAGCCTATCAATTCATCTTTCTAATCTGTGAAATGTGTTGAAATATTATGACGTATTATGATTTGTTGATTGATAGATATTGGGATTTGAGATTATTCGATCTTGTCACTTAAATTGAATTATTTATTATAGTCCAAATCCATCACTGTTTTTGTGCTTTATTTTTATAAAAATCCTTTGAAAATAATTGGAAATAATTTGTTTTTTTTAAACTCTCTCCATTTTATATAAAATTCATCATATATCCGTCGTTCTCTAAAATGTGAAATATGCCTCCAGTTCTTAGAATATTATGATTTTTGTTTGACTGATTGAAATTTATGATGACCATTCTTCCTCTTAAGCTGAAATTATATTTTTAGTCAATTTTCATCTGTATTTTAAAATCTGTATCCTTTTGATGATAACAAAAGGGGGAGAATGGATTAGATTTTGATTTATGAGTGAATATTTTATAAATATTTTTAATTTTGAAAATTTAATTATTCATACATTTCACTCATGCATAGTTATAGGGGGAGTTTCTGTTGTAGGGGGAGCATTTAAATAGGGTGAGTTCAAATATTCACGAACAAACACATTTATTATATTCAAAATCTTTTATTTGTTTGTCATCATCAAAAGGGGGAGATTGTTGTATATAACAGTGTTGTATACACAATTATATGATTTTTGTTTGATGATAACAAACAAGTATATATTATTTTGAATGTGTTTGTTATTGTACTGTTATATCACATTACAGACAGGAATATAATATTTATATTTAAATAAAATACGACTGTACAGAAATTCAAATATTCACAGTGTTTTATTTAAATATAATATTTTATTTCAATATTCAAACAGTACAATTTTTTTTTAACTCCACTATTTGTACATCACTGTATTACATATCAAATACAATTTCATATACAGTGTTCTTCACTACAACACTCTATCTTTCAGTCACAGTTTCACTCATTCATTCTTTTACACAGACTCGTATACATATACACTTTTTCACACTGTTCTTGTCTTCAGTCTTCTGTCTTCACAGCATCTTCACTGTCAGTCCAGTCACCGTCTGCTTACCTGTCACATGAAACAGAAAACACACAGTACACTGCAATAGAAATAAAACTGAACACATGCAAATATAAATTTTTATTTTTAAAATTCTATTTGCCTCAGTTTTCTGGTGTGTTTCTCATCCTTTTTCATGACTTGATCTGATATGTTAATGTAGCACGCGCACAATATATGTATACACATACATGTGTATGTACATACACATACTATAGTGCAGGGACAAGAAAATCAGACCGATGGTTGCATATACACACGTGTATAAATATACACGTGTGCACTGCCTCGCCAATCAGCGAGCAACTGAGTAGTAGCCACATGGACCATCTCGACTCAGTGCAACACTTAAACATCAATGCATTTCATGTCGAGCAAAGTCGAGCTAATACAAGCTGAAGTGTACAAACATGCACAAGTGGCAACATATCAGGTAAACAATGGTGAACTGTGTGACATCTTTCAAGTAAACATGGCCGAGTAGCAACAATATTGGTTCAGCATAACTCAAGTCAAATTGGTTCAATAGCAAGTTCAAGACTGGGTGAAGCAATGCATGATTTGCAGCAAGAAATATATGTCAAGCACATATTAATATGGCAGCAACATCAAAACAACAAGGTATATTTAATTTAAGCCATGCACAAGTTCAAAGTGATGCAGCAAAGAAGAATACAAAGTTAGCAGCATGTTTTTTCAAGAATGAACTGTATACATGGATGGGTAATGGAGATGATCAGTTTTGAAAAAGATGGATGGTGCAGTTTTTGTACAAATATACACAGTGTACATGTATGTGCAAGCATGCAAATATGTTTGCAAGTGATACACACAGCTAGTTTTTACATGGCATTTTGGATGGATACAAGTGTGCACAAGTAGTTCAGTGGGAAAGCATGATCAAGGAAAATTTCATGGTGTTCACAACAAATATGAAAGTGGTATGCATGTAGATGCAGCAAGTAACAAACAGTTCAACTCAATGCAGCATGACAAATGATCAACATAGATGGACAGTGGAGCTCAAAAATTCAAAGCAACAGTTTATGTTTCAGGGTCAAGAAGATGCATAGTAGGAGGATACAAAATTTAAATGGTTAAGCAATGCATATACACAGCTCCAAATTCATAGCTAGAGACAATTTTTTTTAAGTGCAAGATCATAGGGAAATAGCATATTCATGCACGGGTGACAAAGCATGGCATAGCTGAATAGGATTCAAAAAAAAAAAATCAGTTTTTTTAATGATCATAGTTTCACATACATGAACAGTTTAATGGTCAACTACAAAGGAGAGCTCAAAGTATGTCATACAAGAAGTGTCAAAAAAGGAAATCATCATTTTTCCATGATTCATAAATGAAAAATAATTCGACCAGAATTTGTTTAAATCAAGTATCAATCAAGGGAACCAAATCTCTTGTTTCCAGAATTGGGAAAGGGCATGCAGAAAATAATCTTTCCAGAAATACAAATTTGCCAAGGACCAAAAATCTGTTTCCAGAAATTCAGTAATCGAATCCATGGCATTCAATTCAGAAATTATGAGGGGCCAACATTCAAGCATCAATCAAGCCAAAACAATACAAGTGCAAGCATTTTGTTTAAGGATTTGCATATGGAATGATTTCAATGCAAAGTTTCCCTAAATCATATATTGAAATGCAGTAAATCGGTGATCGTAAGTTTGGCAAGAAATATTTTACTGGTCTCTAAGATTTCAACAGATACAATCATGGATTTCATTCAGAGCAACAAAATGTTTTTTTTGGAGAATTATTTTCAGAAACACACGCACAAATTCAATTAAGATCTGGAGAATTATTTCTAGGCAAGAAACATTTTTTTTCCCAGTTTTTATTTCAATCAGGGAATTCATTCAAGACAATCTAAATCGAGCTATTCTTTTTCAAGAAGCCGATTTAAATCCATTCCAGAAATCAAGGAACCAAAAGGGAAATTCAACAAATCGGGCAAAATCAGAGCAAGCCATATCTTTTCTGAAATCAGAGTTATTTTTAGGGTTTCGATTACCCTATATAATTCCTACACACAGATTCATCATAGGCAGATATAGAGAACATCGAAATCGAATCCACACAAGCAACAATTTCAAACATGAATTGAAAATCAGAAAGCTCACCATTTTATTGGTTTCGATCGAAGACGAAATCCCAAAAATCAGCGACGAGGAGCAACAACGACTAAGCATCAGGCAACAATTCGTTCATGAATCAGATTCAAAGTCACAGATCGATTTGGGAAGTAAAAACCCTAGCCCTCTTTTTCTTTTTAAATTTCCAGAACAATCGGCCGCCATTCTTTTTCTTAAACAAAGGGATCGAGACAAAGTAAAGTGGCTGCACCAAAAAGAAATGGATCGGCCCATTTGACTTGGCCTTGTTGTGAAGAGAAAAAGGGGATAACCCTACTTATTTAACTCCTAAGTTTTTTTTCTTGTTCTCTTTATTTTGCATTGTTTTTAATTTGAGCTGTAAAACAATTCTGATCAGTTCTAGGTCTGTAAAATCTATGGTAAATCAGTCAGGGTGTTGACTGTCAGTTTTAGAGTCTGTAAAATCTGGGTTACGGATTACGGGGTTGTAATTCGGGAAAATCTGATTGAGGGGATATCGATCAGTCTAGGGATTTGAGCGTAGAGTTAGGACAGGAGCAGGCGCTGCGAGTGTACATGGTCTTGTATGCGGGATCTGTTTATAACATCTAGTAGAAACCCTAGGAATGCAGCAGTAGGCAGGGTTTTGCCGAAGATGGGTATATCTGTGTGTGATTTATTTTCTGCACTTTTATTTCTGCTGCATTCTGTGATCTGTTTATTATTTTAATATCCTGTCAGTTTTTCAATTCAGCTTAAAAACTGTGATAAACCCTATTCACCCCCCCTCTAGGGTTAATCTAGATCCAACATTTGGTATCAGAGCATGGTTTTCGGTTAACTCTAGAGCAATGGTGATTCCTAGTTATCAGTCCATAGAGAGTCAGTCCAGTCACATTCCAAATATTTTTGATGGTACAGATTTTTTAAACTGGAAATCCAAAATGGAATTTTATTTAAAATCTGTTAATATTAAATGTTGGAATGTTGTTATCCATGGATTTGATAGTGTAGATATTACTTTCAATACCCATGCTATGAAAATTATATTTGATTATCTTAGTACTGAACAATTTAATCTTATCTGTCATTGTTTATCTGCACAGGAAATCTGGGATACTCTTAATACGAAGTATGGAAAATCTGACAACGACAGCTCAAAACCCGAGAAAGTCAACTCAGATTCAGAACTCTGTTTAACAGGATTTACAAATGAAAATTCAGAAGGATCAGATGATGGAGAATCAACAGATGCTGAAGTTGAAAATTTCTCATACGAAGATTTGGTTTATATGTGTGTTGATTTAACTAAATCTGTTGATAAACTCAAATCTAAAAACAAATCTCTGAAATCTAGGAATACTGAGTTGACCAGCAAAATTGATGATTTGGAATCACAGCTTGAATATTTTAAAAATTCTTCAAATTCAGATTGCAAAAATTGTTTAAAATTGAAAACCAATCTTGTTCATCTCAATAAAAATATTCAAAAGTTTGAAAAGGAAATTCTGATCTTAAAAGAAAACAAGATTGAGTTATCAAATTTGAACAATCTTCTACAAAAGGAATTTGAAGTTTTTAAGACTGATATAAGTTCGAAATTTGAGATTGCTGAAAATGAAAATTTGGTGAGAAGTGATTTGATTTTGAAAGAACTTGAAAATGAGATTGAAAAATCCAAGATTTTTGAGTCTGAAAAACAAAAATGATTTAAACTTGAAATCTCGGAATCTCAAGCCAAAATTAGATTGCTTGAAAATGAGAATTTGGTTTTAGAACAGACCAATGCTGAACAGATGATCGCTATAAATAATTGCTCAAATTTATTAAAAGAAAATGGCGATCTAAAATCCAAAATTCAACGATTGGAATCAACATTGGATAAATTTTCTAATGGGGAAAAATCGTTGAATATGCTGTTACAAAACCAAGTTTCTAGTGGAAATAAATTTGTTCTTGGCTTCGGGAAGATTGATGTTTCTAGAAAACAAAATTCAAATGATTTGAACAATCCCACAAACTGCTTTGAAAATAATTGTTTTGATAATTTTAACTTTGATAATTTCAAAGGTTATTTGAATCAAAATTGTGATGAGAAATCGTTTTATAATAAACCATTTAAACATTCTTGGATCCCAAAAAATAAAACGGGCTTCATCAATTTCAAACAGGTTTGGGTTCCTAAGGGTACGAAAGCTAATTCTAATGGTTTGTTATATAAACAGATTTGGGTACCAAAAGATGTGAACAAAACTGTGAGTGGTTTTACTACTTTCGTTAAACCACTCAATCCCCTCAACTGTTAGGTACCAAAGGATGGCTGAGGAATTACTGTGCTGAAAAGAGTTTGAATTCAAGTTGTTCTATAATTCTGTATTCTTTACAGTTCCTTGGCCAAGGTTGATGAGTTAGAGATTTTGGTTTATATAGTTTGCAGGTAAATCTCATCTTTGTAAAAATTTTTTTTTGTTGTTGCTTATTTCCTCTTCTACCTCTTCTTCTATTTTTTGTTTTACACTGCCATATTTTCTTTTCTTCTTGGGCTTTCTTAACTTCCATTTGCAGTATTCATGGTCTTCTGGAAATGTAGTGTATTTGAATAAAAATCTGATGTCTTCCAGATCTTGAATTATAACTTTGTATATATCTGCAACTGTTGTGATGTTTTTTCTTCTGAATTCATAACAGTGTTGATGTATTCTCGTCGTATCTTGAACACTGTTGTTTTGAATTCTAAATTTTGAAGATCTGAAAAGTTATGGAATTTCACACACCTATGCTGTTTGAGTTTCTTCTAATTCATTTTGGAAAGGCTTGTAAATTTATACTCATTACTGCACTTTACTATTTATCAGTTGTGATAATTCCATTGATTTCAGATTGGCTTAGATATTCTTGAAACATTGCTTACATCTTGAAATTCTCTGTTATTCACGATCATCTGGTTTGGAGTTTTGTTTGTTTAAGATCATTTGAAATTTCTGATATTTTGAATCTCACATCCTGTGTGATTGATTCATTGTATCTCAAGAATTACATTTATTTCAAGTGATTTTGAATAAACCACTATTTTTGGATCATGAATTTTCTTTCCAACTTGATGTAAATATTCTGAAAAATTCTTTGTACTTGTTCATAGATACTTGTGAAAAATTTCTTTGAAAACCCAGTCTTGAATTTCTCTGTTATTTCATGTTTATTTGATTTAAATATTTGATTGTTTAAAATCATTTGAAATTATTGATTTATTAAATCTCACACATATCTCGAATCAAAAATTTATAATCTGGTGTGATTGATTCATTAAATTCTGATATTTTCATATTCCTCAAATGATTTCAAGTAAACAATATTTTAATCATTAGATCATGAATCATCATATGTGGCCATCATCTTGACAAGTATTCTGTGTTGCTCTAATACTGCTTTAAAAAATGTTTGTTCTGGAATCACATGCTTGCTGCTCTGATACTGTTTTTCAAATATTTGCTTGTTCTTGTCTGCAGTTTTGAAAAATGTGCAAATTTGTTAAGTCTGTTTGTTTGGGCTTTATGAATAAAGACATCAAGTGGTATCAGAAGTTCTTATATTTGTTTCACCCATCTGTACTGAGATTCAAATTTTCACCTTGTATAGATCCATACATTTTTTTTTGCCTTATACAAATAAATGTGCTAAATTTGTCTGGCTGTGTTTGTGTTTAAATTTCTTTAGCCTGAGATGTCCATGATAGTCCATCAGGGTGTAATTAAATTCCTCGATAAGCGAGAACATTTGGTATCAGCCTTTTTCACTCATCTGTTTTTTTTGAATTATCACCTTGTATAGATTCATTTTTTTTATAAATCTATTTAATTTCTTCTTGTAATTGTTTTTCAATTTTAAAATTATTTTTTATTCATTCAGAAATTGAAATCAATATCCAATTTGTGCTGTGTTTATAATTCATCAAAATTATTATCAGTTTTTGAAATTGTGATGAATTGTGACTGTAGTGTATTTCACAACAAGAGGAGATTTTATTTGGATTTTCATGATGGTTGAATATTAATTATAATATCTTTGAACTGGCAAATTTTTCATGACCATCTCCTTTATCTATCACCCGTCTGCCATCCATCATGATTCTATATTAATATGGAGAGTTTATTTTTTTTTAAGAAAAATCATCTTGTTATAAACAGTGGAAATATTTGTGATAGAAATTGGACTATGTTATTTTTCAGGATTAGTGACAATTGAAATTTTTCAATCATCTCGGTACAGTTGATCATATTTCATAATATTATTAAATTAGAAATTTATTTCACAGTCCATTTCTGTACCTACCACATTTCTATCACTCATTTTGGTTTTATATACCGAGGAGTGTTTCCTTTATAAAGCTGAAAATGATAAAAATGTAATTAATATATAAGAGTGTCTCTAACCTCATTTAAAAATCCAAGCTCTGGTTATGCATGGTTATGAGACATCTTATAATTTAAGCTGCGACTGATCCCATTTAAAGATCCAAGCTCTGGTAATGCGTGGTCAGTGTGCTCTTAAATAAAAAATAAATAAAAAGGAAATAAAGTGCTAAAAATAGAAATAAATTTGAAATTCTCCTCAGTGTATAAAAACCAGCCTATCAATCCGTCTTTATAATCTGTGAAATGTGTTGAAATATTATGATGTATTATGATTTGTTGATTGATAGATATTGGGATTTGAGATTATTCGATCTTGTCACTTAAATTGAATTATTTATTATAGTCCAAATCCATCACTGTTTTTGTGCTTTATTTTTATAAAAATCCTTTGAAAATAATTGGAAATAATTTGTTTTTTTTAAACTCTCTCCATTTTATATAAAATTCATCATATATCTGTCGTTCTCTAAAATGTGAAATATGCCTCCAGTTCTTAGAATATTATGATTTTTGTTTGACTGATTGAAATTTATGATGACCATTCTTCCTCTTAAGCTGAAATTATATTTTTAGTCAATTTTCATCTGTATTTTAAAATCTGTATCCTTTTGATGATAACAAATGGGGGAGAATGGATTAGATTTTGATTTATGAGTGAATATTTTATAAATATTTTTAATTTTGAAAATTTAATTATTCATACATTTCACTCATGCATAGTTATAGGGGGAGTTTCTATTGTAGGGGGAGCATTTAAATAGGGGGAGTTCAAATATTCACGAACAAACACATTTATTATATTCAAAATCTTTTATTTGTTTGTCATCATCAAAAGGGGGAGATTGTTGTATATATCAGTGTTGTATACACAATTATATGATTTTTGTTTGATGATAACAAACAAGTATATATTATTTTGAATGTGTTTGTTATTGTACTGTTATATCACATTACAGACAGGAATATAATATTTATATTTAAATAAAATACGATTGTACAGAAATTCAAATATTCACAGTGTTTTATTTAAATATAATATTTTATTTCAATATTCAAATAGTACAATTTTTTTTTCACTCCACTATTTGTACATCACTGTGTTACATATCAAATACAATTTCATATACAGTGTTCTCCACTACAACACTCTATCTTTCAGTCACAGTTTCACTCATTCATTCTTTTACACAGACTCGTATACATATACACTTTTTCACACTGTTCTTGTCTTCAATCTTCTGTCTTCACAGCATCTTCACTGTCAGTCCAGTCACCGTCTGCTTACCTGTCACATGAAACAGAAAACACACAGTACACTGCAATAGAAATAAAACTGAACACATGCAAATATAAATTTTTATTTTTAAAATTCTATTTGCCTCAGTTTTCTTGTGTGTTTCTCAACCTTTTTCATGACTTGATCTGATATGTTAATGTAGCACGCGCAAAATATATGTATACACATACATGTGTATGTACATACACATACTATAGTGCAGGGACAAGAAAATCAGACCGATGGCTGCATATATGTAACGACCCGAAAATCTGGGCCAGTTTAAAATTTTTATTTTGACAATTTTAGCGAATTTTGAACATTTAAAATAGATTATTTTAAATAAATTCAACGAGAGATTTATTTTGAATAGAATTCGAACGTATATATTATATAGATCGTCGTTAGAATATAAATAATTATTTATATATATAAAAGGAATTGAAAATGGCGCGGTAGTTCGATAATTCGATTTCAAACTTCAATTGAATGTACCGGGTGCAAAATAAACCGGATTTTAGTGAAACCAAAAATAATGGGATCTAATTGAGAATATCTTTCCAACGAATCCAAAAAATCAAAATTTCATAGCGGGGATCAAAAGATATGTCCAGTTGAAAATTCTGAATAGTCGTTATGGAATTCATGCCCTTAAAAATGAAAATTTTGCAAACGACCTCGGATTTCGACGAAACCACTTTTGTTGGGTCCGTGGTGTAAAATTATTGCTAGATTCCAAATTTCATATTTTTTCGAATCAATATGTGAGCGTGGCAAAGGAAAACGCGTTTGACCAGTTTCAGTTGATTTTAATCGACTGGAAAATGACCATTTTTCAAACGGTCTCAGAATTCGATGAAATTAGTTTTGTTAGTACCGTATCGTCAACACGAAGCTATAAAATATTTTTCTGGAATTGTTTGTTTGATTGCAAAAATTAGTTAGATTATTTGATAGAAATTTGATTGTTTGGTGAAATGAAATTGATTTGATTGATGTGTGAATGGCGTGGGCCTTCACTAGACCGGGGATAAGGCTAGGCCTTGTCCCGTTTCTAGTATCGTGCCATTATGCCGCCGAAATTTTCCAAAATAAGTTAGAAAAATAAAAATATCATTTTATTTAAAGAATGAACTGAATAGAAATTCATATGTTAAAATAAAATGTTTTATCGTTAAAAATATAATTTTTAACGTGAATATGAATATAGAGAATGTGAATAAATAAATATTCATTTACAAACCGGACGGTTTGTTTATGTACACCGATTTGACTGACATTGATTGGGACGATAAATTTTACACATCGCCCAACTGCACAAATAAAATCTGTGTTTGATTGTTTGAAACCCCACGCGGGTATCGGGATGATATTTGACGTACACTAATCCCGATTGTTTAGTTGTTTGTCGATTGATTGATTGACAGGCTGTTATAAGCGTTGAACATTTATATTTGATGCTTATACAGTGTAGAATGCACTTTGGATGATGGTTGATTATTCATCGTTGTTGATATATACATGTGTTGTAGAAAATCCATATAATTAACATTATATGGTAATTGATTGGGCCTCATTCCAGTTTTAAAATAGAAATATTTGAAAAAGAAATATTTGAAATAGAATATTTGAAAATAGAAACATATGAAGCCGTGTTGGTTAGATTGACGCCATTTTGACGTGAACGATATTTATATCGATTTTATTCATTTTATAATGAATATCGAAAGTGATTTCAAAATATGATATTTTGAAAAGAGTTGAATATAAATAAATTCGAATTGAAATTGAATATAAATAAATTCGAATTGAAATGGAATAGAAATGAATTCGAATTGAAATTGAATTGAATTGAAAACGAATTGAAATTGAATTAGAAATCAATTTGAATTGAAATCAATTTGAAATGAATTTAAAAGGAATTTAAATTGGAATATTCAATTTTGATTTGAAATTGAATATGAAGTTGAAACCGTTTTGAAAACGAATTTAAAACGATTTATAAATCACTTCGAAAAGAAAATCGACGAAGTATATATTATATATATTATATATATAATATAGTGGCCTGAATAGAACGCGCCGCGCCGTGGCAGTTCGCGAATTTCGACCATTGACTTCGAACGAATATTGCGGGAGATCCGACCGTCGAATTCTCCTAAAACCGGAACCGTTGGGTTCGTATCGAAAAGATCTTTCTAATGAATGTGAGTAATTAGAAATCTAACGGTTGGATTTGGAATTATTTCCAAATCAAATTTGAAAAAGGTCGCTGTAAGTGTAGTTCGATGGCCGTTGATGGAAATCGACTGTACGGGCCTTGATAAAATTATTAAAAATATTAATAATTTGTGTAAAATCATAAGAAATGATTTAGAAAGGATTGGGATGAAAAAATCCATATTTGAAAAGATAAAAATAGATTTTTATCGAAATGAACTAGTTTTGAACTAGAATTATAATTCTATTTATTTCTAAATAACTAAATTGAATTTGAAAAGGGTTTTAAAAATAACCAGAATTTCCAATGATTGCATTGGAGTGGAATTGAATCGAAATTGTCTTCGGAATATTTCGATGTTGGAATTCGTGATTATACATATGTTGTTATGGAAATTTGAAAGATATATATTTATACCGTTATTCCCAATACGACATTTGTTAATCGTAGAATTTGATATTGAATATAAGCCGGGATATTTTCTATTCAGAGCCTTGTATTTAATATCAAATGTGATTTGGGTTTGTCGTGAATGGTGTCTTCATTAACACTGTTCTTGAACCCGGTTAAGAAAAGATTAAATCTTTTTATTTGGATTTAATGAAGTGTACCAATTAAATGATATTTAATTGGAATTGAATTGATATTGATTTTTGGGTTTATCGTGGACAGTGTTTTAAATAACACTCGTTCTTTAACCCGATAATTAATGGAATGTGACTTTGGGTTTATCGTGAACCGTGTTTTAAATGACACTGATTCTTTAACCCAGTTAACGATTAAAACTAAGTGGAGTTTTAATGAATCTTTAATTAGATTGAAATAATCGAGAATGGAGTATCACCAGTTTTGCTCCGGGCGTTAGTTAAATCTTTAATTAGATTTGAACGTGAAATGGTAATTGAATTTACCGATAACACAGTGGTGTTAGATATGAAGTATTACCAGTTTTACTTCATGGGATGAATAGGTTGGGATTGGGAAATTAAAACAAATGATTACTTCGGTAAAATTCGTTAATCCCGACTAGTTTGAATTGATATTCAAAAGTAGATTAAATAATAAATTAAAGGATTTATCTTTGATAAAATTAATGGGAACCTTTCCCTAAGAATGTGAGAATTAGAAACTAACTGTAGGTTGGTTAAGCAGAGTGATTTCCTGGGTATTGATCTGATGTTGGTTTCGGCCTTCGGGGTTAATATTTGGGGGATTATTCTCTTGATTAATTTACGGTTAGTGACTGATGAATTGGAATGAGGCGTATGTTGTGTTTGTGTAACACTTATTTCAAGTATACACGAGTTATTCGGGAAGACCGGGTTTATCCCATTCTGAATAACTGATACGACGATAAGTCGAAGATGAAGACGATGGTCGAAGACCGGAGGTCTTCACGTCGTTTGGGTAATTACTAATGATCTTGATTGGGCTGTACACCCAAGAAGATGGAAACAGTTGGTGATCGTCCAGACGTACTTGGAGATCGATGGATATGCGGGGTACTAGGTGCCTCCGGTTTCGTTCAGACCCAGAACGGACTTGTAAATGGACTGTGTGTCTGACATTGGATTTTAGTCTGTGTGATTGATTTCTATTAAATATATATTTGTTTGGCGGCGGAGAATTTATTCTCTTGCTCAACGCCCTTCTCTGAGACGTACAAGCTCAGGGGTTATATATTGATGGATATCAATCGCATGGAGTGAATTGCCTGTGTGGCATGCTAAGATGCAAATGATCAAGGCTTCTGTTGAAAAGCAAAGTCTTGTGGTGATGATCAAAGCACGGCCTTTGTGGCGTAGCTTTTTGTAACGTTTACTTCGCGAGTTTCGCACCCCGGTTGTGAACCAGAAACGGGAGAGGACCTCAAGGAGGGCATGCGTTTCCTTCTAGCTAGGGTGGTGTCAGTGACCTACCAGCCCTGACATTTATATACTTTTCACCTGTGTGGTTGTTGCTGTTGCGAGGCGGCTCGGTTTGATCGGACGATCCGGGTCCGATGGAGTCATTCGTTGGCTCATTGACGCCCCAAAGGGCGAGGAAACGCAGTGTTCAGGAATTTTAATCCACATCGGTGGACCGGCCCTGACGATCCAAGGGTCACTCGAGCTCTGATCCTGAGACACGGGCTAGAGCGTCTCGAATCGGTTGAGGACTATCTTTTGCCTCGGTTCATGAATGGAAATCCAATTTCCAAATACGTGACATTTGCGGTTTTATTTGTAGACCTATATATGGCGACATAGTGGCATGGGACGCTCATGCCGCCTATGATTGATACTTATGATTTGAAGTTGTTTTATACACTATGCACTTATAATAGTATCAAATGATTTGTTTTAAAACGTATCAAGCATTCTTTGGCTGTTATAAGGAAAAACCCTATCCCCCGGCTTGCGTTGCATTGTGTGATAGGACCTGGGTCTTATAACAGCTTCATTTTTCTTTATTTAGCATTGCGCTGTTTGTTTTATGCACTGGTATTCTTGGGAGGAAACCCGTTCCGTGTTATACGGCGTGGTCCCTTGATTTACCTAACTTTAAAATAAAGATTTACAACTGTTTTAGTTCTCACACCAGTCACATGACTGACCTGGAGTTTATTGTTTTAACCTAAACTCTGGGTGCCCTTATTTTCAACACGGGCAGCTAGTAGTTTTGGTTTTGCAGGTTTATATTCACAAGATCCTGGTTTACAGCTGGAATGATATCCAGAAAGCTTTGTATCCGTATATCTCTTCTAGTTGTGTATTGTATTATTTTCCGCTGCGATGTATTTAAATGTAATTTAAATATATGATATTTCTGTGTAATATTCATTTATACTCTGTATATTCTTGTATTCTGGTGCATTGTTGTAATATACAATGAAATGTTCTTCCGTCTGTGTTCTGTTGTGGCTTGTTCTCGAACTATCCGCGCTTTCCTCACCGGGGAAGTTACGGGTTTTCACCGTTGGTATCAGAGCTTTGGTTTACAAAGCTAGAGAACAAGACACATTAGAACCAAACGAAAGAATTCATCAGAGATTGGATTAGTAATATCCAACGAGAATGACTCGTTAGACATGGGATCAATAGTATCCTAGAACGAGTGTGAAGAGTATATTTTTGAAAATGAAAACAAATCTTGTTTTGAAATATAAATCAGTTATTCGTATTTGGTTATTTATTTATATTGATTTGGACATTCCAGTATATAAAGATTTTGCGTATA
Source organism: Allium sativum (assembly GCA_030737875.1). Lineage (NCBI taxonomy): Eukaryota > Viridiplantae > Streptophyta > Magnoliopsida > Asparagales > Amaryllidaceae > Allium > Allium sativum. Next base: position 167,153,009 of record CM060909.1, read on the forward strand.
CGTCTGATCCGCGTATATTTGAAGTTTTAATATACTGGATAGATATAGAATCACACTCTAGTCGCCCGGGGATGATACTGATAATTGTGATCACATTATCAGTGTTTATATTCGAGTGACGAAAGTGAGATTTCTATATATTTCCTATTGACTGGTGTGAGAACCAAAATTAGATAGGGTCTATTATTGTGATTTGGCATCAAAAATCTGATTTTTGACTATATATCAAAGTTATGAATTTGAAATGATAATTCACTAATTGATTGCTGATTGTGTTGTTTGATTATTGGATGATTAGTTAAAAGTTGAACCATTTAGCCTAATTGAACCAAACATTGAATTGTATTGAAAATTGGTCGCATTTTCTTGCATATACATGTACTTACATTGAACAGGTCATAGCAAGGTGGCTAGAGCAGAGAATAAAATTTGTTTGCCCGACAAATAGGTACATGTTTACTACATAATTTACTGTTTTGTTTGGGTGATGATGATTTTATGAGCCTATTGGCTAGCCGCTTGGCTTTTTCTTTTTCTTTTTGAGATCAGAAGGCCTATATGGAAATTTCGGGATTTTCCCGTGGCTCCCGGTGCAGAGGAGGTTATGGCGAAATTTTTCGAAAATTTAGGGTGTTAGCCAAATTTTTGAAATTTTTGGAAATTCTCAGAAACTGAAAAGTTGGAGAATGGAAGCCAGATCGAACGTAGAGTTGGTTAATCAAACCACTTTCGACTTTGTTCCTTTTCGGGGACGAAAAGTTTTAAGTGGGGGAGATTGTAACAACCCGAAAATCTGGGCCAGTTTAAAATTTTTATTTTGACAGTTTTAGCGAATTTTGAACATTTAAAATAGATTATTTTAAATAAATTCAACGAGAGATTTATTTTGAATAGAATTCGAACGTATATATTATATAGATCGTCGTTAGAATATAAATAATTATTTATATATATAAAAGGAATTGAAAATGGCGCGGTAGTTCGATAATTCGATTTCAAACTTCAATTGAATGTACCGGGTGCAAAATAAACCGGATTTTAGTGAAATCAAAAATAATGGGATCTAATTGAGAATATCTTTCCAACGAATCCAAAAAATCAAAATTTCATAGCGGGGATCAAAAGATATGTCCAGTTGAAAATTCTGAATAGTCGCTATGGAATTCAGGCCCTTAAAAATGAAAATTTTGCAAACGACCTCGGATTTCGACGAAACCACTTTTGTTGGGTCCGTGGTGTAAAATTATTGCTAGATTCCAAATTTCATATTTTTTCGAATCAATATGTGAGCGTGGCAAAGGAAAACGCGTTTGACCAGTTTAAGTTGATTTTAATCGACTGGAAAATGACCATTTTTCAAACGGTCTCAGAATTCGATGAAATTAGTTTTGTTAGGACCGTATCGTCAACACGAAGCTATAAAATATTTTTCTGGAATTTTTTGAATCAGTTTGTGGCCCTGGCAAATTGAAATGTATGTTCAAATTAAATATTGAATGTTTTATATTTTAATTTGAAGGAAAACTGACTGAAACAGTCAAATGGGCCTTCGAAACATATCCTATTGTGTTCGGAATGGGGGTATTTAGCTAGGGGCGACAGTCGTTGGGTTTGATTTCGAGTTCGTATCAAAACAGGGGTATTTTCAAAATTAAATAATATTATATAAAATATATATAACTCTCTTTCTGTAAACCCTAGTCCTAGCCGCCACTATCCACTTTTCAACAGCCAGGAACATCCGATTTTCCTCCTACGATTTCTTCTAATCCGAATCAAAATAAAACCCAAATCCAAAAAGAAAATTTCAGGAGATTTCAACAAGCTTTAAAATGGTACGGTTTTGATGGGGTTTTCGTCACCGAGATGACCGGATTTTTATCTCAAACCCGCCGTGTTCGATCGCAGTTTTCGAGGAGGCGAGACCTGCGAGTGGCCAGCGAGCCTGGGGGGGGGGGGGAGGCGGCGTGAAGCAGGTGGTCGTGGTGGGTTCTGAACGTCACACAGTGGACGGAATTGGGAGCGACGGTGGGAAGTTCGATGGGAGCAATGGGGTCTTCATAGTGGCCTGAATAACGGAGAAGAACACGATGATGAGGAAGGGAAAGGAGACGGCTGTGATTTCTCTTTGAAAAGTAATTAAGGAGGTAATTAAATTAATTATTTCATTAAATTTTAATTATGTGAAAAATAATATTAGCTTTGTTTTTCAAAATAAAATAAATAGTAGTGTGATTTTTTTTGGAAATAGCATTTGTTTTAAAATGTAAAAAGAACATTTGTTTTGAAATCTATCTGGCGTTATTTTTGAAATCTATATGGCATTGTTTTCGAAATCTATATTGCATTGTTTTCATAAAAATATACATGAGTTTTGAAAACAAAATTAGAACTATTTTTGAAAATAAAGGCAGAATTGGTTTTAAAAATATAGAAGTAGAATTGTTTTTAAAAATAGAAATATCACATTTTTAAAATATAAACATAGTATAAGAATGGGATTATATATATATAGCGTTAGAGTAAAAATTCGATTTTTATATATTGAACAACGAAGTAAAAATTCGATTTTTATGTATGTAGTGGCTACGGTCAACGAAGGTGACAAAAAGGCGAGAACGACGAAGACTTCTGCAAAAGAAGAGTCGAGATGGTTGGATAGCTATCGATGAGAATTTCTCACCTTTCAATTTCTTTTTCTAGTTATATATATATACTAGGATGCAGACAGTGCTTAGTAGCACCCGACACAATCGTCCACAGACCATGGACTTGTTTGTTTGATTGCAAAAATTAGTTAGATTATTTGATAGAAATTTGATTGTTTGGTGAAATGAAATTGATTTGATTGATGTGTGAATGGCGTGGGCCTTCACTAGACCGGGGATAAGGCTAGGCCTTGTCCCGTTTCTAGTATCGTGCCGTTATGCCGCCGAAATTTTCCAAAATAAGTTTGAAAAATAAAAATACCATTTTATTTAAAGAATGAACTGAATAGAAATTCATATGTTAAAATAAAATGTTTTATCGTTAAAAATATATTTTTTAACGTGAATATGAATATAGTGAATGTGAATAAATAAATATTCATTTACAAACCGGACGGTTTGTTTATGTACACCGATTTGACTGACATTGATTGGGATGATAAATTTTACACATCGCCCAACTGCACAAATAAAATCTGTGTTTGATTGTTTGAAACCCACACGGGTATCGGGATGATATTTGACGTACACTAATCCCGATTGTTTAGTTGTTTGTCGATCGATTGATTGACAGGCTGTTATAAGCGTTGAACATTTATATTTGATGCTTATACAGTGTAGAATGCACTTTGGATGATGGTTGATTATTCATCGTTGTTGATATATACATGTGTTGTAGAAAATCCATATAATTAACATTATATGGTAATTGATTGGGCCTCATTCCAGTTTTAAAATAGAAATGTTTGAAAAAGAAATATTTGAAATAGAATATTTGAAAATAGAAACATATGAAGCCGTGTTGGTTAGATTGACGCCATTTTGACGTGAACGATATTTATATCGATTTTATTCATTTTATAATGAATATCGAAAGTGATTTCAAAATCTGATATTTTGAAAAGAGTTGAATATAAATAAATTCGAATTGAAATTGAATATAAATAAATTCAAATTGAAATGGAATAGAAATGAATTCGAATTGAAATTGAATTGAATTGAAAACGAATTGAAATTGAATTAGAAATCAATTTGAATTGAAATCAATTTGAAATGAATTTAAAAGGAATTTAAATTGGAATATTCAATTTTGATTTGAAATTGAATATGAAGTTGAAACCGTTTTGAAAACGAATTTAAAACGATTTATAAATCATTTTGAAAAGAAAATCGACGAAGTATATATTATATATATTATATATATAATATAGTGGCCTGAATAGAACGCGCTGCGCCGTGGCAGTTCGCGAATTTCGACCATTGACTTCGAACGGATATTGCGGGAGATCGGACCGTCGGATTCTCCTAAAACCGGAACCGTTGGGTTCGTATCGAAAAGATCTTTCTAACGAATGTGAGTAATTAGAAATCTAACCATTGGATTTGGAATTATTTCCAAATCAAATTTGAAAAAGGTCGCTGTAAGTGTAGTTCGATGGCCGTTGATGGAAATCGACTGTACGGGCCTTGATAAAATTATTTAAAATATTAATAATTTGTGTAAAATCATAAGAAATGATTTAGAAAGGATTGGGATGAAAAAATCCATATTTGAAAAGATAAAAATAGATTTTTATCGAAATGAACTAGTTTTGAACTAGAATTATAATTCTATTTATTTCTAAATAAATAAATTGAATTTGAAAAGGGTTTTAAAAATAACCAGAATTTCCAATGATTGCATTGGAGCGGAATTGAATCGAAATTGTCTTTGGAATATTTCAATGTTGGAATTCGTGATTATACATATGTTGTTATGGAAATTTGAAAGATATATATTTATACTGTTATTCCCAATACGACATTTGTTAATCGTAGAATTTGATATTGAATATAAGCCGGGATATTTTCTATTCAGAGCCTTGTATTTAATATCAAATGTGATTTGGGTTTGTCGTGAATGGTGTCTTCATTAACACTGTTCTTGAACCCGGTTAAGAAAAGATTAAATCTTTTTATTTGGATTTAATGAAGTGTACCAATTAAATGATATTTAATTGGAATTGAATTGATATTGATTTTTGGGTTTATCGTGGACAGTGTTTTAAATAACACTTGTTCTTTAACCCGATAATTAATGGAATGTGACTTTGGGTTTATCGTGAACCGTGTTTTAAATGACACTGATTCTTTAACCCAGTTAACGATTAAAACTAAGTGGAGTTTTAATGAATCTTTAATTAGATTGAAATAATCGAGAATGGAGTATCACCAGTTTTGCTCCAGGCGTTAGTTAAATCTTTAATTAGATTTGAACGTGAAATGGTAATTGAATTTACCGATAACACAGTGGTGTTAGATATGAAGTATTACCAGTTTTACTTCATGGGATGAATAGGTTGGGATTGGGAAATTAAAACAAATGATTACTTCGGTAAAATTCGTTAATCCCGACTAGTTTGAATTGATATTCAAAAGTAGATTAAATAATAAATTAAAGGATTTATCTTTGATAAAGTTAATGGGAACCTTTCCCTAAGAATGTGAGAATTAGAAACTAACTGTAGGTTGGTTAAGCAGAGTGATTTCCTGGGTATTGATCTGATGTTGGTTTCGGCCTTCGGGGTTAATATTTGGGGGATTATTCTCTTGATTAATTTATGGTTAGTGACTGATGAATTGGAATGAGGCGTATGTTGTGTTTGTGTAACACTTATTTCAAGTATACACGAGTTATTCGGGAATACCGGGTTTATCCCATTCTGAATAACTGATACGACGATAAGTCGAAGATGAAGACGATGGTCGAAGACCGGAGGTCTTCACGTCGTTTGGGTAATTACTGATGATCTTGATTGGGCTGTACACCCAAGAAGATGGAAACAGTTGGTGATCATCCAGACGTACTTGGAGATCGATGGATATGCGGGGTACTAGGTGCCTCCGGTTTCGTTCAGACGCAGAACGGACTTGTAAATGGACTGTATATCTGACATTGGATTTTAGTCTGTGTGATTGATTTCTATTAAATATATATTTGCTTGGCGGCGGAGAATTTATTCTCTTGCTCAATGCCCTTCTCTGAGACGTACAAGCTCAGGGGTTATATATTGATGGATATCAATCGCATGGAGTGAATTGCCTGTGTGGCATGCTAAGATGCAAATGATCAAGGCTTCTGTTGAAAAGCAAAGTCTTGTGGTGATGATCAAAGCACGGCCTTTGTGGCGTAGCTTTTTGTAACGTTTACTTCGCGAGTTTCGCACCCCGGTTGTGAACCAGAAACGGGAGAGGACCTCAGGGAGGGCATGCGTTTCCTTCTAGCTAGGGTGGTGTCAGTGACCTACCAGCCCTGACATTTATATACTTTTCACCTGTGTGGTTGTTGCTGTTGCGAGGCGCCTCGGTTTGATCGGACGATCCGGGTCCGATGGAGTCATTCGTTGGCTCATTGACGCCCCAAAGGGCGGGGAAACGCAGTGTTCAGGAATTTTAATCCACATCGGTGGACCGGCCCTGACGATCTAAGGGTCACTCGAGCTCTGATCCTGAGACACGGGCTAGAGCGTCTCGAATCGGTTGAGGACTATCTTTTGCCTCGGTTCATGGATGGAAATCCAATTTCCAAATACGTGACATTTGCAGTTTTATTTGTAGACCTATATATGGCGACATAGTGGCATGGGACGCTCATGCTGCCTATGATTGATACTTATGATTTGAAGATGTTTAATACACTATGCACTTATAGTAGTATCAAATGATTTGTTTTAAAACGTATCAAGCATTCTTTGGATGTTATAAGGGAAAACCCTTTCCCCCGGCTTGCGTTGCATTGTGTGATAGGACCTGGGTCTTATAACAGCTTCATTTTTCTTTATTTAGCATTGCGCTGTTTGTTTTATGCACTGGTATTCTTGGGAGGAAACCCGTTCCGTGTTATACGGCGTGGTCCCTTGATTTACCTAACTTTAAAATAAAGATTTACAACTGTTTTAGTTCTCACACCAGTCACATGACTGACCTGGAGTTTATTGTTTTAACCTAAACTCTGGGTGCCCTTATTTTCGACACGGGCAGCTAGTAGTTTTGGTTTTGCAGGTTTATATTCACAGGATCCTGGTTTACAGCTGGAATGATATCCGGAAAGCTTTGTATCCGTATATCTCTTCTAGTTGTGTATTGTATTATTTTCCGCTGCGATGTATTTAAATGTAATTTAAATATCTGATATTTCTGTGTAATATTCATTTATACTCTGTATATTCTTGTATTCTGGTGCATTGTTGTAATATACAATGAAATGTTCTTCCGTCTGTGTTCTGTTGTGGCTTGTTCTCGAACTATCCACGCTTTCCTCACCGGGGAAGTTACGGGTTTTCACAATATACACACGTGTATAAATATACACGTGTGCACTGCCTCGCCAATCAGCGAGCAACTGAGGAGTAGCCACATGGACCATCTCGACTCAGTGCAACACTTAAACATCAATGCATTTCATGTCGAGCAAAGTCGAGCTAATACAAGCTGAAGTGTACAAACATGCACAAGTGGCAACATATCAGGTAAACAATGGTGAACAGTGTGACATATTTCAAGTAAACATGGCCGAGCAGCAACAATATTGGTTCAGCATAACTCAAGTCAAATTGGTTCAATAGCAAGTTCAAGACTGGGTGAAGCAATGCATGATTTGCAGCAAGAAATATATGTCAAGCACATATTAATATGGCAGCAACATCAAAACAGCAAGGTATGTTTAATTTAAGCCATGCACAAGTTCAAAGTGATGCAGCAAAGAATAATACAAAGTTAGCAGCATGTTTTTTCAAGAATGAACTGTATACATGGATGGGTAATGGAGATGATCAGTTTTGAAAAAGATGGATGGTGCAGTTTTTGTACAAATATACACAGTGTACATGTATGTGCAAGCATGCAAATATGTTTGCAACTGATACACACAGCCAGTTTTTACATGGCATTTTGGATGGATACAAGTGTGCACAAGTAGTTCAGTGGGAAAGCATGATCAAGGAAAATTTCATGGTGTTCACAACAAATATGAAAGTGGTATGCATGTAGATGCAGCAAGTAACAAACAATTCAACTCAATGCAGCATGACAAATGATCAACATAGATGGACAGTGGAGCTCAAAAATTCAAAGCAACAGTTTAAGTTTCAGGGTCAAGAAGATGCATAGTAGGAGGATACAAAATTTAAATGGTTAAGCAATGCATATACACAGCTCCAAATTCATAGCTAGAGACAATTTTTTTTAAGTGCAAGATCATAGGGAAATAGCATATTCATGCATGGGTGACAAAGCATGGCATAGCTGAATAAGATTCAAGAAAAAAAAAATCAGTTTTTTTAATGATCATAGTTTCACATACATGAACAGTTTAACGGTCAACTACAAAGGAGAGCTCAAAGTATGTCATACAAGAAGTGTCAAGAAAGGAAATCATCATTTTTCCATGATTCATAAATGAAAAATAATTCGACCAGAATTTGTTTAAATCAAGTATCAATCAAGGGAACCAAATCTCTGGTTTCCAGAATTGGGAAAGGGCATGCAGAAAATAATCTTTCCAGAAATACAAATTTGCCAAGGACCAAAAATCTGTTTCCAGAAATTCAATAATCGAATCCATGGCATTCAATTCAGAAATTATGAGGGGCCAACATTCAAGCATCAATCAAGCCAAAACAATACAAGTGCAAGCATTTTGTTTAAGGATTTGCATATGGAATGATTTCAATGCAAAGTTTCCCTAAATCATATATTGAAATGCAGTAAATCGGTGATCGTAAGTTTGGCAAGAAATATTTTACTGGTCTCTAAGATTTCAACAGATACAATCATGGATTTCATTCAGAGCAACAAAATGTTTTTTTTGGAGAATTATTTTCAGAAACACACGCACAAATTCAATTAAGATCTGGAGAATTATTTCTAGGCAAGAAACAATTTTTTTCCCAGTTTTTATTTCAATCAGGGAATTCATTCAAGACAATCTAAATCGAGCTATTCTTTTTCAAGAAGCCGATTTAAATCCATTCCAGAAATCAAGGAACCAAAAGGGAAATTCAACAAATCGGGCAAAATCAGAGCAAGCCATATCTTTTCTGAAATCAGAGTTATTTTTAGGGTTTCGATTACCCTATATAATTCCTACACACAGATTCATCATAGGCAGATATAGAGAACATCGAAATCGAATCCACACAAGCAACAATTTCAAACATGAATTGAAAATCAGAAAGCTCACCATTTTATTGGTTTCGATCGAAGACGAAATCCCAAAAATCAGCGACGAGGAGCAACAACGACTAAGCATCAGGCAACAATTCGTTCAGGAATCAGATTCAAAGTCACAGATCGATTTGGGAAGTAAAAACCCTAGCCCTCTTTTTCTTTTTAAATTACCAGAACAATCGGCCGCCATTCTTTTTCTTAAACAAAGGGATCGAGACAAAGTAAAGTGGCTGCACCAAAAAGAAATGGATCGGCCCATTTGACTTGGCCTTGTTGTGAAGAGAAAAAGGGGATAACCCTACTTATTTAACTCCTAAGTTTTTTTCTTGTTCTCTTTATTTTGCATTGTTTTTAATTTGAGCTGTAAAACAATTCTGATCAGTTCTAGGTCTGTAAAATCTATGGTAAATCAGTCAGGGTGTTGACTGTCAGTTTTAGAGTCTGTAAAATCTGGGTTACGGATTACGGGGTTGTAATTCGGGAAAATCTGATTGAGGGGATATCGATCAGTCTAGGGATTTGAGCGTAGAGTTAGGACAGGAGCAGGCGCTGCGAGTGTACATGGTCTTGTATGCGGGATCTGTTTATAACATCTAGTAGAAACCCTAGGAATGCAGCAGTAGGCAGGGTTTTGCCGAAGCTGGGTATATCTGTGTGTGATTTATTTTCTGCACTTTTATTTCTGCTGCATTCTGTGATCTGTTTATTATTTTAATATCCTGTCAGTTTTTCAATTCAGCTTAAAACTGTGATAAACCCTATTCACCCCCCTCTAGGGTTAATCTAGATCCAACATTTGGTTTCAGAGCAAGGTTTTCGGTTAACTCTAGAGCAATGGTGATTCCTAGTTATCAGTCCATAGAGAGTCAGTCCAGTCACATTCCAAATATTTTTGATGGTACAGATTTTTTAAAATGGAAATCCAAAATGGAATTTTATTTAAAATCTGTTAATATTAAATGTTGGAATGTTGTTATCCATGGATTTGATAGTGTAGATATTACTTTCAATACCCATGCTATGAAAATTATATTGATTATCTTAGTACTGAACAGTTTAATCTTATCTGTCATTGTTTATCTGCACAGGAAATCTGGGATACTCTTAATACGAAGTATGGAAAATCTGACAACGGCAGCTCAAAACCCGAGAAAGTCAACTCAGATTCAGTACTCTGTTTAACATAATTTACAAATGAAATTTCAGAAGGATCAGATGATGGAGAATCAACAGATGCTGAAGTTGAAAATTTCTCATACGAAGATTTGGTTTATATGTGTGTTGATTTAACTAAATCTGTTGATAAACTCAAATCTAAAAACAAATCTCTGAAATCTAGGAATACTGAGTTGACCAGCAAAATTGATGATTTGGAATCACAGCTTGAATATTTTAAAAATTCTTCAAATTCAGATTGCAAAAATTGTTTAAAATTGAAAACCAATCTTGTTCATCTCAATAAAAATATTCAAAAGTTTGAAAAGGAAATTCTGATCTTAAAAGAAAACAAGATTGAGTTATCAAATTTGAACAATCTTCTACAAAAGGAATTTGAAGTTTTTAAGACTGATATAAGTTCCAAATCTGAGATTGCTGAAAATGAAAATTTGGTGAGAAGTGATTTGATTTTGAAAGAACTTGAAAATGAGATTGAAAAATCCAAGATTTTTGAGTCTGAAAAACAAAAACGATTTAAACTCGAAATCTCGGAATCTCAAGCCAAAATTAGATTGCTTGAAAATGAGAATTTGGTTTTAGAACAGACCAATGATGAACAGATGATCGCTATAAATAATTGCTCAAATTTATTAAAAGAAAATGGCGATCTAAAATCCAAAATTCAACGATTGGAATCAACATTGGATAAATTTTCTAATGGGGAAAAATCGTTGAATATTCTGTTACAAAACCAAGTTTCTAGTGGAAATAATCTGGTCTTGGCTTCGGGAAAAATGATGTTTCTAGAAAACAAAATTCAAATGATTTGAACAATCCCACAAACTGCTTTGAAAATAATTGTTTTGATAATTTTAACTTTGATAATTTCAAAGGTTATTTGAATCAAAATTGTGATGAGAAATCGTTTTATAATAAACCATTTAAACATTCTTGGATCCCAAAAAATAAAACGGGCTTCGTCAATTTCAAACAGGTTTGGGTTCCTAAGGGTACGAAAGTTAATTCTAATGGTTTGTTATATAAACAGATTTGGGTACCAAAAGATGTGAACAAAACTGTGAGTGGTTTTACTACTTTCGTTAAACCACTCGATCCCCTCAACTGTTAGGTACCAAAGGATGGCTGAGGAATTACTGTGCTGAAAAGAGTTTGAATTCAAGTTGTTCTATAATTCTGTATTCTTTACAGTTCCCTGGCCAAGGTTGATGAGTTAGAGATTCTGGTTTACATAGTTTGCAGGTAAATCTCATCTTTGTAAATTTTTTGTTGTTGTTGTTTATTTCCTCTTCTACCTCTTCTTCTATTTTTTGTTTTACACTGCCATATTTTCTTTTCTTCTTGGGCTTTCTAAACTTCCATTTGCAGTATTCATGGTCTTCTGGAAATGTAGTGTATTTGAATAAAAATCTGATGTCTTCCAGATCTTGAATTATAACTTTGTATATATCTGCAACTGTTGTGATGTTTTTTCTTCTGAATTCATAATAGTGTTGATGTATTCTCGTCGTATCTTGAACACTGTTGTTTTGAATTCTAAATTTTGAAGATCTGAAAAGTTATGGAATTTCACACACCTATGCTGTTTGAGTTTCTTCTAATTCATTTTGGAAAGGCTTGTAAATTTATACTCATTACAGCACTTTACTATTTATCAGTTGTGATAATTCCATTGATTTCAGATTGGCTTAGATATTCTTGAAACATTGCTTACATCTTGAAATTCTCTGTTATTCATGATCATCTGGTTTGGAGTTTTGTTTGTTTAAGATCATTTGAAATTTCTGATATTTTGAATCTCACATCCTGTGTGATTGATTCATTATATCTCAAGAATTACATTTATTTCAAGTGATTTTGAATAAACCACTATTTTTGGATCATGAATTTTCTTTCCAACTTGATGTAAATATTCTAAAAAATTCTTTGTACTTGTTCATAGATACTTGTGAAAAATTTCTTTGAAAACCCAGTCTTGAATTTCTCTGTTATTTCATGTTTATTTGATTTAAATATTTGATTGTTTAAAATCGTTTGAAATTGTTGATTTATTAAATCTCACACATATCTCGAATCAAAAATTTATAATCTGGTGTGATTGATTCATTAAATTCTGATATTTTCATATTCCTCAAATGATTTCAAGTAAACAATATTTTAATCATTAGATCATGAATCATCATATGTGGCCATCATCTTGACAAGTATTCTGTGTTGCTCTGATACTGCTTTAAAAAATGTTTGTTCTGGATTCACATGCTTGCGGCTCTGATACTGTTTTTCAAATATTTACTTGTTCTTATCTGCAGTTTTGAAAAATGTGCAAATTTGTTAAGTCTGTTTGTTTGGGCTTTGTGAATAAAGACATCAAGTGGTATCAGAAGTTCTTATATTTGTTTCGCCCATCTGTACTGAGATTCAAATTTTCACCTTGTATAGATCCATACATTTTTTTTTGCCTTATACAAATAAATGTGCTAAATTTGTCTGGCTGGGTTTGTGTTTAAATTTCTTTAGCCTGAGATGTCCATGATAGTCCATCAGGGTGTAATTAAATTCCTCGATAAGCGAGAACATTTGGTATCAGCCTTTTTCACTCATCTGTTTTTTTTGAATTATCACCCTGTATAGATCCATTTTTTTTATAAATCTGTTTAATTTCTTCTTGTAATTGTTTTTCAATTTTAAAATTATTTTTTATTCATTCAGAAATTGAAATCAATATCCAATTTGTGCTGTGTTTATAATTCATCAAAATTATTATCAGTTTTTGAAATTGTGATGAATTGTGACTGCAGTGTATTTCACAACAAGAGGAGATTTTATTTGGATTTTCATGATGGTTGAATATTAATTATAATATCTTTGAACTGGCAAATATTTCACGACCATCTCCTTTATCTATCACCCGTCTGCCATCCATCATGATTCTATATTAATATGGAGAGTTTATTTTTTAAAGAAAATTCATCTTGTTATAAACAGTGGAAATATTTGTGATAGAAATTGGACTATGTTATTTTTCAGAATTAGTGACAATTGAAAATTTTCAATCATCTCGGTACAGTTGATCATATTTCATAATATTATTAAATTAGAAATTTATTTCACAGTCCATTTCTGTACCTACCACATTTCTATCACTCATTTTGGTTTTATATACCGAGGAGTGTTTCCTTTATAAAGCTGAAAATGATAAAAATGTAATTAATATATAAGAGTGTCTCTAACCTCATTTAAAAATCCAAGCTCTGGTTATGCATGGTTATGAGACATCTTATAATTTAAGCTGCGACTGATCCCATTTAAAGATCCAAGCTCTGGTTATGCGTGGTCAGTGTGCTCTTAAATAAAAAATAAATAAAAAGGAAATAAAGTGCTAAAAATAGAAATAAATTTGAAATTCTCCTCAGTGTATAAAAACCAGCCTATCAATCCATCTTTCTAATCTGTGAAATGTGTTGAAATATTATGACGTATTATGATTTGTTGATTGATAGATATTGGGATTTGAGATTATTCGATCTTGTCACTTAAATTGAATTATTTATTATAGTCCAAATCCATCACTGTTTTTGTGCTTTATTTTTATAAAAATCCTTTGAAAATAATTGGAAATAATTTGTTTTTTTTAAACTCTCTCCATTTTATATAAAATTCATCATATATCCGTCGTTCTCTAAAATGTGAAATATGCCTCCAGTTCTTAGAATATTATGATTTTTGTTTGACTGATTGAAATTTATGATGACCATTCTTCCTCTTAAACTGAAATTATATTTTTAGTCAATTTTCATCTGTATTTTAAAATCTGTATCCTTTTGATGATAACAAAAGGGGGAGAATGGATTAGATTTTGATTTATGAGTGAATATTTTATAAATATTTTTAATTTTGAAAATTTAATTATTCATACATTTCACTCATGCATAGTTATAGGGGGAGTTTCTCTTGTAGGGGGAGCATTTAAATAGGGGGAGTTCAAATATTCACGAACAAACACATTTATTATATTCAAAATTATTTATTTGTTTGTCATCATCAAAAGGGGGAGATTGTTGTATATAACAGTGTTGTATACACAATTATATGATTTTTGTTTGATGATAACAAACAAGTATATATTATTTTGAATGTGTTTGTTATTGTACTGTTATATCACATTACAGACAGGAATATAATATTTATATTTAAATAAAATACGACTGTACAGAAATTCAAATATTCACAGTGTTTTATTTAAATATAATATTTTATTTCAATATTCAAACAATACAATTTTTTTTAACTCCACTATTTGTACATCACTGTATTACATATCAAATACAATTTCATATACAGTGTTCTCCACTACAACACTCTATCTTTCAGTCACAGTTTCACTCATTCATTCTTTTACACAGACTCGTATACATATACACTTTTTCACACTGTTCTTGTCTTCAGTCTTCTGTCTTCACAGCATCTTCACTGTCAGTCCAGTCATCGTCTGCTTACCTGTCACATGAAACAGAAAACACACAGTACACTGCAATAGAAATAAAACTGAACACATGCAAATATAAATTTTTATTTTTAAAATTCTATTTGCCTCAGTTTTCTGGTGTGTTTCTCATCCTTTTTCATGACTTGATCTGATATGTTAATGTAGCCCGCGCACAATATATGTATACACATACATGTGTATGTACATACACATACTATAGTGCAAGGACAAGAAAATCAGACCGATGGTTGCATATACACACGTGTATAAATATACACATGTGCACTGCCTCGCCAATCAGCGAGCAACTGAGGAGTAGCCACATGGACCATCTCGACTCAGTGCAACACTTAAACATCAATGCATTTCATGTCGAGCAAAGTCGAGCTAATACAAGCTGAAGTGTATAAACATGCACAAGTGGCAACATATCAGGTAAACAATGGTGAACAGTGTGACATCTTTCAAGTAAACATGGCCGAGCAGCAACAATATTGGTTCAGCATAACTCAAGTCAAATTGGTTCAATAACAAGTTCAAGACTGGGTGAAGCAATGCATGATTTGCAGCAAGAAATATATGTCAAGCACATATAAATATGGCAGCAACATCAAAACAGCAAGGTATATTTAATTTAAGCCATGCACAAGTTCAAAGTGATGCAGCAAAGAAGAATACAAAGTTAGCAGCATGTTTTTTCAAGAATGAACTGTATACATGGATGGGTAATGGAGATGATCAGTTTTGAAAAAGATGGATGGTGCAGTTTTTGTACAAATATACACAGTGTACATGTATGTGCAAGCATGCAAATATGTTTGCAAGTGATACACACAGTCAGTTTTTACATGGCATTTTGGATGGATACAAGTGTGCACAAGTAGTTCAGTGGGAAAGCATGATCAAGGAAAATTTCATGGTGTTCACAACAAATATGAAAGTGGTATGCATGTAGATGCAGCAAGTAACAAACAGTTCAACTCAATGCAGCATGACAAATGATCAACATAGATGGACAGTGGAGCAAAAAAATTCAAAGCAACAGTTTAAGTTTCAGGGTCAAGAAGATGCATAGTAGGAGGATACAAAATTTAAATGGTTAAGCAATGCATATACACAGCTCCAAATTCATAGCTAGAGACAAATTTTTTTAAGTGCAAGATCATAGGGAAATAGCATATTCATGCATGGGTGACAAAGCATGGCATAGCTGAATAGGATTCAAAAAAAAAAAAATCAGTTTTTTTAATGATCATAGTTTCACATACATGAACAGTTTAGTGGTCAACTACAAAGGAGAGCTCAAAGTATGTCATACAAGAAGTGTCAAGAAAGGAAATCATCATTTTTCCATGATTCATAAATGAAAAATAATTCGACCAGAATTAGTTTAAATCAAGTATCAATCAAGGGAACCAAATCTCTTGTTTCCAGAATTGGGAAAGGGCATGCAGAAAATAATCTTTCCAGAAATACAAATTTGCCAAGGACAAAAAATCTGTTTCAAGAAATTCAGTAATCGAATCCATGGCATTCAATTCAAAAATTATGAGGGGCCAACATTCAAGCATCAATCAAGCCAAAACAATACAAGTGCAAGCATTTTGTTTAAGGATTTGCATATGGAATGATTTCAATGCAAAGTTTCCCTAAATCATATATTGAAATGCAGTAAATCGGTGATCATAAGTTTGGAAAGAAATATTTTACTGGTCTCCAAGATTTCAACAGATACAATCATGGATTTCATTCAGAGCAACAAAATGTTTTTTTTGGAGAATTATTTTCAGAAACACACGCACAAATTCAGTTAAGATCTGGAGAATTATTTCTAGGCAAGAAACATTTTTTTCCCAGTTTTTATTTCAATTAGGGAATTCATTCAAGACTATCTAAATCGAGCTATTCTTTTTCAAGAAGCCGATTTAAATCCATTCCAGAAATCAAGGAACCAAAAGGGAAATTCAACAAATCGGGCAAAATCAGAGCAAGCCATACCTTTTCAGAAATCAGAGTTATTTTTAGGTTTTCGATTACCCTATATAATTCCTACACACAGATTCATCATAGGAAGATATAGAGAACATCGAAATCGAATCCACACAAGCAACAATTTCAAACATGAATTGAAAATCAGAAAGCTCACCATTTTATTGGTTTCGATCGAAGACGAAATCCCAAAAATCAGCGACGAGGAGCAACAACGACTAAGCATCAGGCAACAATTCGTTCAGGAATCAGATTCAAAGTCACAGATCGATTTGGGAAGTAAAAACCCTAGCCCTCTTTTTCTTTTTAAATTACCAGAACAATCGGCCGCCATTCTTTTTCTTAAACAAAGGGATCGAGACAAAGTAAAGTGGCTGCACCAAAAAGAAATGGATCGGCCCATTTGACTTGGGCTTGTTGTGAAGAGAAAAAGGGGATAACCCTACTTATTTAACTCCTAAGTTTTTTTCTTGTTCTCTTTATTTTGCATTGTTTTTAATTTGAGCTGTAAAACAATTCTGATCAGTTCTAGGTCTGTAAAATCTATGGTAAATCAGTCAGGGTGTTGACTGTCAGTTTTAGAGTCTGTAAAATCTGGGTTACGGATTACGGGGTTGTAATTCGGGAAAATCTGATTGAGGGGATATCGATCAGTCTAGGGATTTGAGCGTAGAGTTAGGACAGGAGCAGGCGCTGCGAGTGTACATGGTCTTGTATGCGGGATCTGTTTATAACATCTAGTAGAAACCCTAGGAATGCAGCAGTTGGCAGGGTTTTGCCGAAGCTGGGTATATCTGTATGTGATTTATTTTCTGCACTTTTATTTCTGCTGCATTCTGTGATCTGTTTATTATTTTAATATCATGTCAGTTTTTCAATTCAGCTTAAAAACTGTGATAAACCCTATTCACCCCCCCTCTAGGGTTAATCTAGATCCAACAATACCACCAGTTTTACTCCAGGCGATAGTAAAATCTTTAATTAGATTTGAACGTGAAATGGTAATTAAATTTACCGATAACACCGTGGGTGCTAGATATGGAGTGCTACCAGTTTGGCTCCATGGGAAGAATAGGTTGGGATTGAGATTAATAAATAATTGATTATTGCGGTAAGGTCCTATAATCCCAACTAGTTAATAAAATCTTTTGAAATTGATATCCAAAGGAAGATTAAAGAATAAATTTAAAAGAATTTATCTTTAATAAAATTAATGGGAACCTTTCCCTATTAATGTGAATATTTTATTAAAAGAATATTCTGAATTGGAATGAGACATATGTTGTGTTTTTATAGCACTTTATTATTGATTATAAAATACGTGAGTTATTCGGAAAGACCGGGTTTAACCCATTCTGAATAATTAATACGACGACCAAAAGTCGACGATGAAGACGGTGGTTGAAGACCAGAGTTCTTCACATCGTTTGGATGATCACTGATGTCTTGATTGGGCTGTACACCCAAGACAAGGTAATAAGTGGTGATCGTTCAGACGTACTTGGAGATCGATGGATATGCCAGAACCTCTCTCCTGTATTGGACATATGAGACGAGGAATAAGGGGCCTCCGGTTTCGTTCAGACCCAGAACAGACTTGTAAATGAATGTGTGTCTGACATTGGATTTCATTCTGTGCTAATTAATTTCTATTAAATACATATTTGTTTGGTGGCGGAGAATTTATTCTCTTGCTTAATACCCTTCTCTGAGACGTACGAGCTTAGAGGTTATATATTGATAGACATCAGTTGCATGGCGTGAATTGTCAGTGTGGCATGCCAAGATGCAAATGATTAAGGATTTTGTTGAAAAGCAGAGTCTTGTGGATGATGATCAAAGCACAGCTTTAGTTAGCGTAGCTTTGTGTATATCAATACTTCGCGAGCCTCACACCCCGGTATGGACCAGAAACGGGAGAGGACTGCAGGGAGAACATGCGTTTCTTTCTAGCTAGGAGTGGTGTCATGGTATGGAGCCCAGACATTTTACTAATATGGATGATGGAATGAGGCGCCTCGGATATTGAGTCCCCAGTGGCTCAGATTTTATGCCCCATAGGACAGAGAAACGTATTGCTCAGGAATTATTAATCCACAAACGTAAGAGTGGATCGGCCTTGAAGATCCAAGGTGCAGTTAAGGCTGAGCCTGAGGCTCGGGCTAGAGAGTCTCGAATTCGGTAAGGACGATCCCTTGCCTTGGTTCATAGATGGAAATTCAACTTCCAATACGACATCGTGCGGTTTTGATTGTAGAATTAGTATGGGGACATGATATATGGTACCCATGCCGTCTATGATTGATACATTTATATTTGAAGTTGTTTTTAAACACTATGCACTTATAATATCAAAATGATGTGTTTTATACGTATCAAGCATGTTTGGCTATTATAAGGGAAAACTCTATCCTCTGGCTTGCGTTGCATTGTGTGATGGGACCCGAGTCTTATAATGGCTTAATTTTTTCCAAAAAGCATTGTGTTGTTTTATTTTAAACTAGGAATCATGTGGAGTAAACCCGTTCCGTGTTATACGGCGTGGTCACATGATTTCCCCACTTTTAAAATAAAGATTTAATAACTGTTTTAGTTCTCACACCAGTCCCATGACTGACTTGGAGTTTATTGTTTTAACCTAAACTCTGGGTGCCCCTATTTTCCACACGGGCAGCTAGTAGTTTTGGTTTTGCAGATATTATATTCACAGGATCCTGGTTTACAGCTGAAGCGATATTCCGAAAGCTCTGTATCCGTGTATTTCTTTTAGTTGTATTATGTATTATTCTCCGCTGCTTTGTATTTTAAAATCTCTGATATTGTATTTCCAGTGTGTAATATTTATTCATACTCTGGAATATTCTTGTACTCTGATGTAAATTGTTGTAATAACAATGAAATGTTCTATTGTTTGTGTTTTGATTTGTCGTGTTCTCAACTCAATCCGGGCTTTCCCGAAAGGGGAAGTTTGGGTCGTTTCAGTTGGTATCAGAGCTTTGGTTTATAGAGCTCGAGAACAAGACACATTAGAACCAAACGAAAGAATTCATCAGAGATAGGATTAGTAACATCCTATAAGAATTACTCGTTAGAGATAGGATCAGTAGCATCCTAGAATGAGTTTGAAGGGTATTATTTATTTAAATTAAAAAAAAAAACAAATTTAGTTTTGAAAAGTATATCATATTATATGTATTTGAGTATATTATTTTATACTGAATTTGGACAATCGAGTATATAAAGATTTTGCATATATGTGTCATGAACGTATATACGAAGTCTCAAATATACTAGATAGATATAGAATCACACTCTAGTCGCCCGGGGATAACTCTGATGATTGACGCGTCATCATCAGTGTTTATGTTCGAGTTTCGAAAGTGGGATATCTATATATTTCCATTGACTGGTGTGAGAACCAAAATATAGATTGGGTTTATTGTTGTGGCTTGGCATCAAAAATATGATTTTTGACTATATATAAAAGTTATATATATATATATATATATTTAAAGCTAATCAACTAATTGATTGCTGGTTGTGATGTGTGATTACTAGTTCAACTAATAAATATTGGAATGATAATTAATAAAACCAATATATGAATGAATGATAAATTTAGCCAAATTGAATTAATATTGAACTGAATTGAAGTTTTATTGAAATTGCACACATGTACACGTGTATATAATGAACAGGTCATAGCATGGAAGCTAAGAAGAGGAATAAAATTGCATACCCGACAAATAGGTACATGTTTACTTTATTCATTGGGTTTGATGATTTTATGAGCCGATTGGCTTTTTCTTTTGGATGATGAGGGCCTTGTGAGGCAAGTTGCGGTTTTAAATATCAACCTGTACAAAGGAGGTTATGGCGAAATTTTTCAAAAATTTTGGGTGTTAGCCAAATTTTTGAGAAATTAGAAAATTCTTAGAAACTGAAAAGTTGAAGAATGAAAGTCAGAATGGAAGTTGAGTTGGTTGGTTAAACAACTTTCAGCTCCGTTCCTTTTCGAGGACGAAAAGATTTTAAGTGGGGGATATTGTAACAACCTGGAATTTTTGAACCAATTTGAAATTTTAATTTTAGATATTTTAATGAGTTTTGGATATTTAAAATAATTTATTTTAAATAATAATGACTAAAAATTTATTATCGACGAAGTTAGAACGTATGAATTTATTTTAATTATATAACGGGCCTGAAATGGCACGGCAGTTTGAAAATTCGATTTTAAATTTCAAATGAATATACAGAATTCAAAATAAATCGGAATTTAGTAAAACCAGAAATATTTGAATCTGTTTAATTATATCTTTCTAACGAATGTAAGAAACTGAGATTTCACTTTATAAATTATAAGTTATATCCAGTTTAAAATTTAAAATAGTCGCTATGGAATTTATATATATTTTAATATAATATATAGCCCTTAAAAATAGCCCTTTTGCAAACGACCTCCGTTTTCGATGAAACCACTTTTGTTGGATCCGGAATGTCAAATTATTGCTAGATTCCAAATTTCATAATTTTTTAAAATAATATGTGAGCGTGGCAAAAGAAAATGTGTTTGGTCAATTTCAGTTGAATTGGATCGACCGGAAAATGGCCATTTTTCAAACGGTCTCCAAATTTGACGAAATTAATTTTGTTAGGACCGTCTCGTCAAAACATAGCCAGAAATATTTTTTCTGGAATTTTTGGAGTTATTATGTGGCCCCGGTAAATTAAAATATACGTTTAAATTCAATATATATTGATTTATATTTTAAATTAAAGAAAAACTGACCGAAACAGTCGAATTGGCTTACAAAACATATTCCATTGTGTCCGGAATGGGGGTATTTGGTTAGAGGCGACAGTCGTTGGGTCCGATTTAGAGTTTGGAGTACGAAATTTCTTTGTAAACTATTTTTTGAATTAAATAATAATATAAAACTATATATATATATCCCCCTTTTTGTCAAAACCCTAGAAATATTAAACCATCGGTCAACGTGTTTCTCCAGCCGCATTCAACAGAACCAATGGCCGATCTTTTCAATTGTTCTTATTCAAATTTCGTGAAATCCAATCTGAAATCAAAGAACCTTTCAAAAGCCAAAACATTGAGCACCCTAAGATCTGGAACTTTAACGGTGATGATGGCGTTTGGGACGACGTGGCGATCGAATTTTAGCCCCAAAGGCTGCCGCGTTCGAGGCATTTGCCGAGGAAAGGAAGCGCCGAGTCAGATGGGGGTTCTGGCGAAGTTAGAGGGGGAAGGCACGCTTCCGGCGCCAGGTCAGATCGCCGTTCGATCAGTAGGAGGAGGTGATTTTTGAAGCCCTAGATTTGGAGCTTTGTTCGGTTTTACAACAGAAGGATCGGGGAGGAACCAAGAACGTAGAGGCTAAGTGGTAATTAGGAGAATTAAAAAAATTAATTAATTAATGTTAATAAAGTTTAAATGTGATCAACTATTATAATGACTGTAATTTATCCATACAATGTCAGAATCGAGAAACTCAAGTTGCGTTGGAATCAGAAAAATGAGATCTACAACATGGAACTGACCAGAAGGATTTTGGAGCTAGTTGATATTTTGATCAAATTAAACGTCCTGTTTAATTTGAATAAAATAATCATTTTATCGATTTCTGAAACCGATCAAGGTGAGAACTCCTTCTCACTCTATTTATTTTACAGTTAAATATATATTAGGATGCAGACGGTGCTTAGCAACACCCGACACTATATATTGTACAAACCATGATTGTTTGTTTGGACTGTATTGTGTGTTGTTTGTGATGTTGGAATGTTTAACATATTAAAAATAATGTTAATATTAATGTTATAGTGAAATTAAATTATAAATATTTATTTATAATTTAAACAGTGACAATTGGTTAAATGGAAAATAATTCAAATCGAATTAGAATTGGTTAAATTTATAAACCAATGATTTATTTAAATAAACTGTTGTTGTTTGAAAACCCCACACGGGTATTGGGATGATATTTGACATACACTAGTCTCAATATATAATTTTATGTCAATCGATGTGTTGATAAATTGTGATGAGCGTTTTTTATTTATTTTAATGCTCACACAGTTGTAAATTTCACTCTGGATGTGAATGGACTGTTTGATGATTATTTATCATTATTGTTGCATACATGCGATGTATGAAATCCATATAACTAAAATTATATGGTAATTGATTGAGTCGCATTCCGATTCTAAAATAAATATTTTTTTTTAAAATAAAGAATATTTTAAAATAAAATGTTTTAACAATAAAATTCACATTTTTATTGTATGTATAAACCAATAAAAGAAGCATATGTTAAATTATATTTTTGGTTAGATAATGAAAAAATGTCATCTTTAACATGTTAATGAAGAAAAATAAAATAATCATATGTTAAAACATTTTTGTTAGATAAAAATATTATTTTTAACATGTTAATGAAGTGAATTTAATATTCGTGTGTTGAATAAAAATTTTGAACAATAAAAAAATATCATTGTTATTGAATGTATAAACCATATAAAATATTCATGTATTGAATAAAAATTTTGAACAATAAAAAAATATCATTTTTATTGAATGTATAAACCATAAAAAATATTCATGTGTTGAATAAAATGTTTGAACAATAAACATAGTTATGTAGTTAAACGCCCTTTTAATCCGAACGGATTTATCGATCGATTTTATTCATTTTAAAATGAATATCGAAAAGAAGTGATTTCAAAATTTAATATTTTGAAAATATTATCATTTTAATATGATAAAGATATAGAATATTCAATTCTGATTTAAAATTTAAAATAATATTGGAATCATTTTAAAATGAATATATAAACAATTTATAAAATACGTTTTAATTGGAAATCGACGAAATATATATAGTATATATATTATATTTATTTAATGGCCTGAATAGAACGCGCCACACAGCGGCCGTTCGCGAATTTCGGCCATTAACTTCCAATTGATGTAACGGGAGACCCGACCGTCGGATTCTCCTAAAACCGGAACCGTTGGGTTCGTATCGAAAAGAGCTTTCCAATGAATATAAGAGATTTGAAATCTAACGGTTGGATTTGGAATTATGTCTAAATCAAATTTGAAAAAGGTCGTTATGGATGCAGTTTGGTGGCCATTATTGGAAACCGACTGTAAGGGCCTTAATAAAATTATTAAAAATATGGAAAAGTTATGTAAAATCATAATAAATGATTTGGAAAGATTTTGGATGAAAAATTCCATATTTGTAAAGATAAAAATATATTTTTATCGAAATGAACTAGTTATTAACTAGAAATAATAATCCAATATTTTTACATTAATAAATTGGATTTGTAAATGGTTTTAACATAACCAGAATTTTCCAAAGTATGAATTGGACTGGAAATTATCTTTGGAATATTTCGATATTTGTATCCGTGATTATACGGATATTGTGGAGGAATTTAAAAGATATAAATATCGTTATTCCCAATACGATATTTGTTGATTTCAGAATTTGATATTGAATATAAGCCGATATAATTTCTATTCAGAGCCTTTTATTTAATGTCAAATTGGATTTTGGGTTTGTCGTGAACGATGTCTTTAATAACATTGTTCTTAAACCCCGATGAGAAAAGTATAAATCTTTAAATTAAGATTTAATGAAGTTTTCCAATTAATTAATATTTAATTGGAATTGAGTAAAATAAGTTGGATTTTGGGTTTGTCGTGAATGGCGTCTTAAATAACACCGTTCTTAAACCCAGTCGAGAAAAGAATAAATCTTTTAATTAAGGTTTAGAGAGGTTTACCAATTAATTAATATTTAATTGGAATTGAAATGAAAGTTGATTGTGGGTTTATCGTGAACTGTGTTTTAAACGACATTTGTTCTTTAACCCAATTAACAGTGAAAATATAATTTGGAATTTATAAATCTTTTATTAAGATTTAAATGGAAATTTTCCAAAGTAAAGTTTTCCAATTTAATAAAAGAAATTGGAATTGAATGGAATTCGATTTAATAATAATCGAGATGAGCTTCTGTGAATGAAGACCATTACTATATATGGAATTTAAAAGATTTGCCGCTATTCCATTTATATTATTAGTCGGACACGGGGGTTTATATTGATTATGTATTATTATGATTTCCATGTAGATTCCATTTTTATGGAAGATGATTTTTTGTTTATCGTAAAAAATGTTTTAAATAACATTTGTTCTTTAACCCAGTTAAAGACAGGATTTATTTCCTAAATTTGAATAATCATTAAATAATGATTTTTGAGATTAAAACTGAACTAGAGTTTTAAAGAATCTTTAATTAGATTGAAATGGAAATGAGATAATTAAATTTATCGAATTCTTGAAATGATCGAGAATGAAGTACCACCAGTTTTACTACAGGCGATAGTAAAATCTTTAATTAGATTTGAACGTGAAATGGTAATTAAATTTACCGATAACACCGTGGGTGTTAGATATGGAGTGCTACGAGTTTGGCTCCATGGGAAGAATAGGTTGGGATTGGGATTAATAAATAAATGATTATTGCGGTAAGGTCCGATAATCCCGACTAGTTAATAAAATCTTTTGAAATTGATATCCAAAGGAAGATTAAAGAATAAATTTAAAAGAATTTATCTTTGATAAAATTAATGGGAACCGTTCCCTAATAATGTGAATATTTTATTAAAAGAATATTCTGAATTGGAATGAGGCGTATGTAGTGTTTTTATAGCACTTTATTATTGATTATAAAATACGCGAGTTATTCGGAAAGACCGGGTATAACCCATTCTGAATAATTAATACGACGACCAAAAGTCGACGATGAAGACGGTGGTTGAAGATTGGAGTTCTTCACATCGTTTGGATGATCACTGATGTCTTGATTGGGCTATACACCCAAAGACAAGGTAATAAGTGGTGATTGTTCAGACGTACTTGGAGATCGACGGATATGCGAAGACCTCTCTCCTGTATTGGACATATGGGACGAGGAATAAGGTGCCTCCGGTTTCGTTCAGACCCAGAACGGACTTGTAAATGGATGTGTGTCTGACATTGGATTTCATTCTGTGCTAATTGATTTCTATTAAATACATATCTGTTTGGTGGCGAAGAATTTATTCTCTTGCTTAACACCCTTCTCTGAGACGTACGAGCTTGGAGGTTATATATTGATAGACATTAGTTGCATGGCGTGAATTGTCAGTGTGGCATGCCAAGATGCAAATTATTAAGGCTTTTATTGAAAAGCAGAGTCTTGTGGATGATGATCAAAGCACAACTTTAGTTAGCATAGTTTTGTGTATAGCGATACTTCGCGAGCCTCACACCCCGATTGGACCAGAAACGGCAGATGACTGCAGGGAGAACATACGTTTCTTTCTAGCTAGGAGTGGTGTCATGGTATGGAGCCCAGACATTTTACTTATGTGGATGATGGAATGAGGCGCCTCGGATATTGAGTCCCAAGTGGCTCAGATTTTATGCCCCATAGGACAGAGAAACGCGTTGTTCAGGAATTATTAATCCATAAACGTAAGAGTGGACCGACCCTGAAGATCCAAGGTGCAGTTGAGGTTGAGCCCGAGGCTCGGGCTAGAGAGTCTCGAATTCGGTAAGGATGATCACTTGCCTTGGTTCATAGATGGAAATCCAACTTCCAATACGACATCGTGCGGTTTTGATTGTAGAACTAGTATGGCGATATGATATATGGTACCCATGCCGTCTATGATTGATACATTTATTTTTGAAGTTGTTTTTAAACACTATGCACTTATAATATCAAAATGGTTTGTTTTATACGTATCAAGCATGTTTGGCTATTATAAGGGAAAACTCTATCCTCCGGCTTGCGTTGCATTGTGTGATGGGACCTGAGTCTTATTATAGCTTCATTTTTTCTAAAAAGCATTGCGTTGTTTTATTTTAAACTAAGATTCATGTGGAGTAAACCCATTCCGTGTTATACGGCGTGGTCACATGATTTCCCCACTTTTAAAATAAAGATTTAATAACTGTTTTAGTTCTCACAATAGTCCCATGACTGACCTGGAGTTTATTGTTTTAACCTAAACTATGGGTGCCCCTATTTTCCACACGGGAAGCTAGTAGTTTTGGTTTTGGTGATATTATATTCACAGGATCCTGGTTTACAGCTGAAGCGATATTCGAAAAGCTCTGTATCCGTGTATTTCTTTCAGTTGTATTATGTATTATTCTCCACTGCTTTGTATTTTAAAATCTCTGATATTGTATTTTCAATGTGTAATATTTATTCATACTATGGAATATTCTTGTACTCTTGTGTAAATTGTTGTAGTAATAATGAAATGTTCTATTGTTTGTGTTTTGATTTATCGTGTTCTCAACTCAATCCGGGCTTTCCCGAAAGGGGAAGTTTGGGTCATTTCAGCTATGAATAAAGTTGGTGTTTGGATTGAGTCAGTGCTTGAATAAATTATTTCTTATATTATTCCTCGAATGATGAGGTTTTATGAATATGGTTTGCAAAATTTAACTACGACCTGAAAGAAACCCGAATAAATATGTTCAGACTTTGGAAATTGAAACTATTGCATAGATCGATAACTTGATTGGAATCATGCCTCGAAACATTTATGTTTTGAATTTATGGTTTTAATGCATTAAAAGATAAATGTAACAACTGAATAAATTTAAGTTTTCAGTGTACTAAGACAGTGCATGATAAATGTGACAACTGAATGAATTTAAGGCTTGAAATATTTTATGTTTAATTCAAGGCTTCATTGAATTAACGCATTAGATTATTATCTTTGAATTTAACACTTGAATTAATTTTAGGATTGATATTTAATGCTAGAATGTTTTCCCAAATTATCTTTGATTTTACTGTGTGAATTAACTTTTAAGGATTGATATTTAATGCTAAAATATTAGCACATATGAAATTGCATCGTAACAAATACTTAAAAGCTTAAAATTCAAGAAGGTTACAAAATCTCATAAAATTGCCAACAATTTTACTACAAATATCAACACGGGTTCACAATGACTAGAGAAAATGACCTAATACAAATTCGGTAGGTTATTTCCTACTTTTACATCAAATATCAACCCTCCTAATTTGGATACATTAGCTTTCTTGATTTGTGTTTGTGCGTCGTTTATGACATTTACAAAACTTTATGCTTATGAAAAAACATCCTTTAAATGCAAGATAAAAGCCAAGCCCAGGGGAATATAGTAGTAATAATTATCATATAGTAAGTTCAAATTGACTAATAGAAAATCCTACATAATCTTCAAATAATTTCCATGCTTCTACCATTTTTTATCTCCTTAGAAGTGTATAAATCATAAGCTATTTGAATATTGTCTTTCCCTAAGTATGCATCATTTTTTTCCACTATGAAGTATGAATGCATCATGTTTCATCTTGAGAAAATTGATCAACTTTAACTATTTTGTTGGTCAATGGTAAATTACCATGTAGGAATAATGCCCCAAAAACAGGAAGATGAGTTTGGTAAATGAGTAGTTTTTCTACTTATAATTTATGTTTGAATGCAATACAAGAATTTATGAGGTCAAGTTGATGTGTTGGAAAAAAAAATCGTACTTTGTTAATAATAGGTATTAAACATCCTATTATTTTCTTATGGATAGTTAACATTTTTGTTCATATTCTTATAGGGGTCAATTGAGTTTGATTTATGTTTTCAATAAATTAATTCTACGAAGTTCTTTTCTATCTTGAAATGCAAACAATTTCTGATCATGACATGTAAACTATTCATGGCCCAACTGTATGATTTGTGCAGTAGTTTACCCCCAAAGTCATTTGTTGGTACCAAATAAATTATGCATGTCAACGAATACTTTCGGATGCGGATGGTGTAATCCCCATCCTATTTTTCGATATCGGATATTTGCATCTTTGAATACACACATATGTTATATACATTGATGACCGATAGTTAAAAAACATAAATAGAAAATTTAGGTTTAACTTACTTCTCTCTCGCTCCCTCCCTCCCTCCCTCCCCCTAGGTTAATATGTAATTAAGTAAAGTTTTCAATCTATTCTTAAGCATTCTTCTCTACTGATAGTAATTTTGGTACTTTGATAATAAGGGTCACGAAGAAAACCTTTTGTTTTAATTGATTGTGCTTATGATCTTATTAGTCTGAGCACGTACATCTCTTTTAGTGAATCTATAGGTTTTCAATGGCATGGTAATATCATTTGAATTAATTTGGCTACTTTGATTCTTGAATAATGCTCTTCTTTTAATTAAATAATTGCATGTTATATTGATTAGCTCAATTAGTAGAAAGAAATAGCTGCTACATGCTTTTGTTATTTTTTTATTCCAGAATAAACCAAAAGTGGAGTCGTTTACTTCTCCATTCATACTCACGCTATGAAAAATACCGCTAGACACAATTGTCTTAAACTATGGTACACTACATTACATTCTTTGCTTATTCTCTCAACTGATTTGTTATAGATCTATTTTACATGTCAAGGTAGTATTTCTGTAAGTAAAATATTCCAGCTATATTGTTCAGACCTTTTCTTACATGGTATACTGAAACAAGTTCAATGCTAAATCCATGTGCAGGCTTTTAGTTAGAGAAGAACCTTCAGATTGTTACATTTCAGTGCTGAGACTAGTCATTCAGGAAGAGTGCATGATAATTAATCAAATGATACACATCATTTACCCTTTGGACTACTGTTATTTTTCGTCAAATTACGGTGAACATTGAGTATATGTTGTAATCGAATAATAATGTCTGAAATCATTGATTAGAATGTGCTTTTAACTTTTTCAGGTTTTTTAAATCCAACATGAATTATGAAATTTGAGTTCAATTTATAAAAATATGAATTTAAGTTCAAGTTTAGCTCATCACTTAATCTATTAGTATTATCTGTATTTTGTGAATGAATTTCATATTAGCATTTGGGATGTAGGTGTTAACTTTCATGGACTTTGGCATTAACAAGTTTTGTCCAGTTGAACGCTAGTTCATATTATGATTTAGTATGTAAAAATAGGAAGTTTTGGATTTAACTTTTGTTTAGCATTCAAGTTAGTGCCAAAATATATTTGTTTTTACTTCTACTGCAAATTCATTTGTTTCCTTTGTTGTTTGATGTAAATGAGATTAGCTTTAAAATGACTTAATTTTGTATTTATGTGATACAATATAAAGCTATATTTTTTAGTTATAAAGATATATTCATTTAGCTTTCCGATTATTTTTACATATTTATAATAACATCAATCGATTAAAATAATGTTGAAATTACTTTTTTCTCTTTCAATTTTAAGGGCTATTTATTATTGTTTAACTAATTTTGTAATGATGAGAAATCAAAGTGAAACTCATGTTGACAAAATGCGATGTGTAAGTCGCATAAAACAACAAAAACAAGTATAATTTCTTATTCATTTCGTAATTTAACTTTAAATGCATGTATGTAAAATGGTAAAATATATTTATCATGCATTACATTAAAAATTTACATTTAACTTTAAATGCATGCATTTAAACCACAATTATCTATAAAACTCACCCCACTTTCTCCTGTGATTTACCTTTCAGTCCACATATATATAAATTAATTATGCAGTGTTAAGTTTAAAATAATAAGATAAATGTAATTGGGTTGTTTATTAGTTCTATCACTAATGACAATACGAAAATTTCATTAATATGCATTGTATCTATATTAGTGAAATATGATAAAATCTCACTTTAATTAAACTAAAACATATTAGTCACACGACCTGCCGTATAACATAAATAATAAGGAACTTGTGACGCCCCACCCCGAGACCCACCATAATAAAGAGCATTAGCAAGTAATTCCATCTACTAGGGCAGAGAATAGGGCTGGTTAGGGGCGACCATCCGTAATTTCGTATTAAATGAGTATTGAGTATGTCGATTGGGTAAATAAAATTTTCTTTTTCTTAACTCAAGAGGATCGACATACTCAACACTTCTAATATGAAACTACGATGGCTACGGATCATTTCAGAACAACATACAATATATATTACAGTCACAGATCACAAAATAGTTACATATAGGTACAATCATAGAATTACAACTTATACATGTGCTTCACCACAACAAAATATAAGATACGAATACACCTTGGGAAACTGGAACCACTCTACAATGTAAAAAAAAAGACTAATGTGCAACACAGGAAGAGTCTTCAAAGATAGTCCAGGCTATACCCAGCAAATCAACAGCATTTGAACCTGAAACAACTTGGTCTGACCCGAGCATTAACACACACGGATCAGTCTAGTTTACGAGATAGTAATAATAAAAGGTGAGATAAAAGATCAACCAGAAACTAATTCCTTTCCACACGAAAAGGAATTTCGACACATGAGTCTGAACGGGATCACAGATGCAAAATTTTCCTCTTCATACAAAAAAAGGAAAGTCATAAACAGAGGTCAACGAAACACATACTCACAAGTCCACAAGGTAAATGTATAGGCACAAATTACCCAAAATTTTCCGGTTAGGGTAATTACTTGGAATTACATGATATGATTAAAAGACTCCAAAAATCACAAAAATCACAATCTAAAACCACAAACCATGTAATTCAATAATCCACAAAAACAATAAATCTCCAAAATCCAAATACTCTTTGCAAATGTACGATCATCACGATCGAGTTAAAATCAACAAACCCAAAACATAAAAGAAAACCATAAGAAATGTACACGTGCCATAATAATAAAGCCCATCCCAAGCTATAATGTTGCTCAGCCCGAGCAATAGCCATGCATTATCAAATGAAAATCATCATATAACTCGAGTGAGTCAAATATCACAGAAGGAGCATCACGCTCCAACATAGAAGTTCACAAAATATTTATGTAAATTTAAAATCCAATGATCTTCAACGTATGATCGCATAGATCAAATCACAAAATATCATCACAATATGTATCCATTAGAAATAAATATGCACGTGCAACTACATGATAATATAGCTCCCCCCGAGTTTAGTTCAGTACACATACGTATTCAAGTTAGGCGCCTATCACCGCAACCCCCCGGCCGAGTGTATCTTGACCCCCCCGGCCAAGTAAATACGTATACGTGACTCCCCCCGAGTCCTGGCTTCCCCCCGAAGCAAAGTACTGGCTTATCAAAACACAATATGCGTCATTGACTCATAGTCAGTAACCCGAGTAGTAATAACAGTGCGTCCCATACCACACGTTCTCACTACTGGTTCACTAGCTGCTTATTAACTCCGCAATGGAAAACATCGAAAAACACCAAGTCATCATTAATAAGACATCAGCTTCAATCTAACTGTAATGGAATTAACCGACTTCGTATACTTCTGTGCCCCATACCACGAAGTGTATGATGTCGTTTAATATCCAATACGTTATCTTGAAGGGTGCAAGATAGTGTAGTTTATATATAAGAAAATATTTGAATTAACAAAGCACATATATAACGATAGCTTGAAAATCGGTTTTTTTCTTCCTTAAATTCTTTTTATTTAAAAATAGATTTTCATACTATTATTTTGAGGCTATTTATATTCTAAAACTAAAACCGTAAACTCTTTAACTTCAAAACTATAAAGAAATCAATAACTATTCATATATTTTGAAAATTAGTTTAAAACGTGCGAAGTGTGCTCAATATCCTTAAGATGTCAACCATGAATCATCACAAATTTCCCCAAAATTTGGAGTTTGGGTTATATAAAATATATACATGGTTTATTAAATCAATACGATGGTAAAACAAATCACAAAACCACAAAAAAATCATGAAAAACACATATCACGGCTCAAAAATGCACCAAGAAACCAATTCTGGTTGCAACTTTGAGGTTAATTTTGAATGACCAACCAATGTCCGATTGGTCTACAATTCGACTTGCACAAACTAGAATAATATGTCTTTCAATAAAAAAAAAAAGAATCGATGAATTCCGTCATCATATGGAGAAGATACAAACCCTCAAACTTAGAGCCAGACTCCAGTTTGACCTAATCTGAAATCGCTTCTGGCTACGACTTTGATGTTAGTTCGGAATGACCAAACGATGTCTGATTGGTCTAAAATTCAATGTACACAAACTAGAATAATATATCTTTTAATAAAAAAAAGAATCGTCGAATTCTGACATCATACGGAGAAGATACGAAGCCTCAAACTTGGAGTCAGGCTTTAGTTTTGACCTGGTCTAAAATCGCTTCTGGTTACGACTTCGAGGATAGTTCGGAATGACGAAACGATATCCGATTGGTCTAAAATTCGATGTACGCAAACTAGAATAATATATCTTTTAATAAAAAAGAATCGTCGAATTCTGGCATCATATGGAGAAGATACAAAGCCTCAAACTTGGACTCAGGCTCTAGTTTTAGCCTGGTCTACGATCGCTCCTGGTTACGAATTTGAGGTTAGTTCAGAATGACCAAACGATATCCGATTGGTCTAAAATTCGACGTACACAAACTAGAATAATATGTATTTTAATAAAAAAAGAATTGCCGATTCCGACATCATATGGAGAAGATACGAAACCTCAAACTTGGACTCAGGCTCTAGTTTAACAAAATGATCAAGTAACAGCACACTCGGACAACAGAGCTTGACAAAGCGAAGTGGTATATTGAAGTAGTGCAAATAAGAAAGCAGGGAGCTAGTTGAATCCCATGCAAACCATGTACATGAGTGCTATGGAAATTAAATTGAGTGAGGGGGCTTTGCACTTAAGTATATACATTTGTGCACACTAAAAGATGAAGATAGATTGATTCAAAGAATCTACATGAAAAAAAAGGTGACTTCATGTGTGCAGGCCCGGTTATTGAGCTAGGCCACTTAGGCCCCGGAATAGGGCAACCCGCTCCTTGGGGCAACGCGGAAAAAAAAAACTATTCCTATCGGCTATCCCTAATCTCTCAAATCGCACGATCGGAGACCAGAATTGCCGACACCTTCTCAGACGAGCTGCCTCTTTCGAGTTCAACAGCAACCCTCCAGCTCCTTCTAGTCTTCCTCTTCGACAGCAGCGACCCTCTTTCAAATCGAATGCTCAAAACTCAGCGCTTCGAGCTCCACCTGCTGTGCTGATCTGCGTCTGTCAAGCTCTCAGCACTCCTTCGCAGCATCGCTAATCGCTTATTATCGATAAAAAAAAGGTAATTACTGTCTTTAGTTGTCACTGTTTCAGACTTTCAGTTTGTGATTTTTTTTTTTATTTGGGGCTATTTTGATTAATTCTTGTTGGCTGTTGGCTGTTGCTTGTTGCTTATTTTCGCTTTTTATTTAACTTTTTTGGTACCGCTGCGGCGTTGCCTTGCTACCTTCAACGTTTTGTATTTGTTTAATATTGTCATCTTCATCTTTTTTATTCGTATATTCGTTTTCTTCTATATTTATTAAAGATGGGTTTGTAGATGTGGTCCATTCGATTTAGTTTCATGTTCAAAATGGGATGTAAATGCTTTTCCAGGCTAAGATATAA
The DNA here is from genome assembly GCA_030737875.1 of Allium sativum. Classification (NCBI taxonomy): domain Eukaryota; kingdom Viridiplantae; phylum Streptophyta; class Magnoliopsida; order Asparagales; family Amaryllidaceae; genus Allium; species Allium sativum. The sequence continues at coordinate 167,187,124 of CM060909.1, forward strand.
ATACAACGTTTTTAGGACTGCAAAACTTTGGAATAATGCTTTATCTTTTCAGTCTATAGTTAATGTGCCGGCTAACCGCTGAACCAAATAATCAGCATAGCTAAACTATCTGGGATTCTGAATTAAATGAATTTATTTTGGTTCAATTTTATTTGAAATGTAAAATTGAAGTCTCACTGAGTGCATCTTATTCACCAAATTGTGGGATAGTAGTATAAACACATGAATAGTTAAAGTCCAACTTTTACATGTTACACTGCTGACTATTGAAATACAACATTTTTTTTACCAAAAATCATCAAGTTAGAGATGCTGAAAATCTGAAAAGCCTACCAAACGCTGCAAAAATAAGTAAATATAACATTCTGTAGATTCTGCAGCTAACAATCGAATAGTAAACTGTTAATCTTAAGTAAATATATCAACTTGGGCAACATTTTTTTCACTTTTTTGCATTTCATTTTGTCTGCTTTATATGTTGCCTAGGGCAACCCGAACGCTTGAGCCGGCCCTGCATGTGTGCTGTTGAGGGTATTAACATAGCAGCATGTATACAACAAATACAACCATTCCATCAAAGCCATACTTTTGAATAATAAATTATACCCACTAACTTTTTTTTTCTTTTCTTTTAAAGACCATTTATAAAAAGAATTGCATAGGTTTGAAATTTTGTTTCACGAAGAAGTCTTGAAACAAAAGCAGCCAAGAAAGGAAACTAAGGATGTTGCAGTTCATGGATTGCCTGAGAACGACTTGCAAATCTAAAGAGAGCATTAGGTAAAGGGGTCATGGAAATGGACCATCAAAAATGAATAAAAACAAGTAGGAAGGGCTGCCAACAGTGTAGCAGCAAGTAGTGTACTAAGGCAGGGGAATTGTGGCCATGCAAGCTCGAACATGGCACAGCAACATGAAAACACAATTATCACAACAAAGATGAATCCAACATTATGATTAAACACAAAAACGAAGTAAACTAGAGAGTGTGAGTTTCTACCACTCACCTTGCTTGGATTTGGTGGAGTTTTAACTCGGATAGGCTGCAAAAGAAGGGATCCATGCTTCGAAAACTCCAATTGCCAATTTCTCAAACATGCAAGCCATAGGAAAGTTACAGCAACCGCTTTCCCTCAAATCTCGGAAAAGGAAGAAGAAGAGAGGAATAAAAAAGCGTCATGTAATCCTTCCCAGGAAGAAGGGCTCCCCCCCCCTCCCCCCCCCCCCCTACAAACACGTGAATCCCAAAAATAGAAGGAAAAAACGCAGAAGGGTCCAGAAAAATCGCTCAGAAGAAAAGGATCAGGTGGAGTTATTGGAGAAGCACGCATGTACACGTGTTTATTTTGCTTAAATTAAGTTTAAGTTTCCAAATTTAACATTTCTATGTAAATGTGCTCTCTTTTATTTTATTTTTGTCCAATGCACAATTTAACTACTTACCATGTTACAACATTATTAATAAACCATGATTTCATTCACACCCACCTCAATACACTAATTAAATTGTGTTTAATTTATAAAACACGAATACATACACAATAATAATCTCAAAACAATTTAGACAATAACGTAAATGTTAGTTTTGACACATCTTACAAATATAAATATGTTTATTCTACAATTATTTACTCTTGTAAACATATTTATATTTTAGCTACAAGTTTGCATTCCTAATTGATTTAATAAATTAAATCAATTAATTCTAATAAATATTTAACAACCACAATACTGATTTACAATCAATATTCATAATATTTGAAAAATAATACACTTGAAACACCAGTGTAGTCTTTAATACAATCAATATAACAAAAGCCATAAATTTATTTATTAACAATGATCAACAAATTCAACGTTATACAATCACTATAAATCTTCTAACCAAGTTTAAAACACAATTCAATGCTTTAATAATTATTTCAACCAACAACTTATTAATAATATTGCAATAATATATATTTTTCCTTGAAAATTGATTCTCAATCAATTTTATATATTTTCAATATTCACAAAATCATAATTTATAATTCGTAACCACACATTTTGGAATAAATCACTTATTAAATTTCGAACATTAACTTTGTTCCAAACTCATGAATTATGTAAACTCAAATTTCTTATTTTCTGTTTTAAAACGCTATACGAGTTAGACTTCTCAAACTCGTATTTTATTCTAAAAATAAATACAGAAAACACCCAATTGTCAGTTTAACCCAGGTACTCAAAAATTTGGGTTGTTACAGAACTTTTACAGAAAACACTCTTTAAATTTTGAAATACAGAGATTTTCTTTCTTTAAAACATGAGAAACACTATTACTTTTAGTTCTAGTCGGTCTGCAAATGATTGTAGTAGAAACAAAAAATATTTTTACATTTGCCCAAAACAAAAGCACTTTAGCAAACAAAATTCAAATAAATTTGTTTATAAAAACGTGAGATTAAGTACAAATTTAACTTTTAAGATAGAACAAAAAATAATAGTGAAAAAATATCAAAATAAGTATCAATAAATTTGTCGTGTATTAAAAAATTATGTTTTTTTAATAGTAAGAATCTTTGTTTTAAAATTCGTACAACCTCTTATCGAACTACCTTAGTTCTCTTCAAATATTTTATATTTGACTTCATACATTAGAGTTAATCAAAAACCTTGAAATTATAATTACACTTAGTAAACTATTAGTTGTTGATGTGTCAAATAAATCATAAAAATATGAAAATTTTAATATTTGCACAGTATTCATATTAACAAAAAAAAGATATAAAATTCATTTGGATATACAAATACATCAGTTACATAACATAATTACATACGTAAAAAATGGTTACAAATTTAATTGATGATTCATCTGTATTGATACAGTGATGCATTACGTTATAAATTTTTTATTTCAACTAAAAGTGTTTACATTTTGAAATTTCTAGGGTTGCTTACAAAACCACCTCAATGTCACATAATTTTGTATATTTACATTAATATATTTTTAATTAACCATGTAATCTTAGTTTTATTATATTAGAATAAATTTAATTAATAAATATTCATTAATTCATCTAATAAACCCGTAAATGTGAAAGTTTCAATTCGTATGTCACATTAATATTAAGAGAAGCAGTTAAATAGAGTTTTCATTTAAATATAAAAATATATAATTCAGATATCATAAATATTTTTCTTGAGTAACATTAGCAAAAATAATTTATTATTCATTTATCTCAATAAATTTATCTACATTTTTGAATTCTGTTTTTAACTTTAAATATCAATATTTTGATGTTTCTATAGTTATGTACAATCTCATCAACTGTTTCTTTAACTTTCATGTTTAGATCCACGTACTTAAATTACCTACGAAATCTCAAATTTAAAATATTTTAATAATCTCTATATATCAATCGTATATGTACAAACACATACTAATACAAACAAAAACGAAAAATTTGTGTTTAACTATATATATACATACATATATATATATATATCACATGCATATATTTATTTACATAAACAATAATAACAAAGTTAATTTTTAAATTAACTATAATCATTTATGTAAATAAACATTAAATTTATCATACACAACGTCAAAAAGTTTTATTTTTAACTTCATATAACGCCACATTAAAATCCCCGCAATCTTTTTACAAAATCTTTCTCGGTCTATTCATGTTATTTACCCTTAAGTCACTATACTTTAACTATTTACATATTTTCATATTTAACATATATAAAAAGAGTAAGTTAAATAATATTTGTTAATTCATCTAAAAAATTATAATATGTCAATTTCAACAAGAATACTTGCTCATAATTGTAAAAACAATAAAATTATTGTTTTACTTCAAAAAGAATAAGTTACATAACACATACCATGTATAAACAACAACAATAATGTATATTACCAATTTTATCGTGTGTTGTATAATAAAGTTTCAAGAATTAAAAAAGTAAAATCTATATTTTATGATATTATTGTGTGCAACGCACGGGTTACACACTAGTTTTGTTTAAAAGTTGTAGTGGTACTCGGTTGTGGAAATAATATCAGATCAGTCCGCAGAAGGATTTCTTTCTATCTCCTTAACTTTAGGGATATACCATAGTTAGACTGATATTTAATATTTGAATCTTTTAACGATTAGTTAGATTATTTAACTAAAACTCTCATTTTTTTACATTATGATATATATTTAAAACTTGTATAAATATCTACAAATAATTCATCAATTAACTTCTAACATTATATATTTATATCCATATATATTTATTAATTATATAATAAAAAATTTAAACAACTTAAATAAATTTAGTTACCTAATATTTATTAACGTTTCTAACAGATATTTTAAAAACCATAATTCTGGATGTATATGACAATTATACTAATAAAAATAACAAAACTAATTTTTTTATTCTATTACGATATATAAATAGCATAAAACGACAATAACAAGTTTAACTTTTTATTGCTTACCATTTAACTTGAATAAAATACATGTATTTAAAATGGTAAAATACATTTATCATGCGTTGCATTATAAAATTTTACATTTAACTTAAAATGTCTATATTCGAAATTATCACAGTTATTTACAAAACCCACCTTACTTTCTCTTTTGTTTTACGTTTTAGTCCATATGTTTAAATTAATTATGCATTCTTAAGTTTAAAATAACAAGATAAATGTAATTAAGTGATATTTATTAGTTTGGTCACTAATGACAATATGAAAATTTCAATAATATACGTCATATCCATAACAATAAAATATGATAAAATTCCACTTTCATTAAACTAAAATACATAAATCACACGATATACAATATAACATAAAAAGTAAGGATTTTTTATTAAATACACTCTTTCAATTTCAAAATAGAGAGATGTTCTTTTTCAAAAACATATTTAAAAACGCTATTACTTCTATTTTAGCCAACCTATAAATAATTGCGGTCAAAATTGAAATTATTTTCTTTTTGCAAAAAACAAAAAAAAAATAGCAAAAAAATATACCGTAAAAGGTATCAATGATTTCATCATGCATTACAAAATCATGTTTTTTTACAGCTAAAACCTTAATTTTAAATTCCTACGACCTCCTACCGAACTATCTCAGTCCTCTTCTAATATTTTATATCTGACTTCATATATTAGAGCTAATCAAGAATTTTAAAACTATAGTTTAACATGGTAAATTAGTAGTTGTAGATGTGTCAAATAAATCACAAAAATATGAAAATCACACTATTTGCACAATATTCATATTAACAAAAAGGGTATAAAATTCATTGGATGTACAAATATATCAGTTACATGACATGATTATATGCGTATGCGATGATTGCAAATTTTACTTATAATTCATATATGTCGATACATTGATGCATTACATTGTAAAAAAATTATTTTAACTGAAATCCCTATATTCTAAAAAAATTATCGTTGCTTACAAAACTCATCTCAATCTCATACAATTCCGTAAATTCACATCAGTATATTTTTAATTAACTATGTAACTATAGTTTTAATTTATTTAAATAAATTTAATTAATTAATTTTCATTAGTACATCTAATAAATCCTTAAATGTGACAGTTTCAATTTGTATATCACATTCATATTTAAGAAAGCGGTGAATTATATTTTTCATTTAAATATAAAGATATATAATTCAAATATCATAAATAATATAATTGAATGACATTAACAAAACTAATTTATTATTCGTGTATCTCAATAAGTTTATTTGCATTGTAGAATTATATTTTTAACTTCAAATTAATATCCATATTTTAATATTTCTATGGTTATGTACAACTTCGCCGATTGTTTCTTAATCTTTCATGTTTAGATGCATGTATTTAAATTACTTAAGAAATCTCAAATCTAAAGTATTTTAATATAATCTATATATCAGTCGCATTTGTATGCGCACACATACTATAAAAACAACAATAAAAAATTGTGTTTAATTAAATAAATATATAGATCGCATACATAAATTAATGCACATAAACAATAATAACAAAGTTAATTTGTAAATTAATTACAATCATGTTATGTACATAAACAATAAATTTATCATACACGATGGTAAAAAATTATATTTCTAACTTCAAATAATTTCGTATTAAAATTTCTGTAATTTTTTATAAAATCCTTCTCAATTTATTTATATTATTTACTCTTAAGTCGATATATTTTAGCCAAGTACATAATTTCATATTTAACATATATAAAAGAAATTATTTAAATTATATTTGTTACTTCATTTAAAATAATCAAAACATGTCAATTTCAACAATAATACTTGCTTATAGTAGTAAGAACATAAAATTATTGTTTTACTTTAAAGAAATATATGTTACATAACACATACCATATATAAACAATAACAACAACAATAATTTATGTTATATTTATTTTGCCTGATTCATTTAATGTTGTATAATAATGTTCCAATTTTAACATTAAAAATATAAAAATTGCATTTGATAATATTATCGTGTGCAACGCACGGGTTACACATAATTATCACGTAAAATTGGGACACGTCCTTTCTTTATCCTTCCCACAGAACATCTTCAACAGTTCGGGGTGTGGATTTTTTATTTTTCACACTCCAAATTGTTAAAACCGAAGATTTTCCAATAGTTTTATGAATAGGCGTTTGTTCAAAAAAGGCCTGAACATCAGGCGTTTGTTGAACAAACGCCCGTAATTTTTTAAAATTGTTTTAGGCATTTATTTTAAAAGTTTGTTTTAGGAGTTTGTTCAACAAACGTCTGAACATAAGGCGTTTATAATATGCGTTTGTTGAATAGCAGTCTGATTTTAAACATTTGTTCAACAAGCGCCTAAATAGTTTATAGATTTCAGAACGATTGTCCACGAAATCCACGCTATGGGATGTTCCGTAACTCTGTTGCGGCACCTTTTGGGTGTAGATTTCATATTGGAAATCTACACCTTTGTTGTTGGAGATGCTCTCAGAATCAAATCTTGAATTAGTGCAAGAGCATCTCAATCCATGAGTTTTTTGATGTATTGTCAATTACACTCATTAACATATATTTTAGATCAAGTTTTAATCTCAAATGCCATTGTTAATGGCAATGTAATTGTAAATTGGTAGAAAAATTTACCAAACATTATTTAATGCAATATTGGTATTTAATATGTGAAAACTACTATAGCACTCTTAAAATAAAGTTTGATGTAAAGCGGATCTCTACAAAAAAGCTAATGCAAGACGGGCCTTTTTTTTACTTTATTATAGCAAACAAATTTTCGTGATTTTTATCTTATTATAGCATTGATCTGCTTTTTTTACAAGGCAGTTGCGTCTTGAACTTTAACTTTGAACCATAAGATCGCTCAAAGCTTGAGCGCGGACTTACATAAACTCAGAAATGCTCGGACTAAGCGATGAAATCAACGGATATTTGGAATTCACAATTTGCATCACTCAGATCGGTCATGTACACGGGAACTTGATCGAGCCAAGTCGACCAGCTTAGGTCTCTACGATCGGTAGGGGATCGTTTTCGGACCTGGTAAATTTGTCGTTTACCGGGGATTGGCAAAATCCTCCCGAAGCTGATCACGTTAAATCCTCATCATATCATAGAGATTTATTTGGATCTTTGAATGGCTTTACCTACTTGGTTCGCTCAATCACATAAAGGGATCGAATCAGCACTACAACAAAATACGTATTTAACAATGTTGAAAATATGTTGTTAAAATACATTAATGGCATCTATTATGTCGTTGTCATATTCATAGTTGCATAAATTATTCATCTTTCACAATACTCGATTAACATATGCCATTGTAAATAATGCTTATGCAACATTTATTGACTATGATAGATATCTTACATACATATCAAAAAGACTTTACACAATGGTTTCTAAGTATATTGCAAAATATAGTTTTCGCATTGTACCGTAAACATCATTGAAACGTCTTCTATAACATAAGCTCAACGTTGCATTTTATTTATTTTCAATGTTTCCAACACGTTGTAAAATATTATGGGAAAACACAACATGTTCGAAATATTATGGAAAATATTATACACTATGTTTACTAGAACATGTTCTGAACATTGTTGTCCCCCGTTTATGCATCGTGTTCTGAACAATATTGAAATCAAATTTCAATGCTTTTTAAACTTTACGTTACTTTATTTAATCACGTTTAACAATCATCAAATAAGCACGTTTGATAACGTGCATAATTATTGTAAAATATAACACTTACAACAGTCTAAGTGGTACATATTTTGATAAAATAGTCCAGAAACGTTGTAAATGTACACCGAGACATTGTCAACAACCACTATTTATAAATAATATATACAACTATGAGAACAATATTCTTTAATTCACTAACAAAGTTGGTTACAGTCATTACTTAAATACTATTTATAAATAATTGCATGTTGTCGTTATTAGTCTTGGTATTTATCTGACAAGTGAGTAGCTAGGAACCATCTGCTCCAACCATCAACTTCGAGTTAAATACTTCTCCTATTATCAAGATCCATTTTCACCAAATGACCTGATGTACCTGCTGTACAGTGCCACCCAAAGATGCGGCTACATCGGACATTTTAAATCGGAATTGGACAAAACAAGAAATATTTAAATCTGTTTAACAATATATTTCTAACGAATGTGAAATATTGAGATTTCACTTTATAAATTGTAAGTTATGGCCAGTTTAAAATTTAGAAAAGTCGCGGTAGAATTTATATATATTTTAATATTAAATATAGCCCCTAAAAATAGCCATTTTGCAAACGACCTCAGTTTGCTACGAAACCACTTTTGTTGGAAACGGAATGTCAAATTATTACTATCTTTCAATTTTCATAATTTTTAGAATTAATATGTGAGCGTGGCAAAAGAAAACGTGTTTTTTTAATTTTAGTCAATTTGGATCGACAAGAAAATGACCATTTTTCAAACGGTCTTCAAATTCAATGAAATTAATTTTGTTAGGACCGTATCATCAAAACATAACTAGAAATAATTTTTCTGTAATTTTTAGAGTTAGTATGTGGCCCCGGTAAATTAAAATGTGCGATCAAATTAAATAAATAAATGATTTATATTTTAAATTAAAGAAAAGTGGGCTGAGACGATCAAACGGGCTGATGAGATCTAGTCCATTGTGTCCAGAAAGGGGGTATTTGGCTAGGGAAAACATTAGTTTGGCTTGAATTGGAGTTGGTATGAAATAACGGGCCTTATAAGGTTAAAAGAAATAAAATTATATTAAATAATATATAAATACCCCTTGGAATAACCAAACCCTAATTCCATCTCTTTACAGCTGCCATTTCTTCCTTCCAATAGCCAGAATCTTCTGAAAAACAAACTCCAATCTCTCTCAATCCTCTAAATAAAAATCGAAACATATAAAGGGAAAATCGAAGAGATCTTCGAGCTCTAGGGGATCAACGGTTGTGATCGGGTATGGCAAGGAGGATTTCTCGATTTTGGCTCACAAATACCTGCCATTCGCATTCCATTTCAAAGCGCTGGGGCCCACCGGATGACGCGGGCTTCATGGCGGAGGCGGAGCTCGAGCTGGCAGACGACGTGATGGTGGAGGATCGGAAGCGCGAGGCCCCTAGGGTGGTGCGGTGGTGAAGTCTTCAATGTCGAGTTATGGTTTCGATGTATAGGGTTCCAGAAAGTTTGAACGAGGGTGGAAAAGAATTAAATGTAATTAAGTCCGTAATTATTTAATCAATTATTTTAACTTTGTTATCAAATGATTAAATCAACGTAACTTGGTCAAACAGAAGCGGAATTACACAAAACTGAAAGCGTTTGAATCGTGAAAGCGAGGTCTACACGATGGAACAGACCAGATCTAAAACAGAGCACGTTGAAAATTCAGAATAAAATCAAGGTGTGATTTCTCGATTTAAATTTAAATTTAAATAAATAAATAAATATATATATATATATATATATTCATATCGATTGTGATTGTAATATTGAATATAGGCACCATATAAATTTAGATTGATTGACTGATGGTGGTTGTGTTGATTGCTGAATTATATGTTCTTGTAAAATAATATGTCATTTTGGTTGGATATGTTTTGATAAAACAAAATATTCATTTTTGTTGAATCATATTAGTGTTAAAATATTCATTTTTGTTGAATCATATTAGTGTTAAAATATTCATTTTTATTGAATCATATTAGCGTCAAAACAAAATATCCATTTTGTTGAATCATGCTATACAAAAATAATAAAAAAAACATCGTTTTTAGTTAGGGATGTTATGCAACATTAAAATGTCGTATGTTTAGAAATGTCATGTTATATTGAAAATGTCAATACATTAGAAATATGATTACATTAGAAAAATGATCACATAAGAAATGTTATGTTAGATAAAAATATCATTTTTATTATAAAATGTTATGTTAGTTTAAAAATATCATTTTGTTACAAAATGTTATATTAAAATTTAAATATATCATTTATATTAGAGATAATTATGTCATTTACCTTAGTGTTAAATATGTCATTTATAATATGTCATTTATATTAGAGATAATTATGTCATTTACCTTAGTGTTAAATATGTCATTTATAATATGTCATTTATATTAGAGATAATTATGTCATTTACCTTAGTGTTAAATATGTCATTTATATTAGAGATAATTATGTCATTTACATTAGTGTTAAATATGTCATTTATATAAAGGTCATTTACATAGGATTTGTTCATGATAAATAAAAATGTCATTTTGTTGTATTAAAATTGTCTAAAATATAAGCATCATTTATGTTCATATAGAATTGTCAAAAATATAAGTATCATTTATGTTCATATGGAATTGTTAGAAATATAAGTATCATTTATGTTCATATAGAATTGTCAGAAAATGAAGTATCATTAATGTTCAATTGGAAATGTCATTTATGTCCATTTAGAATTGTCAAAGATAAAAGTATCATTTTTATATATTATGTATACATTAGTTTTGTATACATATTAAAATTAACATTTTTATATGTCTTGTAGATTAGAACATATATTATGTAAATAAAAAGGTCATTTATGTTAGAAACATATAAGGTAAATAAAAAGTTCATTTATGTTAGATAAAATATCACTTTTGTTATAAATTGTCATGTTAGATGGAAATATCATTTTGGCTAGAAATGTCACATTATAATAAAAATATCAATTTGTTAGATAATGCTATATTAAAATAAAATGGTCATTTTATTAGAAATGTGATGTTAATATAAAATGTTATTTTAGTTAGAATATAAAATGTCATTTTAGTTAGAATATAAAATGTCATTTTTAGTTAGAATATAAAATGTCATTTTTAGTTAGAATATAAAAATGTTATTTTAGTTAGAATATAAAATGTGAATCATGTTACATTAAAAATCTCATATATTTAGATTATGTTATGTTACATTAAAATATATGTTTGCTGAAATTAAATTATAGATACCCATTTATAATTTAAACAGTAAAAATTGGTTAAATAGAAAAAAATCGAACCGAATTATAATCGGTTAAATTCATTATCCAATGAATTATTTATGTAGGATGTTGTTGTTTGAAAACCCCACACAGGTATTGGGATGATTTTGTCATACACTAGTCCCAACATCTAGCTGTATGTCAATCGATGGATTGACAGTCTGTGATGAGCGTTATTTATTTATTTTAATGCTCACACAGTTATAAATTTCACTCTAGATGTGAATGGATTGTTTAATGATTATTTATCATTACTGTTATATACATATGCAATGTATGAAATCCATATGACCGAATTTATATGGTAATTGACCGAGTCGCGTTCCAATTCAGAATATTTTTAATAAAACAATATTTTAAAATAAAGAACATCTTTTTTTTGCAAGGCTAACGGGGTTGAGTGGACCCCTACCACTTTTATTGAAGTACCAGAGAAAAAAAGGAAAATACAACACAAACTAGAAAACATAGAAACACAGTACTTCAGAAAAGAAGAGAAGAAAAACTGGATAGAAAAACAAAAACACATAGAAGCTTCACCAAATTACTTCAAAGCATTATATATTCCGGGATCATAGGCGAAGTTCAAAAAGTTGATTCCTTCTCTGATTTGCATCCTGGCCCCTTTCCTAACTTTATCCATGCTTTTGACATATTTGTCATGAAAAATCCATGCATTTCTCTCCTGCCATATTGCATATAAAAACATCTTTAGCACATAATTCAACATCCTTCCTCTAGCTCTTTTCCTTCTTGTACGTTTTAACAATTTCGCCCATTCTTCATCACTATTTGCTCTACTATTATGGAAACCTATATTTACCATTATCTCGTTCCAGATTGTAAAAAATTTCGAACACTCGAAGGAAATATGCTTCGTCGTTTCAGTTTCTATGTTGCAGAAAACACACATCTGTTCAATATGCATACATCTTTGCAGAAGCTTCTCTTTAGTGAATAAAGCTCTGTTAATTACCTTCCATAATAATAGGTTCTCTCTTGCACTATTGTCCTTCGTCCACACCTTCCTTTGCCATTTGCAGTTGGGCATCTCATCTATTCTACTAAGACAGTTGTACATAAGCTTGATCTTGAAGTTCTGGTCATTATTACCCCAAACAATATTATCAGTTTCACCACTCTCGATTTTAATGTTAAGTGCTTGCCTCTAAAAGATATTGATAGCAGCACAAGAGGAATGCGGAAGACATATAGCATCATTCGAGATATAATCTCTAACTTTGCTATTACTGTTGACGCCTGAAGCCATAAATTCAAGGTGAGAAAGAGCATCTCTTAAAATCAAGCCTCTCCGCAACCAAGGATCATCCCACACCTTTGCGTTGGACGTAGTGATTGACATAGAAATGTGTTTATTTTATGCTCTTATATCTTATCTTTTGTATATAAATAAATATTACTTGGGTATTGTTTTGTTATTTTTATAGATAGTCCAATCCAGCCCGCATGCAACCAGAAATGTAGAGAAATAGAGTTCAATTTGCTGTGTATTTGCATTTTGAAGAATTATAGATGAAGATATCACATCTAGTTGCTGTTGGACAAGAAAAGGAGTGATAAAAAGGCTTTGCACATCACAAATCAATGAAGAAATGTCAAGGAAGCAAGAGGAAAAAGAGAAAAGGCCCAAATTTGCTTTATTTATCTAAGGCCCATTTATGTTTCTCATTGTAAACTAATTAGTGGTGCAATGACCAGGCCCATTTACCATTAGGGTTAGGGTTAGGGTTTGGCTATCTACCCTATATATACCCCTGTAATAACCTTGTAGCCACCATCTATCTCATCTCTTATTCCATTGTTCTAATAAAAGTTCTTCTTTCTCTTTTATTTTCTGCATTTTTTTGTTTTCTTAGCAACTAGTGTTGTCTACACGATTAGATTCGGTAGAACACTATTTGTATTTTGCACTTATTTGCATTAGTGATTTACCGTCTGATTAGATTCAGCGGAAATCCTAATTTTAATTCTTGTTTGTTATTTCAATTTCTGCAATTTCAATTTATGCTTTTATTATTTTCTTATGAAAATGTTGAATTTTTCGAAAACTCAAAAGTGGAAATGGATTTTAATGAACATGAATTTCTTGATTTGTACGAGGACGAATTGCCAAATAAGGAAGAAGTGGATTCACACCATGAGTTCGAAAATTTTAACTTTGAAAGAATTTCAAACGAATTTGAAATTGTCAGTGTCGAAAATACGTTGTCAGTTAACGATGAGAAATGTGATCTCACTCAGATTTTAAATTTCACTGAATTTATACACGGTCACAAGTTTTTGAAAAATTACACTGACAAATTTGTTGAATACATGAATTACTTTCGGAATGCTGGCTTGGTTGAAAACCTTCAGGTTAGGACGACCCTAGATATTTATCTCCTGGACTACAAGTCGAGGTTTAAAGATGATATGGTTTTCAAAAACTCTTGCTTGTTAGAAAACATGTCTAGACACAGTGGGAATGGGACTCATAGGGTCAGAACCAAGTGTGGTGGGAAAAGTTGGTGGAATTCTTTGCATCGCGTGCACCGCAAACACATATATCATTGTACATATGATCCATCCCTACATATAGCTAAACTACATTTCATTCTTCAAATTATTTTGCATTTGATACACCTTTGGGTACTATCTTTCAAATATAGGAAAAAATTACAGTGTGGACACTGTTTAGTTCAAGTGTGGGGGGGAGTCTGCATTTCATCCATTTTCATTTTTCTTTGTTTTTATTTCTTTTTATTTTCAGCCATCTAAGTAGGACCATCATGCATTCAGATCATACTAACATGCCATTTTTTTTTTTGAAACATGACTCATTTTAGATTTGATACAGCAAAATAAGTTTACAATTTTTAGCCAGTTGATAGTATTTTTCTCTCTCAACTTAGATCGAATAGGAAATATAATGAAAAGTTTAATTTTGAGGGATAATAGTGTAACCGGTACATAGGGAGATTCTTAGGTGATGGCCTTGAAATCTATTCTATATTGTAGACTTTGTTTAAATAAGTGGAGGACTTAAAATACTTATAATGGCTTTTCGAATCTTTAAAACTAAGTTGTGTTAAGTTGAATTCGCGTAACTCTCTTTTGTGCTTATAATTTCAATAATAATAATAGTATTCCAAGGGTATCCAACATTGCTTGTATATCGAGCGTTGGTGTGCAAACCCGCCAAGCTCTATCCGACACGTTGTTGACAAAGTCAAAGTTGGAATATCTTGGTTTCATTCTATGAGATTGGACACCTAAGGATTACCGACACGTTGTTGACAAAGTCAAAGTCGGCCTGCACAATCCGCCAAGCTCTTTACCTACTCTCCGTTAGTCCGCGAGGCAGTGCATGGGTGGTAAACCTTGGTCTTTTTAGTTAGGTGTATGTACTTAATCATAAATCTTAAAATTTTATAGAATAAAGAATAAGCGATGATACCAAAACACTTCTTGACCTTATTGATTTGACTAGCCATACATGAGAAAATTAGAATACCACTTTGCAAACTGTGCCAAGCAAACTAAGAATTTATTTCATGGCTGCACTATGTTATCGACCAAACTAACTGGCCAAACTGGAATTTAACATTTGAAAACTTGATTTATATTGAAAATTTGTGACAAGTCGAGGTATCTAAAATAAAATCAACTGGTTAGAAATTATTAACTTAATTTGTTGTACCACTTTCCTGAAATTAGTCGTGTTGTCATTTTTCGTTTTTATTTTTGCATATGTCCATTGCATTCATGTAGTTTCATTAGAATCATAACATACTGCATTTGGATTTTGTGGGTAGTATCCGCTGAAAACCCTCACGAGACACCACTCGTCCTACTAGGGACACCTAGAGGTTTAACGGCTTGTTGCATACGCTCAATGCAATCGTGTTTCCTACGAAAGTGTGACTTATCTAGTTAGTTTTCCATTTTCTTTTTACTCGAGGACGAGTAAAAGATAAGTGTGGGGGTATTTGATTGACATAGAAATGTGTTTATTTTATGCTCTTATATCTTATCTTTTGTATATAAATAAATATTACTTGGGTATTGTTTTGTTATTTTTACAGATAGTCCAATCCAGCCCGCATGCAACCAGAAATGTAGAGAAATAGAGTTCAATTTGCTGTGTATTTGCATTTTGAAGAATTATAGATGAAGATATCACATCTAGTTGCTGTTGGACAAGAAAAGGAGTGATAAAAAGGCTTTGCACATCACAAATCAATGAAGAAATGTCAAGGAAGCAAGAGGAAAAAGAGAAAAGGCCCAAATTTGCTTTATTTATCTAAGGCCCATTTATGTTTCTCATTGTAAACTAATTAGTGGTGCAATGACCAGGCCCATTTACCATTAGGGTTAGGGTTAGGGTTTGGCTATCTACCCTATATATACCCCTGTAATAACCTTGTAGCCACCATCTATCTCATCTCTTATTCCATTGTTCTAATAAAAGTTCTTCTTTCTCTTTTATTTTCTGCATTTTTTTGTTTTCTTAGCAACTAGTGTTGTCTACACGATTAGATTCGGTAGAACACTATTTGTATTTTGCACTTATTTGCATTAGTGATTTACCGTCTGATTAGATTCAGCGGAAATCCTAATTTTAATTCTTGTTTGTTATTTCAATTCCTGCTTTTATTATTTTCTTAGGTCAAATTGGATTTGATTAGATTCAAATCTAATTCATAGTTTTATTTCTTTTCCATTGAAATTGTGATCTGATCGTCGGTTCAGTTAGATCTGTTCTGAATCAAATTACAGTTTTAATTTTGTTTTGTTTTATTTTCAAAATCAACCTCCAAAGTTCGTCTAACACGCCCACGAAACATATAAATAATAAAATCTAACTTTCCTCCCTGTGTTCGACCTGTATGCTACACACCTGTATGCTTGCAGAATTTATTACAAATGTCGCGCTTTTCTAATTCATAGATTAGCGTCGATCACGTAGCAGTAACTTTAATATGAAGAAAAGGCAGAATTTGATGTCGCTGTTTGAAGATACCACGCCAAATCCAGCTGATGTTTTGCGGTTGCCTCATGGACCAATTTTTTTTTCTTGTTTCACCACATTATGCTTAGACCAAATTACCCATAAGCAGTTTTTGTCGTTCAAAAAGTCGTTTATGCGCTTAGAAAAGGCATCTCTATTCCAGTTCTTCAAATTGACAAGGCCAAGCCCTCCTTTACACAATGGTTTCTCGACTTTGTCAAAAGCAATAGGCGATAGATATCTCCCATCGACCTTTCCCTTCCATAGATAACGCATGAAGGCTGTGCGTATCATAGAGATTAGCTTGTTTGGTAATATGAAGGTCCTCGACCAGTATACCTGCATTGAGAATGCGACTGATTTAATAAGCGTTAACCTTCCCGCTTGGCTCAAAAGCTTTGAAGTCCAATAGTTAAGGCGAGCGGTGATTTTGCTGAAAAGAGGTAGGCATTGTGACACGGTAACTTTAGCAGACGTCAGAGGAAGGCCTAGATAGTTGAAAGAATAAATGTCATTGATCATGCCAGTTTTACATTACAATTCTTGATTTTGGTTATCCATTAGCCCAGCAAGTTTCATAATGGATTTGTTCATGTTCACTTTAAGACCTGTCATTACATAGAAGGCTTCCAAAGTTTCAAATATCGTTTCAACAGTTTGCATGTCAGGGTAACAGAATATAACGAGATCATCCGCAAACATAAGAGACGTGATTCTAGGATGTTGGCACATTGAATGCAGCTGAAACCGATTGCTTATGATGTTTTGATTAAGCATTTGTGTAAGTAACTCCATAACAGCAATGAACAGATAAGCTGAGATGGGATCGCCTTGCCTAATCCCTTGTTTACTCCCGAAAAAGCCAACTGCAGCTCCGTTTAGAATTATTGGGAAATGTGCACTGGAGATGTAACGGCCCGGGTTTCGCCCGACCCGATCGATCGCAAAATCGACCAAGACTGTTCAAAATCCGAACACGTTAACTTTGGGAATACAACAACATCAGAACAATAAAAGCAGACTTTTATAAACATTACAATAATGTTACATCAGAGTACAGAATATCAGAGTACATCGGAAAAAATACAGCGGAAGATAAATTACAATATTTTAATCCTTACATAATATTCCATAACAAAACTATTATTTCAAATCTAATAAGACATGTCAACATTTTATTATAACACAATAAGTATCAAATTAACATATCAACATACAACATCAATCAACGCAACAAATCATGAATAACACAAATCAACAAATTCTAAATAACTAGCATCGCGAATCTGAATTAAATCGTACAGACTAGGATTTATATAACAGTAGAAATAATTAAATTTTAATTATTAAATAAATCAGAATTCTCACCAATTTGGCTGAAAATTCAACTGTCTCTATTTCAGATCTGGACAACGCCATCGCGAAGATCTCGGAAAGACGAATCCAACGCGACAAACGTTTCGCAAAACGGACCTCGTCTGAAGAAGTTATGCACGTTTAAAGTTTTGCAAAATTAAATATTAAATTAATTAAAATAATAAAATATATTATACCCATCTTTCTTCTACCCGACGTCCTCCTCGTCGTGAAACAAAACCCAACTCCACCGTGAAAGCTTCTGCACGCACCTCAGACCGGACCACCATACTCCGATCGAGACCCACCACCCAAACGCCGCCGACCAGCTCCTCCTAGCGCCACCAGCATGAGCCAACTCGGCCTCCCATCCACGCCCCAATTTGGACCCGAACCCGCCAACTTCAGGCTGAGAATTCGCGAAATCCGTGAACTAAAACCCGATCTTAGCCGTATGGATCTGTAGATCTCTCCAAGAGCTTCGATTTGGTATATAATATGTTGAATTTCATTAAACGGATTGCAAGATATTGAGTCATGAAGTTTTGAATGTTCATGGCCATCGAATGAAAACGGCGGCTGCCCTTTAAAGGGTTTTATTTTTATTATTTTAATAATAAATCTCGATTTTCGTGCTTTAAAGGGGGAATTTCGGACTGTCTCCAAATCAGGCCCAATTAGTGTCAAACTTAAGGTTTTGACGCCTTCTGAACGCGATGGGCTATGCCCCGTGGCCCAATTCTGAAGTCTGTTGTGTGTTTTATTAAAATTACAATATTAAATTAATAATTTAATTCCCACCGTACATTTAAATACGCCGGGGCCACATATTAACTTCAAAAATTCCTGAAAAATATATTTAGCTATGTTTTGACGCTGCGGGTCTAGGAAAATTAATTTCGTTCAATTCTGAGCCCGTTTGAAAAATGGCCTTTTTCAAGGCGTATATATTAAATATTAAAAATACATTTTAAACAAATAATTTCCGAAACTCGAAATATATAAGTGTTCACTGTTTTTCAATGCGGAAACGTCATTCCGAACTCAATGGAAGCGGTTTTGAGTCCAAATTCCTTCGTATGCAAAAAGTACCATTTTTGACCTTTATATATTATATATATATTTCACAACGACCTTTCTAAATTTTAATTTTGACATAACTTATAAATTATACACTGAAATCTAAATTTCTTAAATTCAATATAAAGATATCATTGATACGGTTCTAGCGTTTCTTGTTTCGTCTTATTTCGACTTATAATGGATTTTATATATTTTTCCAAAGTTGAAAAACGAATTTTGAAATTACCGCGCCATTTCGGGCTCGGAATATAATTAATATAAATTTTAAATTCTTACTTCAAATAAAATAAATTTTTAATCGTGATTATTTAAAATAAATTATTTTAAATATCAAAAACTCATTAAAATTACTTAAAATAAATTTTTAAATTTCACCCCAAAATTCAGGGTTGTTAAAGTCTCCCCCACTTAAAGACTTTCTGTCCTCGAAAAGGAACGAAGCTAAAAGTGTTTAATTAATCCTACTCAAATTTTCCATTCTTATTATTCATTCATTTGTTTAAATAATTTTATAGTTGATTAACTTTTCAAAAATATAACTTTTATATATTCAAAAATCATATTTTCCAAAATAGGTTATAATTACAAATACGTATATTATAGGCTTGCTACTCTCAACTCACTCTAGGGCGTTACTGACCACATCTCTATTGAGTTTTCTCATTCTAGGATACTACTGATCCTATCTCTAATGAGTATTCTTATTCGACATTACTAATTCAATCTCTGATGAGTCTTTTGTTCAGTTCTAATGAGTTGTACCCCAAAGATTTTGAGCTAACCAAAGCTCTGATACCAACTGTAACGGCCCGGGTTTCGCCCTACCCGATCGATCGCAAAATCGACCAAGACTGTTCAAAACCCGAACACGTTAGCTTTGGGAATACAACAACAACAGACTTTTATAAACACTACAATAATGTTACATCAGAGTACAGAATATCAGAGTACATCGAAAAAAATACAGCGGAAGATAAATTACAATATTTTAATCCTTACCTAACATTCCATAACAAAACTATTATTTCAAATCTAATAAGACATGTCAACATTTTATTATAACACAATAAGTATCAAATTAACATATCAACATACAACATCAATCAACGCAACAAATCATGAATAACACAAATCAATAAATTCTAAATAACTAGCATCGTGAATCTGAATTAAATCGTACAGACTAGGATTTAAATAACAGTAGAAATAATTAAATTTTAATTATTAAATAAATCAGAATTCTCACCAATTTGGCTGAAAATTCAACTATCTCTATTTTAGATCTGGACAACGCCATCGCGAAGATCTCGGAAAGACGAATCCAACGCGATAAACGGTTCGCAAAACGGACCACGTATGAAGAGGTTATGCACGTTTAAAGTTTTGCAAAATTAAATATTAAATTAATAAAATATATTATACCCATCTTTCTTCTACCCGACGTCCTCCTCATCGTGAAACAAAACCCAACTCCACCGTGAAAGCTTCTGCACGCACCTCAGACCGGACCACCATACTCCGATCGAGACCCACCACCCAAACGCCACCGACCACCTCCTCCTAGCGCCACCAGCATGAGCCAACTCGGCCTCCCATCCACGCCCCAATTTGGACCCGAACCCGCCAACTTCATGCTGAGAATTCGCGAAATCCGCGAACTAAAACCCGATCTTAACCGTATGGATCTGTAGATCTCTCCAAGAGCTTCGATTTGGTATATAATATGTTAAATTTCATTGAACGGATTGCAAGATATTGAGTCAGGAAGTTTTGAATGTTCGTGGCCATCGAATGAAAACGGCGGCTGCCCTTTTTAGGGTTTTATTTTTATTATTTTAATAATAAATCTCGATTTTCGTGCTTTAAAGGGGAATTTCGGACTGTCTCCAAATCAGGCACAGCAAGTGTCAAACTTAAGGTTTTGATGCCTTCTGAACGCGATGGGCTATGCCCCGTGGCCCAATTCTGAAGTCTGTTGCGTGTTTTATTAAAATTACAATATTAAATTAAATATTTAATTTCCGCCGTACATTTAAATACGCCGGGGCCACATATTAATTTCAAAAATTCCCGAAAAATATATTTTGCTATGTTTTGACGCTGCGGGTCTAGGAAAATTAATTTCGTTCAATTCTGAGCCCGTTTGAAAAATGGCCTTTTTCAAGGCGTACATATTAGATATTAAAAATACATTTTTAAACAAATATTTTCCGAAACTCGAAATATGTAAGTGTTTACTATTTTTCAATGCGGAAACGTCATTCCGAACTCAATGGAAGCGGTTTTGAGTCCAAATTCCTTCGTATGCAAAAAGTACCATTTTTGAACTTTATATATTATATATATATATATTTCACAGCGACCCTTCTAAATTTTAATTTTGATATAAGTTATAAATTATACACTGAAATCTAAATTTCTTAAATTCATTATAAAGATATCATTGATACGGTTCTAGCGTTTCTTGTTTCGTCTAATTTCAACTTATAATGGATTTTATATATTTTTCCAAAGTTGAAAAACGAATTTTGAAATTACCGCGCCATTTCGGGCTCGGAATATAATTATTATAAATTTTAAATTCTTACTTCAAATAAAATAAATTTTTAATCATGATTATTTAAAATAAATTATTTTAAATATCAAAAACTCATTAAAATTACTTAAAATAAAATTTTAAATTTCACCCCAAAATTCAGGGTTGTTACAGTCTCCCCCACTTAAAAACTTTCCGTCCTCGAAAAGGAATGAAGCTAAAAGTGTTTAATTAATCCTACTAAAATTTTCCATTCTTATTATTCATTCAATTGTATAAATAATTTTATAGTTGATTAACTTTTCAAAAAATATAACTTTTATATATTCAAAAGTCATATTTTCCAAAATAGGTTATAATTACAAATACGTATATTATAGGCTTGCTACTCTCAACTCATTTTAGGGCATTACTGACCCCGTCTCTAATGATCTAGGATACTACTGATCCTATCTCTAATGAGTATTCTTATTGGACATTACTAATCCAATCTCGGATGAGTCTTTTGTTCAGTTCTAATGATTTGTACCCCAAAGATTTTGAGATAACCAAAGTTTTGATACCAACTGTAACGTCCCGGGTTTCGCCCGACCCGATCGATCGCAAAATCGACCAAGACTGTTCAAAACCCGAACACGTTAACTTTGGGAATACAACAACATCAGAACAATAACAGCAGACTTTTATAAACATTACAATAATGTTACATCAGAGTACAGAATATCAGAGTACATCGAAAAAAATACAACGGAAGATAAATTACAATATTTTAATCCTTACATAACATTCCATAACAAAACTATTATTTCAAATCTAATAAGACATGTCAACATTTTATTATAACACAATAAGTATCAAATTAACATATCAACATACAACATCAATCAACGCAACAAATCATGAATAACACAAATCATTAAATTCTAAATAATTAGCATCGCGAATCTGAATTAAATCGTACAGACTAGGATTTAAATAACAGTAGAAATAATTAAATTTTAATTATTAAATAAATCAGAATTCTCACCAATTTGGCTGAAAATTCAACTTTCTCTATTTCGGATCTGGACAGCGCCATCGCGAAAATCTTGGAAAGACGAATCCAGCACGACAAACGGTTTGCAAAACGGACCTCGTATGAAGAAGTTATGCACGTATAAAGTTTTGCAAAATTAAATATTAAATTAATAAAATATATTATACCCATCTTTCTTCTACCCGACGTCCTCCTCATCGTGAAACAAAACCCAACTCCACCGTGAAAGCCTCTGCACGCACCTCAGACCGGACCACCATACTCCGATCGAGACCCACCACAAGAACGCCGCCGACCACCTCCTCCTAGCGCCACCAGCATGAGCCAACTCGGCCTCCCATCCACGCCCCAATTTGGACCCGAACCCGCCAACTTCATGCTGAGAATTCGCGAAATCCATGAATTAAAACCCGATCTTAACCGTATGGGTCTGTAGATCTCTCCAAGAGCTTCGATTTGCTATATAATATGTTGAATTTCATTGAACGGATTGCAAGATACTGAGTCGGGAAGTTTTGAATGTTCGTGGCCATCGAATGAAAACGGCGGCTGCCCTTTTTAGGGTTTTATTTTTATTATTTTAATAATAAATCTCGATTTTCGTGCTTTAAAGGGGGAATTTCGGACTGTCTCCAAATCAGGCCCAGTAAGTGTCAAACTTAAGGTTTTGACGCCTTCTGAACGCGATGGGCTATGCCCCGTGGCCCAATTCTGAAGTCTGTTGCGTGTTTTATTAAAATTACAATATTAAATTAAATATTTAATTTCCACCGTACATTTAAATACGTCGGGGCCACATATTAACTTCAAAAATCCCCGAAAAATATATTTAGCTATGTTTTGACGCTGCGGGTCTAGGAAAATTAATTTCGTTCAATTCTGAGCCCGTTTGAAAAATGGCCTTTTTCAAGGCGTATATATTAAATATTAAAAATACGTTTTTAAACAAATAATTTTCGAAACTCGAAATATATAAGTGTTTACTGTTTTTCAATGCGGAAACGTCATTCCGAACTCAATGGAAGCGGTTTTGAGTCCAAATTCCTTCGTATGCAAAAAGTACCATTTTTCACAGCGACCTTTCTAAATATTAATTTTGACATAACTTATAAATTATACACTGAAATCTAAATTTCTTAAATTCATTATAAAGATATCATTGATATGGTTCTAGCGTTTCTTGTTTCATATAATTTCGACTTATAATGGATTTTATATATTTTTCCAAAGTTGAAAAACGAATTTTGAAATTACCGCGCCATTTCGGGCTCGGAATATAATTAATATAAATTTTAAATTCTTACTTCAAATAAAATAAATTTTTAATCTTGATTATTTAAAATAAATTATTTTAAATATCAAAAACTCTTTAAAATTACTTAAAATAAATTTTTAAATTTCACCCTAAAATTCAGGGTTGTTACAGTCTCCCCCACTTAAAAACTTTCCGTCCTCGAAAAGGAATGAAGCTAAAAGTGTTTAATTAATCTTACTCAATTTTTCCATTCTTATTATTCATTCATTTGTTTAAATAATTTTATAGTGGATTAACTTTTCAAAAATATAACTTTTATATATTCAAAAATTATATTTTCCAAAATAGGTTATAATTACAAATACGTATATTATAGGCTTGCTACTCTCAACTCATTCTAGGGCATTACTCACCCAATCTCTAATGATCTAGGATACTACTGATCCTATCTCTAATGAGTATTCTTATTGGACATTACTAATCCAATCTCTGATGAGTCTTTTGTTCAGTTCTAATGATTTGTACCCCAAAGATTTTGAGCTAACCAAAGCTCTGATACCAACTGTAACGTCCTGGGTTTCGCCCGACCCGATCGATCGCAAAATCGACCAAGACTGTTCAAAACCCGAACACGTTAACTTTGGGAATACAACAACATCAGAACAATAACAGCAGACTTTTATAAACATTACAATAATGTTACATCAGAGTACATCGAAAAAATTTACAGCAGAATATAAATTACAATATTTTAATCCTTACATAACATTCCATAACAAAACTATTATTTCAAATCTAATAAGACACGTCAACATTTTATTTTAACACAATAAGTATCAAATTAACACATCAACATACAACATCAATCAACGCAACAAATCATGAATAACACAAATCAACAAATTCTAAATAACTAGCATCGCGAATCTGAATTAAATCGTACAGACTAGGATTTAAATAACAGTAGAAATAATTAAATTTTAATTATTAAATAAATCACAATTCTCACCAATTTGGGTGAAAATTCAACTGTCTCTATTTCAAATCTGGACAGCGCCATCACGAAGATCTCGGAAAGACGAATCCAACGTGACAAACGATTCGCAAAACGGACCTCGTATGAAGAAGTTATGCACATTTAAAGTTTTACAAAATTAAATATTAAATTAATTAAATTAATAAAATTAAATTGATAAAATATATTATACCCATCTTTCTTCTACCTGACGTCCTCCTCATCGTGAAACAAAACCCAACTCCACCGTGAAAGCTTCTGCACGCACCTCAGACCGGACCACCATACTCCGATCGAGACCCACCACCCAAACGCCGCCGACCACCTCCTCCTAGCGCCACCAGCATGAGCCAACTCGGCCTCCCATCCACGCCCCAATTTGGACCCGAACCCGCCAACTTCATGCTGAGAATTCGCGAAATCCGTGAACTAAAACCCGATCTTAATCATATGGGTCTGTAGATCTCTCCAAGAGCTTCGATTTGGTATATAATATGTTGAATTTCATTGAACGGATTGCAAGATATTGAGTCGGGAAGTTTTGAATGTTCGTGGCCATCGAATGAAAACGGCGGCTGCCCTTTTTAGGGTTTTATTTTTATTATTTTAATAATAAATCTTGATTTTCGTGCTTTAAAGGGGGAATTTCGGACTGTCTCCAAATCAGGCCCAGTTAGTGTCAAACTTAAGGTTTTGACGCCTTCTGAACGCGATGGGCTATGCCCCGTGGCCCAATACTAAAGTCTGTTGCGTGTTTTATTAAAATTACAATATTAAATTAATAATTTAATTTCCACCATACATTTAAATACGCCGGGGCCACATATTAACTTCAAAAATTCCCGAAAAATATATTTAGCTATGTTTTGACGCTGCAGGTCTAGGAAAATTAATTTCGTTCAATTCTAAGCCTGTTTGAAAAATGGCCTTTTTCAAGGCGTATATATTAAATATTAAAAAGGGTGAGTTTTTTACAGGTCCCTATTAACTTTCAAAATAAAAAAAAACCCGCGCATACTTTCCAATACAATTCCGGTCCCTGTTTTTGAATGTGCGCCTCCTACATTAGTGCATCCGCTTCCACCTGTCATGTCACGCTCAGGTCCATTATTTGTTTCGCTCCTACGTATTTTTCCAAAAAAAATAGTGCGGCCATGACAAAAAAAAAAAAAAAAATTTGTAAAATCTGGAAATAATCCCAGAAGTCCACGCCAAAAAAAAAAAAAAACTTGCATATATGTATGCAAGTATTGCCTATACTTGCATACATGTATGCAATTATTGCACAAAGGAAATTATGCTATAGTTTTGCCTGCATATATGTTGCATGCAAATGTGCATGTTTCATATTTAATTGCACACTTAAATGCAAATAAAAAAGAACTAATTCAACAACGGATACAAACACTGGAATAATTGCACATATATACGCAGGAAATTGAAATTATTGCATGAAAAAATGCAACTAACTGCATTTATCGTTATTTTTTTCAGTTTAATTTTATTTTTTGCATGTTTTTGAATTTTTTTTAGTGAATTTATGGTCGAATGAATTATTTATTTAAAAAATAATATTCGGATTTTTTTAACTTTTTTTTTCCACTTTTTTCGCAACTTTTGAAAAATAGGGACCTAATCTATAATAAGTTTATCACTGGATGTGAGCCTAATTAAGTTTGCTTTTAGGGACCTGAGCCTTATTTTCACTATTAAAAATAAATTTTTAAACAAATAATTTCTGAAACTCGAAATATATAAGTGTTTACGGTTTTTCAATGCAGAAACGTCATTTCGAACTCAATGGAAGTTGTTTTGAGTCCAAATACCTTCGTATGCAAAAAGTACCATTTATGACCTTTATATATTATACATATATATTTCACAGCGACCTTTCTAAATTTTAATTTTGACATAACTTATAAATTATACACTGAAATCTAAATTTCTTAATTTCATTATAAAGATATCATTGATACTGTTCTAGCGTTTCTTGTTTTGTCTAATTTCGACTTATAATGGATTTTATATATTTTTCCAAAGTTGAAAAACGAATTTTGAAATTACCGCGCCATTTCGGACTCGGAATATAATTAATATAAATTTTAAATTCTTACTTCAAATAAAATAAATTTTTAATCGTGATTATTTAAAATAAATTGTTTTAAATATCAAAAACTCATTAAAATTACTTAAAATAAATTTTTAAATTTCACCCCAAAATTCAGGGTTGTTACAAGAGATGCAGGAATAAATCCAAGATATAAGGTGCGCCGGAAAATTCATGTAGCCCGAAATTCGTACGATTGCATCCCATTGCAACATGTCGAAAGCTTTCATGATGTCTAGTTTGAACATCGTTCTAGGAGTTGCATTCTTGCTGTTGTAACCGTTCAATAATTCGTGCGACACGAGAACATTATCAAGTATGTCTCTGCCCGGCAAGAAAGCGGCTTGGTTCAGGGATATAATGAACGTTAGAGCTTTCTTGAGTCTGGAAGCAATGATCTTGGAAATGCATTTGTATGTGGTATTGCAGCAAGCTATCGGTCTGAAGTCAGAAACTCTAGACGCATTCTAAACTTTAGGAATTAAGGCTATATTTGTGGTGTTGTAGGTCTGGAACATCTTCGCCTTCAAGAAGAAAAACTTCACAGCTTTGCAAACATCATCATTAATAACATTCCAGCAAGTGTAATAAAACTGAGCGTTAAGCCCGTCCGGACCCCCCGACGAATTTCTGCTCAGCGCAAACATGGCTAGCTTCACTTCTTCATCAGTCACCTCCATACAGAGCATATCATAATCTGAGCTTGAAATTTTTGGCAAGATATATGGATTAATTAAGTCAATATTGGGAGTAAAGTTATCTTTGTTACCGAACATATCCGAGAAGTGCAAAAGGAAAGCGTTTTCCACTTCAAACTGTGTATTAGCGGTATTGCCATTCTTATCAATGATCTTGACCATATTATTTCTGCACTGATTGTCCTTGAGAGATGCGTGAAAGAATGCACTATTACAATCCCCATCAATTCTCCACTTCAACCTCTCCTTCTGTTTGATCATAGAAGCTTCTATTTCCAGCGCTTCTTGATACTGCTTGCAAGTGTACGTTTCCATATAAGAGTGCGAAGCATTAGTAGGGTCTTCAGCCATAATATTTTGAATTTCTTGTAGTTTCACTTTCCAGTAGTTTCTTTGCTTACTTCCTCGTCCAAACTTTTCTTTAGACCATTCTTTAAGCATCGTCTTGATATTCTTTAATTTAGCCTGTAAAATAACCATTTGATTACCAAAAATAGGTCTCTCCCATACTCCTTTGACAATATCATAGAAGTCTGGTTCATCAACCCACTTATTAAAAAAATTAAAACTTGGATACCCTCTCTTGTCAAGCTCTCTGAGTTGAAGAATAGTAGGAGAGTGGTCGGATAGAAGTGGCGGGGGTTGTATAAAAATATTGAAATATGAAGCTATGTTATGTAGAAACGCTATTTTTAACCCGAACGGGTTTATCGATCGATTTTATTCATTTTATAATGAATATAAAAAGAAGAGATTTATAAATCTAATATTTTGAAAATATAAATATTTTAATATGATAAAATGTAGGATATTCAATTTTGCTTTAAAATTGAAAATGAAGTTAAAATCACTTTAAAACAAATTTACAAACATTATATAAATACGTTTTAAATAGAAATCGACGATATATATATATATATATATATATATATATATATATATATATATATATATAATGGCCTGAATAGAATGCGCCGCGCAGCGACCGTTCGCGAATTTCGACCATTAACTTCAAATTGATGTAACGGGAGATCCGACCGTCGGATTCTCCTAAAACCGGAACCATTGGGTTCGAATCGAAAAGTGCTTTCCAATGAATATAAGAATTTTAAAATCTAACAGTTGGATTTGGAGTTATGTCCAAATCAAATTTGGATAAGGTCGCTATGGATGCAGTTCGATGGCCGTTATTGGTAACCGACTATAAAGGGCTTAATAAAATTATAAAAAATATGAAAAATTATGTAAAATCATAATAAATGGTTTAAAAAGAATTTAGATGAATAATTACATATTTGAAATGATAAAAATACATTTCTATTGAAATGAACTAGTTATTAACTAGAATAAATCTTTAAATTAAGATTTGATGGAGTTTTTCAATTAATTACTATTTAATTGGAATTAAATATAAAAGAATTGAGTTTGGGTTTGTCGTGAATGGTTACTTAAATAACAATGTTCTTAAACCCAATATGAAAAGAATTAATCTTTTAATTAAGATTTTTAGAGTTTCCAATTATATTTAATAATTGGAATAAAATGAAATGTGAATTGGGTTTATTGTGAACTGTGTTTTTAAAAGACATTCATTCTTTAACCCAATTAACAGTGAAATTATAATTTGGAATATATAGATCTTTTTATTAAGATTTAATGGAAATCTTCTAAAGTAAAGTTTTCCAATTTAATATAATAAATTAAAATTGAATGGATTTCGATTTAATAATAATCGAGATGAGATTCTGTAGAAGAAGACCGTTACTATATATGGAATTTATCAGGCTTTGCCGTTATTCCATTTATATTATTAGTCTGATACAGAAATTTATATTGATTTGATTTCTGTGAAAATTCCATATTTAATGGAAGATGATTTTGGGTTTGTCGTGGACTATGTTTTTAAAAGACATTAGTTCTTTAACCCAGTTAAAGATAAGATTTATATCTTAAAATTGAATAATCCTTAAATAATGATTTTTGATATTAAAACCAAATTGGAGTTTTAATGAATCTATAAAATGAAGATTTAGGAATAAATTTAAAGAATTTATCTTTGATAAAATTAATGGGAACTTTTCCCTAATATTGTGAATATTTTATTAAAAGAATATTCTAAGTTGGAATGTGGCGTATGATGTGTTTTATAGCACTTGATTTTGGATTATAAAATACGTGAGTTATTTGGAAAGACCGAGTTTAACCCATTCTGTATAATTACTACGACGATTAAAAGTCGAAAATGAAGACGTTGGTTAAAGACCGGCGATCTTCACATCGAATGGATGACTACTGATGCCCTGGACTGATTTGCTCCCAGGAAAGGGTTAAAGTGGTAGTTGTCCGGACGTACTTGTTGATTGTCCGGATACACGAGGAATAAGGTGCCTTCGGTTTCGTTCAGACCCAAAACGGACTTGTAAATGGATGGTATGTTTGACGTTGTATTCCTTTATGCTGTATTCATTGATCTCTGCTAAATATATATGTGTATATATATATGTTGGTGGCGGAGATTTTATTCTCTTGCATAACACCCTTCTCTGAGACGTACGACCTTAGAGGTTATATATTGGCAGAAATCAATGGTATGGTATGGATTGACAATGTGGCATGCTAAGATACAAATGATCAAGGCTTTTATTGAAAAGAAGATCCTTGTGGTTGATGATCAAAGCACAGCTTATTTAGGCATAGCTTTGTGTATAGCGTTACTTCGCGAGCCTCACACCCCGGTATGAACCAGAAACGGGAGTAAGGACTGCAGGGAGGACATACGTTTCTTTCTAGCTAGAAGTGGTGTCAGCGACTTACCAGCCCTGACATTTTTACTTATGTGGATAATGGAATGAGGCGCCTCGGTTATTTGAGTCCCTAGTGGCTCTATTTATGCCCCATAGGGCGGGGAAACGTATTGTTCAGGCATTACCAATCCACTAACATATTTGTGGACCGGCCCTGAAGATCAAGGTGCAGTTGCGACTGATCCTAAGGCACGGGCTAGAGTGTCTCGAATTCGGTAAGGACTATCTTTTGCCTTGGTTCATGATGGAAATCCAACATCCAATACGACACCATGCGGTTTTGGTTGTAAACCTATATATGGCGACATAGTATATGGTAGCTATGCCATTTATGATTGATACATTATGATTGAAATGTTTCTGAAACATATATACACTAATAATAATATCAAATCCGTTTTATCGTATCAAGCATATTTTGACCATTATAAGGTAAAACTCTATCCTCCGGTTTGCGTTGCATTGTGTGATGGGACTTGAGTCTTATAATGGTTTCATTTTTCTAAAAACCATTGCGTTGTTTTAACGATTTACTTTATGTCATGCACTGGCAATCTAATGGAGTAAACCCGTTCCGCGTTAGCGGCATGGTCCTGTGATTAGCCTTATTATTAAATATGTTAAATAAGATTTCTCATACCAGTCCCATACTGACTCGTAGTTTGTTTCACTTTGCAAACTTGGGTGCCCTTTTTTCCACACGGGCAGCCTTGTATACAGGTTTAGCAGATTCATTCTGCATAGCTATGGAGCTGAAGATGGATATTATCATTCCTATTTTGCTGTTCAGACTTCACTTAGTATATTATGTTTTTTTGTTCCACTGCAGACATTTTATATTAAGCTGAAACTGTATTCTATGCTAAGTATGATCCTATTATGGTGTGTAACTCTGATGATGTATTATTTCCAGTGTAATTTGATGAACATTATCTGTTGTAATTCTCTATTTCTGTTCTGCTGTTATTGTTATGTGTTATATTCCAATGATTATCTTTGCTTTCGTACTACGGGAGTTTGGGGTCATCACAGATCTGGTTTTATTATACTCCATCAAAAATGATTTAAATAAAAAGGTTCCAAATGATCATTAATGAATTGTTTTTCTTTGTTGGCATATCTTTGCGTTGCGACTAGTACATCTATTACACATTTATCATGACTGGCTTGCATCATACACACTATACAGTTTATATAGCTTTGATTTATTAAGGTTAGCATGGATTATACATAGTACAAACAAACATATTTAGTTATTTATCCAATAAGGCCTGCATTATACGCCTATTATGATCTATTTTTGGTTATTTATCTATACTGTCATGCATTACGCATAATGAAATTAACTACATGGTGATTTAACAAGATTGACTTGCTTTATGAGCAATGAAATTCAAATTTTGCAATTCATTGGTACTTGTTTTTATTACGTTTCATGGATGACAATATATATAGCAATATTATATTACATCTCTTGTACAAACCATTCGAATTTATTATTATAAAGTTCAACGAGATCATAAAGTAGCTAAAGGATAACTTTGGAAAAAAGTGCCATATTAAGCAAATCGTGCAAAGGTTTTAGGCATAAATTTGGAAAGGGAGTAAAAAAACAAACAAGGAACTATTTTCAACCAATCCGACCCTAAATAAATATAAAAGAGAAGTTGTTACAATAGAGGGAAGAAAGTTCATTTTTCCATCCAAATCTGACCACGAATGTTAAGAAGTAAATCATTAGTGAAGAGATGTTCAATGTTTTGTTTTATAAGGAGCCCCTCGTAGCTATTATGGATTGCTGTATGACTGTCTCGCGTGCTTCTTAGCACTCCTTGCCATTTCATTTCGTGACCATTGCCCTTAACCTCAGGGGTATACCTATACTTTTTAGCCTCACTGATGTTTCCCATAAAGCGCAAGAATGTTATGTGGAAGGGTTCCTTTCCAAACTGGACTGCTTCGAAATGCAAACAAAAGTATTGTCCTAAACAGATGTATCAAGTGGGTGCCCATCCACCAGAATTAAACAATGGAACATAATAGCACTTTGGGATAGTGCTAGAATTAATGATGTCAACTACATGAACCTCATTCAGGTGCTTCACCAAATAAGGAACGTTACCCACTTCAACACACTTTGATCCAGGATCAGGACAATTGTACGGTCGATACTCACATTCTGACTCATCCTTCAACTTAAATCATAAGAGTAAGTGCCAATGCATCCATTGCATTGGTGTTTGCAAGGAAGTTTAATAGAGGATGCCACTTTTTCTAGGGAAAGGCACCTGATATTTCCCAATTCATGTCTGCATGTAGGGCATCTATCACGCACACGAGGTTTGCAAGATGAACAAAGTGTGTGGCCATTTATACATTGATGAATTGGTGGGTACATTACATTTGAGCATACCGGGCACTCCAAGAGATCGCGAATGTTTTCGATATCAACTTCCTTATTATCTTTTCTCCTTTTCTTAGAGATAGCTACATTGTTATCCTCTTTTCTTGGAAGGTCATTTGCCATGCTCAAGTGAATACAAGTCTGAATCCAAGAAAAACCCACTAAATATTAGACGAATTTATGTCTTAAATTGAAAAAAGAAAAAACCAAAAACAAACATAGCTAATCTATATTATTATTATTTTGTCCCCTTTTACTGAATTCAGTTAAATAAATAGAAAATAATAGGTGTCACCATTGTGAGTCAGATCAAGAAAGTAATAGGTGTTAACGTTGTGAGGCAAATCAACCAGCATAAATTTTTGTGATTAGCAATTCGTCCTAGAAGACCCACTTCCAATAACAAAAATGTTCACCTACCCTTTTTTCTCTTACATTTACACCAAATGAAGGAATCCCACAGTCAAAGATTGAATATAAACAATGGCCAAGTGTTTGAAAAATCAGAAATAAAAAAAAGTAAAGAAGTTTAGTTCTATTTGCAATAAAAGGGAAATGCTTTATCGTTCATTGCAAAACTTAATTAAAACCATAAAAAAAACTGACATTTTATAGCAAGTATTAAATTAAGTGATGCTCTTTAATGTTTTCTATTCAGTCTACTAACCGTAGAATAGAATTGAATCCAGAAATAAACAACAGAACATATCGTATTTGATTGCATTATGCTTAGTCCAATTCGTCTTTTCCACTTAATAGTTATGGTTAGTTATGTTCTTTAATGCTTAAGAGCATCTCCAACAAAAAAATGATCTAAAATTACAAATTCAGCAATTACAAAATGTAATCACACAATCTCCCCCAACAAAATATGAGTTAGGCTCATGTTTAACAGACGCCTAAGCTCCCAAGGGCAGGTCAACGAAAAGAAAAACTTCAGGAGTTTGTTGAACAAAACAGGCGCTTAAGCTCGGGAGCATGTTCAACAGGCGCCTGAAGCCTTTTTTATTTATTTATATAAGCGTTGTTTGAACAGGCGCCCAGACAGGCGCTCCACCCCGGGCGCCTGTTCAACCAGCATCTCTTCTAATTATGCTTTTGTAACAAAAAACGCTGAATTTTCGATTTGTTACAAAATATACTCTGTTGAAGAGGAAAATGGATGTATATATATATATTACATATTTGAAATTTTCGATATGTGTTGGAGATATATTAAAATGGAAATTCACATCACGTCCCTAAAAATGATCAAAATACAAACGACATCCACCCCAACTTTATAGTACAAAATGGGTCCCTATTTTGCATGTTACGTGTTTTCTGGTAAAAAATGCACTGCTAATCTATAAAAAAAAAATCAAAAAATTGCAAATATTGCCACAAACAATCTGAAAAAAAAAGTTGCATACATGTATGCAACTATACCAATATATGCATACATACATGTATGCATATATTTATCCAGTTTCTATTGAAAATCTGGGTAAATATAGGCATACATGTATGCATATATTGCTAATAGTTGCATACATGTATGCATATAAAGTTGAATTGAGCTGCATGTGTTACGAATAGTTGCATACATGTATGCATTTATTTCTATATATGCATACATGTATGCAACAAAGTTAAAAAAGATGAATGCTTCTGAAAGTGCATGAATGTATGCATTTATTCTGTACAAGTGCATAAATGTATGCAACAATGTCTGAAAATGTGAATGCTTGAAAAACAGCCTATGAATGAATAAATGCATAAAACGATGCATTTATTCCACAATTTCTGCATACATGTATGCATTTGTACTGCTGTTTAATGCATAACTGAAATATATGCATAAATGTATGCAACTATTTATAAATAAGTGCATCTTTTGATGCAATATACTGTTGTTTCGCTGTTTTTTGGTTTTTGATCCGCTTTTTGATGGTTTTAACGCTTGAATTTGATGATGATTAATTATCGTATTTAATTATGAATTTACGTGATTTTTTATTTATTTATTTCCTGATTTTTTATGATTTTTCGAAAATTAGGGATGTAATTTATATGAAACGTTTGACTGGATGTGAGCATAATTTCCAAACTTATTAGGAATGTGAGGCAAACTTACGCTATATTAAAATCCAAGATATGTTGTTTTTCTTTTCTTTTTAAAACCTTTACCCAACTCATATAAAGGGAAAGTTGCATCAAAGAAAAGTAACGCAAGACCGAGAATAAATAGTCGCCAAACAACCACTAGTGACCATACGATCATACCTTTCGTTTCACAAAGCTAAGATATCGGCTTTTACTCATGCTAGTTGGTGAAGCAACTTACAAGCATAAGTATCAAAAGTTTTAAGCTCCTGATTATTAAAATAAAAAAAATTGATCGTCGTGCGATTTATTTGTAATAAAGCAACTTTAGAGTTACGACACCTTCATATGAGTTTGAAAGTGTGTGATAACATCTGTTTATTGGACCATCTGAGAGCATCTCCAACGGATTACGGGGCGTAATATTACGAGTTGCAATATTACGCCTGAATATTTAGGGTTAGACCCAACAAACGCACAGTGATTTTTTCACCGTCCTTCGTTGGACGATGAAAAAAATCATTGGGCACCGATTTTATCGGCGCCTAAGGCGCCCTATCGTGAGAAGCTGGTTATAGAGCATTGAAAATAATTATCAATGCTTTATTGTAGGGCGCCTATTTTTTAGGTGCTCTATCGTAGGACGTCTAATTTTTAGGTGTTTTACGTAGAGCACTGATTTTTTTCATCGCGCGGGACCAATTCCGAATTCAAGATTGGTCCCTGAATTTCCCTTGAATATTCGGGGCAGATTCTGTTGGGAATGAAATGTTCCCCATATTATTCAGAAATGGAATACACAACCGTTGGAGTTGTGCTTATTTAGCAACAAGGGTCAATTTAGATTTTGAAATATGCAGCTCAGGCCCAACAAAAACGAGATCCATCAAATCGGGTTCAGGTCAAACCAGACAAATTTAACTGACATTCATGGTAAAGATTGCATACTGAATAGCTTACTGAATAAGAATAATATTTATAATCAAAATTATTAAAATTCGAGAAGAGAAATTAAAGTGACAAGTTTAAATCAAATATTGAAACATGTATTTGCTTTTATAACCATAAATTGTTTGTTATACTAAATCTATATAAATAGGTTTTAAATCTCGCTCATCTCACCTGAGATGAAACAAAGATTTAGCAACATTTTTAGTTATAAATATTTTAAATATCGTGCATTTTGATCGAGATATAAACCCGACATTTTCTTCAAAATCCAAGATCTAAAACCTTGTATAATACACGTGTCTATCTGATTATTAGTTGGAATTAACATTTGCTCGAGGAAAAGAATAAAATATCCTTATAAACAAAAAGATTTTTCTAGCTTGTCTCCTTAGCATTTTTTTTTGAAATAAATTAATAGATGTTTTAAATAATAATCAACAAGTATTAATTATATCGTATATTTAGAGTAATTTGATATGGGAGATTGTTATCTAGACACAAATTAAGAGATACAGAATCTTGATCATTGAATTATTTTATCCGTATATGAACTGGTGAAATTCAGGGGTAATCCAATGATGTAGATTGATTATATTACTAATTAATTCAAAATTTTATATTCAAACAAATTTTCCCTTTTGATATGGTTTTACTTCTAAGTATGAATATTTGATCAAGACTTTATATGAAATTGTTTCTTGGATATAAGTAATGATTCTCGAAATTTCATCTATTAAACTTACCAGTAAGTTAGATTTGTAAGGTAAGCGCTTATAAAACAAATCATACCAAATCAAAAAAAAAAAAAAAAAAAAAAAAAAGAAGAAAGAAAGAAAGAAAGAAAAGAAAGGTGTCTTGGACATGTTCTCGGATTTCTTTAAAGTTATTCTCCTCGCAAATATCTTCTTGCATCTTTTCAATCCTACGTATCTTTAGCATATTATTATTTAATGTTCAAGTAAATTAACTAAAAAAATCATATTAAATGTATTTTTTTGGATATTATGTATGTGAGCAATTAGCTATCCACCATTATACGATTGTACGAATTGCCTACTTGTGCAAACCACTTACGAGATGCTTTTCAGACAGCATTATTATTGGCACTTTAATTTTGAATATTAGAGTGCCA
Organism: Allium sativum; assembly: GCA_030737875.1. Classification (NCBI taxonomy): domain Eukaryota; kingdom Viridiplantae; phylum Streptophyta; class Magnoliopsida; order Asparagales; family Amaryllidaceae; genus Allium; species Allium sativum. Next base: position 167,224,146 of record CM060909.1, read on the forward strand.
TATTTTTTGAAGACTCTAAACAAACAAAATTAGAATGATGCGTATATATCCCACTAATGAAATATGTAATGTTACCTCTTTTGCTCTCAGTAAATAAAGTATCAAACCTTGAACACTTTTATTTAAGTTATATTTCCGAACATTTTGACTAGTGTGTTGCATACTTATTTTACTCTGAATATTTGATTTCCTACCTTGATATATTATGTAGTTGCAAATAGAATTTAAAAAAAATCCCAAAAAGAAAGTAGAAGCAGTACTAATAACAACAGGAAGAAAGTTAATACCAAAGGAATCAACAGATTGATAAAATTTGTTGGAGATAGAAGATTTTAAAGGCAAGTAATAGATTACTGGGTCAAGAAGTGTATTCAAAACTTCAACTACTGATTACCAGGGAAAGGGGTTGGGGTTTCCTGTTTTGTTTTTAATTTGAGTTTTGTGTGTGTGTGTGTGGGGGGGGGGGGGGGGGGTGCGCCATGAGATCATCATTGGAACGTAATGGCTACATTTAAAGGTCTAGCTGTGAAGACTCGTTCAGAACAACCGGTTTTAAACTTCTGACACCTGATATTTCCTACTTCAGCCATCACCTTTTAAAAACAGATTCAATAATAATGGATATATAACATTAGCAGGTCACATGTTGAAGAGGAAAAACATCTCAATGGCTCAGGTTCTGAAATACAGTTATCAATTAAAATTCACTAAATTTTAGGTTTTAAAAATCGTATTAAAGCTGTAATTAAATGAACTACGACGATCTTGCATCTAAATGACTTGAGGATTTAACAATTTGCATCACTGCACATCCATGAAATTTGCATCACTACACATTACCAGAACTTAGGTTCACAAAAATCATAATTTATTAACTTTGTATAAAAAAAAATCAAAATGAAAGAAGGAAAACGCATAGCGATCTCATAAGAAGTTGAAACACAAAATACCTTGACTACACTGAAATCCAAACGACCTTGCAATTGATCCGTGCTCTTCTTTTAATGCTCAGAGATTTAGAAGTAACTTAAATACGATATTTATAAATGCAGAGATATCGCGTAGAACAAAAAATAAGAGGAATATGTAGAGGGCATGTAGAAAACGAAAAAAATGGAAACCCAAAAAAGACGGAAAATAATGGGATATGGATTTGGATCGGTGGAACGTTTATTAAAAAATATGAAAATAAAAGACTGGAAACTTTTCAAAACAAAAAGCAGGAAATAGTAGAGCCAAATTTTGTGGTACATCGACTATGTTTAACACCTTAATAACCGTTGTTTTCCTCACCATACTGACATGCAGATATTCATTGTAAACAACTTAAAAACAAATTTTACTTTTTTATTTTTTGTTTATTCAACTGTATGTATACTAAATGTTCATGTACGTTCATTTCAAAGATCATCAAAAAAGATAAAGTTGTTTACTGATTGGCATTCTTGATTGTAGAAAGTCTGACTTTTTCTGTTTAAGTAATTACCAAATGGGATAATTCACAACTGACAGTTTGAATGGTATGCCATGCACAAATTAGAAGAAAGGAAGTATGAAATGAACCATACGCATTGTGATTTGTATCTTGAATATATTTAGACTTGAACATACTACCCAAGACTTGTAGCATCATTGGGTACTACTCACTATTACCCTTTTCACAAAATAAAAAGGTGCTGGGAATGGATTTAACTTGGCTACCATATTACAAAGCCGAAATGATACTGAAGTAGAGTACATGGCCGAAATTATGCTGAATTTGAGTTTGAACATTGACCCAAACAATGAGAATTAGTTAGAGCTAGAAGGTACAATTTTGCTTAAGGATTGAACAGTATAGCAACGGTCTGTTCCAACGGCTTCCAACGAAAGCCAAAATTCTTACTTGTACACCGTATGTAAAATATACGGAGTTGGAAGCCGTTAGCGGCCGTTGGTATTTTAGCCGTTGGAAGCCGTTGCCATCCGTTACACGGACTGGAGCACAAATCAGCCGACGCTGCTCCTTCTTTCTCATTATCTTAAACCCACGTTTTTTTACCCCAAATCCCTAATTTTCACCCCTTTCATTTCTTAAATCGCCAATTTCGCTCCATCTTCAGCCTAGGATCTCTCCAACTCCCTCAAAGCACTCTCTTATCCTCTCTATTCTCCTATTCTCTCCGATTTTTAGGTATGTGTTCCTAATTTTTGTTTAATACCATATGTTTAGTGTAATTGATGCATAATTAGAGTATGTTTGTGTATGTAGTGTTGTTAATTAGTTGCTAATGTGGTGTTTTATCATTTTAGTTGCTAATTTAGGGTTTTTAGTTATAAATTATTTGGTTGTTATTATGATCTAGGGTTTGAATTAGTTGAAGTAGTTGTTGTTATTGAGATTATGTGTACAGATTTTGTTGATTAAGTTGGTAATCTAGGGTTTGATTAGTTAAACTTGACTATGTATATATGCATGTATATAGTGTTATGTATATATATACACGTATATATAGTTGACACTCTACGCATTTGTTTATTTGGTTAAGGCCCCAATTCATCGAAAACAATATCTAATTTGTCGAAAATGTGTCATGAAAATACAAATATTTAAGTTTGTGTTTTTTGGGTTAAGGCGCACAACGACGCTAAGGCGCACAAATGCATAAAAAAAACACTTCAATTACAAAAAAACCCAAATTGTAATATGTTACATTCATAAAACCTTAGAGAGTTTTTTTGGCCCCGTCTGATAAGTATTGTATATAATCGTTATGTGAATGTTCGTTTTATTAACAAAACGAATATTTATATTCATCATATACAATATTTGTTGGATTTGTCCTTTGTATTGGACAAGTTACGAATACAATAACGAAATTAAATCTCGTAAAATATTTCTTTTTGAACGGTTCTCAAAATTTCAAAAGTACTTCCTTTATGTTCCCTGAGTACATGCAATTGTGTACTGTTCAGGGAACTAAAGGGAAGTGCTGCCGAAATTTTGTTGAATCGCTTAAATTGTAAAGATTTACGTGATTTAATTACGTTATTGTATTTGTAATGGGAGGTAGGATGACACAACAGTAAATGATCAATTAACATAACATGCATTCGGTAATAAAATTGTGAATATATTTCAACATAACACATGCATATATCAATAATAAGGGAATTTTGAGAATTTAGTGACGGACACGAAAATTGTTATAAAAGTAATAAAAATTGTAAATTGTAACATTTTTTCTAATTTTATATGTACTTAGGAAAAATGGATCGCGATTATTTTAATGGTCGAAGCTGGATGTACCAACGAAGAGAAACTGATGGCACAATAAAGAAACAATTTATTAATGGTGTTAGCGTGTTTATTGATTTCACGTTAAGTAATAACGGAAACGACATCGAAATCCGTTGTCCATGTAGTAGATGCAAGTTATTGAAGCATTTGATACCACAAATGGTTAGAGTTCATTTGCGTCAGTATGGTTTTGTGCCAAACTATTCAGTTTGGGATCATCATGGAGAACCATTAGCATCTACTTCTACACAAGTTGAGGAGGTAGTGAATAATGAAATTGCTACGACGAATCTCGTAGAACAAATGGTTGAAGATGCTGCACATTCAATGTTACCGGTTCAACAATTTAATGATAACGATGGTAATGATGACGATGGTAATGTTGAAGAAGAACCAAATATTCATATCAAAAAAATATATGATTTATTAGATGCAGCGAAAAAAACCTATTTGGGAAGGTTGTGAAAGCGAAACTCAATTATCAGTAACTGCTGAATACATTGCGATGAAATCGAAGTACAACCTCACAGAAGCTGCATTTACAGCTGTTGTACAAGCTGCGAAGCATCATATGCCTCCTAATAATTTGATGTGTGAAAATCATTACAAAGTTAAAAAAATGATGTCGGCCTTTGGTTTACCGTATCAAAAAATAGATACATGTGTAAAGGGTTGCATGCTATTTTGGAAGGAAGATATCAACCTTAAGAATTGTAGAATATGTAATCAGGAAAGATACAAACCTAGAAAGAAAAAGGGAAAAGAAGTCCCATATAAACGTATGCATTATCTACCTATTATTCCTAGACTTCAAAGGTTATATGCATCTTCTGTAACCGCGCAACATATGAGATGGCACAGTGTGAGAACACGTGAAGAAGATACGTTAACACACCCGTCCGATGGAGAAGCATGGAAGCATTTTGACCAAAAATATCCCAATTTTGCATCTGAGAGTCGTAATGTTAGACTTGGTTTATGTACGGATGGGTTTTCACCTTTTTCTCAATTTGGTTCTAAATATTCATCCTGGCCTATAATTGAAACACCTTAAAATTTACCTCCGTGGATGTGTATGAAAACGCCTTATATGTTTCTCACAATTGTCGTCCCTGGTCCTGATGATCCGACGCAAGGAATTGATGTGTATTTACAACCGTTGATTGAAGAATTAAAAAAATTATGGTATGAAGGGGTAGAAACATATGATATTTTGCAAAAAAAAACTTTTGTATGCATGTTTGTCTGTTGTGGACAATTAGCGATTTTCCTGCTTATGCAATGCTTTCAGGTTGGAGTACGGCTGATCGTCTAGCTTGTCCGTACTGCATGCAAGAAACAAGAGCATTTTCTTTACCTATTGGAAAGAAAATTTCATGGTTTGACTGTCACAAGTGTTTCCTTAAAATTAATCATTCTTTTAGAAGAGATAAGAAATTTTTTACAGTCAATAGGCATGAAACTTTGCGACCACCTAAAGTATGGACAAGTGAACAAATTTTTGAACTTGTAAAAGATCTTCCCAAGATTCATGAAACCGGAGTACAAGAAGAAATTCAAGGTAAATCAATGACTCATAATTGGTGGAAACAAAGCATATTTTGGGAGTTGCCTTATTAGAAAGATCTTTTGATTCGTCATAATATTAACGTGATGCATAATGAGAAAAACTTTTTTGATAATGTAATCAATACAATTTTTAATGTCAAAGGGAAGACGAAAGATGATTTGAAATCAAGACGCGATATTGAAGTAATATGTAATCGTCCGGAGCTTCATATAAAGCCAAATGACACCAAAAAAAACGAAAGCGTGCTATGAATTGGACAGTAATCAAATTAAAACATTTTTAAAATGGATGGAAGGATTAAGATTCCCAGATGGTATATCTTCCAATCTTCGTAGATGCATCGACTATAAAAACAGCAAACTTAGCGGGATGAAAAGTCACGACTGTCATGTTATGATGGAAAATTTATTGCCCGTCGCTTTCAAAGAACTATTGCCCGTAAAAGTTTGGACTGTTGTAACGGAGCTTAGTTTGTTCTATAAAGAGCTTTGTTCCACTACATTAAAACTTGATCGTCTACGTAAACTAGAGGAAGAAATCCCTATATTACTCTGCAAATTGAAAAAATATTTCCTCCAAGTTTTTTCAATGTTATGGAGCATTTACCTATTCATCTTCCGTTAGAAGCACGCCTTCGAGGGCCTGTGCAATATGGATGGATGTATCCATTTGAAAGGTATATTAATTTTTAGTTAATTTAAATTTTGGTTAATGAAACGTTTAATAAAAATAATTTGCATTAATTATAAATAGGTATTTAAATCATCTAAAGAAAAAAGTGAGGCAGAAAGCTCGAGTTGAAGGTTCTATTTGCAAATCATACATCGAAGAAGAAGCTTCATTATTTTTCTTCCATTATTTTAGTGATCATGTGAACATATCATTTGCAAGTACTGCGCGTAATGACGAAGGCATTGATCAAGATGACTGTCCAGCGACTTTATCAATTTTTAAAAAATATGGACGGCCTTCTGGTAAATGTGTGGAAGAATGGCTGAATGATACAGATTATAATGCAGCACACACATATATTCTTCTCAATTGCACTGAAGTTGCTCTGTTCGTTAGGTAATGAACTTATACATCTGCGTATACATGTACTAAATGTTTAATTATAAATGTAACATTTGTCCTATAATTGCAGCATTTATGAATCATAATATCCAAACGGTGATATCAGCAAAGAATTCGCTAGTTGGTTTAAAAGTTATGTTTTTGATCCAACAAATTATGTTGTGGATGAAGGATTGAAACATTTGGCAATAGGACCAAAAAGAAATGTGAAGACATATCCAATATTCTTTGTTAATGGATATAAATTTAACACTAAAGAATATGGTGCTGAAAAATTAACTGACAATAGCGGTGTATTTGTGAAAGGTAGTGATGATCCAAACGACCATATACATGATTTTTATGGTGTGCTAAACCAGATTCTGCAATTGACATATTTCACACGACCCACGGAAGAAGTATTTTTGTTTAAGTGCAAGAGGTTCAGCAATGTTTCGGGTTCTGGAATAAACGTCCATCCAAAATATAATCTTATTGAAGTGAGACATACTTCCCGTTATTATAAGTACGATCCTTTTGTACTTGCCAAACAAGCTCTTCAAGTTTATTATGCTCCTTATCCATCTATGAGAAGAGACAAAATAGATTGGTGGGCTGTTTTCAAAACAAAGGCAAGGTTTACTTTTGACGGACGTAATATTATCGACGACAAAGCTTATCAAGCAGATGTCAACGAAAATCCAGAAGTGGTAATAACTGATGATCAAACAGATTTTGGACCTCTAAACGATGAATCAAACACATTAATTGACGTATTTGAGACTACAAATGAACCAAATATGGAGGAGGAAATGAAGTCAGAATCTGAAAGTGATGAGGACGACTAACCAATAATCCTCATTTTAAAAAGGTACTTTTATGTTTGTTTTTACTTAGTACGAATCAAATTCATATTTTGTAGGCATTTCTTATGTTATCTATGTAAAGTAACTCATATGTTAAGTAGACATATCTATTAACAAGTAACATATAGAATCATAACATTTCCTACTCATGTTATCTTATACCTTGTTTTTACATAGCTCTTTCATGTTTATGCTATATACGTTATGTTGTTATCTTTAACAGGTGATGTTACAAGGTGGTGAGGAGGGTGGTCCTTCGGACTTAGTTCGTCCTGTGGTATGGCTTAAGCCAAAAGCCAGCAAAGGGTAAATACTAAGTTTTTCGTATAAATTTAATTCATGTACAATAAATTATATAAATTTTTGTTCGAATACACATATTTTTTTTTCGTTTATCACAGTGGGTTTGAGTTGGAGCCGTCCAACACAGTCTTGAGTATATCTAGACGTGCATATCAGGCTCGCACGACTGATTGTTGGCCCACATGGACGTCAGTCCCCGACATTGTGAAGGAGACTATATGGCAGGATTTTCTGGTATGTGTGATATAACATTTATTATGTTAAGTACTCATGCTCTTATTTGATAATTTGATATATGTATGCTATTTTTTTGTTAAAATGCAGGGTGTAGTGGATCTACAAGAGACAGATTTGGATCTCGTCAAGCGCCACTGGAATTCTAAAGTGGCAAAAAATTACAGAGAGACAATGAACAGTTTGAAAACAGGTGGGAAAAAACCGATTTGGATAGGCGAATCAGTGTGGGATGAGTTGCTTGCTTATTGGAACAATAATGAGGATTTTCTGGTAAATTTACTGCATATTTAATTTAAGTTATTCTATTCATTTAATATGTGATTTGGAATAATGAATTTTTAAAAACAAATTAAATGTATAGGCCTCGTCTGAGAGAAATGCAGCTAACAGGAGCAAGAATCCTGTTACGCATCGAGGTGGGTCGAAGTCGTTTCAGCACCATCGAGAGGATCTGGTACATTTAGTAATTGCATCGTTTAAATTTAATAGTTGATTTAACTTTAAATTTTAATTTACAAACACACACATATATGTATATGCATGCTTATTTCAGGAGAGAGCGCGTATGGCTCCTGTGTCGTACTGGGATGTTTTCAAGCATACTCATGCACTGAGTCAGACTGACGACACAGGCTCAGTTTCGTACAGTTGGGACCATGATGATAAGGCGCGTGAGCGATATGTAAGTATAGAATAATTAATTTATAGGTACAATTTAATTAAGATAATGTTATCTAATTCCATTTGTTTTATGTTTAATAGGAGAAATTTCAAGCACATAAGGCGCAGTTACTGGAATCTACTGGTAAGACTGAGTTGACTAAGGATGAGGAGGACATGTTATTTAATGCTGTCGTGGATAAATCCACCCGGAACAGACGATACGGTTATGGAAATCTAGAGGTAATACTCAAATTATTTTACATCACACATGCAGAACAATTATCTATCAACTCATTTTACATCACTAATACAAAAAATATTGGTGAGGTTAAGAGTATACCTTGAGGATAATCATGTAATTTAATTGTATAATTTATTTATTTTCGAAATGTTCATAGTTTTGCTTCTTTCAATTTCGATGTACTCGTTAAATAAGATCATTTAGTATACGTAAAACAAAGACAACAATGTTGTTAATAAAAAATTATGATATGACTAATTATGCATGTACTCGTAAATGATACAGGTTAGATCATCTCAGGAGGCGTATCAGAGGGCTCAGGACAAGGAAGTAATCGAACAGCTAAAAGCAGAAATTGTGGAGCTTCGTGAGCGTGAGGATCGGCGTGACCAGCAGATGGAGTTGCTTAATCAGAAGCTAGCGGAGTTCATCGCCCAGTACGGTACGCCACCTTCATCTTCCGGTGGAGAGAGTTGATCAGGTTAGCGTTTGGACATGGGTGTGTGTGTTTTGAGAGTTAGTGAGGCTTTGGACATGGTTATTGTATATATTGATGGTTTGGACATGTTATGATACTTTGGTGATGGTGTGGTGTGTTGGTTATGATGTTTGGACATGTTTGTGTTGTTTTGACTACGTTTGGACATGGGTTATGTGTGTATGGACATGGGTTATGATGTTTTGACTACGTATGTTATGTAAATATTGGCTAGTTAATGTGTTTTGTGTTTGATTTTCATTTTTTATTTTCATTGTGTATATGGAAGGTTCAGATTTTCAGTTATATGCTCGGATTGGAGCAGTTTGAATGGTCGATTAAGTTGTGTGTGGCTGATCTGAAATCTATATAAATAAAAAAAACCAGATTTCCAACGGCGACTAACGACAATCAACGGCTTACTGGTCATCACTTTCCAACGGTTTGCAACGGCTAGAAACGGCTAATTTCCAACGGTTTTCATCATTTTCCAACGTCCATTTGGTCTGTTACATGGGACACGTGGTCATACACAAGAGTTGGAAGCCATTGGAATATGGGCGTTGCTTGCATTGGAAGTCGTTGGAAGCCGTTGGAGTATGGGCGTTGCTTGCATTGGAAGTCGTTGGAAGCCGTTGATCCCTATACCAACGGGTTAACCAACGGCCTCCAACGACGTTTCCAACGGCCGCCAACGGCCACTGGCCATTGGAAACTACTGTTTCTCTTGAAGTGTATGCTCAGGATCTCTAAAAACATTAACTGTTTTTATTTTCTATAGTCAGTCACTTTTTGTTGTTCAACCTCATCATAGGGGAAAAAATCATCTGGACCCAAGAAAGCGTGGTCCCGTGGACCCAAAATAGCCGACCGCCTGATTTCAGGTGGGTCCCACCGAAATTAAAGGGTCAGATTTGTTTGGTTCATGGGACCACGGTTTTTTGGGTCTAGAGGATTCGTGCCCCATCTTAGGTGACAAGTCAAATGTATCCATTTAATAACCAGTCATTGTAACATTAACCTTTGCAAACAAAATGTTAATGGTTGTATAACACACATTTAAACAAAGAATAAACAAATGCTAAATTGCATCAATTGTCATCAAAATTTCAATGTATCCGTTGCAATTTGTAAACCAAAATAAAAACAAAAAATCAGTCTATAAAATTGCAATGACATACAAATGATGACCATTTATGATATTAAAGGCAAGTAATAGAGTACTGGGTCAAGAAGTGTAATCAAGTCTTCAATTCCCGATTCCAATCGAAAGGGGTAGGGTTTTTTGTTTTGTTGTTTTGGGTTTGGGTGGGGAGGGGTGCCATGAGATCATCATTGGAAGGTAATGGCTAAATTTAAGGTCTAGCTGTGATGACTCGTTCAGAACAAGCGATTTTAAGCTTCTGATACCTGATATTTCCTACTTCAGTCATCACCTTCTAAAAACAGATTCAATAATAGTGGATAAAATAGGTCACATGTTGAAGAGGAAAAACATCCCAATGGCTTGGGTTCTGAAATACAATATCAATTGAAATTCACTAAATTTTAGGTTTTAAAAAACAAATTAAAGCAGTAATTAAATGAACTATGGCGATCTTGCACCTAAATGACTTGAGGATTTAACAATTAGCATTACTGCACATCCATGATATTATCTTAACTGTTGCACAAACTACAGATGAATAAAGCTTATGAGTCATACAATGAAGCTTTGAGAGAGAGTTTGTGAACAACATTTGAGGAGGTTGACAAGTGTCTCTAGGAATCAATTTTGTTTCATGCCTTGAAAGTCAATTACTAAGGCAATTTTCTTGATTAGGCAACTTATGGAGAGATACAGGGAGTAGAAGAAAGATCTTCACATGGTTTTATCAATTTGGAGAAATCTTATGACAGAGTACCGAGGAAGGTCATGTGGTGGGCGCTAGAAAGGAAGAGGGTGCCATCAAAGTACATTACCCTTATCAAGGATATGTACGAGGGGGTTGTAACTAGTTTCAGGGCATGCGATGGTAAGACCAGTGACTTTCCCACTAACATAGGGTTACATCAAGGTTCTGCTTTGAGCCCCTATATTTTTGGTTTAGTGATGGATGAAATCACGAAATTTATACAAGGGGAGATTCTTTGATGTATGCTCTATGCTGATAATGTTATGCTGATTGATGAAAGTAGAATAGGGGTTAATAGACAATTGGAGTTGTGGAGGGAGACCTTGGAATCGAAGGATTTCAGGATCAGCAGAATGAAAATGGAGTATATGAAGTGTGAGTTCAGCGGTGTCAGGTCAGATGACGGAGATGTCACCCTGGCCGGTCAAGTAGTACCCAAGAAAGAATTCTTTCGATATTTAGGATCTATGTTGCAGTTTGATGGGGAGATTGATATGGATGTTAGTTTTAGAGTTCAAGTAGGATGGGTGAAATGGAGATTTGAATCTGGCATTCTCTGTGATAGGAAGATCCCTCATAAGCTTAGAGGAAAGTTCTATAGAACAACAATCAGGTCGGCGATGTTATATGGTGCAGAATGTTGGCCTACTAAAAGGCAACACGTCCAAAAGATAAGTGTAGCAAAGATGCTTATGCTGCATTGGAGCTGTGGGCATACCAGACGAGATCGAATTAGGAATGATCATATTTGGGACAAACTTGGAGTTACACCTGTTGAAAAGAAGTTAGTCCAACACCGCTTGAGATGGTTCGTGTTGGAGAATGGAGTTTTGATGACAACAACCTTATTTCAATTATCTTTGATTATAAAATATATACTAACACTTTTTGTATAGAATATATATATATATATATATATATATATGCAGGAATTATATATAGGAAATATCACTGAAGACTGTACAGTTTTAAAGATAATAGAGGTTCAAAGATCAAAGAAATTTCAAGACTCATGAGTATTCAAGATTTCAAGAGTTCAAGATTAATATAGTTATGGAGTCTAGATTTTGTAAGACTCTAAATAGCACTCCAGGTTCAAAATCAAATTCTAATTTCCAAATTTTGATTTTCAATTCTATCCTCAATCCTCTCTATTTTATTTTTATCTTTTCTTATTCTTCTTTGTTTTTCAAACTTAAATTTTATATTATTATACTTTATATATTTATATAGTATAAAACCTTATAATGTTATAATTTTATAATATATATTTATATAGTTTAAATTTATGTTTTCATATGTTTTTCTACTATACAATATTAATTTACAACACTAGATTTTTAGACAAGAATTTCCAGAATTATATTATTATCAAAACACTTGAAAAATGCTTTAAAATACAAAATTACACTAGGGTATGTCGACATACCAAAAGCACCATGTCGACATATAACTGTCACTTTTTCAATTTTGAAACGAAGTGTCTTTTCACTATTTGAAAAGATTTAGAACCATTGCAACCTTTCACACTCTATAAAAATCGGTTAAAACTGAATTTTTAAACATATCTTCTTCCCCACTTTCATTCTCTTTCATTATATAATCATTCTAAATCATTTTTATGATTTCTACACTTATACTCTGCCGAATTCAATTATGTTTTGATCAAACTTCTTCTCTCTACACTCTCTTCTCACTCTCTCTGAATTAAGTGCTATTGAAGAGTTATAGGGCTGTTTGTAATTGTTTGGGTTGAGTAAAAGAGGGATCGGTGGTATCCCTTGTAGCCGTGAAATCAAGGAGGTTAGAATTGGTGGTATCCCTTGTAACCGTGAAATCAAGGAGGTTAGAATCAGTGGTATCCCTTGTAGCCGTGAAATCAAGGAGGTTGGAATCAGTGGTATCCCTTGTAGTCGTGAAATCAAGGAGGTTGTAATTGGATTTTGATATAGTAATAAAACTCTGCACAATCCAGAGTTGCGTGGGACTGGACGTAGGAGCAATCCGAGCCAGTATAAAATCCGGTGTGTTCTTTCCTTTTCTGCATCTTTATTTCTGTTTATTTTGTATCTGTGTTTGAATCTGTGTCTGTGATTGTGTTTGTGGTGTTTGATTCATCTCGTAGTTCACATAAGTTTTAGATTTTGTTTAAATTCTAACAAAAACTATTCACCCCCCTCTAGTGTTTGTTTTGCCTTAACGATCCATTCCGCATTCCCTAACAATTGGTATCGGAGAAAGGTTTTTCAAAAAGTTCATAATCTGATTTTTGAAATTTTGGTAAAATGGAAAATTTTGGAATCTCTGATAATACTAGTGTTAATTCATGCATTGCATCAATGTTAAAAGAGTCTGCATATAATAAGGTTAAAGAAGCATGTGATCTACTGAAATATTGTTCAATTCAGAAAAGGATGAGTTCTATGGTTTTTGAAAATTCAAAAGTTGAAAAAGATGGGTAAAGTGGCTATTGGCAATTCAAAGTCTGAAAAGGTGGCTATTGGAAACTCAAATCTCGAACTGTTGTGTTACATGGCTGTTGAAAATTCAAATTCTGGAAAGCATTTGGTGGAAATGAAAAAGGACAAATGGACAGTGGATAGTGGCTGTTCGAGGCATATGACTGGAAATCCAGAACTACTCAATAATATGAAGTGTGAAGATGGTGGAATGGTGAACTTCAAAGACAATTCTAAAGGATACATCATAGGAATCGACAATGTCGGTAATTCTGAAACTCCAACTATTTCTGATGTTTTATTAGTTAGGAATTTAAAACACAATTTGCTAAGTATAAGTCAACTTTGCGATAAAGGTTATAAAATAAATTTTGAAAAGAATAAATGTTTCATAGAAGACAGGAATTCAAAAGTTATTCGAAGGAGATAGAAAGAAAAATATCTATATATTAAGTATGAAAATATCCAACCATAATTTATGTCTTATGGCCAATACCAGTGATCCCTGGATCTAGCATAAGAGATTTGGTCATACAAATTTCAAACACATCTCTAGGATTTCTAAATTATATTCAGTTAGAGGATTACCCAAAATGAAATTTAAATTTAATAACTTATGCAACGTTTGTCAATTCGGAAAATTAAAGAAGAGTTCATTTAGATCAAAAGAAGAAACTACTACTTCAAAACCATTAGAGTTAATACACATGGATTTATTTGGTCCATCACAAGTTCAATCAATAAATCATAACAGTGATGCTTTCGATCAGTTTAAAACTTTTCCTAAAAGAATTCAAATTTTATTATCACTAAAATTTAAAATAATATGTAGTGATCATGGCAGAGAATTCGAAAATGAGAATTTTGAGAAATATTGTAATAAAAAGAGAATAACCCACAATTTTTCAATTCCAAGAACTCCTCAACAAAACAGAGTAGTTGAACGTAAAAGTAGAAGAAACATTAAACGTATCTTTCGACTAAAACTATAAAAGTATAACTCAAAACAACAAAGACGATTGTGAAAATGAAATTAGTGAAATAAATTATGAAGATAATCAACCAAATAAAAGAATTAGATTACTTAGAGACCATCCTGTAGAAAATATCTTAGGAGATATTGAATCTGTTGTAAGAACTCGTAATCAATTAAATAATATGAGTAATACTGCATTTATATCAGCTATTGAACCCAAAAATCCAAAGGAAGCTTCTTCCGATGATTCATGGATACTTGCTATGCAAGAAGAACTGAATCAGTTTACGAGGAATGAAGTATGGGAACTTGTTCCTAGACCAGAGGATAAAACAATAATAGGAACCAAATGGGTATATAAAAATAAAATGAATGAACACGGTGAGGTAGTAAGAAAAAAGGCACGACTAGTAGCACAAGGTTATACTCAAGAAGAAGGAATAGATTACGATGAAACTTTTGCCCCCGTAGCAAGACTAGAGGCTATTAGAATTTTACTAGCTTTTGCAAACTATAATAATTTCAAATTAAATCAAATGGATGTCAAAAGTGCGTTCCTAATTGGGCTTGTCAAGGAAGACGTATATGTAGAGCAACCACCCTATTTGAAGATGAAAAATTACCAGATCACGTATATAAGCGAAGAAAGCGTTATATTGATTAAAACAGGCTCCTACGGCTTGGTATGATAGATTACGAAATTATTTGTTACAATCAAACTTTGAAATAGGAAAATTAGATAATACTTTGTTTATCAAGAAGAGTAACAAAGATATACAACTAGTACAAATATATGTTGATGATATAATTTTTGGGTCAATAAATGATAAAATGAATAAAGAATTTTCAGATATTATGACCAACGAATTTGAAATGAGCCATATGGGAGAATTACCATTCTTTTTAGGTTTACAAATTAGACAATTAAAGAATGGAATATTTATTAATCAATAAAAATACGCAAGAGATTTAATTAATAAATACAATCTAACAACGAAAAATGGAAGACCAACACCTATGGCAACTGATATTGCTTAAGTAAGGATGATACATCAAAAGACGTTGATCAAAAACTATATAGAGGAATGATAGGATCTTTATTATATATCACAGCTACTAGAGCAGATATAATGCATAGTGTATGTCTCTGTGCAAGATACCAATCAGAACCTAAGGAAACACATTTAACAGTTGTAAAACGTATTCTGAGGTATGTAAAGCATGCATCAGATTTTGGATTATTTTATCCTAAGAATGATTCATTCGATTTAGTTTCGTACTGTGACGCTGATTATGCAGGATGCAAATTCGATTGTAAAAGTACTAGTGAAACATGTCACTTTCTAAGACATTCCCTTGTATCATGGTTCAGTAAAAAGAAAAATACCGTATCCTTGTCAACAACTGAAGCAGAATATATATCTACTACTTTGGCTTGTTCACAAGTAATATATATGCAACAAACGTTAAATGATTTTGGTTTAAGTATAAATAAATCACCTATATACTGCGATAATACTAGTGCCATAAATATTTCTAAAAATCCAACTCATCATTCGAGAACTAAACTTATAGAAGTGAGACATCGTTTCCTAAGAGATAACGTAAGTAAAGGAAAGATTTCACTCGAATTTATAGAATCAGATAAACAAATTGCATATATATTAACTAAACCATTAAATGAAGCAACATTCACTAAATTTAGGAGAGAGTTAGGCATATGTTCATTAAATGAGTTAGAATAATTAAATATAGTAATATATATATATATAAGTAAAATAAGAAATCAAAATAATGAAATTTAAAACAAGACCATGTCGACATAGAGTTTTTTGTATGTCGACATATAACTGCCAAAATTTTCAAATTTAATTCCCACAAAAAGTTAATTATTTAAACTATTTAAACTTTTTATTTCGACTTTTCTTCTTTATTTTCATTCTTATCTCTGCAAAAACTCTAAATTAAAAAATATAATGGCTTCCACTAATCCAAATACTCAAATTAACTCTGATTCATACGCTGGACCATCCGAGGGTCCGTTTCAATGATCTACGCTATCTCGGGTTATCAAAATCGAAGAGAAAATGGAGACTGCATTGCAAATGATGGCTGAGATACAAGTACTCCAAATTAGAACGAGTCAAGAGCAAAACAGGCAACGAAAAGTAATGAGTAGTCTCCTAAAGTTTATAATGGATAACGAGACTAATCCGATTATCATCAATGGTGATAATAAAGCCATGGAAGAGGAGGAAGAACAACAAGAGACTCAACCAACGGTTACGGACGAAGATGATAACGTTGGGTGCGTAGGAGAGGTTATATATGATGAAAATGGGAATGTGATAGAAAAGAATGGAGAATTCTATCTCCATTATCCAAATTGTCCAATTCACAAATCTCCCATTGTTAAATAGTTAAGTGTCTAAAGTTTTTTTTCTTTCGTTTTGTTGCGTTCCTACGATAAGTCATATTTGTCTAAACTCATGTATTTGTATAGCTTATTAATAAATTGTCATTTATGTTTATGGTTTAATTAGCTATAACCTTCTAAACATAAATATAAAAATATTATATAAGAAAAAATTTAGAGGAAGTACTTTACTTTAGTATAGGAATTATTTAGACAGATATAGGATTTAAGGGGAGTATGTTTCTTTTTGATAATGACAAAGGGGGAGAAATTATGAAATATAGACATAGTTTATAGGATTATTAAAGACAGGGGGAGTATTAGAAGGATCATCATCAACAGGTATATACATGTATGATATTTTATAAACTAAGGTTGTCATCATCAAAAAAGGGAAGATTGTTGGAGAATGGAGTTTTGATGACAACAACCTTATTTCAATTATCATTGATTACAAAATATATAATAACACTTTTTGTATAGAATATACATATATATATATATATATATGCAGGAATTATATATAGGAAATATCACTGAAGACTGTACTGTTTTAAAGATAATAGAGATTCAAAGATTAGAGAAATTTCAAGACTTATGAGTATTCAAGATTTCAAGAGTTCAAGATTAATATAGTTATAGAGTCTAGATTTTGTAAGACTCTAAATAGCACTCTAGGTTCAAATTCAAATTCTAATTTTCAAATTTTGATTTTTAATTCTATCCTCAATCCTTTCTATTTTATTTTTATCTTTTCTTATTCTTGTTTGTTTTTCAAACTTAAATTTTATATTATTATACTTTATATATTTATATAGTTTAAAACCTTGTAATGTTATAATTTTATAAATATATTTATATAGTTTAAATTTATGTTTTCATATGTTTTTCTACTATATAATATTAATTACAACACTAGATTTTTACTCATGAATTTCCAAAATTATATTAATATCAAAACACTTGAAAAATGATTTAAAATACAAAATTACACTAGGGTATGTCGACATACCAAAAACATCATGTCGACATATAACTGTCACTTTTTCAATTTTGAAAGATAGTGTCTTTTCACTATTTGAAATGATTTAGAACCCTTGCAACCTTTCACACTCTATAAAAAGGGGTTAAAACCGAATTTTTAAACATATCTTCTTCTCCACTTTCATTATATAATCATTCTTAATCATTTTTATGATTTCTGCACTTATACTCTGCCGAATTCAATTCTGTTTTGATCAAACTTCTTCTCTCTACACTCTCTTCTCGTCTCTCTCTGAATCAAGTGCTATTGAAGAGTTATAGGGATGTTTGTAATTGTTTGGGTTGAGTAAAAGAGGAATCGGTGATATCCCTTGTAGCTGTGAAATCAAGGAGGTTAGAATCGGTGGTATCCCTTGTAGCCGTGAAATCAAGGAGGTTCGAATCGGTGGTATCCCTTGTAGCCGTGAAATCAAGGAGGTTGGAGTTGGTGGTATCCCTTGTAGCCGTGAAATCAAGGAGTTTGTAATTGGATTTTGATATAGTAATAAAACTCTGCGCAATCCAGAGTTGCGTGGGACTGGACGTAGGAGCAATCTGAACCGGTATAAAATCCGGTGTGTTCTTTCCTTTTCTGCATCTTTATTTCTGTTTATTTAGTATCTGTGTTTGAATCTGTGTCTGTGATCTTGTTTGTGGTGTTTGATTCATCTTGTAGTTCACATAAGTTTTAGATTTTGTTTAAATTCTAACAAAAACTGTTCACCCCCCTCTACTGTTTGTTTTGCCTTAACGATCCATTCCGCATTCCCTAACAGTTCGGACATCTCCAACGAAGACCGCACGATGCACCATTGCGTGTTGGAATTATAGGCCGCGCTGAAGGCCCAAAGAGAGGTAGGGGCCGACCTAAAATGACTGGGGAGGGAGATGGTAAAAAGGGACTTAAGGAGTTGAAATATATCTGAAAAGCTGGTTTCAGATAGGAGTGCATGGAAGTTAGCAATCCATGTACCAGAACCGTAGGGTTGTTTTTTGTTTGGGATTTATGGCTTTGTTGTTGTTGTTGAAGAGACAACACATTACCAGAACTAAGGTTCACAAAAATCATAATTTATTAACTTTGATATAAAAAGATCAAAATGAAAGAAGGAAAAAATAATAGCAATCTCATAAGAAGTTGAAACACAAAATACCTTGACTACACTGAAATCCAAGCGACCTTACAATTGATCCGTGTACTTCTTTTAATGCTCATTCAGAAGTAACTTAAAATTTGGCTTTGATTGGTTGCCGATTTGTTTGACTACATTATCGCTTAACTACCTTCGTTTTGGGTTATGATATTCTTTGTATTGAATGTATTCTCTGGGTGGTTGTCTTTGTGGTAGATTCAATTTATGTTGTACTTATTGTTTTTCTATTAAGAACAGTTAAAAATTATTCAACTCACCTCCTTACTCTTCCAGTACTCATTACTAACAAGTATGTACATACAATGAATCTGATCCTTGCTTTTCTTTTCATGTACTGATTATATTTGTTATTTTCTATTGAACCAAGAATTAAAACAATTTTAATTTTACCTACTATTATTTTAGTGTATAGGGTATTAAGTGTAGACGTGAAATAAGGAGAAAATGGTTATGTTCTCAATGTTTCCAAGAGTAAACTTTTAAGTGAAGCTTGGTGTAGGCTGGTAACACATCCCGTAGGAGACTAGCAAAAAGAACATGCTATTATAGGCTAGAATAAGGGCTTTTCAACGTTAAACAGGGCATGTGTTTGCGACATCAAATAGAATAATTAAATAGGGCAAATGAACGAAGTAATTAAAGGAGAAATGGAGTAATGAAGAAAGAAACCATAAAACTAAGAGTTAAATGGGGTAGAAAAGGGTGTGAAATCGAAATTAACCCATTGGCATACGACGCCAACGGATCAATTTTGATCCGTTCAAAAAGGGGGTAATTTGCCCTATTTCATTTTTGGACGCTTCAAATGCGTCAGGGAAACTGTTGGCACCGAACAACACCTAAGTATTATCCCCCTATTTCCATTGTACTTCACTATGTTTATCCATATGGAAGCAAATTGGAAGAATATTTTAACGATATTTGTAAATTACAGCACAAATGAATCCTTTCTTCCAATGAGTTACTAAATTTGTCTTTCCCAATGCAATCACTTATCAACCAAGACTGTCTGAATTATAATTATGATAGTCTTAGTGAACACTTCTTTATTCATTAGTCATTACTACAAATTGACTTTTCATCTTACTTTCATTTTGCTTTTTGCTTTTTGGAGTTAAAGATCAGTTAATGATTCTGTAATTTGAGTATAACTAACAATATTAGGTTGAATCAGGTTAGTTTTTCGACAAATATGACCAACATAACATCATTTAACTGAGTTAAGTTCACTGTTTAATTTGACCCCTTTATTAATGAGAATATCAAAAGCGACATCATTTCTCAATCAATTCAAGTTTAAGTATGTTGTATATTAAGTGTAATAATGCAAGTTGATGAGAAAAATAATGTAAAGTTGTTAACATAAATTATCCATGTAGTAGTTACAAAAGTGTCTTGCATTGTGGCAATCAATCTCACACGTGATGTATACATAAGTTTCTCACTTTTCATTGGTAAACCATCATGTCTCATTACATAAATAAATAAGCTAATTAAACTGCTAATAATGTTTGGTTGTTTTTAAAATTTATGTACTTCAACGAAAGTCATGATATAGCAATTGTAAAAATAATAATTTAGAAGTTGTACACTAAAAAAGCAACAACAAATCAAATATTAAACTAATTAGCCTTGCTTCATCTCCTTCAACATAGTAAACTCAGTTAATTCATTCATGTGGACGCTCATTGTATATTTACTAATGTACATAATAACTGTTATTGCATCCTACTCAGCAAAACCGTTTCAATACAATTTTTTTGTGTACGAGTTCTACCATCAATGAATGTCTTGGTATATTACGTAGAACTGAACACAAAAAAATTGTTGTAGAGGCAATACTTGAAGTGTTTTTAAACAAAAACCACACATAGCTTTAAATACAAGAAATAAAAGAAACGTTAGACAACTACGGGTCCTATAACTTAGGACAAAAGGACTGAATCAAAAAAGAAAAAAAAAACACATGTGCTTTTATTATGTGGACGGCTTCCAGATCCTAACTTGTTGCGCATGCTAGGGCACATTCAACATTCTTTCTCCTAAACTGAAGTTCACTACTTCAGTTTATTTCTGATGCTTTTCACATCTCTAACATTCCTCTAAGTTTCTCAAAAGTCTCCAACTTTATAGGCTTAGTCATTATATCCGCTATTTGCTCAGTACCGCTACAATGAACCAGCTTCATAATACCATCATTCACAAAATCTCTAAGAAAATGAAATTTGACGTCAATGTGCTTACTCCTCTTGTGCATGACAATATTTTTGGATAACTTGATGGTGTACATGTTGTCGCAATGAATGGTGGTGCTCTGCATTTGAGGGAGTCCAATGCACTCTAGAATTCTTCTAAGCGAAACAAGCTGATAAGCACAAGAAGCAGCAGAAACAAACTCAACTTCTGTTGTTGACAAGGTCACAATTGGTTGCCTCTTTGAAGACCATGAAATTGTTGCATTACTTAAACAGAACACATATCCTGAGGTGCTTCTCCTTGTATCCAAGTCTCCTGCGTAATCACTATCGGATTATGCCACCAATTCATTACCTCCATGCCTCGTGTAATACATGCCAAGGTCCACTGTACCTCTGACATATCTGAGAGTTCTCTTAACGGTAGACATATGCTTCTTTGTTGGTTTCTCCATAAATCGACTAACCAAACTGAAAACATACATGAGGTCAGGCTTTGTTGCAGCCATGTACATGAGACTGCCTACCATCTATTTATACATTCTCGCATTAGCACTGCCACTTTGATCATCTTTTTCAAGTTTGCAATCTGGAACAATGGGATTTCTTACTGGATTGCAAACTTCCAGCTTGAGTTTCTTTAAAACCTCATGTGCATACCTTTTTTGACTCATGAAAATTCTAGTATCATCTTGGACTATTTCAACTCCAAGAAAGTATCTCATCTCCCTCAAGTCTGTCATATCGAATTCAGTTTTCATTGATGACTTGAACGCTTCTATCAGTCTCACACTACTTCCTGTCACTATCAAATCATCTACATATAAAGATACTACATGGTTTTCTCCTTTATTACCTGTCTTGACAAATAATGTTGGTTCATAAGAGCATTTTTGAAACTTGTTCTCTGTGAAGTAAGCTTCCACTCGACTGTACCATGCCTTTGGGGATTGCTTGGGGCCGTATAAGGCCTTCTTCAATCTATAGACTTTATCCTCTTTTCCTTTCTCCTCATAGCCTTGCGGCTACTTAACGTACACGGTTTCTACAAGTCTACCATGTAGAAATGCACTTTTCACGTCAAGCTAATGAATTTTCTTACCCTTTTGAGCTTCTAGCGCGACAATTGCACGGATGGTGTCCCATCTTGCTACTAGGGAAAAGACTTCAGTGTAATCTATGTCGTATTTCTGAGCATAACCCTTAGCAACCAAACACGCATTTCACTTATCAACTTCACCATTCTTGTTGACTTTTGTCTTGAAGAGACATTTTACAGCTATGGCTTTAATTCCTGGGGGCAGGCTACATAACTCCCATGTGTCATTCTTGTTGATTGCTTCAATCTCCATGTCCATTGCTCTCCTTCATTTGTCATAAGTTACAGCTTCTTCAAACGAGACCAGGTCTGTAATAGACGCAAACATCGCCCAATTGCTACCATCTTCCTCTTCTTCCGACAAACTTTCTCCTGAGACATAGTCCCTCATCCATATGGGACTCCTCCTCAGTCTTCCTTCAGCAATTGTTTCATTACCAGCATGATCTTCTTCCACCGTTGTTGTAACGGCCCAAGGGATTTTCGACCCTGAAAATCGACATAAATACATTTATCATATAACATGCCGATCTTCCAAGCACCAAAAGCATAGGAACATTAGTAGAAAGAGAATAGAGGGTGAGATAAGAAAGAAAGAAATATTAGAATAGAAGAATAAGAAGAACTAACACATGATCATAGTCTCACATCGCAACGGAACAAAATATAATATAGAAATAAATCTTTACTGAGAGCTTTGAAAATACTTACAATCATCAAAATACATCACACATCTGGACAGTTATATTAATTTTTCCTTATATACAAAACACATCGGAATAATAATTATATAATATCATACGCCTGAACCCTTCTAGCTCGTCTCTTCACAGCATCCATTAACCTGAACCTGTGAAACCCGATCTAACCCGAGAATTACAAATGCAAGATCAGTCTGGTGAACCAGAGTGAGAAAAACACACTAAGTTTAAAGGTATCACACAACTTAGTTTTAAAGTCAAAATCTTTTCGAAAGAAAAGGATAATCATAAGACCAAATCCACACGTAAATACGGACGGTTTTTACCTTATGATAACCCAAAAACGTTTTTGAAATCAATATATTTTATGATATTATAATAGTGTCTAGATATAATTAAATATCAATCAAGCAGAACGCTTGCATCTCACGCTCTACATACATAGTATACAATCAAAACCGTGAGCACTTATTAGAGAATGGATTTCCATGGCAAGGTTCGGGCAACCACAGATCAGGTAATGATATACCCTTTTGATAGATGCGACCCACATAGCCATGCAACCGACCCGATTTTAACCATTTCCCAGTGGATGAGGCTTGATGTCAACATTACCTTTAGAACATCATATCATCATTCACTTTGAATGTCACATCGTCAGATCCGCTAGAAAATCAACAATTGATGTCCACAAAAATATCTAGTTGTTAAGCTAAGAGAAGTGTACTCTTCTCCGCCATAAAAAAAATACATTTGGAGAAATCAACGTACGTGACCCCTATGGAAATACTCTATCAGACACTCGTCCATACAAGTCATCTAGGAACAGGATGAACCGAAGGCACCCTCCTACCACATCCTAGGAGTCAACCCATGGATCAGTAGCGAGTAGTGCTTGCAATACATAAATTCTTAACCACACCGAATAACTTCAGAATATCTTTGTCTGTACATCAAGAGAATATTTGACAAGCAATCCTTTCGCTTATGAAGATCCACAGTCTTCAATTGCTCCATCTTAAATCGGTATCTTCACGTATTCGTTGGTTCGGAATGGTTTTCGAATATAAATTTGATCCCGGTCTTTCCGTACCAACAACCGTATGGGCCATATTTTGATAGTCGGTTATTTAACTATCAAATAAATAATCATGAGGATAAAATGAGTTCACTGGTTCAGTACCAGCATTACGTGGCCTTTTTAATTAAAACCAATTAACGAATGTTAATTTAAAATTCTTTAAATCTTTCAATATTTCGGATATAGTTTTTCACTTCTTATTTAACATAAGATTATTTTCAAAACTATTTTATTATATCATTTCTCATTATCTAATTGGGAAAATCAATTCAGCTTACTATTCGTAAAATAAGGTTACGAAATCTCTTTATTATTTGAAAACAATAACTAACCTTTATTCTTTAAAATAAACTCATTCCAAAAATTCAACTTCTTATTTCCTTTTACTTTTGGAAATATCATTATAAGTATTTATATATTCTCAAATCTTGCCATTTCCGTTACTTTGGAAATCTCATTATATATATTCTCAGATTTGCGTCATTATTTCCCTTATGGAAATAATAAATTATTCTTAACCTCTTTCCCATTGCCAACGAATATCATCTTCATATAATCCTGAAGTCGTTCAAGTTGGGGTATTTATTTACCACTCAGACCTTGATCAACAACGTTCTTACCTTAAGATAGATATGAGTTGTAATTCAAAAACCGATATTTATTCTAATATCAAACCAAATCCCGTTAAACTATTTTATTAAAATATGGTTGATAAACCTTCATACTTTTGGAAATATATCTTTTTAAATATAACCTAGTATTACTTAATTGGTTGATTAAGTAATTCCTTAATAAAAACCACTTCTTAACCTTGACCCCTTTCGAGAATTTATTTTATAACTCGAGTTATTATTACCAAATCCCATTACTAAATTCTTCATCAAATTCAATTACAAATCTCTTTTTATCATTCCTTTTTGAAAATCTCATTTTGATTCCATTCGATTCTCTCAATTCCATTATTTAATAATGTTAATTTAAAATTAATGCCCTAACTTCACATTTCTTTTATAAACCTTCTTTATAAAACTCAGGTTTAATATATCACCCCTTTTTCCATTATTCCCTTTACTTAATTTAAATATTAAGTAAATAGTTAATTTAAGCTATCATATTCGCTTTAAACCCCTTTTATATCTTCGTTATAAAAATTCAGGTTTTAATATAAAACTCGCTCAACAACTCTTTTCTCAATTCCATTAGACTTCATTAGAGTTACACTAAAATTATTATTACTGAAAATAATAATTTACTTCATCATTAACTACTGTATAAGTAGTTATCTTCTATAATTACTAAATAAATAGTAAATTCCTTTTTAAAACTTATTTAAATTAAAACAACTATTCGTTAAACTATTTTATTAGATAAATTCAAAACAAACTGATTAAATAATCAGTTCAAGTTAAAACGGTTGACTTAGTCATCTCAAGACACAATTATCCTTTAACCTATTCCAATTAGTCCTTCCTTTAAATTAATTAGTAATATAATTAAATTAAATAATTTTATTTTAATTGTTTTCTTAAAAACAATTATCCAACTCTTAACTGTTATGTCAATTTCTACGCCATTGTTTGTAAATCTGGTTAACATCAGAAACTTTCTTTATAAGATCATTTAATAATTACTTAAAAGATTAAATAATAAATAATAAATATTTATTTTATTTTAATAAACTTTTATTCAAAATAATAGATTTAAAAATCTATCTCCAGTTATAAAATAAATTTTATAACTTCAGTTCTAACGATTCACCTGACGGTAACTCAATATTTAGAAAACGATTGATATACAGGTCATATACTGCTAATTACTCAATCAATGTCACCCATCGGTTTAAACAAAACAAATATTGAAATTTAGGTCAACGGTCAATAACCAAATCAATCATCTAATCAGAACAGTTCATATGATCATAATATGAAAATAATTAACATCTAATATATTTGAGGAATCCAGTTGGATCCCTCCAACCTGTTCTTCTCTGCATCAAAATAGATTATCCGACATAAATTTATTCAAATCAATTTAACTGATTATTTCTATAACAGTAAATAACGATTATTTCACATCACCCAATTAACAAAACAGTTCAAACAATTCATAAATTCTAATACGTTTATTTTATAAACATGACCAACAAGGTAAGTTACCTTCATTGGGTCCAATCGTTAAAATAACGATTTGGTTCTTCCACTGAAATTAAACAATGTTTAATTTCATTGGTTCAGTCAATATATGAATATATAGTTAACAAACGATCAACCATTAGCAACCATAACACATAAATTATAAAACCCGATTTGTATAAAATATAAGTGGGAAGAACTGAGTGAGTTTAACTCACCTTGATTTCCGTTGTTTACACAGCTCGTTCCAATTAAATTAAACAAGTGTTTAATTTAACTGATAAATCCAGTTGATTCCAATTCCTGTCCATTTCAGTTCCATAACGTAGGTCGTGTCAAAATGATTCCAACGCCACTTCGTTTGTCCAATTCTGATAACATATGATCATTTTATTAACAATTTAATGTCAATATAATTTAATTAATAATTTAATCCTTAATTAACAATTAATTTAGTTAATTACTTTTAAAAATTTGTGGTTACAGGCTGAAGAGGTTTCATCGTCTTCGTTCTTCCTATTCAAATCAGATTACCTATACATGAATTATAAATAATATTAGATCTTGAATTAATTAAGATATAAAAATTTCTAATTAACAATTTGTTAAATCTTATTTACATTTACAATTAAAAATGCAGACCGATCCTTGTGTATTTCATCTCCTCCTGTCGTTCAGTACCCAACATTATACCTGCAAGTAAATTAACGCTTAGGCTCAGATTTTAATTAACTAATTTAATGAGCTAACTTAATTAAACGATATATAACATAATTTAATTACGTTTTGCTTAATAAAAGAATCGAACAAACTCTTTTAAATCCACACGGCCTTCGTGCTTCCTGTATGAGGCTTCACCTTGCACAGACAAAATCTCCTAACCATATATACCGCTTCTCCCTTTCTGCTGGTCCAAAAAAATGTCCAGTACTACTGCGTTTGGATAAAATAAAGGCGAGGCTTTTCTTTTTCTCACTGTCTTTGCTTTGTTCCTTTGTACTGCGTCCGCTTCATGCATTTCCCAATCCATCCACGTCACCCTTTCCCATGCTGCTCAAAAAATTCATCACCGTGCACACACCGATCTGATCAATGCCGCCACATCACTATTCTGGCCATCGTACGACCATCAAGAGCCGCCGACGAGCGCGCCTCAATGTCCCCTAGTATTGACCGGAATATCCTCCTCTCAAACACCATGTATCCTCCATAAATCAACCGCGAGTGCCAGGTTTCGGGTGCGATTCCCGCTGCACCACCCTACCATTTCTCATTGCCACCGTTCAGGTGGAAGAACTCATCGAGATGAACAATTTGGTGGAAGAAAGTTTTCGATTTTGTTTAATAGATTAAGAGGATAATTGAATTGAACTGGAGAAGTTTGCAACCGTTCAAAGGAATTGAGGCGGCAGAAATAATTTTGCCAAGTTGACCGCAAAGAAGACAGAACTAGGGTTTGACTTGTCGGCTTATATATGGAACAAGATAAAATAATTTATTATTTATCAAAACTAAGAGATGAAGTATTGTTTTAAAACCGACACAAATGACTTCTGTTTTTTGATAAAAATGCTAATTCTAGCATAGAAAAATATTCCGAATAAGGTGAGACAAGTTTCGTCAAATTCCGAGGTCGTTTGTGAAATGTCCTTTATAATTCATAGGCTAAAAATCATGCGTTTAAAATTTCCACAATAATAAAATAAGTCCAATCAACTTGAAATTTTGATATTATTCTATCCTTTACCTTTCGAATCCAAAAAAAATTGTTTCGTTAAAATCGGAGTTCATTTGGCCAGTCGTTTATTTATTTAAAGTTACCCCTGTCCAAATTGGCCGAAATAATATAATTGATTAAGGCGTTTATCGTTGCAATGATCAAGCGGTAAGTCCGATTGATACGAAAATTGAAATCTTATAATAATTAATTAATACGAATCCAATGGCACAAGTTTCGTCGCATTCCGAGACTGTTTCTCGGTATGCTATTTTTATATGTCAAACAACGTTATTTTGGACACCGAAATACCCGATGTCCAAAAATAACAAACTACCTGCCTATTCTGACTCTAAATGTTGATACGAACTCAACGGAATTGATTTCATGGCTTAATTCGATCGTCTACTCAAGTTATACACAAATACCCCTCTATTAAATTAATTTAATTACGCGCTATAGAAAATGAATGGCCGTTTATGACTACCGCTGTCAGATACGACATCGGTTTGCCATGAAATTTGACACTGTATAGTAATTTAACATTATGGTTCCAATGAAACTGATTTCATCGAAAACTGAGCCCGTTTGCAAAATGGCTATTTTTAACACTTATATAATATAAATAAAATATTATATAAATTCCAAAATAATCGAATTAAATAATAATAAATTATTATTATCAGAAATATCCACTGGAAATATCATATAGCTTCAAATATAAATTATACAACTCGATATTATCAATTTCAAGTTAAAACTGTATCGAAATTATATTAAAACCCCTTTTAAACGTTATATTTTAATAACGATTTCCATAGCGACTATTTCAAAAATTGATTTGGACATAACTAACAATCTATAATACGAAATCTCGATTTTTCTCTTTTATATGAAAATTATAATCAATAAGATTCAAATGTTTCTTGTTTCACTGAATTCCGACTTAAAACGAATTCTGTATATTCAATTGAAGTTCAAAATTCAATATTACGAATTACCATGCCATTTCGAGCTCGTTTTAAATTATATATAAATTTAACGTTCAAACTACGTTTTAAATAAATGATTTCAATATTAAAATCCATTAATATTCCAATTATAGTATTTAAAATAATAAAATAATTTAAATATTCGACTACCAAAAATACGGGACATTACATTCCCCCTCCCTAAAAGAATTTCGTCCATGAAATTACTAAGGTAGGAAAATGATAGAAATCTCATAATCTTTAAAATCCAATTTATTATAAATCTAAAACCAATCCAATATCATTAATTAAAATTTCAAAATTATCGAAAAATTTCTAACACATTAAATTCCCAGAAAAAATCGGCAGAGTCTCTCCTGTGTGGAGTGACATCTGCGATATCGCAGGAAAAAATAATATATAAACATCGACCACCATTTTCGGAAAATAAAAACCAAAAACCAAAATTTATATTTTCGCGTAGGCGTACCTTTTACGAGCGCTATTGAGCATACTTACTCAATTTATGTGCAATTTATTCAACCAAACTTAATCCTCATAGCCTTATAGTACCTGTATGTAACAACCCGGAAAATCAGAACCAATTTAAAATTTTTATTTTGGTTATTTTAATGGATTTTGAATATTTAAAATGAATTATTTTAAATAATAACGACAAAAAATTTATTTTATCGAAGTTAGAATGAATAAATTTATTTTAATTATAAAACGTGCCTGAAATGGCGCGGCAGTTTGAAAATTCGATTTCTAATTTCAATTGATTGTACATAATTCAATATAAGTCAGAATTGGACGAAACAAGAAATATTTGAATTTGTTTAACAATATCTTTCTAATGGGTGTAAGAAACTGAGATTTCGTTTTAAAAGTTGAAAGTTATGTCTAGTTTAGAATTTAGAATAGTCGCTGTGGAATTTATATATATTTTAATATATATAAAGCCCTTAAAAATAGCCATTTTGCAAACGACCTCCGTTTTTGATGAAACCACTTTTGTTGAATCTGAAATGTCAAATTATTGATAGATTCCAATTTTCATAATTTTTGGAATTAATATGTGAGTGTGGCAAAGGAAAACGTGTTTTGTCAATTTCAATTGAAATGGATCGACCAAAAAGTGACCATTTTTCAAACAGTCTCCAAATTCAATGAAACTAGTTTTGTTAGGACCATAACGTCAAAACATAGCTAGATTTATTTTTCTGGAATTTTTGTAGTCAGTATGTGGCCCCGGTAAATTAAAATGTTCATTTAAATTCAATATATATTGATTTATATTTTAATTTAAAGAAAAACTAATTGAAATGATGGAATTGGCTTATGAAACATATCCCATTGTGTCCGGAATAGGGGTATTTGGCTAGAGGCAACATTCGTTGGGTTCAAATTGGAGTTCGTGACATACAACTAGTTATTTTCGAATTAAAATATTATTAAATATTAAAAAGGGTATAAAAAGGAAAAATTAAAACCCTAACTTCTCATTTCCAGGTCATCCGCCACTTCACAACGGACGATCCAAATCACTCCGAAATCCCCTTCCAAAAATTGCCAAATCCGTTTAATGAATTCAGACATTAATAAAACGAAAATTAAAGGGCAAGGGGAGAGCTGCAATTCTATACGGGTTTGATTGTTTTTAATTGTGTGACGAGGGAGAAATTGGGGCTCAAACTCATCCGGTTCGTTATCGATTTGGGGAGGCAACGGGGTGCGAGTGGGGCCCCGGGCTGGGCGATGGAGGAGACGGGTGTGGCGGTTCGAATGGTGTCAGGCGATCGTGGTCTAGGGCATCGGAGTGTGTGCGTGGATGAACCCTAACTTGGAACGACGGGTTCAACGAGTTATAGTAGGCATCGAAGAAGAAGATTAATTAGGAAGAGGGATTACACGGTAACAGTTTTATTAACATTTTTTAAACGTTGTTAATTACGCTAAATTTATTTTTAATTATTCCAAGATTTAATTAACGAATAAAATATCACAACTTTTCCATTCAAGGTCCAAATCGCGAGAAACTGGATCCGTTGCGATCGTGGGGACGAGAGCTTCACAACAAAACTGACTGGGTCCAATTTGGAGCATGCTGGAATTTTGGAAAAATTCAAATCCAAATTGTTCAGAAATTCAGATAAAAACCGACGGAGTGGATCCCAATGTGAGAACTTCTCACTATAATTTCTTGTACAGTTATTTATTTTATAACTGCATATATGAATTGCTCCCCGTCGTCCACAGACAATGGACGACTTGTTTGATTGTATTGTGTTGTGAAAATCGATTGTGACTGTTATGTGAAATGGAAAATAAAATATTCATGTGTTGAAATAAATTATTTTCTAGTTAAAAGTATAATTTTTAACGTGTATATGAATAAAATAAATATTCATTTACAAATCGGACGATTTGTTTATGTACACCCATTTTACTGATATTGATTGGGACGATAAATTTTACACATCGCCCAACTGCACAAATAATATTCAGTGTTTGTTGATTGAAACCCCACACGGGTATTGGGATGATATTGATGTACACTAATCCCAATTGTTTAGTTGTATGTCAATCGATTGGTTTACAAACTGTGGTAAGCGTTAAATATTTATATATAATGCTTATGCTGTGTAGAATGCATTCTGAATGATGGTTGAGTGTGTATCATTATTGTTATGTACATGTGTTGTATAAAATCCATATAAATAACATTATATGGTAATTGACTGTGTCTGATTCCAATTCCGAACGAACGGATATTTTAAAATAACGAATATTTTAAAATAAGGAATATTTTAAAATAGTATTCGGAAAAGAATCAAAATCTGATTTTGATGTCCAATTTTGGATGGACACGAAAATATTGAAATATATAAAGTCGTGTTGATTAGATATGCGCCATTTTGATGCGAACGATATTTATATCGATTTTATTCATTTTTATTATGAATATCGAAATGGAAATGGTTTCAAAATCTGATATTTTGAAAATATTATCATTTATATATTAATGATATGGAATATTCAATTTTGATTTAAAATTGAAAATGGAGTTGGAATCGTTTTTAAAACGAATTCAAAACGATTTATAAAATACGTTTTAAATAGAAATCGACGAAATATATAAATTATATGGCCTGAATAGAACGCGCCGCGCCGCGACCGTTCGCGAATTTCGACCATTGACTTCGAATTGACGTTACGGTTGATCCGTCCGTCGGATTCTCCTAAAATCGGAACTGTTGGGTTCGTGTCGAAAAGAGCTTTCCAACAAATATAAGAGATTTGAAATCTAACGGTTGGATTTGGAATTATGTCCAAATCAAATTTGGAAAAGGTCGGTGTAAGTGTAGTTCGATGACCGTTTATGGAAATCGACTGTACGTGTCTTGATAAAATTATTAAAAATATTAATAATTTGTGTAAAATCATAATAAATGATTTGGAAAGAATTAGGATGAAAAATTCCATATTTGAAAAGATAAAAATATATTTTTATCGAAATGAACTAGTTATTAACTATAATTATAATCCAATTATTTTTAAATAAATAAATTGGATTGAGAATGGGTTTTTAAATATAACCAGAATTTCCAATATATGAATTGGAGTGGAATCGAAATCATCTTCGGAATATTTCGATGTTGGATTCCGTGATTATATGGATATTGCTATGGAAATTTGGAGGATATATTTTATATCGTTATTTCCAATATGATATTTGTTGGTTTTAGAATTTGATGTTGAATATAAGCCGATATAATTTCTATCCAGAGCCTTGTATTTAATATCAAATTGGATTTTGGGTTTGTCGTGAATGGTGTCTTCAGTAACACTGTTCTTGAACCCCGTGTGAGAAAGAATAAATCTTTTAATTAAGATCATTAGTGTTTCCAGTTAATTAACATTTAATTGTAATAAAAGGGAATGTGAATTGGGTTTATCGTGAACGGTGTTTCAAGTAACACTTGTTCTTTAACCCGATTTACAGTGAAATGTGATTTGGAATTTATAAATCTTTTTATTAAGATTTAATGGGAATTTTCCAAAGTAAAGTTTCCAAATTTAATATATTAAATTGGAATGGAATGGAATTCGATTTGATAATAATCGAAATGAACTTCTGTGGAGGAATACTATTAATATATATGGAATTTAAAAAGGGCTTTGTCGTTATTCCATTTATATTACTAGTTGGATACAGAAATTGATATTGATTATATACTGATCTGTTTTCTGTGAAGATTCCATAATTAATGGAACGTGATTTTGGGTTTATCGTGAACCGTGTTTTAAATGACATTGGTTCTTTAACCCAGTTAAAGACAGGACATGATTTCCCAAAGTTAAATAATCATTAATATTGATTTTTGGGAAGATTAAAACTAAGTGGGGTTTTAATGAATCTTAATTAGAATGAAAGATGAATATGATAATTTAAATTATCAAATTTGGGAAAATGATCGAGAATGGAGTATCACCAGTTTTACTCTAAACGATAGTTAAATCTTTAATTAGATTTGAACGTGAAATGGTAATTAATTTTACCGATAACACCGTGGTGTTAGATATGGAGTATTACCAGTTTTGCTCCATGGGATGAATAGGTTGGGATTGGGAAATTAAACAAATGATTACTTCAGTAAGGTTTGCTAATCCCGACTAGTTGATAAACCTTAATTTGGTTTAGAAATGAAATCCAAAGGATGATTAAAGAATAAATTTCAAAGAATTTATCTTTGATAAAATTAACGGGAACCTTTCCCAAAGTACAAGAATATTTGAATAAAAGAATACTCTGAATTGGAATAAGGCGTATGTTGTGTTTGTGTAGCACTTGTTTATTATATACGCGAATTATTCGGAAAGGCCGGTTTTATACCCATTCTGAATAAATGATTCGACGATGAAGACAATGGTTGAAGACCAAAAGTCTTCACATCATTTGGATGATTATTGATGTCTTGATTGGGCTGTACACCCAAGACGAGGTAATAAGTGGTGATTGTCCAGACGTACTTGGAGATCGACCGGATATGCGAGGACCTCTCTCCTGTATTGGACATATGGAAGGAGGAATAAGGTGCCGCTTTCGTTCAGACCCAGAACGAACTTGTAAATGGATGTGTGTCTGACATTGGATTTTATTCTGTTTTGATTGATCTCTATTAAATATATATCTGTTTAGCGATGGAGAATATATTCTCTTGCTTAACGCCCTTCTCTGAGACGTACGAGCTCAGAGGTTAGACATCAGTCGCATGGCGTGAATTGCCTGTGTGGCATGCTGAGATGCAAATGATCAAGGCTTCTGTTGAAAAGCAGAGTCTTGTGGTTGATGATCAAAGCTCGGCTTTAATATAGCATAGCTTTGTGTATAGCATTAATTCGTGAGCCTCACACCTCGATATGAGTCAAAAACGGGATAAGGGAACGCAGTGAGAACATGACGTTTCTTTCTAGCTATCGGTGGTGTCAGGGTTTTCTAAGCCCTGACATTTTTATATTTTTACCTATGTGGTTGTTGGATTGCGATGCGCCTCGGATATATCGGTCTCTACGGAGCCGATGGATAGGTCCGATAGGACCGGGAAACGTGTGTTCAGGAATAACTAATCCTCAAACGTAAGGGAGGACCGGCACTGCAGGATTGTAACGACCTGGATTTCGCCCGACCCCAATCGATCGCAAGATCGATCAAGACCGTTCAAAACCCGCGTACGTTAACTTTGGGCATACAACACATCAGGGCAACAACACAGACTTTTATAACATCAATAATAAATGTTACATCAGAGTACAGAATATATCAGAGTACATCAATAAATAATACAGCGGAAGATACATTTACAATAAATTAAATACATTGCAGCGGAACTAATCTCAGCGGAAGGCCATCAATATTCTGGACCCAGCTTCAGACTTCAATCCAGGATCCTGCTTAACTATATCTGTAAAAAGCTACTCGACTGCCCGTGTGGAAAGAGGGCACCCGAGTTTGCAAAGTGAAACAAACTACAGGTCAGTCGTGGGACTGGTGTGAGAATTCTATACTTAACTTATCTTATAAGAAGGCTAATCACAGGACCACGCCGCTAACGCGGAACGGGTTTACTCCATAGGATTGCCAGTGCATAATTAAAGTAAATCGTCAAATAACGTAATGCTTTTTAGAAAAATGAAACCATTATAAGACCCAGGTCCCATCACACAATGCAACGCACACCAGAGGATAGAGTTTTACCTTATAATGGTTAAAAGATGCTTGATACGTAAAAATGATATTATTATTAGTGTTTATATATATTTAAAACATTTCAATATAAATGTATTAATCTTAGAGGCATTGGTACCATATACTATGTCGCCGTACTAGTTATACAATCAAAACCGTAAGGTTGTATTGGAAGTTGGATGTCCATCATGAGTCAAGGCTAGGGGCAAGCTCCTCTCCGATTCGAGACACTCTAGCAAATGCCTCAGGATCCCCCGCAGTGAACCCTTGGATCTTCAGGGCCGGTCCCCACCTAACGGTAGTGGATTAATTATGCCTGAACACACGCTTCCCGGTTCCTTTGAACCTATAATATGACCACTATCGGCCTATAAAAATCCGAGGCGCCTCAAAATCCATCATCCACATAAGTAAAATGTCAGGGCTGGTAGGTCACTGACACCACTCTAGCTAGAAAGAAACGTGTGCACTCCCTGCAGTCCTAATCCCGTTTTTGACTCATACCGGGGTGTGAGGCTCGTGAAGTCACGTTATACACAAAGCTATGCCTACACAGGTTATGCTTTGATCATCCCACAAGGCCCTGCTTTTCAACAAAAGCCTTGATCAGTTTGCATCTTGGCGTGCCACATTGTCAGACCCTACCATATTATTGATCATCTACCAATATATATATATAACCTCTAAGCTCATACGACTTAGAGAAGGGTGATAAGTAGAGAATAAATTCTTCACCACCAACAGAAATATATAATCAGTAGCGTTCAACAAATACAGTAGAAAGGAATACAATGTCAGACACGCAATCCATTTACAAGTCCACTCTAAGTCTGAGCGAAACAACGTGTCCGTCGATCTCCAAATGCGTTTGGACAATCATTACCAAATACCTTGCCTTGGAAGGCCAATCCCAATTCAAGATACCAGTCATCATCATCCCAACGATGTGAAAACCTTCGGTCTTCAAACACCGTCATCATCTTCGACTCTTGATCGTCATGATGATTATTCAGAATGGGTTAAACCCAGTCTTTCTGAATAACTTGCATAATTTGGGATTAAAAACAAATATTGGAAAATCACACATTTCGCCACATTCCTTCTCAGAATATTCTTTTAATAAGATATTCGTTTTAGCAGATTCTCATTAATTTTATCAAAGACAAATATTTAAAATAAAATCTATAAATCAATTTCCAAAATATGGAATTCCACAGAAATCCAATCAATACATAATCGATATAAATTTCTGTATCGGACTAATAATATAAATGGAATAACGGCAAAGCCTCTTAAATTCCATATATAATATCGGTCTTCTTTTACAGAAGCCCATCTCAATTATTACCAATAGAATTTCCACTTAATTCCTATTTAATATATTAAATGGGAAAAACTTGATTTTAGAAAATGCCTTTTTAAATCTATAAAATAGATTTATAAATTCCAAATAATAATTTCAATGCAAATTGGATTAAAGGACAAATGTCATTTAAAACATCGTCCACGGTAAACCCACTTCACATCTCAATTTATTTCATATCACAAAATATAATTGCAAATGCTAGTAATCTTTTAAAAAACATATTTTAAAATAATCATAAAAATATTCTTTATATAAAAGATTCTAAATGAAAAGTATTCTTTTTTTTACAAATCTTTATCTTTTACAAATATTCTTTGTTTAACATATAGTTGATTAAAAATATATTACGAAAAATATATGCACTTTATATAAAAAGGATTTCTAATGTAAAAATAATCTTATTTAAAAGAACACTTGAATCGAAATGCGACTCAAACATTTACCATATAATTTGGATTATATGGATTTCACACACATCATATATATGACAATAACAGTATAATCATCAAGTCATCCATTACATCCAAAGTGTAATTTCCACTGTGTAAGCGTTAAAATTAAATAATAACGCTCATCACAGCCTGTCGATCTAATGATCAACATACAACTAAATATTGGGATTAGTGTATGTGAATTTTCATCCCAACATCCGTGTGGGGTTTTCAACCAATCAAGCAAATGATAAACTAATTTGTGCACTTGGGCGATGTGGGAAAATTATCGTCCCAATCACATACACAAGTCGGGTAACTTGTGAATGGCAGTGTAATACACAATATATATAATGATAACAAGAAAATATCTCTGTTGCAATGAATGAATAAGCATAATAAATTTGTCCCTATCGATAATTTCTATTTTGCTAATTTAAACTCTAAACGAAAATGGTTATTTTGTTTTGGCAATTCTAATGAGACAAAATGATAAATATTTGTTTTAACTATCCTATCTTGACATGTGTATATCTTGTCAATATATATATATATATATATATATATATATATATATAAATTGCTACAACTAATTCATTTTGGCAAAAATGAATATTCCTAACAAAATGTATAATTTTGTTTAACTAGTATAAATTGGCTAAAATGAATAATTATTTTTAACTAATGTGAATTAACAAAAATGAATAATTGGTTTTCAACTAATATAAATTTACAAAACTGAATAATTTGAGTTTCAAATCTAATAAACATGACAATGCTATATTTTGTTTTATTCTTTTAATTTAGACAAAATGAGTGTTTTTTTCTATTATACTTTAATGATAAAAATGCGAATGTCTAGTTATTCATTCTTTTACAATGACAAAATAATGAACATTTTCAATCCATTCGTTTAAAGTAACAAAATGAATGTTATTATTTGAATAACTATATTTTGCCAAAAATCATGTTTTAATGTAAAACAAAAAAAATGAATTTTTTTATTGTAATCAAATTTTGACACATCTAGACGGCAAATTTAATCTACGTACATTTTCTTATATACTCTAATGACAATTAAAAGGACGTTGGTATATTCCAATGTATATTTGCATTAGAGGATGCAAATAAAAGAACAATTTTATTTTCCTATATATATTTGCATTAGGAAATGCAAATAAAAGAACAAATCTTATTTTCATAGCATATTTACATATGTGAATGTAAATAAAAGAATAAACTTTTATTTCAATGTATATCTACATATGTAAATGTAAATAAAAGAATAAACTTCAATTTCAAAATATATTTGCATTTGTAAATGCAAATATAAGAATAAATTTTGATTTCAAAATATATTCGCATTGGTGAATACGAATAAAAGAATAAATTCTATTTCCAATGTATATTTGCATTGGTAAATGCAAATAAAAGAATAAAATTTTATTTTAAACGTATGCTTGCATTAGTAAATGCAAATAAAAGGACAAATTTTATTATTAAAGAATATTTGCACCGAGTAGTGCAAATAAAAGAACAACTTTACTTTCAATATGTATATTCGCATTTGTGAATGCAAATAAAAGAACAGAACTTAATTTCCAATATATAAAAGAATAGTTTTTATTTCAAAGTATATTTGCATTAAAAATGCAAATAAAGAACAATTTCTTTTTTCAAAGAATATTTGCATTGTGAGATGCAAATGAAAAGTGAACTTTTAATCTCTATATTTATTTGTATTTTTTTTTACGTAAACAAAATGTGAATTTTTATTTAATTCTAATCAAGGCATAAAAATGTTCATTTTATCTCCATGATCATGTTTTGACAAAGATGTTATTTTTATTACAATAATTATAATTTTGACAAAATGTTTTCTTTTTATTTACATAATAAACTTCTAATCAAAAATGTCCTTTTGATTTGCATAACATATTTCAAATAAAAATATTGTTTTTATATCTCTAATCAAAAATGTTATTTTTGATCTAATGTACATTTTACACTAAGAATGACATTTTATTCTTAATATACAATTTTCACTAAAAATGATCAAAATAATATTTTATTTAAATTGGATTGAATTGACAGTATAATTAAATTCAACAAATATTGAAAATCCATTGTTGTTCAAATTCTATCGTAGGTAACAAATAAAAATAATGTTTTATTGGTCATTCAAATCCTGTTGTAAAATAAACAAATAAAATAAGGTTTTATTCATTGGCTAAATTCTATTGTAAAGTAAACAAATAAAAATATTTTATTCGTTGACCAAATTCTGTTGTTATATAAAAAAATAAAAATAAGATTTTATTTTATTCGTTGACCAAATTCTGTTGTTATATAAACAAATAAAAATAAGATTTTATTTGTCGTCCAATTTCCATCGTAATATCAACAAATAAAAAGGAGTTTTTATTTGTCGTTCCATTTCTATTGCAAAGCAACAAATAAAAGTAAGGTTTTATTTGTTGTTCATTTTCTGCTGCAAAGTAAACAAATAAACAAAAGTAAAGTTTTTATTTTGTCGATCAAATACTATGGTTCATCTCAGAATAATAAAAATAATAATTTTTTTCTTCTATAAACTAGAATAAACAAATCTAAATAAAATATGATTTAAATCTAAATTTAGATTTATTTTCTAATTACAAATAAAATTCACCCATATATTAAATTCAGCGTCGATCTAGCATATCATGCACAACAAAACAACCACAAACCACAAATCAACCATTCCTCAATCACAAAACATTACAGATCTGAATTACATCACAATACAATTATTTTTAACGCAAGAAAATAATTTATAATTAATTAAATAATAAAATTCAGAATTCTCACATTGATTTTTGCTGAAAATTTGCCTGTCTCAGAATCAGTTCTAGTCTACGCCATCGCGAAGCTCTCGGAAAGACGAGTCCAACGCAACTGACGGTTCGTCAATCAGACCTCGTATGAAAGAGATATTGATTTTTAAAGATCGGATAAATTAAATATTTAAATAATTAAAATAATAAAATAATTGGGTCCTTTCTTCCTCACCGTCGTTACACGCTATAGCCGAACAACCCAAAGCCGCTCCTCCATCCTCTTCCATGAGCACCGCCCCACGGCGCCCCGTTCGCCGATCAGACACCGCCATACGAACCGCCATGCCAAGAGCCGCCTACACCGCCAACCATGTCGAACTCGGCCTCCCTTAGGACCCGCAAATCACTAAAAACCGCAGCCCCTTCTCGGCCAAAATTTGCCAAATCCGTGAATCAAAACCCGATCTTGACCGTATAGATTTGTAGCTCTCTGAATTCTCTTCGATTTGGTATATCATACGTCGATTTTCGTTGAACGGATTGAGAGATATTAGCGTTTGAAAATCGGATGATTTCAGCCATTAAAATCTGGGCGGCGGCTGCTCCATTAGGGTTTCAGCCCGAAATTAAATATTATTTTATTAATAAATCTCGAAATTTGTGCTAAAAAGGTGGATTTTCGGACTTTCTCCGTTTTGGGCCTGCTTACTGTCGTTCTTAAGGTTTTGAGGCCTTCTGAACGCGATGGGCTATGTCCCGGGCTCTAATTCCGATGTCTGTAACGTTTTTTTTTCGGTTTTAATTTAAAAATACAATATTAAATAAATAATTTAATTTCTACCGTACATTTAAATATGCTGGGGCCACATACGACCTCAGAAAATTCTAAAAAAAATATTTTTAGCTTTCTTATGACGATATGAATCCAACAAAATTATTTTCGTCGAATTCTGAGACTGTTTGAAAAATGGCTATTTTTAAGGCGTTCAAATTTAACTGAAAAAAGTCAAAACACATTTTATTTCGCCACGCTCACATATTAATTCGAAGAATTCTGAAAATTGAAACCTAGCAATAATTTGACATTCCGGTTCCAACAAAAGTGTTTTCGTCGAAAACGGAGGTCGTTTGAAAAATGACTATTTTCAAGGCCAATATATTTAATATTAAAAATACATTTTTAAACAAATAATTTTCGAAACTCAAAATATATAAGTTTTTACTGTTTTTCAATGCAGAAACGTCATTCTGAACTCAATGGAAGTGGTTTCGAGTCGAAATTCCTACATATGTGAAAAGTAGCCTTTCGGGCCATATATATTATATAAATTCTATAGCGGCCTTTCTAAAAATTGAATTGGCCATTACTTTTGATTTCCGCTATGAAATTTCAATTTTTCAGATTCGTTAGAAAGATATTTTTAAATAGATTCTAATATTTTTGGTTTCACTAAAATCCATTAAATTTTGCATCCTGTACGGTCAGTCAAAGTTCAAGTTTGACTTTTCAAACTACTGCGTTATTTCTAATTCCATTTATATTTAAATTAAATTCATTCGTTCTAACTTCGTTTAAAATAAATTCTAGCCATTATTATTTATAATAAATTATATTATAATCTCAAAATTCATTAAAATTTTCTAAAATAAAATTTTTAAATTAGTTCAGAATTTGCGGGTTGTTACAAGGATCCAAGGGTTGCCCAGAGTGTGTAGTCCTGAGTCACTTGCTAGAGTGTCTCGAAGCGGTTAAAAGTACATCCCTTGTCTAGGCTTATGAAGGAAATCCAATTTCCAATACATTACATTTCGGTTTTATTTGTAGAGCCTAGTATGGCGACATAGTGGTATGGGGCACTATGCCGTCTATGATTGATACATTTATATTTGAAGTTGTTTTCATACACTTTACACTTATAATAGTATCAAAATGATTTGTTTTAAACGTACCAAGCATGTTTGGCTATTATAAGGGAAAACCCTATCCTCCGGCTTGTGTTGCATTGTGTGATGGGACCTGGGTCTTATAATAGCTTCATTTTTTCAAAAAGCATTGCCCTGTTTGTTTTATTAACTCTAACTTGTTAACTCTAACCGATTAACTCTAACTTGTTAACTCTAACCGATTAACTCTAACCGATTAACTCTAACTGATTAACTCTAACTAGTTAACTCTAACTGATTAACTCTAAGTGATTAACTCTAACTGGTTAACTCTAACTGGTTAACTCTAACTGGTTAACTCTAACTGATTAACTCTAATCAATTAACTCTAACTGATTAACTCTAATCAATTAACTCTAACTGATTAACTCTAACTG
Source organism: Allium sativum (assembly GCA_030737875.1). Classification (NCBI taxonomy): domain Eukaryota; kingdom Viridiplantae; phylum Streptophyta; class Magnoliopsida; order Asparagales; family Amaryllidaceae; genus Allium; species Allium sativum. The sequence goes on from CM060909.1 coordinate 167,265,843, forward strand.
GTTAACTGTAACTGGTTAACTCTAACTAATTAACTCTAACTGGTTAACTCTATCTGATTAACTCTAACTGATTAACTCTAACTGGTTAACTCTAACTGGTTAATTCTAACTGATTAACTCTAACTGGTTAACTCTATCTGATTAACTCTAACTGATTAACTCTAACTGGTTAACTCTATTCAATTTACTCTTCGTCCATATTCAGTTTCAAATATCGATGTTGAAATCGATTCTTACTTCTCTATATAAGTCCTGGCTTATATATTCTATTTATCCAATGATAAATATTTTACTTAATTTATAAAACCTTATTTATAAATTAGTCTTCTTACTTTATCTATTAAAACAAATTTCTCTTAAATATTCACTTTAAATTCATATTCTGTTATACCCGTGTGCGAAGCACGGGTCTAAACCTTCCTAGTGTAAAATTCTCTTTTTATACAATTCTATTCATTTTTCAATTATTTCCTTTTATAATCTATTTATTTTCTAAATAAATATTTCCATTATAATTCTATTTATTTTCTAAATAAATATTTCTTTTATAATTCTACTTATTTTCTAAATAAATATTTCCTTTATAATTCTATTTATTTACAAAATAAATATTCCTTTTGATAATTCCTTTTATATTTGTTTCACAAATATTTTCCTTTTATATTTGTCCTTTGATTTTATAATTATTTTCTTTTATAAAATCCTTTTCCTTTTATATACAAAATCCGTTGACTTTATATAAATAATTCATTTTCAAAATATACTTTGAAAATCCCCTTTTTACATCCCAATATTTCTTACGGTATTTAAAATACCAATAACAATGATCGATATCGTTCAAACACACATAATCAACAACAGATTATATATCACATCATATATTACAATATATGAAAAAACAGTATTATAAATATTGAGGAATCCAGTTGGATCCCTCCAACCTGTTTCCCTGCATCACAGATGTTAAACAATATAATTAACATCGATTTCATTTCACTATGAAATATTCTGCTAAACAGAATCAATTTATATATATATATATAACCAGATCTATAATTTCAAACAATTACTTAGCAGTTCAACCAAACAGTCAATACATAACAATCAATCATCATTTGTCAGTTCTAAATATACGTTATAAAAATATGAACTAATAGAGTTGGTGAGTTTTACTCACCTCGGACGGTTATCGTTAAATAACGATTAACTATCTTTGATTCAGATGGACAATTTATTTTGCTATAAATTGTAACGAGCTCCAATTCACTTTTGGTCAGTTCCAATGTGTAGCTCTCGTCCCTACGATCCTAACGGATCTGACCGTTCGAAAAACTGATAAAGTATGAAGGAGTTATTATGTTTACAAGTTATGACATGAATTAGAATTCTATTTAATTAAACTAAAAAGGGTAAATGGGCTTCTCAAATATAAATAGGCCCACCTTTCCACGTTTAACAAGGACTGAACTCTCCTTCCTCGACAATTTCTAACGCATCCCCTGTACAACACAAACCCATACAACAAGAATTCGAGCTCCCCTAACTTCCTCGTCTCTCCACAAATCCTTAAACCAATTTCACCTTCAAACTCCTCTTCGATTTCTCTACAACCCCATATCAAAAATGCCCAACTCACACCATGTCTCTTCATTGCGTTTCCACCCTTCCAGCACGACAAACAGTGCTTCATCGACACCTTTTATCGCCTTATACCACAAAAAACATGCATACTCGCTCTAATCATTGCAAGAAACCCAAATACGATCTTAGTTTACTGAATCGAAGAATCTATTTCCCTAAATCATCAACCTTAGTCTTCGTTGTTTCAAAACCCCTGCCCAAAATGAACGTCAAGCACTCTGATAACCACATAGCAACGTAGAGAATCTACTAAGCAAATCAAAGATATAAAATTCATGAATTTAGGATTTTTATTTCAATTTCTGGGAATTTCCAAAGCTCACGAAATGTTTGAGGATGGAACTGGTGGCGGCACACTTCGTTGACCAGGGAAATTAAAAGTGTTAGGGTTTAGGGAAAATAGTGGGTTATTTATAGAAGATTTTTAATATTTTTAACATTGATTATTTTATTCAATTTTAATCAATCGCTGTTTGTCTTTGTCTTCTAAAAATCTGTATGATTACATACGATACCCAAAAATTCTGAAAATGGTCATGCAGCTACAGTTCGATATTACGGACTCAACGAAACTGGTTTCGTCAAATTTCGACTCCGTTGGCTCACACAGCGTATTTTTAACCGTCAAAATATCGGTTGTATTTCACATTAAAATCCCGTACAGCCACATACTGACTTCAAAAATCGCAGAAACTGAAATCTAACAATAATTTAACATTACGAATCCAACAAAATTGGTTTCGTCGAATTTGGAGGTCGTTTGTAAAAATAGCTATTTTTAAAGCTCTAAATAAACCCTTTTAAATATTAAATATATTTAAAAACAATTAAATTAAATATAAATAAATTTATATTATCGTGTATATATTCACATGGAATATAATACAACTCCAATTGGATTTATAACTCGATATTCAAATCCCGGTTGAATCGATATTCAATTTATTTTGAAAAATTGATTTATAATATAAATAAGTCGTTATAAATTATAAAGGAATTCCGTAGCGACTTTTTGAAAATTTGATTTGGACATAAATCAAAATCTACATGACGGAATCCCGATCTTTCTCTTCCATTAGAAAAATATACTTCACCAGCTCTGAACGTTTCTTGTTTCATAGAAATCCGATTTAAAACGGACTCTGTATATTCAGTTGAAGTTCAAATCGCCAAATTACGAACTGCCGCGCCATTTCGATCTCGATTATAATTATAATATAATTTATACGTTCGACTTCGTTTGTATAATATATTCGCTAACATAATTCAACTCTAACTGAATATATATATTTTAAATAATCCAATTCACACTATATTGTGAATTCCCCAATTTTTGATTATTTCTGAATTAAATATATTATTCTATTATTTAAATTAATTAAATATTAAATATTATTTAATTAAACAACCATTAAATTCTCTGAATCACTATTTAAATAATTAAATAGATTAATTATAATATTGTAGAAATATGGGTCGTTACATTCTTCCCCACTTAAAATAATTTCGTCCTCGAAATTGCTAAGGTTGAAAACAACCCCTATTGACTGGTTAGACTTATTTGATCACTTCTTAACTTCAGTTTCCACCGAACTAATTTAATTTCAATTAAAATATTAATTAATTCTTGTTAAAGAAAATTTTCAAAAATGCTGAAAATTTTCTAACGCCTTAACTTTTCGTAAAATTTTGCCAGCACCTCCTTTGTACGGGTCAATAGCTCAAACTCCAACTCACCTCTCTAGGCCTTTTTCAACCCAAAAGAAAATCAAAGAGCCAAGTGGCTTGCCAAACAGGCTCATCCAAATCTCAAACCCATGTATAATATAAACTGGTACCTTTTTGTCGGGCATATCAATATATCATTTCCATCTTCTGTTAATTCAGCATATACCAATGTCATCCCAATCAAATTCCAAATCAGTTTTTGTCCTCAAACCAAATCATAGGCTTATACCCAAGTCAAATCTCATTCTCAATCTCAAATCCATTCTTGATTCCAAACGCTTAACTCGATTATCCAGTCACATTTCAAATTCAAATTTCACAAATCCAATCTTATTCGATTTCAATTCAATTTCAATTACCACTTAACTAGCTTTACTTTAATCCCAATTTGCTTTCACAAGTATTATTTAACTTGTTTTTAATTCATCAATCTCTCCTTGGGAATTTTAAATAACTTTGCTTTTCCAAAATCAAATATCCCTTTTCGAAATTCAAAACAACTTGCTTTTCTCAAAACAATTCAAAAATCATCTCTTTGGTAGTAATCTGTCACTTACACACTCGAAAATGAACACCGATGATGTCATGATCATCATCGGGGTCTATTTTCTAGCTATCGAAGTGTTTTCAATACTATGTCACTTTCCAAACAATTCCTAAACACTTTCATTTTGAAATCCATTTCAAAATATCCTTTTCATCGCTTTAAAACAATTTAAAATCTCCCAGGATTTTAAAATTCTCATATATTTAATCCAGATTCATTCACAAACACCTTTATAACCTTCCAGGGTTTTAATTCCAATTCCGATTTCACGTATTTCACTTATGTGAATTCTGATTGGCCATTTACATAACCATTTCACATTTTATAATCTTATTCGATTATAATCACAACCAACACATCCAGTATAATAATTCCAATATATATTTTCTTTATATCAAAATATAATTTGGGTAAATTTATTTCATTTACCCTCTTTTCAAAATATACTATGTCGGTTCATCGTATTCGAGTGTTTATAAACTCCTACCGATAAAGTGGATCAAACTGATCGGTCAGAACCCATAAACAACTCAACCAATAAATTTCCACAATATAAAACCAATTTATCGATAACAAATACGCGCTCATATATATACACTAAAACTCAATCTAGGGTATTACTAACCCTATCTCTATCGAGTCACACCACAGAGCCAAGGTAATTACTTAACCTTAAGCTCTGATACCAACTGTAGTGTCCCGAAATTCCGGTACAATTTGAGCTGACCAAATAACACAAGTCCAACCCCAGTGACACTGGAAACCAGAAAACTAATAGAAAGAAAACAGAGGGTGAGAATAGATAAGATAGAAACTTAGAATAGAAGAAGAAGAACATAAAACATCAGAGTAACACGAATCTCACAAAGGAACTGTAACAACCCGCTCATTCGACGATAATATATTTAAATATTTTATTTAAATATAACGTCGTTAATCGTTAATCGATGTGTGTTCAAAAAGTGAAATTTTGCATACGGTCGAATTTGGACTCGAAACCACTTCCATTGAGTCCGGATCATCGTTTACGACCTTTTTGACTATAAGCATCGATATATTCCGAGCTTCGGAATTTTGGCACTTTAGGGTTGGGCCATGGTTGAGCTAACTAGCTCACCATATAACCCCAAGTTTTCCTCCCTCCTTCATTCATTCTTCAAACTTAGAAAAGAAATAGAAATGGAGAGGGGAATGGGAAATAGAAATTCCTAAGCTAGGGTTAGCTCCTTAGGATCCAAATGAAGAGGAAATCAAGTGTAGAAACATGGGTAAGCTCTCTAGTCTCCCTCTCTACCTTATTCTCCTCTCAATTTCGGATTTTTATCATGCCCTAACACTCATGAGTCTTCATATGTGTTCATGAGGTGATTGGAGAGGAGTGATTGAAGAAAGAAAGCTTCTTTGCTTGGATTTGTGCTTTTTCTTCCTTGTTGGAGCTTGCTCTTGTCATTTGAAGACCAAAGGTGAGTTATTTATTGAACTCACATCTATGCCTTAAGCCTATGTGCTTGTAAAGTGTAATTTTGCTTCATTTTGATTTGTGTATATGCATATGAATTGGTTAGATAAGTATACACCTCCCGGTTCATGAGTTTTAGTTTCATTAAATTGAAATTCCTTGTTTAGATTGTGCACACAATCGTATTCATACGCTTCGAGTTGAATTGGTGATCTTGTGAAGTACGATTGTCGCCACCGACAAGTTCTAAGTCTTCACAAGTCGCTTGAATCGTTTTGATATGCTTTTGTTTGTTCATTTGAAATAGAAATTATGACATGTGTTATTCACACGATCAATACACATGATTTGAATCGATTAAGTGGTGTTGTGAAGTACCATTGTCGCACCCGGCAAGTTTTAAGACTTTACAATTCGCTTATATCGCGTTTATTCGTTTTGGTTTGGAAATATGGTTCGTTTAGAACCTATAATCATAATCCTTGCATTCGTGCTTTGCGAGTTGATACGGTGGATCGAAGAGGTCTCATTGATGTCCCGAAGGAGTCGCGAGCCTCGACGATCGGCGCTGGACACTCGCGGGGGAGAAAATCCCCCAACTTCACACACTCGAGTATCATACAGTAGCTTCTCGCACAAAAACAAAGTCTAGTTTCACCAAACTGTCGACATCTCCTCATTTCCTTATCACCGGAGCACACTGCTCCTTCAGTATTTTTGAAACCCTTACTGCAAAAACAAAAACAAACCCAACATCTTCCTCCCTTTAGAACTCTAGTACACGCCCAATATATTATTATCTCCACAAATTTCGAACTTCACAAACTTATCCTCCTCCATGAACACAGCAACACACCTTTTGTAAATATAGAACCTCACCTCAATAACATCTCTGATCTGAAGCTTCAACGTCACTGCCCTTAAGTCGGATATCACCTTCTACCTCCATTTAGAACTCCACGTTCTCGCAGTCCTCTCCGCTTCGAACTCGCAATCCAGAAACAGGACGCTGGAAATCCCAACGGAAAAAGAAGACAGTCGAATCCAGCATACAACACATCCGTGCTAAGATTAGGACCAGAGGATGACAATAAATCTTGTTTCATAGATTGAGGATTTTTGTTTGATTTATTATGATTTTAGGAATATCGGTTTTCACATTTGGGGATAAAAGAAACCAGAGGCTCCTTTGTTTGATTGTAGAAAATGATTTCTAGGTTAAGGGAAGTGTGGACTAATATTTATAGGAGAGTTTTAATATTATTATACTTGATTTTATCTCAACCATTATTGCAATTCATTGTTAAAAATTCCTATGATCACACATCATACCGAAAAATCACGAAAATTGGCATGCAACTACAGTTTGACATCACGGACCCAACGAAACTGGTTTCATCAAATTCCAACTCCGTTTGCTCACACAACGTATTTTTAACCGTTAAAATACTGACTGTTTCTCACATTAAAAATCCGTACGGCCACATACCTACTCTAAAAATCATGAAACTTGACATGTAGGAATAATTTAACATTGCAGATCCAACAAAATTAGTTTCGTCGAATTCCGACTTCGTTTGCAAAAGTGGCTATTTTTAAAGCTCTGGATGACCCATTTAAATATATAAATATATTTAAATATAATTAAATAAAATATTAATAAATTAATATCATCGTATATATTCACAACAGAATATCATACAGCTCTAGAATAATTATATATGAATTTACAGCTCGATATTTCATATCTGGGTCAACCCGATATTCGATTTACATTGAAATCCCTTTTCAAATTATAAATAATTCCTTTATAAATTATAAAGGAATTCCACAGTGACTTTTCTAAATTTTGATTTGGACGTAAATCAAAATCTATTCGACGAAATTCAGATTTTTCTCTTCCATTAGAAAAATATACTTCACCAGCTCCTAACGTTTCTTGTTTCATAGAAATCCGGCTTAAAACGGCTTTTGTATATTCGTTTGAAGTTCGAATCGCCAATCTACGAACTGTCGCGCCATTTCGAGCTCGGTTTTAATTATAATATAATTATACGTTCAACTGTCGTCGATTGAATATATTTGTTCATAGAATTTAACTCTAAACTGAACTATATGTTTTTAATAACCCAGTTTACACAATATTGTGAATTCCACTATTTTTGATTATTTCTGAATTAAATATATTATTCTATTATTTAATTAAATTAAATAATCCATAATTTTTTTTATTAAATAACCATTTAATTCTTTATATCACTATTTATATAATTAAATAAATTAATTATATACCGTGAAAAATACGGGTCATTACATATTGGGAATTTCGTATAATTCCTAATGATTCGTCTTTATGGTTACTAAATGAGTTTTAGTACTTGGTTAGAAATTGATTTCCCAAATAGTTCATTGGTACTCCATTACCAATACTAGTTATCGATTTCTAGCTCGTTGGTATTCCGTACCAACCCGGGATCATTGATTATTCCTTCGAGAATTGCTCTCTTTAGCCAACTTCGTTGGAATCTCTAAGTTGTTCTTTTGTGGGTGTCAGCCACCTTGTCGCAAGACTAAAGTGCCGAGGATCGGTATTCGCTACGTCGTCGTGATTGAGTTTTGGGAATGGATTAGTCAACCATCGTAAATTCCCATTTCATATCCTAAGAGAAATATCTACTATTGATATCCCGCGTCTATAGGACGCAGTCCCGTTGCTCCTTGAAATTCCAAATTAGATTCGCTTGGGTTTTTGTGCATTCTCGTGATTCTCATTCCCTTGAGAATCATGCAAAGAAAGGCGAGTCTATCTGAATTCATACCGTTTATGAATTTTTCTAGAATTATTTTACCCGTTTGGGATGGCTACCTTCATAGGTAATGGAATTCAAGATTGAAATCTAGTTTTTATGATCTTGCAAGACGAAATGGGGATCTCACCTAGCCGTTGGTGTGATCTTTCCATTTCGTGTCGGTTCTTGTTGTACAACTCCGTGGTATTGTTTTTGGTTGTTACTTACTACTTCATTCTTAAGGAATTGCGGGGACGTAATTATTTTAAGGGGGGAAGTCTGTAACAACCCGCTCATTGGACGATAATATATTTAAATATTTTATTTAAATATAACGTCGTTAATCGTTAATCGATGTGTGTTTAAAAAGTGAAATTTTGCATATGGTCGAATTTGGACTCGAAACAACTTCCATTGAGTCCGGATCATCGTTTATGACCTTTTTGACTATAAGCAACGATATGTTCCGAGCTTCAGAATTTTGGCACTTTAGGGTTGGGCCTTGGTTGAGCTAACTAGCTCACCATATAACCCCAAGTCTTCCTCCATCCTTCATTCATTCTTCAAACTTAGAAAAGAAATAGAAATGGAGAGGGGAATGGGAAATAGAAATTCCTAAGCTAGGGTTAGTTCCTTGGGATCCAAATGAAGAGGAAATCAAGTGTAGAAACATGGTTAAGCTCTCTAGTCTCCCTCTCTACCTTATTCTCCTCTCAATTTCGGATTTTTATCATGCCCTAACACTCATGAGTCTTCATATGTGTTCATGAGGTGATTGGAGAGGAGTGATTGAAGAAAGAAAGCTTCTTTGCTTGGATTTGTGCTAGTTCTTCCTTGTTGGAGCTTGCTCTTGTCATTCGAAGACCAAAGGTGAGTTCTTTATTGAACTCACATCTATGCCTCAAGCCTATGTGCTTGTAAAGTGTAATTTTGCTTCATTTTGATTTGTGTATATGCATATGAATTGGTTAGATAAGTATACACCTCCCGGTTCATTAGTTTTAGTTTCATTAAATTGAAATTCCTTGTTTAGATTGTGCACACAATCGTATTCATATGCTTCGAGTTGAATTGGTGATCTTGTGAAGTACGATTGTCGCCACCGACAAGTTCTAAGTCTTCACAAGTCGCTTGAATCGTTTTGATATGCTTTTGTTTGTTCATTTGAAATGGAAATTATGACATGTGTTATTCACACGATCAATACACATGATTTGAATCGATTAAGTGGTGTTGTGAAGTACCATTGTCGCACCCGGCAAGTTCTAAGACTTCACAATTCGCTTATATCGTGTTTATTCGTTTTGGTTTGGAAATATGGTTCGTTTAGAACCTATAATCATAATCCTTGCATTCGAGCTTTGCGAGTTGATACGGTGGATCGAAGAGGTCTCATTGATGTCTTGAAGGAGTCGTGAGCCTCGACGATCGACGCTGGACACTCGCGGGGGAGAAAATCCCCCAACTTCACACACTCGAGTATCATACAGTAGCTTCTCGCACAAAAACAAAGTCTAGTTTCACCAAACTGTCGACATCTCCTCATTTCCTTATCACCGGAGCACACTGCTCCTTCAGTATTTTTGAAACCCTTACTACAAAAATGAAAACAAACCCAACATCTTCCTCCCTTTAGAACTCTAGTACACGCCCACTATATTATTATCTCCACAAATTTCGAACTTCACAAACTTATCCTCCTCCATGAACACAGCAACACCCCTTTTGTAAATACAGAACCTCACCTCAATAACATCTCCGATCTGAAGCTTCAACGTCACTGCCCTTAAGTCGGAAATCACCTTCTACCTCCATTTAGAACTCCACACTCTCGCAGTCCTCTCCGCTTCGAACTCGCAATCCAGAAACAGGACGCTGGAAATACCAGCGGAAAAAGAAGACAGTCGAATCCAGCATACAACACATCCGTGCGAAGATTAGGACCAGAGGATGACAATAAATCTTGTTTCATAGATTGAGGATTTTTGTTTGATTTATTATGATTTTAGGAATATCGGTTTTCACGTTTGGGGATAAAAGAAACCGACGGCTCCTTTGTTTGACTGTGGAAAATAATTTCTAGGTTAAGGGAAGTGCGGACTAATATTTATAGGAGAGTTTTATATTATTATACTTGATTTTATCTCAACCATTATTGCAATTCATTGTTAAAAATTCCTATGATCACAAATCATACCGAAAAATCACGAAAATTGGCATGCAGCTACAGTTTGACATCACAGACCCAACGAAACTGGTTTCATCAAATTCCGACTCCGTTTGCTCACACAACGTATTTTTAACCGTTAAAATACTGACTGTTTCTCACATTAAAAATCCGTACGGCCACATACTAACTCTAAAAATCATGAAACTTGACATGTAGGAATAATTTAACATTGCGGATCCAACAAAATTAGTTTCGTCGAATTCCGACTTTGTTTGCAAAAGTGGCTATTTTTAAAGCTCTGGATGACCCATTTAAATATATAAATATATTTAAATATAATTAAATAAAATATTAATAAATTAATATTATCCTATATATTCACAACAGAATATCATACTGCTCCAGAATAATTATATATGAATTTACAGCTCGATATTTCATATCTGGGTCAACCCGATATTCGATTTATATTGAAATCCCTTTTCAAATTATAAATAATTCCTTTATAAATTATAAAGGAATTCCACAGCGACTTTTCTAAATTTTGATTTGGACGTAAATCAAAATCTATTCGACGAAATTCAGATTTTTCTCTTCCATTAGAAAAATATACTTCACCAGCTCCTAACGTTTCTTGTTTCATAGAAATCCGGCTTAAAACGGTTTTTGTATATTCGTTTGAAGTTCGAATCGCCAATCTACGAACTGCCGCGCCATTTCGAGCTCGGTTTTAATTATAATATAATTATACGTTCAACTGTCGTCGATTGAATATATTTGTTCATAGAATTTAACTCTAAACTGAACTATATGATTTTAATAACCCAATTTACACAATATTGTGAATTCCACTATTTTTGATTATTTCTGAATTAAATATATTATTCTATTATTTAATTTAATTAAATAATCCATAATTTTTTTATTAAATAACCATTTAATTCTTTATATCACTATTTATATAATTAAATAAATTAATTATATACCATGAAAAATACGGGTCATTACATATTGGGAATTTCGTATAATTCCTAATGATTTGTCTTTATGGTTACTAAATGAGATTTAGTACTTGGTTAGAAATTGATTTCCCAAATAGTTCATTGGTACTCCATTACCAATACTAGTTATCGATTTCTAGCTCGTTGGTATTCCGTACCAACCTGGGATCATTGATTATTCCTTCGAGAATTGCTCTCTTTAGCCAACTTCGTTGGAATCTCTAAGTTGTTCTTTTGTGGGTGTCAGCCACCTTGTCGCAAGACTAAAGTGCCGAGGATCGGTGTTCGCTACGTCGTCGTGATTGAGTTTTGGGAATGGATTAGTCAACCATCGTAAATTCCCATTTCATATCCTAAGAGAAATATCTACTATTGATATCCCGCGTCTGTAGGACGCAGTCCCGTTGCTCCTTGAAATTCCAAATTAGATTCGCTTGGGTTTTTGTGCATTCTCGTGATTCTCATTCCCTTGAGAATCATGCGAAGAAAGGCGAGTCTATCTGAATTCATACCGTTTATGAATTTTTCTAGAATTATTTTACCCGTTTGGGATGGCTACCTTCATAGGTAATGGAATTCAAGATTGAAATCTAGTTTTTATGATCTTGCAAGACGAAATGGGGATCTCACCTAGCCGTTGGTGTGATCTTTCCATTTCGTGTCGGTTCTTGTTGAACAACTCCGTGGTATTGTTTTAGGTTGTTACTTACTACTTCATTCTTAAGGAATTGCGGGGACGCAATTCTTTTATGGGGGGAAGTCTGTAACAACCCGCTCATTCGACGATGATATATTTAAATATTTTATTTAAATATAACTTCGTTAATCGTTAATCGATGTGTGTTCAAAAAGTGAAATTTTGCATACGGTCGAATTTGGACTCGAAACCACTTCCATTGAGTCCGGATCATCGTTTACGACCTTTTTGACTATAAGCATCGATATGTTCCGAGCTTCGGAATTTTGGCACTTTAGGGTTGGGCCTTGGTTGAGCTAACTAGCTCACCATATAACCCCAAGTCTTCCTCCATCCTTCATTCATTCTTCAAACTTAGAAAAGAAATAGAAATGGAGAGGGGAATGGGAAATAGAAATTCCTAAGCTAGGGTTAGCTCCTTGGGATCCAAATGAAGAGGAAATCAAGTGTAGAAACATGGGTAAGCTCTCTAGTCTCCCTCTCTACCTTATTCTCCTCTCAATTTCGGATTTTTATCATGCCCTAACACTCATGAGTCTTCATATGTGTTCATGAGGTGATTGGAGAGGAGTGATTGAAGAAAGAAAGCTTCTTTGCTTGGATTTGTGCTTGTTCTTCCTTGTTGGAGCTTGCTCTTGTCATTCAAAGACCAAAGGTGAGTTCTTTATTGAACTCACATCTATGCCTCAGGCCTATGTGCTTGTAAAGTGTAATTTAGCTTCATTTTGATTTGTGTATATGCATATGAATTGGTTAGATAAGTATATTCTTCCCGGTTCATGAGTTTTAGTTTCATTAAATTGAAATTCCTCGTTTAGATTGTGCACACAATCGTATTCATATGCTTCGAGCTGAATTGGTGATCTTGTGAAGTACCATTGTCGCCACCGACAAGTTCTAAGTCTTCACAAGTCGCTTGAATCGTTTTGATAAGCTTTTGTTTGTTCATTTGAAATAGAAATTATGACATGTGTTATTCACACGATCAATACACATGATTTGAATCGATTAAGTGTTGTTGTGAAGTACCATTGTCGCACCCGGCAAGTTCTAAGACTTCACAATTTGCTTATATCGCGTTTATTCGTTTTGGTTTGGAAATATGGTTCGTTTAGAACCTATAATCATAATCCTTGCATTCGAGCTTTGCGAGTTGATATGGATCGAAGAGGTCTCATTGATGTCCCGAAGGAGTCGCAAGCCTCGACGATCGGTGCTAGACACTAGCGGAGGAGAAAATCCCCCTAGGTTCGACCTGGGCAACGGCCCAGGTCAGGACCAGTCGACCGGTCCAAAACAGGGCGGTCGACCGGTTTTCTTTCTGTTTGAAAACGGTCGACCTCCCCTCTTTGGCCGGTCGACTGGTCTTGGTTCAGCCTGGGCAATGCCCAGGCCAGAACCGGTCGACTGGTTATAAACCGGCGGTCGACCGGTTTGGCTGAGGCTGGGCAATTTTGCCCAGGCCCGACTCTATTTTGATCGTGCGCCCCCGCGCACGATCCCGCTTGTTTCCGGACTCCTCCTTGGCTCTTCCGTGTATGTCGATGGTCTTCGAATTCACCGGAGATCATCGTAAGGTCGTGTGCTCCTTTTGGTATATCGAATTTATTCGATACTCTTGTTAATATGATTCACGACTCTAAAACGTGAATTATCGACTCGATATCGTTTGAATCTATTCCGATGTAGTTTAAAACCTTCGGGTGCTAGTTTGGGATTTCATTTCGTACGTTGATCGAAATTACAACCGTTATCTCTTGATTTCATGTATGTTGTTGTGATGTGAGTTTATGATTTATGATTTGAAATCACGTCATTGTGACCTGAATCCTTCCTTGATCGATTGCCTCAGCAACCGTATTACTGTTTATTGCCACTTTGAAATTATATAAATATGTTATTTAGTAGATATCAAATTCTTGTACTAAAATGGTTTCCAATCTTACTTCATTATACGAAGCTAATTTTTGAAATCATTTTATGAACCTTCTTCGAATCTACTAGTATATATTTTATAAACCTTTTTCTCGTTCGTATGAGAAATCTAATTAAACACCTTAGTAAAATCAAGGACTATGATCCCTTGCTTTTGCTTCGATGGTTAATTCTTGGACTCGTCCGATCGAAAACCATGGCAATGCTCTTTCTATGATTTTCTATGTTTTGAATAGGAACCAGTTACGAGTGTGTAAATATTCAAGAATAGCAGGTGGTTATGGGACATGTTGCTATTTTCTTATATTAACTAGCTTGGAGTAATTTCTATTCACCTGGATCCAGGGTATCCGCCTCTATGACATAGTTGTTTGGTTTGCGATCGCCCGTGTGGGAATATACGATTTGTGACCTCCCCTATGGGACTTCGGTCCAACTTTCTATGATTTTCTATGATTTATGATTTCCTCTCTCCGGGGTCACAACCTGGCACGGTGGGGAGCTTCGGCACCTGGCACCGTGGGGAGCTTCGGCTCCAACAAAAGGGTTTGCTACCTAGAGATCGCATCTCATCTATGAGCAGACCTGCCCCCCTTTATGATGTTTTCTAGAGATTTTACGGTTTATGTGTTTTCTCTCTCCGGGGTCACGACCCGACACCGTGGGGAGCTTCGGCTCCAACAAAAGGGTTTGCTACCTATTGAACGTATCTCATCTATGAACAGGTCTGCCCCTTTTTATGTCTTGATGATTTATGATTACTTGATGATTTATGATTGCTTGATGATTTATGATTACCTTGATGATTTATGATGTCTTGATGATTTATGATTACCTGATGATTTATGATTACTTGATGATTTACGATTACCTTGATGATCTATGATTACTTGATGATTTATGATTACTTGATGATTTATGATTACCTTAATGATTTATGATTACTTGAGGATTTATGATTATTGGAATGTTGCATTCTACATTAGCTAGGAGATTATTTAGAGATAGTTGTGTTGACATGCCATGTTTCATATTTAGTTATGATTAGATGTTATTAGTAGAATCATGTCATCCTGCATTATATCTCTTATTATCTTAGTTTATTTGATGAGGACAGCTAGACTGGTCCGTTTATTGTTTATTTTCTTATAAATAATACTCGGGTCAGGCCGAGTCATTTGAGGTGCTCCTTTGGGTCTCCTGGCAGGATTGATCTTCCGCTTTCATCTTGTTACTCTGTCTCTGTAGTTTTATGTACTTTTGTATCTCCGTCGTTTTCTATCGTTGTGTACATATTCCTTTATTTAGATCATGGTGCATGTATCTATTCTTTTGGTATTAGTGGATCGTTGTTGACCACTAGCTTGTTGTACACATTCTTGGTTTATTCATATCTATCCCGCGTTTGTGATATGATTATTCTGTGTCTGGCTTTGAGATATACCATATTTATATTATTGTTGTTGTCTATTTTATACTACTTTCCGAATTGTATATAGCCGTTGTGTAGTTGCCCTATGTGCCGAATGGTCATGTCGAAATTTAAATCGGTATCAGAATTCGATGTGCATTCCTTACATGGAGTAATCATACAACCTGTCGCCCTTCACAAACCTCACTCTCCGTTATGGTCTATGACATTTCTCTAAAATGAACTGGACGATAGTGGGTATAGAGGCGGGGCGCTATAGTTGGTATCAGAGCAACTTTCCGGAACTGTGTAAGATAATATGACGATGGTGTTGTCTTAAGCCTCTCTCGGGAATCATGCTTTAGAGTTTTAGTTAGAGTCTTAAGACCCGTCATAGCTGATCTTCCTATACGATTCCATTTTGATTGAATCCGCGTCGTTTGAACTCAACTTGAGACTAAATTTTTCCTCCTTTTTCCTTAAAGAAGCGAAATAGTTGGTCGTAGCAGTGCAAGTGCCGGTTCACCCAGTGTACCTCCTACGGGAGGGGTGATTATGTCTCAAGTGTCCTACTTTAGTCTTTTAGAATAGTTATCGGCTCGTCCTCTTCGGGTTGATTTCTATAGTCCATCTAGGGCCTATGTGCTCTAGTGGTGCTTCTGTTTCATTCTTTGACTCGAGTTGCTAATCGATGTCTGCCTTCAAGTTGTCGATCGCTTCGGTGATCGTAGTTTGACATTGTCGTGACTACTTCAATCGTACGAGAAATTTAATTAAACGTCTTAGTAAACATGAGGACTATGGACCCTTGTGTTTGTTTTGACGGATAATTACTGGACTTGTGCATTTGAAAACTATGATAATAACCATTTTGAATATTCGAGTGGGATTCAACAATTCGTTCGTTAATTCTTGAGTTAAGCTGGCGGTATGGGACGTTCGGCTGAATTTGTTTATTAACTATCCTATTATGTATCACACTTATCTTGTTGATCATTTATGATCCTTGTAGTTGATTGATCATTGGATATCTAGCCTTTGCGTCGTTACGCACGTCATAAGCGCCTTTGATCCTGATATTTCTTGATTTCTAGTTAGGATTGTTTCGTACGTCGTTACGTACCTAACATAGTCTATTGGTTTCTTGTCAATCGGTATGGAGATACCATGTCGTTATGACTAAATCTACTCCCTAGTTGTCATCTATATAGTTCTAGTTCGGTGTGAGATCACCAAGCCTTCGGGCTAAAACAACTCATTTGTTACCTAGTTGTGCCGGTATGAGTCACCAAGCATTTGTGCTAAATTAACTCAACGAATGCGCAATGATACATTTGTGTTACCTCGTTGCATTCCAAGCTCAAGATCAAGAACGGGGGAAAGCATCCCACTTCTTGTGATCCCTCTTCTTGAGTCAAGATACGTGTCATTAATTCCTTAATGTCATTTACCTTGTTTAGAGATTATTTTATTTATGTTCTTTTGATATACGTCGACCGTGTTCTTCGTTATCAAAAGATATCAATTGTGTTTTATTCGTAAGTTGATAAAGGAATTTTATTTCCTTTATGCCACCCAAACGATTTATTGAATTTTTATATTTTCGCGAGATTCGCTTGAACATTAGAAATTGTGAGGACTTTCTTGTGTTAACTTGTCCATCGGGTGCGTTAAGGATCTCAAACGAGACGCGGGACGCCATGCTGTAGTTCGGAATTCCTAAACACCATTATGTGACAATCCGACATTTGAAATGATCCCTAAAATTAAATTAACCGTTAATAAGTTAATCAAAGAAATAATATTTTGGATTTTTGTGATTTTTCGTAATCGTTTGTTATCTTTCTAGATAATTTATTTCTAGATTTCCTTGAAGCAATTCCAAGAATTTGAGTGGTTCAAGGTTTTTAATTAGAAATTATCTTGAATCTTTTCTTTGAGTAAATTAAATAACTCTTGGAACAACCCAATGAGTTATTCATTGGTCTTTGATTTTCGAGAATTCTTAGCGATTGAGAATCTCGCCTAATTCTTAATCCTTGTTTCGATTTGCTAAAGATAATTTAGTATTCTTGTGATCCCATAGGTCTTCTTATTTTCTCTAGTGAACGATCACTTGAGAGAATGGGAGTTCCCGTTGGGGAGGGAAGATTTGGGTTTTGCAATCCGCGGCGAACTCAATAATTCCTTTCTTCAAATCTATGATCTAGTCGATCATCGGAAGTGCTATAGTCAATTCACTTATGGACTTAGCCTTGCGTCGTTCTTAGAAATGAATATCGAAAGAATGAGCTCTTTTGATATTTCTCCTTTGTTTGTTTGAATCATTTGGATTGACAATTGTCTCCGCACGTTTGTTAACCCTTGTCAATCAAATCTTTTGGGATTATGACCTCTTTGGTTTAATCTCATCTTGTTAGAGAAACTGTCTGTTTGCTTCTTTAATTAATTGCTGATGTTTTTGCGATTTGAGATTTTTGGCGGAAAATTATCTTGAATCATGTTGTTCTGAAGTGATAAGTTGTGCACTGCTTATCCGTCATCTTCTCGATGTTTCTGATCTCCTATAATCAACACTCAAGTTTCTAAATATTGTGTAATAACCCGAAAATCCGGTCCAATATGAGCTGACCAAATAACACAAGTCCAACCCCAAATTGTACTGAAAACCAGGAAATTAATAGAAAGAAGTTAGAGGGTGAGAATAGATAAGATAGAACTTATAGAATAGAAGAAGAAGAACATCATCATTAGAGTAAACACGAATCTCACAGCGGAACGAATAAAATATAACATAACGTTTGAAATACAAACAGTATATGTATATAATAACATTTGCAGAGTACAACACTTACAACAACAGCGGAAATAACTATAGCTATGTAATCCTGAAGCCTCCTGCTCCAGCTCTTCAAGTATCTGTAAATCCCGACTACTTGATTACCCATACAAAATTGGGCACCCAAGAGTTTAGGCAAAACAAAACAAAATAAACTCCGGGTCTGTCATGGGATTGGTATGAGTAAAACAATTTGAACAAGTAAACGATATCTCATAAGACCACGCCATATAACGGAACGGGTTTTTCCCTTATGAGAATCCAAAATATCTTTATATCAAAAACCTTTTGATATTATAATAATGTCTATCAACCACAATATAATAATCATCTAGCAGAAATGCTTCCATCTCACGTTCTTCATATATAGTGTACAATCAAAACCGCAAGCACGTATTGGGTAATGGATTTCCAACTATGACTGTTATGCAACCACCTTCCGATCAGTGTACTCTAGGAACGATACACTTATAACGACCCGTGTTTTTGGCCGTCAAATATTTAATTTAATTTAATTTTTTTAAATATTATATTTAGAATATTAATGGATTTTAATATTAAATTCGTTTATTTAAAACAACATTTAAACGTTATAATTTATATAATTATAAAACGAGCTCGAAATAGCGCGGCAGTTCGTAATATTGAGTTCTGAACTTTAATTGAATATACAGAAGCCGATATAAGTCGGATTTCTGTGAAATGAGAAACGTTGGAACCGTGTTGATTATAATTTTCATATGAAAGAGAAAAATCCAGATTTCGTGTTATAGATTGTTAGTTATGGCCAAATCAAATTTTGAAATAGTCGCTATGGAAAATCGTTATTAAAATATACGCGTTAAAATGGTCATTGTGACGGACGGGAATTTCGCTCGATCCGAATCAGTCGTTAAACCGATCTAGACCGTTCGAAACCCCTGATCGTTTGAGGACAAGACAAATCAGAACGCACACGGAAGAACATTTCATTGCTATTACAACAATTCCATCAGATACAAGAATATACAGAGTATAAGTGAATAAATTACATTCGATAAATATCAGAGATTACAATAAATTACATAGCAGCGGAAAATAATACAAAGCACAACTGAAGGTGATATACGGATACAGAGCTTTCCGGATATCATTCCGGCTATAAACCAGGATCCTGTGAATATAAATCTGCAAAACCAAAACTACTAGCTGCCCGTGCGGAAAATAAGGGCACCCGGAGTTTAGGTTAAAACAATAAACTCCAGGTCAGTCATGTGACTGGTGTGAGAACTAAAACAGTTATTAATATTGGTTTTAAAGTTAGGTAAATCAAGGGACTACGCCGTATAACACAGAACGGGTTTTCTCCCAAGGATACCAGTGCATAGAACAAACAGCGCAATTCTAAATAAAGAAAAAATGAAGCTGTTATAAGACCCAGGTCCCATCACACAATGCAACGCAAGCCGGAGGATAGGGTTTTCCCTTATAATAGCCAAACATGCTTGGTACGTTTAAAACAAATCACTTGATACTATAATAAGTGTATAGTGTCAAAACAATTTCAATCATAAATATAAATCATAGACGGAATGGGTACCATATATCATGTCGCCATACTAGTTCTACAATTAAAACCGCAATACACGTATTGGAAATTGGATTTCCGTCATGAGTCGAGGCAAGGGGCAAGCTCCTCTCCGCTTCGAGACACTCTAGCAAATGCCTCGGGACTACACACTCTGGGTAATCCCTGGATGCTTCAGGGCCGGTCCTCACTTACGTTAGAGGATTATTTATGCCTGAACACACGTTTCCCGGTCCTTACAGACCTAAAATCGAGGCGCCTCGCATTCCAACAACCACGTAGGTGAAAAGTATATAAATGTCAGGGTTGGTAAGTCACTGACACCACCAAAGCTAGAAAGAAACGTCGTGCTCTCCCTACAGTCCGTATCCCGTTTTTGACTCATACCGAGGTGTGAAGGCTTGCGAATTCACGTTATACACAAAGCTATGCCACAAAGGCCGTGCTTTGATCATCAACCACAAGAATCTGCTTTTCAACAAAAGCCTTGATCATTGCATCTAAGCGTGCCACACAGGCAATTCATGCCATGCGATTGATATCTATCGATATATAACCTCTAAGCTCGTACGTCTCAGAGAAGGGCGTTAAGCAAGAGAATAAATTCTCCGCCGCCAAACAGATATATATTTAACAGAAATAAATCAACACAGAATAGAATCCAATGTCAGACACACAATCCATTTACAAGTTCATTCTGGGTCTGAACGAAACCGGAGGCACTTTCCTGGTATATCCATCCATCTCCAAGTACGTCTGGACGACCACCAACTATTTCCATCCTCTGGGGTGTACAGCCCAATCAGGATCGTCAGTAATTATCCAAACGATGTGAAGACTTCCGGTCTTCAACCACCGTCTTCATCTTCGACTTATCGTCGAATTGGTTATTCAGAATGGGTATAAACCCGGCCTTTCCGAACAACCCGCGTATATTAAAAACAAATGTTACACAAACACAACATACGCCTCATCCCAATTCAGAATATCCTTTTATTCACGAAATCACATTCTTAGGGAAAGGTTCCCATTAATTTTATCCAAATCATCTCTTATGATTTTACACAAATTATTACTATTTTTAATAATTTTATCAAGGCCCGTACAGTCGATTTCCATCAACGGCCATCGAACTGCACTTACAGCGACCTTTTTCGAATTTGATTTGGACGTATATCCAAATGCAACCGTTAGATTTTGAATTTCTAATATTCATTAGAAAGCTCTTTTCGATACGAACCCAACGGTTCCGGTTTTAGGAGAATCCGACGGTCAGATCTCCCGTAATGTCCATTTGAAATAAATGGTCGAAATTCACGAACTGCCGCAGCGCGGCGCGTTCTATTCAGGCCATTATATTATATATATAATATATATAATATATATTTCATCGATTTCTATTTAAAACGAATTTTATAAATAGTTTTGAATTTGTTTCAAAAACAATCAACCTTTATTTCAAATTCAAATCAAAATTGAATTTTCTGTTATAAATCCTTTTTACTTTCATTTCTATTTGATTTCAATTCAAATCGATTTTAATTCGATTCGAATTCCTTTTGTTTTCTATTCAATTCGAATTCATTTCGTTTTCTATTCAATTTAAATTCAATTCGTTTTCTATTCAATTCGAATTCAATTCGCTTTCTATTCTGTTCGAATTCAAATTCGTTATATATTCAATTCGAATTCAAATTCGTTATATATTCAATTGAAATCAAATTTGTTTTTTTTATTTATTTATTCTGATTTCGAAATGAAATAAGGGGGGCAGAGTAATAAGGGAGAGGGAGAGATAATTTTTAATTTTTAATTATTTAATTATTTTATTTTAAACCAAAAAGCAACTTTTATTTTCGACCTCTAAACGAGGCCCATCGCCTGTCGTCCATAGCGTTTTACCCCCGTTCCGAACACAATGGGACATGTATCGCAGGCTGATTCGGTCGTTTCGGATAGTTTTCGTCAAAATCAACATATAACTCTATATATTGAATTTGAACGCGCATTTCAATTTACTGGGGTCACATACTAACTCGAACAATTACAGAAAAATATTTTCTAGCTTCGTATTGACGATACGGTCCTAACAAAACTAGTTTCGTCGAATTCTGAGACCGTTGGAAAAATGGCCATCTTCCAGTCGAGTAAAATCAACTGAAACTGGTCAAACGCGTTTTCCTTCACCACGCTCACATATTGATTCAAAAAATTATGAAATTTGGAATCTAGCAATAATATGACATCACAGATCCAACAAAAGTGATTTCGTCGAAATCCGAGGTCGTTTGCAAAATGTCTATTTTTAAGGGCCTGAATTCCATAGCGACTATTCAGAATTTTCAACTGGACATATCTTTTGATTCCTGCTATAAAATTTTGATTTTTCGGATTCGTTGGAAAGAGATTATCAATTAGACCCTAATGTTTTTGGTTTCACTAAAATCCGGATTGTTTTGCACTCGGTACATTCAATTGAAGTTTGTCGAATTATCGAACTACCGCGCCATTTTCAATTCTATTTATAATTATATATAAATATTTATATTCTAACGACGATCCATATAACTATATACATTCTAAATATATTCAAAATAAATTTTCTCGTCGATATTATTTAAAATACTTCATTTTAAATATAGAAAATTCGCCATAATTGCCAAAATAAAAATTTTAAACTGGTTCAGAATTTCCGGGTTATTACAATCTCCCCCACTTAAAACTTTTCGTCCCCGAAAAGGAACAATGTCGAAAGTGGTTTGATTAATCAACTCTATGTTCGATCTGGCTTCCATTCTCCAAGTTTTCAGTTTCTGAGAATTTTCAAATTTTCAAAAATTTGGCTAACACCCTAAATTTTCGAAAAATTTCGCCATAACCTCCCCTGCACCGGGAGCCACGGGAAAATCCCGAAATTTCCATATAGGCCTTCTGATCTCAAAAAGAAAAAGAAAAAGCCAAGCGGCTAGCCAATAGGCTCATAAAATCATCATCACCCAAACAAAACAATAAATTATGTAGTAAACATGTACCTATTTGTCTGGCAAACAAATTTTATTCTCTGCTCTAGCCTCCTTGCTATGACCTGTTCAATGTAAGTACATGTATATGCAAGCAAATGCGACCAATTTTCAATATCGTTCAATATTTGATATAATTAGGCTAAATGATTCAAAATTATTAAACAAATAAACAAACAACACAAACATCAATCAATTAGTGAATTAGAGTTTCAAATTCATAATTTTGATATATAGTCGAAAATCATGTTTTTGATGCCAATTCACAACAATAAATCTATCTATATAAGTTTTGGTTCTCACACCAGTCTAATGGAAATATATAGATATCATACCTTCAAAACACGAACACAAATTCTGATGATGATATATCAATCATCAGAACCATCTCCGGGTGTCTAGAATGTGATTCTATATCTATCCAGTATATTAAAATTTTGAATATACGTTCATGACGCGTATATGCGAAATCTATATATACTCGATTGTCCAAATTCAAATATAAACAAATAATCAAATACGTTTAAAATGGTTTAAATTTTCAAAACAGAATTGTTTTCATTTGAAAAATATACTCTTCACACTCGTTCTAGGATACTACTAATCCTATCTCTAACGAGTCATTCTAATTGGATATTACTATTCCAACATCTGATGAATTCTTTCGTATGGTTCTAATGTGTCTTGTTCTCGAGCTCTGTAAACCAAAGCTCTGATACCAAATGTGACGGCCGGGAATTTCGCTCGATCTGAATCAGTCGTTAAACCGATCTAGACCGTTCGAAACCCCTGATCATTTGAGGACAAGACAAATCAGAACGCACACGGAAGAACATTTCATTGCTATTACAACAATTCCATCAGATACAAGAATATATAGAGTATAAGTGAATAAATTACATTCGATAAATATCAGAGATTACAATAAATTACATAGCAGCGGAAAATAATACAAAGCACAACTGAAGGTGATATACGGATACAGAGCTTTCCGGATATCATTCCAGCTGTAAACCAGGATCCTGTGAATATAAATCTGCAAAACCAAAACTACTAGCTTCCCGTGCGGAAAATAAGGTCACCCAGAGTTTAGGTTAAAACAATAAACTCCAGGTCAGTCATGTGACTGGTGTGAGAACTAAAACAGTTATTAATATTGGTTTTAAAGTTAGGTAAATCAAGGGACTACGCCGTATAATACGGAACGGGTTTTTTCCCAAGGATACCAGTGCATAGAACAAACAACGCAATGCTAAATAAAGAAAAAATGAAGCTGTTATAAGACCCAGGTCCCATCACACAATGCAACGCAAGCCGGAGGATAGGGTTTTCCCTTATAATAGCCAAACATGCTTGGTACGTTTAAAACAGATCACTTGATACTATAATAAGTGTATAGTGTCAAAACAATTTCAATCATAAATATAAATCATAGACGGCATGGGTACCATATATCATGTCGCCATACTAGTTCTACAATTAAAAACCGCAATACACGTATTGGAAATTGGATTTCCGTCATGAGTCGAGGCAAGGGGCAAGCTCCTCTCCGCTTCGAGACACTCTAGCAAATGCCTCGGGACTACACACTCTGGGTAACCCCTGGATGCTTCAGGGCCGGTCCTCACTTACGTTAGAGGACTATTTATGCCTGAACACACGTTTCCCGGTCCTTACAGACCTAAAATCGAGGCGCCTCGCATTCCAACAACCACATTGGTGAAAAGTATATAAATGTCAGGGCTGGTAAGTCACTGACACCACCAAAGCTAGAAAGAAACGTCGTGCTCTCCCTGCAGTCCGTATGCCGTTTTTGACTCATACCGAGGTGTGAGGCTCGCGAATCCACGTTATACAAAAAGCTACGCCACAAAGGCCGTGCTTTGATCATCAACTACAAGACTCTGCTTTTCAACAAAAGCCTTGATCATTGCATCTTAGCGTGCCACACAGGCAATTCATGCCATGCGATTGATATCTATCGATATATAACCTCTAAGCTCGTACGTCTCAGAGAAGGGCGTTAAGCAAGAGAATAAATTCTCCGCTGCCAAACAGATATATATTTAACAGAAGTCAATCAACACAGAATAAAATCCAATGTCAGACACAATCCATTTACAAGTTCGTTCTGGGTCTGAACGAAACCGGAGGCACTTTCCTCGCATATCCATCCATCTCCAAGTACGTCTGGACGACCACCAACTATTTCCATCCTCTTGGATGCACAGCCCAATCAGGATCGTCAGTAATTATCCAAACGATGTGAAGACTTCCGGTCTTCAACCACCGTCTTCATCTTCGACTTATCGTCGAATCGGTTATTCAGAATGGGTATAAACCCGGCCTTTCCGAACAATCCGCGTATATTAAAAACAAATGTTACACAAACACAACATACGCCTCATCCCAATTCAGAATATCCTTTTATTCACGAAATCACATTCTTAGGGAAAGGTTCCCATTAATTTTATCCAAATCATTTCTTATGATTTTACACAAATTATTACTATTTTTAATAATTTTATCAAGGCCCGTACAGTCGATTTCCATCAACGGCCATCGAACTGCACTTACAGCGACCTTTTTCGAATTTGATTTGGACGTATCTCCAAATCCAACCGTTAGATTTTGAATTTCTAATATTCATTAGAAAGCTCTTTTTGATATGAACCCTACGGTTCCGGTTTTAGTAGAATCCGACGGTCGGATCTCCCGTAATGTCCGTTTAAAATAAATGGTCGAAATTCACGAACTGCCGCGGCGCGACGCGTTTATTCAGGCCATTATATTATATATATAATATATATTTCGTCGATTTCTATTTAAAACGAATTTTATAAATAGTTTTGAATTCGTTTCAAAAACAATTTCAACCTTTATTTCAAATTCAAATCAAAATTGAATTTTCTGTTATAAATCCTTTTTACTTTCATTTCTATTTGATTTCAATTCAAATCGATTTTAATTCGATTCGAATCTATTCAATTCGAATTCATTTCGTTTTCTTTTCAATTTAAATTCAATTCGTTTTCTATTCAATTCGAATTCAATTCGCTTTCTATTCAATTCGAATTCAAATTCGTTATATATTCAATTCGAATTCAAATTCATTATATATTCAATTGATATCAAATTTGTTTTTTTTTATTCTGATTTCGAAATGAAATAAGGGGGGGCCAGAGTAATAAGGGAGAGGGAGAGAGAATTTTTAATTATTTAATTATTTTATTTTAAACCAAAAAGCAACTTTTATTTTCGACCTCTAAACGAGGCCCATCGCCTGTCATCCATAGTGTTTTACCCCCGTTCCGAACACAATGGGATATGTATCGCAGGCTGATTCGGTCGTTTCGGACAGTTTTCGTCAAAATCAACATATAACTCTATATATTGAATTTGAACGCGCATTTCAATTTACTGGGGTCACATACTAACTCGAAAAATTACAGAAAAATATTTTCTAGCTTCGTATTGACGATACGGTCCTAACAAAACTAGTTTCGTCGAATTCTGAGACTGTTGGAAAAATGACCATCTTCCAGTCGAGTAAAATCAAACTGGTCAAACGTGTTTTCCTTTGCCACGCTCACAAATTGATTCGAAAAATTATGAAATTTGGAATCTAGCAATAATATGACATCACGGATCCAACAAAAGTGGTTTCGTCGAAATCCGAGGTCGTTTGCAAAATGTCTATTTTTAAGGGCCTGAATTCCATAGCGACTATTCAGAATTTTCAACTGGACATATCTTTTGATTCCCGCTATGAAATTTTGATTTTTCGGATTCGTTGGAAATATATTATCAATTAGATCCTAATGTTTTTGGTTTCACTAAAATCCGGATTGTTTTGCACCCGGTACATTCAATTGAAGTTTGAAATTGAATTATCGAACTACCGCGCCATTTTCAATTCTATTTATAATTATATATAAATATTTATATTCTAACGACGATCCATATAACTACATACGTTCTAAATATATTCAAAATAAATTTTCTCGTCGATATTATTTAAAATACTTCATTTTAAATATAGAAAATTCGCCATAATTGCCAAAATAAAAATTTTAAACTGGTTCAGAATTTCCGGGTTATTACAGTCATTTTGCAAATGGTCTTCGATTTCGACGAAATCAGTTTCATTGGGACAGTAACGTTAAATTATTTCACGGTGTTGAATGGCGTGGCAAACCGATGTCGTATGTGGCCACGGTAGCCGTAAACGCCCATTCATTTTTTATAACGCGTAATTAAATTTAATAAATGAATATTCGAGTGTAACTTGAGCAGATGATAAAATTAAGCTGCGAAACCATTCTCGTTGAGTTCGTATCGTCGATTAGAGTCAGGATAGGTATATAGTTTGTTATTTTTAGAGACCGACAAATTTGGCGTTAAAAAGGGCAATGCGGTGCACGTAAAAATAGCCTACCGGGGAAACAGTCTCAGAATGCGACGAAACTGGTGCCGTTGGGTTCATATTGAAGAATTATTTTAGGATATCAAAGTTTTAAGTTGATTTGATTTATCTGGTGATCGTGGAAAAATTAAACACGTGTTTATTTCTGGTTTTATAAAGGAAATTTTTTCATACGACCTCGGATTTCGACGAAACTTGTCCTATTAGATCCGTAATACCTTTTTACACCCAGATTAGTTTTTTTATCAGTAAACAGAAGTTGATTGTGGCTATTTTTACTTATTACTTCACGACGAAGTTTCGCTATATATTATTTTATTTAATTGTTCCCTTATAAATACCATAGGTAGGAGTAACCTACCTAAGTAATAAAATAAAAACAAAACATACCAGCCTATTTTCGAAAACTACAGCTATGACGTTGGATGTGAGATAATGCTGCAACCTACTCTAAGCAAACACCGACTATGTATTTTTCCATCAAGCGAAATCAATGAAAGAAAATATAAAGTGCACTCTATCCCAAAACTTATAAGGAAATTCTGATGTTAACCGGATTTATATACAAGTGAATAGAAATTAACCAAACGATTAAAATTTGATAATTGTTTTTATTAAGAAACAATTAAATGTAATTATTTGAATTAATTATATTGATAATTAATATAAAAGGAAAATGAATTGGAATGAAATATATGTTTTGGGATTTCAACTTGTATTTATCTTCTAATATGAACGTTGTTGATCAAGGTCTGAGAGGTAATTAAAATACCCCAACTCGAACGACATCAGGATTATCTGAGGATGATATTAGTTGGTAATGATTGGAGGGGGTTAGTAATAGTTATTATTTCCATTAAGGAAATAATAATGCAATGGTTAATGAGAATTGGGAAAATATATAATGAGGATTTCAAAGTGGGAAGGGAATATAAGGGGTGGCGTGAAAATTTAATGATATGTTCGAATTAGAAAGGAAATGTAAAGTTGAGTTTTATTCAATAAGAATAAACATGGATTATGGTTTTAAGTAATAAATAAAGATATTCCGTGACGTTGTTTTAGAGTAATAAAAATGAACTTGTTTAAAAGCAAAATCTTAGGTTAAGTAAGAAGCGGAAAACTATATTTGAAATGTCGAAATATTTAAGAGTTTCAAATTTACATTTGTTTTATTTAAAAGGCCAAGTGGTGCTGAATACTGAACCGGTGAACTCACTGGATTGTCATGATTGAAACACTGTTTATTTTGATAGTTAAATCACCGACTGTCAAATCTGTCCAATACGATTGTTGGTACTGAAAGACCAGGAACAAACTTAGGTTTGAAAATCATTCCGACCAACAAATACGAGAAGATATCCGAAGACGGTCCAGATGGAGCATTGAAGACCGTGGATCTTCATAAGCGGAAGGATTACCTATAATCTCTGACTTAGCGGCCCGAGAAAAACTGTGATTCCGTCGTGGTTGAGATCCACGGGTAGCAAGGAATTCTCGCTACTGATCCATGGGGATGATTCCTATATGAGATGCAGTAGGAGAGTACCTTCGGTTCATCCTATTCCTGGATGACTTGTATGGACGAGTGTCTGACAAAGTATTTCCAAAGGGATCACGTGTATTGACGCTCTACAAATGTATTTCTGTTGGTGGCAGAGAAGACTGGACACCTTCTTTAGCTTAACGCTCAGAGTATTTTTGTGGAAATCAATATTCAGTGATACCTGGCGGATTTGACGATGTGGCATTCAAAGTGAATGATGGTCAGGTGTTGTAAAGGAAATTCAAACCTCAAGCCACACAACCGGGAAATGACAAAAATCGGGCAGGCAGCATGGCTATGTGGGTCACTCCCATTAGGGTGTATAATCACCTATCTAGAGAAATTCCTTTTGCTTCTTTAATCTATCGATGTTGTCCCTTTTCGGGAAACGGTGGTTTGAGCCCAACCGTTGGTGATATACATTCGATACACTCAAGCGAAATGAGTGGTCGGTCATGTGAGGGCCGGGTTGCAAGACGTTCTTGTTGAACCCAGTGTATTCACCTCTAGAGATACACTATCGGTAGGTGGTCCCATACCTTGTCAAGGTCGGAATCCAATCCCCAATAAGCGCCCTCGGTTTTGATTGTATACTATATATGTGGAGCGTCAGATGCAAGCGTTCCACTAGATTGTTATTTACTTGTATGTAAACATTATTATAATATCAGAAAAGATATTGTTTTCAAAACTATTTTGGGTTATCGTAAGGTAAAAACCGTCCGCGTTTATGTGTGGACTTGGTCTTACGATTATCCTTTTCTTTTGAAAAGATTTTGAACTTTAAAATCATGTTGGATGATTTACCCTTAATACTGTACGAGTTTTACTCACTCTGGTTCACCAGACTGAACCAGCGTTATGCTCGGGTTAGCCTGAGGTGTACAGGTTCAGGTTAGCGAATGCTGTGCAGAAACGAGCTGGAAGAGTTCAGACGTATGATATTATATAGCTACTATTCCGCTGTGTGTTGTATAAGGGAATAGGTTATTATAACTGTCCCATTTTGTGATGTACTCTGATATTGTAAGTATTTTGAAAGCTCTCAATAAAGATTTATTTCTGAATTATATTTTGTTCCGCTGCGATGTGAGACTCTGATTCTGTGTTGTGTTGGTTCTTCTTCTTCTTCTATTCTAATATTTCTCTCTTTCTTATCTCACCCTCTAAATTCTTTCTAATAACGTTCCGGTGTTTTCGGTGTTTGGGAGGTCGACATGAGGTACGAGAGATTTATTTGTGTCGATTTTCAGGGTCGAAAATCCCTGGGTCGTTACAGTGGTATCAGAGCTATTGGTTTAGTAATAACCTTGGCTCTGTGGTGTAACTCGATAGAGATTGGGTTAGTAATACCCTAGATCGAGATTGAGTGTATATATATGAGAACGTATTTGTAAATTTTATATATAAATATCTTGTACTGTGTTTGTTGATCGGTTCAAATGTTGAGAAGCATAGAACTGACAATGGATACAGCATTGTTTTGAAAAGAGGGTAAATGAAATAATTTTACCCAAAGTATATTTTTGTATAGAAAAGAAATAATTTTGTCTAATTATTGAGATATTAGTGTGTTTGGTTGATTTGAATGACATTCAAACTGGATTGAAATTTGAATTGAAGCTTAACTTTGTTAAGTGTAATTAAACTAAGAATGACATCAAAATTAAATAAAACATATAAGGAAATTGGAATTTTGAATAGATAATAATCAAAAGAAAATCAATCGGACATAAATCGATTGGTGTTCAAATATGAGAAACCAAAGTAAAATATTAATATTGAATATGAATCGAAATTTATGATTAAACCCTATGTTGATAATGAATTGATGTTGTGTGTTTAATTATAGAATTGGTGTAGTTATACCAGTTGATTACTGAAATATTATTTAAAAATTTCACATATTTATTACTGATATGTGAATTGATTTAAGTACAGGTGCCAGAGGGATAGGCATACTGATATTGGTTGAGTAATTCACATATACGTTGAGCAGATATGCTCAATAGCGCTCGAAAAAGGTACGCCTATGCGGAAATATAAAATTTTGGGGTTTGATTTTTGTATTTCCGACCATGTTGGTCGATGGGTACATATTATCTGTTCCTGCGATATCGCAGATGTCACTCCGTGCAGGGGAGACTCTACCGAATTTTTCTGGTAATTTACAGTGTTAGAAAATTTTCGATATTTTTGATAATTTCTATTGATTATATTAAAATGGTTTTGATTTAAAATAAAATGGATTAAGAAATTAATGGATTGTAACATTCTATCTTACCTTAGCAATTTCGAGGACGAAATTATTTTAAGGGGGAAAGAATATAACGACTCGTGTTTTTGGCCATCAAATATTTAATTTAATTTATTTTTTTCAAATATTATATCTAGAATATTAATGGGTTTTAATATTGAATTCGTTTATTTAAAACGACGTTTAAACGTTATAATTTATATAATTATAAAACGAGTTCGAAATGGCACGGCAGTTCGTAATATTGAGTTCTGAACTTTAACTGAATATACAGAAGCCGATATAAGTCAGATTTCTGTGAAATGAGAAACGTTGGAACCGTGTTGATTATAATTTTCGTATGACAGAGAAAAATCCAGATTTCGTGTTATAGATTGTTAGTTATGGCCAAATCAAATTTTGAAATAGTCGCTATAGAAAATTGTTATTAAAATATACGCATTAAAATGGCCATTTTGCAAACAGTCTTCGATTTCGACGAAATCAGTTTCATTGGGTCCGTAATGTTAAATTATTTCACGGTGTTGAATGGCGTGGCAAACCGATGTCGTATGTGGCCACGGTAGCTGTAAACGCCCATTCATTTTCTATAACGCGTAATTAAATTAATTTATTAATAAATGGATATTCGAGTGTAACTTGAGCAGATGATCAAATTAAGCCGCGAAACCAATTCCGTTGAGTTCGTATCGTCTATTAGAGTCAGGATAGGTATATAGTTTGTTATTTTTAGAGACCGACAAATTTGGCGTTAAAAAGGGCAACGCGGTGCACGTAAAAATAGCCTACCGGGGAAACAGTCTCAGAATGCGACAAAACTGGTGCCGTTGGGTTCGTATTGAAGAATTATTTTAGGATTTCAAAGTTTTAAGTTGATTTGATTTATCTGGTGATCGTGGAAAAATTAAACGTGTGTTTATTTCTGGTTTTATAAAGGAAATTTTTTCATATGACCTCGGATTTCGACGAAACTTGTCCCATTAGATCCGTAATACCTTTTTACACCCAGATTAGTTTTTTATCAGCAAGCAGAAGTTGATTGTGGCTATTTTTACTTATTACTTCACGACGAAGTTTCGCTATATATTATTTTATTTAATTGGTCCCCTATAAATACCATAGGTAGGAGCAACCTACCTAACTAATAAAATAAAACAAAACATACCAGCCTATTTTCGAAAACTACAGCTATGACGTTGGATGTGAGATAATGCTGCAACCTACTCTAAGCAAACACTGACTATGTATTTTTCCATCAAGCGAAATCAATAAAAGAAAATATAAAGTGCACTCTATCCCAAAACTTATAAGGAAATTCTGATGTTAACCGGATTTATATACAAGTGAATAGAAATTAACCAAACGGTTAAAATTTGATAATTGTTTTTATTAAGAAACAATTAAATGTAATTATTTGAATTAATTATATTGATAATTAATATAAAAGGAAAATGAATTGGAATGAAATATCTATTTTGGGATTTCAACTTGTATTTATCTTCTGATATGAACATTGTTGATCAAGGTCTGAGAGGTAATTAAAATACCCCAACTCGAACGACATCAGGATTATCTGAGGATGATATTAGTTGGTAATGATTGGAGGGGGTTAGTAATAGTTATATTCCATTAAGGAAATAATAATGCAACGGTTAATGAGAATTGGGAAAATATATAATGAGGATTTCAAAGTGGAAAGGGAATATAAGGGGTGGTGTGAAAATTTAATGATATGTTCGAATTAGAAAGGAAACGTAAAGTTGAGTTTTATTCAATAAGAATAAACGTGGATTATGGTTTTAAGTATTAAATAAAGATATTCCGTGACGTTGTTTTAGAGTAATAAAAATGAACTTGTTTAAAAGCAAAATCTTAGGTTAAGTAAGAAACGGAAAACTATATTTGAAATGTCGAAATATTTAAGAGTTTCAAATTTACATTTGTTTTAATTAAAAGGCCAAGTGGTGCTGAATACTGAACCGGTGAATTCACTGGACTATCATGATTGAAACACTGTTTATTTTGATAGTTAAATCACCGACTATCAAATCTGTCCAATACGATTGTTGGTACTGAAAGACTGGGATCGAACTTAGGTTCGAAAACCATTCGAACCAACAAATACAAGAAGATATCAGAAGATGGTCGAGATGGAGCATTGAAGACCGTGGATCTTCATAAGCGGAAGGATTACTTATAATCTCTGGCTTAGCGGCCCGAGATAAACTGTGATTCAGTCGTGGTTGAGATCCATGGGATGCAAGGACTTCTCGCTACTAATCCATGGGGTGATTCCTATATGAGATGCAGTAGGTGAGTACCTTCGATTCATCCTGTTCCTGGATGACTTGTATGGACGAGTGTCTGACAAAGTATTTCCGAAGGGATCACGTGTATTGACTCTCTACAAACGTATTTCTATTGGTGACAGAGAAGACTGGACACCTTCTATAGCTTAACGCTCAGAGTATTTTTGTGGAAATCAATATTCAGTGATACCTGGCGGATCTGACGATGTGGCATTCAAAGTGAATGGTGGCCAGGTGTTGTAAAGGAAATTCAAACCTCAAGACTCACAACCGGGAAATGACAAAAATCGGGCAGGCAGCATGGCTATGTGGGTCGCTCCCATTAGGGTGTATAATCACCTATCTAGAGAAATTCCTTTTGCTTCTTTAATCTATCGATGCTGTCCCTTTTTGGGAAACGGTGGTTTGAGCCCAATCGTTGGTGATATACATTTGATACACTCAAGCGAAATGAGTGGTCGGTCATGTGAGGGCCGGGTTGCAAGACGTTCTTGTTGAACCCAATGTATTCGCCTCTAGAGATACACTATCGGCAGGTGGTCCCATAGCTTGTCAAGGTCGGAATCCAATCTCCAATAAGCACCCTCGGTTTTGATTGTATACTATATATGTGGAGCGTGAGATGCAAGCGTTCCACTAGATTGTTATTTACTTCTATTTAGACATTATTATAATATCAGAAAAGATATTGTTTTCAAAACTGTTTTGGGTTATCGTAAGGTAAAAACCGTCCGCGTTTATGTGTGGACTTGGTCTTACGATTATCCTTTTCTTTTGAAAAGATTTTGAACTTTAAAATCATGTTGGATGATTTACCCTTAATACTGTACGAGTTTTACTCACTCTGGTTCACCAGACTGAACCAGTGTTTTGTAAATGCTCGGGTTAGCCCGAGGTGTACAGGTTCAGGTTATCGAATGCTGTGCAGAAACGAGCTGGAAGAGTTCAGACGTATGATATTATATAGCTACTATTCTGCTGTGTGTTGTATATGGGAATAGGTTATTATAACTATCCCATTGTGTGATGTACTCTGATACTGTAAGTATTTTGAAAGCTCTCAATAAAGATTTATTTTTGAATTATATTTTGTTCCGCTGCGATGTGAGACTCTGATTCTGTGTTGTGTTGGTTCTTCTTCTTCTTCTATTCTAATATTTCTTTCTTTCTTATCTCACCCTCTAAATTCTTTCTAATAACGTTCCGGTGTTTTTGGTGTTTGGGAGGTTGACATGAGGTACGAGAGATGTATTTGTGTCGATTTTTAGGGCCGAAAATCCCTGGGTCGTTACAACATTGGAGTTCAACAAGAACATCTTGCAACTCAGCCACACATGAACGACCACTCATTTCGCTTGAGTGTATCGAATGTATATCACCAACGGTTGGGATCAACAACCGTTTCCTGTATATATATATATATATATATATATATATATATGGGACAACATTGATAGATTTAAGAAGCAAATGAATATTCTCTAGATAGGTGATTATACACCCTACTTCGGAGCGACCGACTTAGCCATGCTGCCTGCCCGATTTTTGTCATTTACCGGTTGTTGAGGCCAGAGGTTACGATTACTTTCCATTCATTGATAACACGATCACTCTGAATACCACATTATCAAATCCGTTAATCATTAATTGGTTTACACAAATATTATGGATGTTATGCTAATGGAATAAATCCGTTGCAACCATATATATTTATACAGACCAACCCATTCGATCATTGGAAATACTTTGTCAGACATTCGTCCATTTATGTTTGTTCTGGGATTGAACGAAACCGAAGGCACTATCAGTACATCCATCCTAGGCAATCTCTACCTAGGACTTATACAACAGCCCTTGCACTTTACTCCATCTTCAATTTTCTTTGGCATATTTGCAACGCTTATGCCAATACAGAGTGGTTCTTTAGATAAGAATCCAACCGGTCTCTCCATATTAACAACGTTAAAATGGTCAAAACTTTGATAGTCTGTGATTTAACTATCAAATGAAAACATGTCTGTGTACACACAACGATCTTATTTCCAAATGGAATTATCGATCCAATCATCAACCATATATATATATATGTATATATATATATATTCATATTTCCTTATTTTCTATAATTAGAAAATATACGTTTTTAACCTTGGAAAAACATTTCCAATCCTCATTCACGCTTCATTAACTTTTCAAAATCATCAGTCCCTAACTGTAAACTAGTAAGTGAACAATCCCCTAAGCATAAATCCCGAAGGCCGAAACCAACATCAGACCGATACTCTGGGAACCGTTCAACTTAACTAATCTCTAGTCAGTTTCTAATTTTTCTTAACTCTATTTCTTTAACTCTATTCGGTTAACTCTATTTGATTAACCCTAACTGGTTAACTCTAACTGGTTAACTCTAACTGATTTACTCTACTGGCTAACTCAATTTTGAATAACTTATATTCGATTAACTCCTTTTAATAACGTTTATCCATTTATAAAGATTTACTTTTAGTAACGGTTCTTCACTTTATAAATGTCCTTTTAATAACGTTTCTCCACTTAAAAAGATTTCCCTTTAATAACGTTTTCCTTTTCATAACGGTTTCCTTTTTATAACATCCTATTCCATTGCAAAAAAATTCCTTTTTATAGCTCTATTTATTTTCTAAATAAATGTTCCTTTTTAAATCCTATTTGTTTTCTAACAAATATTTCCTTTATAAAATCCTATTTGTTTTCTAACATATATTTCCTTTATAAAATCCTATTTGTTTTCTAACATATATTTCCTTTATAAAATCCTTCGATTTATAAATAATTCATTTTCAATAACTCTTTGAAAATTTCTCTTTCTATATTCCAGTATCACTTATGGGGTTTAACGTGTCGTATCACAAATGATCAATATCATTTGAACATACCAAATCATAACAGATTTTATAGCACAACATATATCACAATATATGAAAACGGTAAATTACATGTTGAGGAATCCCGTCGGATTCCTCCAACCTGTTCCCCTGCATCACAGATGTTAAACCATACAATTAACATCAACTTCATTTCAGTATGAAATGTTCTGATAAGCAACATCAATATTTAATGGTATATATATATATATAATTTCAACTAACCGACTAGCAGTTCAATCAACCAATCTACACATAACAGTCAATCAATATCTAACAGTTCTAAAAGTACGTTATAAAAATATAACTGTTCAGAGTTGGTGATTTTTACTCACATTGGCAGTTCATCGTTAAAGAACGATAAACTGTTGTTTGATTTGAATCAAACAGTTTATTTCGCCATAAATTCATACGAGCCCCAATCCACTTCCAGTCAGCTTCATTGTGAAGCTCTCGTCCATACGATCCTAACGGATCTCTTTTATTTATCAGGCCCGATTTCCCTTTGTTTGTTGCGGTACTTCGTTCTCATTCAACCCCTACAGATGCCATCATCTCAAAACCAAACTTCAATATAGCAAATCACAGTCTAAACTCTTCACCTTCGGAAAACTATGCATTGCACCATTAATCTTCGTTTCAGTACATATATTGTTTGAACATCTCTTTTATAACTCATGCACGCTGTGAGTACTTCCACCCCCATCACCATAGTTCATGAAAACCACCCACTCTTCACGCTGCATCACGACTTCAATTTCTCTAACTGAACTACTAACCATGTTCCATGTTTTTAATCAAATAAAGCATTCTACCTCCAGTACCACAACCAACCTGCACCCCTTTCTTCATCACAAAATAACATACAAGTATTGACGCTTTTCCAAGACCATGGCCTTTTGTGCTCATTTCCCTTTTAAGCCTTAAGTTCAGGTGCTCGTGACCCTTCCTCCTTCAGTATGATATTAACAGAAATTTTCACACCTCATTCCTCAACTTTGTTTCCCTTCATTTCACCATAATTTCACCACGGCTTTCCACCAGTCCTAACGCTTCAAACCCCCAACTTCCCACACTCGAGTATCATACTGTAGCTTCTCGCACAAAAACAAAGTCTGGCTTCACCAAACTGTCGACATCTCCTCATTTCCTTATCACCGGAGCACACTGCTCCTTCAGTATTTTTGAAACCCTTACTGCAAAAACAAACCCAACATCTTCCTCCCTTTAGAACTCCAGTACACGCCCAGTATATTATTATCTCCACAAATTTCGAACTTCACAAACTTATCCTCCTCCATGAACACAGCAACACCCCTTTTGTAAATACAGAACCTTACCTCAATAACATCTCCGATCTGAAGCTTCCACGTCACTTCCCTTAAGTCGGAAATCACCTCCTACCTCCATTTAGAACTCCACGCTCTTGCAATCCTCTCCGCTTCGAACTCGCAATCCGGAAACATCACGCTGGAAATCCCAGCGGAAAAAGAAGACAGTCGAAACCAGCATACAACACATCAGTGCGAAGATTAGGACCAGGGGATGACAATAAATCTTGTTTCATAGATTGAGGATTTTTGTTTGATTTATTATGATTTTAGGAATATCGGTTTTCACGTTTGGGGATAAAAGAAACCGGCGGCTCCTTTGTTTGACTGTGGAAAATGATTTCTAGGTTAAGGGAAGTGTGGACTGATATTTATAGGAGAGTTTTAATATTATTATATTTGATTTTATCTCAACCATTATTTCAATTCATTGTTAAAAATTCCTATGATCACACATCATACTGAAAAATCACGAAAATTGGCATGCAGCTACAGTTTGACGACACGGACCCAACGAAACTAGTTTCGTCGAATTCCGACTCAGTTTGCTCACACAGCGTATTTTTAACCGTTAAAATACTGACTGTTTCTCACATTAAAAATCCATACGGCCACATACTAACTCTAAAAATCACAAAACTTGACATCTAGCAATAATTTAACATTGCGGATCCAACAAAACTAGTTCCGTCGAATTCCGACTTCGTTTGCAAAAGTGGCTATTTTTAAAGCTCTGGATGACCCATTTAAATATATAAATATATTTAAATATAATTAAATAAAATATTAATAAATTAACATTATCGTATATATTCACAATAGAATATCATACAGCTCCAGAATAATTATATATGAATTTACAGCTCGATATTTCATATCTGGGTCAACTCGATATTCGATTTATATTGAAATCCCTTTCAAATTATAAATAATTCCTTTATAAATTATAAAGGAATTCCACAGCGACTTTTCTAAAACTTGATTTGGACGTAAATCAAAATCTATTCGACGAAATTCAGAATTTTCTCTTCCATTAGAAAAATATACTTCTCCAACTCCTAACGTTTCTTGTTTCACAGAAATCCGGCTTAAAACGGCTTTTGTATATTCGTTTGAAGTTCGAATCGCCAATTTACGAACTACAGCGCCGTTTCGAGCTTGGTTTTAATTATAATATATTTATACATTCAACTGTCATCGATTGAATATATTTGTTCATAAAACTCAACTCTAAACTGAACTATATATTTTTAATAACCCAAATTACACAATATTGTGAATTCCACTATTTTTGATTATTTCTGAATTAAATATGCTATTCTATTATTTAATTTAATTAAATAATCCATAAATTTTTTATTAAATAACCATTTAATTCTTTATATCACTATTTATATAATTAAATAAATTAATTATATACCGTGAAAAATACGGGTCATTACATATTGGGAATTTCGTATAATTCCTAATGATTCGTCTTTATGGTTACTAAATGAAATTTAGTACTTGGTTAGAAATCGATTTCCCGAATAGTTCATTGCTACTCCAATTACTAATACTAGTTATTGATTTCTAGCTCGTTGGTATTCCGTACCAGCCTGGGATCATTGATTATTCCTTCGAGAATTGCTCTCTTTAGCTAACTTCGTTGGAATCTTTGAGTTGTTCTTTTGTGGGTGTCAGCCACCTTGTCGCAAGACTAAAGTGCTGAGGATCGGTGTTCGCTACGTCATCGTGATTGAGTTTTGGGAATGGATTAGTCAACCATCGTAAATTCCCATTTCATATCCTAAGAGAAATATCTACTATTGATATCCCGTGTCTGTAGGACGCAGTCCCGTTGCTCCATGAAATTCCAAATTAGATTCGCTTGGGTTTTTGTGCATTCTCGTGATTCTCATTCCCTTGAGAATCATACGAAGAAAGGCGAGTCTATCCGAATTCGTACCGTTTATGAATTTTTCTAGAATTATTTTACCCGTTTGGGATGACTACCTTCATAGGTAATGGAATTCAAGATTGAACTCTAGTTTTTATGATCTTGCGAGACGAAATGGGGATCCCACCTAGCCGTTGGTGTGATCTTTCCATTTCTTGTCGGTTCTTGTTGTATAACTCTACGGTATTGTTTTTGGTTGTTACTTACTACTTCATTCTTAAGGAATTGCGGGGACGCAATTCTTTTAAGGGGGGAAGTCTGTAACAACCCGCTCATTCGACGATAATATATTTAAATATTTTATTTAAATATAACGTCGTTAATCGTTAATCGATGTGTGTTCAAAAAATGAAATTTTGCATACGGTCGAATTTGGACTCGAAACCACTTCCATTGAGTCCGGATCATCGTTTACGACCTTTTTGACTATAAGCATCGATATGTTCTGAGCTTCGAAATTTTGGCACTTTAGGGTTGGGCCTTGGTTGAGCTAACTAGCTCACCATATAACCCCAAGTCTTCCTCCCTCCTTCATTCATTCTTCAAACTTAGAAAAGAAATAGAAATGGAGAGGGGAACGGGAAATAGAAATTCCTAAGCTAGGGTTAGCTCCTTGGGATCCAAATGAAGAGGAAATCAAGTGTAGAAACATGGGTAATCTCTCTAGTCTCACTCTCTACCTTATTATCCTCTCAATTTCGGATTTTTATCATGCCCTAACACTCTTGAGTCTTCATATGTATTCATGAGGTGATTAGAGAGGAGTGATTGAAGAAAGAAAGCTTCTTTGCTTGGATTTGTGCTTGTTCTTCCTTGTTGGAGCTTGCTCTTGTCATTCGAAGACCAAAGGTGTGTTCTTTATTGAACTCACATCTATGCCTCAAGCCTATGTGCTTGTAAAGTGTAATTTAGCTTCATTTTGATTTGTGTATATGCATATGAATTGGTTAGATAAGTATATTTGTAATGACCCGGTGTTTGCGTCAATCACAGACAACAGTTTAGTTTATCTTGAGTACAAATACAATTTGAAAAGCAAGATTTACAAAACATGCATATTTCATTACACATCAAAACATGAATACCATCATTGCATAAATACATTTTCTTTGCAAAACAACCTTATGGATAGATTAACACCTAGTGCAACTACACAAGTAAAGTCCTACACTAGAATTACCCTAGAAAAATGGATTTGAAAGTTTGTACACTTGCACATGGCAGTGTTTCTTTGTCTAAACATTTTCAGATTTTTTTAATCCTTTCATGTTTTCTTTTCTGAATTTGTCCCCTTTTATTTTCCCAAAAACACTCTCATTTTGTCAAGACATATGTACAAGAAGATCACCAAATCTTGTACAAAATAGATATGGGTCTTCACTACCCTAGTTAAGCCTCAAGAAATGTTTTTTTCAAGAGTTCTTTGCACAAACAAGTACTAGCCGTGAGCTAAAAACTGTGCAGAAATTTCAGAGTTTGTTTGCCTTGAATGCCAAGGTATTTGTATTTTATAATTTGTGTTAAATCAATACATAACATATGAGAAAGGGGTAGACAAAAAGGCAGGTGAAAACTGAGCTACTTAAGACAATAGGGACCTCTATTTTTGGCTAAAATCCTAGGATAGAAATTGTGAAGGACATATGGTACATGGTGCATTTAAGGTGATGGTTCTTAGTGCACCAATTAAAATCCTTGTGCAGGAAATATCCCACCTGAAGTGGCGGCTTAAGGCCATGTGGAGTCCTAGGTATTGGTGTGTGATGGTATTTCTTTTTGCCTTCCAATGGCCATCAAAAACAGGAAAAAACTGTTTTGTCTCCTCATTTATAAACAAGCATTTAATGCACTCAATTGTTTATTATTTTTATACCCTATATAAGGACCAGTCCATGCATCATTTTACATACACAAAAACACAACAAGTTCAAAGTATTTTCAGCAAAGAAAAGCAAGGTTTTCAAGCATCTAAGTGAGTAAACTTGCATTACATTTTCTGTTTTAAATTACTGCAGTTTTGGTTGTTGAACTATGAAGCGGTCTTGAATTCCTTTCATAATCTTGTATGAGTATCCCATCATGTGTTGTTTGCTGTCTGATAGGAAGAAGGAAACTTTGATTGGTTGATAAACCCTTAAGTGCCATATGATTAGAAGTGCATTGACTGTTTGGTTGTTCTAGACAGGTCAAGTGGTGAAAAACTGGATCAAATCAAATAGATCAATAGATCTAGATTAAGAAATTTGGAACTAATAGAGTATACCATATTTAAATACTCATCTGATTAATTAAAATATTCAAATTTGAAGTAAACTTAGCCAAAAAGGAAAAAAAAAACCTTACTGTCATGTTAAGATAAACAACAGGAACCCTTAGCAGTTCTCTGTCTCAAGACTTCAAGTGGGTTTTTCAAACTAAATAAAAACAGGTTTTGACTTCATAAACATGTTAAGGCAACCAGATAATGATTTTTAAAACAAAAATCGTGATTTTTAGAAGTCTAAATCATGGGAGAGAAAGAAATGGCCATAGGATAGAATTGGGGGAATTCTCGTTGACCCATGGGATAAGGGACGATGGTGCTTGGTCGGAAGGAGTGGAGGGAAGTAGAGATGTAGAAAAAAATGCGAAATGAATTTTTAAATGAGTGGATTAAGGGAGATTTAGCAAAATAGGGTTGTTTGCTGTTAATGGGTTCATGGGTTTTAGGCGCCTCGTCTGAGGTCCCCACTGGTTCGAGTGGGCCAGGACCCCTACTGGAGGCGTGGCCGGGGCTGGCGAAGCTTGTGGAGGTGGCGCGGTCATTGCCGGTGGTCGGAGTTGATGGGGCTGTAGAGGTTTGTGGGTCCAACCTGGAGCTGTTCATTTTGTTGTGAATGGTGGAAGAAGGTTTTGGAGAAGAAGAGAGTCTGGAGTTGGAGTGGTTGGACATTTTTGATCGGAGGAGCGGACGTGACTTGCTGGTGGGGGTCGGAGCGTCGTCCGGCGACTGGCCGGGCTGTGCACGTGCACAGCTATGCACAAAGAAAGAAGAAGAAGAAGAAGGAAAGGCACTGTGCTTGAAATTGGTCCTTTGCATCAGAATTTGGCACTTGAATCTGGCACTGTGCATTTGGATTTGGCACTTGCACTTGGCACTTGCATTTGGCATTGAGTTTGGTTTAGTTTGGCACTTAGATTAGTGACTTAACACTTTGGTTTTAATAAATTTTAAAACTTTAGTTTATTTTAAAATCCAAGGTGATTATGGAAATGAATTAAAAGAGAAGTAAAAAGTTAAAGTAAGATTAACGCAAGTAAATATAATATGGTACTTGCGCTTTAATTAGTTTTTATAAGTTTTTGTTTTATAGTTTAAATTAGACAATTATAATTATAATTGAAATAAGTGAAGTAAAATAATATTTTTGCAAGTGGAAAAAGTGAATCAGGATTTGTGTTTTCATCAGAAGTTGAAACCAAATTGCAGAAATCTGCAGGTTTATAAAATTAGAATTTAATTTATAATTTAAATTTGAATTTATTTGTGAAATAGAACATTTCGTTTAAAAAACATACAAATGATGAGGAGACGTATATAATACATATGGTAGATTTGACTGTTTAAGCTGTAATGTCAAAGTACAAGAAAACGGTCAAGTGCAGTCCAGTATTTGATGCAATAAGACTGTAAAGTGTATTTTAATCGTTTAGACTGATAAATAAATTTTATCGGTACAGAAAGAGGAAGGAGCCAATCAAGCATAAAGAGGAGATTTCGACGAAACAATACAAAGAATACAAAGTTGAAATATATAGAGTATAGAACATAAATTTATTTAATTTATGAGTAATCAGGTTAAAGAAATGCTTAGGAGAAATAAGTTTTCTGAAGATAAATCAAATAAGAATTTATTTTTAGTGAGGAACAAAACGGAGGAAAAGACCGTGTGCGACGCACACACTAAATTTACCGTTTTGAAAAGATAATCAATGCATCATA
The DNA here is from genome assembly GCA_030737875.1 of Allium sativum. Lineage (NCBI taxonomy): Eukaryota > Viridiplantae > Streptophyta > Magnoliopsida > Asparagales > Amaryllidaceae > Allium > Allium sativum. Next base: position 167,309,340 of record CM060909.1, read on the forward strand.
TATTAACAAGATAATCATGAACTGTGTGGTTTGACTATATACAGATTTGATTATAATCCTGTTAGAATTATAATTTAAGTGAAAAATGTTCGTTAATCATTTCAAGGAGTCCGGATGTACATTCCACTTTGAATTGATTATACGTGCGTGTCGAAGATATTAAAGACGATGATCGAAAACGATATCTTTGGTCTGTTCAGTCCCAGAACAACCCTGAATGGACGAGTGTCTGACAACGTATACCAGTCAGATTATACACATCGAATTTACGTAAGTATATTTCGTTGGTGGCGGAGAAATTCGTTTCTCTTAGCTTTATTACCCGTGATATATTTGGGAAATCGTTTGAGTATTTCTGACGAGTAGGACGATGTGGCATTCAAAAGGAATGAACCAGTGATGATGAAAAGACGTGTCTAGCCTCAAGCCTCACACCCAGGAAATGACAAAAATCGGGCAGGCAGCATGGCTATGTGGGTCGCTCCCATTAGGGTGTAGTATCACCTATCTAGAGAAATTCTTATTGTTTCTTAATCTATCGATTCTGCCCACGCGGGGATGGTTGCCGTACACAACCATCGGTGATATACATTCGATACACTCAAGAGAAATGAGTGGTCGGTCATGTGAGGGCCGGGTTGCAAGAAGTTCTTGTTGAACCCAGGTGTATTTGCCTCTAGAGATACATCAGCGGAAGGTGGACCCATACCTGGTCAAGTGGGAAATCAAACTTACCTAAGCGCCAAGCGGTTTTATTTGTATACTATATCGGAGAATGTGAGATGCAAGCATTCTCCTAGATTTCTAAATTATTTGTGAAAACCCTTGATATTATAATAATATCTGTTTTAAAAGTATACGAAGTGTTTTGATCTCATAAGGTAAAAACCCGTTCCGTCTTTACGGCGTGGTCTTATGAGATATTTTCTTTGAACTGTTTTAAACTGTTTACTCATACCAGTCCCCTGACTGACCCGGAGTTTATTTTCTGTGTTTTCCCTTAAACTCTTGGGTATTCATAACACTTGTTATGAATAGACAAGTGAATCAGGATGTAGACACTTGTGAAGCTGGAATGAAGATTTTGCTGTGTGCTGGTCCATCTGTCTACTGTATAATTAAGTCTATCAGTTAATCATCTATGATATGTAGAATACTGATGTACTATGAATGGTCTGTATCACTCTGATGTAATATATTCCGCTGTGTAATATTATAAGGTATTATTTTTTTGAAATTTCCGCTGTGAGATTCTGATGTTCAGTGTTTTTATCTTCTATCTATTCTCATTTCTTATTAATGGCGCAACTTGAGATGTGTTCAAAAGTTGGGTCGTTACAGTTGGTATCAGAGCTTAGGTTACTGATTACCTAGGCTTTGGGTGAGTGTGAGAGAGCGTATTTTTATAAAATTTAAAATGAATTTAACACAACTTGGATGTTATACCTAGGTTAGATATACCCTATCAAAACTCGATTGACAACCTGTTATAGTCAGGTGATCAAAATGAGCACCCGTGCACGAAGAGGTCGAGCTAGAGGGTCGTCCACTACTACTGGTCGTACTATTGGATCCCAGGATCAAGCAGAAACAATGGAGGAAGTTGCACCAGTTCAACAAGACAAAAGTTTTGCGACTATTTGTAAGGAGTATACAACTCTAGGAGGAAAGGTATTCAAAGGGACGGAGTCTTTTAGTGAAGTTCAAGCCTGGATGAGGTCATGTGAAAGGATTTTCAAAGGGTTGAAGTTGAATGACGATCAGAAACGTCTTTTGGCATCATGGCAACTCCAAGAAGCTGCTGGAACTTGGTGGGACGCTCAGACTACTAATGTTCCCGAGGAAGATTTCACTTGGGATAAGTTCAAAGAGGCGTTTGAAGCGCAATTTCTACCCGCTGCTGGAAAGACAAGGATGTATAGAGATTTTATCGATCTCAAGCAAGGAAATATGAAAGTATCAGAATATGAGAACAAATTCAACTCACTTTCTTGTTTCGGGCCAGAACTGATAAACACTTCACTTAAGAAGAATGAAATGTTCATAGCAGGATTAAAGGATAGCCTACAAGTTCAGATGATTGGACACCTCAAGGTTCCATTCGTTGATCTAGTGGATATGGCTGTTCGTTATGAGGCACTGGAAGATAAGAAGACAGTGGCAAAAACAGCACAGACAGGAGGATCTAATAGTGAGAATCCAAATAAAAGGAAATTCAATCCGAACTGGAACAACAACAAGGGAATACCCGTGATGGGAGAAAAAGCCAAGGAGAGGTTCAAAAATACCACATGCCATAAATGTTTGCAGAAGGGACACATTGCCAAGTTCTGCACCAAGCCAGCAGCAGAAAAGCCACAGCAGACTCAGCAGCCGGGGCAACAGCAACCAAAGGGGACAAGTGATGCTATTCCACAGAAGTTTTCATGCTATAACTGTCATCAGCCTGGACACTTGGTTAAAGACTGTCCGCTTATGAAGAAGTCACAGCAACCAAAGGTCTACGCTTTAATGGATAAGCCATCAACTTCTGAGAGTGTGAAAATGGAAGATGTTTCAGAAGGTACCTTACTCTTTTCTTATAAAAGGAGTTAACAAACTAGGGTCAACCTCGAGGTAAAATGAATATGGTTGGATTAAATTGGGGCAATATCCAATCACATTAATACCGGAGATCGAGTTAGAATTTTAAATTGAGTTAAAAATTTGGATTTGAGACTATACTTAAGTATTTATTTGTGTGTGGACTCAGTCAAAGTGAATGGGTCGATTTGTGAAAACAAATCATGTTGAGTTCTGAAATAGAGATCGTTAAGTATGTAAATTAAAGTTTTGGGAAAATACTTAACGAAGTTAAGAAGATTGACTTGTGAGTTAAGGGGATTTGGACAGATATTTTTGAATAGGAATAATTGCTGATGTTGTTTTATTAATTGATGTGTGTTTATAAGTCGATAACTCTAAATACATTACTTACAAATTTCGAGGACGAAATTTTTATAAGGGGGGTAGAATGTAATGACCCGGTGTTTGCGTCAATCACAGACAACAGTTTAGTTTATCTTGAGTACAAATACAATTTGAAAAGCAAGATTTACAAAACATGCATATTTCATTACACATCAAAACATGAATACCATCATTGCATAAATACATTTTCTTTGCAAAACAACCTTATGGATAGATTAACACCTAGTGCAACTACACAAGTAAAGTCCTACACTAGAATTACCCTAGAAAAATGGATTTGAAAGTTTGTACACTTGCACATGGCAGTGTTTCTTTGTCTAAACATTTTCAGATTTTTTTTAATCCTTTCATGTTTTCTTTTCTGAATTTGTCCCCTTTTATTTTCCCAAAAACACTCTCATTTTGTCAAGACATATGTACAAGAAGATCACCAAATCTTGTACAAAATAGATATGGGTCTTCACTACCCTAGTTAAGCCTCAAGAAATGTTTTTTTCAAGAGTTCTTTGCACAAACAAGTACTAGCCGTGAGCTAAAAACTGTGCAGAAATTTCAGAGTTTGTTTGCCTTGAATGCCAAGGTATTTGTATTTTATAATTTGTGTTAAATCAATACATAACATATGAGAAAGGGGTAGACAAAAAGGCAGGTGAAAACTGAGCTACTTAAGACAATAGGGACCTCTATTTTTGGCTAAAATCCTAGGATAGAAATTGTGAAGGACATATGGTACATGGTGCATTTAAGGTGATGGTTCTTAGTGCACCAATTAAAATCCTTGTGCAGGAAATATCCCACCTGAAGTGGCGGCTTAAGGCCATGTGGAGTCCTAGGTATTGGTGTGTGATGGTATTTCTTTTTGCCTTCCAATGGCCATCAAAAACAGGAAAAAACTGTTTTGTCTCCTCATTTATAAACAAGCATTTAATGCACTCAATTGTTTATTATTTTTATACCCTATATAAGGACCAGTCCATGCATCATTTTACATACACAAAAACACAACAAGTTCAAAGTATTTTCAGCAAAGAAAAGCAAGGTTTTCAAGCATCTAAGTGAGTAAACTTGCATTACATTTTCTGTTTTAAATTACTGCAGTTTTGGTTGTTGAACTATGAAGTGGTCTTGAATTCCTTTCATAATCTTGTATGAGTATCCCATCATGTGTTGTTTGCTGTCTGATAGGAAGAAGGAAACTTTGATTGGTTGATAAACCCTTAAGTGCCATATGATTAGAAGTGCATTGACTGTTTGGTTGTTCTAGACAGGTCAAGTGGTGAAAAACTGGATCAAATCAAATAGATCAATAGATCTAGATTAAGAAATTTGGAACTAATAGAGTATACCATATTTAAATACTCATCTGATTAATTAAAATATTCAAATTTGAAGTAAACTTAGCCAAAAAGGAAAAAAAAACCCTTACTGTCATGTTAAGATAAACAACAGGAACCCTTAGCAGTTCTCTGTCTCAAGACTTCAAGTGGGTTTTTCAAACTAAATAAAAACAGGTTTTGACTTCATAAACATGTTAAGGCAACCAGATAATGATTTTTAAAACAAAAATCGTGATTTTTAGAAGTCTAAATCATGGGAGAGAAAGAAATGGCCATAGGATAGAATTGGGGGAATTCTCGTTGACCCATGGGATAAGGGACGATGGTGCTTGGTCGGAAGGAGTGGAGGGAAGTAGAGATGTAGAAAAAAATGCGAAATGAATTTTTAAATGAGTGGATTAAGGGAGATTTAGCAAAATAGGGTTGTTTGCTGTTAATGGGTTCATGGGTTTTAGGCGCCTCGTCTGAGGTCCCCACTGGTTCGAGTGGGCCAGGACCCCTACTGGAGGCGTGGCCGGGGCTGGCGAAGCTTGTGGAGGTGGCGCGGTCATTGCCGGTGGTCGGAGTTGATGGGGCTGTAGAGGTTTGTGGGTCCAACCTGGAGCTGTTCATTTTGTTGTGAATGGTGGAAGAAGGTTTTGGAGAAGAAGAGAGTCTGGAGTTGGAGTGGTTGGACATTTTTGATCGGAGGAGCGGACGTGACTTGCTGGTGGGGGTCGGAGCGTCGTCCGGCGACTGGCCGGGCTGTGCACGTGCACAGCTATGCACAAAGAAAGAAGAAGAAGAAGAAGGAAAGGCACTGTGCTTGAAATTGGTCCTTTGCATCAGAATTTGGCACTTGAATCTGGCACTGTGCATTTGGATTTGGCACTTGCACTTGGCACTTGCATTTGGCATTGAGTTTGGTTTAGTTTGGCACTTAGATTAGTGACTTAACACTTTGGTTTTAATAAATTTTAAAACTTTAGTTTATTTTAAAATCCAAGGTGATTATGGAAATGAATTAAAAGAGAAGTAAAAAGTTAAAGTAAGATTAACGCAAGTAAATATAATATGGTACTTGCGCTTTAATTAGTTTTTATAAGTTTTTGTTTTATAGTTTAAATTAGACAATTATAATTATAATTGAAATAAGTGAAGTAAAATAATATTTTTGCAAGTGGAAAAAGTGAATCAGGATTTGTGTTTTCATCAGAAGTTGAAACCAAATTGCAGAAATCTGCAGGTTTATAAAATTAGAATTTAATTTATAATTTAAATTTGAATTTATTTGTGAAATAGAACATTTCGTTTAAAAAACATACAAATGATGAGGAGACGTATATAATACATATGGTAGATTTGACTGTTTAAGCTGTAATGTCAAAGTACAAGAAAACGGTCAAGTGCAGTCCAGTATTTGATGCAATAAGACTGTAAAGTGTATTTTAATCGTTTAGACTGATAAATAAATTTTATCGGTACAGAAAGAGGAAGGAGCCAATCAAGCATAAAGAGGAGATTTCGACGAAACAATACAAAGAATACAAAGTTGAAATATATAGAGTATAGAACATAAATTTATTTAATTTATGAGTAATCAGGTTAAAGAAATGCTTAGGAGAAATAAGTTTTCTGAAGATAAATCAAATAAGAATTTATTTTTAGTGAGGAACAAAACGGAGGAAAAGACCGTGTGCGACGCACACACTAAATTTACCGTTTTGAAAAGATAATCAATGCATCATATATTAACAAGATAATCATGAACTGTGTGGTTTGACTATATACAGATTTGATTATAATCCTATTAGAATTATAATTTAAGTGAAAAATGTTCGTTAATCATTTCAAGGAGTCCGGATGTACATTCCACTTTGAATTGATTATACGTGCGTGTCGAAGATATTAAAGACGATGATCGAAAACGATATCTTTGGTCTGTTCAGTCCCAGAACAACCCTGAATGGACGAGTGTCTGACAACGTATACCAGTCAGATTATACACATCGAATTTACGTAAGTATATTTCGTTGGTGGCGGAGAAATTCGTTTCTCTTAGCTTTATTACCCGTGATATATTTGGGAAATCGTTTGAGTATTTCTGACGAGTAGGACGATGTGGCATTCAAAAGGAATGAACCAGTGATGATGAAAAGACGTGTCTAGCCTCAAGCCTCACACCCAGGAAATGACAAAAATCGGGCAGGCAGCATGGCTATGTGGGTCGCTCCCATTAGGGTGTAGTATCACCTATCTAGAGAAATTCTTATTGTTTCTTAATCTATCGATTCTGCCCACGCGGGGATGGTTGCCGTACACAACCATCGGTGATATACATTCGATACACTCAAGAGAAATGAGTGGTCGGTCATGTGAGGGCCGGGTTGCAAGAAGTTCTTGTTGAACCCAGGTGTATTTGCCTCTAGAGATACATCAGCGGAAGGTGGACCCATACCTGGTCAAGTGGGAAATCAAACTTACCTAAGGGCCAAGCGGTTTTATTTGTATACTATATCGGAGAATGTGAGATGCAAGCATTCTCCTAGATTTCTAAATTATTTGTGAAAACCCTTGATATTATAATAATATCTGTTTTAAAAGTATACGAAGTGTTTTGATCTCATAAGGTAAAAACCCGTTCCGTCTTTACGGCGTGGTCTTATGAGATATTTTCTTTGAACTGTTTTAAACTGTTTACTCATACCAGTCCCCTGACTGACCCGGAGTTTATTTTCTGTGTTTTCCCTTAAACTCTTGGGTATTCATAACACTTGTTATGAATAGACAAGTGAATCAGGATGTAGACACTTGTGAAGCTGGAACGAAGATTTTGCTGTGTGCTGGTCCATCTGTCTACTGTATAATTAAGTCTATCAGTTAATCATCTATGATATGTAGAATACTGATGTACTATGAATGGTCTGTATCACTCTGATGTAATATATTCCGCTGTGTAATATTATAAGGTATTATTTTTTTGAAATTTCCGCTGTGAGATTCTGATGTTCAGTGTTTTTATCTTCTATCTATTCTCATTTCTTATTAATGGCGCAACTTGAGATGTGTTCAAAAGTTGGGTCGTTACAATATTCTTCCCGGTTCATGAGTTTTAGTTTCATTAAATTGAAATTCCTCGTTTAGATTGTGCACACAATCGTGTTCATATGCTTCGAGTTGAATTGGTGATCTTGTGAAGTACCATTGTCGCCACCGACAAGTTCTAAGTCTGCACAAGTCGCTTGAATCATTTTGATATGCTTTTGTTTGTTCATTTGAAATAGAAATTATGACATGTGTTATTCACACGATCAATACACATGATTTGAATCGATTAAGTGGTGTTGTGAAGTACCATTGTCGCACCCAGCAAGTTCTAAGACTTCACAATTCGCTTATATCGCGTTTATTCATTTTGGTTTGGAAATATGGTTCGTTTAGAACATATAATCATAATCCTTGCATTCGAGCTTTGCGAGTTGATACTGTAGATCAAAGAGCTCTCATTGATGTCCCGAAGGAGTCGCGAGCCTCGACGATCGGCGCTGGACACTCGCGGGGAAGAAAATCCCCCTAGGTTCGACCTGGGCAACGACCCAGATCAGGACCGGTCGTCCGGTCCAAATCAGGGCGGTCAACCGGTTTTCTTTCTGCTTGAAAACGGTCGACCGCCCCTCTTTGGCCGGTCGACTGGTCTTGGTTCAGCCTGGGCAATTGCCCAGGCCAGAACCGGTCGACCAGTTATAAACTAGCGGTCGACCAGTTTGGCTGAGCCTGGGCAATTTTGCCCAGGCCCGACTCTATTTCGATCGTGCGCCCCCGCGCACGATCCCGCTTGTTTCCGAACTCCTCCTTGGCTCTTCCGTGTATGTCAATGATCTTCGAATTCACCGGAGATCATCGTAAGGCCATGCGCTCCTTTTGGTATATCGAATTTATTCGATACTCTTGTTAATATGATTCACGACTCTAAAACATGAATTATCGACTTGATATCCTTTGAATCTATTCCGATGTAGTTTAAAACCTTCGGGTGCTAGTTTGGGATTTCGATTCATACGTTGATCGAAATTACAACCATTATCCCTTGATTTCATGTATGTTGTTGTGATGTGAGTTTATGATTTATGATTTGAAATCACATCATTGTGACCTGAATTCCCCCTTGATCGATTGCCTCGGCAACCATATTACTGTTTATTGCCACTTTGAAATTATATAAAGAGGTTTTATGTTATTTAGTAGATATCAAATTCTTGTACTAAAATGGTTTCCAATCTTACTTCATTATACGAGGCTAATTTACGAAATCGTTTTATGAACCTTCTTTGAATCTACTAGTATATATTGTATAAACCATTTTCTCGTTCGTATGAGAAATCTAATTAAACGCCTTAGTAAAGTCAAGGACTATGAACCCTTGCTTTTGCTTCGATGGTTAATTCTTGGACTCGTCCGATCGAAAACCGTGGCAATGCTCTTTCTATGATTTTCTCTATTTTGAATAGGAACCAATTACGAGTGTGTAAATATTCGAGAATAGCAGGTGGTTATGGGACATGTTGCTATTTTCTTATATTAACTAGCTTGGAGTAATTTATATTCACCCGGATCCATGGTATCTGCCTCTATGACATAGTTGTTTGGTTCACGATCGCCCGTGTGGGAATATACGATTTGTGACCCTCCTCTATCGGACTTCGGTCCAACTTTCTATGATTTATGATTTCCTCTCTCCGAGGTCACAACTCGGGCACGGTGGGGAGCTTCGGCACCCGGCACCGTGGGGAGCTTCGGCTCCAACAAAAGGGTTTGCTACCTAGAGATCGCATCGCATCTATGAACAGACCTGCCCCCCTTTATGATGTTTTCTAGAGATTTCACGGTTTATGTGTTTTCTCTCTCCTGGGTCACGACCTGGCACCGTGGGGAGCTTCAGCTCCAACAAAAGGGTTCGTTACCTAGAGATCGTATCTCATCTATGAACAGGTCTGCCCCTCTTTGATTCTTGATGATTTATGATTGCCTGATGATTTATGATTACTTGATGATTTATGATCATCTTAATGATTTATGATGTCTTGATGATTTATGATTACCTGATGATTTATGATTACTTGATGATTTATGATTACCTTGATGATTTATGATTACTTGATGATTTATGATTACCTTACTGATTTATGATTACCTGAGGATTTATGATTATTGGAATGTTGCATTCTACATTAGCTAGGAGATTATTTAGAGATAGTTGTGTTGACATGCCATGTTTCATATTTAGTTATGATTAGATGTTATTAGTAGAATCATGTCATCCTGCGTTATATCTCTTATTATCTCAGTTTATTTGATGAGTACAGCTAGACTGATCCGTTTATTGTTTATTTTCTTATAAATAATACTCAGGTCAGGCCGAGTCGTTTTAGGTGCTCCTTTGGGTCTCCTGGCCGGATTGATCTTCCGCTTTCAGCTTGTTACTCTGTCTCTGCAGTTTTATGTACTTTTGTATCTCCGTCGTTTTCTATCGTTGTGTACATATTCCTTTATTTAGATCATGGTGCATGTATCAATTCTTTTAGGATTAGTGGATATTTGTTGACCACTAGCTTGTTGTACACATTCTTGGTTTATTCATATCTATTCCGCCTTTGTGATATGATTATTCTGTGTCTGGCTTTGAGATATACCGTATTTATATTATTGTTGTTGTCTATTTTATACTGCTTTCCAGATTGCATATAGCCATTGTGTAGTTGCTCCAGGTGCCGAATGGTCATGTCGAAATTTAAATCGGTATCAGAATTCGATGTGCATTCCTTACATGGAGTAATCGTACAATTGGTCGCCCTTCACAAACCTCATTCTCCGTTACGGTCTACGACATTTCTCTGAAATGAACGGGACGATAGTGGGTATAGAGGCGGGTCGCTACAGGAACGAACAACATATAATAGATAACATATCCTTGAAATAAAATCAGTATATAGTAACATTATCAGAGTATAACACTAACAAAACAACGGAAATAACTATAGCTATATAATCCTGAAGCCTCCTGCTCCAAGCTCTTCAAGTATATCTGTAAAATCCTGACTACTTGACTGCCCGTACAAAATTTGGGCACCCAAGAGTTTAGGGAAAATAAAACAAAACAAACTCTGGGTCAGTCATAGGACTGGTGTGAGTAAAACCGTTTAAAATAGTTTGAGTAATAGAACGATATCTCATAAGACCACGCCGTATAACGGAACGGGTTTTTCTCTTATGAGAATCCAAAAAAATCTTTATATCAAAATTCTTTTGATATTATAATAGTGTCTATCAACCACAATATAATAATCATCTAGCAGAAACGCTTTCATCTCACGTTCTACATATATAGTATACAATCAAAACCGCGAGCACTTATTGGATAATGGATTTCCAACTATGACAAGGTATGGAACCACCTTCTAATAGTGTACCTCTAGAGAGGAATACACTGGGTTCAACAAGAACATCTTGCAACTTGGCCACACATGACCGACCACTCATTTCGCTTGAGTGTATCGAATGTATATCACCAACGGTAGGGATCAACAACCGTTTCCCGAATGGGACAGCATCAAATAGAATAAGGAATTAAATGAATTTCTCTAGATAGGTGATTATACACCCTAATGGGAGTTACCCACATAGCCATTCTGCCTGCCCGATTTTTGTCATTCCCCGGTTGTTGAGGCCTGAGGCTACGCTTACTTATCATTCATTGATAACACAATCAATTTGAATGTCACATTGTCAGATCCGTTAATCACTAACTGATTTGCACAAATATATTCTGGATATTATGCTAAGAGAATAAATCTGTTGCCACCATATATATTTATACAGACCAACATATTCGATCATTGGAAATACTTTGTCAGACATTCGTCCATATACGTTCGTTCTGGGATTGAACGAAACCGAAGGCACAATTTCCATTAATAGAAAAAGCCCTTGCACTCTACTCCATCTCTAATTTCCTTCATATAATCTGATTCGCAACGCTACTGCCAATACGGAGTGGTTCTCGGATAATAATCCAACCGGTCTCTCCGTATTGAAGATGGAAAAATGGTCAAAAACTTCGATAGTCGGTGAGTTAACTATCAAAGAAAAACACGTGTGCAAGCAACGGTCGTATTTCCAAATGGAAATCTTACCGAGCAAATCATCAATCAACACTGATCCACTTTAATTTAATTTGTCATTCAATTATTCATTTCCCTGTTCATGTTTCCATATATTCAACATTTCTTATTTTCTAAATTTAGAAAATATACGTTATTAACATTGGAAAACATTTCCAAATTCTTATTTTCTATATTAGAAAACATTTCTGGTTCTTATTTGGAAAACATTTCCAAAATTCCTACATTTGAATTAAACAGATGTTTAAATTAAACATCGCTATGCCAACTCACCATTTTACTCGTTAACTAAATTCACTTAACCAATCTTCACTGTCGAACCTTAACCATTCCTTAGTCAAAAACGAAGCCAATCAAGTTGGGGTATAACAACCTGTCAGACCTTAACTGAACAACATTTCTAACTTCGAAACAGACAAGGTTCACCTTTAAACCTTTAACAAACTTCCTTACGTAACTCTCTTTCGAATAAATCTCTATTCGATAACTCTTTCCTTCGAATAAACTATATTCGATTATCTCTCTTCAAATATCCCTATTCGATTTACTCTATTCAATTAACACTATTCGATTAACTCTAATCGATTTACTCTTATTAGTTAGCTCTATTTTTATTAACTCTATTAGATTAATTCTATTTGATTAACTCTATTGGATTAATTCTATTTGATTAACTCTATTGGATTAATTCTATTTGATTAACTTTATTGGATTAATTCTATTCAATTAACTCCTATCAATTTACTCCTTTCGAATAAACTATATTCGATTAACTCCTATAACTCTATTCGAATAAACTATATTTGATCAATTCTATTCTTCGAATAACCTTATTCGATAACTCTTTGTTTGAGTAAACTATATTCGAATAACTCTAATCCGACTAACTCTAATTCAATTAACTCTATTCGAATAACTAGTATTCGACTAACTCTTGTTCGATTAACTCTATTTGAATAACTCTAGTTTGATTTAACTCTAATCGATTAACTCTAATCGATTAACTCTAACTGATTAACTCTAACTGGTTAACTCTAACTGATTAAATCTAACTGATTAACTCTAACTGATTAACTCTAACTGGTTAACTCTAACTGGTTAACTCTAACTGATTGACTCTAACTAATTAACTCTAACTGGTTAACTCTAATTGGTTAACTCCAACTGGTTAACTCTAACTGATTAACTCTAATCAATTAACTCTAACTGATTAACTCTAATCAATTAACTCTAACTGATTAACTCTAACCGGTTAACTCTAACTGGTTAACTCTAACTAATTAACTCTAAGTGGTTAACTCTATCTGATTAACTCTAACTGATTAACTCTAACCGGTTAACTCTACCTGGTTAATTCTAACTGATTAACTCTAACTAGTTAACTCTATCTGATTAACTCTAACTGATTAACTCTAACTGGTTAACTCTATTCAATTTACTCTTCGTCCATATTCAGTTTCAAATATCGATGTTGAAATCGATTCTTACTTCTCTATATAAGTCCTGGCTTATATATTCTATTTATCCAATGATAAATATTTTACTTAATTTATAAAACCTTATTTATAAATTAATCTTCTTACTTTATCTGTTAAAACAAATTTCTCTTAAATATTCACTCTAAATTCATATTCTGTTATACCCGTGTGCGAAGCACAGGTCTAAACCTTCCTATTGTAAAATTCTCTTTTTATACAATTCTATTCATTTTTCAATTATTTCCTTTTATAATCTATTTATTTTCTAAATAAATATTTCCATTATAATTCTATTTATTTTCTAAATAAATATTTCTTTTATAATTCAATTTATTTTCTAAATAAATATTTCCTTTATAATTCTATTTATTTACCAAATAAATATTCCTTTCGACCTTTTATATTTGTTTCACAAATATTTTCCTTTTATATTTGTCCTTTGATTTTATAATTATTTTCTTTTATAAAATCCTTTTCCATTTATATATAAAATCCGTTGATTTTATATAAATGATTCATTTTCAAAATATACTTTGAAAATCCCCTTTTTACATCCCAGTATTTCTTACGGTATTTAAAATACCAATAACAATGATCGATATCGTTCAAACACACATAATCAACAACAGATTATATATCACTTCATATATTACAATATATGAAAAAAAACAGTATTATAAATATTGAGGAATCTAGTTGGATCCCTCCAAACTGTTTCCCTGCATCACAGGTGTTAAACAATATAATTAACATCGATTTCACTTCACTACGAAATATTCTGCTAAACAGAATCAATATATATATATATATAACCAGATCTATAATTTCAAACAATTACTTAGCAGTTCAACCAAACAACCAATACACAGCAATCAATCATCATTTATCAGTTCTAAATAAACGTTATAAAAATATGAACTAATAGAGTTGGTGAGTTTTACTCACCTTGGACGGTTATCGTTAAATAACGATTAACTATCTTCGATTCAGACGAACAATTTATTTTTCTATAAATTGTAACGAGCTCCAATTCACTTCCAGTCAGTTCCAGTGTGTAGCCCTCGTCCCTACGATCCTAACAGATCTGACCGTTCGAAAAACTGATAAACTATGAAGGAGTTATTATGTTTACAAGTTATGACGTGAATTAGAATTCTATTTAATTAAACTAAAAAGAGTAAATGGGCTTCTCAAATATAAATAGGCCCACCTTTCCACGTTTAACCCAGGACCGAACTCTCCTTCTCCTTCCTCCATAATTTCTAACACATCCCCTGTTCAACACAAACCCATACAGCAAGAATTCGAGCTCCCATAACTTCCTCATCTCTCCACAAATCCTTAAACCAATTTCACCTTCAAACTCCTCTTCGATTTCTCTACAACCCCATATCAAAAATGCCCAACTCGCACCACGTCTCTTCATTGCGTTTCCGCCCTTCCAGCACGACAAACAGTGCTTCATCGACACCTTTTATCACCTTATACCACAAAAAAATGCATACTCGCTTGAATCAATGCAAGAAACCCAAATACGATCTTAGTTTACTGAATCGAAGACTCTATTTCCCTAAATAATCAACCCTAGTCCTCGCTGTTTCAAAACCCCTTCCCAAAATAAACGTCGAACACTCTGAAAACCATATAGCAACATAGAGAATCTACTAAGCAACTCAAAGATATAAATTTCACGAATTTAGGATTTTTATTTCAATTTCTGGGAATTTCCAAAGCTCACGAAATGTTTGATGATGGAATTGGTGGCGGCGCACTTCATTGACCAGGGAAATTAAAAGTGTTAGGGTTAAGGGAAAATATTGGGTTATTTATAGAAGATTTTTAATATTTTAAATATTGATTATTTTATTCAATTTTAATCAATCGATGTTTGTCTTTGTCTTCTAAAAATCTGTATGATTACATACGATACCCAAAAATTCTGAAAATGGTCATGAAGCTACAGTTCGACATTACGGACTCAACGAAACTGGTTTCGTCGAATTCCAACTTCATTTGCTCACACATCGTATTTTTAACCATCAAAATATCGACTGTATTTCACATTAAAATCCCGTACGGCCACATACTGACTTCAAAAATCGCAGAAATTGAAATCTAACAATAATTTAACATTACGAATCTAACAAAATTGGTTTCGTCGAATTTGGAGGTCGTTTGTAAAAACAGCTATTTTTAAAGCTCTAAATAAACCCTTTTAAATATTAAATATGTTAAAAAACAATTAAATTAAATATAAATAAATTTATATTATCATGTATATATTCACACGGAATATAATACAACTCCAATTGGATTTATAACTCGATATTAAAATCCCGGTTGAATCGATATTCAATTTATATTGAAAAATTCATTTATAATATAAATAAATCATTATAAATTATAAAGGAATTCCATAGCGACCTTTCGAAAATTTGATTTGGACATAAATCAAAATCTACATGACGGAATACTGATCTTTCTCTTCCATTAGAAAAATATACTTCACCAGCTCTGAACGTTTCTTGTTTCATAGAAATCGGATTTAAAACGGACTCTGTATATTCAGTTGAAGTTCAAATCGCCAAATTACGAACTGTCGCGCCATTTCGAGCTCGATTATAATTATAATATAATTTATACGTTCGACTTCATTTATATATTGTATTCGCTAATATAATTCAACTCTAACTGAATATATATATTTTAAATAATCCAATTCACACTATATTGTGAATTCCCCAATTTTTGATTATTTCTGAATTAAATATATTATTCTATTATTTAAATTAGTTAAATATTCAATATTATTTAATTAAACAACCATTAAATTCTCTGAATCACTATTTAAATAATTAAATAGATTAATTATAATACCGTAGAAATACGGGTCGTTACAAGTATCCTAGAATGAGTGTGAAGAGTGCTATTTTTAAAATAAAATGAAAACAAATTTAGTTTTGAAAATTTATAATTTATTATTCATATTTGAATATTTATTTTAGATTGATTTTGGACAATCGAGTATGTGGAGATTTTGAATATACGCGTAATTAACGTGTATTCGAAGCCTCAAATATATTGGATAGATATAGAATCACACCCTAGTCGCCCGGAGATGTTTCTGATGATTGATATATCATCATCAGATTCCATGTTCGAGTTTCGAAAGTGTGATATCTATATATTTCCACTTGGCTGGTGTGAGAACCAAAATTAGATAGGGTTTATTGTTATGATTTGGCACCAAAAAGATGATTTTTGAATATATATATTAAAGTATACATTTGAAAATCTAATTCACAAATTGATTGCTGGATGTGATGTTTGATTATTAGTTTAACTAATAAAAATATTAGAATGATGATTATTTAAACCAATATAGGAATGTATGGTAAATTTAGCCAAATCGATCAAATATTGAACCGATTGGAAAATTGATTGAAATTGCATGTATGTAAATATATATGTGTGAACAGGTCATAGCATGGAAGCTAAGAAGAGGAATAAAATTGTATGCCCGACAAATAGGTACATGTTTACTAATTTATTGGATTTGGATGATTTTATGAGCCGATTGGCTAGCTGCTTGGCTTTTTCTTTTTCTTTAGGATTGGTGAGGGGCATGTGAGGCTAGTTGCGGTTTTAAAGGTCTCCCCGTACAAACGAGGTTATGGAGAAATTTTTCGAAAATTTAGGGTGTTAGCCAAATTTTTGAGAAATTAGAAAATTCTTAAAAATAGAAAAGTTGAAGAATGAAAGTCAGAATGAAAGTTGAGTTGGTTAGTTAAAAAACTTTCAGCTTCGTTCCTTTTCGAGGACAAAAAGATTTTAAGTGGGGGAGATTGTAACAACCCGGAAAATCAGAACCAATTAAAAATTTTTATTTTGGTTATTTTAATGGATTTTGAATATTTAAAATGAATTATTTTAAATAATAACAACTAAAAAATTATTTTTTATCGAAGTTAGAACGAATAAATTTATTTTAATTATAAAACGAGCCTGAAATGGCGTGGCAATTTGAAAATTCGATTTCTAATTTCAATTGATTGTACATAATTCAATATAAGTCAGAATTGGATGAAACAGGAAATATTTGAATATGTTTAACAATATCTTTCTAATGGGTGTAAGAAACTGAGATTTCGTTTTAAAAGTAGAAAGTTATGTCCAGTTTAAAATTTGAATAGTCGTTGTGGAATTTATATATATTTTAATATATATAAAGCTCTTAAAAATAGCCGTTATGCAAACGACCTCCGTTTTTTACGAAACCACTTTTGTTGGATCCGGAATGTCAAATTATTGCTAGATTCCAGTTTTCATAATTTTTGGAATTAATATGTGAGTGTGGCAAAGAAAAACGTGTTTTGTTAATTTCAATTGAAATGGATCAACCAGAAAATGACCATTTTCCAAACGGTCTCCAAATTCGACGAAATTAGTTTTGTTCGGACCGTATCGTCAAAACATAGCTAGATTTATTTTTCTAGAATTTTTGGGGTCAGTATGTGGCCCCGGTAAATTAAAATGTACATTTAAATTCAATATATGTTGATTTATATTTTAAATTAAAGAAAAACTGATTGAAATGATGGAATTGGCTTACGAAACATATCCCATTGTGTTCGGAATGGTGATATTTGGCTAGAGGCAACATTCGTTGGGTTCAAATTGGAGTTCGTGACATAAAACTAGTTATTTTCAAATTAAAATATTATTAAATATTAAAAATGTTATAAAAAGGAAAAATTAAAACCCTAACTTCTCATTTCCAGGCCAGCTGCCACTTCACAACGGACGATCCAAATCGCTCCGAAGTCCCCTTCCAAAAATCGCCAAATCCGTTCAATGAACTCAGACATTAATAAAACGAAAATTAAAGGGCAAGGGGAGAGCTGCAATTCTATATGGGTTTGACTGTTTTTAATTGTGCGAGGAGGGAGAAATTAGGGCTCAAACCCGTCCGGTTCGTGGTCGATTCGGGGAGGCGACGGGGGTGCGAGTGGGGCCCCGGGCTAGGCGATAGAGGAGACGGGTGCGGCGGTTCGAATGGTGTCAGGCGATCGTGGTCTGGGGCATCGGAGTGTATGCGTGGATGAACCCTAACTTGGAACGGCGGGTTCGACGAGTTACTGAAACGATCACCTAGTCTTTCCCTTTATTTTATTGTTATGGCGAGGCTACTTTGTAGCCTTAGTGACGCCAAAATGCATACGGCTACGCTAGTTAAGAAGCGAGGAAAAAGGGGATTTGTAATAGGCATAATTTATATAATGTTTATATAAATTGGACACATGATTCAAGAAGGGAAACATAGAAATAATTACCTATTATGACATAGGTAAAGTTTGGTAAAAATGGTATAATTTGAATATGGCCATTTATGGATAAGAAATTCCAATTATTGAGTAAAATAGGTATTGACACCTATAAAAGAAAAAGATTAATTAATTGGTAAATTAATTAAAAATGGAATGTTAGTAATTATAATTAGAATTGTACTTATGACACGAGGTTAGGTTACGTTAGTGGTGGAAGTCTGCTCGGACCCGACCGGCCTATGCAGCAGCCACTAATGTTGAAATTAATGTGGGAGGTCTAAGTGCGTAAATACGAATTGGGCTAAGACACGAGGTTAGGCCCAACTGTGGAATAAGACTGCCCGGACCCGACCGACATATCCAACATCCACATGTTGTAGGCCTAATGTGGGAGGTCTAACCCAATAAAACCATAATTGGACATGGTAATAAGAAAAGGCTACTTAACCTAACTTAATACATGAGGATTGTATGATAATGAACATAAGTTAGAGTTAAGTAAAATTAGTTGATTGTGGGTGGGTTAAGTACAACTGATGGATAGGTGGGTAATATTAGTATATATAGGCCCACAAACATAACCATTAAATAAATAGGATTAAATCAGTGGGAGTGTTAAGTACAACTGATGGGTAGGTGGGTAATGTTAGCATATAGGCCCACAAACTTAACCATTAAATAAACAGGATTAAATCAGTGGGAGGGTTAAGTACAACTAAAGGGTAGGTGGGTAATATTAATATATATAGGCCCACAAACTTTACCGGAAAAAGGGGTTGTGTAATTAAAGACACCAAATGGTATACATAACCGGGGCGAAATAGTAAAGTTATGTATTAAAGACACCCTTAGGGGTACGCATAACTAATGGGAAGAGATAGAGTTATGTGTTAAGGACACATATAGGTAAGCATAACTGATTGAGGGCTATGTAATTAAAGACACCTTAGGGAATACATAGTCAGTAGAAAACCTAGTGGGGATACAAGACATAGAGGGGAGCTAGTACATTTTGTGTGGGACCCATTTCAGTCAGTAACCCGGAGTGGTATCAAAGTAGAACTACGTACTAGGCGGAGTAGGGGCATGCTTACTGATTGACTGTAAGAGATCCAAACGAGATGGATGGTGGGAGTGGCGCAAACCGACCAGGGACATGTGCGTGCATGGGCCGGGTAGAATAGATAGGTTTGTGCAAATCTGGGGTTGCCACTTTAGGGAAGTGATACACCCTACTGTGGGGCCAGCACAGGACATCTACCGAGTAGGGAGCCGATCGATTAGGGTAGGAGTTAGGGTATACTCGGACGTATGCCCTAAGTCTACCAACTTATAGCGGAAGGGATCATCCCATCTTGATTATACTAGTAATAGTGCAGAGTAGTTTGTAGTGAAGCATATGTGAACACCTTATCTCATTTGCCTTGTCATACATGCCATATGTATAGTGAACCCCCTTATCCACTTTGTATGCCTGTCATATTTACCTTTATTTATTTACTGGCTAAAAGTTACTAGACTAGCCAGACTTTATGTCTGACCCCCTTTGTTTTTCCTTCTCTCTTCCGTTTCCCCCCAGGTTCTCAGGGAGGAAACACCCAGGTTTAGTCAGGATTTGGATATCATCTTCTAAGAGCTACTTATGAAGTATGGCTCGAGTCTCTGTCTCTTATATGGCTTGCTCTTTAATTTGGGGAATGATGTTTTTCTTTTAAATACCTATGTACTCTGATAATGTAAGACAGAAGTGTTTTGTTGTAACTTTATTATGTAACAAGGTATTTTGGTGATTTAATAAAGTTGTTTATTTCCGCTGCAAAAATTTTATATCTGTCTTTGATATTCTATATTTGCTTACCTAAAATGCTCCACCAAAGTTAAGGCATTCCCTTTGTGAGTGACCTTAACGGAGGTGGGGTGTTACACTTGGTATTAGAGATGAAGGTTACCAGATTAGATAAAAGTTTTGAAAAATATTTTTCAAAAAGGTTTTAAAAGAAAGTATTTTCAAAAAGGAAATTCTGTTTTGAAAAGCATTCCCCGAAAAAGCCATATGTACTATCCTTCGGTCCTTTATCTAAAATCTCTTCTTTTTTCTTCTTAGTATGTCTGGGGAACAAAACATCCCTAATCTCCTAGAGGGCAGGCGAATGCTCTCGTGGCTGATGGATATGATAGAGATAGGAAAATTTATGTAGAAGGTTTAATTTCCTTGTCTGATTGTTGAGTCATAGCTCTTTTTTATTCTGGCATTTTGATTCTATAATTGAGACTCTGCACTTTAATACTAGTCTTGTTTCTGATCCCGTAGTTGTTTCAAACCCCATTGGTGGTTCGTCTCATTTATTAGTGATTTGTAGGGGTTTGAAATTATTTGTGTTAGGCATCAAAAATTTGAATGTGACATTTGTGTGCTCAAGTTTATGGGCTATGGGTTGATTCTAAATGGACCAGCTTTCTACGTAGAGGGCCGTTCTAGATTTTAGAGAAAAGGGTCGTTAATTTTCTAACTTTTCGTGGGGAGACCCTCAAAGTTTCTTGTGACCCGCAAGGGTCTGTTATGCTTAGTTTTCTAAGAATCATTTGATAATTTGATCTGTACTAGTACTCTTTTAAGTATCTGAATATTTCTGAAAAGGATCGGGGTTTTTACTCGAAGCGTGGAGTAGATTTCCAGTTTGGACATTGTTTAATGGGAGTAATTCTCTGAGTGTCAATCTGATGTTGATTTCGGTCTTCGGGGTTGAGACCTAGGGAATTGTTCTCTTAACCGATGTCTAATGGGAACAGAGCTTTTGTTTTAGTTGTAATTGTTTCTATCATTTGTTTGTATCCCATCGACCGAATCTTCGACCTTTAGATAGGAAACCAATGGGTGTAAACATGTGTTTGAGACATGTTATGTTTAATGGTTGCAAGTGGATGCAAGTGTTTGCTAGTGGTTGCCTGTGGACGCATATACACACACATTAGGCACTAGATCGGCTCAATCACTCTCTCATTCTGCATATGGGTGTATGTGCATTTTCTTTTCTTTTATGGATGGAAATGGATGAGCTAGCATATGGATGTTGCATTTGGATTAATTTGTGTGCACACATATAGAGCTTATATGATGTAATAGGTTTACTTGCATACATAATGGACTCATGGCACTGACATAATTTGCATTAAGGAGGTCAACTGAATCAGTAGACCGCCTGATTTTTGCATTAGATAAGGTGAAACGACCCGAAACTTCCCCGTGAAGGAAAGCCCGGATTGAATTGAGTACAAGATGAATCCGAACACGAATAGAAGAACATTTCATTGTTTATTACAACAATACCATCAGAATACAAGAATATGCAGAGTATGAATAAATAGTACACATTTGATAAATATCAGAGATTTAAATACATTACTGCAGCGGAAAAATAATACAAAATATAACCGAAAGAAATACACGGATACAGAGCTTTCCGAATATCACTTCAGCTATAAACCAGGATCATGTGAATATAAATCTGCAAAACCAAAACTACTAGCTGCCCGTGTGGAAAATAAGGGCACCCAGAGTTTAGGTTAAAACAATAAACTCCAGGTCAGTCATGTGACTGGTGTGAGAACTAAAACAGTTATAAATCTTTATTTTAAAGTTCGGTAAATCAAGGGACCACGCCGTATAACACGGAACGGGTTTTTACCCCAAGAATACCAGTGCATAAAATAAACAGCGCAATGCTAAATAAAGAACAATGAAGCTGTTATAAGACCCAGGTCCCATCACACAATGCAATGCAAGCCGGAGGATAGGATTTTTACCTTATAATAGTCAAAGAATGCTTGATACGTTTAAAACAGATTATTCTGATATTATTACTAGTGTATAAATGTTTCGAAAACAATTTCAATCATAAATATCAATCATAGACGACATGAGCGTCCCATGCCACTATGTCGCCAATTTATAGGTTTACAATCAAAACCGCACATGTCGTATTGGAAGTTTGGATTTCCATCTATGAATCGAGGCAAAAGATAGTCCTCACCGCTTCGAGACAATCTAGCCTATCATGTCCCAGGCAAGCGCGCAGGCAAGCCTTGGATCGTCAAGGCCGGTCCACACGGAGTGGATTAAAATGCCTGAACATGCGTTTCCCCACCCTATGGGGCGTAAATGAGCCAAAGAATGACTCCATCGGTCCCGGATCGACCGATATAACCGAGGCGCCTCAAAATCCAACAACCACATGAGTCAAACTCGTCAGCCAGTTCAAGCACTGACGCCACTCCTAGCTAGAAAGAAACGCATGCCCTCCCTGATGTCCTCTCCAGTTTTTGGTTCACACCGGGGTGTGAGGCTCGCGAATTAACGCTACACAAAGTGATGCCGCAAAGGTCGTGTTTTGATCATCAACCACAAGACTCTGCTTTTCAACAGAAGCCTTGATCATTTGCATCTCAGCATGTCACACAGACAATTCACGCCATGCAACTGATGTATATCAATCACACAGAATGAAATCCAATGTCAGACACACAATCCATTTACAAGTCCGTTCTGGGTCTGAACGAAACCGTAGGCACCCTGCACCTTGCATATCCATCGATCTCCAAATATGTCTGGACGATCACCTACTGATTCCCTCCTCTTGGGTGTACAGCCCAATCAAGATCATCAGTAATCACCCAAACGATGTGAAGACCTCAGGTCTTCAACCACCGTCTTCATCTTCGACTTATCGTCGTATCAGCTATTCAGAATGTGATAAACCTGGTCCTTCTGAATAACTCGCGTATATAATAAACAAATGTTACACAAACACAACATACGCCTCATTCCAATTCAGAATATTCTTTTATTCAGATATTCACATCATTAGGAAAATGTTCTCATTAATTTTATCAAAGATAAATTCTTTAAATTTATTCTTTAATCTTCCCATCAGTTTCTAACCGTAAATTAGTAAGAGAACAATTCCCTGAGCATTAACCCCGAAGGCCGAAACCAACATCAGATCAATACCCAGGAAACCATTCAACTTATCTAACCTCCAGTTAGTTTCCAATTTTCTTATCTCCATTGGGTTTTCAGAACAGTATTATTAAAGATACCATTCACGACAAACCCAAAATCTCATTCAATTGTTGATCGGGTTAAAGAACAGGTGTTATTCAAAACATCGCTCACGATAAACCCAAAAACCAATTTAAATTCAATTCCAATTAAATACTAATTAACTGGACAATTTCACTAAATCTTAATAAAAAGATTTATTCTTTTCTAAACTGAGTTCAAGAACAGTGTTATTTAAGACGCCAATCACGACGAACCCAAAATCCCATTTAGTATTAAATACAAGGCTCTGAATAGAAAATATATCGGCTTATATTCAATATCAAATTCTGAAACCAACAAATATCGTATTGGAAATAATGATATAAATATATCTTTCAAATTTCCACAACCATATCTGTATAATCACGAAATCCAACATCGAAATATTCCGAAGATAATTTCGATTCAAAACCATTTTATTTATTTAAAAATATTGGATTTTAAATTCTAGTTCATAACAAGTTCATTTCGATAAAAATATATTTTTATCCTTTCAAATAGGGAATTTTTCATCCTAGTTCTTTCCAATTCATATATTATGATTTTACACAAATTATAGATATTTCTAATAATTTTATCAAGGTCCGTACAGTCGATTTCCAATAACGGTCGTCAACCTGCACTTACAGCGACCTTTTCTAAATTTGATTTGGACGTATCTCCAAATCCAACCATTAGATTTCAGATTTCTAATATTCATTGGAAAGCGCTTTTCGATACGAACCCAACGGTCCCGGTTTTAGGAGAATCCGACGGTCGGATCTCCCGTAACGTCAATTCGAAGTCAATGGTCGAAATTCGCGAACTGCCACGGCGCGCCGCTTTCTATTAAGGCCATTAATTATATATATATATATATATATATATATATATATATATATATATAATTATATATATAATATAAATTATATATATTTCGTCGATTTCCTTTTAAAATGTATTTTATAAATCGTTTTCAAAACGGTTTCAACTTCATATTCAATTTCAAATCAAAATTGAATATCCCATATCATTAACATATGAATGATAATATTTTCAAACACCAGATTTTGAAATCACTTCATTTTCAATATTCATTATAAAAATGAATAAAATTGATATAAATATCGTTCGCGTCAAAATGGCGCATATCTAGTCAACACGGCTTTATATATTTCTATAACTTCGTTATTCCATTCAACAAATGAATATATATATTTTATTTCAACACATGAATATATATTTTATTATATTCTTTATTTTACAAATTGGAATGAGGCCCAATCAATTACCATATAATGTTAATTATATGGATTCCAAACAACACATGTATATAACAGCAACGATCAATAATCAACCATGATCCAAACTGCACAACACAACTGTCTGTCAACCTATCGATCGACATACAACTAATTATTGGGACTAGTGTACGTCAAATATCATCCCAATACCCGTGTGGGGTTTTACATCAACAAACACAGATTTTATTTGTGCAGTTGAGTGACGTTTAAAATTTATTGTCCCAATCAATATCAGTCAAATCAGTGTACATAAACAAATCGTCTGATTTGTAAATGAATATTTTATTTTATTTTATTCACACACACGTTAAAAATTATATTTTTAACAATAAAATATTTTATTTCAACACATGAATTTCTATTCAGTTCATTTATTCAATAAAATGATATTTTTATTTTAGAAAATTTCGGCGGCATAACGGCACGATACTAGAAACGGGACTAGGCCTAGCCTTATCCCCGGTCTAATAATGGCTTACGCCATACACATACCAATTTTTATCAATTCAATTCAACCAAATGACTAAACCCAAAAAAATAATTCCATCAACCAAATAACCAAACAAACAAGTCCATGGTCTGTGGACGATGGTCTCGGGTGCTACTAAGCACCGTCTACATCCTAGTACATATTTTTAACTAGAAAACAAGAATTAAAGTGAGAAGTTCTCACCTTGGGGATCCACTCCTCCATTCTATCCTTCTGAACGGTCCAGATTGGGATTTTTTTTCCGTCAGTCCCATCGTAATCCTTTCACGCTGTTCATATCAAAAATCACATTTTTAATTCGCTACACATATAAAAATCATATTTTTATTTCGTTACTTATATAAAAAAAATATTTTTACTTCACTACATATAAAAAAATTATATTTTTATTTCATTACTTATATAAAAATTGTTTCTTGTGCTTTGTAAAAATCATTCCTTTTGCTTTATAAAAATCGTTTCTTTTACTTTGTAAAAATCATTCCTTTTGCTTTATAAAAATTATTTCTTTTACTTTGTAACAATCATTCCTTTTACTATATAAAAATCGTTTCTTTTACTTTGTAAAAATCATTCCTTTTACTATATAAAAATCGTTTCTTTTACTTTGTAAAAATCATTCCTTTTACTATATAAAAATCGTTTCTTTTACTTTGTAAAAATCATTCCTTTTACTTTATAAAAATTATTTCCTTTGCTTTGTAAAAATCAAAATCAAGTCTTTGTATTCAAGAAAAATCAAATCTTTATTAACTCTACTCACATATAAAAAATCCGATCTTTATTAACGATTTTAATTTATAAAAATAAAACTGAATTAAGGAAAGTACAATGTTATTTAAAATAGAAAAGGAAGAAACTCACTGTTGATTGGTCTTGGGGCTGGAGGAGAAGCTGAGGGTAGGGGCAGGCGGTTTGGCAGGCGGTGCAAGTCTGGCGGGGTGGTACGCTGGACTGACGGCGGGCCCTCAGAGGCGGCAGCGGCGGAATTTGGGGTTTCAGGTTAGGGCGTTTGGAGATTTGAAGGGAAGAGCGAGAGGAGAGAGAGGGGAGAAGAGATGGCGGAGGCGGATTGTCGGAGGTGGGGCGCCGTTGCGTGCTAGCGGAGGTGGGAAGGAGCGGCGGGTTCAAAAAGGGGAGGCGCGATTTTGGTTAAGAGGGAGGGAGGAGCGATTTTTCTTTCTGAATTTGGTTAGAGAAATATAAAGGGGACATGTAATATATATATATATATATATATATATAATTATAATTATTTAATTACTTCAAAAAGTGCCTTTTTACTTTGAACTCTAAATCAAACCCAACGACTGTCGCCCCTAGCTAATTACCCCCATTCCGGACACAATGGGATATGTCACATAGGCCAATTCGATCATTACGATCAGTTTTCGTTAAATTTAAAGTATAAATTAGTATAAATTCAATTTGAACGCACATTTCAATTTATCGAGGCCACATACTAACTCTAAAAATTCCAGAAAAATTATTTCTAGCTTCGTATTGACGATACGGTCCTAACAAAACTAATTTCGACGAATTATGAGACCGTTTGAAAAATGGTCATTTTCCAGTCGATGGAATTCAACTGAAATTCTTAAAACACATTTATCTTCGCCACGCTCACACATTGATTCAGAAAATTATGGATTTTGAAACCTAGCAATAATTTGACATCCTGGATCCAACAAAAGTGGTTTCGTCGAAAACAGAGGTCGTTTGCAAAATGGCTATTTTCAAGGCCTTTATATATATTAAAATATATATATATTCCACATCGACTTTTCTGAATTTTAAATTGGACATATCTCTCAACTTATAAGGTGAAATCTCAGTTTCTTACATCTATTAGAAAGATATGATTAAAAAGATTCAAATATTTTATGTTTCGTCCAATTCCAACTTAAAACGAATTCTGTATATTCATTTGAATTTCAAAATCGAATTTTCAAACTACCGCACCATTTCCGGCTCGTTTTATAATTAAAATAAATTTATTCGTTTTAACTTCGTTTAAAATAAATTTTCCGTCGTTATTATTCAAAATAATTCATTTTAAATAATCAAAATTCATTAAATTCGCCAAAATGAATTTTTTAAATTGGCCCAGATTTTCCAGTCGTTACAATCTCCCTAACTTAAAATCTTTTCGTCCTCGAAAAGGAACGAAGCTGAAAGTTGTTTAACTAATCAACTCAACTTCCATTATTTTCATTACGGCTTACGCTCTTCAACTTTTCGGTTTCTAAGAACTTTCAAATTTTTCAAAAATTTGGCTAACACCCTAAATTTTCGAAAAATTTCGCCATAACCTCCCCTGCACCGGGAGCATCGGGAAAATCCCCAAACCGCCACACTGGCCTCTCCAATCAAAAAGAAAAAGAAACAGCCAAGCGGCTAGCCAATCGGCTCATAAAATCATCAAAACCCCAAGAAATTCAATAAACATGTACCTATTTGTCAGGCAAACAATTTTATTCCTCTGCTCTAGCCTCCTTGCTATGACCTGTTTAATGTATATACATGTATATGCATACAAACTCAAGCAATTTTCAATTCAGTTCAATGTTCGATACAATTTGGTTATATTCAACGTTCATTCACAGAATGGTTTAAATGAATAATCACACACAACATAATCAGTAATCATCAATCAATTAGTTGAATAACGTTTCAAACTCATAATTTTTAATACATAGTCAAAAATCATGTTTTTAATGCCAAATCACAACAATAAGCCCTATTCTAGTTTTGGTTCTCACACCAGTCTATGGAAATATATAGATATCCTACCTTCGAAACTCGAACATAAATGCTGATGATGACACGCCATCATCAGAATCATCTCCAGGAGACTAGAGTGTGATTCTATATCTATCTAGTATATTTGAGGCTTCGAATACACGCTAGCTAGGCGTATACGCAAAAGCTCTATATATTCGATTGTCCAAATCAATATAAAAATAATATTGAAATACGTATAATAAGATTTAAATTTTCAAAACAAAGTTTGTTTTCATTTTTATTTTTAAAGACAACACTCTTCACACTCGTTCTAGGATACTACTGATCCCATCTCTAACGAGCCATCCTCGTTGGATATTACAAATCCAATCTTTGATGAATTCTTTCGTTCGGTTCTAATGTGCCTTGTTCTCCGAGCTCTATAAACCAAAGCTCCGATACCAAATGAAACGACCTGAAACTTCCCCGTGAAGGAAAGCCCGGATTGAATTGAGGACAAGACGAATCCAAACACGAACAGAAGAACATTTCATTGTTTATTACAACAATTCCATCAGAATACAAGAATATACAGAGTATGAATAAATATTACACATTTGATAAATATCAGAGATTTAAATACATTACTGCAGCGGAAAAATAATACAAAATATAACCGAAAGAAATACACGGATACAGAGCTTTCCGAATATCACTTCAGCTATAAACCAGGATCCTGTGAATATAAATCTGCAAAACCAAAACTATTAGCTGCCCGTGTGGAAAATAAGGGCACCCAGAGTCTAGGTTAAAACAATAAACTCCAGTTCAGTCATGTGATTGGTGTGAGAAACAAAACAGTTATAAATCTTTATTTTAAAGTTCGGTAAATCAAGGGACCACGCCGTATAACACGGAACGGGTTTTTACCCCAAGAATACCAGTGCATAAAACAAACAGCGCAATGCTAAATAAAGAACAACGAGGCTGTTATAAGACCCAGGTCCCATCACACAATGCAACGCAAGCCGGAGGATAGGGTTTTTACCTTATAATAGCCAAAGAATGCTTGATACGTTTAAAACAGATTATTTTGATATTATTACTAGTGTATAAATGTTTCAAAAATAATTTCAATCATAAATATGCCACTATGTCGCCAATTTATAGGTTTACAATCAAAACCGCACATGTCGTATTAGAAGTTTGGATTTCCATCTATGAACCGAGGGAAAAGATAGTCCTCACCGCTTCGAGACAATCTAGCCTACCATGTCTCAGGCAAGCGCGCAGGCAAGCCTTGGATCGTCAGGGAAGATCCACATGGAGTGGATTAAAATGCCTGAACATGCGTTTCCCCGCCCTATGGGGCGTAAATGAGGCAACGAGTGACTCCATCGGTCCCGGATCGACGGATATAACCGAGGCGCCTCAAAATCCAACAACCACATGAGTCAAACTCGTCAGCCAGTTCAAGCACTGACGCCACTCCTAGCTAGAAAGAAACGCATGCCCTCCCTGATGTCCTCTCCAGTTTTTGGTTCACACCGGGGTGTGAGGCTCGCGAATTAACGCTACACAAAGCGATGCCGCAAAGGCCGTGCTTTGATCATCAACCACAAGACTCTGTTTTCAACAGAAGCCTTGATCATTTGCATCTCAGCCTGTCACACAGGCAATTCACGCCATGCAACCGACGTATATCAATCACACAGAATGAAATCCAATGTCAGACACACAATCCATTTACAAGTCCGTTCTGGGTCTGAACGAAACCAGAGGCACCCTGCACCTCGCATTTCCATCAATCTCCAAATACGTCTGGACGATCACCGACTAATTCCCTCCTCTTGGGTGTACAGCCCAATCAAGATCATCAGTAATCACCCAAACGATGTGAAGACCTCAGGTCTTCAATCACCGTCTTCATCTTCGACTTATCGTCGTAT
This sequence comes from Allium sativum, assembly GCA_030737875.1. Taxonomy (NCBI): domain Eukaryota; kingdom Viridiplantae; phylum Streptophyta; class Magnoliopsida; order Asparagales; family Amaryllidaceae; genus Allium; species Allium sativum. The sequence continues at coordinate 167,339,156 of CM060909.1, forward strand.
CAGCTATTCAGAATGGGATAAACTCGGTCTTTCTGAATAACTCGCGTATATAATAAACAAATGTTACACAAACACAACATACGCCTCATTCCAATTCAGAATATTCTTTTATTCAGATATTCACATCATTAGGAAAATGTTTCCACTAATTTTATCAAAGATAAATTCTTTAAATTTATTCTTTAATCCTCCCATCAGTTTCTAACCGTAAATTAGTAAGAGAACAATTCCCTAAGCATTAACCCCGAAGGCCGAAACCAACATCAGATCAATACCCAGGAAACCATTCAACTTATCTAACCTCCAGTTAGTTTCCAATTTTCTTATCTCCATTGGGTTTTAAGGACAGTATTATTAAAGATACCATTCACAATAAACCCAAAATCTCATTCAATTGTTGATCGGGTTAAAGAATAGGTGTTATTCAAAACATCGCTCACGATAAACCCAAAAACCAATTTAAATTCAATTCCAATTAAATACTAATTAACTGGACAATTTAACTAAATCTTAATTAAAAGATTTATTCTTTTCTAAACTAAGTTCAAGAACAGTGTTATTTAAGACGCCAATCACGACGAACCCAAAATCCCATTTGATATTAAATACAAGGCTCTGAATTGGAAATATATCGGCTTATATTCAATATCAAATTCTGAAACCAACAAATATCGTATTGGAAATAACAATATAAATTTATCTTTCAAATTTCCACAACCATATCTGTATAATCACGAAATCCAACATCGAAATATTCCGAAGATAATTTCGATTCAAATCCATTTTATTTATTTAAAAATATTGGATTTTAAATTCTAGTTCATAACTAGTTCATTTCGATAAAAATATATTTTTATCCTTTCAAATAGGGAATTTTTCATCCCAGTTCTTTCCAATTCATATATTATGATTTTACACAAATTATAAATATTTTTAATAATTTTATCAAGGCCCATACATTCGATTTCCAATAACGGTCGTCGAACTGCACTTACAGCGACCTTTTCTAAATTTGATTTGGACGTATCTCCAAATCCAACCGTTAGATTTCAAATTTCTAATATTCATTAGAAATCTCTTTTCGATACGAACCCAACGGTCCCGGTTTTAGGAGAATCCGACGGTCGGATCTCCCGTAACGTCAATTCGAAGTCAATGGTCGAAATTCGCAAACTGCCGCGGCGCGGCGCGTTCGATTCAGGCCATTAAGTATATATATAATATATATATTATATATATTTCGTCGATTTCCTTTCAAAACGTATTTTATAAATCGTTTTCAAAACGGTTTCAACTTCATATTCAATTTCAATCAAAATTGAATATCCCATATCATTAACATATAAATGTTAATATTTTCAAACACCAGATTTTGAAATCACTTCATTTTCAATATTCATTATAAAAATGAATAAAATCGATATAAATATCGTTCGCGTCAAAATGGCGCATACCTAATCAACACGGCTTTATATATTTCTATAACTTTATTATTCCATTCAACAAATGAATATATATATTTTATTTCAACACATGAATATATAATTTATTATATTCTTTATTTTCCAAATTGTAATGAGGCCCAATCAATTACCATATAATGTTAATTATATGGATTCCGTACAACACATGTATATAACAGCAACGATCAATAATCAACCATCATCCAAACTGCACAACACAACTGTCTGTCAACCTATTGATCGACATACAACTAATTATTGGGACTAGTGTACGTCAAATATCATCCCAATACCCATGTGGGGTTTCACATCAACAAACACAGATTTTATTTATGCAGTTGGGCGACGTGAAAAATTTATCGTCCCAATCAATATCAGTCAAATCCGTGTACATAAACAAATCGTCTGATTTGTAAATGAATATTTTATTTTATTCACACACACGTTAAAAATTATATTTTTAACGATAAAATATTTTATTTCAACACATGAATTTCTATTCAGTTCATTTATTCAATAAAATGATATTTTTATTTTAGAAAATTTCAGCGGCATAACGACACGATACTAGAAACGGGACTAGGCCTAGCCTTATCCCCGGTCTAATAATGGCCTATGCCATACACATACCAATTTTTATCAATTCAATTCAACCAAACGATTAAACCCAAACAAATTATTCCATCAACCAAATAACCAAACAAACAAGTCCATGGTCTGTGGACGATGGTGTCGGGTGCTACTAAGCACTGTCTGCATCCTAGTATATATTTTTAACTAGAAAACAAGAATTAAAGTGAGAAGTTCTCACCTTGGGGATCCACTCCTCCATTCTATCCTTCTGAACGGTTCAGATTGGGATTTGTTTTCCATCAGTCCCATCGTAATCCTTTCACGCTGTTCATATTAAAAATCACATTTTTAATTCGCTACACATATAAAAATCATATTTTTATTTCGTTACTTATATAAAACAAAATATTTTTACTTCACTACTTATATAACAATTATATTTTTATTTCATTACTTATATAAAAATTGTTTCTTAAGCTTTGTAAAAATCATTCCTTTTGCTTTATAAAAATCGTTTCTTTTACTTTGTAAAAATCATTCCTTTTGCTTTATAAAAATTATTTCTTTTACTTTGTAAAAATCATTCCTTTTACTATATAAAAATCGTTTCTTTTACTTTGTAAAAATCATTCCTTTTACTACATAAAAATCGTTTCTTTTACTTTGTAAAAATCATTCCTTTTACTATATGAAAATCGTTTCTTTTACTTTGTAAAAATCATTCCTTTTACTTTATAAAAATTATTTCCTTTGCTTTGTAAAAATCAAGTCTTTGGATTCAAGAAAAATCAAATCTTTATTAACTATACTCACATATAAAAATTTGATCTTTATTAATGATTTTAATTTATAAAAATAAAACTGAATTAAGGAAAGTTCAATGTTATTTAAAACAGAAAAGGAAGAAACTCACTGTTGATTGGTCTTGGGGCTGGAGGAGAAGCTGAGGGTAGGGGCTGGCGGTTCGGCAGGCGGCGCAAGTCTGGCGGGGTGGTGCGCTGGACTGACGGCGGGCCCTTAGAGGCGGCAGCGGTGGAATTTGGGGTTTCAGGTTAGGTCGTTCGGAGATTTGAAGGGAAGAGCGAGAGGAGAGAGAGGGGAGAAGAGGTGGCGGAGGCGGATTGTCGGAGGTGGGGCGCCGTCGCGCGCTGGCTAAGGTGGGAAGGAGCGACGGGTTCAAAAAGGGGAGGCGCGATTTTGGTTAAGAGGGAGGGAGGCGCGATTTTTCTTTCTGAATTAGGTTAGAGAAATATAAAGGGGCCATGTAATACATATATATATATATATTATTTAATTATTTCAAAAAGTGCCTTTTAACTTTGAACTCGAAATCAAACCCAACGACTATCGCCCCTAGCTAATTACCCCCATTTCGAACACAATGGGATATGTCTCGTAGTCCAATTCGATCGTTACGATTAGTTTTCGTTAAATTTAAAATATAAATCAGTATAAATTCAATTTGAACGCACATTTCAATTTACCGGGGCCACATACTAACTCTAAAAATTCCAAAAAATATATTTCTAGCTTCGTATTGACGATACGGTCCTAATAAAACTAATTTCGTCGAATTTTAAGACCGTTTGAAAAATGGCCATTTTCTAGTCGATGGAATTCAATTGAAATTGTTAAAACACGTTTAACTTCGCCACGCTCACACATTGATTCAGAAAATTATGGATTTTGAAATCTAGCAATAATTTGACATCCCGGATCCAACAAAAGTGGTTTCGTCGAAAACAGAGGTCGTTTGCAAAATGGCTATTTTCAAGGCCTTTATATGTATTAATATATATATATATATAAATTCCACAGCGACTTTTCTGAATATTGAACTAGACATATCTCTCAACTTCTAAGGTGAAATCTCAGTTTCTTACATTTGTTAGAAAGATATGATTAAACAGGTTCAAATATTCCTTGTTTCGTCCAATTCCAAACAAATTCGGTATATTCATTTGAATTTCAAAATCGAATTTTCAAACTACCGCTCCATTTCCGGCTCATTTTATAATTAAAATAAATTTATTTGTTTTAACTTCGTCGAAAATAAATTTTTCGTCGTTATTATTTAAAATAATTCATTTCAAATAATCAAAATTCATTAAATTGGCCCAGATTTTCCGGGTCGTTACATAAGGACATGTACACACACTATGCATATAAACATGAAAGCATTAGAAGTCTTTTAAGGACAATGGATGCCTGTGTTTGATGGTTGAGTAGATGGACGATTGGATAGTAGGATATACGTTCTTCTTGACGTGAAGATTTCGGGGACGAAATCCTTTAAGGAAGGGAGAATGTAACACCCTGAATTTTCAGTAAACATTATATTAACGAATTAAAGTATACTTAATTTTAAACGTGAGAATTAAGTAAAACGGACATCACCATTGCGTTCGTCTTGGAATTCTGCTTGGAATACAGTCCAAGTTTTCAAAAATCTTACTCCGTATGAAAGAGTTATGGCCTTCGGAAGATTAGGAGAAAATTCAGAATTTACATAGGAAAATACCCAGGCAGGCCGACCTGGGGGTCGACCTACCCAGGGAGGTCGACCTGGGGGTCGACCTACCCAGGGAGGTCGACCTAGGGGTCGACCTGGGGGTCGACCTCCCCCCAAATCTGGGCAGAATTCATTTTCTGCAACTGGATGCGATTTCTGAGTCATTGGTGAGTCAGTAGGGCTTATGTGGCAATTTCTGGTTGGTCCTATCTGGTCTGGATGGCTATGATTATTCCTAGGTTGATCTAACGGCTCTGATTAAATCAAACATCTATATAAGCAACCCCAAACCTAAAACCCTAATCACATAAATTCAGTTCAAGAGCCGCCATGCCGTCAGTCATCAACCTAGAGTAGCCGCCACCAACTAGAAGCAAGTTAGAGACAACGTTTCAAATCAAATCAAGCCTAAAACTAGAACAACAAATAGTCTACATCAAGGGATTAGCATAACAAATACAGAAATCAGATCCCAGAACTCAAGACCCTCTTTTTCTGTGAGTTCTAGTCACTTTTAGTTTTAAATAGATAAATGTGAATTGTGGTAGACTATGATTTGGGTATATGTTGTATGTAGTTATGCAAGTTTATTATTATTGTGAATCTTGAAATTATGCAAGTTTATTGTTGTTGTGAATCATGAAATTATGCAAGTTTATTATTGTTGTGAATCACGAAATTATGCAAGTTATTATGTAGTGAAATCATGAACCTATGCAAGTTATTGTGTTGCGAATTCATGAACCTATGCAAGTTGTTAACATGAACATATGCAAGTTGTTATGTTGTGAAATCATGCAAGTCACCTATGTAAGTTGTTATGTTGTGAATTCATGAACCTATGCAAGTTGTTACCATGAACCTATGCAAGTTGTTATGTTGTGAAATCATGCAAGTCACCTATGCAAGTTGTTATGTTGTGAATTCATGAAACTATGCAAGTTGTTATGTTGTAAAATCATGAACCTATGCAAGTTGTTAATTATGTTGAGAACCTGAATTCTATGCAAGTTTATTATGTCATTTTCCCTAGTTGTCATGCTTATTCCAAAAATTGTACTGAAACGATCACCTAGTCTTTCCCTTTATTTTATTGTTATGGCGAGGCTATTTTGTAGCCTCGATGACGCCAAAATGCATACGGTTATGCTAGTTAAGAAGCGGGGAAAAAGGGGATTTGTAATAGGCATAATTTATATAATATTCATATAAATTAGACACATGATTCAAGTAGGTAAACATAGAAATAATTACCTATTATGACATAGGTAAAGTTTGGTAAAAATGGTATAATTTGAATATGACCATTTATGCATAAGAAATTCCTTTGTTGAGTAAAATAGGTATTGACACCTATAAAAGAAAAAGATTAATTAATTGGTAAATTAATTAAAAATGGAATGTTAGTAATGACACGAGGTTAGGTTACGTTAGTGGTGGAAGTCTGCCCGGACCCGACCGGCCTATCCAGCACCCACTAACGTTGAACCTAATGTGGGAAGTCTAAGTACGTAAATACGAATCGGGCTAAGACACGAGGTTAGGCCCAACTGTGGAATAAGACAGCCCGGACCCGACCAGCATATCCAGCATCCACATGTTGTAGGCCTAATGTGGGAGGTCTAACCCAATAAAACCATAATTGGACATGGTAATAAGAAAAGACTACTTAACCTAACTTAATACATGTGGACTGTATGATAATGAACATAAGTTAGAGTTAAGTAAAATTAGTTGGATTGTGGGTGGGTTAAGTACAACTGATGGGTAGGTGGGTAATATTAGTATTTATAGGCCCACAAACTTAACCATTAAATAAAAAGGATTAAATCAGTGGGAGGGTTAAGTACAACTGATGGGTAGGTGGGTAATGTTAGTATATATAGGCCCACAAACTTCACCATTAAATAAACAGGATTAAATCAGTGGGAGGGTTAAGTACAACTGAAGGGTAGGTGGGTAATATTAATATATATAGGCCCACAAACTTAACCGGAAAAAGGGGTTGTGTAATTAAAGACACTAAATGGTATACATAACCGGGGCGAAATAGTAAAGTTATGTATTAAAGACACCCTTAGGGGTACGCATAACTAATGGGAAGAGATAGAGTTATGTATTAAGGACACCTATAGGTAAGCATAACTGATTGAGGGCTATGTAATTAAGGACACCTTAGGGTATACATAGTCAGTAGAAAACCTAGTGGGGATACAAGACATAGAGGGGAGCTTGTATCATGTTGTGTGGGACCCATTTCAGTCAGTAACCCGGAGTGGTATCAAAGTAGAACTCCGTACTAGGCGGAGTAGGGGCACGCTTACCGATTGACTATAAGAGATCCAAACGAGACGGATGGTGGGAGCGGCGCAAACCGACCGGGGACATGTGCGTGCATGGGCCGGGCAGAAGGGGCTAAGCCGACCGTAACACCAGTAGATAGGTCTGTGCAAATCTGGGGTTGCCACTTTAGGGAAGTGATACACCCTACTGTGGGGCCAGCACAGGACATCTACCGAGTAGGGAGCCGATCGATTAGGGTAGGAGTTAGGGTATACTCGGACATATGCCCTAAGTCTACCAACTTATAGCGGAAGGGATCATCCCTTCTTGATTATACTAGTAATAGTGCAGAGTAGTTTGTAGTGAAGCATATGTGAACACCTTATCTCATTTGCCTTGTCATACCTGCAATATGTATAGTGAACCCCCTTATCCACTTTATATGCTTGTCATGTTTACCTTTATTTATTTACTGGCTAAAAGTTACTAGACTCGTCAGACTTTATGTCTGACCCCTTTTGTTTTTCCTTCTCTCTTCCGTTTCCCCCTCAGGTTCTCAGGGAGGAAACACCCAGGTTTAGTCAGGATTCGGATATCATCTTCTAAGAGCTACTTCTGAAGTATGGCTTGAGTCTCTGTCTCTTATATGGCTTGCTCTTTAATTTGGGGAATGATGTTTTTCTTTTAAATACCTATGTACTCTAATAATGTAAGACAGAAGTGTTTTGTTGTAACTTTATTATGTAACAAGGTATTTTGGTGATTTAATAAAGTTGTTTATTTCCGCTGCAAAAATTTTATATCTGTCTTGTGATATTCTGTATCTGCTTACCTAAAATGCTCCACCAAAGTTAAGACATTCCCTTTGTGAGTGACCTTAACGGAGGTAGGGTGTTACAGTAAGCATCGAGGAAGAAGATTAATTAGGAAGAGGGATTACAAGGTAACAGTTTTATTAATGCTGTTAATTACGCTAAATTTATTTTTAATTATTCCAAGATGTAATTAACGAATAAAATATCACAACATTTCCATATGAGGTCCAAATAACGCGAAACTGGATCCGCTGCGATCGTGGGGACGAGAGTTTCACAACAAAACTGACTGGGTCTAATTTGGAGCATGCTGGAATTTCAGAAAAATTCAAATCCAAATTGTTCAGAAATTCAGATAAAAACTGACGGATTGGATCCCAATGTGAGAACTTCTCACTATAATTTCTTGTACAGTTATTTATTTTATAACTGCATATATGAATTGCTCCCTGTCGTCCACAGACCATGGACGACTTGTTTGATTGTATTGTGTTGTGGAAATTGATTGTGATTGTTATGTGAAATGGAAAATAAAATATTCATGTGTTGAAATAAAATATTTTATAGTTAAAAATATAATTTTTAACGTGTATATGAATAAAATAAATATTCATTTACAAATCGGACGATTTTTTATGTACACCCATTTTACTTATATTGATTGGGACAATAAATTTTACACATCGCCCAACTGCACAAATAATATTCAGTTTTTGTTGATTGAAACCCCACACGGGTATTGGGATGATATTTGACGTATACCAATCCCAATTGTTTAGTTATATGTCAATCGATTGGTTGACCGACTATGGTAAGCGTTAAATATTTATATATAATGCTTATTCAGTGTAGAATGCACTCTGAATGATGGTTGACTGTGTATCATTATTTTTATGTACATGTGTTGTATAAAATCCATATAAATAACATTATATGGTAATTGACTGTGTCGGATTCCAATTCAGAACGAACGGATATTTTAAAATAACGAATATTTTAAAATAATATTCGGAAAAGAATCAAAATCTGATTTTGATGTCCGATTTTGGATGGATACGAAAATATTGAAATGTATAAAGCCGTGTTGATTAGATATGCGCCATTTTGACGCGAACAATATTTATATCGATTTTATCCATTTTTATAACGAATATCGAAAAGGAAATGGTTTCAAAATCTGATATTTTGAAAATATTATCATTTATATATTAATGATATGGAATATTCAATTTTGATTTAAAATTGAAAATGAAGTTGGAATCGTTTTCAAAACGAATTTAAAACGATTTATAAAATACGTTTTAAATAGAAATCAACGAAATATATATAATATATATATTATATGGCCTGAGTAGAACGCGCCGCGCCGCGACCGTTCGCGAATTTCGACCATTGACTTCGAATTGATGTTACGGGAGATCCGACCGTCGGATTCTCCTAAAACCGAAACCGTTGGTTTCGTATCGAAAAGAGCTTTCCAACAAATATAAGAGATTTGAAATCTAACGATTGGATTTGGAATTATGTCCAAATCAAATTTGGAAAAGGTCGCTGTAAGTGCAGTTCGATGACCGTTTATGGAAATCGACTATACGGGCCTTGATAAAATTATTAAAAATATTAATAATTTTGGTAAAATCATAATAAATGATTTGGAAAGAATTGGGATGAAAATTTCCATATTTGGAAAGATAAAAATATATTATTATCGAAATGAACTAGTTACTAACTAGAATTATAATCCAATTATTTTTAAATAAATAAATTGGATTGAGAATGGGTTTTTAAATATAACCAGAATTTCCAATATATGAATTAGAGTGGAATCGAAATAATCTTCGGAATATTTCGATGTTGGATTTCGTGATTATACAGATATTGTTATGGAAATTTGGAAGATATATTTTATATCGTTGTTTCCAATACGATATTTGTTGGTTTCAGAATTTGATGTTGATAAGCCGATATAATTTCTATTCAGAGCCTTGTATTTAATATCAAATTGGATTTTGGGTTTGTCGTGAATGGTGTCTTCAGTAACACTGTTCTTGAACCCCGTGTGAGAAAGAATAAATCTTTTAATTTAGATCATTAGTGTTTCCAGTTAATTAACATTTAATTGGAATAAAAGTGAATGTGAATTGGGTTTATCGTAAACGATGTTTCAAGTAACACTTGTTCTTTAACCCGATTTACAATGAAATGTGATTTGGAATTTATAAATCTTTTTATTAAGATTTAACAGGAATTTTCCAAAGTAAAGTTTTCCAATTTAATATATTAAATTGGAATGGAATGGAATTCGATTTGATAATAATCGAAATGAACTTCTGTGGAGGAAGACTGTTAATATATATGGAATTTAAAAAAGGCTTTGTCGTTATTCCATTTATATTATTAGTCGGATACGGAAATTGATATCGATTATATATTGATCTGTTTTCTGTGAAGATTCCATAATTAATGGAATGTGATTTTGGGTTTATCGTGAACCGTGTTTTAAATGACATTGGTTCTTTAACCCAGTTAAAGACAGGATATGATTTCCTAAAGTTAAATAATCATTAATATTGATTTTTGGGAAGATTAAAACTAAGTGGGGTTTTAATGAATCTTTAATTAGATTAAAAGATGAATATGATAATTTAAATTATCAAATTTGGGAAAATGATCGAGAATGGAGTATCACTAGTTTTACTCTAAACGATAGTTAAATCTTTAATTAGATTTGAACGTGAAATGGTAATTAATTTTACCGATAACACCGTGGTGTTAGATATGGAGTGTTACCAGTTTTGCTCCATGGGATGAATAGGTTGGGATTGGGAAATTAAACAAATGATTACTTCAGTAAGGTTCGCTAATCCCAACTAGTTGATAAACCTTAATTTGGTTTAGAAATGAAATCCAAAGGAAGATTAAAGAATAAATTTCAAAGAATTTATCTTTGATAAAATTAACGGGAACCTTTCCCAAAGTACAAGAATATTTGAATAAAAGAATATTCTGAATTGGAATGAGGCGTATGTTGTGTTTGTGTACCACTTGTTTATTATATACGCGAGTTATTCGAAAAGGCCGGGTTTATACCCATTCTGAATAACTGATTCGACGATAAGTCGAAGATGAAGACGGTGGTTGAAGACCAGAAGTCTTCACATCGTTTGGATGATTACTGATGTCTTGATTAGGCTGTACACCCAAGACAAGACAATAAGTGGTGATTGTCCAGACGTACTTGGAGATCGACCGGATATGTGAGGACCTCTCTTCTGTATTGGACATATGGGACGAGGAATAAGGTGCCTCCGATTTCGTTCAGACCCAGAACAAACTTGTAAATGGATGTGTGTCTGACATTGGATTTTATTCTGTGTTGATTGATCTCTATTAAATATATATCTGTTTGGCGGCGGAGAATTTATTCTTTTTCTTAACACCCTTCTTTGAGACATACGAGCTCAGAGGTTATATATCGATGGACATCAGTCGCATGGCGTGAATTGCCTGTGTGGCATGCTGAGGTGCAAATGATCAAGGCTTCTGTTGAAAAGCAGAGTCTTTTGGTTGAGGATCAAAGCACGAATTTAATATAGCATAGCTTTGTGTATAGCGTTAATTCGCGAGCCTCACACCTCGGTAAGAGTCAAAAACGGGATAAGGGAACGCAGTGAGAACATGACGTTTCTTTCTACCTATGGGTGGTGTCAGGGTTTTGCAAGCCCTGACATTTTTATATTTTTACATATGTGGTTGTTGGATTACGAGGCACCTCAGATATATTGGTCTCTACGGAGCCGATGGATAGGTTCGGGAAACGTGTGTTCAGGAATAACTAATCCTCAAACGTAAGGGAGGACCGACACTGCAGGATCCAAGGTTTGCCCAGAGTGTGTAGACCTGAGGCACTTGCTAGAGTGTCTCGAAGACATCCCTTTCCTAGACTCATGATGGAAATCCAATTTCCCATACGTGACATTTCGGTTTTATTTGTAGAGTCTAGTATGGCGACATAGTGGTATGGGGCACTATGCCGTATATGATTGATACATTTATATTTGAAGTTGTTTTCATACACTTTACACTTATAATAGTATCAAAATGATTTGTTTTAAACGTACCAAGCATGTTTGGCTATTATAAGGGAAAACCCTATCCTCCGGCTTGGGTTGCATTGTGTGATGGGACCTGGGTCTTATAATAGCCTCATTTTTCCAAAAAGCATTGCGCTGTTTGTTTTATGCACTGGTATTCTGGGGAGGAAACCCATTCCGTTTATACGTCGTAGTCCCTTGATTTACTTTATATTTTAAAGTAAAGATTTAATAAATGTTTTAGTTCTCACACCAGTCACATGACTGATCTGGAGTTTATTGTTTCAACCTAAACTCTGGGGGCCCCTATTTTCCACATGGACAGCTAGTAGTTTTGGGTTTGCAGATTTATTCTTACAGGATCCTGGTTTACAGCTGGAGCTATATTCGGAACGCTTTGTCTCCGTATATTCCCTTCATTTGTGTTATGTATTATTTTTCCGCTGCTATGTATTTTAAATGTAATTTAAAATCTCTGATATTTATCAAATGTATATTATTTATTCATACTCTGTTATATTCTTGTTTTCTGATGGAATTGTTTTAATAAGCAATGAAATGTTCTTCTGTTTGTGTTTTGATTTGTCGTGTTCTCAAAGCAATCCGTTCTTTCTTTTCTCTTCGGAGACCGGGGAAGTTCGGGTCGTTATACTATACTTATCTCTGTTCAACATGTAAGTGACAATTACATGAAATTCTTAAATAATATTTCATTAATCAACAAGTCAACTACACCAATTCCCAAAATCAAATATGAACATCATCCATTTGCAAATACATGGATAAATAGTTAATTTAAACTCATATGCAATTTCACTCCAGTTTATTATATTGGAATTCATCCTCTTGGTTTACAATTCATTTAACTTATTTTAAACCACTGACGAATATATTCAACCAATCTAACACACAATCAATAATCAATCAACAACCAATGCACAACCTGTTTAATTAAATCGACTGAATTTACATTCAATATTAACATTTACTTTGGTTTAACATATTTGAACATCAATCGGTTAATATACGATTGATTTCTACTTAATTATTATTCACTTAAATTCCAAATTCCAAATTTATTTATTTTAATTTCAAGATCATATCTTAATTTAATTCCACTTAACCAAGTTAAGTTCCAATTAAATTTTTATTCCAAATTTGAATATCATTCAAATCAATCAAACACACAAACCAATATCTCAATAATTTGATAAAATTATTTCTTTTCAATACAAAAATATGTTTCAGGTAAAATTATTTCATTTACCCTTTTTACAAAACAATATTGTATCCATCGCCAGTTCAATGCTTCTCAACCCTTGAACCGATCAAACAACACAATACAAAACATTTATATATAAAATTTACGAATACGCTCTCATATATATATATATATATATATACACACACACTCAATCTCGATCTAGGGTATCGCTAACCCCATCTCTATTGAGTTACGCCACAGAGCCAAGGTTATTACTTAACCAATAGCTCTGATACCACTGTAACGACCTAAGGGGTTTTCGACCCGAAAATCGACATAAATACATTTATCGTATAACATGCCGACCTTCCCAGCACCGAAAACACAGGAACGTTAGTAGAAAGAGATTAGAGGGTGAGATAAGAAAGAAAGAGATATTAGAATAGAAGAAGAAGAACAACTAACACATGATCAGAGTCTCACATCGCAGCGGAATATAATATAGAAATAAATCTTTATTGAGAGCTTTAAAAATACTTACAATCATCAGAGTACATCACACATCTGTACAGTTATATTAATTTGTCCTCATATACAACACACAGCGGAATAATAATTATATAGTATCATATGCCTAAACCCTTCCAGCTCGTCTCTTCACACTATCCAATAACCTGAACCTGTGAAACCCGGTCTAACCCGAGCATTACAAATGCAGGATCAGTTTGGTGAACCAGAGAGAGAAAAACACATTAAGTTTAAAGGTATTACACAACTTGATTTTAAAGTCAAAATCTTTTCGAAAGAAAAGGATAATCGTAAGACCGAATCCACACATAAATACGGATGGCTTTTACCTTACGATAACCTAAAAACGTTTTTGAAATCAATATATTTTCTGATATTTAATAGTGTCTAAATACAAGTAAATGCCAATCTAGCAGAACGCTTGCATCTCACGCTCTACATACATAGTATACAATCAAAACTGCGGGCACTTATTGAAGAATGGATTTCCATGGCAAGGTATGGGCAACCACCTTCCGACAATGTACCTCTGAAGATGAATACATTGGGGTTCAACAAGAACATCTTATAACCCAGACTAAACATGACCAACCCCTAACTTCGCCTGAGAGTACCGAATATATTATTACCACGATTGGGGGCCACCCAACCGAACTGATAGCATACTAAATAAAATAATGGGCAACCGAAGGCATTTGATTTCAAAAGATCAGGTAATGATATACCCTTTAGATGGGTGCGACCCACATAGCCATGCGACCTACCCGATTTTAACCATTTCCCGGTTGATGTGGCTTAAGGTTAACATTACCTTTAGAACATCATATCATCATTCACTTTGAATGTCACATCGTCAGATCCGCCAGAAAATTAATAATTGACGTCCACAAAAATGTTTAGTTGTTAAGCTAAGAGAAGTGTACTCTTCTCCGCCATCAACAAAAATACGTTTGAAGAAATCAATGTACGTGACCCCTATGGAAATACTCTGTCAGACACTCGTGTATACAAGTTATCTAGGAACAGGATGAACCGAAGGCACTCTCATACCACACCGTAGAAGTCAACCCATGGATCAGTAGCGAGTAGTACTTGCAATCCGTAATTTCTCAACCACGACCGAATCACGTCAGAATATCTCTGGCTCTACATCTAGAGAATATTTGACAAGCAATCCTTCCGCTTAAGAAGATGCACGGTCTTCAATTGCTCCATCTTGAATCAGCATCTTCACGTATTTGCTGGTTTGGAATGGTTTTCGAATATAAATTCAATCCCGGTCTTTCCGTACCAACAATAATATGGGCCAGATTTTGATAGTCAGTTATTTAACTATCAAATAATTAATCATGAAGATAAAATGAGTTCACTGGTTCAGTACCAGCATTACATGGACTTTTTAATTAAAACCAATTAACGAATGTTAATTTAAAATTCTTTAAATCTTTCAATATTTCGGATATAGCTTTTCACTTCTTAATTAACGTAAGATTATTTTCAAAACTATTTTATTATATCATTTCTCATTATCTAATTGGGAAATTCAATTAAGCTTACTATTCGTAAAATAACGTTACGAAATCTCTTTATTATTTGAAAACAATAACTAACTTTTATTCTTTCGAATAAAATCATTCCAAAAATTCAACTTCTTATTTCCTTTTACTTTTGGAAATATCATTATAAGTATTTATATATTCTCAAATCTTGCCATTTCCGTTATTTTGGAAATCTCATTATATATATTCTCATATTTGCGTTATTATTTGCCTTACGGAAATAATAAATTATTCTTAACCTCTTTCCCATTGCAAACTAATATCATCTTCAAATAATCCTGAAGTCGTTTTATTTACCTCTCAGACCTTGATCAACAACGTTCTTACCTTAAGATAGATATGAGTTATAATTCAAAAACTGATATTTATTCTAATATCAAACCAAATCCCATTAAACTATTTTATTAAAATATGGTTGATAAAACCTTCTTACTTTTGGAAATATCTCTTTTTAAATATAACCTAGTATTACTTAATTGGTTGATAAAGTAATTCCTTAATAAAAAACCACTTCTCAACCTTGACTCCTTTCGAGAATGTATTTTATAACTCGAGTTATTATTACCAAATCCCATTACTAAATTCTTCATCAAATTCAATTTCAAATTTCTTTTTATCATTCCTTTTTGAAAATCTAATTTCGATTCAATTCGATTCTCTCAATTCCATTATTTAATAACGTTAATTTAAAATTAACGCTTTAACTTCACATTTCTTTTATTAACCTTGTTTATAAAACTAAGGTTTAACATAGCACCCCTTTTTCCTTTATTCCCTTTACTTAATTTAAATATTAAGTAAACGGTTAATTTAAGCTATCGTATTCGCTTAAAACCACTTTTATAACTTCGTTATAAAAATTAAGGTATTAATGTAAAACTCGTTCAACAACTCTTTTCCCAATTCCATTAGAGTTACACTTAAATTATTATTAATGAAAATAATAATTTACTTCATCATTAACTACTGTATAAGTAGTTATCTTCTTTAATAACTAAATAAATAGTAAATTCCTTTTTAAAACTTATTTAAATTAGAACAACTATTCGTTTAACTATTTTACTAGATAAATTCAAAACAAACTGATTAAATAATCAGTTCCAGTTAAAACGGTTGACTTAGTCAACTCAAGACATGATTATTCTTTAACCAATTCCAATTAGTCCTTCCTTTAAATTAATTAATAATATAATTAATTTAAATAATTTTATTTTAATTGTTTTCTTAAAAACAATTATCCAACTCTTAACCGTTTGGTTAATTTCCACGCCATTGCTTGTAAATCTGGTTAACATCAGAAACTTTCTTTATAAGATCATTTAATAATTACTTAAAAACTTAAATAATGAATAATAAATATGTATTTTCTGTTAAGAAACTTTTATTCAAAATAATAGATTTAAAAATCTATCTCCAGTTGTAAAATAAATTTTTTAACTTTAGTTCTAACGATTCACCTGACGGTAATTCAATATTTAGAAAACGATTGATTTACATGTCATATACAACTAATTACTCAATCAATATAACCCATCAGTTTAAACAAAACAAATATTGATATTTAGGTCAACGATCAATAACCAAATCAATCGTCCAATCAGAACAGTTCATATGATGATAATATGAGAATAATTAACATCTAATATATTTGAGGAATCAAGTTGGATCCCTCCAACCTATTCTTCCCTGCATCAAAATAGATTATCCCACATAAATTTATTCAAATCAATTTAACTGATTATTTCTATAACAGTAAATTACGATTATTTAACATCACCCAATTAATAAAACAATTCATAAATTTTAACACATTTATTTTATAAACGTGACCAACAAGGTAAGTTACCTTCATTGGGTCTAATCGTTAAAATAACGATTTGGTTTTTCCACTGAAATTAAACAACGTTTAATTTCATTGGTTCAGTCAATATATGAATATATAGTTAACAAACAATCAACCATTAGCGACCATAACACATAAATTATAAAACCCGAATTATATAAAATATAAGTGGGAAGAACTAAGTGATTTTAACTCACCTTGATTTCCGTTGTTTACATAACTCATTCCAGTTAAATTAAAAAAGCGTTTAATTTAACTAATAAATCCAGTTAATTCCAATTCCTGTCCATTTCAATTCAATAACGTAGATCAAGTCAAAATGGTTCCAACGCCACTTTGTTTGTCCAATTCTGATGACATATGATCATTTTATTAACAATTTAGTGTTAATATAATTTAATTAATAATTTAATCCTTAATTAAAAATTAATTTAGTTAATTACTTTTAAAAATTTACGGCTACAGGCTGAAGAGGTTTCATCATCTTCGTTCTTCCTGTTCAAATCAGATTACCAATACATGAATTACAAATAATATTAGATCTTGAATTAATTAAGGTATAAAAATTTCTAATTAACAATTTGTTAAATCTTATTTCATTTACACTTAAAAATGCAGATCGATCCTTTTGTATTTCATCTCCTCCTGTCGTTCAGTACCCAACATTATACCTGCAAGTAAATTAACGCTTGGGCTCAGATTTTAATTAACTAATTTAATGAACTAACATAATTAAATGATATATAACATAATTTAATTACGTTTACCTTAATAAAATAATCGGACAAACTATTTTAAATCCACACGGCATTCGCGCTTCTTGTATGAGGCTTCACCTTGCACGGAAAAAATCTCCTGACCATATATACTGCTTCTCCCTTTCTGCTGGTCCAAAAAAATGTCCAATACTACTACGTTTGGATAAAATAACGGTGAAGCTTTTCTTTTTCTCTCACTGTCTTTTCTTTGTTCCTTTGTACTGCGTCTGCTTCATGCATTTCCCAATCCATCCACGTCACCCTTTCCCATGCTGCTCTCAAAATTCATCACCGTGCACACACTGACCTGATCAACGCCGCCACACCACTATTCTGGCCATCATACGACCATCAAGATCCGTCGACGAGAGCGCCTCACTGTCCCCTAGCATCGACCGGAATATCCTCCTCCCAAACACCATGTATCCTCCGTAAATCAACCGCGAGCGCCAGGTTTCGGGTGCGATTCCCGCTGCACCACCCTACCATTTCTCATTGCCACCGTTCAGGTGGAAGAACTCGTCGAGATGAACAATTTGGTGGAAGAAAGTTTTCGATTTTGTTTAATAGATTAAGAGGATAATTGAATTGAATTGGGGAAGTTTGCAGCCGTCCAAAGGAATTGAGGCGGCGGAAATAATTTCCCTAAGTTGACCGCAAAGAAGACAGAACTAGGGTTTGACTTGTTGGCTTATATAGGGAACAAAATAACATAATTTATTATTTATCAAAACTAAGAGATGAAGTATTATTTTAAAACCAACACAAATGACTTTTGTTTTTCGATAAAAATGCTAATTCTAACATAGAAAAATATTCTGGACAAGATGAGACAGGTTTTGTCAAATTCCGAGGTCGTTTGTGAAAAGTCCTTTATAATTCATAGGCTAAAAATCATGAGTTTAAATTTTCCACAATCATAAAATAAATCCAATCAAGTTGAAACTTTGATATTATACTAGACCTTTACCTTACGGATCCAAAAAAATTTGTTTTTTTAAAATCGGAGTTCATTTGGCCAGTCGTTTATATATTTAAATTTACCCCTGTCCAAATTGGCCAAAATAATATAATTGATTAAGGCGTTTATCATTGCCATGATCAAACTGTAAGTCCGATTGATACGAAAATTGAAATCTTATAATAATTAATTAATATGAATCCAATAGCACAAGTTTCGTCGCATTCCGAGACTGTTTCCCGGTATGCTATTTTTATATGTCAAACAACGTTATTTTGGACACCGAAATACGTGATGTCCAAAAATAACAAACTACCTACCTATTTTGACTCTAAATGTCGATACGAACTAAAGAGAATTAGTTCCGTGGCTTAATTCGATCGTCTGCTCAAGTTATACACAAATACACCTCTATTAAATTAAATTAAATTAATTTAATTACGCGCTATAGAAAATGAATGGGCGTTTATGACTACCGCTATCACATACGGCATCGGTTTGCCACGAAATTTGACACTGTACAGTAATTTAACATTACGGTTCGAATGAAACTGATTTCATCGAAAACTGAGCCCGTTCGCAAAATGGCTATTTTTAACGCTTATATAATATAAATAAAATAATATATAAATTCCAAAATAATCGAATTAAATAATAATAAATTATTACTATCATAAATATCCACTGGAAATATCATATAACTTCAAATATAAATTATACAACTTGATATTATCAATTTCGAGTTAAAACCGTATCGAAAGTATATTAAAACCCCTTTAAACGTTATATTTTAATAACGATTTCCATAGCGACTATTTTAAAATTTGATTTGGACATAACTCACAATCTATAAAAAATCTCGATTTTTCTCTTTTATATGAAAATTATAATCAACAAGATTCAAACGTTTCTTGTTTCAAGGAATTCTGACTTAAAACGAATTATGTACATTCAGTTGAAGTTCAAAACTCAATATTACGAATTATCGCACCATTTCGAGCTCGTTTTAAATTATATATAAATTTAACGTTCAAACTACGTTTAAAATAAACGAATTCAATATTAAAATCCATTAATATTCTAATTATAATATTTAAAATAATAAAATAATTTAAATATTCGACTACCAAAAATACGGGACATTACATTTTCTACCCTTAAAAGAATTTCGTCCATGAAATTACTAAGGTAGGAAAATGATACAAATCACATAATTTTTAAAATCCAATTTATTATAAATCTAAAACCAATCCAATATCATTAATAAAAATTTCAAAAGTATCGAAAAATTTCTAGCACATTAAATTCCCGGAAAAAATCAGCAGAGTCTCCCCTGTACGGAGTGACATCTGCGATATCGCAGGAAAAAATAATATATAAACATCGACCACCATTGTCGGAAAATAAAAACCATAAACCAAAATTTAGGCGTACCTTTTACGAGCGCTATTGAGCATACTTGCTCAATTTATGTTCAATTTATTCAACCAAACTTAATCCTCATGGCCTTCTAGTACCTGTACTTATCTCAGTTCAACATGTAAGTGACAATTACATGAAATTTTTAAATAATATTTCATTAATCAATAAGTCAACTACACCAATTCCGAAAATCAAACATGAACATCATCCATTTGCAAATACATGGATAAACAGTTAATTTAAACTCATATACAATTTCACTCCAGTTTATTATATTGGAATTCATTCTCTTGGTTTACAATTCATTTAACTTATTTTAAACCACTGACGAATATATTCAACCTATCTAACACACAATCAATAATCAATCAACAACCAATGCACAACCTGTTTAATTAAATCGACTGAATTTACATTCAATATTAACATTTACTTTGGTTTAACATATTTGAACATCAATCGGTTAATATACGATTGATTTCTATATAATTATTATTCACTTAAATTCAAAATTCCAAATTTATTTATTTTAATTTCAATATCATATCTTAATTTAATTCCACTTAACCAAGTTAAGTTCCAACTAAATTTTTAATCCAAATTTGAATATCATTCAAATCAATCAAACACACAAACCAATATCTCAATAATTTGATAAAATTACTTCTTTTCTATACAAAAATATATTTTAGGTAAAATTATTTCATTTACCCTCTTTACAAAACAATATTGTATCCATCGCCAGTTCAATGCTTCTCAACACTTGAACCGATCAAACAACACAATACAAAACATTTATATATAAAATTTACAAATACGCTCTCATATATATACACTCAATCTCGATCTAGGGTATCACTAACCCCATCTCTATCGAGTTACGCCACATAGCCAAGGTTATTACTAAACCAATAGCTCTGATACCACTGTAACGACCCAAGGGATTTTCGACCCGAAAATCGACATAAATACATTTATCGTATAACATGCCGACCTTCCAAGCACCGAAAACACAGGAACATTAGTAGAAAGAGATTAGAGGTTGAGATAAGAAAGAAAGAAATATTAGAATAGAAGAAGAAGAGGAAGAACTAACACATGATCAGAGTCTCACATCGCAGCGGAACAAAATATAATATAGAAATAAATCTTTATTGAGAGCTTTAAAAATACTTACAATCATCAGAGTACATCACACATCTGGACAGTTATATTAATATGTCCTCATATACAACACATAGCGGAATAATAATTATATAGTATCATACGCCTGAATCCTTCCAACTCGTCTCTTCACAGCATCCAATAATCTGAACCTGTGAAACCCGGTCTTACCCGAGCATTACAAACGCAGGATCAGTCTGGTGAACCAGAGTGAGAAAAACATTAAGTTTAAAGGTATTACACAACTTGATTTTAAAGTCAAAATCTTTTCGAAGGAAAAGGATAATCGTAAGACCAAATCCACACATAAATACGGATGGCTTAACCTATAAATGTTTTTGAAATCAATATATTTTATGATATTATAATAGTGTCTAAATAAAAGTAAATGCCAATCTAGTAGAACGCTTGCATCTCACGCTCTACATACATAGTATACAATCAAAACTGCGGGCAATTATTGAAGAATGGATTTCCATGGCAAGTATGGGCAACCACCTTTCCGACAATGTACCTCTGAAGATGAATACATTGGGGTTCAACAAGAACATCTTATAACCTAGACTAAACATGACCAACCCCTAACTTTGCTTGAGAGTACCGAATATATCAGTACCACGGTTGGGGGCCATCCAACCAAACTGATAGCATACTAAATAAAATAATGGGCAACCGAAGGCATTTGATTTCAAAAGATTAGGTAATGATATACCCTTTTGATGGGTGCGACCCACATAGCCATGCGACCTACCCGATTTTAACCATTTCCCGGTTGATGAGGCATTAGGTCAACATTACCTTTAGAACATCATATCATCATTCACTTTGAATGTCACATCGTCAGATCCGCCAGAAAATCAAAAATTGATGTCCACAAAAATGTCTAGTTGTTAAGCTAAGAGAAGTGTACTCTTCTCTGCAATCAACAAAAATACGTTTGAAGAAATCAATGTACGCGACCCTTTTGGAAATACTCTGTCAGACACTCGTCTATACAAGTCATCCAGGAACAGGACGAACTGAAGGCACTCTCATACCACATCCTAGGAGTCAACCAATTGATCAGTAGCGAGTAGTACTTGCAATCCGTAAATTCTCAACCACGACCGAATCACGTCAGAATATCTATGGCTGTACATCCATAGAATATTTGACAAGCAATCCTTCCGCTTAAGAAGATCCACGGTCTTCAATTGCTCCATCTTGATTCAGTATCTTCACGTATTTGCTGGTTCGGAATGGTTTTCAAATATAAATTCAATCCCGATCTTTCCGTACCAACAATCATATGGCCCCGATTTTGATAGTCAGTTATTTAACTATCAAATAAATAATCATGAGGATAAAACGAGTTCACTGGTTCAGTACCAGCATTACATGGACTTTTTAATTAAAACCAATTAACGAATGTTAATTTAAAATTCTTTAAATATTTCAATATTTCGGATATAGCTTTTCACTTCTTATTTAACATAAGATTATTTTCAAAACTATTTTAATATATCATTTCTCATTATCTAATTGGGAAAATCAGTTCATCTTACTATTCGTAATATAACGTTACGAAATCTCTTTATTATTTGAAAACAATAACTAACCTTTATTCTTTCGAATAAACCCATTCCAAAAATTCAACTTCGTATTTCCTTTTACTTTTGGAAATATCATTAGAAGTATTTATATATTCTCAGATCTTGCCATTTCCGTTACTTTGGAAATCTCATTATATATATTCTCATATTTGCGTTATTATTTCCCTAATGGAAATAATAAATTATTCTTAACCTCTTTCCCATTGCAAACTAATATCATCTTCAAATAATCCTGAAGTCGTTCAAGTTGGGGTATTTATTTACCTCTCAGACCTTGATCAACAACGTTCTTACCTTAAGATAGATATGAGTTGTAATTCAAAAACTGATATTTATTCTAATATCAAACCAAATCCCATTAAACTATTTTATTAAAATATGGTTGATAAAACCTTCTTACTTTTGGAAATATCTCTTTTTAAATATAACCTAGCATTACTTAATTGGTTGATTAAGTAATTCCTTAATAAACACCACTTCTTAACCTTGACTCCTTTCGAGAAATTATTTTATAACTCGAGTTATTATTACCAAATCCCATTACTAAACTCTTCATCAAATTCAATTTCAAATCTCTTTTTATCAATCCTTTTTGAAAATCTCATTTTGATTCCATTTGATTCTCTCAGTTCCATTATTTAATAACGTTAATTTAAAATTAACGCTTTAACTTCACATTTCTTTTATTGACCTTGTTTATAAAACTAAGGTTTAATATAACAACCCTTTTTCCTTTAATCCCTTTACTTAATTTAAATATTAAGTAAACAGTTAATTTAAGCTATCGTATTCGCTTAAAACCACTTTTATAACTTCGTTATAAAAATTCAGGTTTTAATATAAAACTCGTTCAACAACTCTTTTCCCAATTCCATTAGACTTCATTAGAGTTACACTTAAATTATTATTAATGAAAACAATAATTTACTTCACCATTAACGACTGTATAAGTAGTTATTTTCTTTAATAACTAAATAAATAGTAAATTCCTTTTTAAAACTTATTTAAATTAAAAGAACTATTCGTTTAACTTTTTTTTGATAAATTCAAAACAAACTGATTATATAATCAGTTCCAGTTAAAACGGGCAACTCAAGACACGATTATTCTTTAACCTATTCCAATTAGTCCTTCCTTTAAATTAATTAATAATATAATTAATTTAAATAATTTTATTTTAAATGTTTTCTTAAAAACAATTATCCAACTCTTAACCGTTAGGTTAATTTCTACGCCATTGCTTGTAAATCTGGTTAACATCAGAAACTTTCTTTATAAGATCATTTAATAATTACTTAAAAACTTAAATAATGAATAATAAATATGTATTTCCTTTTAATAAACTTTTATTCAAAATAATAGATTTAAAAATCTATCTCTAGTTATAAAATAAATTTTATAACTTCAGTTCTAACGATTTACCTGACGGTAATTCAATATTTAGAAAACGATTGATTTACAAGTCATATAAAGCTAATTACTCAATCAATATAACCCATCGGTTTAAACAAAACAAATACTGAAATTTAGGTCAACGATCAATAACCAAATCAATCGTCCAATCAGAACAGTTCATATGATGATAATATGAGAATAATTAACATCTAATATATTTGAGGAATCCAGTTGGATCCCTCCAACCTATTCTTCCCTGCATCAAAATAGATTATCCCACATAAATTTATTCAAATCAATTTAACTGATTATTTCTATAACAGTAAATAACGATTATTTAACATCACCCAATTAATAAAACAATACATAAATTTTAACACGTTTAATTTATAAATGTGACCAATAAGGTAAGTTACCTTCATTGGGTCTAATCGTTAAAATAACGATTTGGTTTTTCCATTGAAATTAAACAACGTTTAATTTCATTGGTTCAGTCAATATATGAATATATAGTTAACAAATAATCAACCATTATCAACCATAACCCATAAATTATAAAACCCGGCTTATATAAAATATAAGTGGGAAGAACTGAGTGAGTTTAACTCACCTTGATTTCCGTTGTTTACACAACTCGTTCTAGTTAAATTAAATAAGTGATTAATTTAACTGATAAATCCAGTTAATTCCAATTCCTGTCCATTTCAATTCAATAACGTAGGTCAAGTCAAAATGATTCCAACGCCACTTTGTTTGTCCAATTCTGATGACATACGATCATTTTATTAACAATTTAGTGTTAATATAATTTAATTAATAATTTAATCCTCAATTAAAAATTAATTTAGTTAATTACTTTTAAAAATTTACGGTTACAGGCTGAAGAGGTTTCATCATCTTCGTTCTTCCTGTTCAAATCAGATTACCAATACATGAATTATAAATAATATTAGATCTCGAATTAATTAAGATATAAAAATTTCTAATTAACAATTTGTTAAATCTTATTTTCGTTTACACTTAAAAATGCAGACCGATCCTTTTGTATTTCATCTCCTTCTGTCGTTCAGTACCCAACATTATGCCTGCAAGTAAATTAACGCTTAGGCTCAGATTTTAATTAACTAATTTAACGAACTAACATAATTAAACGATATATAACATAATTTAATTACGTTTACCTTAATAAAATAATCGACCAAACTGTTTTAAATCCACATGGCATTCGTGCTTCATGTATGAGGCTTCACCGTGCACAGAAAAAAATCTCCTGACCATATATACTGCTTCTCCCTTTCTGCTGGTCCAAAAAAATGTCCAATACTACTGCATTTGGATTAATAAACAGCGAAGCTTTTCTTTTTCTCTCACTGTCTTTTCTTTGTTACTTTGTACTACGTCTGCTTCATGCATTTCCCAATCCATCCACGTCACCCTTTCCCATGCTGCTCTCAAAATTCATCACCGTGCACACACCGACCTGATCAACGCCGCCACACCACTATTCTGGCCATCATACGACCATTAAGAGCCGCCGACGAGAGCGCCTCACTGTCCCCTAGCATCGACCGGAATATCCTCCTCCCAAACTCCATAAATCATCCGTAAATCAACCGCGAGCAACAAGGTTTCGGGTGCGATTCCCGCTGCACTACCCTACCATTTCTCATCGCCACCGTTCAGGTGGAAGAACTCGTCGAGATGAACAATTTGGTAGAAGAAAGTTTTCGATTTTGTTTAATAAATTAAGAGGATAATTGAATTGAATTAGGGAAGTTTGCAGCCGTCCAAAGGAATTGAGGCGGCGGAAATAATTTCCCCAGGTCGACCGCAGAGAAGACAGAACTAGGGTTTGACTTGTTGGCTTGTATAGGGAACAAAATAAAATAATTTATTATTTATCAAAACTTTGAGATGAAGTATTGTTTTAAAACCGACACAAATGACTTCTATTTTTCGATAAAAATGCTAATCCTAGCATAGAAAATATCCCGAACACGATGGGACAGGTTTCGTCAAATTCCGAGGTCGTTTGTGAAACGTCCTTTATAATCACAGCCTAAAAAATCACGCATTTAAATTTCCCATGATCACAAAATAAATCCAATCAACTTGAAACTTTGAAATTAAACTAGACATTTACCTTATGGATCCAACAAAACTTGTTTCGTTAAAATTGGAGTTCATTTGGCCAGTCGTTTATTCCTTTAAAATTACCCCAATCCAAATTGGCCAAAATAATATAATTAATTAACGCGTTTATCGTTGCCATGATTAAATGGTAAGTCCGACTGATACGAAAATTGAAATCTTAAATTTATTAACTAATACAAATACAATGGCACAAGTTTCGTCACATTCCGAGACTGTTTCCTGGTACGCTATTTCTATATGTCAAACAACGCTATTTTGGACACCAAAATTCCCCATGTCCAAAAATAACAAACTACCTGGCTATTCTGACTCTAAACGTCGATACAAACTCAACAGAATTGGTTTCGTGGCTTAATTCGATCGTCTTCTCAAGTTATACACAAATATCCCTCTATTAAATTAATTTAATTACGCACTATAGTAAATGAATGGGCGTTTATGACTACCATTGTCACATACGACATCGGTTTGCCATGAAATTTGACATTGTACAATAATTTAATGTTATG
Organism: Allium sativum; assembly: GCA_030737875.1. Classification (NCBI taxonomy): domain Eukaryota; kingdom Viridiplantae; phylum Streptophyta; class Magnoliopsida; order Asparagales; family Amaryllidaceae; genus Allium; species Allium sativum. The sequence goes on from CM060909.1 coordinate 167,365,985, forward strand.
GTTCCAATGAAACTGATTTCATCGAAAGATGAGCCCATTTGAAAATGGTTATTTTTAACGCTTATATAATATAAATAAAATATTATATAAATTCCAAAACAATCGAATTAAATCATAATAAATTATTATTATCATAAATATTCATTGGAAATATCATATAGCTTCAAATATAAATTATACAACTCGATCATCAATTTCGAGTTAAAACCGTATCGAAATTATATTAAAACCCCTTTTAAACGTTATATTTTAATAACGATTGTTTTAAAATTTGATTTGGACATAACTAACAATCTATAAAATGAAATCTTGATTTTTCTCTTCCATATGAAAATTATAATCAACAAGATTCAATTGTTTCTTGTTTCACGAAATTCCGACTTAAAACGGATTCTGTATATTCAATTGAAGTTCAAAACTCAATATTACGAACTGCCGCGCCATTTTGAGCTCGTTTTAAATTATATATAAATTTAACGTTCAAACTTCATTTTAAATAAACGAATTCAATATTAAAATCCATTAATATTCCAATTATAATATTTAAAATAATAAAATAATTTAAATATCCGACTACTAAAAATACGGGACATTATAGTTGTGTCACTAGCTTCAGTGTTTTGTTCCCGTGTTTCTTCTTCTTGTTCAGAGTCTGAATTATCTTTACATACAAGAGGTTGCTTCATGATTTGTTGTCCTCAATCCCATTCAGCTTCCTCATCAAATATGACATCTTTACTCAAAATAATTTTATTTTCAGAGGGATCATATAGCCTGTATGCTTTAGATTCTTATGAAATACCTAACATGACACATTTGGTGCTTCGATGATCTAGCTTTTTCCTCTTCTCTTTAAGTACAAGCAAATGAGCAGTACATCCGAAGATTTTGATTGAATTTACAGTAGGTTTGCGACCACTCCATACTTCTTTGGGTGTTTTATTCATCAAAGCTGTCGTTGGAATTCGATTCAGTATGTGTATACTCCATGCAGTAGCTTCAGGCCAATACTTCTCAGGAACTTTCTTACTGTTTAGCATACAACGTACCATGTTGAGAATGGTACGATTCTTTCTTTCGGACACAGAGTTTTGGTGAGGTGTGTATGAAGCAGTGAGTTGTTTACAGATTCCCCTCTTTTTACAGTAGTGCTTGAATTCCTTGGAATTTGTATTCCCCTCCCCAATCACTTTGTAAACATTTCAACAAACCAGTCTCTCGTTCCACAAGTGCTTTGAACCTTTCGAAAATTTCAAAAGCCTGTGTTTTCTAATTCAAGAAATAGACCCAACTCATCCTAGAAAAATCATCGGTGAAGGTCATGTTGTACCTTTTGTGGCTGCTAGACTCTGGTGTTATCGGACCACAAAAATCAGAGTGAATGAGTTGAAGTTACTGACTCACCCTCCATGAGCTTTTCTTGGGAAAACTATTTCGATGTTGTTTGGTTGTAATGCATTCTATACATAACTTATTAATTTTTTTTATCTCAGGTAATCCAAGGACCATTTCCTCCTCTTTTAGATTCCTTAACCCTTCATAGTTAAGATGCCCATAGCGACAATGCCATAGGTAGGCGCTATCATCACAAGTCACACTTTGGCAGGCTGATGCCTTTGACATTGTGTCAACTACAACAACAAATAGTCTGTTTGTTGTCATGGTGGATCTCATGATCAGTCCTTTTCTTGGATGATACATGATGCACACTCCATTCTGGATAAATACTGCAATCCCCTTCTCCTGAACTTGACCAATGCTTATCAAATTGTTCTTCAACTCTGGAATGAAATACACGTTAGAAATAACAAGCGAGGTACTATTCAGTAAGACGAACATTACCTTTGCCCATAACCGCCATTTTGGTATTGTTGCCAAGCTTGACATCATGGCAGAAGCTTTCATCAAGCTCACAGAACCATTACTTGTCTCTACTTATGTGATTACTTCATCCACTATCAAGAAACCATACTTACTCCCTGGTAGTGTGTTGCTTGTCAACTTGGGTCATTAACACCATTTCTTCAGCTTCATCAAGTTCAACATAGTTGGCGTCCTTCTCCCACTCTGGACATTCTGTCTGATAATGCCCTAACTTATGGCACTTGCAGCATTCAATCATACATTTGTTGATATGACTATTTCTACTTCTTCCCCTGCCCCGTCCTCGATAACCTCGTCGACCTCGTCCTCTACCACTGGTTTCAGTCACCTTGAGGACATGTTCTTCCTCTTGCTGACTCAAGATACGTTGTTCATGCTCTAAGGGCTTCCATGAAGCTCATCAATGGACATGGTCTCTATATTGTTAGATTCAATGATGGAGCACACAACATATTCATATTTGTGCATTAGAGAACGTAGGATTTTGGAAACTACCTCATTTTGCATCTGATTGTCACTATTGGCTTTCATCTTGTTGACTATTACCATGGTACGAGCAATGAAGCTGTCAATCTTCTCTCCTTCTTCATGGATAACAATTCATATTCTTTTTTAAGGGACATCAGTTGAGCTCGTTTGACCTTGGTGGAGCCAGCATAGTTCTGCTTCATGGATTCCCAGATGGCCTTAGATGTGCTTTTATCAAGAATGATTTCTAGGATCTCTCGATTGACTGGAACAAGTAATTCTTCACTTTCAAATCTTTCAGATTTGCTTCATTAACACTCTTCTTCTGTGCTTCGCTCGAACTACTTGCACCGATTGTTGCTGCGGGTACTCCTTCATCTACTAGGCTCCACATCTCCTTTCTTCTCAAGAAGTACTCCATAAGCATGGACCAATGATCAAAGTGTCCATCAAACCTGGGCATTGAAGGTTGAAGGAATTTGTTAGGTGTTCTCATATTTTTCTCTTTCTATGTTTGGTTATGAAAACACTCCTTTTGATTCTCTCAAAGGCCCCTATCATGAGCTCTGATACCAAATCTTGGTATATTACTTAGAATTGAACACAAATCAATTGTTGTAGAGGCAATACTTGAAGTGTTATTAAACAAAAATAGCACACAGCTTTAAATACAAGAAATAAAAGAAACGTTAGACAACTACGTGTCCTATAACTTAGGACAAAAGGACTAAGTCAAAAAAGAAAGAAAACACATGTGCTTTTATTATGTGGACCGCTTCCAGATCCTAACTTGTTGCACAAGCTAGGACACACTCAACAGAATGATGTTGGCTAACGGAGTTGACCAATTACAAAGAAGAGGTTAACCACTGATACGAGTACTACTTGGAGGGAAGGAAAATTAAAGAAGAAGAAGAGTGAAATAAAGGAGAAGAAGTGTAACACCCCACACTTTTCTGCACCCAAATTTTGACAAAAATCAAAACTTGAACACATCCAAGCATAGAGCGTATATCTGGTACCTGCAATAAGTGAGCATGAACATAATATGAGTACGATAAATAAAACTCACAGTTGAAACAAAATAGGATAAATTATATTAACTCAAGCAACTACCTTTTTCAAAGTAAGCCACTTTGCCAATACCGAGCATGAGATGGAACGAGAACCGAAAGCCAAACATAAACATCTCTGAGAACCTGACCTTCTCCATGAAACCTGAAGGGTGTAATGAGGGGGGGGGGGTCAGAAGAACAAGTTCCAATGACTAAGAAATGTACAACACAGTCTATAACATAGATATATGTTTTGTTTGGTTCAACCCAAGCTATATGCCTAACCAGGTTAGAGATTCTAGCCCAACCTAGTAAATGTTTACGCACGACTTTACTATTTAGCCCAAAGTAGTATTTCCAAATTATATTACCGAGATAGGACATTTACATACATTTTTGTGAAGCCTTTATACCAGAGTTTAACTGGTTAATTATATCGAGAATGGCTCCCTAATTACGGGGTTTCTATGTATATCCTCATTCTCTATTCTTTATTATTTAACGCCTCACCATATATGATAGATAGGGTGGATTCTCCCTGATCACTTAACACACTGAGCAGACCTATTGGTCAATTATTAACCGTCGATAATATAATCAATGTTAACATAGAACTCGAGGGCACTAACAACGGGCCCTGCTAGTTAAGGATCCCGTCATTCACACATACAACCTTCCCCCGTATAAGGTGAGAGTAGGTATTTTATCGGTCGTTATACCATATAGCTGACCTTATCAGATAATATCCTTAGTCACTTACTACTTCCCGTAGGATAGGCAGCCATATCTGGCCCTTTTAATTTCCAGGTTTGGGTACGCCAACACACACCTGCCATTTAAGACCCCTATACTGAAAAACCTATTCCTAGGTGGACTCTTCAACCCTATTCACTTAGCCTTTTCGGACCCAGGAAGCGGACTATACACGAAGGTTATTCGTTCGTCTCCCATTTGTCTTTAACACCTTTCCTTTTTTTGGATAGAGTAGACTACGTTATTAAGTCATTCCCATTTAATTCCTTTATACAGAAATACTATACGTACACCATTTATTTGTATCACGGGTTTATATGGTTAATAATGTATATTATTAACCTACTAAGTCCAACTATATTTTTAATTATAATTTTTGTTGACATAAATAACGAAGGTTATATTCCCTTTTTCTCTAGGATATTTATTAAATTTCTTCCCTAATTTGGACTTGGTATTTAAACGACAACAAATATCCATTAACTCCCTTTTTGACACCTATTTCTTTTTATTTCCTTTTTATTGCTCCTTTACGACTCTAACGGTCATATTTTCCTAAGGCATGCATTGATCAGTCCCAAGTTATCCATTTGTTATACCCTAACGGATAATTCCTATTCTTATTTATTTATTGGTTGACAATTATATATTTACATACCAGGCCTCTCACATTAAGTTGACTACCCTTGGATGCTGGATATGCCGGTCGGTTCCAGGAAGACTTCTACAACAAGTGAACTTAACCTCGTGCCATAGTACGATTATATTTATGTATTAGACCCCTCACATTAAACTGGCTACCTGTGGTTGCTGGATTAGCCGGTCGGTTCCGGGCAAATTTACACCACAAGTTGAGTTTAACCTCGTGTCTAAATGCGGTTATAATTTAAATTTCCTAATTGGGGTCCACAATAATTATCCTAATTGATTTTAGGAATTGTAACCATTTACTATTCATATTTATTTCCCCAAATCAATATTGGTTACAATGGTTATCCTCTTATTTACGATCTCATTTATGGAAATTAATTATATATATTGCTATAAATGAAAATGGATTATATTTACACATAATTCCATAATCAAACCTTATCCAAACATTCGAACATTCCATGCAATTTATATTTCACCATTTTACGCTGATTTGGACGGATAATATGTATATGTATTCATTTCTATGTTTGCGTGCAGTCAACTATTATTATTTATATTATTACTAATTATTTTTCCACACTTATTTTTAAGTTAATGATTTGGTCTAATCAATTAACTAATCATTCCCTTTTTATATTCAATCTTGCCAAAAAGGTTTCAAGTCTCACAAGGACCGTTAGCCAAAATCATTATAAATCATGCCTATTTTGTGGAATTGACATATTTCCAAATCACAAGAAATATATGTAATGTATTTCTATTTTGGAATAGTCGATGCAAATTACATACAAGAACATGTATTTATTTTTATATGTATCTTTACACCACTTTTCTCTTTTGAATTCTTTTTGTCATACTTCTTGTGATTCTAAAATAATGCCACTTTATTTAAAAATGAGGAAAACGACATAATTTACAATGCTTAAGCCAAAAACCCAACAATATTGAATGTAAACAGGGAATATTTCTTTTATTCTTGCAATCACATAATACACAAATTCATATTTTTACCCAAGTTTAGATATTTCATATTTCAGCATTGAACTAAAGATCTAGAACATAACTACAACAAATTTATGTTTAATGGGACTGATTTTCTGATCCACAGTACTATGTGGCATATACAACATATTTCATAATTCATGACATAACTTGTAGGAATATGTGGGAATATATATAAAAATCCTACAATTCATGTTTATACATAATCACAACTTAATCATTTACCAATTTCAAACATATTCGTAATCAGATCTGATGGTTATCACAATTTACAATTATTTAAATAACAGATATGATAGGAATAAAACATAGATTGGATTCAAACGAAATAGATAAATCATCATATCTATATTAGTAAATTTCTCACTCACCTTATAGCTTCCAATTTCTCCTTTTTGAACCTTTTTAGGCTTACAATCCCCAAATTCATATAAATCTACAGTTTATCTAGAAAAGGGAAAATTCTAGATATGTAGAAATGTAAGAAAAAAGGAAACGAGTGAAGAAATCTATCGTTGAGCACCCTCTTCCATTGAATCTATTTATCTTCCCAATTCCATAAGAATTTGATTTGATTTGGTACATGTATGAATATATTTTATTTAGAAATTAGGTTAAAAGAGGAAGAAAAATGGTAGAGCTCCGCTGCTATGTTTGAATGGAAAAAGAGTGAGGCTCTACCCCTTTATTTATAGGAGTGGAAATGACCTAGAACCGTCGAATTAGTTTTAAGTTATATCTATCCATTTATTATAATAATATAATAAAACAATTCACCAAAACCTAGCCGTCAGTGGACAATTTGACGTGTCGACCGCCTGGGCATCAAACTGCCCAGGTCGGCTGGGTTATATATGGTAAATTATTAATTAAATATTTGATTTATTTATTTTCCGTTCGTATTCGTATTTTGTCCGTAACGTTTTCATACAGACTCTGTTCGCGAAACTCCAAACATAAAAGTTGACCAGAATTCCAAGATGAACGCAACGGTTAAAGTTTCATGGCCAAATTCCATTTTGTAGAAATTCCTATTGTTTTTGAAATTCTAATAATAATTTTATATCATCAAAATTCCGAGTTGTTACATTCTTCCCCCCTTAAAAGGAATTTCGTCCCGAAATTCTGATGCCTATAATCCTATGCTACAAAACCAATTTGTGTACATACACTTTGCAACCATGTGTACATGTGCATGGTGTACATAATGCAATTTCAACCAAAAATATGCATGCAAGATGATTCTAATTGGATCCTATTATATGCTTGCATTAAACTTTTTGAAAATATGATGCAGAACATCCTAAATATATAGGCAGTTCTATATGAATGCAAATTTTGAAAATTCTTTTTCATTCATAACCCTCACATAACTATGAATAAAAATGCGATGCAACCAATTCTGCATCCAAACCATACCATCGAAAACATACACAATCCAATCGTTTCCTGCTTAATCTCTCCTAGACTGGAAAAAGGAAATTTGGGCGAAGAAATTTAACATTCCCTTTGCTTTCAAATATTCCATTTCCCGACCTACAGTGGAATTTGCACCACAGTTTACCCGAAATTCCCCAAAAATTTCCAACTTTAGACTATAAAGGAGGCTTAAAACAAGCTCTAAAATGTAAAACGAGTTGATTAATAGCTCGCGCACATCGTTGACAAGACATGGAAACATCATGTCCAAGGCTAAAACAACTTTTTCCTTGTTACCGTTAACATTTTTATCGCATCGTCAGTCATATTACATCACTAAAACGCGCACACAAAGCATCCAAAAATCTTCTTTAAACCGTTCATGTGACCAAAAATCGAAATTTTTCATGAAAATAAATTTCCACTTGAAAACTTGTCATGTTTATTTTGAAAATTTCCTTTCAAAACCGTTTCATTTTCTTATAAAATAAGAAAATGATATAAAAATGTTTTTGTGGCAACCCACGTCCGTTAATGTCACTCACAAAGGGAATGCATTAAGTTCCGTGAAGCGTTATAGGTAAATAAGTGTAATGACCCGGAATTTTAGCAACGTAATAATGAAGTTATTTAACTATTTAAATAACGAATATATTTAATATGCGGCGTCATAACGTATAATTTATAATTATAATTATAATCGAGCTCGAAATGGCGCTGCAGTTCGCTATTTGGCGATTTGAACTTTAACTGAATGTACAGAATTCTTTTTAAGCCGGATTTCTGTGAAACAAGAAACGCGTAGAGCTGGTGGAGTATATCTTTCTAGTGGAAGAGAAAAATCTGGATTTCGTTGTGTAGATTTTGAGATATGTCCAAATCAAATTTTGGAATAGTCGCTATAGAATCGTTTATCGACCGTAACGGTTTATTCGATAAACTAGAGATCGGGTTTGAAATTAGACAAGGTTCTTTTGGGAAATAGTGATAATTTAATTTTAGAATTTTATGGTAATTTTTAATTAATTTAATAAGCAACTTTTTATGTGGGGTATTTTGAACCCTATAATCAACATTTCGAGGTTACACAATATGAGTTCATCTACCGGTATTATTACATTTTTGGGACCAGAGCACGTCACTCATTTCAACGGTATTTTTGTTTCTTTCCATAACTGTCCCTACGTGAAAAGACTATTTCATAGTGGGGTACGCTATGTTTTTAACTTAAAACAAACTAAACTGAATAGTTAGCTGGTCAAACGAACTCGAAATTCAACGAAACAAGTTTCATACGAAACCTTAGGAAGAGGTCTAGTGAAACGTCAAGGCCTCATATTTTTAGGATTTTTTCTAGAATTGTTAGGAATTATTGCTCGGTGTTTTTCATCGATATTTTCTAAAGGATTTTCGCAAACGGTGTCGGAATTCGACGAAACCTGTCCCTTTGGATCCGGAATGTGTTTTTATGCTAGGATTAGCTTTGTTTGTCAAAAATGGAAATCATACGAATTTAAAATGGATCGAAATGAAATGGAAAGGGAATATTTCAGGGAATATTCCCTGTCCCCAAAATCAACTATAAATAGGCCTTAACTATTCTCCTTACGACCTAAAGAAAAGTCGCCGTCAGTTTGGTATTCCAAACGAGAAAAGGATCTTCAAAGTATTCAAACAATTCGATTAAAATTATATAAATCCCAAATTACATATATATGGGTGCGGTTGGGTGAAAACCTGTCGATCTTTGTCGTGATGGGCGTCAGTACTTGCTGCAGACAGACCAAGGAAGGGAGCGACTTTGGGAAGGTAATTACGTGGGTTAAGAGGGGTTAATTAGGGATTTTATTATTTAGTTATTTATTAGTTAGTGACTTGATTATTTTTCATCTGAAGGATCATGAGAACGTGGTCTGTATAGAAGGAGAAGGTTGCGGGTTCTGTGTTGGGTGGTCAACGTGAGGTCAATGGTATTGTGGGGGTATACGAGATGCTGCGAACTGGGAAAGTTTGGGAATTTGTTGGATTTATATAACGTGAAGAGGGAGGTTTGGTGAAGTAGTATAGCGGTATTGGTAAGAAGTTATATGGAAAAGAAGAAGTAAGTGCTGAGTTGTCTTTTTGCGGATTTTTGTGATACGTTGAATGAAGTTTCGGTGAAGTATGTGAGCGTGAGTATGAGTGTTTGGTTGCGGTGGGGTTGTGTAGCTGGTGAATTTGTTGAAGGGTGGTGGTCGATCTGTTATTGACTGGGAACGTAATGAGGGAATTAAGGGTGATAATGGCTTTAAGAAAGGAGGAAGTCGGTTAATGGTGTGTATTTACTGAAGTAAGGAGGAACACATTTTTGTCGGAGAAGAAGGGATTAAGGTGCGGGCTAGTGTGTGTAACGTTGGGCCTATAGAGTGTTGATGGGCCGGGATGAAAAGGTTTAAGCCCAATTATAATTAATCCATGTTTAATTCATTTAAATGTTTATTAACGTATAAAATCCATAACTTGTTCATACGGTATCGGTTTTCAGCGAAAATAAGATCCGACAGGATTGTATGGACGGGAACAACACAATGAGACTGACTGGGAGTGGATTGGAGCTCGTTACAATTTATGGCGAAATAAACTGTTTGATTCAGATCAAATAACAGTTTATCGTTCTTTAACGATGAACTGCAAATGTGAGTAAAACTCACCAACTCTGAACAGTTATATTTTTATAATGTATTTTTAGAATTGTTAATCATCTGTTGATTGCTGTGTGTTGGTTGATTGATTGAACTGCTAGTCAGTTAGTAGAATATATATATATATATATATATATAAACCGTTATATATATATTGATGTTGTTTATCAGAACATTTCATATTGAAATGAAGATGATGTTAATTATATGATTTAACGTCTGTGATGCAGGGAAACAGGTTGGAGGGACCCAATTGGGTTCCTAAATATTTATAATACTGTTTTGTTCATATATTGTGTTATATGATGTGTTATATAATCTGTTAGCGATTATATGTGTTTGGACGATATTGAACAACGTGATTTCATATGATTGAATACTATAACATACCGGAATGTTGGTAAGGAATAATTTCAAAGTAATATTGAAATAAAAATATTTATAAATGGAATATTTATAAATAAGAGATATTTATAAATAGAAATATTTATAAATAAGAAATATTTATAAATTGGAATATTTATAAGTAGGAGATATTCAAAAAGGAAATAATTTCAAAACATTTTCTTTTTGAATGGAAAGGCCTGTGTGGCGGTTTGGGGATTTTCCCAATGCTTCCGATACAAAGGAGGTTATGGCGAATTTTTCCGAGAATTTAAGGAGTTAGAATATTTTTAAGAATAAATTTGAAAAGGAAATATTTGCAAACCATTTGCAAATAGAATAAAATAGAAAAAAGAAATATTTGTAAACCATTTACAAATAGAATTGAAAAGGGAATATTGACAAAATAAATAGAGTTAATAAAAAGGAAACCGTTATAAAAAGGAAACCGTTATAAAAAGGAAACGTTATTAAAAGAACATTTATAAAGTGAAGAACCGTTACTAAAAAGTGAATCTTTATAAATGAATAAACGTTGTAAAAAGGGAATCTTTTTAAATGGATAAACGTTTTCAAAAAGGAGAAATCGAATATGGTATTCGAAGTTAGTTAATTGAATACGGTGTTCGAAGTTAGTTAATCAAATATGGTATTCGAAATTAGTTAATCGAATATGGTATTCGAAGTTAGTTAATCGAATATGGTATTCGAAGTTAGTTAATCGAATATGGTATTCGAAGTTAGTTAATCGAATATGGTATTCGAAGTTAGTTAATCGAATAGGGTATTCGAAGTTAGTTAATCGAATATGGTATTCGAAGTTAGTTAATCGAATATGTTATTCGAAAGGGGTTAGTCGCGTCGAGTTAGTCAAATAGAGTTAATCAGTTAGAGTTAACCAGTTAGAATAAACCAGTTAGAGTTAACCAGTAGAGTTAATCCGTTAGAGTTAACCGGTTAGAATATAACCAATAGAGTTAATCAGTTAGAGTTAATCAATTAGAGTTAATCCAAATGAGATGCCATTTAACACGACTGCTAGCGTAATTCGCAGGGCTGCAGATAGCCTAAGGCGGTCAGATGTTTCCTGAGGGAATCAAGCGTAACCATTGTGATCGCTGCGATCTAAGTCAAACGAATGGAGTCAAATCGAATTGTAGTTATTCGAATGGAGTTAAATATAGTAAATCCAAAATTAGTTATTCGAACGGAGTTAAATAGAGTTATCGAATATTAGTTATTCGAATAGAGTTAAACGGATTTCGATAGAGTTAGTAGAATATAGTTATTCGAATTGAGTTAAAGGAGTTAGTCGAATATTAGTTATTCAAATGGAGTTAAAGGAGTATCGAATATAGTTTATTCGAATAGAGTTAAAGGAATTATCGATTATAGTTTAATCGAAAGGAATTATTGATTATAGTTTAATCGAAAGGAGCTATCGATTAGTTTAAATCGAAAGGAGATTATAAAATATATCATATTCGAAAGAAAGAGACCGAATATAGTTTATTCGAAAGAGAGAGATTTCGAATATAAGTTATTCGAAGAGAGATAATCGAATATAGGATATTCGAAGGAGAGTTAATCAAATAGGGATTACTCGAAAGAGAATTATACGTCGAATTCAATCGAATTCGGGAAAGTAATATTTACTTTCCGGATTTTTAATCAAGAGTACACACTAATAAATTAGGGTTAGGTTTAATTATTCGAATTAAAGAATAAAGGTTATAATTGAAGTTAGATATTTCGAAAGTAAGGATTATAACGTTATCGTTATAATCAATGTTTTCAATAAAGAAGTGGATTCGTAAATTGAATCCGAGAGTTATGTGAAGAAGTTGTTAAAGGTTTAAAAGATAAACTGTTACTATTTCGAAGTTATAACGTTGTTCAGTTAAGGTCTGAGAGGTAATTATACCCCAACTTGATTGACTTCCTTCTTAACTAAGAAATGGTAAGGTTTGATAGTAAATGATGGTTAAGTAAATTCAGTAAATGGTTTGAGTTGGCATAGCGATGTTTATTTAAACATCAGTTTAAATTCAATAAAGGAACTTTGGAAATGTTTTTCCAAATAAGAAATCAAAAATGTTTTCTAATATAGGAAACAAGGAAATGGAAATGTTTTCCATTGTTAATAAAGTATATTTTCTAAAATTAGAAAATAAGAAATTTAGAATATAGGGAAACAGGAGATAAGTAAATTAATGAACTAAAGAGATAAATGTTAAATGATGATTGGTTGATATAATTTCCGTCTGGAAATAATATCGTTGTTTGCACACGAGTTTTTCTTTGATAGTTAAATCACAGACTATCAATGTTTTGACCATTTTAACGTTGTTAATATGGAGAGACCGGTTGGGTTATTATCCAAAGAACCACTCTGTATTGGCATAAGCGTTGCAAATCATATATGCTGAATGTATTGAAGACGGAGTAAAGTGCAAGGGCTGTTGTATAAATCTTAGATAACAATGGACTAAGATGGATGTACTGAATAGTGCCTTCGGTTTCGTTCAGTCTCAGAACGAACGTAAATGGACGAATGTCTGACAAAGTATTTCCAATGATCGAATGGGTTGGTCTGTATAAATATATATGGTTGCAACGGATTTATCCCTTAGCATAACATCCAGGATATGTGTATAAACCAACTAATGATTTACGGATCTGATAATGTGGCATTCAAAGTGATCGTGTTATAAATGAATGGAAAGTAAGCGTAACCTCTAGCCTCACATCCGGTAAATGACAGAAATCGGGCAGGCAGCATGGCTAAGTCGGTCGCACCGAAGTAGGGTGTATTATCACCTATCTAGAGAATATTCATTTGCTTCTTTTAATCTATCAATGCTGTCCCATATATATACGGGAAACGGTTGCTGATCCCAACCGTTGGTGATGTACATTCGATACACTCAAGCGAAATGAGTGGTCGGTCATGTGTGGCTGAGTTGCAAGATGTTCTTGTTGAACTCCAGTGTATCGTTCCTAGAGTACACTGATCGGAAGGTGGTTCCATACCTTGTCATAATTGGAAATCCATTACCCAATACGTGCTTGCGGTTTTGATTGTATACTATATTTGTAGAACGTGAGATGAAAGCGTTTCTGCTAGATTGTTATCTAATTGTATTTAGACATTATTATAATATCAGAATGATATTGTTTACAAAGTTGTTGGATTCTCATAAGGGAAAAACCCGTTCCGCTATGCGGCGTGGTCTTATGAGATATCGTTTACTTGTTCAAACTGTTTTAAACTGTTTTACTCACACCAGTCCATGACTGACCCGGAGTTTACTTTGTTGTTTTCCCTAAACTCTTGGGTGCCTAAATTTGTACGGGCAGTCAAGTAGTCGGGATTTTACAGATACACTTGGAGAGCTTGGAGCAGGAGGCTTCAGGATTCTATAGCTATTATTATTTCCGCTGTTGTTGTAAGTGTTGCACTCTGATAAGTGCTATTGTATATATAACTGTTTGTATTTCAAAAGTTATGTTATATTTTATCCGTTCCGCTGTGAGATTCGTGTTTACTCTGATGATGATGTTCTTCTTCTTCTTCTATTCTAAGTTTCTACCTTATCTATCCTCACCCTCTGTCTTCTTTCTATTAGTTTCTTGAATTTCCAGTGTAATTTGGGGTTGGACTTGTGTTATTTAGTCAGCTCAAATTGGACCGGATTTTCGGGTCACTACATTTGGTATCAGAGCATTGGTTTAGTTATTACCTTGGCTCTGTGGTGAAATTCAGTAGAGATGGGATTAGTAATATCCTAGACTGAGTTTGAGTGTATATATACGAGTGCGTATTTGTTAGTTAATATAAAATGGTTTTATATTGTGGAGACTCATTGGTTGAGTGGCTTATGAATTCTGGTCGATCAGTTTGATCCACTGTATCGGTAGGAGTTCTATAAACACTTGAATACGATGAACCGACATAGTATGTTTTGATATAGTATATTAGTTGTGTTGGTTGTTATTATAATCGAGTAAGATTATAAAAGTGAAATGGTTATAAATAACTAATCAGAATTCATATAAGTAAAGTATATGAAATAAGATGAAGTAAATCTGAATTTAAATCAGATTTGGAATTTAAAATAAGGAAATTTTAAGTTCCTGGGAGATTTTGAAAACGTTTTTCAAACTGAAAGTGATATAGTATTGAACTCACTTCGATGGCTAGAAAATAGATTCTGATGATGAATCGCGACATCATCAGTGTTCATTTTCGAGTTCTAAGTGATGGATTACTACCAAAGGTTTTGTTTTTGAATTGTTTTGAGAAAACAAGTTGTTCAGAAATTCAAAGGTTTTGAATTGGCAGTATGATTTCAAATTGATTTGAAAGAAACCCATGAATTTAAGTTCTGGAATTAAAATTTAACTAATGAAGTTAAATAAAATGAGATGGTAAAAATAAGTTGAAATTTAACTTGAACTGAGTTAAATAGAATTGAATTGGATTAGAGAATAATCTGTTATGGAATTGGGTTGATAAGTCAATAATTTGGAATTTGATATTGGGGATCGAATGAAATTCGAGTTGGATTTGAGGATATGAACTGATTGAGATTTGATTGAGATAACACTGGTATATGCTGAGTTGATAGCATATGGAAGTTATAGAGTTGGTATGCCCGACAAAAAGGTACCAGTTTATATTTTATATGGATATGAGATTTTTGAGCCGAATTGGCAAGCTGCTTGGCTGTTTGATTTTCTTTTGGGTTGGAGATGGCCTAGAGAGGCGAGTGGGAGTTTGAGTTATTGACCAGTACAAAGGAGGTGCTGGCGAAATTTTTCGAAAAGTTAAGGTGTTAGAAATTTTCAGAATTTTTGAAAATTTAGTTAGTCGGAAAAAAAAATTAGTTAGTCGGAATTTTTTTTTTAATATTTTAGTCGATATTAATTGGTTCAGTTGAAACCAGAGATAAGAGGTAAACTGATATACTTTTACCCAGTAGATAGGGTCATCCACTACCTTAGCAATTTTGAGGACGAAATTATTTTAAGGGGGAAAGAATGTAATGACCCGGAATTTTAGCAACGTAATAATGAAGTTATTTAACTATTTAAATAACGAATATATTTAATATGCGGCGTCAGAACGTATAATTTATAATTATAATTATAATCGAGCTCGAAATGGCGCTGCAGTTCGCTATTTGGCGATTTGAACTTTAACTGAATGTATAGAATTCGTTTTAAGCCGGATTTCTGTGAAACAAGAAACGCGTAGAGCTGGTGGATTATATCTTTCTAGTGGAAGAGAAAAATCTGGATTTCGTCGTGTAGATTTTGAGATATGTCCAAATCAAATTTTGGAATAGTCGCTATAGAATCGTTTATCGACCGTAACGGTTTATTCGATAAACTAGAGATCGGGTTTGAAATTAGACAAGGTTCTTTTGGGAAATAGTGATAATTTAATTTTTAGAATTTTATTGTAATTTTTAATTAATTTAATAAGCAACTTTTTATGTGGGGTATTTTGCACCCTATAATCAACATTTCGAGGTTACACAATATGAGTTCATCTACCGGTATTATTACATTTTTGGGACCAGAGCACGTCACTCATTTCAACGGTATTTTTGTTTCTTTCCATAACTGTCCCTACGTGAAAAGACTATTTCATAGTGGGGTACGCTATGTTTTTAACTTAAAACAAACTAAACTGAATAGTTAGCTGGTCAAACAAACTCGAAATTCAACGAAACAAGTTTCATACGAAACCTTAGGAAGAGGTCTAGTGAAACGTCAAGGCCTCATATTTTTAGGATTTTTTCTAGAATTGTTAGGAATTATTGCTCGGTGTTTTTCATCAATATTTTCTAAAGGATTTTCGCAAACGGTGTCGGAATTCGACGAAACCTGTCCCATTGGATCCGGAATGTGTTTTTATGCTAGGATTAGCTTTGTTTGTCAAAAATGGAAATCATACGAATTTAAATGGATCGAAATGAAATGGAAAGGGAATATTCCAAGGAATATTCCCTGTCCACAAAATCAACTATAAATAGGCCTTAACTATTCTCCTTACGACCTAAAGAAAAGCCGCCGTCAGTTTGGTATTCCAAACGAGAAAAGGATCTTCAAAGTATTCAAACAATTCGGATAAAATTATATAAATCCCAAATTACATATATATGGGTGCGGTTGGGTGAAAACCTGTCGATCTTTGTCGTGATGGGCGTCAGTACCTGCTGCAGACAGACCAAGGAAGGGAGCGACTTTGGGAAGGTTATTACGTGGGTTAAGAGGGGTTAATTAGGGTTTTTATTATTTAGTTATTTATTAGTTAGTGACTTGAGTATTTTTCATCTGAAGGATCATGAGAACGTGGTCTGTATAGAAGGAGAAGGTTGCGGGTTCTGTGTTGGGTGGTCAACGTGAGGTCAATGGTATTGTGGGGGTATACGAGATGCTGCGAACTGGGAAAGTTTGGGAATTTGTTGGATTTATATAACGTGAAGAGGGAGGTTTGGTGAAGTAGTATAGCGGTATTGGTAAGAAGTTATATGGAAAAGAAGAAGTAAGTGCTGAGTTGTCTTTTTGCGGATTTTTGTGATACGTTGAATGAAGTTTCGGTGAAGTATGTGAGCGTGAGTATGAGTGTTTGGTTGCGGCGGGGTTGTGTAGCTGGTGAATTTGTTGAAGGGTGGTGGTCGATCTGTTATTGACTGGGAACGTAATGAGGGAATTAAGGGTGATAATGGCTTTAAGAAAGGAGGAAGTCGGTTAATGGTGTGTATTTACTGAAGTAAGGAGGAACACATTTTTGTCGGAGAAGAAGGGATTAAGGTGCGGGCTAGTGTGTGTAACGTTGGGCCTATAGAGTGTTGATGGGCCGGGATGAAAAGGTTTAAGCCCAATTATAATTAATCCATGTTTAATTCATTTAAATATTTATTAACGTATAAAATCCATAACTTGTTCATACGGTATCGGTTTTCAGCGAAAATAAGATCCGACAGGATTGTATGGACGGGAACAACACAATGAGACTGACTGGGAGTGGATTGGAGCTCGTTACAATTTATGGCGAAATAAACCGTTTGATTCAGATCAAATAACAGTTTATCGTTCTTTAACGATGAACTGCAAATGTGAGTAAAACTCACCAACTCTGAACAGTTATATTTTTATAATGTATTTTTAGAACTGTTAATCATATGTTGATTGCTGTGTGTTGGTTGATTGATTGAACTGCTAGTCAGTTAGTAGAATATATATATATATATATATATATATATATATATATATATAAACCGTTATATATATTGATGTTGTTTATCAGAACATTTCATATTGAAATGAAGATGATGTTAATTATATGATTTAACGTCTGTGATGCAGGGAAACAGGTTGGAGGGACCCAACTGGGTTCCTAAATATTTATAATACTGTTTTGTTCATATATTGTGTTATATGATGTGTTATATAATCTGTTATCGATTATATGTGTTTGGACGATATTGAACAACGTGATTTCATATGATTGAATACTATAACATACCGGAATGTTGGTAAGGAATAATTTCAAAGTAATATTGAAATAAAAATATTTATAAATGGAATATTTATAAATAAGAGATATTTATAAATAGAAATATTTATAAATAAGAAATATTTATAAATTGGAATATTTATAAGTAGGAGATATTCAAAAAGGAAATAATTTCAAAACATTTTCTTTTTGAATGGAAAGGCCTGTGTGGCGGTTTGGGGATTTTCCCGATGCTTCCGATACAAAGGAGGTTATGGCGAATTTTTCCGAGAATTTAAGGAGTTAGAATATTTTTAAGAATAAATTTGAAAAGGAAATATTTGCAAACCATTTGCAAATAGAATAAAATAGAAAAAAGAAATATTTGTAAACCATTTACAAATAGAATTGAAAAGGGAATATTGAGAAAATAAATAGAGTTAATAAAAAGTAAACCGTTATAAAAAGGAAACCGTTATAAAAAGGAAACGTTATTAAAAGAACATTTATAAAGTGAAGAACCGTTACTAAAAAGTGAATCTTTATAAATGAATAAACGTTGTAAAAAGGGAATCTTTTTAAATGGATAAACGTTTTCAAAAAGGAGAAATCGAATATGGTATTCGAAGTTAGTTAATTGAATATAGTGTTCGAAGTTAGTTAATCAAATATGGTATTCGAAGTTAGTTAATCGAATATGGTATTCGAAGTTAGTTAATCGAATATGGTATTCAAAGTTAGTTAATCGAATATGGTATTCGAAGTTAGTTAATCGAATATGGTATTCGAAGTTAGTTAATCGAATAGGGTATTCGAAGTTAGTTAATCGAATATGGTATTCGAAGTTAGTTAATCGAATATGTTATTCGAAAGGGGTTAGTCGCGTCGAGTTAGTCAAATAGAGTTAATCAGTTAGAGTTAACCAGTTAGAATAAATCAGTTAGAGTTAACCAGTAGAGTTAATCAGTTAGAGTTAACCAGTTAGAATATAACCAATAGAGTTAATCGGTTAGAGTTAATCAATTAGAGTTAATCCAAATGAGATGCCATTTAACACGACTGCTAGCGTAATTCGCAGGGCTGCAGATAGCCTAAGGCAGTCAGATGTTTCCTGAGGGAATCAAGCGTAACCATTGTGATCGCTGCGATCTAAGTCAAACGAATGGAGTCAAATCGAATTGTAGTTATTCGAATGGAGTTAAATATAGTAAATCCAAAATTAGTTATTCGAACGGAGTTAAATAGAGTTATCGAATATTAGTTATTCGAATAGAGTTAAACGGATTTCGATAGAGTTAGTCGAATATAGTTATTCGAATTGAGTTAAAGGAGTTAGTCGAATATAGTTATTCAAATGGAGTTAAAGGAGTATCGAATATAGTTTATTCGAATAGAGTTAAAGGAATTATCGATTATAGTTTAATCGAAAGGAATTATCGATTATAGTTTAATCGAAAGGAGCTATCGATTAGTTTAAATCGAAAGGAGATTATCGAATATATCATATTCGAAAGAAAGAGACCGAATATAGTTTATTCGAAAGAGAGAGATTTCGAATATAAGTTATTCGAAGAGAGATAATCGAATATAGGATATTCGAAGGAGAGTTAATCAAATAGGGATTACTCGAAAGAGAATTATACATCGAATTCAATCGAATTCGGGAAAGTAATATTTACTTTCCGGATTTTTAATCAAGAGTATACACTAATAAATTAGGGTTAGTTTTAATTATTCGAGTTAAAGAATAAAGGTTATAATTGAAGTTAGATATTTCGAAAGTATGGATTATAACGTTATCGTTATAATCAATGTTTTCAATAAAGAAGTGGATTCGTAAATTGAATCCGAGAGTTATGTGAAGAAGTTGTTAAAGGTTTAAAAGATAAACTGTTACTATTTCGAAGTTATAACGTTGTTCAGTTAAGGTCTGAGAGGTAATTATACCCCAACTTGATTGACTTCCTTCTTAACTAAGAAATGGTAAGGTTTGATAGTAAATGATGGTTAAGTAAATTCAGTAAATGGTTTGAGTTGGCATAGCGATGTTTATTTAAACATCAGTTTAAATTCAATAAAGGAACTTTGGAAATGTTTTTCCAAATAAGAAATCAAAAATGTTTTCTAATATAGGAAACAAGGAAATGGAAATGTTTTCCATTGTTAATAAAGTATATTTTCTAAAATTAGAAAATAAGAAATTTAGAATATAGGGAAACAAGAGATAAGTAAATTAATGAACTAAAGAGATAAATGTTAAATGATGATTGGTTGATATAATTTCCATCTGGAAATAATATCGTTGTTTGCATACGAGTTTTTCTTTGATAGTTAAATCACAGACTATCAATGTTTTGACCATTTTAACGTTGTTAATATGGAGAGACCGGTTGGATTATTATCCAAAGAACCACTCTGTATTGGCATAAGCGTTGCAAATCATATATGCTGAATGTATTGAAGACGGAGTAAAGTGCAAGGGCTGTTGTATAAATCTTAGATAACAATGGACTAAGATGGATGTACTGAATAGTGCCTTCGGTTTCGTTCAGTCCCAGAACGAACGTAAATGGACGAATGTCTGACAAAGTATTTCCAATGATCGAATGGGTTGGTCTGTATAAATATATATGGTTGCAACGGATTTATCCCTTAGCATAACATCCAGGATATGTGTATAAACCAACTAATGATTTACGGATCTGATAATGTGGCATTCAAAGTGATCGTGTTATAAATGAATGGAAAGTAAGCGTAACCTCTAGCCTCACATCTGGTAAATGACAGAAATCGGGCAGGCAGCATGGCTAAGTCGGTCGCACCGAAGTAGGGTGTATTATCACCTATCTAGAGAATATTCATTTGCTTCTTTTAATCTATCAATGCTGTCCCATATATATACGGGAAACGGTTGCTGATCCCAACCGTTGGTGATGTACATTCGATACACTCAAGCGAAATGAGTGGTCGGTCATGTATGGCTGAGTTGCAAGATGTTCTTGTTGAACTCCAGTGTATCGTTCCTAGAGTACACTGATCGGGAGGTGGTTCCATACCTTGTCATAATTGGAAATCCATTACCCAATACGTGCTTGCGGTTTTGATTGTATACTATATTTGTAGAACGTGAGATGAAAGCGTTTCTGCTAGATTGTTATCTAATTGTATTTAGACATTATTATAATATCAGAATGATATTGTTTACAAAGTTGTTGGATTCTCATAAGGGAAAAACCCGTTCCGCTATGCGGCGTGGTCTTATGAGATATCGTTTACTTGTTCAAACTGTTTTAAACTGTTTTACTCACACCAGTCCATGACTGACCCGGAGTTTACTTTGTTGTTTTCCCTAAACTCTTGGGTGCCTAAATTTGTACGGGCAGTCAAGTAGTCGGGATTTTACAGATACACTTGGAGAGCTTGGAGCAGGAGGCTTCAGGATTCTATAGCTATTATTATTTCCGCTGTTGTTCTAAGTGTTGCACTCTGATAAGTGCTATTGTATATATAACTGTTTGTATTTCAAAAGTTATGTTATATTTTATCCGTTCCGCTGTGAGATTCGTGTTTACTCTGATGATGATGTTCTTCTTCTTCTATTCTAAGTTTCTACCTTATCTATCCTCACCCTCTGTCTTCTTTCTATTAGTTTCTTGAATTTCCAGTGTAATTTGGGGTTGGACTTGTGTTATTTAGTCAGCTCAAATTGGACCGGATTTTCGGGTCACTACAATAAGAACATAATAGCACAAGACAGACATGTTGTAAGGATACGGATTTCGTTCGGACCTAATCGATCGCAAAATCCACCAAGACCGTTCAAAACTGGATACATTAACTTTGGGAATACAACACATTAGAACAATAACAGCAGACTTTTATAAACATCATAATAATGTTACATCAGAGTACAGAATATCAGAGTACATCGAATTATATTACAGCAGAAGATAATTTTACATTAAATATAATACATTGCGCATCGGAACAAATAAACTGAACACAGCGGAAGACTATCAATGCTCTGGACACATCTTTAAGCTTCGATCCAGAATCCTGTTAAAAATATCTGCAAAAAGCTACTCGACTTCCCGTGTGGAAAATATGGGCATCCGAGTTTGTAAGTGAAACAAACTACAGGTCAGTCATGGGACTGGTATGAGAAATCTTAACTTAACTTATCTAATAATAAGGCTAATCACAGGTCCACGCCGCTAAGGCGGAACGGGTTTACTCCATTGGATTGCCAGTGCATAAAATAAAGTAAATCGTTAAACAACGCAATGCTTTTTAGAAAAATGAAACCATTATAAGACTTAAGTCCCGTCACACAATGCAACGCAAACCGGAGGATAGAGTTTTACCTTATAATGGTCAAAAATGCTTGATACGATAAAACAGATTTGATATTATTATTAGTGTATATATGTTTCAAAAACAATTCAATCATAATGTATCAATCATAGACGGCATAGTACCCTATCCTACTATGTCACCATACTAGTTCTACAATCAAAACCGCATGGTGTCATATTGGAAGTTGGGTTTCCAACATGAGTCAAGGCTAGGAACGATCTCCTTACCGATTCGAGACTCTCTAGCAAATGCCTCAGGATTCGGATGCTGGCGAACCCTTGGATATCTGCAGGGCCGGTCCACAAATAACGATAGTGGATTAGTTATGCCTGAACACACGCTTCCTGGTTCTTTTGAACCTCTAATATGGCCACTAACAACTTATAAAATCGAGGTACCTTATAATCCATTATCCACATAAGTAAAAATGTCAGGGCTGGTAAGTCGCTGACACCACTTCTAGCTAGAAAGAAACGTGTGCACTCCCTGCGTTCCCTTGCTCCGTTTTAGACCCTTACCGGGGTGTGAGGTTCGCGAAGTCATGTTATACACAAAGCTATGCCTAAACAGGCTATGCTTTGATCATCAACCACAAGACTCTGCTTTTCAACAAAAAGCCTTGATCATTTGCATCTTGGCGTGCCACATTGACAATTCACGTCATGCGATCGATAACTACTAATATATAACCTCTGAGCTCGTGCGTCTCAGAGAAGGGTGTTAAGCAAGAGAATAAATTCTCCGACACCACAGATATATATTAAATAGAAATCAATTTAATTACATGGAATGAAATTCAATGTCGGACACACATCCATTTACAAGTCCGTTCTGGGTCTGAACGAAACCGGTGTCACCTTATTCCTCGTCCGTATGTCCAATATGGTAGAGAGGCGCTCGCATATCTAGGCAATCAACAAGTACGTCTGGACAACTACCACTTTAACCCTTTACTGGTAGCTAGCCAATGCCGGGCATCAGTAGTTATCTTTTCGATGTGAAGATCGCCAGTCTTCGATCACCGTCTTCGATATCTTCGATTAAAATCGTCGTATAATCATTTGAAATGAGATTAAACTCGGTCTTTTCAAATGATTCTCGCATATGTATAGTTTAAAACCATTTCATATCATTAATAGTATTTAATAACGATTTATCGCTATTTTTATTTATATAAAAATAGCTAAATAAATTAAACGACGCTTCGGGTCAATGGGCTCCCCTAGCGCTGTTTTTACCAGAATTTGATTTACACTTATCTCGAAATCTAACCATTGGATTTTGACTAAATTTATATCGTTGGAGAGATCTTCCCAAAGTGGTCCTAACGGTTCCAGTTTTGGGAAATCCAACGGTTGGATCTTTTGGTATAACCGTTTAAAGTTACGGTTGCCGAAACGCGAACTGCAGCGCGCGATTCATTTAATTTTAATTTATATTTATATATATGTAAATATAAATCATTTGGCGATTTCAACTACTTCCAACCAATCACATGCAAGCCAAGTATAGTCCATATTCATGTTAGAAATTCTACATATGATCTTCTTAATCCTAACTAACATGGTAAAAGTGACGATTTGAGACAAATCATATTTTAATGTCTAATTCTTTTCAATGGAAACTAAATTACATTGAAATTGTAATTTTTTTTAATGTTCGCTCTTTTTATTTAAAGCAAATGACAATAAAAACATGATTTTTAATTTTACTATTTTTATTTCATCTAAATGACAATAAAAACGTGACATTTAAATCTATTCTTTTTATCGCATATAAAATGTTAATAAAAATGTAACATTTAATTTTATTCTTTTTATTTCAACTAAAATGACATTAAAAATGTGGCATGCAATTCTACTCTTTTTATTGTTTCTAAAGTGACAATAAAAATGTACATTTAATTTTATCTTTTTTATTTCAACTAAAATGACATTAAAAATGTCACATGTGATTCTATTCTTTTTATTTCAACTAAATTGACATTAAAAATGTCACATGTAATTCTATTCTTTTTATTTCAACTAAAATGACATTAAAAATGTCACATGTAATTCTATTCTTTTTATTTCAACTAAATTGACATTAAAAATGTCACATGTAATTCTATTCTTTCTTTTTGTGGCAAAGCCAGCGGGGTTGAATGGCCCCTACCATATTATTTATATAATAAGAGAGAGCTTACAATATAAATACAGGGATACAAGAAACAGAAATACAAGAGATAGAAAAGAACAGAAGATAGGAGAAAGCTAAGACCATCTAAGATGCACTTCCGGATCAAAAGAGTAAGAAGACATGGTGATATCTTTGCTTATACTAGAGATGATCTCATGAAACAATTGCAGTCTTGTTTTGGTGAGAGCATTAAATACTCGTTCATTTCTTTCCTTCCAGATTGCAGACAATGTAACTTTGAACATTATCAACAATTCATATGTGATGCTCTGCTTCCATCTTGTTGCTTTGTAAATACTATACCATTCCTCCTCACTGTTTCTTTTAGGAACCATGAAACCACCTCTTTTGCGGATCTTTGACCATAACACATAAGTAAAGGAGCAATTGAAGTAGAGGTGGTGGTGATTCTCCTCGGCAGACCTGCAGAAGACGCAAACATCGGGAACATTTATCCCCTTAGCATGAAGATTAGCGCGTGTGTGTATTGCATTGTGGTAAACCCTCCAGCAGTGAAAGTTTAATCGTTCCGACGCATGTTTATCCCATATCCTCTTGTACCATTTAAGTTTTGGCATGCTCGCTACAGCAGATAGATCAGAGTAAACCACATCAGTATTGTGCTTTAGGTGTAAATCAGTCCAACCACATGTTGCATGCTGGTTCATTTGGTATCTCCTTCCATTGAAGCGTTGCAACACTACATCAATAGCATTATTACCAAAGATCGGAATACTGATGAATCCATCAACGATGTAGGACGTCGCACGCGCATTCAAAGGTATACTACTTTGCATTATAGAATCGTATGGAAATGTTTTACTAAGCAGCATACCAGTTCTCAACCATGGCGTATTCCATAATTTATCTCTGCTGTCTTGGGATAATAGAATACATGAGAATGGTAATAACTTGTCTCGCACTTTCAGCACAGTCTTTCACACCCAACTACACGTCGGTTTTGGAGCAACAGTCCATATATTGTCAGATTTCAGATTGTGGATGATGCACCAATCGACCCATATAGACTTCGATCGTACGACGATTCTCTCAAAATGAATGGATAACGCAGCATAGTTCCATATGCTTATATTTTTGATGCCAAGGCCACCTTTCTGTTTTGGGTTTTCCATTTTTTAAAAGCTATTGGAGACATTTTTCTAGAATGCATGGACCCGGTCCATAGGAAATTACACATTGCCGATCTTATCATATTTAGCAATTTCGTCGGCAGAATGAAAGTTCTACACCAATAGGCTGTCATAGAGAATATAAGGGAGTTGATGATGACTAGCCTACCAAGATGAGAGATATACCTATTTTCCCATCGAGACATAACAACTGTGATCTTTTCGTAAAGCGGAATACATTGAGCTATCGAAATTCTTTTGGTGGCAAGAGGGATACCGAGGTAAGACATAGAGCCATTCATTCTCGTCATCATGGTGATTTTCAGACAAACCTGAATTTGCTCTGAATCTAATCCCGCGAGGAGGATTTGAGATTTATCTGTATTTATTCTGGGGCCGGAGAATGAATGGAAAGATACAAGGGTTTTCATTATGGTTTAAAGAGATTTTACAGTGGGTTTGGTGAAGATCATTAGGTCATCGGCAAATACCAGAGAAGTAACACGAGGATTCCTGCACATGGGATGCAATGTGAAGTTCTTTAAGGTCACCTGCCTCTCTATCTCAAGATTAAGTGTCTCCATAACTAGAATGAAGAGGTAGGGAGAAACCGGATCTCCTAGCCGCAATCCATTGCATCCCTTGAAATAACCCACCATACGAGCATTAAATACCAGCGAGTATCTAACTGTAGAGATGCATAAGTATATCCAATTTACAAATTTGCTCGGAAAATTCATCCTTTCCATGATGTGAATGATTGTGCTCCAATTTACGGTATCAAAAGCCTTTCTTATGTCAATTTTCAACAGAGCCCGAGGAGATATGTATTTCCTGGAGTACCCATTCAATAATTCATGGGACAATAAGATGTTATCCACAATGCTCCTATTGGGTAAAAAAGCCGCTTGATTAAGAGATATTAATAGCTCTAAAGCAAGTTTGAGTCTTGTTGCAAGGATTCTAGATATAGCTTTGTATATGACATTACAACACGCTATCGGTCTAAAATGAGATACATCGAGAGGATTTGTAACTTTCGGAATTAAGGCTAGGTTTGTCGAGTTGACGGATGAGAACATCTTATTTTTATCAAAAAAATTATGAACCGCTTTTAACACATCCTTAGATACTATTTGCCAACAATGAATAAAGAAGGTAGCAGTGAATCCATCTGTCCTGGAGAAGCCGATTTTCGCATAAAAAATATGGAGTTTTTAATTTCTTCATCACTAACAGGGATTATGATAGCTTGTTGCATACTAGGGGTTAAGGATGGTATTGGCAAACTAGAGGTGAAGGATAAGTTTGGATGATCAGGTTGTTTGCCTATAAGGGAAGTATAGTAAGCAAGGAAGGCATCATCGATCTGGTTAGGGGTGTCATGCAGACGGCCATGCATATCATATATGGAATGGATAAGGGATTTTGATTGTTTGATTTTGAGGGAAGCGTGGAAAATTTTTGAGTTTCTATCACCAAGGGTAGACCAATTCTGCTTTAATTTTTGCTGCATCATTCTAGCTTCGGACTGCAATGCACGATCCAGTTTATCGGTAATTTCTTTCTCCAGAATATATGAGTTGAGATCAGCTCCAGTAGTGAAGTTTTTGCTTTGTACCTGTTCAAGCTCTTTTGCTAATACGGAAGATAATTTGTTTCCTTTCCCATATACATTCCGAGACCAAATCTTCAGAGCTTCTTTGGTGTTCTTTAATTTCTTTTGCAGGTTGTACATAGGATTGCCATACGTGTGAATGCTCCAAGCCGTTTGGACAACCTGAAACATATCAGTATTATATATCCATTCATCAAAAAATTTAAAATTTACTTGTTTAAAAATATTTTCTGCTCCAAAGCTGAGAATGAGAGGGCAATGGTCAGAGAGTAAAGGCATAGGAATTTGGATATGAATGGAGGGCCAACAGGAGAGAAATATGGGATTCATCATACCATGGTCTATCTTAGTTAGAGTTCTAGGTTTGAAGAGGCTCTAATTGCTCCAAGAGAAAGCACATCCAGAAGATGGGATTTCAATTAAGCCAGAGAAGTGCATAGCATTGTTCAAGGGGGACATATCCGATACTGACAAGGGATTGCCACCACTTTTGTGTTCGGATTTAAAGGAGCAGTTAAAATCTCCTATAAGCAACCAGGGGTGAGAGCTTTGAGAGAAACAAGGCAAGTAGTTATCAAGTTTTTGTCTTTCAATTTGGCAATTGCTCGCATAGATGAAGGTTATATAGAAGGAGGTGGAGGATGGTAAGTGAGTGATATGGGAATGAATGAATTGATAGTCGAAAAGGATTGGGCTTAAAGAGAAAATGGAAGGATCATATAAAATCAGGAATCTGTCATAAGGAGCATGTTGTATATTGGTTAGGAAGTGCCAAGATGGATTTATATACTTGGAGGCTATCTGAGATTGGTGTGGATTCAGTTTTGTTTCAGAGATAGAGATGAGAGATAGGTGACGATCACGGATAAGGTTTTTAACTTGATCAAGTTTTGATTTTTTATGTGCACCACGAATATTCCACGCAGCAACATTGTGAATCATTTAAAACTGGTCGGAGATTTCACAGAGCTTCTAGTTCTTCTAGGAGATGATGGCGGGGTTTTTTTTTTGGCATTGAGAGGAAAACCTCTGAATCATCATCTGATTCCAAAGGTGTCGTCAATGTAGAAGAGATAGGAGAAGCAAAGGAGGAGGGATTTGGAGACAAACACCTCTGCTTTTTTGCTTTTTTCCTCTACTTTTTTGCTTTTATATCTGAAATTCTAATGATCACTTTCTTTCCTTCTTTCTTGGAGTGTCTTTTGCAAATCAGAGGCAATGGGGGGATGATGGGTTTCAGGAGTGGTCTTTGGTAAGGTCAGGTGGTGGATCTATGATAATGGCATTAAGGGAAGGGGCAAGATTGAATCATCATGAGAATGCGGTGAAAAAATTGGAGTAGGAGCCACAAAGGCTGATGGTTTTGGTAAGATGGGGGGAAGATTTGATTTGTGGAGATATGTGTCGTGAGGAAGTTTATTAATCACAATGATTTGAGGAGGTTGGTGAGCACCATTTATGTTGCCATGCACAATAGAATTAGTGCATGCATGTTGAGAGACACTACCATTCTTTTTCAAATTGCCACCTTTCTTTTTGTCTTCTGTTTTTCTGTTGTTCTTCTTTTTCTTTCCTTGTTTCCATTCATTTTTGTTTGTCTCTACTACCCGATCAATTATAACATCATCATTTTGTTTGTGCACTTCATTGACAGCTACATTATCATTCTCCACTTCTATATTGTCATCCTCATCACAGTCCTCAATTTCGCCTTCTTCTATTTCTTTCAATACCTCAAATCTATTAATGTCATTTTGCTTTCCCTTTTGTTCATATTTGTTTTTTGCAGTGGTAGTCTGTCCAGTTTTTTTCATTGTTTTTCTCTCTTTTGCCTTTGCAAGAGCATCACACACGTTTTCCTTGCTTTTGCTTGCATCACCTCTATTTAAAATTTTTCCATTGCTATTATTTGTTGCAACTCTGGTCCATGAACTGGTGTGCGATATATTTGCATTTTTACTGATATTATAAGCAAAGCTTCTCGGCATTTCCTCATTTTGTTTTTTCTTGCTTTCATTAGCATTTGCTTCTCTTCCAAAATTATCCTTCTTCTTGCAATCCAGTGTTTTATGACCGAATACACTACATTGAACACACAAGTCAGGCTTCCAAACATAAGTTACATGAATCATTTGCGTAGATCCATCAGGGTTTTGCACCGGGAACTCTTCAAGTAACTCTTCAAAAGGGGTTATTTAAATTAAACACTTAGCTACTTGAATATAGGCCATAGACTCCGTAGTACTGTCAAAACAAATCAGCTTGCCAATTCTATTTGATAGCCACTTAAGGCCTGTATTCGACCACAAATAAATGGGGATATTTGTTAATCTTACCCAGACCGGTACTGCCTTTATCAGACCACACACGTTGCTGACGTTTGGATCCCACTGTTTTATAATAAACAGCTTGTTCTTCATTACTATGGGATCTCTACTGATTACTCTCTCTTTATCTTGAGCATCTGAGAATAAGAATAGAAATAGCGTACCCTCGGATTTAACCTTTACTCTACCTCTCAGTTTCCATCTGGCTTTAAGAGTCTCGATGACCATGGTATAAGATAAAGGTTTGTCGAGGAAGAGACAAACGACATAATTTCCCCACCAGCTTTAACAATATCAGAGGTGGGAACCATTATATCTCCATTGAAGATTATGTCCATTTGAATAGGTGTGTACTTGCCTGCATTCCTGGGTAGATGCTGAAAAAGGGAAGTCCAAGTCTGTTCAAAAGAAGATGGGGTCGAAAGGGATTTGGTTAACGATGAGGAAGGAAAAGAGGTTTGGATTAAGGTAGGGAGTTCAGAAGAAGAAAGAAGCGTAGGTATGATTGGACGGGAGGTTGATGACACAGGGTCTGGCGGTTTTATTGGCTGAGGAAGAGGTGGAAGGACGGACGGCTGTTTGTCAGATGGAGGAACAACTGAAGGTGCGGCAGGGATAGGGTTTGGGGTTGGTGGATGGGATTGGACGGGAATTGGAGCAGCAACCATTAAAATCAACTTTTTTCCTTAAATAATGATGAAAACTTTGGGGACACGAAGACTATGTCTACCATGCCCTTTGGTTCAGCCGGTTTTAAAGTGGCCATGCACTATGTCTCGGTATTGTGGCCGCGGGGGATCGAACCTGTGCCACTGCAAACTACATGCAGCAACTCATGGTGTTCGTAAACCACTGGACCACTAGACTTAGACAAAACTTTGGGGACACGAAGATTATGTCTACCATGCCCTTTGGTTCAGCCGGTTTTAAAGTGGTCGTGCACTATGTCTCGGTATTGTGGCCGCGGGGGATCGAACCTGTGCCACTGCAAACTACATGCAGCAACTCATGGTGTTCGTAAACCACTGGACCACTAGACTTAGACATTAAAACTTTGGGGACATGAAGACTATTTCTACCATGCCCTTTGGTTCAGCCGGTTTTAAAGTGGCCGTGCACTATGTCTCGATATTGTGGCCGCGGGGGATCGAACCTGTGCCACTGCAAACTACATGCAGCAACTCATGGTGTTCGTAAACCACTGGACCACTAGAGTTAGACAAAACTTTAGGGACACGAAGACTATGTCTACCATGCCCTTTGGTTCAGCCGGTTTTAGAGTGGCCGTGCACTATGTCTCGGTATTGTGGCCGCTGGGAATCGAACCTGTGCCACTGCAAACTACATGCAGCAACTCATGGTGTTCGTAAACCACTGGACCACTAGACTTTAAACATGTAACATTAAAATCTCTTCTTTTTATCGCATCTCAAATGACATTAAACATGTAACATTAAAATCTCTTCTTTTTATCGCATCTCAAATGACGATAAAAGTGTCTCTTTTATTTCTACTCTTTTTATTACATCTAAAATGTAAATAAAAATGTCACTTTTAATTTATTCATTTATTTACATCTAAAATGTAAACAAAAAATGAAATTTTTTAATCCATACTTTTATTTACATCTAAAATGTAAATACAAATGTCACTTTTTAATCTATGTTTTTATTTACATCTAAAATGTAAATAAAAATGTAACTTTTCAATCTATGTTTTTATTTACATCTAAAATGTAAATAAAAATGTAACTTTTCAATCTATGTTTTTATTTGTCTCTAACATGACTATAAAAATGCAACTTTTATTTCTATTCACATTCTTAGCAATAAAATTTGTATATTTTAATGAATTCATGTTTTGATTAAAAACATGAACAATTTTCTCTATTTACTCTCTTAACATTAAAATTGTATATTTTAATGAATTCATGTTTTGAGTAAAAACATGAACATTTTTATCTATTTAACCATTTTCCTATTTAACACAAATTTCATTCTTGGTGTCACACGTTCAATAAACAAAAATAAGGATTTTTGTTTAACTAATTTTTCTATTAACCCAAATGTCCATTTTTTTGTTGCAAATTTAATTATAACAACAAAAGCATTATTTTATTTGATTGAAAACTCTAGTTCAATCAAACAATAACAAAGGTGATTTTTTTTTTTGATTGATAATTCTAGTTCAATTAAATAAATAACAAAAGGTGATATTTTTATTTTGATTGAAAATTCTAGTTCAATCAAATAAATAAACAAAAGGTGATATTTTCATTGAATTGAAAATTCTAATCCAATCCAACAAATAAACAAAAGGTGATATTTTCATTGAATTGAAAATTCTAATTCAATCTAATAAATAAACATGATGTTCCATTTTTGGTGAATATATATGATTCACAAAATATCAACAAAAATGATTTATTCTAATTAACACATCACATACAGATCTATATTAACAACATATCTAAACTAACAGATCTATATTAACACATCACATACAGATCAATCACTTAGCACAACATATACAGCAAATCAATGATTTATTCTAATTATTTTAAAATAAATAGTAATAAAAATAAAATAGGATTTCTCACAGTTCTTTTGAATCTGAATAGTTCAGATCTGCAAATTTGACCCAAAATTCAATCAGCTTGAAATCGCTTCTTTTCAGTCTAGAATCGTAGATCTCGTCTCTATGATCGCAACGCTTCAGAAATCGTGTTATTCTGAGTCAGGATGAATGAGTTATGATTTGTTTTATGTTGATAACATTTAAAATAAATTAGTTAAGTAATATAATTTAAAATTTAACCTTCTTCCTCCTTATACAAAAACAAGGCCGTAAGCTTTTCAAATTAGTTCAAAACTTCAATCCGATCTATCATGAAATCTGGAGCATGAGGGGACGATCAGACGATGCTGCGTCGGAGGAGGCTGAGCGGCGCACCAGCGCGGGGTGGTGGTGTGACGGTAAGTAATTTCGCTCGATCTGAATCGATCGTTAAATCGACCAAGACCGTTCGAAACCCCTAATCATAATGAGGACAAGACGAATCAGAACACAAACAGAAGAACATTTCGTTGTTTATTACAACAATTCCATCAGAACACAAGAATATACAGAGTATAAATAAATACTATACACTTGATAAACATCAGAGATTTACAAAATACATTACTGCACCGGAAAATTAATACAAAACACAACTGAAACAGATACACAGATACAGAGCTTTCCGAATATCCCTTCAGCTATAAA
This sequence comes from Allium sativum, assembly GCA_030737875.1. NCBI lineage: Eukaryota > Viridiplantae > Streptophyta > Magnoliopsida > Asparagales > Amaryllidaceae > Allium > Allium sativum. The sequence continues at coordinate 167,398,668 of CM060909.1, forward strand.
CCAGGATCCTGTGAATATAAATCTGCAAAACCCAACTACTAGCTGCCCATGTGGAAAATAAGGGCACCTAGAGTTTAGGTTAAAGCAACAAACTCCAGGTCAGTCATGTGACTGGTGTGAGAACTAAAACAGTTATAAATTTGATTTTTTTTTAAGTTCGGTAAATCAAGGGACCACGTCGTATAACACGGAACGGGTTTTTACCCCAAGAATACCAGTGCATAAACAAACAGCGCAATGCTAAATAAAGAACAATGAAGCTGTTATAAGACCTAGGTCCCATCACACAATGCAAGCCGGAGGAGAGGGTTTTCCCTTATAACAGCCAAATAATGCTTGATACGTGAAATTTCATATTTTATTATTACTATAAGTGAAGAAAACAACTTCAATCATAATGTATAAATCATAGACGGCATGGGTACCATATATCATGTCGCCATACTAGGCTCTACAAATAAAACCGAAATATCACGTATTGGAAATTGGATTTCCGTCATGAGTCGAGGCAAGGGGAAGCTCCTCTCCGTTCGAGACACTCTAGCAAATGTCTCAGGACCACACACAGCGATCCTGGATCTTCAGGGCCGGTCCTCTCTTACGTTTGAGGATTAGTTATTCCTGAACACACCTTTCCCGGTCCTATCAGACCTATAAAATGGTCTGTACGTCGGCTCACATAGTGCCAGTTATCGACCATGTATTCAAGGCGCCTCGCATTCCAACAACCACACAGGTGAAAAGTATATAAATATCAGCCAGTTTAAGCACTGACACCACCCCTAGCTAGAAAGAAACGTCGTGTTCTCCCTGTAGTGACTATCCCGTTTTTAACTCATACCGAGGTGTGATGCTCACGAATTAATGTTATACACAAAGCTGTGCCACATAGGCCGTGCTTTGATCATCAACCACAAGACTTTGCTTTTCAACAGAAGCCTTGATCATTTGCCACTTAGGCATGCCACACAGGCAATTCATGCCATGCGACTGATTTCTATTGATACACAACCTCTAAGCTCGTACGTCTCAGAGAAGGGTATTAATCAAGAGAATAAATTCTCCGCCACCAAATAGATGTACATTTAATAGAGATCAATCAAAACAGAATAAAATCCAGTGTCAGACACACAGTCCATTTACTAGTTCGTTCTGGGTCTGAACGAAACCGGAGGAACCTTATTTCTCGCATATCCATCGATCTCCAAGTACATCTGGATGATCACCAACTAATTCCTCCTCTTGGATGTACAGCCCAATCAAGATCATCAGTAATCATCCAAACGATGTGAAGACCTCTGGTCTTCAACCACCGTCTTCATCTTCGACTTATCGTCGAATCAATTATTCAAAATGGGTGTTACCCGGCCTTTCCGAATAACCCATGTATATAATAAACAAATGTTACACAAACACAGCGTACGCCTCATTCCAATTCAGAATATTCTTTCATTCAAATATTCACATTCTTTGGGAAAGGTTCCCATTAATTTTATCGAAGATAAATTCTTCTAAATTTATTCTTTAATCTTCCTTTGGATATCATTTCAAACCATATTATGGTTATCCAAACTAGTCGGGATTAGCGAACCACATCGAAGTAATTATTTATTTTAATTCCCTACCCCAACCTATTTATCCCATGGAGAAAAACTGGTAATACTCCATATCTAACACCACGGTGTTATCGGTAAAACAAATTACCATTTCACGTTCAAATCTAATTAAAGATTTAACTATCGCTTTGGGGCAAAACTGGTGATACTCCATTCTCGATCATTTCAATCAAATTAAAGATTCATTAAAACTCCACTTAGTTTTAATCTTTAACTGGGTTAAAGAACCGATGTCATTTAAAACACGGTTCACGATAAACCCAAAATCACATTCCATTGTTAATCGGGTTAAAGAACAGGTGTTATTTAAAACACCGTTCACGATAAACCCAAAAACCAATTTGATATTAAATACAAGGCTCTGAATAGAAAATATATCGGCTTATATTCAATATCAAATTCTAAAACCAACAAATATCGTATTGGAAATAACGATATGAATATATCTTTCATATTTCCACAACCATATCTGTATAATCACGAAATCCAACATCGAAATATTCTGAAGATAATTTCGATTCAAATCCATTCCAATACGTATATTGGAAATTCTGATTATTTTTAAAACCACTTCAAATCCAATTTATTTATTTAAAAATATCGGATTGTAATTCTAGTTCATAACTAGTTCATTTCGATAAAAATATATTTTTTATCCTTTCAAATAGAGAATTTTTCATCCTAGTTCTTTACAATTCATATATTATGATTTTACACAAATTATAGATATTTTTAATAATTTTATCAAGGCCCGTACAGTCGATTTCCAATAACGGTCGTCGAACTGCACTTATAACAACCTTTTCCAATTTTGATTTGGACATAACTCCAAATCCAACCGTTAGATTTCAAATTTCTAATATTCATTAGAAAGCTCTTTTTGATACGAACCCAACGGCTCCGGTTTTATGAGAATCCGACGGTCGGATCTCCCATAACGTCAATTCGAAGTCAATGGTCGAAATTCGCGAACTGCCGCGGCGCGGCGCGTTCTATTCAGGCCATTTAATATATATAATATATATATTATATATTTTTCGTCGATTTCCATTTAAAACGTATTTTATAAATCGTTTTAAATTCGTTTTCAAAACAATTTCAACTTCATATTCAATTTTAAATCAAAATTGAATATTCCATATCATCAATATATATATTAATGATAATATTTTCAAAACGTTATATTTTGAAATCACTTCATTTTCTCTATTCATTATAAAAATGAATAAAATCGATATAAATATCGTTCGCATCAAAATGGCGCAAATCTAATCAACATGGCTTTATATATTTCAATAACTTCGTTATTGTATTCAACAAATGAATATTTTCTTCAACACATGAATATATATTTCTTTCAATACATGAATATTCTTGTTATTTAATATACTTTATAAAATTATGATTTCTATCATTTAATTCTTAATCAGACTCCAACCGTAAATTAGAAAGAGAACGATTCCCTAAGTATTAACCCCGAAGGCCGAAACCAACATCAGATCAATACCAAGGAAACCACTCATCTTAACTAGTTTCCAGTTAGTTTCTAATTTTATATATGATAAAGATGTAAATTTTATTGTTTAAAGATTTTACTCAACACATGAATATTTATTTTATTCAACACATGAATGGTTTCAACACATGAATATTCTCAACACATGAGTATTGTCAACACATGACTATTTTTTTCTATTCAACACATGAATCTTTATTTTATAATATTCTTTATTTTCTAAATTGGAATGAGACCCAATCAATTACCATATAATGTTATTTATATGGATTCTATACAACACATGTATATAACAGCAACGATAAATAATCAATCATCATCCAGGGTGCACCACACAACTGTCTGTCAACCTATCGACTGACATACAACTAAATAATTGGGATTAGCGTACGCCAAATATCGTCCCAACACCCGTGTGGGGTTTCAAATCAACAAACACAGATTTTTATTTGTGCAGTTGGGCGATGTGTAAAATTTATCGTCCCAATCAATATCAGTCAAATCAGTGTACATAAACAAACCATCTGGTTTGTTAATGAATATATATTTTATTTCAACACATGAATATATATTTTATTTCAACACATGAATATATATTTTATTTCAACGCATGAATATATATTTTATTTCAACACATGAATATATATTTTATTCAACACATCACAATCAATTTTCACAACACAACAAAATCAAACAAGTCGTCCATGGTCTGTGGACGACGGGTGTCGGGTGCTGCTAAGCACCGTCTTCATCCTAGTATATAATTTGAACTAGAAAACAAGATTTAAAGTTAGAAGTTCTCACCGACTAGCTAAACCATTTCACCGTGACTCTTCATATGTAGGAAATCTTCACCGTGCTTTTTATCGAGATCCGTTTCACGCGACATATGTTAAAAGTCACTTTTTTGTTTCAAAGCCATATTATAAAAATTCAATTTTTATATCGCTACTTTCTATATATAAAAATCAAATTTTTATATTCTTCATATATATAAAAATCGAATTTTTATATTCTCTATCTTATAAAAATCACATTTTTATATTCTCTACTATATAAAAATCATATATTTTTATTTCAAACTATATATATAACTATCTCATTCTTTCGTCAATGCTAGGTAGATAAATAAAAATCACATCTTGCTATGGTTTTCATATGAATAAAAATCACGTCTAGCTATGCTTTAAAAATCTAAACCTTTCTATAATAAAAATCTATTATTTTCTATTATAAAAATCTATCCTTTTTATTCATATAAAAAACTTAGCTTCTACTATATATAAAAATACTATTTTTACAAACTAAAAAACCCTATTTTTTATTAAGCTAAGCCTATAGAAATTAAATAAATTAAATTAAAATAAAAATAAAAACTTACTTTTCTTTCAGCGAAGGAGGGGCTTTTTGGCTTGAATCAGAGGAAGGGATCGGGGAAGGGGATCGCGGTGGCGGCCAGTGGTGGATGGCGGCTAGGGCTTGCTCGATTTGGGGACTTAGGGCTTGAACTGGAGGGGAGGTGGGGACTCGATGTGTTGAGGAAGCGGAGGAGGGTGCTGCGCTCGCGGAGGTGGCAGGGGGTTGGTGGCGCCGAAGCCTGCAGTCGACGGGGGAGGTAAAGGCAGAGGGGCGGTGGTCGTGGGGCCCTCAGGCGCGGTGGTTGCTGCAAAAGAAGGGGGGCCAGGGCATGGTTTTTAATGAAGAGGAGAGGGAAGTGCGAGGTGGTGGGTGAGGCGGAGAGGGTGGTGATGAAGGGGAGGTCGGCGGTGGCTCCGCCTGACGCGGCGGCGAGGCCTGGGAGGGGAGGCACGATCGACATTTGGGGATTTTTTTTCTTTTTCTTTTGTTTCGTTGACTGGAAATGAAGAGGAAGGGTGAGGTGGAAAGGTTATATAATAATTTTATTATTTAATTTATTCTCAAAATGGTTGGTTTTTTCCTTTCGAACCCCGAATTGCACACAACGACTGTTGTCCCTAGCGTATTACCCCCATTCCGAACACAATGGGATATGTTTCGTTAGCCAATTCAGCTGTTACGATAGGTTTTCACTAAATTTAAAATATAAATCTATATATTCAATTTCAAACGTACATTTCAATTTACTGGGGTCACATATTGACTCCAAAAATTACAGAAAAATTATTTCTAGCTTTGTATTGACGATACGATCCTAACAAAACTAGTTTCATCGAATTCTGAGACCGTTTGAAAAATAACCATTTTCTGGTCGATCGAAATTGACTAAAACTGTTAAAACACGTTTAACTTCGCCACGTTCACATATTGATTAAGAAAATTATAAAAATTGGAACCTAGCAATAATTTGACATCCCGGATCCAACAAAAGTGGTTTCGCCGAAAACGAAGGTCGTTTGCGAAATTTCCATTTTTAAGGGCCTTTATATATATTATAAATATATATAAATATATATAAATTACATAGCGACTATTCTGAATTTTAAACTGGACATATCTTACACTCTATAAAGAGAAATCTCGGTTTCTTAACTTCGTTTTAAAGATATAGTCAAACAGATTCGAATATTTCTTGTTTCGCTGAAATTCGATTTATTTTGAATCCTATACATTCATTTGAAATTAGAAATCGAATTTTTAAACTACCGCGCCATTTCAGGCTCATTATATAATTAAATAAATTTATTCATTTTAAATTTGACGAAAATAAATTTTCCATCGCTATTATTTAAAATAATCCATTTTAAATATTCAAAATTCATTAAAATCGCCAAAATAAAAATTTTAAATTGGCTCAGAATTTCCGGGTTGTTACAATCTCCCCCACTTAAAATCTTTTCATCCTCGAAAAGGAACGAAGGTGAAAGATGTTTAACTAACCAACTCAACTTTCATTGTTTTTATTATGGCTTAAGTTCTTCAACTTTTCAGTTTCTAAGAACTTTTCGAATTTTTCAAAAATTTGGCTAACACCCTAAATTTTCGAAAAATTTCGCCAAAACCTCCCCTGCACCGGGAGCATCCGGGAAATTCCCAAACCGCCACATAGGCCTCTCCAATCAAAAAGAAAAAGAAACAGCCAAGTGGCTAGCCAATCGGCTCATAAAATCATCATAACCCCAAGAAATACAATAAACATGTACCTATTTGTCGGGCAAACAATTTTATTCCTCTGCTCTAGCCTCCTTTCTATGATCTGTTCAGTGTATATACGTGTATATGCATGCAATTTTCAAGCAATTTTCAAAAACAGTTCTAAATTTGGCTCCATTAGGCTAAATGGTTCAAAATTTTAAATAAATGAAACCAATAATCAAACAACACAATCAGCAATCAATTAGTGGATTATCGTTTCAAACGCATAATTTTAATACATATTCCAAAAATCATGTTCTTGATGCCAAATCACAACAATAAATCCTATCTAGTTTTGGTTCTTACACCAGTCAAATGGAAATATATAGATATCACACTTTCGAAACTCGAACATAAACCCTGATGATGGTGCACCGATCATCAGAATCATCTCTGGGCGACTAGGGTGTGATTCTATATATATCCAGTATATTAAAACTTTGAATACACGTTTGCAAGGCGTATATGCAAAATCTTTATATATTAGATTGTCTAAGTTCAATACAAATAAAATATTCAAATATGTATAAGGTTTACATTTTCAAAACAAAATTTGTTTTCATTTTTATTTGAAAAATATACTCTTCACACTCGTTCTAGAATACTACTGATCCTATCTCTAATGAGTCATTCTCATTGGATATTACTAATCCAATCTCTGATGAATTCTTTCGTTTGGTTCTAATGGGTCTTGTTCTCGAGCTCTGTAAACCAAAGCTCTGATACCAAATGTGACGGTAAGTAATTTCGCTCGATCCGAATCGATCGTTAAATCGACCAAGACCGTTCGAAACCCATGATCGTAATGAGGACAAGACGAATCAGAACACAAACAGAAGAACATTTCATTGTTTATTACAAAAATTCAATCAGAATAAAAGAATATACAGAGTATAAATAAATACTATACACTTGATAAACATCAGAGATTTACAAATTACATTACTGCAGCGGAAAATTAATACAAAACACAACTGAAACAGATACATGGATACAGAGCTTTCCGAATATCCCTTCAGCTATAAACCAGGATCCTATGAATATAAATATGCAAAACCCAACTACTAGCTGCCCATGTGGAAATTAAGAACACCCAGAGTTTAGGTTAAAACAATAAACTCCAGGTCAGTCATGTGACTGGTGTGAGAACTAAAACAGTTATAAATTTGATTTTTTTTAAGTTCGGTAAATCAAGGGACCACGCCGTATAACATGGAATGGGTTTTTACCCCAAGAATACTAGTGCATAAACAAACAGCGCAATGCTAAATAAAGAATAATGAAGCTGTTATAAGACCCAGGTCCCATAACACAATGCAACGCAAGCTGGAGGATAGGGTTTTCCCATATAACAGCCAAATAATGCTTGAAACGTGAAATTTCATATTTTATTATTATTATAAGTGAAGAAAACAACTTCAATCATAATGTATAAATTATAGACGGCATGGGTACTATATATCACGTCGCCATACTAGGCTCTACAAATAAAACCGAAATATCACGTATTGGAAATTGGATTTCTGTCAAGAGTCGAGGCAAGAGGCAAGCTCCTCTCCATTCGAGACACTCTAGCAAATGTCTCAGGACCACACACAGCGATCCTAGATCTTCAGGGCCGGTCCTCTCTTACATTTGAGGATTAGTTATTCCTGAACACACGTTTTCCGGTCCTATCGGACCTATAAAATGGTCTGTACGTCAGCTTACATAATGCCAGTTATCGACCATGTATTCGAGGCGCCTCGCATTCCGGCAACCATACAGGTGAAAAGTATATAAATGTCAGCCAGTTTAAGCACTTACACCACCTCTAGCTAGAAAGAAACGTCGTGTTCTCCCTGCAGTCACTATCCCGTTTTTAACTCATACCGAGGTTTGAGGCTCACGAATTAACGCTATACACAAAGCTGTGCCACATAGGCTGTGCTTTGATCAGTGTAACGATACGGATTTCGTCGGACCTAATCGATCGCTAAACCGACCAAGACCGTTCGAATCCCGTATACGCTAACTCTGGGCATACAACACATCAGAATAAATAACAGAAAACTTTTATAAACATCATAATAATGTTAAATCAGAGTACATAACATATCAGGGTATATCGAAATATAATACAACGGAAGATAAATTTACATAAATGTAATACAATGCACAGCGAAAATATAAACTACACAGCGGAAGACTGTAAATGCCTGGACATAGCTTAAAGCTTCAATCCAGAATCCTGCTCAATATATCTGCAAAATAAACTACTCGACTGCCCGTGTGGAAAATAGGGGCACCCGAGTTTGCAAGGGAAAAATAAACTACAGGTCAGTCATGGGACTGGTGTGAGAAACTTTAAACAGTTATAAACTTATATAAATGACAAGGCAAATCACAGGACCACTCCGCTAACGCGGAACGGGTTTACCCCCATGAATGCCAGTGTATAAACAATAATCAATATAGATATATGGATCTACTATGCATCAATCAACATGAAATATCCCAATCTACCCATTTAGATTAATCACCACAATTAGATTTTCCAAATCCAGTTCAATTTACAGAAATTATTCCTTTGGACTTTATTTCCCGATTTCTATTTCAAATCATTTGAAATACATATCTAGCCTTTATATCAAAGTAGATTTCACTTCGGGATCTCAAATCAAATCGTTTGGAAATATGAATTCCAAAACATAATAATGCATACAAACAAGTATGCAACCAAATATCGGGAATATTCCCTTAGACCGGGTATTAAGCGCCCATCCAACTCGATATATATATATATATATATATATATATATATATATATATATATATATGTGTGCACCTCCCACACATGGAGCAGGCTACACCGCTGACCACTCACCCTAAGGCATTAGATCCAGCCAAAGTACTTTTAGTCTCTATCGGGTCACCCGAATCTTTAGCTACACACTAAACCATTTTATATCCCGTAGTAGGAAAAATCATTTCACAAGATAATAATCACAAGTACTCTCAAACTATAGTACTTCACATCAGTAATTCACACATATGATTAATCACTATTAATCACATAACCTTTGAGCTCGTACGTCTCAAAGAAGGGTGTTAAGCAAGAGAATAAATTCTCCGCCACCAAACAGATATATTATCAATAGAAACTAATCGGATACGCGATGAATCACAATGTAACACATAATACATTTCTAAATCATTTTAGAAATCATCGGGTTTTGGGCCTCGAAATCCTTTCTGTTTTATAAAACATTTTTATAAAACATTCCCTGTCTAAAATCGGGAATATATTTCTTTTCACTTAAGAAAAATATCATTTCAAAATCATTCATTAAACTTGAAATGAACTCAATGTCGCTAAACACCTTATCGTCAAATCGTGAAGTGCTTCACAAGGTATTAGCACACAGATATTTCTACCCAACCCAATGCTAAATATAAAAGCATATTCTGCTCATTAACTGGTCGAGCACAATCCAAACAATCAATCAATCCAATCTGACATTAAATATAAGGTTTTGAATAGAGATAATATCGGCTTATATTCAACATCAAATCCTGAAACAAACAGATATCATATCGGGAATAACGATATCGATATCTTCCAAATTCCCATCACAATATCCGTATAATCACGGAATCCAATATCGAAATATTCCAAAGATTATTTCGATTTAAATCCATTCCAATTCGTATATTGGAAATTCTGGTTATTTTTAAAACCATTTCAAATCCAAATTTATTTATTCAAAATTATTGGATTATAATTCTAGTTCATAACTAGTTCATTTCGATAAAACTATATTTTTATCTTTTCAAATATGGAAATTTTCATCCCAGTTCTTTTCAATTCATATATTATGATTTTACACAAATTATAGATATTTTTAATAATTTTATCAAGGCCCTTTCAGTCGATTTCCATAAACGGTCATCGAACTGCACTTACAACGACCTTTTCTAAATTTGATTTGGACATAATTCCAAATCGAACCGTTAGATTTCAAATCTCTAATATTCATTGGAAAGCTCTTTTCGATACGAACCCAACGGTCCCGGTTTTAGGAGAATCCGACGGTCGGATCTCCCGTAATGTCAATTCGAAGTCAATGGTCGAAATTCGCGAACTGCCGCGGCGCGGCGCATTCTACTCAGGCCATTAAATATATATAATATATATTATATATATTTCGTCGATTTCCTTTTAAAACATATTTTAAATTTGTTTTAAAAACAATTTCAACTTCATATTCAATTTCAAATCAAAATTGAATATTCCATTACATGATAATTTTATACATCTCATATATATGTTAAAAATAATATTTTTAACTAATCAATATTTATTTCATTCACACTTCATATATATATATATTATTCACTTCTTATATATATATATATTTTTTCATCTTATATATATATATATTATTTTCACCTTTCATAAATATAATTCATATCTATATATATATATATTATTTTTCATTTCAAATATATATAATTTTTCATTCACAGTTCATATATATATATATTTATTCACATTCATAGTTCATATATATTTATCATTCACATTTCATATATATGTATACATCTCATTCACAATTCATATATATTTATCATTTACAGTTCATATATATGTATACATCTCATTTACAATTCATATATATTTATCATTTACAGTTCATATATATGTATACATCTAATTCACAATTCATATATATTTATCATTTACAGTTCATATATATGTTCATTTATAGTTCATATATATTTTCATTTACAGTTCATATATATGTTCATTTACAATTCATTTATATTTCCATTTACAGTTCATATATATATATATATATACACATCTCATTCACTGTTCACAAGACAATACAATCAAACAAATCGTCCATGGTCTGTGGACGACGGGGAGCAGTTCATATATGTAGTTATAATAAAATTAACTGTACATAAATAATTTTAGTGAGAAATTCTCATAGTCGATTTCCACTCCGCCATTCTTTGGTTGATGAATTTCTGTTTTTTTCGGATTTAAATTTTCCTCAAATTCAAATTGGCTCCGTTTCTATTCTGGTCTCTTCTGAAATGTAGAGTTCGTCTTCACGATTTCAGCGCAACGAACGACGCTCGATTCTGTTTTCATTTGTGCAAGTTATAATCATTTCAGATTTTAACATAAATTAAAATAGCTTAATTATTTAATAATTTCCTAATTACCATTTCAATTCACTAGTCACGTTCACAACCATCGGCCTTCTTCCTGCTAACGACGAACTATAGAACCCATTTTTTCAAAACCCTAACCCACTTGCGCTCAACAATCGGAGCATCTAGCCACTAATCAGAACTGACCACCGCAAAGACCTCCCTGGCGCCTCCCTACGCCTTTCATGGTGGCCATCTCGATGGCCCCACTGGCGCTGGAAACTGCTGCGAAGGCGGTGACTTCGAGAGTGGAATTCGAACAACACAGGTCTCTAAAATCGATCTCATCCGTATAACGTTAAAGATCGAGGAAAATACTACAACTTTCGTGTAGAATCCATGGTTTAATTTGTAAGGAGTGAGGGGAATTTGAGGGATGAAATCAGAGCGATCGTGGCCATGAAACTAAGGGTGGCGGCTCGCTGAAATTAATGGTCTAGGGTTTTGTGAGGAGGGCTATTTATATAATTATATTTTTAATTATTTAATTCGAAAAAAGGTGTTTTTACATATAAACTCCAAATCAAACCCAACGACTGCCACCCCTAGCATAATACCCATTCCGAACACAATGTGATATGTTTCATAAGCCAATTCGGCTGTTTGAATCAGTTTTCATCAGTTTTAAAATATAAATCATTATATATTTAATTTAAACGTACATTTTAAATTATCGGGGCCACAAACTGACTCTAAAAATTCCAGAAAATTTATTTCTAGCTTCGTATTGACGATACGGTCCTAACAAAACTGATTTCATCAAATTCTGAGACCTTTGAAAAATGGCCATTTTCTGGTCGATCGAAATTGACTAAAACTGTTAAAAACACGTTTAACTTTTCCACGCTCACATAATGATTCAGAAAATTATGAATTTTGAAACCTAGAAATAATTTGACATCTCGGATCCAACAAAAGTGGTTTCGTCGAAAACCGAGGTCGTTTGCAAAATTTCCATTTTCAAGGCCTTTATATATATTAAAATATATATAAATTCCACAGCGACTTTTCTGAATTTTAAACTGGACATATCTTTCAACTTTTAAAGTGAAATCTCAGTTTCCTACATCCGTTAGAAAGATATGATCAAACAGATTCTAATATTTCTTGTTTCGTTCAATTCTGACTTATATTGAATCCTGTATATTCATTTGAATTTTGAAATCGAATTTTCGAACTGCACGGCCATTTCAGGCTCGTTATATAATTAAAATAAAATTATTCATTTTAACTTCGTCGAAGATAAATTTTCCGTTGTTTTTATTTAAAATAAATCATTTTAAATATTCAAAATCTGTTAAATTCGCCAAAATAAAAAATTTAAACTGGCTCAGAATTTCCGGGTTGTTACAATCTCCCCCACTTAAAATCTTTTCGTCCTCGAAAAGGAACGAAGGCGAAAGTTGTTTATTAATCAACTCAACTTCCATTATTTTCATTACGGCTTAAGTTCTTCAACTTTTCAGTTTCTAAGAACTTTCAAAATTTTCAAAAATTTGGCTAACACCCTAAATTTTCGAAAAATTTCGCCATAACCTCCCCTGCACCGGGAGCATCGGGAAAATCCCCAAACTGCCATACAGGCCCTCTGATCTCAAAAAGAAAAAGAAAAAGCCAAGCGGCTAGCCAATCGGCTCATAAAATCATTATCACCAAAACAAATACAATAAACATGTACCTATTTGTCGGGCAAACAATTTTATTCCTCTTCATTAGCCTCCTTGCTATGACCTGTTCAATAGATATACATGTATATGCATGCAATTGTAATCATTTTTCAATCCAGTTCAAAATTTGATTCAATTTGGCTAATGTTACCTTACATTTACAAAATGGTTTGAAATTTCAATTAATCAAAACAATAATCATACAACACAACCATCAATCAATTAGTTGGTTAATTTTTCAATCATATAACTTTGATATAAATATTCAAAATCCTGTTTTTGATGCCAAATCACAACAAATAATCCTATCTAGTTTTGGTTCTCACACCAGTCTAATGGAAATATATAGATATTACACTTTCGAAACTCGAACATGAATACTGATGATGTGGCCACATCATCAGAATCATCCCCGGGTGTCTAGAATGTGATTTTATATCTATCCAGTATATTAAAACTTCGAATATACGTTTGCAAGGCGTATATGCAAAATCTTTATATACGGGATTGTCCAATTTCAATATAAAATAAAATAGTCAAACACGTATAAAATGGTTTAAATTTTGAAAACAAAACTGGTTTTCATTTTTATTTTAAAAACACCACTCTTTCGACTCGTTCTAGGATACTGCTGATCCTATCTCTAACGAGCCATTCTCATTGGATATTTCTAATCCAATTTCTGATGAATTCTTTCGTTTAGTTCTAATGTGTCTTGTTCTCGAGCTCTGTAAACCAGAGCTCTGATACCATGTGTAACGATACGGATTTCGCTCGGACCTAATCGATCGCTAAACCGACCAAGACCGTTCGAACCCCGTATACGCTAACTCTGGCATACAACACATCATAATAAATAAGAGAAGACTTTTATAAACATCATAATAATGTTACATCAGAGTACAGAACATATCAGAGTATATCGAAATATAATACAGCGGAAGATAAATTTACATAAATGTAATACAATGCACATCGGAAATATAAACTACACAGCAGAAGACTGTAAATGCCTGTACACAGCTTAAAGCTTCAATCCAGAATCCTGCTCAATATATCTGCAAAATAAACTACTCGACTGCCCATGTGGAAAATAGGGGCACCCGAGTTTGCAAGGGAAAAACAAACTACAGGTCAGTCATGGGACTGGTGTGAGAAACTCTAAACAGTTATAAACTTATATAAATGACAAGGCAAATCACAGGACCACGCCGCTAACACGAAACGGGTTTACCCCCATGAATGCCAGTGTATAAACAACAATCAATATAGATATATGGATCTACTATGCATCAATCAACATGAAATATCCCAATCTACCCATTTAGATTAATCACCACAATTAGATTTTCTAAATCCAATTCAATTTACAGAAATTATTCCTTTGGACTTTATTTCCCGATTTCTATTTCAAAACATTTGAAATACATATCTAGCCTTTATATCAAAGTAGATTTCACTTTGGGATCTCAAATCAAATCGTTTGGAAATATGAATTCCAAAACATAACAATGCATACAAACAAGTATGCAACCAAATATCGGGAATATTCCCTCAGACCGGGCAGTAAGCGCCCATCCAGCTCGATATATATATATATATATATGTGTGTGTGTGTGTGTGTGTGTGTGTGTGTGTGCACCTCCCACACATGGAGCAGGCTACACCGCTGACCACTCACCCTAAGGCACTGGATCCAGCCAAAGTACTTTTAGTCTCTATCGGGTCACCCGAATCTTTAGCTACAAACTAAACCATTTTATATCCCGAAGTAGGAAAAATCATTTCACAAGATAATAATCACAAGTACTCTCAAACTATAGTACTTCACATCAATAATTCACACATATGATCAGTCACTATTAATCACATAACCTTTGAGCTTGTACGTCTCAAAGAAGGGTGTTAAGCAAGAGAATAAATTCTCCGCCACCAAACAGATATATTATCAATAGCAACTAATCGGATACGCGATGAATCACAATGTAACACATAATACATTTCTAAATCATTTTAGAAATCATCGGGTTTTGGGCCTCGAAATCCTTTCTGTTTTATAAAACATTCCCTGTCTAAAATCGGGAATATATTTCTTTTCACTTAAGAAAAATATCATTTCAAAATAATTCATTAAACTTGAAATGAACTCAACATCGCTAAACACCTTATCATCAAATCGTGAAGTGTTTCACAAGGTGTTAGCACACAGATATTTCTACCCAACCCAATGCTAAATGTAAAAGCATATTCTGCTCATAAACTGGTCAAGCACAATCCAATCAATCCAATCTGACATTAAATATAAGGTTTTGAATAGAGATAATATCGACTTATATTCAACATCACATCCTGAAACCAACATATATCATATCGGGAATAACGATATCGATATCTTCCAAATTCACATCACAATATCCGTATAATCACGGAATCCAATATCGAAATATTCCAAAGATTAGTTCGATTTAAATCCATTCCAATTCGTATGTTGGAAATTTTGGTTATTTTTAAAACCATTTCAAATCCAAATTTATTTATTCAAAATTATTGGATTATAATTCTAGTTCACAACTAGTTCATTTCGATAAAACTATATTTTTATCTTTTCAAATATGGAATTTTTCAACCCAGTTCTTTTCAATTCATATATTATGATTTTACACAAATTATAGATATTTTTAATAATTTTATCAAGGCCCTTTCAGTCGATTTCCATAAACGGTCATCGAACTGCACTTACAACGCCCTTTTCTAAATTTGATTTGGACATAATTCCAAATCCAACCGTTAGATTTCAAATCTCTAGTATTCATTGGAAAGCGCTTTTCGATACGAACCCAACAGTCCCGGTTTCAGGAGAATCCGACGGTCGGATCTCCCGTAACGTCAATTTGAAGTCAATGGTCGAAATTCGTGAACTACCGCGGCGCGGCGCGTTCTATTCAGGCCATTAAATATATATATTATATATATTTCATCGATTTCCTTTTAAAACATATTTTATAAATCGTTTTAAATTCGTTTTAAAAACGATTTCAACTTCATATTCAATTTCAAATCAAAATTGAATATTCCATTACATGATAATTTTATACATCTCATATATATGTTAAAAATAATATTTTTAACCAATCAATATTTATTTCATTCACACTTCATATATATATATTATTCACTTCTTATATATATATATATTTCATCTTATATATATATATTATTTTCACCTTTCATATATATAATTCATATATATATATATATATTATTTTTCATTTCAAATATATATAATTTTTCATTTATAGTTCATATATATATATATATATTCACATTCATAGTTCATATATATTTATCATTCGCATTTCATATATAGGTATTCATCTCATTCACAATTCATATATATTTATCATTTACAATTCATATATATGTATACATCTCATTCACAATTCATATATTTTTATCATTTACAGTTCATATATATGTACACATCTCATTCACAATTCATATATATTTATCATTTACAGTTCATATATATGTTCATTTACAGTTCATATATATTTTCATTTACAGTTCATATATATGTTCATTTACAATTCATATATATTTTCATTTACAGTTCATATATATATATATATATACACACATCTCATTCACAGTTCACAATACAATACAATCAGACAAGTCGTCCATGGTCTGTGTACGATGGGGAGCAGTTCATATATGCAGTTATAATATAATTAACTGTTAAGAAATAATTTTAGTGAGAAATTCTCACAGTTGATTTCCACTACGCCATTCTTTGGTTGATGAATTTTTGTTTTGTTCGGATTTAAATTTTCCTCAAATTCAAATTGGCTCTGTTTCTTTTCTCGTCTCTTCTGAAATGTAGAGTTCGTCTTCACGATTTCAGCGCAACGAACGACGCTCGATTCTGTTTTCATTTATGAAAGTTATAATCATTTCAGATTTTAACATAAATTAAAATAGCTTAATTATTTAATAATTTCCTAATTACCATTTCAATTCACTAATCATGTTCACAACCATCGGCCTTCTTCCTGCTAACGACGAACTACAGAACCCTTTTGTTCAAAACCCTAACCCACTTGCGCTCAACAATCGGAGCATCTAGCCAATGATCAGAACTGACCACCGCGAAGACCTCCCTGGCGCCTCCCTACTCCTGTCGTGGTGGCCATCTCGAGGGCCCCACTGGCGCTGGAAACTGCTGTGAAGGCGGTGACTCCAAGAGTGGAATTCGAACAACACAGGTCTCTAAAATCGATCCCATCCGTATAAGTTTAAAAATCGAGGAAAATACTACAACTTTCATGTAGAATCCATGGTTTAATTTGTAAGGAGTGGGGGGAATTTAAGGGATGAAATCAGAGCGATCGTGGCCATGAAACTAAGGGTGGCGGCTCGCTGAAATTAATGGTCTAGGGTTTTGTGAGGAGGGCTATTTATATAAATATATTTTTAATTATTTAATACGAAAAGGTGTTTTTACATACGAACTCCAAATCAAACCCAACGACTGTCACCCCTAGCGTAATAACCCCATTCCGAACACAATGGGATATGTTTCGTAAGCCAATTCGACTGTTTGAATCAGTTTTCATCAGTTTAAAAATATAAATCATTATATATTCAATTTAAACATACATTTTAAATTATCGGGGCCACATACTGACTCTAAAAATTCTAGAAAAATTATTTCTAGCTTCGTATTGACGATACGGTCCTAACAAAACTGATTTCGTCAAATTCTGAGACCGTTTGAAAAATGGCCATTTTCTGGTCGATCGAAATTGATTAAAACTGTTAAAAACACGTTTAACTTTGCCACGCTCACATATTGATTCAGAAAATTATGAATTTTGAAACCTAGCAATAATTTGACATCCCGGATCCAAAAAAAGTGGTTTCATCGAAAACCGAGGTCGTTTGCAAAATTTATATATATTAAAATATATATAAATTCCACAGCGACTTTTCTGAATTTTAAACTGGACATATCTTTCAACTTTTAAAGTGAAATCTCAGTTTCTTACATCCGTTAGAAAGATATGATCAAACAGATTCGAATATTTCTTGTTTCGTTCAATTCTGACTTATATTGAATCATGTATACTCATTTGAATTTTGAAATCGAATTTTCGAACTATAGGGCCATTTTAGGCTCGTTATATAATTAAAATAAAATTATTCGTTTTAACTTTGTCGAAGATAAATTTTCCGTTGTTTTTATTTAAAATAAATCATTTTAAATATTCAAAATCTGTTAAATTCGCCAAAATAAAATTTTTAAACTGGCTCAGAATTTCCGGGTTGTTACAATCATCAACCACAAGACTTTGCTTTTCAACAGAAGCCTTGATCATTTGCCGCTTAGGCATGCCACACAGGAAATTCATGCCATGCGACTGATTTCTATCGATACACAACCTCTGAGCTCGTATGTCTCAGAGAAGGGTGTTAAGCAAGAGAATAAATTCGCCGCCACCAAACAGATGTATATTTAATAGAGATCAATCAACACAGAATAAAATCCAGTGTCAGACACACAGTCCATTTACTAGTTCGTTCTGGGTCTGAACGAAACCGGAGGAACCTTACTCCTCGCATATCCATCGATCTCCAGGCACGTCCGGACGATCAACAACTGATTCCCTCCTCTTGGGTGTACAGCCCAATCAAGATCATCAGTAATCATCCAAACGATGTGAAGACCTCCTGTCTTCAACCGCCGTCTTCATCTTCGACTTATCATCAAATCGGTTATTCAGAATGGGCATAACCCGGCCTTTCCGAATAACCCACGTATATAATAAACAAATGTTACACAAACACAGCATACGCCTCATTCCAATTCAGAATATTCTTTCATTCAAATATTCACATTCTTAGAGAAAGGTTCCCATTAATTTTATCGAAGATAAATTCTTCTAAATTTA
Organism: Allium sativum; assembly: GCA_030737875.1. Lineage (NCBI taxonomy): Eukaryota > Viridiplantae > Streptophyta > Magnoliopsida > Asparagales > Amaryllidaceae > Allium > Allium sativum. The sequence continues at coordinate 167,417,737 of CM060909.1, forward strand.
TTCTTTAATCTTCCTTTGGATATCATTTCAAACCATATTATGGTTTTCCAAACTAGTCGGGATTAGCGAACCACACCAAAGTAATTACTTATTTTATTTCCCAACCCCAACCTATTTATCCCATGGAGCAAAACTGGTAATACTCCATATTTAACACCACGGCGTTATCGGTAAAACTAATTACCATTTCACGTTCAAATCTAATTAAAGATTTAACTATCACTTTGGATCAAAACTGGTGATACTCCATTCTCGATCATTTCAATCTAATTAAATATTCATTAAAATTCCACATAGTTTTAATCTTTAACTGGGTTAAAGAACCGATGTCATTTAAAACACGGTTCAAGATAAACCCAAAATCACATCCCATTGTTAATCGGGTTAAAGAACAGGTGTTATTTAAAACACCATTCACGATAAACCCAAAAACCAATTTGATATTAAATACAAGGCTCTGAATAGAAAATATATCGGCTTATATTCAATATCAAATTCTGAAACCAACAAATATCGTATTGGAAATAAAGATATCAATATATCTTTCAAATTTCCACAACCATATCTGTATAATCACGAAATCCAACATCGAAATATCCTGAAGATAATTTCGATTCAAATCCATTCCAATACGTATATTGGAAATTTTGATTATTTTTAAAACCACTTCAAATCCAATTTATTTATTTAAAAATATCGGATTGTAATTCTAGTTCATAACTAGTTCATTTCGATAAAAATATATTTTTTATCCTTTCAAATAGGGAATTTTTCATCCCAGTTTTTTCCAATTCATATATTATGATTTTACACAAATTATAGATATTTTTAATAATTTTATCAAGGCCCGTACAGTCGATTTCCAATAATGGTCGTCGAACTGCACTTACAACGACCTTTCCAATTTTGATTTGGACATAACTCCAAATCCAACCATTAGATTTCAAATTTATAATATTCATTGGAAAGCTCTTTTCGATATGAACCCAATGGTTCCGGTTTCAGGAGAATCCGACGGTCGGATCTCCCGTAACGTCAATTCGAAGTTAATGGTCGAAATTCGCGAACTGTCGCGGCGCGGCGCGTTCTATTCAGGCCATTTAATATATATATTATATATTTTTCATCCATTTCCATTTAAAACGTATTTTATAAATCGTTTCAAATTCGTTTTCAAAACAATTTCAACTTCATATTCAATTTTAAATCAATATTGAATTTTCCATATCATCAATATATATATAAATGATAATATTTTCAAAACGTTATATTTTGAAATCACTTCATTTTCGCTATTCATTATAAAAATGAATAAAATCGATATAAATATCGTTCGCGTAAAAATGGCGCAAATCTAATCAATACGGCTTTATATATTTCAATAACTTCGTTATTGTATTCAACAAATGAATATTTTCTTCAACACATGAATATATATTTCTTTCAACACATGAATATTCTTGTTATTTAATATATTTTATAAAATTATGATTTCTATCGTTTAATTCTTAATCAGACTCCAACCTTAAATTAGCAAGAGAACGATTCCCTAAGTATTAACCCCGAAGGCCGAAACCAACATCAGATCAATACCAAGGAAACCACTCATCTTAACTAGTTTCCAGTTAGTTTCTAATTTTATATATGATAAAGATGTAAATTTTATTGTTTAAAGATTTTACTCAACACATGAATATTTATTTTATTCAACACATGAATGGTTTCAACACATGAATATTCTCAACACATGAGTATTGTCAACACATGACTATTTTTTTCCATTCAACACATGAATCTTTATTTTATAATATTCTTTATTTTCTAAATTGGAATGAGACCCAATCAATTACCATATAATGTTATTTATATGGATTCTATACAACACATGTATATAACAGCAATGATAAATAATCAACCATCATCCAGGGTGCACCACACAACTGTCTGTCAACCTATCGATTGACATACAACTAAATAATTGGGATTAGTGTACGCCAAATATCATCCCAACACCCGTGTGGGGCTTCAAATCAACAAACACAGATTTTTATTTGTGCAGTTGGACGATGTGTAAAATTTATCGTTCCAATCAATATCAGTCAAATCAGTGTACATAAACAAACTGTATGGTTTGTAAATGAATATTTATTTTATTTCAACCCATGAATATATATTTTATTTCAATACATGAATATATATTTTATTTCAACACATGAATATATATTTTGTTTCAACACATGAATATATATTTTATTTCAACACATGAATATATATTTTATTTCAACACATGTATATATATTTTATTCAACACATCACAATCAATTTTCACAACACAACAAAATCAAATAGGTCGTCCATGGTCTGTGGACGACGGGTGTCGGGTGCTGCTAAGCACCGTCTGCATCCTAGTATATAAGTTTACCTAGAAAACAAGATTTAAAGTGAGAAGTTCTCACCGATTAGCTAAACCATTTCACCGTGACTCTTCATATGTAGGAAATCTTCACCGTTCTTTTTATCGAGATCTGTTTCACGTGACATATGTTAAAAGTCACTTTTTGTTTCAAAGCCATATTATAAAAATTCAATTTTTATATCGCTACTTTCTATATATAAAAATCGAATTTTTATATTCTTCATATATATATAAAAATCGAATTTTTATATTCTCTATCTTATAAAAATCACATTTTTATATTCTCTACTATATAAAAATCATATATTTTTATTTCAAACTATATATATATCTCATTCTTTCGTCAACGCTAGGTAGATAAATAAAAATCACATCTTGCTATGGTTTAAAAATCTAAACCTTTCTATAATAAAAAACTATTATTTTCTATTATAAAAATCTATCCTTTTTATCATATAAAAAACTTAGCTTCTACTATATATAAAAATACTATTTTTACAAACTAAAACACCCTATTTTTATTAAGCTAAGCCTATAGAAATTAAATAAATTAAATTAAAATGAAAATAAAAACTTACTTTTCTTTCAGCGAAGGAGGGGTTTTTTGGCTTGAATCAGAGGAAGGGATCGGGGAAGGGGATCGCGGTGGCGGCCAGTGGTGGATGGCGGCTAGGGCTTGCTCGATTTGGGGACTTAGGGCTTGAACAGGAGGGGAGGTGGGGACTCGATGTGTTGAGGAAGCGGAGGAGGGTGCTGCGCTCGCGGAGGTGGCAGGGGGTTGGTGGCGCCGAAGCGTGCAGTCGACGGGGGAGGTAAAGGTAGAGGGGCGGTGGTCGTGGGGCCCTCAGGCGCGGTGGTTGCTGCAAAAGAAAGGAGGCTAGGGCATGGTTTTTAATGAAGAGAGGGAAGCGCGAGGTGGTGGGTGAGGAGGAGAGGGCGGTGATGAAGGGGAGGTCGGCGGTGGCTCCACCTGACGCGGGGGCGAGGCCTGGGAGGGGAGGCGCGATCGACATTTGGAGATTTTTTTTCTTTTCTTTTTCTTTTGTTTCGTTGACTGGAAATGAAGAGGAGGGGTGAGGTGGAAAGGTTATATAATAATTTTAATTATTTATTTAATTTATTCTCAAAAAGGTTGGTTTTTTTCTTTCAAACCCCGAATCGCACCCACCGAATGTCATCCCTAGCGTATTACCCCCATTCTGAACACAATGGGATATGTTTCGTTAGCCAATACGCCTGTTACGATAGGTTTCCGCTAAATTTAAAATATAAATCTATATATTCAATTTCAAACGTACATTTCAATTTACTGGGGTCACATACTTACTCGAAAATTACAGAAAAATTATTTCTAGCTTCGTATTGACGATACGGTCCTAACAAAACTAGTTTCGTAAAATTCTAAGACCGTTTGAAAAATAGCCATTTTCTGGTCGATCGAAATTGACTGAAACTGTTAAAACACGTTTAACTTCACCACGATCACATATTGATTCAGAAAATTAGGAAAATTGGAACCTAGCAATAATTTGACATCCCGGATCCAACAAAAGTGGTTTCGTCGAAAACGAAGGTCGTTTGCAAAATTTCCCTTTTTAAGTGCCTTTATATATATTATAAATATATATAAGTATATATAAATTCCATAGCGACTATTCTGAATTTTAAAATGGACATATCTTACACTCTATAAAGTGAAATCTCAGTTTCTTAACTTCGTTTGAAAGATATTGTCAAACAGATTCGAATATTTCTTATTTTGCTGAAATTCGATTTATTTTGAATCCTATACATTCATTTGAAATTAGAAATCAAATTTTCAAAACAACCGCCCCATTTCAGGCTCGTTATATAATTAAAATAATTTTATTCGTTTTAACTTTGATGAAAATAAATTTTCCATCGCTATTATTTAAAATAATCCATTTTAAATATTCAAAATTCATTAAAATCGCCAAAATAAAAATTTTAAATTTGCTCAGAATTTCCGGGTTGTTACAGGTGGGGCCCAACTCGATGGTCAACGGCGGACGGGGCGGTGGTCTGAACCCACTGGGTTCGGCGGCTCGGTTCTCGTGTTACGGTGCACGATAAAGGGTGATTCAGGTATGGGTGTGAAGAGGAGGGGAAGATCTTCAAAATACTCTAAAGGATGGAGGTTTGATTCTTTACGGATGAAGAGAAATTGGAGAAGGAAAGATTGAAGGTTCTAGGCCATTAAAACGAAGACGGCGGCTGTTAAAAGATGGATTAGGGTTTCACTAATAGAGTTATTTATAATATTTTATTATTTTAATTCTTTAATTCACTAAAAAGCCCGTTAACCTGTACTAGCTCTAATTCCAGCCCAACGAGAGTTGTCCCTAGGAAAATACCCCTATCCAGGACTCAATGGACTTGGTCCCGTCAGCCCGTTTGATCGTCTCAGCCCTTATTTCTTTAAATTAAAGTTTAAATATTTTATTTGTTTAATTCAATCGTACATTTAAATTCACCGGGGCCACATACTGACTCTAAAAATTCCAGAAAAATTATTTCTAGCTATGTTTTGACGATACGGTCCTAACAAAACTAATTTCGTCAAATTTGAAGAATGTTTGAAAAATGGTCATTTTCTGGTCGATCCAATTTGATTGAAATGGACAAAAACCGTTTTACTTTGCCACGCTCACATATTAATTTTAAAAATTATGGAAATTTAAATCAAGCAATAATTTGACATTCCGGTTCCGACAAAAGTGGTTTCGTCAAAAACGGAGATTGTTTGCAAAATGGCTATTTTTAAGGACTATATATCATATTAAAATATATATAAATTATACAGCGACTTTTCTAAATTTTAAACTAGACATAACTTTTTATTTATAAAGTGAAATCTCGGTTTTTTACATTCGTTAGAAAGATATAGTTAAACATATTTAAATATTTCTTGTTTCGTCTAATTCTGATTTTAAACGAATTATGTATAGTCAATTGAAATTAGAAATCGAATTTTCGAACTGCCGCGCCATTTCTAACTTCTTTTATAATTATATTAAATTTATACGTTTTAACTTCGATTAAAATAAGATTTTTAGTCGTTATTATTTAAAATAAATCATTTTAAATATTTAAAATCCATTAAAATTTCTAAAATAAAAAATTTTAATTGGTTCTGATTTTCCGGGTTGTTACAATCTCCCCCACATAAAATCTTTTCGTCCTCGAAAAGGAACGGAGCTAAAAGTTGTTTTAATAAATCAACTAAATTTTCGTTCTTTTATTGGTTTGAATAATTATATTAGTTGATTAACTTATCAAATATATATAACTTTTATAGATTCAAAAATTATATTTTCTAAGATCGGATTATTTATATAGTCACAAATACGTTAATTATAAACTTGTCACTCTTAACTCATTCTAGGGTATTACTAACCCCATCTTTAATGAGTATTCTTATTGGATATTACTAATCCAATCTCTGATGAGTCTTTTGTTCAGTTCTAACGAGTTGTACCCCAAAGATTTGAGCTAACCAAAGCTCTGATACCAACTGTAACGATACTTCGGGTCAATGGGCTGCCCTGGCACTATTTTTATTTATATAAAAATAGCTAAATAAATTAAACGACGCTTCGGGTCAATGGGCTGCCCTGGCGCTGTTTTTATTAGAATTTGATTTACACTTATTTCGAAATCTAACCGTTGGATTTTGAAGAAATTTATATCGTTGGAGAGATCTTTCCAAAGTGGTCCTAACGGTTCCAGTTTTGGGAAAATCCGATGGTCGGATCTTTCGGTATAACCGTATAAGTTACAGTTGCCGAAACGCGAACTGCCGCGCGCGATTCGTTTAATTTTAATTTATATATATATATATATATATAAATCGTTTGGCGATTTTAACTACTTCCAACCAATCACATGCAAGCCAAGTACAGTCTATATTCATGTTTGAAATTCTACATATGATCTTCTTAATCCTAACTAACATGATAAAAGTGACGATTTGAGACAAATCATATTTTAATGTCTAATTCTTTTCAATGGAAACTAAATTACATTGAAATTGTATTTTTTTTAATGTTTTCTCTTTTTATTGAAACCAAATGACAATAAAAACATGATTTTTAATTCTACTATTTTTATTTCATCTAAGTAAGAATAAAAATGTGACATTTAAATCTATTCTTTTAATTGCATATAAAATATCAATAAAAATGTAACATTTAATTTTATTCTTTTTATTTCAACTTAAATGACATTAAAAATGTGGCATGTAATTCTACTCTTTTTATTGTTTCTAAAGTGGCAATAAAAATGTACATTTAGTTCTATCCTTTTTATTTCAACTAAAATGACATTAAAAATGTCACATGTAATTCTATTCTTTTTATTTCAACTAAATTGACATTAAAAATGTCTCATGTAATTCTATTCCTTTTATTTCAACTAAAATGACATTAAAAATGTCACATGTAATTCTATTCTTTTTATTTCAACTAAATTGACATTAAAAATGTCACATGTAATTCTATTCTTTTTATTTCAACTAAAATGACATTAAACATGTAACATTAAAATCTCTTCTTTTTATCGCATCTCAAATGATGATAAAAATGTCACTTTTATTTCTACACTTTTTATTACATCTAAAATGTAAATAAAAATGTCACTTTTAATCTATTCATTTATTTACATCTAAAATGTAAACAAAAAATGAAACTTTTTAGTCCATACTTTTATTTTCATCTAAAATGTAAATATAAATGTCACTTTTTAATCTATGTTTTTGTTTACATCTAAAATGTAAATAAAAATGTAACTTTACAATCTATGTTTTTATTTACATCTAAAATGTAAATAAAAATGTAACTTTACAATCTATGTTTTTATTTGTCTCTAACATGACTATTAAAATGCAACTTTTATTTCTATTTACATTCTTAGCATTAAAATTTGTATATTTTAATGAATTCATGTTTTGATTAAAAACATGAACAATTTTCTCTATTTACTCTCTTAACATTAAAATTGTATATTTTAATGAATTCATGTTTTAATTAAAAACATGTACATTTTTCTCTGTTTAACCATTTTCCTATTTAACACAAATTTCATTCTTGGTGTCACAAGTTCAATAAACAGAAATAAGGATTTTTGTTTAACTAATTTTTCTATTAACCCAAATGTCCATTTTTTTGTTGCAAATTTAATTATAACAACAAAAGCAATATTTTATTTGATTGAAAATTCTAGTTCAATCAAACAATTACAAAGGTGATTTTTTTTGATTGAAAATTCTAGTTCAATCAAATAAATAACAAAAGGTGATATTTTTATTTTGATTGAAAATTCTAGTTCAATCAAATAAATAAACAAAAGGTGATATTGTCATTGAATTGAAAATTCTAATCCAATCCAACAAATAAACAAAAGGTGTTATTTTCATTGAATTGAAAATTCTAATTCAATCCAAAAAAAAAATATGATGTTCCACTTTTGGTGAATATATATGATTCACAAAATATCAACAAAAATGATTTATTCTAATTAACACATCACATACAGATCTATATTAACAACATATCTAAACTAACAGATCTATATTAACACATCACATACAGATCAATCACTTAGCACAGCATATACAGCAAATCAATGATTTATTCTAATTATTTTAAAATAAATAGTAATAAAAATAAAATAGGATTTCTCACAGTTCTTTTGAATATGAATAGTTCAGATCTGCAAATTTGACCCAAAATCCAATCAGCTCAAAATCGCTTCTTTTCAGTCTAGAATTGTAGATCTCATCTCTATGATCACAACGCTTAAGAAATCATGTTATTCTGAGTCAGGATGAATGAGTTATGATTTGTTTTATGTTGATAACATTTAAAATAAATTAGTTAAATAATATAATTTAAAATTTAACCTTCTTCCTCCTTATATAAAAACAAGGCCGTAAGCTTTTCAAATTAGTTCAAAACTTCAATCCGATCTATCACGAAATCTGGAGCACGAGGGGACGATCAGACGATGCTGCGTCGGAGGAGGCTGAGCGGCGCACCGGCGTGGGGTGGTGGGGCCCAACTCGATGGACGGCTGCGGTCAGGGCGGCGGTCTGAACCCGCTGGGTTCGGCTTCTCGGTTCTCGTGCTACGGTGCACGATAAAGGGTGATTCAGGTATGGGTGTGAAGAGGAGGGGAAGATCTTCAAAATACTCTAAAGGATGGAGGTTTAATTCTTTACGGATGAAGAGAAATTGGAGAAGGAAAGATTGAAGGTTCTAGGCCATTAAAACGAAGACGACGGCTGTTAAAAGATGGATTAGGGTTTCACTAATAGAGTTATTTATAATATTTTATTATTTTAATTCTTTAATTCACTAAAAATCCCGTTAACCTGTACTAGCTCTAATTCCAGCCCAACGAGAGTTGTCTCCAAGCAAATACCCCGATCTCAGACTCAATGGACTAGGTCCCGTCAGCCCGTTTGATCGTCTCAGCCCTCGTTTCTTTAAATTAAAGTTTAAATCTTTTATTTATTTAATTCAATCGTAATTTAAATTCACCGGGGCCACATACTGACTCTAAAAATTCCAGAAAAATTATTTCTCGCTATGTTTTGACGATACGGTCATAACAAAATTAATTCATCGAATTTGAAGACTGTTTGAAAAATGGCCATTTTCTGGTCGATCTGATTTGACTGAAATGGACAAAACACGTTTTCTTTGCCATGTTCACATATTAATTCTAAAAATTATGAAAATTTAAACCAAGCAATAATTTGACATTCCGGTTCCAACAAAAGTGGTTTCGTCGAAAATGGAGGTTGTTTGCAAAATGACTATTTTTAAGGGCTATATATCATATAAAAATATATATAAATTATACAGCGACTTTTCTAAATTTTATACTGGACATAACTTTTAATTTATAAAGTGAAATCTCAATTTCTTACATTCTTTAGAATGATATAGTTAAAAAGATTTAAATATTTCTTGTTTCGTCTAATTCTGATTTAAAATGAATTCTGTATAGTCAGTTGAAATTAGAAATCGAATTTTCGAACTACCGCGCCATTTCTAATTCCTTTTATAATTAAATTAAATTTATTCATTTTAACTTCGATTAAAATAAGATTTTTAGTCGTTATTATTTAAAATAAATCATTTTAAATATTTGCAATCCATTAAAATTTCTAAAATAAATTTTTTAAATTGGTTCTGATTTTCCGGGTTGTTACAATCTCCCCCACTTAAAATCTTTTCGTCCTCGTAAAGGAACGGAGCTAAAAGTTGTTTTAATAAATCAACTAAATTTTCATTCTTTTATTGGTTTCAATAATTTTATTGGTTGATTAACTTATCAAATATATATAATTTTTATACATTCAAAAATTATATTTTCTAAGGTCGGATTATTTATATAGTCACAAATACGTTAATTATAAACTTGTCACTCTTAACTCATTCTAGGGTATTACTAACCCCATCTCTAATGAGTATTCTTATGGGATATTACTAATCCAATCTCTGATGAGTCTTTTTTTCAGTTCTAACGAGTTGTACCCCAAAGATTTGAGCAAACCAAAGCTCTGATACGAACTGTACCGATACGGATTTCGCTCGGACCTAATCGATCGCAAAATCGACCAAGACCGGTCAAAACACGGATACGTTAACTTTGGGAATACAACACATTAGAACAATAATAGCAGACTTTTATAAACATCATAATAATGTTACATCAGAGTATAGAATTTCAGAGTACATCGAATTATATTATAGCGGAAGATAATTTTACATTAAATATAATACATTGCGCAGCGGAACAAATAAACTGAACACAGTGGAAGACTACCAACGCTCTGGACACAGCTTTAAGCTTTGATCTAGAATCCTGCTAAAAATATTTGCAAAAAGCTACTCGACTGCCCGTGTGGAAAATATGGGCACCCGAGTTTGCAAGTGAAACAAACTACAGGTTAGTCATGGGACTGGTATGAGAAATCTTAACTTAACTTATCTAATAATAAGGCTAATCACAGGTCCATGCCGCTAAGGCGGAACGGGTTTACTCCATTGGATTGCCAGTGCATAAAATAAAGTAAATCATTAAACAACGCAATGTTTTTTAGAAAAATGAAACCATTATAAGACTCAAGTCCCATCACACAATGCAACGCAAACCGGAGGATAGAGTTTTACCTTATAATGGTCAAAAATGCTTGATACGATAAAACGGATTTGATATTATTATTAGTGTATATATGTTTCAAAAACAATTCAATCATAATGTATCAATCATAGACGGCATAGTACCCCATCCTACTATGTCACCATACTAGTTCTACAATAAAAACCGCATGGTGTCGTATTGGAAGTTGGGTTTCCATCATGTGTCAAGGCTAGGAACGATCTCCTTACCGATTCGAGACAATCTAGCAAATGCCTCAGGGTTCGGACACTGGCGAACCCTTGGATATCTGCAGGGCCGGTCCACAAATAACGTTAGTGGATTAGTTATGCATGAACACATGCTTCCCGGTTCTTTTGATCCTCAAATATGGCCACTAACAACCTATAAAACCGAGGTACCTCATAATCCATCATCCACATAAGCAAAAATGTCAGGGCTGGTAAGTCGCTGACACCACTTCTAGCTAGAAAGAAACGTGTGCACTCCCTGCATTCCCTTGCTCCGTTTTAGACTCTTGCCGGGGTGTGAGGTTCATGAAGTCACATTATACACAAAGCTACACCTAAACAGGCTATGCTTTGATCACCAACCACAAGGCTCTTCTTTTCAACAAAAAGCTTTGATCATTTGCATCTTGGCGTGCCACATTGACAATTCACGCCATGCGATCGATAACTACCAATATATAACCTTTGAGCTCATGCGTCTCAGAGAAGGGTGTTAAGCAAGAGAATAAATTCTCCGCCACCACAGATATATATTAAATAGAAATCAATTTAATTACATGGAATGAAATTCAATGTCGGACACACATCCATTTACAAGTCCATTCTGGGTCTGAACGAAACCGGAGTCACTTTATTCCTTGTCCGTATGTCCAATACGGAAGAGAGGCGCTCGCATATCCGGACAATCAATAAGTACGTCCGGACAACTACCAATTTAACCCTTTACCGGTAGCTAGCCAATGCCGGGCAACGGTAGTTATCCTTTCGATGTGAAGATCGCTGGTCTTCGATATCTTCAATTAAAATCGTCGTATAATCATTTGAAATGAGATTAAACTCTTTTCAAATGATTCTCGCATATATAGGGTTTCACTAATAGAGTTATTTATAATATTTTATTATTTTATTTCTTTAATTCACTAAAAAGCTCGTTAACCTGTACTAGCTCTAATTTCAGCCCAACGAAAGTTGTCCCTAGGAAAATACCCCTATCCCAGACTCAGTGGACTAGGTCCCGTCAGCCCGTTTGATCGTCTCAGCCCTTGTTTCTTTAAATTAAAGTTTAAATCTTTTATTTATTTAATCCAATCATACATTTAAATTCACCGAGGCCACATACTGACTCTAAAAATTCCAGAAAAATTATTTCTAGCTATGTTTTGACGATACGGTCCTAACAAAACTAATTTCATCGAATTTGAAGACTGTTTGAAAAATGGCCATTTTCTGGTCGATCTGATTTGACTGAAATGGACAAAACACGTTTTCCTTTGCCACGTTCACATATTAATTCTAAAAATTATGGAAATTTAAACCAAGCAATAATTTGACATTCTGGTTCCAGCAAAAGTGGTTTCGTCGAAAACGGAGGTTGTTTGCAAAATGACTATTTTTAAGGGTTATATATCATATTAAAATATATATAAATTATACAACGACTTTTCTAAATTTTAAACTGGACATAACTTTTTATTTATAAAGTGAAATCTCGGTTTCTTACATTCGTTAGAAAGATATAGTTAAACAGATTTAAATATTTCTTGTTTCGTCTAATTCTGATTTAAAATGAATTCTGTATAGTCAATTGAAATTAGAAATCAAATTTTCGAACTACCGTGCCATTTCTAACTCCTTTTATAATTAAATTAAATTTATTCATTTTAACTTCGATTAAAATAAGATTTTTAGTCGTTATTATTTAAAATAAATAATTTTAAATATTTAAAATCGCGTAAAATTTCTAAAATAAAAAATTTAAATTGGTTCTGATTTTCCGGGTTGTTACAATCTCCCCCACTTAAAATCTTTTCGTCCTCGAAAAGGAACGGAGCTAAAAGTTGTTTTAATAAATCAACTAAATTTTCATTCTTTTAATGGTTTCAATAATTTTATTAGTTGATTAACTTATCAGATATATATAAGTTTTATACATTCAAAAACTATATTTTCTAAGGTCGGATTATTTATATAGTCACAAATACGTTAATTATAAACTTGTCACTCTTAACTAATTCTAGGGTATCACTAACCCCATCTCTAATGAGTATTCTTATTGGATATTACTAATCCAATCTCTGATGAGTCTTTGATTCAGTTCTAACGAGTTGTACCCCAAATATTTGAGCTAATCAAAGCTCTGATACCAACTGTAACGATACGGATTTCGCTCGGACCTAATCGATCGCAAAATCGACCAAGACCGTTCAAAACCTGGATACGTTAACTTTGGGAATACAACACATTAGAACAATAACAGCAGACTTTTATAAACATCATAATAATGTTACATCAGAGTACAGAATATCAGAGTACATTGAATTATATTACAGCGGAAGATAATTTTACCTTAAATATAATACATTGCGCAGCGGAACAAATAAACTGAACATAGCGGAAGACTATCAACGCTATGGAAACAGCGTTAATCTTCGATCCAGAATCCTGCTAAAAATATATGCAAAAAGCTACTCGACTGCCCGTGTGGAAAATATGGGTATCCGAGTTTGCAAGTGAAACAAACTACAGGTTAGTCATGGGACTGGTATGAGAAATCTTAACTTAACTTATCTAATAATATGGCTAATCACAGGTCCACGCCGCTAAGGCGGAACAAATTTACTCCAGCGGATTGTCAGTGCATAAAATAAAGTAAATCGTTAAATAATGCTATGCTTTTTAGAAAATGAAACCATTATAGGACTCAAGTCCCATCACACAATGCAACGCAAACCGGAGGATAGAATTATACCTTATAATGGTAAAAAATGCTTGATACGATAAAATGGATTTGATATTATTATTAGTGTATATATGTTTCAAAAACAAATCAATCATAATGTATCAATCATAAATGGCATAGTACCCCATTCTACTATGTCGCCATACTAGTTCTACAATCAAAACCGCATAGTGTCGTATTGGAAGTTGGGTTTCCATCATGAGTCAAGGCTAGGAACGATCTCCTTACCGATTCGAGACACTCTAGCAAATGCCTCAGGATTCGGACGCTGGCTGTGACGATCCCAAAATCCGAGGGGCGGTATTAAGGATAATCATTGGAATATAACACATTAATCATCATAGCAGAGTACAGATAATAGCAAAAACAATAAATAGAATAATTTTACATGGATATGACAGCGGAATCACAACATGTAACAACATCAGAATAGCACAGCGTAGGATATAACTTAGTAAAAAAAAGGGAAGTGATCAGTCATCATCGCCATAGGCGGAATACATACATGCAGTGAGACATAATAAGGGTATCAGTCTACATTGCCGAAGGCGATACATATACATACAATAAGAAGTACGGAAAGTAAATCAGTCTGCATCGCCTGAGGCGGAATCATAATATAAGTACAGTAATGGCGGAAAATGTCAAAGTCGTCTATGTGAAGTCAGCCTCGCCATGAGCCAAAATGCACTCTATGCAACAATGCAGAGCCAAAAACAACCTGTCACCTGTGAACTAGGCTGCCCGTGTGAAAATAAGGGCACCCGCGTTTGCAAAGTGAAACAAACAACGAGTTAGTCATGGGGACTGGTATGAGGAATCTATTTAACAGTTTAAACAAAAGTAATAAGCCAATCATAGGACCACGCCACTTTCGCGGAACGGGTTTACTCCAGTGATTGCTAGTGCATTTAAAACAAAGTAAATTCTTTAAAAACAACGCAATGCTTTTAAAAAGAATGAAGCCATTATAAGACTCAGGTCCCATCACACAATGCAACGCAAGCCGGAGGATAGAGTTTTACCTTATAATGGCCTAATATGCTTGATACGTGTAAAGCAAAATCATTTGATATTATTACTAGTGCATATATGTTTCAAAAATGAACAGCATCATAAATATCAATCATAGGCGGCATAGCTACCATCTACTATGTCGCCATAATAGTTCTACAATCGAGTCCGTTATTTCGTATTGGAAATCGGATTTCCGTCACGAGTCGAGGCAAGGGCAAGCTCCTCTCCGCTTCGAGACACTCTAGCAAATGCCTCAGGACAACACACTCTGGGTTACCCTGGATCCTCCAAGGCCGGTCCTCTCTTACGTTTGAGGATTAGTTATTCCTGAACACGCGTTTCCCGGTCCTTACAGACCTATAATCGAGTCGCCTCGCATTCCAACAACCACATAGGTGAAAAATAGATATAAATGTCAGAGCTGGTAAGTCACTGAAACCACCATAGCTAGAAAGAAACGTCATGCTCTCCTTAGGTCCTTATCTCGTTTTTGACTCATTCCGAGGTGTGAGGCTCACGAATCCACGCTATACACAAAGCCAGGCAACGTAGACCGTGCTTTGATCATAATCCACAAGACTTTGCTTTGCAACAGAAGCCTTGATCACAGCATCTTGGCATGCCACATAGGCAGTCCACTCCATACGATTGATTTCCATCGATATATAACCTCTGAGCTCGTACGTCTCAGAGAAGGGCGTTAAGCAAAAGAATAAATTCTCCGCCGCCAAACAGATATATATTTAACAGAGATCAATCAGTATAGAACAAAATCCAATGTCAGACACACAGTCCATTTACAAGTCCGTTCTGGGTCTGAACGAAACCGAAGGCGGCAAATTCCTCATATATCCGTCCAATCAACACATACGTTCAGACGGCTACTACTTCCGTCCCTTTCCGGTAGCTACTCCGGTCAGGAACCTCAGTAGCGCCCATCCAACCGATACGAAGATCGTCGGTCTTGAATCGTCTTTGCATTTTCCAATTCGAATCGCTCGATACATTATTTGAAATGAGGGTTAGCTCGGCCTTTTCAAATAATTCACGTCATTAGAATTTAAATCGATTCTTTCTATGGTTATATTATTCGACATCCATCTTTCAGTTCTTTAGTTTTATTTTCGTGTCAAACACATACAACCATCAAATATCAAACAATTCAAGCCCAATTGGTTTATTTGCAATCTATGTTTCTTATAATATTTTATAACGATTTTTCGCCATTTTTATTTATTTAAAAATGGCCATATTTAATTAAACGACGTTTCAGGTCGTGCCGTGGCACTGACGCTGTTTTTCCCCTAATTTGTTTTACACATATCGGAAAATCTAACCGTTGGATTTCTACAAAGTCTATATCAGTGGGAAGATATTCCCAAAGTGAACCCAACGGTTCCAGTTTCGTGAAAATCCGACGGTCGGATATTCCACACTAGTCGTTTGAAGTTACGGTTTCAAAATCCAAACTGCAGCGTCGTTATTCGATTTAAATTAATTATATTTATATTTATATATAAATATAGACGATTCTGGCGTTGTTTTTCTTCAGATTTGAATTAAACATTCCGGACAATCCAACCGTTGGATTTTTACAAGGTTGGTGCCGTTGGGAAGATATTTCCAAGGCGAACCCAGCGGTTGCGGTTTCGGGAAAATTCAATGGTCGGATTTCTCGTACTAATCGTTTCAAATTACGATTCCGAAACACGAACTGCACGGCTTCGATTCCTTTTAATTATATTTATATTTATATATATATAGTTCATTCTTTTATTCCAACTATAGTCCATTCTATATTTCCAACTTCTTTTTACTTCAAATATTTCACTAACGCCTTAATATTTCGAAAAATTTCGCCATAACCTCCTTTGTACGGGGAGGAGTTTGGAAATTTATTGGGCCGTGTTAGGTACCCAATAAATCCTAAAAAGCATCCACATATTTACAGTGATATATTCTGGTGTTTACGGGGGAGCATGTATAGATAATCACTCCAGAGAATAAATTCTCGTCTCCCCGTTTCCGTGTGGAAATAAATAGTCCATTTGCCGTATCTAATAGCTAGAGCGACGTGATTATTGTCAACTCCAGACCCGTGTGGGGTTTTTATTAATCTGGCGATTTATCGTTATATTTCCTATAGTCCATATCAGTCATCAGTTCAACCTGTAGTATATAGTCATCGCCATACAAGCCTCTCGCTTCTATGGTAAATCTTCCACCTCGTCACACAAGCTCCAATTGCTTATGTGGAATATGATGAAGTATGTCTATCGTCAAGAAGTATGCCATGTAGTGTAGTTCAAAATTAATTGTTACTATCCTATGGCGATATTTATTATTTCACACAGAATAACCAGCACTCCGCATCCAATGGCATTCACAGGAGTTGATATATAAATAAAATTGCGCAGCCAACTCATCAAGGTTTACCTATTTGTCGGCACGCAAATAATTTATTTACTCTACTGCTAATCCATTTTATTTGTTCAACACATGTATATATATGCAGAACAAAGCTAATAATAATATTTCTAGCAAACTATTATTTATTTCAACACGTGTGTATTTTTATCAAAGCATATACATGATAAAAGAAATATTTTTATCGTCAAAAATATTTATTCAACACGTGAATGTTCTTAACACTTCATATTTACAATAAAGGTGTTGTTTTTATTGTCTATTCATTCTATTTTAACATATGATAACATTTAACACATGAATTTCAACTCGACGAACGAATTTCAATTCAACCCATGAATATTCGATATAGTCTGTATATATATAAAAATGTGATTTTTATCGTTAAAGTTATTTGTTTAAATTCAAATAATATTCAACACATGAATTTCAACTCAACGAATGAATTGCAACTCAACACATGAATATTCGATATAGTTTGTATATATATAAAAATGTGATTCTTATCGCTAAAGCTATTTGTTTAAATTCAAATAATATTCAACACATGAATTTCAACTCAACGAATGAATTGCAACTCAACACATGAATATTCGATATAGTTTGTATATATATAAAAATGTGATTTTTATCGCTAAAGCTATTTATTTAAATTCAAATAATATTCAACACATGAATTTCAACTCAACGAATGAATTGCAACTCAACACATGAATATTCGATATAGTTTGTATATATATAAAAATGTGAATTTTATCGCTAAAGCTATTTATTTAAATTCAAATAATATTCAACACATGAATTTCAACTCAACGAATGAATTGCAACTCAACACATGAGTATTCGATATAGTTTGTATATATATAAAAATGTGATTTTTATCGCTAAAGCTATTTGTTTAAATTCAAATAATATTCAACACCTGAATTTCAACTCAACGAATGAATTGCAACTCAACACATGAATATTCGATATAGTTTGTATATATATAAAAATGTGATTTTTATCGCTAAAGCCATTTATTTAAATTCAAATAATATTCAACACATGAATTTCAACTCAACGAATGAATTGCAACTCAACACATGAATATTGGTTTCAACATTTGTAATTTATTTCAACAAATGAAAATTATTCTAACACATGTATATTTCAGAAAATTTCGGCAGCATAACGGCAGGGTAGTTAAAACCGGGACCGTCCCTAGTACGGCTCCTCGCTCTACCTTAAAACCTCGCGGTTTTTGACAATGGGGATCATGCATCTAGTTCGCACACAGGCGGCATGTTTTATTTTCAATTCCACAATCCTATTCTATTTTGTTTCAACCACAAGAGGGTATTTTTCAACCACAAAGGTATTTTTCAACCACAATATCAACCACAAACAATTATTTCCAACCATTCGTCATACCATATAATATCACGTCAATCACAAGCAATAAATATCGTCCATGGTCTGTGGACGAGGGGAGTATATATATATATATATATATATATATATATATATAATATTATGATTCACTTGCATTTCATCACAATTTAAAGCATATATGTTTCATTCAACGCTTGTATAATTTATACATTGCTAATATAACTTATACAACACATGTACATGAGGTATACAATGCGTATATAATTTACACTTCGCTTATATAATTTATACAACCCGATTTCATTCACACAATTAGTTTAGATTCCTCACATTGGTTATTGCAGTGCTAAAAATCGTAGGAAGATCAGAAAAATCCGCGGCTTCTTCTAGATGGTAGAGAGCCTCCTTGCGGTCACGGTGTCTCCTGTTTCATCGAATTTCGTTAAAGAACGAAAAAGATATTATTTTTCAAAGTTTTGCAACGCTTTATAGTGTTATTTTTGCTTCGAAACTAGGTTTGGGATTTTTGCAAAATCCGTGAAGTATGGGGATGATCGGCGGTGCTGACGTGGAAGGGGGCGGCGAGGGCTTCACGGCGCTGGTGGTTTGAGGGGGTGCGATGGCGAATCGGGGCGGCGGCGGCGCTGGGAAGTTGACGACTTCCTCGACGTCGTTCAGGCGATTCCGGCGAAGGTAGGGGGCGACGTTTGGTCGGATGTGGAGAGGAGGCGAAGGGCTGTCGACTGGTGGTGGTGGCGCGGCCTAGCGTCGCCTGTGGCGGTCGGAAAAGGGAGGAGAAGCGCGGAGCAACGAGGATCGTCGGTTTCGTCTCTGGCGGCTAGGGTTTTGAGATTTTTTTTTTTAAAAGGAAAATTCCTATTGGTCGAAGCTATATAGGAAATTTTAAATAGTGTTT
Organism: Allium sativum; assembly: GCA_030737875.1. Classification (NCBI taxonomy): domain Eukaryota; kingdom Viridiplantae; phylum Streptophyta; class Magnoliopsida; order Asparagales; family Amaryllidaceae; genus Allium; species Allium sativum. The sequence goes on from CM060909.1 coordinate 167,437,047, forward strand.
TCACAAACGGACTCGAAATCAAACCCAACGACTGTCGCCCCCAGCTAAATACCCCCATTCCGGACACAATGGGATATGTCTCGTTGGCCAATTCGATTGTTACAGTCAGTTATTTTTCAAATTAAAATATAAAACATTCGATATTTAATTTGAACGTACATTTCAATTTGCCAGGGCCACAAACTGAATCGAAAAATTCCAGAAAAATAAATCTAGCTTTGTTTTGACGATACGGTCCTAACAAAACCAGTTTCGTCGAATTCTGAGCTCGTTTGAAAAACGGCCATTTTTAGGTCGACCCATTTTAACAGAATTTGACCAATCACATTTTCTTTTGCCCCGCTAACATACTAGCTTCAAAAATTATGAAATTTGAAACTTAGCAATTATTTGACATCCCGGACCCAACAAAAGTGGTTTCGTCGAATTCCGAGGTCGTATGCAAAATATCAATTTTCAAGGGCTATATATGCTATATAGCGACCTTTCTGAAAATTCATTTGGCCATAACTTTTGATTTCCGCTATGAAACTTCGATTTTTCAGATTCGTTAGAAAGGTATTCATAAACAGATTTAGATATTTTCTGTTTCGTTAAAATCCGTTACATTTTCCACCCGGTACAGTCAGACAAAGTTTGTATTCAAACTTTCAAACTGCAATACTATACCCAATTCTTTATTTTATTGAAATATGCTATTTCAATTATTCAAATTCTTTGGTAATAACCAAATTTAAAAATTTTAAATTGGTTCACATTTTCCGGGTTATTACAATCTCCCCCACTTAAAACTTTTCGTCCTCGAAAAGGAAATAACAGCTAAGTAGGAAATAAAATGTAAATGCAAAGTATCGTAAAGGTACCGTGCACCGGAGTTAGTCAGAGATGTCCACTCTGCATTTGGGATAGACTTGTTTAATGCTTTCCTCAGTCTCCCAAGTACAGTCTCTAGGATCACTACTCCACTGCACTTTGACTAGATGAATCTTTTTCCTCCTTAGCTCTCTAGTTCTTTGCCAACTATCTTTAATGGCTCTCTTCTGAATGCTAATTCTGGAGTTATGTCAATATCCTGTTGCGCTGCTTCTTCCACAACAAGATCTGGATCATGAACATGTTTTCTAAGTTGAGACACGTGGAACACATCATGTACACCAGGCAACCAATCAGGTAATGAAACCCTATATGCAAGAGTTCCAATCCGTTCAAGTATAGGAAAGGGACCAATAAATTTCGGTGCCAACTTCCCAGTCTTGCCAAATCTGATTACTCCCCGCATTGGAGAAACTCATAAATAAACATAATCGCCAACGGCAAACGATATATCCCTTCTTCTCGCATCAGCATAACTTTTCTGTCGGCTCTGCGCGGTTTTCAATCGCTTCTTAATGAAATCGACTTTATCCGATGCTTCTTGAATCATATCGGGCCCTAACACAAGTCTGTTGCCAGGTTCTACCCAACATGCGGGAGATCTGCACGGTCTACCGTATAATGCTTCAAATGGGGACATTCCCAAACTTGCTTGATAGCTATTGTTATAAGAAAATTCAGCTAAATGTAAGTGATCTTCCCATGAGCCTCCAAAATCGATAACGCAAGCTCGCAGTAAATCTTCTAGAATTCTATTCACCCGCTCAGTTTGGCCGTCTGTCTGAGGGTGATAAGCGGTGCTTAGATTCAATTTGGATCCCAATTCTGTCTGGAATGCTTCCCAGAATTTACTAGTAAACAGGGGATCTCTATCACTGACTATATTGAGTGGCACCCCACGTAGTTTAACTATTTCTTTGAAGTAAATCTGTGCTAAACTTTGAGCCGTTCCATTGGATCGGACAGGTATGAAATGGGCAGTCTTCGTGAAGCGATCTACGATTACCCATATACTGTCGTTTCCTTTCTTAGTTCGAGGCAAACCATCAATGAAGTCCATCGAGATTTGCTCCCACTTCCATCCTGGAATTTCTAAGGGTTGTAATAGTCCAGCTAATTTCTGCTGATCGCTCTTAACTAGTTGACAAGTGGGGCATCTACTAACATATACTGAAATATCTCTTTTCATCGCTCTCCACCAGAATGTGTGTTTGATATCGTTATACATTTTGCTCACACCGGGATGGATGCTTAATTTGGACTTGTGGCACTCATCAAGTATTTCTCTTCTGAGCTCAGGAAGGTTTGGGATGCAAATTCTGCCCTTTAATCTAAGAACTCCTTTGTCATCGAGTCAGAAACTTGTGGATTCACCTCCTTTGACTCTCTGACTGACTCTTTGAATAAATTCATCGTCTTTCTGAAAGGTCGAGATCCTGTCTATCAATGAAGACGTGATGACAAAACTGGCGATGATTTCATTCTTTCTGCTGAGCGCATCTGCTACAACATTGGCTTTCCCCGGAGTGTATAGAATTTCAAAATCGTATGCTGCAAGGAATTCTAACCAACACTGTTGTCTCAAGTTTAGATCTTTCTGAGTGAATAGATATTTCAAGGATTGATGATCGGTAATGTGAGAACCCGTAACTTCCCCGGTTGGGAAAGCGCGGATAGTTCGAGAACAAGCCACAACAGAACACATACAGAAGAACATTTCATTGTATATTACAACAATGCATCAGATTACAAGAATATACAGAGTATAAATGAATAAATATTACACAGAAATTATTAGAGATTACAATAAAGTACATAGCAGCGGAAAATAATACAATACACAACTAGAAAAGATATACGGATACAAAGCTTTCCGGATATCATTCCAGCTGTAAACCAGGATCCTATGAATATAAATCTGCAAAACCAAAACTACTAGCTTCCCGTGCGGAAAATAGGGGCACCCAGAGTTTAGGTTAAAACAATAAACTCCAGGTCAGTCATGTGACTGGTTTGAGAACTAAAACAGTTATTTAAACTTTACTTTAAAAGAGAGTAATTCAAGGGACCACGCCGTATAACACGGAACGGGTTTCCTCCCAAGAATACTAGTGCATAGAATAACAGCGCAATGCTTTTTCGAAAAATGAAGCTATTATAAGACCCAGGTCCCATCACACAATGCAACGCAAGCCGGAGGATAGGGTTTTCCCTTATAATAGCCAAACATGCTTGGTACGTTTAAAACAAATCATTTGATACTATAATGTGTATAGTGTCAAAACAATTTCAATCATAAATATAAATCATAGACGGCATAGCTACCATCTACTATGTCGCCATACTAGTTCTACAATTAAAACCGCAATACACGTATTGGAAATTGGATTTCCATCATGGTGGCTCCTGATTCGAAAGATCGATCGCGTAATGCAGTTCACCACGGCTTACGGTTCCATAAGAGAAAACACCGTATGCACATCCGCACATTTGGGACCAGAGTACCACCGCGGCTTACGTCCCAGCGAGAGAAAACACCGCCTACTCTATATATCCCTGAGCACTAGGCTCATCTCGGTCGACCGAATCCACGACATCACTAAGGTGCCCATCCACTAAAAAGCATACTGATCAAACCACCAGTTTACCACCATATCGGGGTGTGATGCTCATGGATCAACGCTATACACAAAGCCATGCTATACCAGCTGCGCTTTGATCATCAACCACCAAACTTTGCTTTTCAACAAAAGTCTGGATCACTTCATCTCAGCATGCCACACTATCAATCCATATCGTACCACCGATTTCTGCCAATATATAACCTCTGAGCTCATATGTCTCAGAGAAGGGCGTTAAGCAAGAGAATAAATTCTCCGCCGCCAAACAGATATATATTTAGCAGAGATCAACAAATACATTATAAAGGAATACAATGTCAGACACACCATCCATTTACAAGTCCGTTCTAGGTCTGAACGAAACCGGAGGCACTTTCCTCGCATATCCATCCATCTCCAAGTACATCTGGACGACCACCAACTATTTCCATCCTCTTGGGTGTACAGCCCAATCAGGATCGTCAGTAATTATCCCAACGATGTGAAGACTTCCGGTCTTCAAACACCGTCTTCATCTTCGACATATCGTCGAATTGATTATTCAGAATGGGTATAAACCCGGCCTTTCCGAACAACCCGCGTATATTAAAACGAATGCTACACAAACACAATTTACGCCTCATTCCAATTCATATTCTCAGGGAAAAGTTCCCATTAATTTTATCCAAGATAAATTCTTTAAAATTTATCCTTTAATCTTCCTTTGGATGTTATTTCAAACCAAATTATGGTTTTCCAAACTAGTCGAGATTAGCGAACCACAACGAAGTAATTATTTATTTTATTTCCCAATCCCAACCTATTCATCCTATGAAGCAAAACTGGTAATACTCCATATCTAATACTATGGTGTTATCGGTAAGATTAATTACCATTTCACGTTCAAATCTAATTAAAGATTTAACTATCGCTTTGGAGCAAAACTGGCGATACTCCATTCTCGCTCATTTCTAAATTTGATAATTTAGATTATAGATTCACATTTCAACCTAATTGCAGATTCGTTAAAACTCCTTTTACTGGGTTAAAGAACTAGGTGTTATTTAAAACACAGTTCACGACAAACCCAAATCACATTCTATTTGTTATCGGGTTAAAGAACTAGTGTTATTTAAAACACCGTTCACGATAAACCCATTTCAAATCCAATCAAATATATTAGAAATTCCGATTATTTAAAACCCCTTTTTAAATCTAATTTATTTATTTAAAAATAATTGGGTTTTAAATTTAGTTCAAAACTAGTTCATTTTGATAAAAATCTATTTTTATCTTTTCAAATATGGAGATTTTCATCCCAAATTCTCCCAAATCATTTCTTATGATTTTACACAAATTATTACTATTTTTAATAATTTTATCAAGGCCCGTACAGTCGATTTCCATCAACGGCCATCGAACTGCACTTACAGCGACCTTTTTCAAATTTGATTTGGACGTATCTCCAAATCCAACCGTTAGATTTCAAATTTCTAATATTCGTTAGAAAGCTCTTTTCGATACGAACCCAACGGTTCCGGTTTTAGGAGAATCCGACGGTCGGATCTCCCGTAATGTCCGTTTGAAATAAATGGGCGAAATTCTAGAACTGCCGCGGCGCGTTCTATTCAGGCCATTATATTATATATATAATATATATACTATATATTTCGTCGATTTCCATTTAAAACGAATTTTATAAATCGTTTGGAATTCGTTTCAAAAACAATTTCAACTTCTATTTCAATACAAAGCAAAATTGAATTCTTCTTTATAAATTCGTTTTAAAGTTCATTTCTATTCAATTCAAGTTTCAATTCAATTTGAATTCATTTCACTTCGTTTTAAATTCAATTCGAATTCGTTTTCAATTCGATTCAATTCAAAGTGGTTTTCTATTCAATTCATTTCAAATTCGTTATCTATTCAATTGAAATCAAATTCGTTTTCTATTCAATTCCCTTCGAAATCGTTTTCAATTCAATTCAACGTGGTTTTCTATTCAATTCATTTCGAAATCGTTTTCAATTCAATTCAATTAAAGTGGTTTTCTATTCAATTCATTTCGAAATCGTTTTCAATTCAATTCATTTCGAAATCGTTTTATATTCAATTCATTTCAAAGTGGTTTTCTATTCAATTCATTTCGAAATCGTTTTATATTCAATTCATTTCGAAATCACTTTATATTCAATTCATTTCGAAATCACATTATATTCAATTCATTTTGAAATCACTTTATATTCAATTCATTTCGAAATCGTTATTTATTCATTTTAAAATGAGTAAAATCGATATAAATATCGTTCACGTTTAAATGGCGTAAATCTTATCAACACGGCTTCATATATTTCTATTTTCAAATATTCTATTTCAAATATTTCTTTTTCAAAATAGTTGTTATTATCAAAATATTTCGTTCAACACATGACTAATCTCAACGGATGAGTACTGTCAACACATGAACCTTTATATTATATTGATAAAGATGTAAATTAAATTACTAAAATATTTCGTTCAACACATGACTAATCTCAACGGATGAGTACCACATGAACCTTTATTTTATAATATTCTTTATTTTCTAAATTGGAATGAGGCCCAATCAATCACCATATAATATTAATTATATGGATTTTCATACATCACACGTATATAATAGCACTGAAAAATAATCAACCATCAACCAAAGTGCACTACACTGTATAAGCATCAAATATAGATATCTAACGCTTATAACAGCCTGTCAATCAATCGATCGACATATTTAATCAATCAGGATGAGTGAACTTCAAATTTCATCCCAACACCCGTGTGGGGTTTCAAACAATCAAACACATATTTTATTTGTGCAGTTGGGCGATGTGTAAAATTTATCGTCCCAATCAATGTCCTTCAAATAGGTGTACATAAACAAACCGTCCGGTTTATAAATGAATATTTATTTATTCACATTCACTATATTCATATTCACGTTAAAAATTATATATTTTTAACGATAAAACATTTTATTTTAACATATGAATTTCTATTCAGTTCATTCTTTAAATAAAATGATATTTTTATTTTCTAACTTATTTTAGAAAATTTCGGCGGCATAACGGCACGATACTAGAAACGGGACGAGGCCTAGCCTTATCCCCGGTCTAGTGAAGGCCCACGCCATTCACACATCAATCAAATCAATTTCATTTCACCAAACAATTCCATTCAATCAAATATTCTAACTAACTACTCAACCAAACAATTTAACAAACAAGCCATCCATGGTCTGTGGATGACGGGTGTCGGGTGCTACTAAACACCGTCTGCATCCTAGTATATATATATAGCTAGAGAAAGAAATTGAAGAGTGAGAAGTTCTCACCGAATAGCTAGTCCTAACTCACGGCACTTCTAATTCAGGAAATCTTCACAGTTCTCGCCTCTTATCACTTTTTTCGCCCGTAGCCACTACATATGTAAAAAATCGAATTTTTTTCTTCTCTATTCAATATATAAAAATCGAATTTTTACTATGCTATTCAATATATAAAAATCGAATTTTTACTATGCTATTCAATATATAAAAATCGACTTTTTACTATGCTATTCAATATATAAAAATCGAATTTTTACTATGCTATTCAATATATAAAAATCAAATTTTTACTATGCTATTCAATATATAAAAATCGACTTTTTACTATGCTATTCAATATATAAAAATCGAATTTTTATACCGCTACTATATAGATAAAAAATATAATTTCACATCGATGTTCATATAGTAAAGATTATATTTTTATCACGCTATTCTTCATATAAAGATTCCGCCTTTTCAAAAATAAAGTTTTCGCCTTTTCATATTTTTATACATCATCATTCTTTTATAACACAATACTAATTTTATTTAAAAAAACTGATTTTGTTTTGTTTTATAAACTGATTTTATTTTATTAACTGTGTATAAGTAAAACAAAATAAAATAAAATAAAAGAATAAAAAAGAACTAAACCTTTCACTGTTGAAATAAGTCTGGAACCCCAACTGTGCTCGACTTGAGATCGCCGACGTCGCACTTCACCAAGGAGGTCGGAATCCCATCGGCCAGCACCATGAGGTGCTCCTCCACGTCGCCTTTCAACGCCATGAGTGGCGGCTCGATTGGGTTTGGGTTCGTGCGGTTTTGGGGAAGCGTCGATCTAGTTTGCGAGAGGAGGGAGAGAGAGAAGCGACGGGGAGCTAGGGATGGAGGCGCGGGGTGGCTCGGCGGTGGAGCACCAGCCGGAGGACACGACGATGGACTCAGGGAGGGGCGAGATCGATTCTTTCCCTCATTTTTTTTTCCACTTCAGATCTGAATTGAAGAACGACGAGCGGGTTGGGTTTTGACCGGGTAGAGGGAGAAAAGTCTTGGCCTATTTTTAATTTAATTATTTTATCAAATCCAAAAAGTTACTTTTTCAAACGAACTCCAAACAAGGCCCAATGACTGTCGCCCCTAGCTAATAACCCCCATTCTGAACACAATGGGATATGTATCGTGAGCCAGTTTGGCTGTTACGATCAGTTTTCGTTTAAATTAACATTTAAATCATTATATTAAATTTTAAACGTACATTTCAATTTACCAGGGCCACATACTAACTCTAAAAATTCCAGAAAAACATTTTCTAGCTTCGTATTGACGATACGGTCCTAACGAAACTAATTTCATCGAATTCTGAGACCGTCTGAAAAATGGCCAATTTCCAGTCGATTAAAATCAACTGAAACTGGTCAAACGCGTTTTCCTTTGCCACACTCACATATTGATTCGAAAAATTATGAAATTTGAAATCTAGCAATAACTTTACATCATGGATCCAACAAAAGTAGTTTCATCGAAATCTGAGGTCGTTTGCAAAATGGCTATTTTTAAGGGCCGAAATTCCATAGCGACTATTCAGAATTTTCAACTGGACATATCTTTTGATTTCCGCTATGAAATTCCAATTTGTCGGATTCGTTGGGAAGATACTATCAATTAGATCTTATTATTTTTGGTTTCACTAAAATCCGGATTGTTTTGCACCCGGTACATTCAATTGAAGTTTTAAATCGAATTATCGAACTACCGCGCCATTTTCAATTCCTTTTATATTTATATATAATTATTTATATTCTAACGACGACGTATATAATATATACGTTCGAATTATATTCAAAATAAATTTCTCGTTGATATTTTTTAAAATAATCTATTTTAAATATTCAAATCCAGCTAATATTGCCAAAATAAAAATTTCAAACTGGCTCGGATTTTACGGGTTGTTACAATCTCCCCCACTTAAAACTTTTCGTCCCCGAAAAGGAACAAAGTCGAAAGTGGTTTGATTACTCAGCTCTACGTTCGATCTGGCTTCCTTTCTCCAACTTTTCAGTTTCTGAGAATTTTCAAATTTTCAAAAATTTGGCTAACACCCTAAATTTTCGAAAAATTTCTCCATAACCTCCCCTGCACCGGGAGCCACAGGAAAACCCCGAAATTGCCATATAGGCCTTCTGATCTCAAAAAGAAAAAGAAAAAGCCAAGCGGCTAGCCAATAGGCTCATAAAATCATCATCACCCAAACAAAACAGTAAATTACATAGTAAACATGTACCTATTTGTCGGGCAAACAAATTTTATTCTTCGGCTCTAGCCTCCTTGCTATGACCTGTTCAATGTAAGTATATGTATATGCAAGCAAATGCGACCAATTTTCAATACAATTCAATATTTGATATAATTAGGCATAATGGTTCAAAATTATCCAACAAATAAACAAGCAACACAAACATCAATCAATTAGTGAATTAGAGTTTCAAATTCATAATTTTGATACATGTACAGAAAATCATGTTTTGATGCCAATTCACAACAACGTGTTCTAGCTATATTTGTTTTGGTTCTCACACCAGTCTAATGGAAATATATAGAAATCACACCTTCGAAACACGAACATAAATTTTGGTGATGGAGCTCCATCGTCAAAATCATCTCCGAGCGACTAGAGCGTGACTCTATATCTATCTAATATATTAAAACTTCGAATATACGTTCATGACGCGTATATGCAAAACCTTTATATATTGGATTGTCCAAATCAATATAAATAAACTATTCAAATACGTGTAAAACGATTTAAATTTTCAAAACAAAATTGTTTTCATTTAAAAAATATACTCTTCACACTCGTTCTAGGATACTACTGATCCTATCTCTAACGAGTCATTCTAATTGGATATTACAAATCCAATATCTAATGAATTCTTTCGTATGGTTCTAATGTGTCTTGTTCTCGAGCTCTGTAAACCAAAGCTCTGATACCAACTGTGAGAACCCGTAACTTCCCCGGTTGGGAAAGCGCGGATAGTTCGAGAACAAGCCACAACAGAACACATACAGAAGAACATTTCATTGTATATTACAACAATGCATCAGATTACAAGAATATACAGAGTATAAATGAATAAATATTACACAGAAATTATCAGAGATTACAATAAAGTACATAGCAGCGGAAAATAATACAATACACAACTAGAAGAGATATACGGATACAAAGCTTTCCGGATATCATTCCAGCTGTAAACCAGGATCCTGTGAATATAAATCTGCAAAACCAAAACTACTAGCTGCCCGTGCGGAAAATAGGGGCACCCAGAGTTTAGGTTAAAACAATAAACTCCAGGTCAGTCATGTGACTGGTGTGAGAACTAAAACAGTTATTTAAAACTTTACTTTAAAAGAGAGTAATTCAAGGGACCACGCCGTATAACACGGAACGGGTTTCCTCCCAAGAATACTAGTGCATAGAATAACAGCGCAATGTTTTTTCGAAAAATGAAGCTATTATAAGACCCAGGTCCCATCACACAATGCAACGCAAGCCGGAGGATAGGGTTTTCCCTTATAATAGCCAAACATGCTTGGTACGTTTAAAACAAATCATTTGATACTATAATGTGTATAGTGTCAAAACAATTTCAATCATAAATATAAATCATAGACGGCATAGCTACCATCTACTATGTCGCCATACTAGTTCTACAATTAAAACCGCAATACACGTATTGGAAATTGGATTTCCATCATGGTGGCTCCTGATTCGAAAGATCGATCGCGTAATGCAATTCACCACGGCTTACGTCCCCACAAGAGAAAACACCGTCTGCACATCCGCACATTTGGGACCAGAGTACCACCGCGGCTTACGTCCAAGCGAGAGAAAACACCGCCTACTCTATATATCCCTGAGCACTAGGCTCATCTCGGTCGACCGAATCCACGACATCACTAAGGTGCCCATCCACTAAAAAGCATACTGATCAAACCACCAGTTTACCACCATATCGGGGTGTGATGCTCACGGATCAATGCTATACACAAAGCCATGCTATACCAGCTGCGCTTTGATCATCAACCACCAAACTTTGCTTTTCAACAAAAGTCTGGATCACTTCATCTCAGCATGCCACACTATCAATCCATATCGTACCACCGATTTCTGCCAATATATAACCTCTGAGCTCATATGTCTCAGAGAAGGGAGTTAAGCAAGAGAATAAATTCTACGCCGCCAAACAGATATATATTTAGCAGAGATCAACAAATACAATATAAAGGAATACAATGTCAGACACACCATCCATTTACAAGTCCGTTCTAGGTCTGAATGAAACCGGAGGCACTTTCCTCGCATATCCATCCATCTCCAAGTACGTCTGGACGACCACCAACTATTTCCATCCTCTTGGGTGTACAGCCCAATCAGGATCGTCAGTAATTATCCCAACGATGTGAAGACTTCCGGTCTTCAACCACCGTCTTCATCTTCGACATATCGTCGAATTGATTATTCAGAATGGGTATAAACCCGGCCTTTCCGAACAACCCGCGTATATTAAAACGAATGCTACACAAACACAATTTACGCCTCATTCCAATTCATATTCTCAGGGAAAAGTTCCCATTAATTTTATCCAAGATAAATTCTTCAAAATTTATCCTTTAATCTTCCTTTGGATGTCATTTCAAACCAAATTATGGTTTTCCAAACTAGTCGAGATTAGCGAACCACAACGAAGTAATTATTTATTTTATTTCCCAATCCCAACCTATTCATCCTATGAAGCAAAACTGGTAATACTCCATATCTAATACTATGGTGTTATCGGTAAGATTAATTACCATTTCACGTTCAAATCTAATTAAAGATTTAACTATCGCTTTGGAGCAAAACTGGCGATACTCCATTCTCGCTCATTTCTAAATTTGATAATTTATATTATAGATTCACATTTCAACCTAATTGCAGATTCGTTAAAACTCCTTTTACTGGGTTAAAGAACTAGGTGTTATTTAAAACACAGTTCACGACAAACCCAAATCACATTCTATTTGTTATCGGGTTAAAAAACTAGTGTTATTTAAAACACCGTTCACGATAAACCCATTTCAAATCCAATCAAATATATTAGAAATTCCGATTATTTAAAACCCCTTTTTAAATCTAATTTATTTATTTAAAAATAATTGGGTTTTAAATTTAGTTCAAAACTAGTTCATTTTGATAAAAATCTATTTTTATCTTTTCAAATATGGAGATTTTCATCCCAAATTCTCCCAAATCATTTCTTATGATTTTACACAAATTATTACTATTTTTAATAATTTTATCAAGGCCCGTACAGTCGATTTCCATCAACGGCCATGGAACTGCACTTACAGCGACCTTTTTCAAATTTGGACGTATCTCCAAATCCAACCGTTAGATTTCAAATTTCTATTATTCGTTAGAAAGCTCTTTTTGATACGAACCCAACGGTTCCGGTTTTAGGAGAATCCGACGGTCGGATCTCCCGTAATGTCCGTTTGAAATAAATGGTCGAAATTCACGAACTGCCGCGGCGCGTTCTATTCAGGCCATTATATTATATATATAATGTATATTTCGTCGATTTCCATTTAAAACGAATTTTATAAATCGTTTGGAATTCGTTTCAAAAACAATTTCAACTTCTATTTCAATACAAAGCAAAATTGAATTCTTCTTTATAAATTCGTTTTAAAGTTCATTTCTATTCAATTCAAGTTTCAATTCAATTTGAATTCATTTCACTTCGTTTTAAATTCAATTCGAATTCGTTTTCAATTCGATTCAATTCAAAGTGGTTTTCTATTCAATTCACTTCAAATTCGTTATCTATTCAATTGAAATCAAATTCGTTTTCTATTCAATTCCCTTCGAAATCGTTTTCAATTCAATTCAATTCAAAGTGGTTTTCTATTCAATTCATTTCGAAATCGTTTTCAATTCAATTCAATTAAAGTGGTTTTCTATTCAATTCATTTCGAAATCGTTTTCAATTCAATTCATTTCGAAATCGTTTTATATTCAATTCATTTCAAAGTGGTTTTCTATTCAATTCATTTCGAAATCGTTTTATATTCAATTCATTTCGAAATCACTTTATATTCAATTCATTTCGAAATCACATTATATTCAATTCATTTCGAAATCACTTTATATTCAATTCATTTCGAAATCGTTATTTATTCATTTTAAAATGAGTAAAATCGGTATAAATATCGTTCACGTCTAAATGGCGTAAATCTAGTCAACACGGCTTCATATATTTCTATTTTCAAATATTCCATTTCAAATATTTCTTTTTCAAAATAGTTGTTATTATCAAAATATTTCGTTCAACACATGACTAATCTCAACGGATGAGTACTGTCAACACATGAACCTTTATATTATATTGATAAAGATGTAAATTAAATTACTAAAATATTTCGTTCAACACATGACTAATCTCAACGGATGAGTACCACATGAACCTTTATTTTATAATATTCTTTATTTTCTAAATTGGAATGAGGCCCAATCAATCACCATATAATATTAATTATATGGATTTTCATACATCACACGTATATAATAGCATTGAAAAATAATCAACCATCAACCAAAGTGCACTACACTGTATAAGCATCAAATATAGATATCTAACGCTTATAACAGCCTGTCAATCAATCGATCGACATATTTAATCAATCAGGATGAGTGAACTTCAAATTTCATCCCAACACCCGTGTGGGGTTTCAAACAATCAAACACATATTTTATTTGTGCAGTTGGGCGATGTGTAAAATTTATCGTCCCAATCAATGTCCTTCAAATAGGTGTACATAAACAAACCGTCCGGTTTATAAATGAATATTTATTTATTCACATTCACTATATTCATATTCACGTTAAAAATTATATATTTTTAACGATAAAACATTTTATTTTAACATATGAATTTCTATTCAGTTCATTCTTTAAATAAAATGATATTTTTATTTTCTAACTTATTTTAGAAAATTTCGGCAGCATAACGGCACGATACTAGAAACGGGACGAGGCCTAGCCTTATCCCCGGTCTAGTGAAGGCCCACGCCATTCACACATCAATCAAATCAATTTCATTTCACCGAACAATTCCATTCAATCAAATATTCTAACTAACTACTCAACCAAACAATTTAACAAACAAGCCATCCATGGTCTGTGGATGACGGGTGTCGGGTGCTACTAAACACCGTCTGCATCCTAGTATATATATATATAGCTAGAGAAAGAAATTGAAGAGTGAGAAGTTCTCACCGAATAGCTAGTCCTAACTCACGGCACTTCTAATTCAGGAAATCTTCACAGTTCTCGCCTCTTATCACTTTTTTCGCCCGTAGCCACTACATATGTAAAAAATCGAATTTTTACTTCGCTATTCAATATATAAAAATCGAATTTTTTTCTTCGCTATTCAATATATAAAAATCGAATTTTTACTATGCTATTCAATATATAAAAATCGAATTTTTACTATGCTATTCAATATATAAAAATCGACTTTTTACTATGCTATTCAATATATAAAAATCGAATTTTTACTTTTCTATTCAATATATAAAAATCGAATTTTTACTATGCTATTCAATATATAAAAATCGACTTTTTACTATGCTATTCAATATATAAAAATCGAATTTTTATATCGCTACTATATAGATAAAAAATATAATTTCACATCGATGTTCATATAGTAAAGATTATATTTTTATCACGCTATTCTTCATATAAAGATTCCGCCTTTTCAAAAATAAAGTTTTCGCCTTTTCATATTTTTATACATCATCATTCTTTTATAACACAATACTAATTTTATTTAAAAAAACTGATTTTGTTTTGTTTTATAAACTGATTTTATTTTATTAACTGTGTATAAGTAAAACAAGATAAAATAAAATAAAATAATAAAAAGGAACTAAACCTTTCACTGTTGAAATAAGTCTGGAACCCCAACTGTGCTCGACTTGAGATCGCCGACGTCGCACTTCACCAAGGAGGTCGGAATCCCATCGGCCAGCACCATGAGGTGCTCCTCCACGTCGCCTTTCAACACCATGAGTGGCGGCTCGATTGGGTTTGGGTTCGTGCGGTTTTGGGGAAGCGTCGATCTAGGTTGCGAGAGGAGGGAGAGAAGCGACGGGGAGCTGGGGATGGAGGCGCGGGGTGGCTCGGCGGTGGAGCACCAGCCGGAGGACACGACGATGGACTCAGGGAGGGGCGCGATCGATTCTTTCCCTCATTTTTTTTCCACTTCAGATCTGAATTGAAGAACGACGAGCGGGTTGGGTTTTGATCGGGTAGAGGGAGAAAAGTCTTGGCCCATTTTTAATTTAATTATTTTATTAAATCCAAAAAGTTACTTTTTCAAATGAACTCCAAACAAGGCCCAATGACTGTCGCCCCTAGCTAATAACCCCCATTCTGAACACAATGGGATATGTATCGTGAGCCAGTTTGGCTGTTACGATCAGTTTTCGTTTAAATTAACATTTAAATCATTATATTGAATTTTAAACGTACATTTCAATTTACCAGGGCCACATACTAACTCTAAAAATTCCAGAAAAACATTTTCTAGCTTCGTATTAACGATACGGTCCTAACGAAACTAATTTCAGCGAATTCTGAGACCGTCTGAAAAATGGCCAATTTCCAGTCGATTAAAATCAACTAAAACTGGTCAAACGCGTTTTCCTTTGCCACGCTCACATATTGATTCGAAAAATTATGAAATTTGAAATCTAGCAATAACTTTACATCACGGATCCAACAAAAGTGGTTTCGTCGAAATCCGAGGTCGTTTGCAAAATGGCTATTTTTTAGGGCCGAAATTCCATAGCGACTATTCAGAATTTTCAACTGGGCATATCTTTTGATTTCCGCTATGAAATTCCAATTTGTCGGATTCGTTGGGAAGATACTATCAATTAGATCCTATTATTTTTGGTTTCACTAAAATTCGGATTATTTTGCACCCGGTACATTCAATTGAAGTTTTAAATCGAATTATCGAACTACCGCGCCATTTTCAATTCCTTTTATATTTATATATAATTATTTATATTCTAACGACGACGTATATAATATATACGTTCGAATTATATTCAAAATAAATTTCTCGTCGATATTTTTTAAAATAATCTATTTTAAATATTCAAATTCAGCTAATATTGCCAAAATAAAAATTTCAAACTGGCTCGGATTTTGCGGGTTGTTACAATCTCCCCCACTTAAAACTTTTCGTCCCCGAAAAGGAACAAAGTCGAAAGTGGTTTGATTACTCAGCTCTACGTTCGATCTGGCTTCCTTTCTCCAACTTTTCAGTTTCTGAGAATTTTCAAATTTTCAAAAATTTGGCTAACACCCTAAATTTTCGAAAAATTTCGCCATAACCTCCCCTGCACCGGGAGCCACGGGAAAACCCCGAAATTGCTATATAGGCCTTCTGATCTCAAAAAGAAAAAGAAAAAGCCAAGCGGCTAGCCAATAGGCTCATAAAATCATCATCACCCAAACAAAACAGTAAATTACATAGTAAACATGTACCTATTTGTCGGGCAAACAAATTTTATTCTTCGGCTCTAGCCTCCTTGCTATGACCTGTTCAATGTAAGTATATGTATATGCAAGCAAATGCGACCAATTTTCAATACAATTCAGTATTTGATATAATTAGGCATAATGGTTCAAAATTATCCAACAAATAAACAAACTACACAAACATCAATCAATTAGTGAATTAGAGTTTCAAATTCATAATTTTGATACATATACAGAAAATCATGTTTTGATGCCAATTCACAACAATGTGTTCTTGCTATATTTGTTTTGGTTCTCACACCAGTCTAATGGAAATATATAGAAATCACACCTTCGAAACACGAACATAAATTTTGGTGATGGAGCTCCATCGTCAAAATCATCTCCGAGCGACTAGAGCGTGACTCTATATCTATCTAATATATTAAAACTTCGAATATACGTTCATGACGCGTATATGCAAAACCTTTATATATTGGATTGTCCAAATCAATATAAATAAACTATTCAAATACGTGTAAAACGATTTAAATTTTCAAAACAAAATTGTTTTCATTTGAAAAATATACTCTTCACACTCGTTCTAGGATACTACTGATCCTATCTCTAACGAGTCATTCTAATTGGATATTACTAATCCAATATCTAATGAATTCTTTCGTATGGTTCTAATGTGTCTTGTTCTCGAGCTCTGTAAACCAAAGCTCTGATACCAACTGTGAGAACCTGTAACTTCCCCGGTTGGGAAAGCGCGGATAGTTCGAGAACAAGCCACAACAGAACACATACAGAAGAACATTTCATTGTATATTACAACAATGCATCAGATTACAAGAATATACAGAGTATAAATGAATAAATATTACACAGAAATTATCAGAGATTACAATAAAGTACATAGCAGCGGAAAATAATACAATACACAACTAGAAGAGATATACGGATACAAAGCTTTCCGGATATCATTCCAGCTGTAAACCAGGATCCTGTGAATATAAATCTGTAAAACCAAAACTACTAGCTGCCCGTGCGGAAAATAGGGGCACCCAGAGTTTAGGTTAAAACAATAAACTCCAGGTCAGTCATGTGACTGGTGTGAGAACTAAAACAGTTATTTAAAACTTTACTTTAAAAGAGAGTAATTCAAGGGACCACGCCGTATAACACGGAACGGGTTTCCTCCCAAGAATACTAGTGCATCGAATAACAGCGCAATGTTTTTTCGAAAAATGAAGCTATTATAAGACCCAGGTCCCATCACACAATGCAACGCAAGCCGGAGGATAGGGTTTTCCCTTATAATAGCCAAACATGCTTGGTACGTTTAAAACAAATCATTTGATACTATAATGTGTATAGTGTCAAAACAATTTCAATCATAAATATAAATCATAGACGGCATAGCTACCATCTACTATGTCGCCATACTAGTTCTACAATTAAAACCGCAATACACGTATTGGAAATTGGATTTCCATCATGGTGGCTCCTGATTCGAAAGATCGATCGCGTAATGCAATTCACCACGGCTTACTCCCCTCAAGAGAAAACACCGTCTGCACATCCGCACATTTGGGACCAGAGTACCACCGCGGCTTACGTCCAAGCGAGAGAAAACACCGCCTACTCTATATATCCCTGAGCACTTGGCTCATCTCGGTCGACCGAATCCATGACATCACTAAGGTGCCCATCCACTAAAAAGCATACTGATCAAACCACCAGTTTACCACCATATTTGGGTGTGAGGCTCACGGATCAACGCTATACACAAAGCCATATTTCGAAATCGTTTTATATTCAATTCATTTCGAAATCACTTTATATTCAATTCATTTCGAAATCACTTTATATTCAATTCATTTCGAAATCACTTTATATTCAATTCATTTCGAAATCGTTATTTATTCATTTTAAAATGAGTAAAATCGATATAAATATCGTTCACGTCTAAATGGCGTAAATCTAATCAACACGGCTTCATATATTTCTGTTTTCAAATATTCTATTTCAAATATTTCTTTTTCAAAATAGTTGTTATTATCAAAATATTTCGTTCAACACATGACTAATCTCAACGGATGAGTACTGTCAACACATGAACCTTTATATTATATTGATAAAGATGTAAATTAAATTACTAAAATATTTCGTTCAACACATGACTAATCTCAACGGATGAGTACTGTCAACACATTAACCTTTATTTTCTAAATTGGAATGAGGCCCAATCAATCACCATATAATATTAATTATATGGATTTTCATACATCACACGTATATAATAGCATTGAAAAATAATCAACCATCAACCAAAGTGCACTACACTGTATAAGCATCAAATATAGATATCTAACGCTTATAACAGCCTGTCAATCAATCGATCGACATATTTAATCAATCAGGATGAATGAACTTCAAATTTCATCCCAACACCCGTGTGGGGTTTCAAACAATCAAACACATATTTTATTTGTGCAGTTGGACGATGTGTAAAATTTATCGTCCCAATCAATGTCCTTCAAATAGGTGTACATAAACAAACCGTCCGGTTTATAAATGAATATTTATTTATTCACATTCACTATATTCATATTCACGTTAAAAATTATATATTTTTAACGATAAAACATTTTATTTTAACATATGAATATCTATTCAGTTCATTCTTTAAATAAAATGATATTTTTATTTTCTAACTTATTTTAGAAAATTTTGGCGGCATAACGGCACGATACTAGAAACGGGACGAGGCCTAGCCTTATCCCCGGTCTAGTGAAGGCCCACACCATTCACACATCAATCAAATCAATTTCATTTCACCAAACAATTCCATTCAATCAAATATTCTAACTAACTACTCAACCAAACAATTTAACAAACAAGCCATCCATGGTCTGTGGATGACGGGTGTCGGGTGTCGGGTGTCGGGTGCTACTAAACACCGTCTGCATCCTAGTATATATATATATAGCTAGAGAAAGAAATTGAAGAGTGAGAAGTTCTCACCGAATAGCTAGTCCTAACTCACGGCACTTCTAATTCAGGAAATCTTCACAGTTCTCACCTCTTATCACTTTTTTCGCCCGTAGCCACAACATATGTAAAAAATCGAATTTTTACTTTGCTATTCAATATATAAAAATCGAATTTTTTTCTTCGCTATTCAATATATAAAAATCGAATTTTTACTATGCCATTCAATATATAAAAATCGAATTTTTACTATGCTATTCAATATATAAAAATCGACTTTTTACTATGCTATTCAATATATAAAAATCGAATTTTTACTATGCTATTCAATATATAAAAATCGAATTTTTACTATGCTATTCAATATATAAAAATCGACTTTTTACTATGCTATTCAATATATAAAAATCGAATTTTTATACCGCTACTATATAGATAAAAAATATAATTTCACATCGATGTTCATATAGTAAAGATTATATTTTTATCACGCTATTCTTCATATAAAGATTCCGCATTTTCAAAAATAAAGTTTTCGCCTTTTCATATTTTTATACATCATCATTCTTTTATAACACAATACTAATTTTATTTAAAAAAACTGATTTTGTTTTATAAACTGATTTTATTTTATTAACTGTGTATAAGTAAAACAAAATAAAATAAAATAAAATAACAAAAAAGAACTAAACCTTTCACTGTTGAAATAAGTCTGGAACCCCAACTGTGCTCGACTTGAGATCACCGACGTCGCACTTCACCAAGGAGGTCGGAATCCCATCGGCCAGCACCATGAGGTGCTCCTCCACGTCGCCTTTCAACGCCATGAGTGGCGGCTCGATTGGGTTTGGGTTCGTGCGGTTTTGGGGAAGCGTCGATCTAGGTTGCGAGAGGAGGGAGAGAGAGAAGCGGCGGGGAGCTGGGGATGGAGGTGCGAGGTGGCTCGGCGGTGGAGCACCAGCCGGAGGACACGACGATGGACTCAGGGAGGGGCGCGATCGATTATTTCCCTCATTTTTTTTCCACTTCAGATCTGAATTGAAGAACGACGAGCGGGTTGGGTTTTGACCGGGTAGAGGGAGAAAAGTCTTGGCCCATTTTTAATTTAATTATTTTATTAAATCCAAAAAGTTACTTTTTCAAACGAACTCCAAACAAGGCCCAATGACTGTCGCCCCTAGCTAATAACCCCCATTCTGAACACAATGGGATATGTATCGTGAGCCAGTTTGGCTGTTACGATCAGTTTTCGTTTAAATTAACATTTAAATCATTATATTGAATTTTAAACGTACATTTCAATTTACCAGGGCCACATACTAACTCTAAAAATTCCAGAAAAACATTTTCTAGCTTCGTATTGACGATACGGTCCTAACGAAACTAATTTCATCGAATTTTGAGACCGTCTGAAAAATGGCCAATTTCCAGTCGATTAAAATCAACTGAAACTGGTCAAACGGGTTTTCCTTTGCCACGCTCACATATTGATTCGAAAAATTATGAAATTTGAAATCTAGCAATAACTTTACATCACGGATCCAACAAAAGTGGTTTCGTCGAAATCCGAGGTCGTTTGCAAAATGGCTATTTTTAAGGGTCGAAATTCCATAGCGACTATTCAGAATTTTCAACTGGACATATCTTTTGATTTCCGCTATGAAATTCCAATTTGTCGGATTCGTTGGGAAGATACTATCAATTAGATCCTATTATTTTTGGTTTCACTAAAATCCGGATTGTTTTGCACCCGGTACATTCAATTGAAGTTTTAAATTGAATTATCGAACTACCGCGCCATTTTCAATTCCTTTTATACTTATATATAATTATTTATATTCTAACGATGACGTATATAATATATACGTTCGAATTATGTTCAAAATAAATTTCTCGTCGATATTTTTTAAAATAATCTATTTTAAATATTCAAATTCAGCTAATATTGCCAAAATAAAAATTTCAAACTGGCTCGGATTTTACGGGTTGTTACAGGTAAATAGTTCGAACTTCTCGCCCAGTAAATAATGCCTCCAGATTCTTAAAGCAAACACGATAGCTAATAACTCAAGATCATGAGTAACATAGTTTCTTTCATGCGGCTTTAGCTGACGGCTGGCATAAGCGACCACTTGGCCTTTTTGCATTAGTACTGCGCCTAGCCCTCTAATAGAAGCGTCTGTCCATACAGTCAAGTCTTGGTTGCCTTCTATAATTGTCAATACTGGAGCGGTTGTCAACTTCAGTTTCAGCTCCTGGAAAGCTTCTTCACATTCGGGAGTCCATTTGAATTTCTCATGCTTCTTTGTAAGCTTTGTCAAAACACCCGATATCTTTGAAAAATCCTGAACGAATTTTCGATAGTAACTAGCCAATCCAAGGAAACTTCGGACTTCCGTGGGGGTAGTAGGTTGTTTCCAGTTCTGAATCGCTGTAATTTTGCTTGGATCTACAGCAATCCCTTCTTTCGATACGACATGGCCTAGGAACTTAACTTCATCCTGCCAGAAGACACACTTAGAAAATTTAGCTTTCAAGACATTTCTCCTAAGAATTTTCAACACTTGTTCTAAATGTTTTGCATGTTCGCCTTCCGACTTGGAGTAGATTAAAATGTCATCGATGAAGACCAGAACAAATTTATTCAACACACCTCGGAACACTCTGTTCATAAGATCAACGAAGTATGCCGGAGCGTTACACAAGCCGAACGGCATTACTAACCATTCGTAGAATAAATCGGGACCCCTGAAGGCTGTCAAAGGAATACAGTCTTCGGCTATACGTAATTGGTGGAAACTTGTAGCTAGGTCCATTCTGGAGAATACTGTTGCTCCATTTAATTGATCTAACAGATCGTCTATACGTGGTAAGGGATATTTGTTCTTCAGTGTCTGCTTATTGAGATCTCGGTAATCAACACAAAGTCTTAGAGTACCGTCTGATTTCGGGACAAATACTACTGCTGCTCCCCACGCTGAAAAGCTCGGTCTGATCAGACCTTTCCAAAGCAATTCTCGGGTTTGACTACCCAACTCTTCTTTTTCTTTCGGGGCCATTCTTCTAATTGGTTGTACTACTGGTTGGGCGTTAGGAATTAGATCTATCATGAATTCAATTTCTCTTTGCGGCGGTAAGTTTTCTACTTCTTCAAACACATCCGCATAGTTTTTCACGACCGATATCTTTTCTAATGAAGGGGAGAAACTTCTAAAGAAGACCAAAATTCTGTTCTATTAATTTCGGAGCCATGGCATGGTATACATATAGGTCCAAGCTTCGTTTTGACTTTAACGATTCGTTCGGCACATCTAACTTTAGCCTTATATTTGGTTAACCATTCCAAACCGAGAATAACATCGAATTCTAATAAATTCATGATGATTAACCTATGGGGAAACTTGTAGAAAGAATAGGAGATAGGCACTTTGCAGTACGAACTGAGACTAACAGAACCTCCTATCGGGTTCTGAACTTTAATTGGTTCCTTAAGCTTCCTTGGATTCAATTTTAACTTGTGAACAATTTTACTAGAAATGAAGCTACGTGATGCACCAGTATCAAAAAGTACAGAAACAGGAATATTTTTAATGGTAAGGGTACCTCCCAAGACGTCGGGTTTACCTGATCCATCCGTGATAGCTGGCGGGGCCTCCCCGTCATACACATGAGCCACTTGTGCATTCTGCTTCAGAGGACAATTCCTGCTATAGTGCCCCTTCTTATGGCAGTTGTAGCATTAAGCTGAGTCATTTTCCTTTGGTTTCCTCGGGGCTTTGCATACATTAGAAAAATGACCTGGCTTCCCGCAGTTGTAGCAATTTCCTTTGGGGATCTTTCCAGCTTTCTGAGTAGCGGCCGCTGTAATGCTAGACTCGGGTTGATCTGCTGAAGCCTTGCGCTTATTTCCAGCTTGGCTTTTGGCGCGGTCTTGGCTGGCGTGCCTTTCATCCATATCTTCATAATTGCAAGCCATTTCTACCAATTCTGTGAAGGAGAGTTTGATGTTGCTCATGGCTCTGTCATGGTACTTGCGCTTTAGCCCAAATATGAATCTCTTGTTCTTTGCTTTGTTAGTCATAATAAGCTCTGGAGCATAGCGCGACAACTAGGTGAACTTATTGAGGTAATCCTGGATAGAGAGATCTCCTTGCTGGAGATTAGTAAACTGCTCTCGCATCCTCTCTAAAGCCTGTTCAGGTACAAACTTCTCGTTGAACATGGTTTTGAATTGCTCCCAGGTTCTGACAGTACCTGCTGCATCCTCTGAGGTGATGGCATCCCACCACAGCTCTTCTTCCTCCTGTAGGAGCCAAATACCTAGTCGTGCTTTGTTGTTGGTTCCCATACCCATGCCTTCAAAGATTTTCTCACGGGTCTTCAACCAAGCTATAGACTCGGTCACTGTACCAGTGCCAGAAAAGGGTTTTCCCCCAAGGTTCCTATACCTCTTCGCTACTTTGTCTGGCTCAAAGTCCTCGGGTGCTGGTGGCTGAACAATAGGGCCTTCCACAACTACGGGGATATTCCCCCATCCTCCTGCTGCTCCTGCTCGGCCTCCACGGCCTCCTCTAGCTGCTGCTGCTCGTGTAGCCATCAAAGAGAGTACTGTATAAGCAAGAAAAGAGTCAAGCTCACAGATTTGATAATTTTCATAATTGATAAAGCAGGGGAACATAAGGAAAGATAATGATGTACTGATCAATTGTTTTGCTAATCTGCTTAGCTCATTCTAGGACATTGCTTATCCTATCTCTAATGAGCTACTCGCATTAGAACACTACTGATTCTATTCTGACGAGGTGTTTAATGTGTTAGATCCTAGAGCTAAGATTAACCAAAGCTCTGATACCAACTATGACGATCCCAAAATTCGAGGGGCGGTATTAAGGATAATCATTGGAATATAACACATTAATCATCATAGCAGAGTACAGATAATAGCAAAAACAATAAATAGAATAATTTTACATGGATATGACAGCGGAATCACATCATGTAACAACATCAGAATAGCACAGCGTAGGATATAACTTAGTAAAAAAAAAGGGAAGTGATCAGTCATCATCGCCATAGGCGGAATACATACATGCAGTGAGACATAATAAGGGTATCAGTCTACATTGCCGAAGGCGGTACATATACATACAATAAGAAGTACGGAAAGTAAATCAGTCTGCATCGCCCGAGGCGGAATCATAATATAAGTACAGTAATGGCGGAAAATGTCAAAGTCGTCTATGTGAAGTCATCCTCGCCATGAGCCAAAATGCACTCTATGCAACAGTGCAGAGCTAAAAACAACCTGTCACCTATGAACTAGGCTGCCCGTGTGAAAATAAGGGCACCCGCGTTTGCAAAGTGAAACAAACAACGAGTCAGTCATGGGGACTGGTATGAGGAATCTATTTAACAGTTTAAACAACAGTAATAAGCCAATCATAGGACCACGCCACTTTCGCGGAACGGGTTTACTCCAGTGATTGCTAGTGCATTTAAAACAAAGTAAATTCTTTAAAAACAACGCAATGCTTTTAAAAAGAATGAAGCCATTATAAGACTCAGGTCCCATCACACAATGCAACGCAAGCCGGAGGATAGAGTTTTACCTTATAATGGCCAAATATGCTTGATACGTGTAAAGCAAAATCATTTGATATTATTACTAGTGCATATATGTTTCAAAAATGAACAGCATCATAAATATCAATCATAGGCGGCATAGCTACCATCTACTATGTCGCCATACTAGTTCTACAATCGAGTCCGTTATTTCGTATTGGAAATTGGATTTCCGTCATGAGATGAGGCAAGGGGCAAGCTCCTCTCCGCTTCGAGACACTCTAGCAAATGCCTCAGGACTACACACTCTGGGTAACCCTGGATCCTCCAAGGCCGGTCCTCTCTTACGTTTGAGGATTAGTTATTTCTGAACACACGTCTCCCGGTCCTTACAGACCTATAATCGAGGCGCCTAGCATTCCAACAACCACATAGGTGAAAAATAGATATAAATGTCAGGGCTGGTAAGTCACTGACACCACCATAGCTAGAAAGAAACGTCATGCTCTCCTTGGGTCCTTATCCCGTTTTTGACTCATACCGAGGTGTGAGGCTCGCGAATCCACGCTATACACAAAGCCAGGCCACGTAGACCGTGCTTTGATCATCATCCACAAGACTTTGCTTTGCAATAGAAGCCTTGATCACAGCATCTTGGCATGCCACATAGGCAGTCCACTCCATACGATTGATTTCCATCGATATATAACCTCTGAGCTCGTACGTCTCAGAGAAGGGCGTTAAGCAAAAGAATAAATTCTCCGCTGCCAAACAGATATATATTTAACAGAGATCAATCAGTATAGAAAAAAATCCAATGTCAGACACACAGTCCATTTACAAGTTCGTTCTGGGTCTGAACGAAACCGAAGGCGTCAAATTCCTCATATATCCGTCCAATCAACACATACGTTCAGACGGCTACTACTTCCGTCCCTTTCCGGTAGCTACTCCGGTCAGGAACCTCAGTAGCGCCCATCCAACCGATACGAAGATCGTCGGTCTTGAATCGTCTTTGCATTTTCCAATTCGAATCGCTCGATAAATT
This sequence comes from Allium sativum, assembly GCA_030737875.1. NCBI lineage: Eukaryota > Viridiplantae > Streptophyta > Magnoliopsida > Asparagales > Amaryllidaceae > Allium > Allium sativum. Next base: position 167,463,053 of record CM060909.1, read on the forward strand.
ATTTGAAATGAGGGTTAGCTCGGCCTTTTCAAATAATTCACGTCATTAGAATTTAAATCGATTCTTTCTATGGTTATATTATTTGACATCCACCTTTCAGTTCTTTAGTGTTATTTTCGTGTCAAACACATACAACCATCAAATATCAAACAATTCAAGCCCAATTGGTTTATTTGCAATCTATGTTGCTTATAATATTTTATAACGATTTTTCGCCATTTTTATTTATTTAAAAATGGCCATATTTAATTAAACGACGTTTCAGGTCGTGCCGTGGCATTGGCGCTGTTTTTCCCCTAATTTGTTTTACACATATCGGAAAATCTAACCATTGGATTTCTACAAAGTCTATATCAGTGGGAAGATATTCCCAAAGCGAACCCAACGGTTCCAGTTTCGTGAAAATCCGACGGTCGGATATTCCACACTAGTCGTTTGAAGTTACGGTTTCAAAATCCGAACTGCAGCGTCGTTATTCGATTTAATTTAATTATATTTATATTTATATATAAATATAAACGATTCTGGCACTGTTTTTCTTCAGATTTGAATTAAACATTCCGGACAGTCCAACCGTTGGATTTTTACAAGGTTGGTGCCGTTGGGAAGATATTTCCAAGGCGAACCCAGCGGTTGCGGTTTCGGGAAAATCCAATGGTCGGATTTCTCGTACTAATCGTTTCAAATTACGATTCCGAAACACGAACTGCACGGCTTCGATTCCTTTTAATTATATTTATATATATATATAGTTCATTCTATAATTCCAACTATAGTCCATTCTATATTTCCAACTTCTTTTTACTTCAAATATTTCACTAACGCCTTAATATTTCGAAAAAATTCGCCATAACCTCCTTTGTACGGGGAGGGGTTTGAAAATTTATTGGGCCGTGTTAGGTACCCACTAAATCCTAAAAAGCATCCACATATTTATAGTGATATATTCTGGTGTTTACGGGGGAGCATGTATAGATAATCACTCCAGAGAATAAATTCTCGTCACCCCGTTTCCGTGTGGAAATAAATAGTCCATGTGCCGTATCTAATAACTAGAGCGACGTGATTATTGTCAACTCCAGACCCGTGTGGGGTTTTTATTAATCTGGCGATTTATCGTTATATTTCCTATAGTCCATATCAGTCATCAGTTCAACCTGTAGTATATAGTCATCGCCATACAAGCCTCTCGCTCGTATGGTAAATCTTCCACCTCGTCACACAAGCTCCATTTGCTTATGTGGAATATGATGAAGTATGTCTATCGTCAAGAACTATGCCATGTAGTGTAGTTCAAAATTAATTCTTACTATTCTATGGCGATATTTATTATTTCACACAGAATAACCAGCACTCCGCATCCAATGGCATTCACAGGAGTTGATATATAAATAAAATTGCGCAGCCAACTCATCAAAGTTAACCTATTTGTTGTGCACGCAAATAATTTCTTTACTCTACAGCTAATCCATTTTTCCTGTTCAACACATGTACATATATGCAGAACAAAGCTAATAATAATATTTCTAGCAAACTATTATTTATTTCAACATGTGTGTATTTTTATCAAAGCATATACATGATAAAAGAAATATTTTTATCGTCAAAAATATTTATTCAACACGTGAATGTTCTTAACACTTCATATTTACAATAAAGGTGTAGTTTTTATTGTTTATTCATTTTATTTTAACATATGATAACATTCAACACATGAATTTCAACTCGACGAACGAATTTCAATTCAACACATGAATATTCGATATAGTTTGTATATATATAAAAATATGATTTTGATCGCTAAAGTTATTTGTTTAAATTCAAATAATATTCAACACATGAATTTTAACTCAACGAATGAATTGCAACTCAACACATGAATATTCGATATAGTTTGTATATATATAAAAATGTGATTTTTATCGCTAAAGCTATTTGTTTAAATTCAAATAATATTCAACACATGAATTTCCACTCAACGAATGAATTGCAACTCAACACATGAATATTCGATATAGTTTGTATATATATAAAAATGTGATTTTTATCGCTAAAGCTATTTATTTAAATTCAAATAATATTCAACACATGAATTTCAACTCAACGAATGAATTGCAACTCAACACATGAATATTCGATATAGTTTGTATATATATATAAAAATGTGATTTTTATCGCTAAAGCTATTTATTTAAATTCAAATAATATTCAACACATGAATTTCAACTCAACGAATGAATTGCAACTCAACACATGAATATTCGATATAGTTTGTATATATATAAAAATGTGGTTTTTATTGCTAAAGCTATTTGTTTAAATTCAAATAATATTCAACACATGAATTTCAACTCAACGAATGAATTGCAACTCAACACATGAATATTCGATATAGTTTGTATATATATAAAAATGTGATTTTTATCGCTAAAGCCATTTATTTAAATTCAAATAATATTCAACACATGAATTTCAACTCAACGAATGAATTGCAACTCAACACATGAATATTGGTTTCAACATATGTAATTTATTTCAACGAATGAAAATTATTCTAACACATGTATATTTCAGAAAATTTCGGCAGCATAACGGCAGGGTAGTTAAAACCGGGACCGTCCCTAGTACGGCTCCTCGCTCTACCTTAAAACCTCACGGTTTTTGACAATGGGGATCATGCATCTAGTTCGCACGCAGGCGGCATGTTTTATTTTCAATTCCACAATCCTATTCTATTTTGTTTCAACCACAAGAGGGTATTTTTCAACCACAAAGGTATTTTCAACCACAATATCAACCACAAACAATTATTTCCAACCATTCGTCATACCATATAATATCACGTCAATCACAAGCAATAAATATCGTCCATGGTCTGTGGACGAGGGGAGTATATATATATATATAATATTATGATTCACTTGAATTTCATCACAATTTAAAGCATATATGTTTCATTCAACGCTTGTATAATTTATACATCGCTAATATAACTTATACAACACATGTACATGAGGTATACAATGCGTATATAATTTACACTTCACTTATATAGTTTATACAACGCGATTTCATTCACACAATTAGTTTAGATTCCTCACATTGGTTATTGCAGTGCTAAAAATCGGGGGAAGATAAGAAAAATCCGCGGCTTCTTCTAGATGGGAGAGAGCCTCCTTGCGGTCACGGTGTCTCCTGTTTCATCGAATTTCATTAAAGAACGAAAAAGATATTATTTTTCAAAGTTTTGCAATGCTTTATAGTGTTATTTTCATTTCTGAATAATAAAGGTCGTACCTTCATTTTTGCTTCGAAACTAGGTTTGGGATTTTTGCAAAATCCGAGAAATATGGGGATGATCAGCGGTGCTGACGTGGAAGGGGGCGGCGAGGGCTTCACGGCGCTGGTGGTTTGAGGGGGTGCGATGGCGAATCGGGGCGACGACGGCGCTGGGAAGTTGACGACTTCCTCGATGTCGTTCAGGCGATTCCGGCGAAGGTAGGGGGCGGCGTTTGGTCGGATGTGGAGAGGACGCGAAGGGCTGTCGACTGGTGGTGGTGGCGCGGCCTAGCGTCGCCTATGGCGGTCGGAAAAGGGAGGAGAAGCACGGAGCAACGAGGATCGTCGGTTTCGTCTCTGGCGGCTAGGGTTTTGAGATTTTTTTTTAAAGGAAAATTCCTATTGGTCGAAGCTATATAGGAAATTTTAAATAGTGTTTTCACAAACGGACTCGAAATCAAACCCAACGACTGTCGCCCCTAGCTAAATACCCCCATTCCGGACACAATGGGATATGTTTCGTTGGCCAATTCGACTGTTACAGTCAGTTATTTTTCAAATTAAAATATAAAACATTCGATATTTAATTTGAACGTACATTTCAATTTGCCAGGGCCACAAACTGAATCGAAAAATTCCAGAAAAATAAATCTAGCTTTGTTTTGACGATACGGTCCTAACAAAACCAGTCTCGTTGAATTCTGAGCTCGTTTGAAAAACGGCCATTTTTAGGTCGACCCATTTTAATAGAATTTGACCAATCACATTTTCTTTTGCCCCACTCACATACTAGCTTCAAAAATTATGAAATTTGAAACTTAGCAATTATTTGACATCCCGGACCCAACAAAAGTGGTTTCGTCGAATTCCGAGGTCGTATGCAAAATATCAATTTTCAAGGGCTATATTTGTTATATAGGGACCTTTCTGAAAATTCATTTGGCCATAACTTTTGATTCACGCTATGAAACTTCGATTTTTCAGATTCATTAGAAAGGTATTCATAAACAGATTTAGATATTTTCTGTTTCGTTAAAATCCGTTACATTTTCCACCCGGTACAATCAGACAAAGTTTGTATTCAAACTTTCAAACTGCAATACTATACCCAATTCTTTATTTTATTGAAATATGCTATTTCAACTATTCAAATTCTTTGGTAATAACCAAATTTAAAAATTTTAAATTGGTTCACATTTTCCGGGTTATTACACTGGCGAACCCTTGGATATCTGCAGGGCCGGTCCACAAATAACGTTAGTGGATTAGTTATGCCTGAACACACGCTTCCCGGTTGTTTTGAACCTCTAATATGGCCACTAACAACCTATAAAACCGAGGTACCTCATAATCCATCATCCTTACTAGTAAAAATGTTAGGGCTGGTAAGTCGCTGACACCACTTCTAGCTAGAAAGAAACGTGTGCACTCCCTGCGTTCCCTTGCTCCGTTTTAGACTCTTGCCGGGGTGTGAGGTTGGCGAAGTCACATTATACACAAAGCTACGCCTAAACAGGCTTAGCTTTGATCATCAACCACAAGGCTCTGCTTTTCAACAAAAAGCCTTGATCATTTGCATCTTGGCGTGCCACATTGACAATTCACGCCATGCAATCGATAACTACCAACATATAACCTCTGAGCTCGTGCGTCTCAGAGAAGGGTGTTAAGCAAGAGAATAAATTCTCTGCCACCACAGATTTATATTAAATAGAAATCAATTTAATTACGTGGAAGGAAATTCAATGTCAGACACACATCCATTTGCAAGTCCGTTCTGGGTCTGAATGAAACCGGAGTCACCTTATTCCTCGTCCGTATGTCCAATACGGAAGAGAGGGGCTCGCATATCCGGACAATCAACATGTACGTCTGGATAACTACCACTTTAACCCTTTACTGGTAGCTATCCAATGCCGGGCATCAGTAGTTATCCTTTCGATGTGAAGATCGCTGGTCTTCGATCCCCGTCTTCGATATCTTCGATTAAAATCGTTGTATAATCATTTGAAATGAGTTTAAACTCGGTCTTTTCAAATGATTCTCGCATATATATAGTTTAAAACCATTTCATATCGTTAATAGTATTTAATAACGATTTATAACTATTTTTATTTATATAAAAATAGCTAAATAAATTAAACGACGCTTCGGGTCAATGGGCTGCCCTGACGCTGTTTTTATCAGAATTTGATTTACATTTATCTCGAAATCTAACCGTTGGATTTTGACGAAATTTATATCATTGGAGAGATCTTCCCAAAGTGGTCCTAACAGTTCCAATTTTGGGAAAATCTGACGGTCGGATCTTTTGTTATAACCGTTTAAAGTTACGGTTACTGAAACGCAAACTACCGCGCGCGATTCGTTTAATTTTAATTTATATTTATATATATGTAAATATAAATCGTTTGGCGATTTCAACTACTTCCAACCAATCACATGCAAGCCAAGTACAGTCCATATTCATGTTTGTAATTCTACATATGATCTTCTTAATCCTAACAAACATGATAAAAGTGACGATTTGAGACAAATCATATTTTAATGTCTAATTCTTTTCAATGGAAACTAAATTACATTGAAATTGTATTTTTTTTTAATGTTCGCTCTTTTTATTGAAACCAAATGACAATAAAAACATGATTTTTAATTCTACTATTTTTATTTCATCTAAGTGACAATAAAAATGTGACATTTAAATCTATTCTTTTTATTGCATATAAAATGTCAATAAAAATGTAAAATTTAATTTTATTCTTTTTATTTCAACTAAAATGACATTAAAAATGTGGCATTTAATTCTACTTTTTTTATTGTTTCTAAAGTGGCAATAAAAATGTCACATGTAATTCTATTCTTTTTATTTCAACTAAAATGACATTAAAAATGTCACATGTAATTCTATTCTTTTTATTTCAACTAAAATGACATTGAAAATGTCACATGTAATTCTATTCTTTTTATTTCAACTAAATTGACATTAAAAATGTCGCATGTAATTCTATTCTTTTTATTTCAACTAAAATGGCATTAAACATGTAACATTAAAATCTCTTCTTTTTATAACATCTCAAATGATAATAAAAATGTCACTTTTATTTCTACTCTTTTTATTACATCTAAAATGTAAATAAAAATGTCACTTTTAATCTATTCAATTATTTACATCTAAAATGTAAACAAAAAATGAAACTTTTCAATCCATACTTTTATTTACATCTAAAATGTAAATACAAATGTCACTTTTTAATCTATGTTTTTATTTACATCTAAAATGTAAATAAAAATGTAACTTTTCAATCTATGTTTTTATTTACATCTAAAATGTAAATAAAAATGTAACTTTTCAATCTATGTTTTTATTCATCTAAAATGTATATAAAAATGTAACTTTTCAATCTATGTTGTTATTTGTCTCTAACATGACTATAAAAATGCAACTTTTATTTCTATTCACATTCTTAGCATTAAAATTTGTATATTTTAATGAATTCATGTTTTGATTAAAAACATGAACAATTTTCTCAATTTACTCTCTTAACATTAAAATTGTATATTTTAATGAGTTCATGTTTCGATTAAAAACATGAACATTTTTCTCTATTTAACCATTTTCCTATTTAACACAAATTTCATTCTTGGTGTCACAAGTTCAATAAACAAAAATAAGGATTTTTGTTTAACTAATTTTTCATTAACCCAAATGTCCATTTTTTTGTTGCAAATTTAATTATAACAACAAAAGCAATATTTTATTTGATTGAAAACTCTAGTTCAATCAAATAATAACAAAGGTGTTTTTTTTGATTGAAAATTCTAGTTCAATCAAATAAATAACAAAAGTTGATATTTTTATTTTGATTGAAAATTCTAGTTCAATCAAATAAATAAACAAAAGGAGATATTTTCATTGAATTGAAAATTCTAATCCAATCCAACAAATAAAAAAAAGGTGATATTTTCATTGAATTGAAAATTCTAATTCAATCCAATAAATAAACATGATTTTCCATTTTTGGTGAATATATATGATTCACAAATTATCAACAAAAATGATTTATTCTAATTAACACATCACATGCAGATCTATATTTACAACATATCTAAACTAACAGATCTATATTAACACATCACATACAGATCAATCACTTAGCACAGCATATACAATGAATCAATGATTTATTCTAATTATTTTAAAATAAATAGTAATAAAAATAAAATAGTATTTCCAACAGTTCTTTTGAATCTGAATAGTTCAGATCTGTAAATTTGACCCAAAATTCAGTCAGCTCAGAATCGCTTCTTTTCAGTCTAGAATCGTAGATCTCGTCTCTATCATTGCAACGCTTCAGAAATCATGTTATTCTGAGTCAGGATGAAGGAGTTATGATTTGTTTTACGTTGATAACATTTAAAATAAATTAGTTAAATAATATAATTTAAAATTTAACCTTCTTCCTCCTTATACAAAAACAAGGCCGTAAGCTTTTCAAATTAGTTCAAAACTTCAATCTGATCTATCACGAAATCTAGAGCATGAGGGGACGATCAGACGATGCTGCGTTGGAGGAGGCTGAGCGGCGCACTGGCGCGGGGTAGTAGGGCCCAACTAGATGGCCGGCGGCGGACGGGGCGGCGGTCTGAACCCGCTGGGTTCGGCGGCTCGGTTCTCGTGCTACGGTGCATGATAAAGGCTGATTCAGGTATGGGTGTGAAGAGATGGGGAAGATCTTCAAAATACTCTAAAGGATGGAGGTTTAATTCTTTACGGATGAAAGGAAATTGGAGAAGGAAAGATTGAAGGTTCTTGGCCATTAAAACGAAGACGGCGATTGTTAAAAGATGGATTAAGGTTTCACTAATAGAGTTATTTATAATATTTTATTATTTTAATTCTTTAATTCACTAAAAAGCCCGTTAACCTGTACTAGCTCTAATTCCAGCCCAACGAGAGTTGTCCCTAGGCAAATACCCCTATCCTGGATTCAATGGACTAGGTCCCGTCAGCCCGTTTGATCGTCTCAGCCTTTATTTCTTTAAATTAAAGTTTAAATCTTTTATTTATTTAATTCAATCGTACATCTAAATTCCCCGGGGCCACATACTGACTCTAAAAATTCCAGAAAAATTATTTCTAGCTATGTTTTGACGATACAGTCCTAACAAAACTAATTTCGTCGAATTTGAAGACTGTTTGAAAAATGGTCATTTTTTGGTCGATCCGATTTGACTAAAATGGACAAAACACGTTTTCCTTTGCCACGCTCACATATTAATTCTAAAAATAATGGAAATTTAAACCAAGCAATAATTTGACATTCCGGTTCCAACAAAAGTGGTTTCGTCGAAAACGGAGGTTGTTTGCAAAATGGTTATTTTTAAGGGCTATATATCATATTAAAATATATATATAAATTATACAGGGACTTTTCTAAATTTTAAACTAGACATAACTTTTTATTTATAAAGTGAAATCTCGGTTTCTTACATTCGTTAGAAAGATATAGTAAAACAGATTTAAATATTTCTTCTTTCGTCTAATTCTGATTTAAAATGAATTCTGTATACTCAATTGAAATTAGAAATCGAATTTTCGAACTGCCGCGCCATTTCTAACTCCTTTTATAATTAAATTAAATTTATTCGTTTTAACTTCGATTAAAATAAGATTTATAGTCGTTATTATTTAAAATAAATCATTTTAAGTATTTAAAATCAATTAAAATTTCTAAAATAAAAATTGTAAATTGGTTCTGATTTTTCGGGTTGTTACACATGTAAAATAGCAGCATAATTAAAAACTTTATTTAAATCATAACGTCATGGCCCCAAATACTGAGTTTACGTCATTGGTTTGAAATAACCAGTTACATGTTTAATAATCTGTCTTGCCAAAAATATCAGAGTACAAAAGCATAAACCATATTTCCCAAGCAAAGCCATAAGAGAGTTGACAATAAGTCAAAGTTGTACATCCATATCCAAAATCCAAGCTAATCCAAATCAACTCTAAGCACTTCCACCCTGAGAACCTGGGGGGGAACGGAAGAGAGAGAAGAGGAAACAAAAAGGGTCAGACATAAATATAAATAAATAAAAGTATCATGGCAAGTATATAAAAACTAGAAGAACAAGACAACAATAACAAGTGTGTGCTGAGCAAGACAAGATGAACAGGATATATTGCGCTTCTTAAATACATTTCTCTGCACTTCGCAGATACTAGTATATCAGAAGTAGAATGATCCCTACTAATACCGTTCCATTACATTATCTTGATTATTAGGTTAGTTGGGTTAATAGCACTCAAAACTTATTCGTGCATCATACCCATTTACTTTCCCCATGGATTCACTAAAAACAATATATGTAGCTATCTCTCAATATTGAGATACACCCCATGGTAACCCACGCGCATGGTCTCCACCGTAATGAACGCAGTCCCTCATTCTACGCCGGAGTGACGTATGGATCCCTATAACGATGTTACGTTCCGCATAGATCTGTCATTACTATGCTATGTAAGCGTATGGACTGCCACCATCGATCTAATCAGATTCCATATCGGAATAATGCCCTCTAGTCTACGATACACCACCCAGAGCAGATATGCATGTATCTAGACTATCCCACATATGTACTGTAATTGTAGCTCAATGCCTCAATCGCATGTCCTCTAATGTGCACCGATTTCCGTGGCAAGGCTAAACAAGAAACACGGAACTCGGCCGGGAGCTTTTCCATATCTGTACAGGCCCATCTTTATGAGCCTCTATATACAGATAATCCTAGGGTCTTTTTTCCATGGTGGTTATGGCCCCACCTAGGCCCCTCCCTCAACTAGTAAAGACTACAAGAGCTAAGAGACCGCCCCTAATAACAACCAATCCAAACATCCATGTGGCGTCTCCACTCAACCCCGTACCTCGATAGTGAAAGGTGAAATGATATCTTGGGGTTAGCTCTAGTCTTTTCGCATCCCGCTGACTGCCAATGACGAGTATCCGATGGTCTAGTATCCTTGTTGGTCCTGACCCATCTACCTCCTCGTAAGTCAACCGCCGAACTACCCGGGTGTCACCACGTAACAGCATTCTGAGTGCATAGCTACATCTGCAACCAAGGCCCACCCACCTAGTAGTTACGTGCAGACCCAACCTCTGCGAGCACAGCCTAATACATCTGTCACTGCACAGAGGAACTACTAGGGGAACCTTACGTACCTCAGGAAGTCGCGTGCTTCCCCTTCCAGTCCTTTGGAGCCGTCATAATAATCGGATGAATGTGCGCTCCCCTCGTGCCTTATAACACCTCGATGATCTACCTCGTTGGGTTATTCACCCTCAACCATACGGACTGGTCTAAGTGCCTTACTTTAGCGTGTTGTTAGACCCTATGTCTAAACATTCTGCTTGTCTCACCTCATCAAGTTTCTAGTTAACTTGGTTATTCCCGTTCATATTGAATTCTCGTTGCAATTACCAAGTTTCTATTGCTTATAAATTTCAATCATATAACTTAATCCATTTAAGGTTATTAATAAGCCCACTACATTTTATTCTCTAGATTGTGGCCTAAGGTCTGTAATCAACAATCTATTACATCTTCTTGTAGATTTCATCATTACAATAACATGTTTTACTTAATATGTAATTAAGTGTATCTAATTCACATGTTTTCTAATTAACATGTTGTTAATCCCTAAAAAATCCATACGCATATTGAATGGAGAGTATCAGAGCCGGTTGTGCGAAAGGTTATCCGAAGCACTTAAATGACTCGCAACGGGTGGAGTGCAACTGCACAAAACAAGATCCAAATATCAAACCCAAGACAAGTCAGGTCCGCCATCATGACCAAAGATGATGGCACGAGATGATTATAAGGAATTCGACTCAATAAAGGAAAGGATCGAATGTCCCGCGAAATCGCTTCGCCTAACAGGAACGCTCGATCTAACATCAAAGTTCGGTCGCGCATATCGGGACAGAAATCTAGGTCGCATATATGTCTGAACAACTGCTCATACATGACAACACCTATCGCTCGATACTCAGACTAGAAGCCTACTGATCGGTTATACACCAGTCTTTGGAAAAAGCGCATGTACATCTTAGAATCGTAGCCCCAGTCAGTCATAACGTTGTCACTCGCTCACCAAGTCAAACATAACCGCGTTAAGGAGTTATGGAAGACTTGTTCCTTCGTTTCGCAATCAAGCAAGACTCCCATTTAACATAAGCAGGAGCGACCTCATAGCATAGCCATAAAGTCAAACAGCGCCATGCAAAGACAGCAATAGGACGAGCGCCCTTGGACCAAGAAGGACGGTCGCGCAAGGAGCAAAGAAGAATCAACTCCAGACCCGCATCCCGCTCCTACAAAATCTCCCAAGGCGCTCACAGGACGCTCGCTTACATGGACCCGCTCAGCTATTCAAGATACTCGTTCCGACGAGCCGTCCGCACATGATAACTGGATACAGCCACGGACAGCTGGCTACAGCTAGCCAGTGGCATGGTTGTAATTAACAGAATGAACGATCCACAACCTGGATAAAAGATTCCAGATCATTTACCGAGGAAAGAACACCTATAAATACACCATGGCTACCAACATAAAGAGGGGACGGGTAGAAACCACGGGAGGGCTATTGAATTTCATCCTCAACCACAGATTCGGCCATGGTATCGAATACAATCTCACGATGAAGGAAAACGAAGACATCCTTCTTCTCAATCATTCATCCATCCTTCTTCTCCTCAAATTCTACTACTCTCTTGTGTAATTCCTAGATTGAAATATATAAATGAGGGTATATTGAGTGGATATAGAGATGAATGAAAAGAGAGAGTTGATGTACTATGTAATTCTCATTATAAGACAGGAAATCACCTTTATAGTGGATGCAGGCCTCGTTAACAGATGAACCACTCTAAATCTTGTCTCTACTTTACTTTTCTCACATTTTTTACTTTTTATTGCTGATTAAACATGATCCCATTTATTTTTTACCAAATTGGTGAAGTACAGTTTAGTACCTTGGGTGTTTAGACCATTTTTTGTGTAAACATTTTGGCGCCCACCGTGGGGTCGTGTTTTTTTTTCATATCTGACGAGATTTTCTGAGAGGCACTATGCTTACAGTCATGAGCACGCTGAGGAGAATCGCCGATGAAGTCAACAACCCCAACAGCGGCATTAACATCGTCACGCCGCTAGGTAGCGACTCCGAGGAAGGGGAACTGCCAGAAATTAAAGAAACTGTAACCATGGAAAAATTGGAGGAGACGATGACAGGATTAACAAGTCAAATAACTATTGCAAGCAATGCAAATAGAAGAAGCTCGAATCGATACTCGCCATTCAAGCTGCTAACGCAAAAGCCGCTCTAAGCGCCACTTGTTCCTCGCTGACTCGAGCGAATCGCAAGTCAGAAACAGAGCTCCCCGCTTCAAACTCAAGACAGCAGGATTCCACCCCGAGAGTTGCACGTCGCACCAATCCAAACTGTGAATGGGGCAAAGCACCTGTGCGCGATTACTCTGGTGATGCAATCGCGGAGCGGGAAGAATGTCCTACTGTCATTTGGACGTCCCTGCCGAAAGGATGCCCAAATTCCTTATCCCCGGTCCATGAAGACACATCTAGATCGAGGCTTGATAGTAAAAAAAGGTGGTCAACCCATGGATCCAACCAACGAATGAAAGTACATCTTGGGAATGGCGCAAGCAATTGTGGAGGAAAGCCTAAAGAGGTAGGATGACCAGAGAGAATGGGAATCCTTCCCAGCTAAAACCCCACTTACCAAGAGGATTAAGAAAACTGTATACCAACAAAGATTCGAGCCTCCATCATTGCAGCCCTACGATGGGACAAGCGACCCTAATGTATTTCTGTGTAAATATGACCAGTACATGAATGGAGCGTGCGCTACTGACGAAATCAAAAGCTTATATTTCACAACTTATCTGGAAGGAGTGGCTTATCTTTGGTTCACAAAGCTGCTATCATAGTCTGTGGATGATTTCGTGACCTTGGCTAGGCTATTCAATGAGCAGTTCAGATCCCAAGCGTTCGAAACCCGGGATGCTAAGGAGTTAAGCAGACTACGACAAAAACCAGGAGATCCCATCAAATCTTTTCTCACTCACTTTTATATGGCATTGGCTAAAGTCAATAATCTCAAACCCGACCTGATCTTAATGGCTGTTAAAGGGAGCATATGTAAGAAAACCAAGTTAGGACGATGGATCAAGAAACCAAGTACACTCGAACGGTTACTTGGCAAAGCCGAAAAATATGCGAGTACTGAAGGAAGAAATGCACAGGCAGAAAAGAATGGAAGGGAGCAAAGCAACTCGGATAATAAAAAAAGGAGCAACGAAGAAGAAGACGGTCGAACAAGAAAGAAGCTACGCTTTTTCAAGAACTCAGAATTCACTCCCCTTAACGATTCCGTGGGAAACATCTTCATGGAAACTAAAGGCACCGAGAGATATCCGGTTTTAAAACAAAGGCACGTCAAAAGTGCCGCCATGAAGTCAGGAAAATTTTGTCAGTTCCACAAACAGCCAGGACACGATACCGATGAATGCAGACACTTGAAGTCAATAATCGAGGGGTTGATCAGGAAGGACCGGTTGCAACAGTATGTACAAAATCATAAGAAATATCGCGACTCTTCTCAAACAAGGGGCAGTACACCTTAAAAAGGAAAGGGCTCAAACCAATCCAAGGAGGATGCTCATCACAGGGACCAACTGCTAATATCTAAATAATGGAGCATTAAACTAAAGCTCTTATTACTTTACCTTGTTCCCTTGATTTTATCTTGTTGTTAAAATTTTTTTAACTTGCTTTATTATTCACTATGTCCGTGTTAAGCAATGGTTTACTTACAAAAAACTGTATGCATCAGAAATTAATTATGTGCTTACTTGAATAACATACTTATTGGTCCGTGCTAAAAGGAGAATAATCTCTTGGAATGTAGGTATAGCAAAAGCAATCTGCCATACACAGCGGGGCTGTAATGAAAAGTCCCAGGGCACACACTAAACGAAGCAGTTTGGGAATCGCAAATATCAAGCAAGATCAAATAGGAGAAGTAGACTCATCGCCTCAGAAGGAACAAGCTATTCTAAGACAAACAGCAAGACAAAGGAATGCACCTCTCATTATGGAGTATGCTAAATGCTTGCAAACACTCATTCAAAGGACTGCCACCAGACCTCATTGAAAATACAGGAGTATCACCAAATCTGCCCCTCGGATAAAATTGCTAATCCCAAAGAAGTGTTCTCTCAGGTGCAGGACATGAATTCCTTAAAACCGGAGTTAAATTCGGCAGCAAGGATTGATGTCCATATCCTAGGAGCCAATAATGAAGAGGAAGCAACTCAAAAAAAGCGGGTCCCACGGAAAAAGTCCCACGGTTAATATTGCTAAGGCCACCGAAGAAGCACCTTCTTAGGTGACCTTCCTAAGTGTTGGACACAAGTTTTCCAACTTGAAAAAAAAACTCAATGAGGGAAACCAATGTCTGTGTCCTAAGATAAGGCAAAAAGTCAGAAAAACCAACATGTCCCGAACGAAAAAAAATTGCCAATCACGGGGGGCGCCTTGTTAGGTGAAAGGCACGAAGTTTATCTCAAAAGGTCAAGTCTCGATGAGACAAATTAGTGTCCGCTCCTCGGGATGAAGCATAAAATGGGGAAGGATTAAACATGCTTGAAGGACCAGCACAAAAACAGAAACCCTGACCGAAAGGAGGTGGCCATTCTTGTTCTTTGTTGTTAACCAAGTCAAACAAAGGCAAGGATGGATTACAACAGCAGAAATCCTAGCCGAAAGGGGTATCAGAAATCCTAGCCGTAAAGGGGTATCCATTATAGAACCTATTCGAATAACTAAAACAGTCAAATAGGGCCTAAAATGGATCGAAAATCTTTAACTCAAGACCTCCCCGGGGGCACGTATTCAAAATCAGCCTCTGAAGGGCTCGGATTACCAGTCAGTCAGGCGCGGGGTTGAATACTAATAAATAAAAGATACCAAACGCGCTTATAATAATACAACTGCGCAACAGCCTTCGATAAGCGAGAAACCTAAAAGGATAGCTAAATCCTAACCATAATAATAACAATAGAAAATTGGGCGCAGCCGAACGATTAATAAAGTTCCCGGATGAATGTGTAAATCAGAAAACAAAGGTGCAGCGTGCGACGCACCCGCACATAAACAAACCTTTAAAGTCACAAATTAAAGCGTACGAGAATAGGCGAGGCTGGCTCCGCATACACAAGACAGACTAAAAAGTACTATTCAAAATCAAAACCAAAGTAGCTGAACAGGTGAAGCATTGGCAGGCCACAATACTTAGATGAGGTAAGAAATGATCCTCTCCCGAGGCTCCAGGGCCTCGACAAGTTTGTTCCTATCTTCTTCCAAAGCATGAAGTCGCTCAAGATTCTCTCTATTCGACAACTGAAGATCTTCGACCAAGGAGTGCCAGCCACCCATTTGCTCCACAATATAGTCTCTGACTATTGTGATGAGGCCTTCAACCAGATGCGGGCGTGATTCCAACTGATTGAATTCGGCCAATATGTTGTCCTTCATGGCATCCATCTTTCTTGCAATAATCCATCTGTCAAATGGGTCTATGTATACACCAGAACGCGAGCTAGCTGAACACTGAGGCACAAAATCCTCAACGAGTTAAGGATGGCAAGGGTTGGGAATAGGAAAAGGCTCCGGTACGGCTGCATGATTTAACGTGATGGATGAACAGACCATACGACTAACAGCGGCCTGAATATCTGAGTCAGAGAGTCCATTCAGTAAACAAAGACTGTGAGTACCATTCGCACTGATATCTCCTTACCTCGAGGTGTCTTTTTGCTACCAGCCCTCCTCGCCGACTTCTTCCTATGCTTCTTACACATGAGAAATTCCATCCTCGGGCGACCTGCTTCAAAAAGGATCAGTATGGACACAAACAACAACCATGGAAAGGGGAACAACCTAGTCAGGTTCAAGCATAGACAAAAATATTTCAACTGAAGAAGCCTGGGGCATTTCACCAAGAAATTTATGAACAAATACCAAGCATCGATGTTCCAAAGAAAACCACCGGATGGTTCATGTTCTTCAAAGATAAGTACAGAAACGGTATCCGCGCTGTACAAAAATCTTACCCAGAAAAATTATGGCGCCTCGGAGAAGATTTCTCAAGATAGACAGATGCTACTACAAATAAAAGGCAAAGTGATGGAATGAGAAAGCCAAAACCTTTCGAAGGAAAATCAAGGCAGAAATGTCAAACATAAATTACCTGATTAAACTCTTGAGGGAGTTCCGCTGTGACCGGAGAATTTTTCGAAATATATAAAAGTGAAATGAAGCAAGTTAAAGGTAAATAAGGGAGACTAAAAGGCATTCATCCAGAGAATTCTCGCCACATCAGCTTAATGCCTGACTACACAAAAGTGTCTCTTCAAGTCCCAGCTGGCATCCCGATATTCAGATATTCGTACAATAATCAAAAGATACATCGGGCCTCTCGCTCACAGGAAAAGACAATACCAATCAATGACAACGAAATAATCTTAACTTTGGGCACGACCGAGCCCTCGGCAAGTTAGGATAATCCTACCAAACAATGCACGATCAAATATATCAAAGCCAGTAATTCCTTACTAAAAAGAAATCACGGATTTCGAGGGGCAAGTGTTAATCCCTAAAAAATCCATAGGCACATTGAATGGAGAGTATCAGAGCCGGTCGGGCGAAAGGTTATCCGAAGCACTTAAATGACTCGCAACGGGTGGAGTGCAACTGCACAAAACAAGATCCAAATATCAAACCCAAGACAATTCAGGTCTGCCATCATGACCAAAGATGATGGCACGAGATGATTATAAGGAGTGCGACTCAATAAAGGAAAGGATCGAACGTCCCGCGAAATCGTTTCGCCCAACAGGAACGCTCGATCTAACATCAAAGTTCGGTCGCGCATATCGGGACAGAAATCTAGGTCGCATATATGTCTGAACAACTGCTCATAAATGACAATACCTATCGCTCGATATTCAGACCAGAAGCCTACTGGCCGGTCATACACCAGTCTTTGGAAAAAGCGCATGTACATCTTAGAATCGCAGCCCCAGTCGGTCAAAACGCTGTCACTCGCTCACCAAGTCAAACATAACCGCGTTAAGGAGTTATGGCCGACTTGTTCCTTCGTTTCGCCATCAAGCAAGTCGCCCATTCAACATAAGCAGGAGTGACCTCATAGCATAGCCATAAATTCAAACAGCGCCATGCAAAGACAGCAAGAGGACGAGCGCCCTTGGACCAAGAAGGACGGTCGCGCAAGGAACAAAGGAGAATCAACTCAAGACCCGCATCCCGCTCCTACAAAATCTCCCAAGGCGCTCACAGGACGCTCGCTTACATGGACCCGCTCAGCTATTCAAGATACTCGTTCGGACGAGCCGTCCGCACATGATAACTGGATACAGCCACGGACAGCTGGCGACAGCTAGCTAGTGGCATGGTCGTAATTAACAGAATGAACGATCCACAACCTGGATAAAAGGATTCTAGATCATTTACCGAGGAAAGACCACCTATAAATACACCATGGCTACCAACATAAAGAGGGGACGGGGAGAAACCAAGGGAGGGCTGTTGAATTTCATCCTCAACCACAGATTCGGCCATGGCATCAAATACAATCTCACGATGAAGGAAAACAAAGACATACTTCTTCTCAATCATTCATCCATCCTTCTTCTCCTCAAATTCTACTACTCTCTTGTATAATTCCTAGATTGAAATATATAAACGAGGGTATATTAAGTGGATATAGAGATGTATGAAAAGAGAGAGTTGATGTACTTTGTAATTCTCATTATAAGATAGGAAATCACCTTCATAGTGGACGTAGGCCTCGTTAACGGCTAAACCACTCTAAATATCGTCTCTACTTTACTTTTCTCGCATTTTTCACTTTTTATTGCTGATTAAACACGGTCTCATTTATTTCTTACCGAATTGGTGAAGTATAATTTAGTACCTTGGGTGTTTAGACCATTTCTGGTGTAAACAAATGTCACTTACCATTTATGATTAAATATTACTTATTTCATTTTACAAGTTTTCCTCATCCTTTCTCATTTAATCATAAATCCAATTTACACCGTCACTACAACTTATCATTGTTTACTTAGCAGATTATTACGCATATCTAATTCTATCATTTCTACAAGTTATACTTACCCTACAAGGGTGTCTTTAATTATATTACTTTATTATATTTTCCACCGGTTGTGTATACCACTAGGTGTCTTTAATTACATAACCTTATTGGGTTAAGTTTGAGGGCCTATATGTAAATATTACCCACCCCCTCTATTTTACTTCACCCACCCACTACCCATCAAATTTTACTTAACCCTAACTTAAGTTCATAATCATACAATGCTTATGGATTAAATCAGGTTAAGTAGTCCAATTCATTACCATGTCCAATTATGGTTATAATGGGCTAGACCTCCCACATTAGGCCTACAACGTGTGGATGCTGGATATGCCGGTCGGGTCCGGGCAGTCTTATTCCACAGTTGGGTCTAACCTCGTGTCTTAGCCCGATTCGTATTTGCACACTTAGACCTCTCACATTAGGTTCAACATAAGTGGTTGTTGGATATGCCGGTCGGGTCCGGGCAGTCTTCCACCACTAATGCAACCTAACCTCATTTCATAAGCGCAATTACAATTCTTAATTGTAATTACTAAACATTCCATTTTTATTCAAATCTACCTATGTCATTATAGGTAATTATTCTATGTTTTCCCCATTTGAATTATGTCTAATTCACTATTCAAATTATAGACCTTTATGCCTCTTTTTAATTCACCTTTTAATTATGCACCATATGCCCCTTATCATAAATTAAGGCATCTATATATATATGTATAAATATATATATATATATATATATATTGCACAAACCCAAACCCGCATATTTTCCATCTCATGCCCCAAGTCCGTATTCACCCCTTTCAATGCAAGTTATACCCAAATCCTCCTTCACATAATTTATGCCTAAATTTCATGTTCACATATGTTCAAATTTACGTCCCAAATCAATATTTAGACATGTCCATTTTATACCCAATTCCGTATTTACATATATTCCAATGCATGCCTAAATTCATATTATCCAACAAGACATATGCCCCCAAACCCATATTCGTATATTTCCAAATTTATGCCTAAATTTAGATCCATATTTTCTAATATCAATTATGCCATCAAATTATGTCTTTCTCCTTTATTCCCAATTTCGCACGTTCGCATTTTTCAGCGTTAGGCCTAGGCTCGAAGGTAGCATGGCTATATAAAAATAAAAAGGAAAGGAGGGAAAGAAGAGAATCAAGAATAGGCATAATGATGAATCAATAATAAACTGATAAAAACAGGCATAAACTGAATAGGCATATTATGACAAGATTTAACATAGTGACGATATAAACATATAAGAACAGATCAATGGAATATGTCATAATATAACTGATTAGGCACCGATTCAAGATCCAATTATTATATACATATCAAGATTACTATTTAGATATTTAGATCTAAAAGCAACATGAACTCACAGTGAATAAACCTAAGGAAATGGATCTGAATTACTGCGAAGAACATGTTGAATATGTTGTTGTAGCCATCACTTAATTTGTTGTAGCAATCTTCAAATATGTATAATCTTCTTTGAATTGATTTAGAAGAAGAAGAAGAGCCATTTTAATTTCCATCGCAGTAGAGCTTCGCCGTCACCATTTTTTTCAATGAACAAAACCTTGGTTTAGGGTCCCTTATATAGGAGTAGCGGAGCAACCAAGACCATCGGATTAGATCAGGAGCCATAGGAATCGTCCATGTCATAAAAGAAGCTTCTTGAGCCACGGGTGGGTCGACCCCCCTTCAGGTGGGTCGACCCCTAGGTCGACCCCCCTTCAGGGGTGTCGACCCCTAGGTCGACACACCCTGGATCGACCCCTGGGTTGACCCAGTGGGGTCTCGGGTCGACCTCATATGGTCGGCCTTTCGTTAATCTACGCGCCGGATTTTTGGTTTTGCTGATTTTGAATATATTTGAATTATATGTATATATATCTTCCTTATATGCATACAAACTTGAAACCTTAATAACTTCTTCATACAAAGTCCGTTTTGTGCAAACTTGGTGTCTATCTTGACCAGAATTCCGAGACGAACGCAATGGTGCAGTCCGTTTCACTTAATTCTAATTATTAAATTAAGTTTTCCTTAATTTATTGTTAACAGTGTATTTCACATTAATTATTCTTTAATTCATCATCTTCAGTGTCGTTAAAAATTCCGGGGTGTTACATTCTCCCCTACTCAAAGGATTTCATCCCCAAAATCTCTAAGTTAAGTAGAACGTATATCCTAACATCCAACAATCATACATCCATCTAGAAATCACAGGCATCCATTGTCCTTAAGGAATTTCTAATACTTTTATGAACATATGCAATAGTGTGTGTATATGTCCGTAAACTAATGCGAAAGATCAGGCGGTCTACTGATTCAGTTGACCTCCTTAATGCACTGTATGTTTGTGCCATGCAACCAAAATGTTTGCAAATCATCCTAATCCATGTAAGTTCTATATGTGTGCACAATCATCCATCCACATGCAACATCAATGTAATGATAATCCATAAAAATTTAAAATTTACACACATCAATATGCAATATGTAAGTGATCGAACCGATCTAGTGCTTATTGTGTGTGTATATGCATCCACGAGCAATCACTAGCAACCACTTGCATCCATCTAACATAACATGTCTCAAACACATGTTTACATTCATTAGTTTTCTACCTAAATACTCGATCGATAGGAGATATTCAAACGATAGATACAAGTACTAATTCAAAGCTTGGAAAAAGAAGTTAAGGACATATTCTAAAAAAGGAAAGGATATGAAGCGCGAATCTTGTCTTTAGCCTCCCAAGTAGCGACCTCGCGGCCTTTTCCCCATTGCACTCTTACTAGCATCACTTCTTTGTTGCACAATTTGTTAACCTCCGATCCAAGTATGCCAGTCGGAATTCGTCCAATCATTGATTCCTTCTCTACTTTCACTTCCTCTCGCAAGTTTGGCTTCACTACCTCGAACTCTATTCATTTTATCGCCTTTTAAATGAATAGTCATCTTAGAATAATGGGCTTCCTCAAGGACTGTCTTTAATAGGTTCCCATTCCCGTATAATTCACATATCAATCCTCTTCTCAAGTAGCTCCCTTACTTGCTTACAAAGTTCCCTCTTTCTTTTAGGAGTCACTTGTCGCACAGGCAATGCAACTGGCTTTGCATTGTCTACCAAGTTTGTGCGGAAACCAATCTCGTGTCTCGGGGTAAAACCCGAACCTCATTGAAACATCAGAATACTCTCAACTATTGGTACATGTCGCAAACCATCAATAGATATACCAAGAGGTTCTAGGAGACTAAGCATGACAGACCCTTTTGGGGTCATGAGAAATCTCGAGAGTCTTTCCATGGCAAGTTAGAAGTCTAACGACCCTCCTCTCACAATATAGGATGGCTCCATATATGGTTAACCAATCCATCCCTAGAATCAAATCGTATCTTATGAAATCAAGAACACATGCATCATAACCAAACTCGATGCCTAACACAAAGATTCTCAAACCCCAACAAATCCTCGATGAATGAGT
Organism: Allium sativum; assembly: GCA_030737875.1. NCBI lineage: Eukaryota > Viridiplantae > Streptophyta > Magnoliopsida > Asparagales > Amaryllidaceae > Allium > Allium sativum. The sequence goes on from CM060909.1 coordinate 167,485,124, forward strand.
CGTACCTCTAATGGATTTGAGACAATAACGGGATCCAAAACCATACTAGTATCTAGGTGCAGAGACTCAACTAAAGTATCAGATTTAAAAGAATGCGAAGCGCCATAAAAAGAATCCTAACTGGATGATCAGAAATAGAAATCAATTCTTCGATGGAAACTTTCCTACCCCTATCCTGTCCACCAGCTATGAGAACATTAGCTTTCCCCCTAGAAGTTCCTGCCTTCTGGCCTTATCCTTGCCTCTTTGGGCACTCCTGAATAAGGTGTCCCGCTTTACCAAAGTGGTAACAAATGCCTTTTCTCTTTCTGCAATCCTTTTTCAGATGACCCACCATTCCAACGTTAAGGTATTCCCTCGTTTCTCCTTTTTACCATCCTTATGCAACCTGCTAACCAGTCTCTTGAAAGTTGCCTCCATCGCACGGAAATCCTTACGAGGCTTGAGAGAAAATAAGACGCAGGTGAAACCACTGCAGCTAAAAATGGAGGTTGGGCAATTCTTTGCCCTTCGACATGTACCGTAGTTTTAACATGCCTACGGAACCATGCCGAAATAGGGATACCCTTTCGAGAGGAAGCGGTTCTCCGATCAAAAAGGAAAAGAAATCAAGCGGAGAATCGAGAAGATATTTATGGCTTTGGGAAATATGCTTTTTCAAAAACTGACTTTTTATTTTAAAATTCTTTGTTTTTTAGACCTTTTTGAAAACCATTTTCAAAATATTTTATCCGATCTTATAACCATATGCTCTGATACCAAATATGGCACCCCACGTCCGTTAATGTCACTCACTAAGGGAATGCATTAAGTTCCGTGAAGCGTTATAGGTAAATAAGAACAAAATAGCACAAGACAGACATGTAAAATAGCAGCATAATTAAAAACTTTATTTAAATCATAACATCATGGTCCCAAATACTGAGTTTACATCATAGGTTTGAAATAACCAGTTACATGTTTAATAATCTGTCTTGCCAGAAATATCAGAGTACAAAAGCATAAACCATATTTCCCAAGCAAATCCATAAGAGAGTTGATAATAAGTCAAAGCTGTACATCCATATCCAAAATTCAAGCTAATCCAAATCAACTCTAAGCACTTCCACACTAAGAACCTGGGGGTGAAACGGAAGAGAGAAAAGAGGAAACAAAAAGGGTCAGACATAAAGTCTGGCGAGTCCAGTTACTTTTAAATATAAATAAATAAAAGTATCATGGTGGGTATATAAAAACTGGAAGAACAAGATAACAATAACAAGTGTGTGCTGAGCAAGATAAGATGAACAGGATATATTGCGCTTCTTAAATACATTTCTCTGCACCGTGCAGATACTAGTATATCAGAAGTAGAATGATCCCTACTAATATTGTTCCATTACATTATCTTGATTATTAGGTTACTTGGGTTAATGGCACTCAAAACTTATTCGCGCATCATACTCATGTACTTTCCCCATGGATTCACCTAATACAATATATGTAGCTATCTCTCAATATTGAGATACACCTCATGGTAACCCACTCGCATGGTCTCCACCGTAATGAACGTAGCCCCTCATCCTATACCGGAGTGACGTACGGATCCCTATAACGAGGTTACGTTCCGCATAGATCTGTCATTACTATGATATATAAGCGTATGGACTGCCACCATCGATCGAATCAGATTCCATATCGGAATAATGTCCTCTAGTCTACAATACACCACCCAGAGCAGATATGCGTGTATCTAGACTGCCCCACGTATGTACTGTAATTGTAGCTCGATGCCTCAATCGTACGTCCTCTAATGTGCACCGAGTTCCGTGGCAGGGCTAAACAAGAAACACGGAACTCGGCCGGGAGCTTTTCCATATCTGTACAGGCCCGTCTTTATGAGCCTCTATATATAGATAATCCTATGGTATGTTTTCCATGGTGGCTATGGCCCCACCTCGGCCCCACCCTCAACTAGTAAAGACTACAAGAGCTAAGCGACCACCCCTAATAACAACCAATCTAAACATCCATGTGGCATCTTCCCTCAACCTCGTACCTCGATAGTGAAAGGTGAAATGATATCTTAGGGTTAGCTCTAGTCTTTTCACATCCCATTGGCTGCCGATGACGAGTATCTGATGGTCTACTATCCTTGTTGGTCCTGACCCATCTACCTCCTCGTGAGGCAACCGCCGAAATACCCGGGTGTCACCACGTAATAACATTCTTACTGCATGGCTACATCTACAGCCAAGGCCCACCCACCTAGTAGTTACGCGCAAATCCAACCTCTACGAGCTCAGCCTAATACATCTGTCACCACATAGAGGAACTACTAGGAGCACCTTACGTACCTCAGGAAGCCGTGTGCTTCCCCTTCCAGTCATTTGGAGCCGTCATAACAATCGGATGAATGTGCGCTCCCCTCGTGTCTTATAACACCTCGATGATCTACCCCGTTGGATTATTCACCTCAACCATACAGACTGGTCTGAGCGCCCTACTTTAGCGTGTTGTTAGACCCTATGTCTAAACATTCTGCTTGTCTCACCTCATCAGGTTTCCAGTTAACTTGGTTAATCCCGTTCATATTGAATTCTCGTTCCAATTACCAAGTTTCTCTTGCTTATTAATTTTAATCATAATACTTAATCCATTTAAGTTTATTAATAAGCCCACAACATGTTATTCTCTAGATTGTGGCCCAAGGTCTGTAATCCACAATCTATTTCATCTTCTTGTAGATTTCATCATTACAATAACATGTTTTACTTAATATGTAATTAAGTGTATCTAATTCACATGTTTTCTAATTAACATGTCACTTACCATTTATGATTAAATATAACTTATTTCATTTTACAAGTTTTCCTCATCCTTTCTCATTTAATCATAAATCTAATTTACACCGTCACTACAACTTATACCTGTTTACTTAGCAGATTATTACGCATATATAATTCTATCATTTCTACAAGTTATACTTACCCTACAAGGGTGTCTTTAATTATATTACTTTATTATATTTTCCACCGGTTACGTATACCACTAGGTGTTTTTAATTACATAACCTTATTGGGTTAAGTTCGTGGGCCTATATGTAAATATTATCCACTCCCTCTATTTTACTTAATCTACCCACTACCCATCAAATTTTACTTAACCCTAACTTAAGTTCATAATCATACAATCCTTATGGATTAAATCAGGTTAAGTAGTCCAATTCATTACCATGTCCAATTATGGTTATAATGGGCTAGACCTCCCACATTAGGCCTACAACGTGTGGATGCTGGATATGCCGGTTGGGTCCGGGCAGTCTTATTCCATAGTTGGTCTAACCTCGTGTCTTAGCCCGATTCGTATTTGCACACTTAGACCCTCATATTAGGTTCAACATTAGTGGCTGCCGGATATGCCTGTCGGGTCAGGGCAGTCTTCCACCAATAATGCAACCTAACCTTGTGTCATAAGTGCAATTACAATTCCTAATTGTAATTACTAAACATTCCATTTGTATTCAAATCTACCTATGTTATTATAGGTAATTATTCTATGTATTCCCTATTTGAATTATGTCTAATTCACTATTCAAATTATAAACCTTTATGCCTCTTTTTAATTCACCCTTTAATTAAGCACTATATGCCCCTTATCATAAATTAAGGCATATATATATATATGTGTGTGTGTGTGTTTATATATATATATTGCACAAACCCAAACCCGCATATTTTCCATCTTATGCCCCAAGTCCATATTCACCCCTTTCAATACAAGGTATACCCAAATCCTCCTTCACAAAATTTATGCCTAAATTTCATATTCACATATGTTCAAATTTACGTCCCAAATCAATATTTAGACATGTCCAATTTATACCCAATTCCGTATTTACATATATTCCAATGCGTGACTAAATTCATATTATCCAACAAGACATATGCCCGCAAACTCATATTCGTATATTTTCAAATTTATGCCTAATTTAGATCCATATTTTCCAATATCAATTATGCCCCAAATTATGCCTTTCCCCTTTATTCCCAATTTCGCACGTTCGCATTTTTCAGCGTTAGGCCTAGGCTCGAAGGTAGCCTGGCTATATAAAAATAAAAAGGAAAGGAGGGAAAGAAGAGAATCAAGAATAGGCATAATGATGAATCAATAATAAATTGATAAAAACATGCATAAACCGAATAGGCATATTATGACAAGATTTAACATGGTGACGATATAAACATATAAGAACATATCAATGGAATATGTCATAGTATAACTGATTAGGCACCGATTCAAGATCCAATTATTATATACATATCAAGATTACTATTTAGATATTTAGATCTAAAAGCAACATGAACTCATAGTGAATAAACCCAAGGAAATGGATCTGAATTACTGTGATGAACATGGTGAATATGGTGTTGTAACCATCACTTAATTTGTTGTAGCAATCTTCGAATATGTATAATCTTCTTTGAATTTATTTAGAAGAAGAAGAAGAGCCATTTTAATTTCCATCACAGCAGAGCTTCGTCGTCACCATTTTTTTCAATGAACAAAACCAAGCTTTAGGGTCCCTTATATAGGAGTAGCGGAGCAACCAAGACCATCGGATTAGATCAGAAGCCATAGGAATCGTCCACATCATAAAAGAAGCTTCTTGAGCCACGGGTGTGTCGACCCCCCTTCAGGTGGGCCGACCCCCCTTCAGAGGTGTCGACCCCTAGGTCGACCCTCCTTCAGGGGTGTCGATCCCTAGGTTGACACACCCTGGATCGACCCTTGGGTCGACCCAACGGGGTCTCAGGTCGACCTCATATGGTCGGCCTTTCGTCGATCTGCGCGCCGGATTTCTGGTTTTGCTGATTTTGAATATTTTTGAATTATATGTATATGTATATCTTCCTTATATGCATACAAACTTCAAACCTTAATAACTTCTTCATACGAAGTCCGTTTTGCTAAAACTTGGTGTCTGTCTTGACCAGAATTCCGAGACGAACGCAATGGCGTAGTCCTTTCACTTAATTCTGATTATTAAATTCAGTTTTCGTTAATTTATTTTTAACAGTGTATTTCACATTAATTATTCTTTAGTTCATCATCTTCAGTGTCGTTAAAAATTCCAGGGTGTTACAGTTTTTTTTCAAACGACATTTTCTATAAACTTTTAAAAATGAAACTACAGAAATTTAAACGATTCATGTCACATGTCGCGAATAAGAAAGTCAGTCACGCCAAAAAGACCAAAATATATTTTAGCTTTAACAAGGAACAATGGTCTATTTATTTATATACCCGTGAGTAAAACAACGTCAAAACCGGTCCTTTACTAAAATTTATCCATCACAGAATTCTATTCTTTCCAGCGCTAGGAAAACTGTTAGTTTAGATAATAAAAATGAGATTTCATTCGAACAGGCATACGCGAATGACAAAATATTTCCAAACATAGAAATCTCATTAACCTAAGTCGTTCGATTTAAACAACACCAACAGTTACAAGCACGAATCACCGCAAAGCTAATAACCCGATGCTGGAAAGGATAACAATAAAACAACACCAAGACTCCCAAAACAATGGCTATAAACAACGAGATGTCTTGCTCTGCGGCTGGAGCACAAACCATTTTAATAATCTTTAATTAACCATACCGTGGTAGCAAAAATGCTCAATCTCGTTTTACAAACACTATTGGTGTTGTTGGAGGTTTCCACATCACTATCTTTCTAAGAGAGAATTTATAATGAGAAAACAAACCTACCACAAAACTGCTTTTCATGGAAACCCATCTAATATTGTCTAAAGGTAAAGTGGATAGGTAAATTTACAGAAAGTACTTCCATGAGATAACACACAAGCACAACAAATTGAATCAAATATGATGCGGCAACAAACGATGGTTACGCCACCGATCAAGCAAAGGATTAAATTCCCGCATCATGAGACAAATCTAGTCATAACTTCCCAAATGATGTGCTAAATGGGTCACACGTCTACATGGGTAGTTTAAACATAGATTCCCGACATCAAGAAAAAGAGATTTGCTGTAAAATCTCCTAAGCCAGTCAAACATGAGACCATTCAAGTCCGTGTTTAACACATATTCCTCTAAAACATCATCTAGGTTCTCCTTAGAAAAACCATCAAAAGATAGCTTAATCTTCATCTCCGAAACGACGACTGCCTTCGAATGAGCCTATTGAACAAGGTATAGCAAAGGAGGATGCAGTACAAACAACAAATCCTATTCTAAGATCACGAAGCAATGGGCCGGTGCAAGCCCCACGCCTTGCCAAATTTTCTTAGTCCTAAAGTGGTAAGACCTTTTTGCCCATTCTGATCCAACCAAATGATCTCTACCCAAGGATGAGACTTAAATGGTGTGAGTAGGATCGAATAATGCAACAAGGTATTATAGACCAAGAAATGGTCAGAGAGAAGAAACTAGATCTTAGAGTACTAGTGAGGCAAGATCTAATGCGCGAACTAGCACAGAGAATAAGGAGACAATGCGAAGACAAGAAGGAGAGGAATATGGTTTGGCTAGATGAGGAAGGAAGACGAAAGATGGAAGCTAAGGGGTAATTTGGATGCAACTTTTACGGTAGAGTCCTTGGTTCAAGTTGTACCAAAACTCATCAATTAATTGACCATCCTAGTATAGCACTAAACAATCAACTACCAAATGGCTTTGGACGAAGGTTGGATCTCGACCTTATTAGGAGGGATTAAAATATTAATCGTCCTGCGTTATCTTTTAAGATTTGATGCAATTCAAAATAATCATCCTCATCACTGCGGTATTTAAAGACCGTAGTTAAACTCCGAACAACCTCCATGGATTTATAGTCTCAACACGATGATGCGACTACACAACGAACGAACGAATTCCAAAAATAATTCAGCTAGAAATACGTAATATGAATTAAAACGGATTTTCCCCTTACCTAGCTAACAGCAAGCAGACGATTCACGAAATCGAATACCCTAAAAATCTGGAGAAGGATTTTCCTGAGCTTTTTCGAAGAAAAATTTAAAACTTTTCCCAAAATGAAATTTATTTATAAACTAATGGTTTCGTATTTATAAATAAATTTTATTATTACTATCATTTATATTCCAGTTTATATTTCACACTGGAAAAACCTTTTAGTATTTAAAAATATTAGAGCTCTAAAACAATTTAGATAAATTTTGCTAACTTTAATAAATTATCCAATATATATAGTAAGATGGATACTGAAAATCACAAGGAATGGATATTTATTATTCTTGAGTTTTAGTGGTATATTCCTTGTCATTTTAAATTCCTTCTTTCCTACCAATCAAACCATATTTATTAAAATTACTGAATGGCCCCAAAATTTTAAACACGAATAGATTAAGAATTTAAAACTATATCTTCATAAACTATTTTCCGAAACCATTTTTCAAAACCCGTTGAAATTCATTTTTATTTTCCAAATAGTTTTAAAAATAAATTTCCTCGAATACAAAGCTAAGGACTCAATTGAATATTTCAACAAAGGTAGATTCGGAATTTTAACGAAGTAACAAATGGATAAACCTTGTAATTATAATTACGAAATGGATACAACAAATTAATGTGGGTTTTTTCCCCGTTTTGGATTGAGTAATGGTCTTAACTAGAACTACCAAATGAAACCATTCGAGTAGTTTATGATTATCTAGGTTGTAGCTAACATTTTGTACTAATATATATATATATATTATTCCAGTTTCTAAATCTTGAATCAACGGAATCTACTATATGTCGCGTCATGCTCTTCACGACGAGATTGCCAATGTACTATGGGGTAAGACAGAATAGGTTAGAAACCCGAACTCAACATATTTCAACTCTTAGCCGCTTAAAGCCCATTTTATATTATTAGGCCCACGACTAATTTCCTCGTCGAAATAATTTAAAGTCGAGTAAGAATGACGAAGAAAAACAGAAAAGAAAATCAAATTACATTCTCTCGCGATTTCAAATTTAACTAATTCCTCTGATCGTTTAACCTATGCTCTGATACCAAATGTAACAGCCCACACTTTTCTGCACCCAAATTTTGACAAAAATCAAAACTTGAACACATCCAAGCATAGAGCGTATATCCGGTACCTGCAATAAATGAGCAAGAGCATAATCAGAGTACGATAAATAAAACTCACAGTAGAAACAAAATAGGATAAATTAGTATTAACTAAAGCAACTACCTTTTTCAAAGTAAGTCACTTTGCCAATACCGAGCATGACAGAGAACGAGAACCGAGAGCCAAACTTAAACATCTCTAAAAACCCAACCTTCTCTATGAAACCTGGAGGTTATAATGAGGAGGGGGGTCAGAACAACAAGTTCTGGTGACTAAGAAATGTACAACACAGTCTATAACATAGATATATGTTTTGTTTGGTTCAACCCAAGCTATATGCCTAACCAGGTTAGTGATTCTAGCCCAACGTAGTAAATGTTTACGCACGACTTTACTATTTAGCCCAAAGTAGTATTTCCAAATTATATTACCGAGATAGGACATTTATATACGATTTTGTGAAGCCTTTATACCAGAGTTTAACTAGTTAATTATATCGAGAGTAGGCCCCTAATTACAGGGTTTCTATCTATATCCTCATTCACTATTCTTTATTATTTAACGCCTCACTATCTATGATAGATAAGTTGGATTCTCCCTGATCACATAAGACCCTAGGCGGACCTATTGGTCACTTATTAGCCCTTGATAATATATTCAATGTTAATATAGAACTAGAGAGGACTAGCTACGGGCCCTGCTAGTAAAGGCTTCCGTCATTCACGCATATACCCTTGCCCCGTATTCGGTGAGAGTAGGTATTTTATTGGTCGTTATACCTTCTAGCTGACCTTATCAGATAACCTCCTTAGTCACTTACTACTTCTCGTAGGATAGGCGGCCATATCTGGCCCTTTTAATTTCCAGGTACACCTGCCATTTAAAACTCCTATATTGGAAAACCTATTCCTAGGTGGACTCTTTAACCCTAATCACTTAGCCTTTTCGGACCCAGGAAGCGGACTATATGCGAAGGTTATTCGTTCGTCTCCCATTTGCCTTTAACACCTTTCCCTTTTTAGGATAAAGTGGGCTACGTTACAAAATCATTTCCGTTTAATTCCTTTATACGAAAATACTATACGTACACCATTTATTTGTATCACGGGTTTATTTGGTTAATAATGTATATTATTAACCTACTAAGTCCAACTACATTTTTAATTATAATTTTTATTGACATAAATAAGGAAGGTTATATTCCCTTTTTCTCCAGGATATTTATTAAATTTCTTCCCTAATTTGGACTTAGTATTTAAATGACAATCAATATCCATTAATCCCCTTTTTGACACCCATTTTTTTTCCTTTTTATTGTCCCTTTACGACTTTAACGGTCATATTTTCCTAAGGCAAACATTGATCAGTCCCAAGTTATCTATTTGTTGTACCCCAACGGACAATTCCTATTCTTATTTATTTATTGGTTGATTGTTATATATTTACATACAAGCCTCTCACATTAAGTTGACTACCCGTGGATGTTGGATATGCCGGTCGGTTCCAGACAGACTCCTACCACAAGTGAACTTAACCTCGTGCCTTAGTACGATTATATTTATGCATTAGACCTCTCAAATTTAACTGACTACCTGTGGTTGCTGGATTGGTCGGTCGATTCCGGGAAAACTTGCACCACAAGTTGAGTTTAACCTCGTGTCTAAATGCTGTTATAATTTAAATTTCCTAATTAGGGTCCACAACAATTATCCTAATTGATTTTAGGAATTGTAACCATTTTCCTATTCATATTAATTTCCCTAAATCAATATTGGTTACAATGGTTATCCTCTTATTTGCGGTCTCATTTATGGCAATTAATTATATTTATTGCTTCAAATGAAAATGAATTATATTTACACATAATTCTATAATTGAACCTTGTCCAAACATTCGAACATTCCATGCAATTTATATTTCACCGTTTTACGCTGATTTAGATGGATAATAAGTATATATTCATTTCTATGTTTGCGTGCGGTCAACATATTATAATTATTATTATTATTAATTATTTTTCCATACTTATTTTTAAATTAATGATTTGGTCTAATCAATTAACCAATCATTCCCTTTTTATATTCAATCTTGACAAAAAGGTTTCAAGTTTCAAAAGAACCATTAGCCAAAATCATTGTAAATCATGCCTATTTTGTGGAATTGGCATATTTCCAAATCACAAGAAATATATGTAATGCATTTCTATTTTGGAACAGTTGATGCAAATTACATACAAGAACATGTATTTATTTTTATATGTACTATTGCACCACTTTTCCCTTTTTAATTCTTTTTGGCATACTTCTTGTGATTCTAAACTAATGCCACTTTATTTAAAAATGAGGAAATCGACATAATTTACAATGCTTAAGCCAAAAACCCAACAATATTGAATGTAAATAGGGAATATTTCTTTTATTCTTACAATCACATAATACACAAGTTCATCTTTTTACCCAAATTTGCAATTTCATATTTCAGCACTGAACTAAAGATCTGGAACATAACTTCAACAAATTTATGTTTAATGGGACTAATTTCCAGATCCATAGTACAATGTGGCATATACAACATATTTCATAATTCATGACATAACTTGTAGGAATATGTGGGAATATATATAAAAATCCTACAATTCATGTTTATACATAATCACAACTTAATCATTTACCAATTTCAAATATATTCATAATCAGATCTGATGGTTATCATTATTTACAATTATTTAAATCACAGATCTTATAGGCATAAAACATAGATTGGATTCAAAAGAAATAGATAAATCATTATATCTATATTAGTAAATTTTCCACTCACCTTGTAGCTTCCAATTTCTCTGTTTTGAATCTTTTTAGGCTTACAATCCCTAAATTCTTATAAATCTACAGTTTATCTAGAAAGAGGAAAATTCTATATCTGTAGAAATGTAAGAAAAAGGAAAAAGAGGGAAGAAATCTATCATTAAGCGCCCTCTTCCATTGAATTTATTTCTCTTCCAAATTCCATAAGAATTTGATTTGATTTGGTATATGTATGAATATATTTTATTTAGAAATTAGGTTAGAAGAGGAAGAAAAATAGCAGAGCTCTGCTGCCTTCATAGATTTGAATGGAAAAAGAGTGAGGTTCTACCCTTTTATTTATAGAGGTGGAAATGGCCTAAAACCGTCAGATTAGTTTTATTTTATATTCGTCCATCCGTTATAATAATATAACAAAACAATTCACTAAAACCTAACCGTCACCGGGCAGTTTAACTCCCAGTAGGTCGACCTGGGCCGATCGACCGCCGATCAACCTCCATGTCAACCGCCTGGGCATCAAACTGCCTAGGTCGGCTGGGTTATATATGGAAAATTATTAATTAAATCTTTGATTTATTTATTTTCCGTCCGTATTCGTATTTCTTCCCTAACTTTTTCATACAGACTCCATTCGCGAAACTCCAAACATGAAAGTTGACCAGAATTCCGAGAAGAACGCAATGGTTAAATTTTTGTGGCTAAATTCCATTGTTTGTAGAAATTCCTTTTTTAATTTTTGAAATTCTAATAATAAATTTATATCGTCAAAAATCCGGATTGTTTCAAGAAGGGAACTCAGAGATGAAATTAAGGAGGATTGTGACTTCAGGAAAAGAAAGAGGAAGATTGTGAACATTAAGAGTACTTTTGAGAAAATATTTTCTATTTCCTTCATCACTGAAATTTGTTACATACTTATAGGCAAATTGGTTACAACTTTTCTTCCTACGTGGCACGGTAGGTGCCTACTCTATGCAAAAATTTGCAACAACCCACCCAAAAAGCAATAACAGAAAATAATAAAAAAAAAACATTATAAAGAAATAACTACTTTAGTAGAGAGGCGTTATGTTCATGTGGTGGTGCAGCTGCTATATGCGTATCAACCACCCTATGTTGCAGGTTTGGTTAATCAAGCAATGGATATTTTTTGTCCATTTATACCAATGGTCCCATCCAGAGTTAATCATAGCTACCCATTCACTTTAATCTGTCAAGTGCTCGTTATAAAAACTTGACACTGTATCGGTTAACAATGGTTAATAGCTCATTTAATTTGACCATCCAAACATTTGGTCAATGGGTTAACCAAGGTTCATCGTGTTTATCCACCTTTTACAAAAAATTTTCCACCATTGCTAGGATACTTACTAATTGGTTTGTTAGGACATGTTAAGTAAAATAGAGAAATCATGCGAAAAATATAATGGATTAACGACTACTTGAATGACTTTGTTATTTGTGGATCGAACATACAATTAAGGTCATTCACTTAGCTGATAAGTGGTTGATCATTTTAATTGAATAAGTCAGTTCGGTTAAGGTTGGTTATACCAGCAAATCGGCTTAATTTGTCAATGCTCACAAAAGAATCCTGAATTGTGAGTTCTTATTCTACTTTATGTTATCCATTTTGCCTCAATATATAAATCGTTTTCCACATCATACACTATAATTTCTATTTTTATGGAAGAGTGGTCCTTAGAGCGAGGAATTGGGCAGCAAGATAGGATTATGCATTATGTCATGTTGTTGCAGCTTCAGGTTCAACTGAGAGCAGCTAAGGTAGTAGCAGTTCGCTCTGCAAGTAAAAGAATGTGCAGTTTCAAAATAAAATAAGTTGTACTGAAAAGATCTGCTTACTGCAGCAGTGATCACTGGAATGTGCCTGACGGCTGACGATGTGAATAACACTTCCCAATGATTGTGCAAGGAACACCGAACTGGATGAAGCAACGTATGTTATTATGAACAAAGTAAATTTCCACTACGCAAAGACGGAATGTATCGAAGTGTACATTTGCCTATTGCTACTTAAAAAATATTCTTTGGTTTCATGATTTGATATTGAGTTATTTAAGATTGTTGTCCATTTGCCTAATGCTACTTTCTGGTATATTATAGGAATTTGTATTCTGGGAATATGTTTAGCCTTTATGCATAGAAGAAATATTCATCACTCAATTAGTCCATTAATTTAATTGACAAAAGTTTGTATAAGTGTGAGCAACATTGGTATAGTCACCTAATACATGCACCATCCTATAGCGTGTTATGAATCAAACTGGTTAATTGAAATATTTTAGTCAGCTCATTGCAATGTTTCCATAACCGGACCGTGAGCCAAACCGTGAGGACTCAGAGTCCAAGGTTTTGAAGGTCTGACCGATCGAACCGCACATGCTTGCTAATAGTGAAAATACGAATGATCAAGTTTTATATATACTCAAACAAATGAATAGTAAAGTTTGAAAGTCATTTATTTGTTCACTAACATTAATAGATTGCATGATATAATTAAATAGCAAGGGCACAAACAAACACACATGTTATTTAAAACGAAATGGTAAAGTTTACGGTTTAGATGTTGGAACAATTATGATTTTCTGAAATATTTTAGTTGTTATTTTCAAAAAAATACAAAAGACGAAATGATTGGAGAGAATTACATAATAAGAAGTAGGAAAAACAACAAAAAAATATTTTAGTGGTTTTACACCGTAAAATTGAAGGTTGGACCGCTGGTTTGAAGGTCCGACCAGGATTCATGCATGAATGAGGTCTGATTGAGTTCTGCGCCGTGATGGTCCAAGATTGAGGGCTATTCGAGGTTGGAACGTGGCAGGGTTGGGTTATGAAAACACTGGTTCATTGCATGTGAAAGTGTGGGTGTCATGGCACTTGCGTGTGTCTGCAGCAATCGATATTTGTGCATTGACAATTTTGTAGTACAACCTATTGTGCTAGCATGATTAGGTATGCATAAAAGTTAAATTACAAGCAATAGTTTAACAGTTTTAGGTAGCGTTTGATTTCTGAAAGGGGCAAGTTACGTTAGCGTCGGCGTCGGACGCGTCCGATGCTTCTGACGCATCTAACGTGGGACCCACCACTTTGCCCCGTTGAGCTTAACGGTTGAAATCGATGCTTTCGCATCCGATGCATCAGATGCGTCAGACGCGGCGTCAGACACCAACATAAATAATTTGCAACGGCTCTGTTTTCCATCTTATAAAATCAAACCATTTCCACTCCATTTCCTTCAACATTCCACACCTCAAACACCACAACTTTTCATCTACAATGGCTGAAATAACTCGTCCAAAAGCAACATTTCGCCGACCTCCGAAAGTGTGGTCTTCGTTTGCAACTTCAGAGTTTCTTCGTATAGTTGTTAATGCTTACCAAGCTGCTGGATAATCAAGATACGTTCATGATTCTTCCTGATGACGATGCAGCAACTAGTTGCGTTTTGAAATCGAGGTCCGCAAGCAAGCACTCCGATACAAACAGTTTAAGATGACTTCCCCTTTGTATCCACCTCAGTATGCACCCCAGTATCCACCCAGCATCCACCACAGTAACATGTTTTCTGTATTTTATTTCGGTGTAATTTGTATTCTTCAGTCTGTATTCCGTAATATGAATTCTGCACTTTGTATTCTACAATTCGTATCATGCGTTCTATTCTGTTCAATAATAAATACTCACAAACTAAAACAGTTAAAAATAATATATACAAAAACAATAAAATAACAACTCCACCCCTTCCAATATGCCCCTTGCATAAAAAAAAACACATTCCCTGTTCGCAACAATTCCCCTTCAAATACCCCTTTAAAATAACCCTTTCAAATACTCCTTCCCGTTCAAAATCAAACGGACCCTTATTCTATAAAATAATGTTTTGAATGGTAGAATTTATGGATGTCTGTGTTAGTGCTGCAATATTAATTCAGTTGAAAAAGGATTAATATTTGTTTACAATAGTGAGTCTAAATGTAAGGTAACATATATATATATATATATATATATATATATATTGGTAAGGCATATATATATATACATGAAAACAATCTTAGCTTTTCTTTACACGTATTGATTGCAATTGTTATTTTATGTGGCACCACAAATTAGAGTCTTGGTTCTTCCGACTGAGACCAGTAGGAGTTTGTTCACGTCTTTTTAAGGTAAGTGAACATAACTCTCGCTCCTGATTGTTGGAAATCAGGAGGACCTATATGAGCCCCCCTGATTGACACCAATCAGAACCGAGAGTTATGTTCACTTACCTTCAAAAGTGTGAACAAACTCGGGCTCGATTGAGACGATCAATCAACTAAAATGATGTTTGAATCTCTTGGAATACCCACCGAATTCCATTTTAAACAAATTGTGAAAAGAAGTTGAAATAAACATTTACACTATTTCCTATACATTGCTCGTATGTGTGGCACGAGCGGCTCATTGGTTTTTTTTAATAAAACGAAAACAATTCTAACATTTCCTATTTTTAATATATTTTTTCATCTATTCCTGCAACTGATTCGTTTCGAGTGAAAAAAATGGCCTCCTACCTTCAAATTCGCAAATAGAAACCATCGGTGAACTTAAAAAGAGGGAATTACTAAATTTGTTTAATGATATTCTTTAAGTATGAATGCATTTGTGAGGGTCGCGGCACTATGCTTCAGTGATCGACTTTTAGACCAACGATCAAGGGTTTCAGATTATGGGGAAGTAGGTCGTCAATGGAGGAGTCGGAGACCGCCAGCATATTATGCTTGACGAAATTCACCTGTTGGAAAAATTCTACATGGTTTGATCTACTTTTGGGCGATGCATGGAAATGGTATTATCATGCCTTTGCTGTCAGGTTGCGTTGGTTGATGAATTCGAGATTGAGGTGTTTGTGAGGATTAAAGATTGCTCACATCATCGATTAGTGATTAGTTAACTTACAGCCAAATTTAATATTTAATATCTATGATACTATATTGGATGCATTTTTGAAGATATTATCATTGTGAAATTACTTTTTTGAATTCAAATTACCGTTTTATAACAGATTATATAAGTAGCCATTTTGGTGCAACAGACGATAAAAAAAAGGAAAGTGGAGTGTACATTGCATGTTATGTCGCAATGGAACACTCTGAAATATATACATTTATGTGTGGTTGATAAGAATTATTGTTGACAGCAAAAAGTGTAGTAACACCGAAAGATTCTCTGTTACTTAGATAATTATGTTTCGCACGGGAAAACAAGTGCAAAAAACTATAAATAACACAAGAGATTTATAGTGGTTCGGTCCCGTGAGGGGGCCTATGTCCACTCTGGAAGAGTTGCTAATATTTTATTGATAATAATAAGTTACAAGCATAGAACTATGTTATGACATCCATTTACAAACATTTCCAAGTATTTTGATGTCATAATTGTCATATATGTATGATGGGAAAAAGTAAATTTTTTGCTTCTTCGTCATCAAATCAAGGATGCTATTAAAGAGGTCTCTTAGACCTTTCAAGAGGTGTCAAAATAGCCAATTTCCAACTCCTTCGAAGTGCAAGCTTGGAGGTATTTATAGTGGAGTGGTTATGTGAGAGTAGGTAGGATTTGGGGACCACAACAGTACATTTCAGATCCCTGAGAGCATACACTTAGAATTTCAAAACCCTCTTACCATGCCCCGAAAACCTCGTATCCCTCTTTGGGGATATCCAGTGGGATACGAATTTCGTACCACATAGGATACGAAATTCTTATCCCGTGGGATACGTTTAGTGTGTTGTGTCATGGGGTCCGAAGCATGTTCGGCAAGGTCCGAAGCAGGGAGATCCGAGACTCTCTGATTCGAAGGTGGGGGATGCAATATGTTTCATGGAGGGACTAGAACCATAGGGGTTCGAAGTTTTGGTATACATGAGGGATCCGAAATGACTACGTACGTTGAGGGATCCGAGCTCCTTGGATACGAAGTGAGGGACTCGAGTTTCATGGAGGGATACGAAGTGATGGAACTTGAGCCACAGGGATCCGAGAGGTCGGGTATGAGATAGAGGGGTACGAAAAATAGGGCTTCGAGTCCTTTATCTGAGGGGTTCGAAAATATGGATAGAGAACAATTTTGAGGAGTTGTGAGGCTCCTGCTCGCATGACCTTTTCCAATCTTGTTCCCTTAGCTTCTTGGTGACACTTCGGGATGTAGCGTCACGCGATGTGCAGAGTTGAGCGTGTCTGGGGTACTTTTGGGAACCGGACAAAAAAGCCGGTTAACATTTGCTGCCCCTCAAAGTATGTCTTGCCTTGACATGATGTGCTTTGCGTTGGAAGAAATATATTTATTGAATCATCAGATTCCTGTTGACTCATGAATGTAAACGTTAGTTGTTGACTCTCGTTTACGGAGTACCGTAAAGAGTTGTTATTGATATGACGTCGTGTTCACACTCACACGTTTTCACGCGGTTTTGCGCGAGGCGAAGGGTAGTAAAGAATGAAAAGTAGAACGCGTATGCGTGAGTGAGGATGTGTGCAAGCATGCATAAAAATATATGCATCCATTATATATATATATATATATATATATATATATTCTGCTTTTCTTTTTGAAAAGCTCGTGCCCCATGTTTGGGGTACGATAATTTCGTGTCCTATGTGGGGATACGAAATTTCGTGTCCCAATGGGATACGAGATTTCGTACCCCGTTGGGATACGAGAGTTCGTATCCCTATAGGGGATACGAAACGTCATTCGGGCTTAGCCCCCGCATCTCCCTCTCCTATAAATTCGAACCCTCCCCCCACTCTCTCTTCTTTCTTCACGTTGCTTTAATGAAATCGGTCCCGAGAAAAAAGAAAACCCGAGTACTTCAAATTCTTTGAAAAAAGTTGAGATTGGGAAGGGTTTTTATGAGCAGTGATGACTTTCGAGGTGGACCCAACGCCGACACATGAAATGGCTATGTTGGTGGATTTCAAGGACAACCGAAGGTGACTGCTCTCCTGAGCTTCATGCCGGAGTTCGAAGGATCCAAGGTCGACTTGGGGTTGAGTACGAGGTCAACCCTTGACGCGGCGTTTCATGGTGAAGGAGTGGGTTAAAACTCGAAATCCACTGAGGTGGAGGCTTGGAGGAGAAGTGAAAATAGGAGTTTGGAGAGGAAGAAGGAGAGGGAAGTCGAGAGTTCGAAATGGAACAAGATGGTGAATGGGCGAGTCAAAATCTGGGGGTTCGAGAAGGCGCGACCTATATCCCTTTTGTTAAGGATACGAGACTTTGTATCCCTTAAGGGGTATGAAATCTCATATCCTAGGGACACGAGATTTTGTATCCCCTAAGGGATACAGAATCTCGTATCCCAGAGATACAAAATTTTGTACCCCTGTGGGATATGAAATTTCATACCCTATGTTGGGGTACAAGTCTTTTATGCTGCCCCGAGGACTTTGGACTCCGTTCATGTTGTCTTTCCATTCTGAGACTTTGAATCTCCGACTCCCTGACTCAGGATTCGCATTCTTTTCATAATGTTGGTACGACTGAGCCGACACTTACGTTAATCATTATATGTCCGACAGTCCTGCTTGGCACATAGGAGTAGAACGTACAATTGGTCTGTGAACTTGACTGAACTGTCAAAAATCGACTCTAGTCGTAGCGGAGTCGTGATCCAATGCTGTAATGACCCGCATTTTCATCGATATAATAATTAATTTATTTAATTATTTAAAAGGTGATTAAGAGGATTTCATGGTCGTTGAATTAAATAATGGGGAATATTTAATTAATATAATAATTAAATAATATATTTAATTCTGAAATAATCAGAATTGGCTGAAATGGAGATATGGTGTGAACTGAGGAATTCAAAATATATATTTCAGTTTGAAATCGAATTTGAATAACGAATATATTATCTAAACGAAGTTTGAACGTATAATTATATTATAATTGAAATCGAGCTTGAAATGGCGCTGCAGTTCATAATTTGGCTATTTGAACTTCAACTGAATGTACAGGATTCGTTTTAAGCCGAATTTCTGTGAAACAAGAAACGTGAGGAGCTGGTGGAGTATATCTTTCTAGTGGAAGAGAAAAATATAGATTTCGTCGGGTAGATTTTGATTTACGTCCAAATCAAATTTTAGAAAAGTCACTGTGGAATTCCTTTATAATTTATAAAGGAATTATTTATATTTTAAAAAGGAATTTCAATATAAATCGAATAATGGGTTGACCTAGAAGTGAATATCAAGTTAGAAATTCATATAGGAATATTCTAGAGCTGTATGGTATACCACTGTGAATATATAAGATAATATAAATTTATTTATATTTAATTTAATTATATTTAAATATATTTATATATTTAAATGGGTCATCCAGAGCTGTAAAAATAAGCCATTTTTCCAAACGACCTCAGAATTCGAAGAAACTAATTTTGTTGGATCGGCAATGTTAAATTATTGTTGGATGTCGAGTTCCATGATTTTTGGGCATCACGTGTGATCACAGGAATTTTAGAGGACATATATAAACAGCGTATGCTTAAAAATAAATAGAATAATCAAATATTAAATTATAAAAAATCCTATATAATACCCTTAACTTTTTCTAACCCTAACCTAATTTGTCCACAGTCAAAAACTTGCGCCGCTTCCACCAAAAATAAAATACAGTGAGATTCATAGAAAGGAAATTCAAAATAAAATCCAATATAATCCTAGAAATCACATTAGAATAGATTTGGATTCGGGAGAGAGTGCTCTTCATTGTAGTACCAAATTTATGCATCTCGCCGCGTTTTCTGGCCCTCAAAGTTTTCACCGTGGAACCTAGGGCTGACCCCTAACAGAGAAATTCGACGGCGAAGGAAGTATTGAGGGTGGATTTGTAGTTCTGGTGTCGAGGCGCATCGGATCATGGGGTTTGGGGGTGTTTCGGTGATCCCTGGCTGATTCCGTCGCCTGGAAGTGAACCACAGAGCAGCAGGTCGTTTTCATACGGGGAGATCGAGTTTAGCGTTTGGGGTATGGAATGGATGAGGACGGGAAGGAGAAGAGAGTGGTGGTGTTCGCATGAATTATCGTTGATCATAGGAGAAGCGGTGGGGGTATAAATCGTCGGCTAATGGTGAAGGGAAGGAGCAGGCATCAGGAGTTTTAATTCGGTGAAGGAGGAAGGGAAAATATCTGAAGTGGGGCGGGTTCTATTTTTCTTGGGCCGGGTTAGAGTTGGTGAGGCCCGTTTAACATAAATGCTTAGTTTAAATTTGTTTTAAATACGTATTAACTTCGTAATTCCATAACTTCGTCATACTAGATCAGAATTGAGCGAAACAAGATCCGTTGGGATCGTATGGAAGAAGGCTACCCAATGGAACTAACTGGGAGTGGATGTGAGCTCATTTGAATTTATGGCGAAATAAACTGTTTGGTTCAAATCAAACAACAGTTTATCGTTCTTTAACGATGAACTGCCAATGTGAGTAAAACTCACCAACTCTGAACAGTTCTATTTTTATAACGTATATTTAGAACTGATAAATGATAACTGTTTGCTGTGTGGTAACTGTTTGGTTGAATTGTTTGTGTATTGGTTGAAATTATCGATAACGATATATATATATATATATATATATATATATATAAATCGTTAATCGAATATTGATTCTGTTTATCAGAATATTTTATACTCGTATTGTCTAACATCTGTGATGCAGGGAAACAGGTTGGAGGAACCTAAATGGTTTCCTCAATATATAAATACTGTTATGTTTATATATTGTGTTATACGATGTGATATGAAATCTGTTGGTGATTTTATATGTGTGAATGATACCGATCATCGTTATATGGTATGTTAAGAACCATAACAGATCCGGATGTTGATAAGGGAATTTTCAAAGTGATATTTGAAAATAAATTATTTATAAAATCCAAGGATTTTATAAAAGAGAAAATATTTATAAAATCAAGAAGATTTTATAAAAGGGGTTTATTTATAAATGGAATATTTATAAATAGGAAATCTTTTTAAAAGTGGAATTATAAATAAAGGAAAATCTTTATAAAGTGGAATATTTATAAAGAGAAATATTTATAAACGCATAAGATTTATACATGAGATATTTGCTTGGTAACTAAATAAGATATCATAAAGGAATTATTTACTTAGAAAGTAAATAGAATTTTAAAAGGAAATGTTTATTTATAAATAAAATTTATAAAAGAAACCATTTATAAAATCAAAGGATTTTATAAAGGAAATATTTGGAAAGCCAAATAAGAATTTAAAAAGGAAATATTTGTAAAACCCTTTACAAATAGAATTGAAAGAGATATTGATTTAGGAAAATAAATAAGTTATTAAAGAGAATATTTGTAAAACCATTTACAAATAGATTATAAAGGAATATCATTCATAAGATAAACATGTTATAAAGGAATACTTGAAATGAATAGAAAATGGAAATCTGTTTTTAACATATAAAAAGGGAAAAGATTAATTTATAAATAACAGTTTATAAATTAAAGTAAATATTTATCATTCGATAAATGAAATATATAAGTCTGAACGTATATAGAGTAGATATATTGGTTTTAACACCGATAGTTTTAAATAGAATGGGTACACAACACTTGTATAAGTGAAGCAACGTTATTAAAGAGAACATTTATAAAGTGAAGAACCGTTACTAAAAGTAAATCTTTATAGATGAATAAACGTTATCAAATAGGAGTTATTCGAATAAAGAGTTAACCTGATCGAGTTAATCCAAGTGAGTTAATCGAAGTAGGATTTATTTGAATATTAGTTATCCAATTAGAGTTGATCGAATATAGTTATTCGATATAGAGTTAGTCAACCATAGTTATTCAGGATGAGTTGCCATTTAGCACGACTGCTAGCGTAATTCGCAGGGATGTAGATAGCCTAAAGTGGTCGGATGTTTCCTGAGGGAATCAGGCGTAACCATTGTGATCGCTGCGATCTAGAGTCAAGCGAATGGAGTTAAGTCGAATATTAGTTATTCGATAGGAGTTATCGAGTTAAAATTATCGTGTCGAGATAATCAAGTTGAGTTAATCAAGTTAAGATATTTAAGTGAGATAATCGAGGTAAAGATTATCAAAGTAGATAATCGAGTTAAGTTATCGAGTTAAGTTATCGAGTTTAGATTATCGAGTTAAGAAAATCGAGTTAAGATCATCGAGTTTAGATTATCGAGATTAAGTTATCGAGTTAAGTTATCGAGATTAAGTTATCGAGTTAAGTGAATCAAGTTAAGTTAATCGATGGGAGTTATCGAGTTAAGTAAATTAAGTTAAGATAAATAAGTGGGGTTAAATAAGTTGAGTTAATTAAGTATGGTCAGTCAAACCAAGTTAGTCGAATCGAATTGGTCGAACCAAGTTAGTCAAGTTTGTCAAGTTAAGTCCGTCGAGTTGAGTTAATCGAATTTAGTTATTCGAATCAAGTTCGTCGAATATTAGTTATTCGAAAGGAATTATCGATTATAGTTTAATCGAAAGGAGTTATCGAATATAGTTTATTCGAAAGGAGTTGATCGAATATAATTATTCGAATTGCGATAATCGAATATAAGTTATTCGAAGTGCGATAATCGAATATAAGTTATTCGAAGTGCGATAATCGAATATAAGTTATTCGAAGGGAGTTAATCGAATATAGGTTATTCGAAGAAGAGTTACTCAAATAGAGATTACTCGAAAGAGAGTTATATGTCGAATTCGATTAATCGAATTCGGGAAAGTATTATTTTCTTTCCAGTTCTTAAATCAAGATTTATTTATTTATAAATAAATTAGTTGTTAGGTTAATCATTCAGTATAAGAAATAAGAGTTAGATTGTTAAGTTAGATAATTCGAAAGTAGGGATTATAACGTTATCTATAACCAATGTTTTAAATAAAGAAAAGGATGCGTAAATTGAATCCGAGAAAGACGTAAAGAAGTTTGTTAAAGATTAAAAGATAAACTTTGACCATTTCGAAGTTATAACGTTGTTCAATTAAGGTCTGAGAGGTAATTATACCCCAACTTGATTGACTTCCTTCTTAACTAAGAAATGGTAAGGTTTGATCGTGAAGGAGTTTTGCAAATGTTTTCCTAATAAGAAATCAGAAATGTTTTCTGATAATTGAAATAAGAATTTAGAATAATTAGAATCAGGAGATAAGTAAATTAATGAACTAAAGATATAAATGTAAAATGATGATTGATCGGTATAATTTTCATTTGGAAATAATATCGTTGTTTGCACATGTGTTTTTCTTTGATAGTTAAATCACATACTATCAATGTTTTGACCATTTTAACATTGTTAATATGGAGAGACCGGTTGGATTATTATCCAAAGAACCACTCTGTATTGGCATAAGCTTTGCGAATCATATATGCCAAAGATAATTAAAGACGGAGTAAAGTGCAAGGGCTATTGTACAAGTCTTGGATAATAGTGCCTAAGATGGATGTACTGAATAGTGCCTTCGGTTCATCCTGTTACTGGATGACTTGTATGGATGAATGTCTGACAGAGTATTTCCCGAAAGGTCACATACATTGATTTCTTCAACCGTACCAAGAGTGGAAGCGGAGAAGGAAACTTCTTTTAACTGACACATAATGTATGGTTGTAGACGTCAAATTAGTGATTTTTGATGGATCTGACAATGTGGCATTCAAAGTGAATCTGATGTGATGATAAAGCGTAACCTCAAGCCTCATCAACCGGTAAATGACAGAAATCGGGCAGGTAGCATGGCTATGTAGGTCGCACCTATTAGGTTGTATAATCTCCTGATCTAGAGTTTCATTTACTACTAAAAATCTATTGTTGATGCTGTCCCATTCGGGAAACGGTTGCTGATCCCAACCATTGGTGATATACATTCGATACACTTAAGCGAAATGAGTGGCCGGTCATGTGTGGCGGGGTTGCAAGATGTTCTTGTTGAACACAGTGTATTCCTCTCTAGAAGTACACTAGCGAAAGGTGGTTCCATACTTTGTCATAGATGGAAATCCATTACCCAATATGTGCTTGCGGTCTTTGATTGTATACTATATATATAGAACATGAGATGAAAGTGTTTCTACTAGATGATTATTATACTGTGGTTGATAGACATTATTATAATATCAAAAGGTTTTGATATAAAGATATTTTGGATTCTCATAAGGGAAAAACCCGTTCCGTTATACGGCGTGGTCTTATGAGATATCGTTTACTTGTTCAAACTGTTTTAAACTGTTTTACTCACACCAGTCCCATGACTGACCTGGAGTTTATTGTGTTTTGTTTTCCCTAAACTCTTGGGTGCCCAATTTTATACGGGCAGTCAAGTAGTCAGGATTTACAGATACATGAAGAGCTAGAGCAGGAGGCTTCAGAATCATATAGCTATAGTTTATTTCCGCTGTGTTGTAAGTGTTGTACTTTGGAAATGATATGTATATTCAAGTACAGATGTATATTTCAAAGTTATGTTACATATATTATATGTTATTCGTTCCGCTGTGAGATTCGTGTTACTCTATTGTGTTCTTCTTCTTCTTCTATTCTAAGTTTCTATCTTATCTATCCTCACCCTCTAATTTCTTTCATTAACTACCGGGTTTTTCGATGTTTTGGTTAGTCGTCATTGAGTTTATGTCGATAATCAAAGTCGCCAAAAACCGGGTCGTTACAGTTGGTATCAGAGCTTAAGGTTAAGTGAATTACCTTGGCTCTGTGGCGTGACTTAGTAGAGATGGGGTTAGTAATACCCTAGATTTAGTTTGAGTGTATATATACGACAGCGTATTTGTTATTCAATATAAAATTGTTTTATATTATGGAGATGCATTGGTTGAGTTGTTTATGGGTTCTGGTCGATCAGTTTGATCCACTGTATCGGTAGGAGTTTATAAACACTCGAATACGATGAACCGTCATGGTATGTTTTAAAAAAAGGGTAAATGATATGATTTTACCCAAATTATATTTTGATATAAAGAAGATTGATATTGAAATGATTATAAGATATTGGATATAATGGTTGTTATTATAATCGAGTAAGATTACAAAAAGTGAACGGGTTATGTAAATAACCAATCAGAATTCATATAAGTGAAATATATGAAATCAGATTGAATTAAATCTGAATTTAAATCAGAATTTGGAATTAAAATAAGGAAATTTTAAGTTCCTAGCAGATTTTGAAAGTGTTTTTCAATTTGAAATAGATATAGTATTGAACTCACCTTGACGACTGGAAAATAATTCCGAGGATGGATCGATACATTGTCGGTGTGATTTTCGAGTTTCTAAGTGGCGGATTACTACCAAAGGTTTTATTTTCAAATTGTTTTGAGGAAACAAGTTGTTTAGAAATTCAAAGGTTTTGAATTGGTGTTGTGATTTAAAATTGATTTGAAATAAACCCAGGAAATTAAATTTTGGAATTAAAATTTAACTTATGAAGTTAAATGGATTAAAATAGTGAAAGTGAATAAATAAATGGGAATTTAACTTAGACAAAGTTAAAAATAATCTGGTATGGAGTTGAGTTGATGAGTTAAGATTTGAAATTTGATATTGGAGTTTGAATGAAATTCGGCTTGGATACAAGCGATTGATTTGGTTTAAGGATAAACCGATTCGAGTTTGATTTGGATGACATGATATATGCTAAATTGGTAGCAGATGATAGGGATATAATGATATGCCCGACAAAAAGGTACAAGTTATATTTCATATAGTATGAGGTTTTGATGAGCCGAATTGGCAAGCCGCTTGGCTGTTTGATTTTCTTCTGGGTTGGAGATGGCCTAGAGAGGCGAGTTGTGGTTTTACCGATAGGGCTGTACAAAGGAGGTTATGGGAAAAATTTTAGAAAAGTTAAGGCCTTAGAAAATTTTCAAGATTTTTTAAAATTTTCGTTGATAAGAATTAAATAAATTTTTAATTGAAATTAAATTGGTTCAGTTGAAACTGAAAGTAAGAAGTGAACAAATATGTTCTAACCAGTCGATAGGGTCGTCCTCTACCTTAGCAATTTCGAGGACGAAATTATTTTAAGTGGGGAAGAATGTAATGACCTGCATTTTCAACGATATAATAATTTATTTATTTATTTATTTAAAAGGTGATTAAGAGGATTTCATGGTCGTTGAATTAAATAATGGTGAATATTTAATTAATATAATAATTAAATAATATATTTAATTCTGAAATAATCAGAATTGGCTGAAATGGCGATATGGTGTGAACTGAGGAATTCAAAATATATATTTCAGTTTGAAATTGAATTTGAATAACGAATATATTATCTGAACGAAGTTTGAACGTATAATTATATTATAATTGAAATCGAGTTCGAAATGGCGCTGTAGTTCGTAATTTGGCGATTTGAACTTCAACTAAATGTACAGGATTCGTTTTAAGCCGGATTTCTATGAAACAAGAAATGTGTGGAGCTGGTGGATTATATCTTTCTAGTGGAAGAGAAAAATCTAGATTTCGTCGAGTAGATTTTAATTTACGTCCATATCAAATTTTAGAAAAGTCGCTGTGGAATTCCTTTATAATTTATAAAGGAATTATTTATATTTTAAAAAGGAATTTCAATATAAATCGAATATTAGGTTGACCCAGAAGTGAATATAAAGTTAGAAATTCATATAGGAATATTCTAGAGCTGTATGGTATTCCAATGTGAATATATACGATAATATAAATTTATTTATATTTAATTTAATTATATTTAAATATATTTATATATTTAAATGGGTCATTCAGAGCTGTAAAAATAAGCCACTTTTCCAAACGACCTCAGAATTCGACGAAACTAATTTTGTTGGATCCGCAATGTTAAATTATTGTTGGATGTCGAGTTCCGTGATTTTTGGGTATCACGTGTGATCACAGGAATTTTAGAGGACATATATAAACAGCGTATGCTTAAAAATAACTAGAATAATCAAATATTAAATTATAAAAAAATCCTATATAATACCCTTAACTTTTTCTAACCCTAACCTAATTTTTCCACAGTCAAAAACTTGCGCCACTTCCACCAAAAATAAAATACAGTGAGATTCATAGAAAGGAAATTCAAAATAAAATCCAATACAATCCTAGAAATCACATTAGAAGTAGATTTGGATTCAGGAGAGAGTGCTCTTCATTGTAGTACCAAATTTATGCATCTCGCCGCGTTTTCTGGCCCTCAAAGTTTTCACCGTGGAACCTAGGGCTGACCCCTAGCAGAGAAATTCGACGGCGAAGGAAGTATTGAGGGTGGATTTGTAGTTCTGGTGTCGAGGCGCATCGGATCATGGGGTTTGGGGGTGTTTCGGTGATCCCTGGTTGATTCCATCGCCTGGAAGTGAACCAAAGAGCAGCAGGTCGTTTTCGTACGTGGAGATCGAGTTTAGCGTTTGGGGTATGGGATGGATGAGGGCGGGAAGGAGAAGAGAGTGGTGGTGTTCGCATGAATTATCGTTGATCATAGGAGGAGCGGTGGAGGTATAAATCGTCGGCTAATGATGAAGGGAAGGAGCAGGCATCGGGAGTTTTAATTCGGTGAACGAGAAAGGGAAAATATCTGAAGTGGGGTGGGTTCTATTCTGCTTGGGCTGGGTTAGAGTTGGTGAGTCCCGTTTAACATAAATGCTTAGTTTAAATTTGTTTTAAATACGTATTAACTTCGTAATACCATAACTTCGTCATACTTGATCAAAATTAAGCGAAACAAGATCCGTTGGGATCGTATGGAAGAAGGCTACCCAATGGAACTGAATGGGAGTGGATTCGAGCTCGTTTGAATTTATAGTGAAATAAACTGTTTGATTCAAATCAAACAATAGTTTATCGTTCTTTAACGATGAACCGCCAATGTGAGTAAAACTCAGCAACTCTGAACAGTTCTATTTTTATAACGTGTATTTAGAACTGATAAATGATAACTGTTTGCTGTGTGTTAACTGTTTGGTTGAATTGTTTGGGTATTGGTTGAAATTATTGATAATATATATATATATATATATAAATCGTTAATCGAATATTGATTCTGTTTATCAGAATATTTTATACTCGTATTGTCTAACATCTGTGATGCAGGGAAACAGGTTGGAGGAACCCAACCCAAACGGGTTCCTCAATATATAAATACTGTTTTGTTTATATATTGTGTTATACGATGTAATATGAAATTTGTTGGTGATTTTATATGTGTGAATGATACTGATCATCGTTATATGATATGTTAAGAACCATAACAGACCCGGATGTTGATAAGGGAATTTTCAAAGTGATATATGAAAATAAATTATTTATAAAATCCAAGGATTTTATAAAAGAGAAAATATTTATAAAATCAAGAAGATTTTATAAAAGGGATTTATTTATAAATGGAATATTTATAAATAGGAAATCTTTTTAAAAGTGGAATTATAAATAAAGGAAAATCTTTATAAAGTGGAATATTTATAAAGAGAAATATTTATAAACGCATAAGATTTATAAATGAGATATTTGCTTGGTAACTAAATAAGATACCATAAAGGAATTATTTACTTAGAAAGTAAATAGAATTTTAAAAGGAAATGTTTATTTATAAATAGAATTTATAAAAGAAACCATTTATAAAATCAAAGGATTTTATAAAGGAAATATTTGGAAAGCCAAATAAGAAATTAAAAAGGAAATATTTTTAAAACCCTTTACAAATAGAATTGAAAGAGATATTGATTTAGGAAAATAAATAAGTTATTAAAGAGAATATTTGTAAAACCATTTACAAATAGATTATAAAGGAATATCGTTCAGAAGATAAACAGGTTATAATGGAATACTTGAAATGAATAGAAAATGGAAATCTGTTTTTAACAGATAAAAAGGGAAACGATTAATTTATAAATAACAGTTTATAAATTAAAGTAAATATTTATCATTCGATAAATGAAATATATAAGTATGAACTTATATAGAGAAGATATATTGGTTTTAACACCGATAGTTTTAAATAGAATGGGTACACAACACTTGTATAAGTGAAGCAACGTTATTAAAGAGAACATTTATAAAGTGAAGAACCATTACTAAAAGTAAATCTTTATAAATGAATAAACGTTATCAAATAGGAGTTATTTGAATAAAGAGTTAACCAGATCGAGTTAATCCAAGTGAGTTAATCGAAGTAGGATTTATTTGAATATTAGTTATTCAATTAGAGTTGATCGAATATAGTTATTCGAGATAGAGTTAGTCAACCATAGTTATTCAGGAAGAGTTGCCATTTAGCATGACTGCTAGCATAATTCGCAGGGCTGCAGATAGCCTAAAGTGGTCGGATGTTTCCTGAGGGAATCAGGCGTAACCATTGTGATCGCTGCGATCTAGAGTCAAGCGAATGGAGTTAAGTCGAATATTAGTTATTTGATAGGAATTATCGAGTCAAGATTATCGTGTCGAGATAATCAAGTTGAGTTAATCAAGTTAAGATAACTAAGTGGGATAATCGAGGTTAAGATTATCAAAGTAGATAATCGAGTTAAGTTATCGAGTTTAGATTATCGAGTTAAGATAATCGAGTTTAGATTATCGAGATTAAGTTATCGAGTTCAGTTATCGAGATTAAGTTATCGAGTTAAGTGAATCAAGTTAAGTTAATCGATGGGAGTTATCGAGTTAAGTAAATTAAGTTAAGATAAATAAGTGGGGTTAAATAAGTTGAGTTAATTAAGTATGGTCAGTCAAACCAAGTAGTCGAATCGAATTGGTTGAACCAAGTTAGTCGAGTTAGTCAAGTTAAGTCCTCGAGTTGAGTTAATCGAATTTAGTTATACGAATCAAGTTCGTCTAATATTAGTTATTCGAAAGGAGTTATCGATTATAGTTTAATCGAAAGGAGTTATCGAATATAGTTTATTCGAAAGGAGTTAATCGAATATAATTATTCGAAATGTGATAATCGAATATAAGTTATTCGAAGTGCGATAATCGAATATAAGTTATTCGAAGTGCGATAATCGAATATAAGTTATTCGAAGGGAGTTAATCGAATATAGGTTATTCAAAGAAGAGTTAATCAAATAGAGATTACTCGAAAGAGAGTTATACGTCGAATTCGATTAATCGAATTCAGGAAAGTATTATTTACTTTCCAGTTTTTAAATCAAGATTTATTTATTTATAAATAAATTAGTTGTTAGGTTAATCATTCAGTATAAGAAATAAGAGTTAGATTGTTAAGTTAGATAATTCGAAAGTAGGGATTATAACGTTGTCGTTATAACCAATGCTTTAAATAAAGAAGTGGATGCGTAAATTGAATCCGAGAAAGACGTAAAGAAGTTTGTTAAAGATTAAATGATAAACTTTGACCATTTCGAAGTTAAAACGTTTTTCAGTTAAGGTCTGAGAGGTAATTATACCCCCACTTGATTGACTTCCTTCTTAACTAAGAAATGGTAAGGTTTGATTGTGAAGGAGTTTTGGAAATGTTTTCCAAATAAGAAATCAGAAATATTTTCTGATAATTGAAATAAGAATTTAGAATATTTAGAAACAGGAGATAAGTAAATTAATGAACTAAAGATATAAATGTAAAATGATGATTGATCGATATAATTTCCATTGAGAAATAATATCATTGTTTGCACACGTGTTTTTCTTTGATAGTTAAATCACAGACTATCAATGTTTTGACCATTTTAACGTTGTTAATATTGATAGACCGGTTGGATTATTATCCAAAGAACCACTCTGTATTGGCATAAGCGTTGCGAATCATATATGCCAAAGATAATTGAAGACGGAGTAAAGTGCAAGGGCTATTGTATAAGTCTTGGATAACAGTGCCTAAGATGGATGTACTGAATAGCGCCTTCGGTTCATCCTGTTACTGGATGACTTGTATGGATGAATGTCTGACAGAGTATTTCCATAAAGGTCACGTACATTGATTTCTTCAACCGTACAAAGAGTGGAAGCGAAGAAGGAAACTTCTTTTAGCTGACACGTAATGTATGGTTGTAGATGTCAAATTAGTGATTTTTGATGGATCTTACGATGTGGCATTCGAAGTGTATCTGATGTGATGATAAAGCGTAACCTCAAGCCTCATCAACCGGTAAATGACAGAAATCGGGCAGGTAGCATGGCTATGTAGGTCGCACCTATTAGGTTGTATAATCACCTGATCTAGAGTTTCATTTACTACTAAAAATCTATTGTTGATGCTGTCCCATTCGGGAAACGGTTGATGATCCCAACCGTTGGTGATATACATTCGATACACTCAAGCGAAATGAGTGGTCGATCATTTGTGGCCGGGTTGCAAGATGTTCTTGTTGAAGCCAGTGTATTCCTCTCTAGAGGTACACTAGCAAAAGGTGGTTCCATACCTTGTCATAGTTGGAAATCCATTACCCAATACGTGCTTGCGGTCTTTGATTGTATACTATATATGTAGAACATGGGATGAAAGCTTCTGCTAGATGATTATTATACTGTGATTGATAGACATTATTATAATATAAAACGGTTTTGATATAAAGATATTTTGGATTCTCATAAGGGAAAAACCCGTTCTGTTATACGGCGTGGTCTTATGAGATATCGTTTACTTGTTCAAACTGTTTTAAACTGTTTTACTCACACCAGTCCCATGACTGACCCGGAGTTTATTGTGTTTTGTTTTCCCTAAACTCTTGGGTGCCCAATTTTATACGGGCAGTCAAGTAGTCAGGATTTACATATACTTGAAGAGCTGGAGCAGGAGGCTTCAGAATCATATAGCTATAGTTTATTTCCGTTGTGTTGTAGGTGTTGTACTTTGGAAATGATATGTATATTCAAGTACAGATGTATATTTCAAAGTTATGTTACATATATTATATGTTATTCGTTCCACTGTGATATTCATGTTACTCTGTTATGTTCTTCTTCTTCTATTCTAAGTTTCTATCTTATCTATCCTCACCCTCTAATTTCTTTCAATAACTACCGGGTTTTTCGATGTTTTGGTTAGTCATCATTGAGTTTATGTCGATAATCAAAGTCGCCAAAAACCGGGTCGTTACAAATGTGAACCCAGTAACGTTGGTTGACTACGACGATGATTACAGTCTCAGGGACTCGTGATCGCCGTTGTGTCCCAAGTTTCTAAGTTATCGTTGTATTAGCATGGCACTACATGACACCACACACTGTTAGTTTACACCAACACGAGGGGTTCAGGTTATGCACTGCGATGTCTAACAAAAGTATATTGAAAGTATAGCTAGCAATGGAAACAAGGTCTAAGACACAACAAATCCTGGAAGCCGAAGCTTCACATCATTCACCTTCCACATCTTCTCAACTAGCGATGTTGCTCGAAGGGCAGCGAGCTGGAGACCTCCGGAGAAAACATTCCTTCTCAGACGATGGATTCGTCGAAGGCATCTGATCGCGGGGTGCAGCCGGAAGGACAGCAACCGCTGGTCGAGCATAAAGAGGTAGAGCATGTAAATATCGTTGAGGGAAGCATGTTGGTGGCACCAGATATGTTGGCGGACGCGATTGTACTTGAGAACCCGATGAATTCGGTGTCGTCGCATATGGATGAAACGGCAGTGAGGCGCGTAGCGTTGCAGTTTAGCATTCCCTAGAAATATGTTCATGCGCCCGGGAAGGACGATAGGGCTCATGCACCACCGGAAGGGTACACTGCTTAGAACAGGCAGGCATGCATTTTTGGGTGTGTGCCCCCGGCTAACAACTTTATTCGGGATATGTTGGACTACTTTCGCCTTGCGCCATCGCAACTCCATCCAAATGCGTATGCTTCTCTTTTAGGTACCCACATTCTCTACATAGAGTAACTACAGTTAGAACCCACCGGAGAGGACATCCGGTATTTGTTTCAGTTGAAGAGGAGAGACAATATTTCGTTGTCTCAATATTTCTTGTAAGCTATGCCCAACACCAAGTTCTTCGATGGGAAATGACCCAAGTTGACTGTGTATAAGCACGACTGGTTATTTGTTCGTTGTCCTCTTGGGTTTACGAGTAGACAACTGGAAGGAAGTAAGCATTCCTCCTTGTTCCAAGGTAGAAAATTGTGGGTTCAATAACTTAACTTTAACTTCGTTCTTGTGTGATAGGAAATCATGATGCACCTACAGACATCGTGTACCAACAATGCCTCGAGTCCTTATTAGCCATCCCGGCTAAGGCTCGTTCCATCGAGAGCGTTCTAGATCAGGACCGACTTCATTGTGCAGGCTTACTTCCTGACGATCGAGCGATAATTAGACCAGCCATCGCCGGAGATGGAAAGAAAGTGGAGATTCAAGAGAAGGCTGGTGGGGGAGAGGTCGGTGATGAGGAGATAGTTGTTAGGGACGAGGGCCTATTGATCGCTCTTCTGCCTACAACAGATTAGGCAAGGATAGAAACATCGACTAGGCTGTAGTCTCCAGTAACTCCCTATGAGACCGCCATCTCGCTCGAGAAAGAGGGTCATTTTGAAGAGCTTAATAAACTCCCACTAGAAATGTTTCTCTGGCCTAGCGCCACAAGTGTGGAGGAACTAGCTTTAGCTGCGGGGAAGATCACTCCTTCGAGCGGACCACTATCGGGTCTGTTGAGAGAACACTTAGGGCATACATTCATAAGCATTGCATGACACAACATTTATTTGTCTGTACATATCATTTGAGTCTGACCTTGATTCTGTTTGTTTCGCATGTGAAATGACTAGAGGAGGGCGATTACGGATATCGGGGCCGTCGGCCATCAAGGAGCGGGTTTGTTTCGGATTTTAGGAGGAATACCAGTTTGTTTGACGAGCCTCCTTCCCCCCTGACTTTGGCAGCGAACATCGTCACAGAGATCGATCCCGGTGATCTCCGTCACCTCCTCCTTTCACCTGAACATCTCGGGTAGACACAGGATTTGACTTAGTGAGAGCTAGGCATTCCTCATCGATAGCTTTTCCTCATACTGCACCTTTGGCTCCTACCCATGCCCCGGAGGGAAAGATTCGGAGCCTAATCATCAAAGGAAGAAGGGAACAACGAAGAAAAAGAGGCTGGACTTGGTGGTACTCGAGACCCAAGAGCTTTCCATTGAGGAGAGGAAAGCCTTGTTGAAGCGAAAATTCCCTGATCACTACTTTGACGAAATAATGTTCCTTCCCGAAATCAACCCGATTCCCGTGAAGACAACAAAATGATGTAGATGAAGGTGAAGGCTGCATATTTCCGAGTTAGAGAATTTAGAAAGTACTCCACGAATCTTTTGGACTTGATCAGGAAGAAGAATGTGGAGATCTAGAGTCAGGGGTTGACTATTAATGCCAAGCGGATCACTGTCTGTAATCAAGAGAAAAGGATAGGTAAGGCCGATTTTTGTGGTGTGACTGTTTCTTTGCTCATGGTAGCTTACTTAAGTGTTAATCACTTGTTATTGAAACAACGGAGCTGACGGAGAAATGTGACAAGCTGGTGAAGGACTCAGAGCGTGTTGTTTCCTCTTTTAAGGAAACTGTGGCCTCGGTCTCGACAGAGAACGCACTGCTAAAGAAGTAAAGGCAGAGTTGGAGGAGGCGAACATTCATTTAGCTACAGAAAATGATAAAGTGCACTAACTTAGGAAGGACAATGAGGCTTTGATATTGGAGAATGAGGGGGTCTAGATGTTGTAGAGGGAGAATGATGAGATGAGGAGGCAGTTGAAGATGGCTAAGGAGGAGAAGGAGAAAGCCGGGGCCAGTAATAGAGACATTCTGAGCTCATTGGAAGGGCTAAAGGACAAGCATCAAAGAGAGGTGGATAGGCTTAAGGAAGAGATTGAGGACTGATTGACATAGAAATGTGTTTATTTTATGCTCTTATATTTTATCTTTTGTATATAAATAGCTATTACTTAGGTAGTGTTTTGTTGCTTTTACAGATATTCCAACCCAGCCCGCATGCAACCAGTAAAGTAGAGAAATGGAGATCAAATTGCTATCTATTTACATTTTGAAGATTTGCATATGAACATGCCACATCTAGTTGCTGTTGGACAAGAAAATGATTGGTAGAAAGACCAAGAATTTCTCAAATCAAGGGAAGCTTGTCAAAGAACCAAGAGGAAAAGAAGAAAGGCCAAAGATTTAATAGATTTAACTAAGGCCCATTTGAGATTCTCATTGTAAACTCTTTTGGTGAATTCCCTAAGGCCCATCTATCATTTGTAATTAGGGTTAGGGTTTGGCTATCTATCCTATAAATACCCTTGTAATGTCATTGTAGCCACCATATCCATTATTCTATATTCTCTTCTCCATTAATAAAAGTTCTTCCTTTTTACTATTTCTGCATTTTTCTTTCTTAGCAATAGGTGTTGTCTTCACAATTAGTTTTGGAAGAGCACCAATTGTATTTTACATTTATTTCATTAGTGATTAGTCATTTAATTAGTTTCAACGACAATCCTAATTTTATTTTTGTTGTTCTTCTTATTCTGCACTTTTATTTTCTGCATTGTTGTTCTTATTTTGCAATTTACTTTCTTTAGTGATTAATCGTTGATTAGATTCAACGATAATCCTAAGTTCGCAATTTCAGTTTGTTTTTATTTCAACAAAATCTCCAGGCTTCGTCTAACTCGCCCAAGAGATTAGATAAATAATTTGATTTTAATTTACCTCCCTGTGTTCGACCTGTATGCTACACACCTGTGCACTTGCAGAATTTTATTACAAATATCGCGCTTTTCTAATTCATAGATTAGCGATGATCAAATTTGATTGATATAGAAATGTGTTTATTTTATGCTCTTATATTTTATCTTTTGTATATAAATAACTATTACTTAGGTAGTGTTTTGTTGCTTTTACAGATATTCCAACCCAGCCCGCATGCAACCAGTAAAGTAGAGAAATGGAGATCAAATTGCTATCTATTTACATTTTGAAGATTTGCATATGAACATGCCACATCTAGTTGCTGTTGGACAAGAAAATGATTGGTAGAAAGACCAAGAATTTCTCAAATCAAGGGAAGCTTGTCAAAGAACCAAGAGGAAAAGAAGAAAGGCCAAAGATTTAATAGATTTAACTAAGACCCATTTGAGATTCTCATTGTATACTCTTTTGGTGAATTCCCTAAGGCCCATCTATCATTTGTAATTAGGGTTAGGGTTTGGCTATCTATCCTATAAATACCCTTGTAATGTCATTGTAGCCACCATATCCATTATTCTGTATTCTCTTCTCCATTAATAAAAGTTCTTCCTTTTTACTATTTCTGCATTTTTCTTTCTTAGCAATAGGTGTTGTCTTCACAATTAGTTTTGGAAGAGCACCAATTGTATTTTACATTTGTTTCATTAGTGATTAGTCGTTTGATTAGTTTCAATGACAATCCTAATTTTATTTTTGTTGTTCTTC
Organism: Allium sativum; assembly: GCA_030737875.1. NCBI lineage: Eukaryota > Viridiplantae > Streptophyta > Magnoliopsida > Asparagales > Amaryllidaceae > Allium > Allium sativum. The sequence continues at coordinate 167,521,460 of CM060909.1, forward strand.
TTATTCTGCACTTTTATTTTCTGCATTGTTGTTCTTGTTTTTCAATTTACTTTCTTTAATGATTAATCGTTGATTAGATTCAACGATAATCCTAAGTTCGTAATTTCAGTTTGTTTTTATTTCAACAAAATCTCCAGGCTTCGTCTAACTCGCCCAAGAGATTAGATAAATAATTTGATTTTAATTTACCTCCCTGTGTTCGACCTGTATGCTACACACCTGTGCGCTTGCAGAATTTTATTACAAATATCGCGCTTTTCTAATTCATAGATTAGCGACGATCAATTTTGATTGATATAGAAATGTGTTTATTTTATGCTCTTATATTTTATCTTTTGTATATAAATAACTATTACTTGGGTAGTGTTTTGTTGCTTTTACAGATATTCCAACCCAGTCCGCATGCAACCAGTAAAGTAGAGAAGTGGAGATCAAATTGCTATCTATTTACATTTTGAAGATTTGCATATGAACATGCCACATCTAGTTGCTGTTGGACAAGAAAATGATTGGTAGAAAGACCAAGAATTTCTCAAATCAAGGGAAGCTTGTCAAAGAACCAAGGGGAAAAGAAGAAAGGCCAAAGATTTAATAGATTTAACTAAGACCCATTTGAGATTCTCATTGTATACTCTTTTGGTGAATTCCCTAAGGCCCATCTATCATTTGTAATTAGGGTTAGGGTTTGGCTATCTATCCTATAAATACCCTTGTAATGTCATTGTAGCCACCATATCCATTATTCTGTATTCTCTTCTCCATTAATAAAAGTTCTTCCTTTTTACTATTTCTGCATTTTTCTTTCTTAGCAATAGGTGTTGTCTTCACAATTAGTTTTGGAAGAGCACCAATTGTATTTTACATTTGTTTCATTAGTGATTAGTCGTTTGATTAGTTTCAACGACAATCCTAATTTTATTTTTGTTGTTCTTCTTATTCTGCACTTTTATTTTCTGCATTGTTGTTCTTGTTTTGCAATTTACTTTCTTTAATGATTAATCGTTGATTAGATTCAACGATAATCCTAAGTTTGCAATTTCAGTTTGTTTTTATTTCAACAAAATCTCCAGGCTTCGTCTAACTCGCCCAAGAGATTAGATAAATAATTTGAATTTAATTTACCTCCCTGTGTTCGACCTGTATGCTACACACCTGTGCGCTTGCATAATTTTATTACAAATATCGCGCTTTTCTAATTCATAGATTAGCGACGATTAAGTTTTTGGCGCCGTTGCCGGGGAGGTAACAATTGAATTTTATTATTTATTTAATTTCTGATTCGTGTTAGTTTTTTTTCTTTTTGTTTGATTTTGTAAAAAAAATCTTGCCAATTTTTCTTTTATTTTCCTATTGTTTTCTTGTAGATATATATAGATAAAAATCTTGATTAGTTGATTGTGTATCACATATTGATATCATAATCTCTAAGACAAGGAAAAAATTTTTTGCCACTTTTTCTTTTAATTTTCCTTCTTTTTTTCATTTATTTCTTTCCCTTTTTTATTTAGCATTTCTTCCAATCTAATTCCTTCAAGAAGAAAAAAAATATATACAAAAAAAGAAAGTTGCTTATTTTTCTTCAATTTCTTTCCATCTTTCTACCACCTTGCTGATTTTCACATTTTTCTTTTCCCTTTCCTTTTCTTTTTATTTGTTTCCATCTTTTGTCTACAACTTTCTAAAAAAAAAAACTTTTGCAATTTCTTCTCTGTCTACTTTGATTTCTTTCTTGTTTTTGTCTGCTTTTATTTCTTTCCTCAATTTCTTCTACCCTTCCTCTCTACTCAAAAAACCTTGCTTTTTTGCTCTTATTTCCTTCCTCTTTTAATTCTTTTTCCTTTTTTGTTTGGGGTTTTACCATTCATTTCTTTCCCTTTCTTCTTGTTCAAATTTTCATAAAAAAATAACTTGCATTTTTTTTATTTCTTTCCAATTGCATTTCTCATTCACCTCCTACAATCTCTCTTTCCATTTTTTTTCATTTATTTCTTTCCGGCTCTCTCCTTCATTGAAAAAAAAACAACTTTCAATTTTCCTTTATTCTTTCCATCTTTCCACTTTCTTTCCAATCATCTACATTCTTTTTCTTTTTACAAATAAAAAAAAAAGATTCCTCTTTTGCAATTTTTTTTCCTTTCTTCTTTTGTCTTTCTTGTTCTCAATACATTTGATTTCTTTTCTTCTCTTACAAATTCCCTTTCTTTTCAAAAAAAAAATCCTCTTCTAATTTTACAACAATAAACAAAAGAAAAAAAAATCTTTCTGTTTTTGTCTTCTCTTTTATTGCTTTCCCTTCTCAATTTCTTTTCCAAATCTTTTACAATTACTTTCCTTCCTTTACAATTCTCTTTCTTTCCTGAAATCTCTCTTCCCTTTTTTTTGTCATTTGTTTCTTTCCTATTTGTCCACTTTTTCAACAATAATAAAAAAAGGGAAGGTCATAAAATGATTCATTCTTTTTTTTTCAATTATTTTTCCCTGCTTCATTTCTTCCCTCTGATCAAATACCCCTTCCTCTCACATAATCTCATTTCACCATAGTTTTTTTTCAATCCACACTTCAGCACCATCTTCTCCAAAAAGTTAGTTTTTTTTTTGTTAATTCCTTTGTTTCTTTTTCTTGTGTTTTTTTGTTATTCAATTCATTTAAAAAAAAGAGATTTCGAACTAAGGACAAGGTGACTGGAGTTCAAGCAACTAATCAAGATTTCAGAAATCAAAAGAAATTGCAAATAGTGAGATTTCAATCATTGACGCTACTCATTTTTTCTGGACGGACAGCCATACCCCACTGTAAATTTTTTCTAACTCTACAGGTGCTCTGCTACAAAGAAAAAATATATATAGACAATTGTTGTAAAAAAATTCTGTAGGGGCAGCGGCTTGAATGTAAATTTTTTTAATTTCTGCAATTAAATTGTGTGATTGTTGTTATTTCTACACTTTTTACTCATTTTGTTAAGGGCAATACCCCAATTCACATAAGGTGAGGGATTTCATCACCCTTTCCTTAGCCCACAAACTGCATTTCATCGTAGAATCTGACTAATAATAACGGTTGGACGTTGGACTTAAGGGAGTCACGGGCTCATATATGGCTTAATTGTATTGTGATAGTTGATTCATTTGGAACGAATTATTTCTTGGTGTCTAGACTATGACAGAGAAATAACCATTTATAAATATTACGGTGATTCGTAAATATTATATCGGTTATTACTCTGAAGGTACTTAAACCTTCGGCTGCATTGCTAGGGTGATTCCTGGTGCACCGATAACTCATGTCCGTTAACTGGCTAAGAAATCTTTTGATCTAAGTAATCAAACGTGCCACTATATAATTTTGGGTTAGGAGCTATTAAGGACAGAAAATTTCATTGTAGCTAATTTCTGTGCGTGCATTTAACAACAATGAGTGAAAAAAGTGTGAGCCAACAAAATTCTCCTAGGGGTTCTCGAATCAACCAAAATTTTCCAACCGAATTGGATCAAAATCGAGTGAATCACAACTTTCCAAACTTTGGGGATCAAAATCAAATAAATCAAAATTTTCAAAATCTCAATATCCAAATGGATAGACCCTTGTCTCTTCGTGATCGATGTTATCCAACTAGAACCGTTCAACCTTCTGTCATAGTACTTCCACCAGTTGAAGGAAATTTTGAGCTTAAACATTCTTTTATTCAAGGGGTACCAAAATTTACTGGTTCTGAAAATGCTTATGAATTTTTAAGTGAATTTGAATTGTATTCATCCACAACTCAAATGCAACAATTATCTAATGAATCAATCAAGCTATGGCTAATTCCATTTGCACTACTTGAAAAGTGCTAAAAGATGGCTAAATTCTCTTCCCAAACAGTCAATAAGAAGTTGGGATGAATTCGTCAGCGTATTCCTGAAAAAGTTTTTTCCTTTTCACAAAACTCTGAAAATTCGAACTGAAATAAATCAATTTTCTCAAAATGAGGGGGAAACTTTTTCAAAATACTTTGATAGGTTCAACCAATTACTGTATAGTTGTCCTCATCATGGAATCATAAAAGAATACTTATGTCAAATTGTATATGAGGGTTTAAACTATCAGACTAGAACTCAACTAGAATCAATGTTTGGGGGAGATTTTATGTCTAAAACGGCCAATGAAGCTTGGAAATTCTTAGAGGATTATTCTGAAAAGGACATGCAATGGGAGTCCATTCGTGGTCCCATCCGTGCTTCCACTAAAAAAGTGCATGTCATGGATACAATTCATATTCCCTTAGAGACTCAAACTCCTCAATTCAATGGACTACCCCAAGACCAAGTCAATGTCATAGCTCAAAATGGTCTTTACTCATCCACATCCGACCCTAGTTGGAGAAATCATCCAAATTTCTCATGGTCTAATTCAAATAATGTCGCAAATCCATCTCACATGATACCGAATTCATTATACCAAGCTCCATTTTCTTCTAGTCCTCAAACTTCACATGTTTCACCTCAACCTGAGCCGTCGAGTGAACCTTATAGGCACCCCAGCTTTCAATCATCAAACCAATCCGCCCAATCTTCTCAACCGTCACAAGATATTGTTCGATTAGAAAAACAAATAAATAATCAAGATGTTAAACTCGAACAAATGATGAATATGATGAAGGAACTAATGAAAAGTAATGAGCGAGGAAAGTTGCCTAGTCAACCCGAGGTGAATCCAAAATATAACTCTCGTACTGTGAATTCTTGTGAGGATGGAAATAATTCGGTTAACGTTGTCACCACCCTGAGGTCTAGAAAAATGATTGACAATAATGTTGGCAATCCCGACAACCATTCGATTTCAACCCCAGTTGAAAAGCTTGACGCTCTTGCGATGGCAACCAATGCCAACTCCTTGGAACCTTATGAAACCCCATCTTCTTCGAATGTTGGCAACCCCAACATCTCTTCTTCTAATGTCAGCAACCCCGATTATAATTCCTCCTCTAATGTTGGCAATCCCAGCATCTCACCTTCTATTCCTGTACCCCAATCACTTTCCACATCGAAACCTTCTTCTTCGAACGATCAAATTTATGAAAGAGTCTACAAACCAATAGCCCCTTATCCTCACAGGCTTAACAATAAGAAGAAGGATGAAAATTTTGAAAAAATTCTTGAAATCTTCAAACAAGTTCGTGTCAATATTCAACTCTTAGACACCATCGAACAAATTCCTCAATATTCCAAGTGTCTCAAAGAGCTATGCACCCGAAAACGAGCCACTAATGTTCCTAAAACTGCCTTTCCAACTGCGAATACAAGCTCCATTCTTCCGAATCCTGCCCCAGTCAAGTATAAGGACCCCAGTTGCCCTACAATTGATTGCAAAATAGGAAACATTCACATATCTCGTGCCCTACTTGATCTCGGTGCAAGTGTAAATCTTCTTCCTTACACTGTTTATCGTCAACTTGGATTAGGGGAGATTAAACCAACAAACATCACTCTTCAGTTAGCTGATCGATCTTTTATAAAACCATTGGGTATAATTGAAGACGTTTTGATTCAAATTGAACAATTTTACTTCCCTGTCGATTTCATAGTTCTAGAAACCGAGCCTGTTTTGAGTCAAGGTAGTCAAATTCCATTGATTTTGGGTCGTCCCTTCTTAGCAACCTCAAAATGCTATCATTAATTGTAGGAGCGGCCAACTTCGACTATCGTTTGGGCACTTAACCATTGAATTGAATATTTTTCATCAACCCAAAGAGATCGAAATAGGAGAAGCTGACATAATAGAAACAGTTTTAGATGGCACATCTGTATTACTCTAAAAACTTCATTTTCCTCAGTTGACGTGTGCACTATGTCTTTTGAGGAATTGTTCGAAGATGAGCTTAAACTTTTGAATGACGAGGACGGATATATGGAACGTCTCAAACATAATCGTAATTCCATAGCATCAGAAGAAATCATTGTTAAAAACTCAGGTTTATGGGACTATAATAATCTTCAGTTGAATGATTTAAATCATTGGCATGACAAAAATTTAATAAGAAGGATTTTGATCTTAGATCTCACTGACATGCCTTTTGTACCTCAAAAATCAGATACGAAATCATCATCCATCATTTTCGATAGAGGCAAGTGTGGAGGGAAAGAAAAATCTCAATTTTCATATAAAACTCACCGTCATTATAAATTTCATTTTGTATATAATTGGCATTCGCATATAGTGGTTAAATTGCATTTCATTTTACAAATACACCTTTGGGTACTATCTTTCAATTATAGAAAAAAATTATAGTGTGGACACTGTTTAGTTCTAGTGTGGGGGGTCTGCATTTCACTCATTTTCGTTTTTTTTCTTTATTTTTCTTTCTTTTCATTTTCATCATTTAAATAGGACCATCATGCATTTTAGACTATAGTAACATGCCATTTTTTTTTTGAAAAACGACTCATTTTCAATTGATACAACAGAATAAGTTTACAATTTTTAGCCAGTTGATAGTATTTTTCTCTCTCAGCTAAATTCGAATTTGAAATATAATGAAAAGTTCAATTTTGAGGGATAATAGTGTAACCAGTACGTAGGGAGATTCTTAGGTGATGGCCATGAAATCTATTCTATATTGTAGACTTTGTTTAAATAAGTGAAGGACTTAAAATACTTATATTGGCTTTTCAAATCTTTAAAACTAAGTTGTGTTAAATTGAATTCGCGTAACTCTCTTTTGTGCTTATATTTTCAATAATAATAATAGTAATCCAAGGGTATCCAACATTGCTTGTATATCAAGCGTTGGTGTGCAAACCCGCCAAGCTCTATCCGACATGTTGTTGACAAAGTCAGCGTTGGAATATCTTGGTCTCATTTTATGAGATTGGACACCTAAGGATTACCGACACGTTGTTGACAAAGTCAAAGTCGGCCTGCACAATCCGCCAAGCTCTTTACCCACTCTCCGTTAGTCCGCGAGGCAGTGCATGGGTGGTAAACCTTGGTCTTCTAAGTTAGGTGTATGTACTTAAACATAAATTTTAAAATTTTATAGAATAAAGAATAAGCGATGATGCCCAAACACTTCTTGACCTTATTGATTCGACTAGCCATACATGAGAAAATTAGAATACCACTTTACAAACTATGCCAAGCAAACTAAGAATTTATTTCATGGCTGCACCATGTTATCGACCGAACTAACTGGCCAAACTGGAATTTAACATTTAAAAACTTGATTTTTATTGAAATTTTGTGACAAGTTGAGGTATTTAAAGTACAATCAACTGATCAGAAACTGTTAACTTAATTTGTTGTACCACTTCAGAAACAAGTCTTGTTTTCATGCTTGTTTTTATTTTGCATATGTCCATTGCATTCATGTAGTTTCATTAGAATTATAGCATACTTCATTTGGATTTTGTGGGTAGTATCCGCTGAAAACCCTCACGAGACACCACTCGTCCTACTAGGGACACCTAGAGGTTTAACGGCTTGTTGCATACGCTCAATGCAATCGTGTTTCCTACGAAAGTGCGACCTATCTAGTTAGTTTTTAATTTTTGTTTTACTCGAGGACGAGTAAAAGATAAGTGTGGGGGTATTATAAAATTCTGCAAGCGCACAGGTGTGTAGCATACAGGTCGAACACAGGGAGGTAAATTAAAATCAAATTATTTATCTAATCTCTTGGGCGAGTTAGACGAAGCCTAGAGATTTTGTTGAAATAAAAACAAACTGAAATTGTGAACTTAGGATTATCGTTGAATCTAATCAACGATTAATCACTAAAGAAAGTAAATTGCAAATCAAGAACAACAATGCAGAAAATAAAAGTGCAGAATAAGTAGAACAACAAAAATAAAATTAGGATTATCGTTGAAACTAATCAAACGACTAATCACTAATGAAACAAATGTAAAATACAATTGGTGCTCTTCCAAAACTAATTGTGAAGACAACACCTATTGCTAAGAAAGAAAAATGCAGAAATAGTAAAAAGGAAGAACTTTTATTAATGGAGAAGAGAATACAGAATAATGGATGGTGGCTACAATGACATTACAAGGGTATTTATAGGATAGATAGCCAAACCCTAACCCTAACCCTAATACAATGATAGATGGGCCTTAGGGAATTCACAAAAGAGTTTACAATGAGAGTTTCAAATGGGCCTTAGTTAAATCTATTAAATTTTTGGCCTTTCTTCTTTTCCACTTGGTTCTTTGACAAGCTTCCCTTGATTTGAGAAATTCTTGGTCTTTCTACCAATCATATTCTTGTCCAACAGCAACTAGATGTGAGATCTTCATCTACAATTCTTCAAAATGTAAATATATACCAATTTGATCTCCATTTCTCTATTTTTCTGGTTGCATGCGGGCTGGGTTGGAATATCTGTAAAAGTAACAAAACAATACCCAAGTAATATTTATTTATATACAAAAGATAAGAAATAAGAGCATAAAATAAACACATTTCTATGTCAATCAAATACCCCCACACTTATCTTTTACTCGTCCTCGAGTAAAACAAGAAATGAAAAAACTAGACTAGATCGGTCACACTTTCGTAGGAAACACGATTGCATTGAGCGTATGCAACAAGCCGTTAAACCTCTAGGTGTCCCTAGTAGGACGAGTGGTGTCTCGTGAGGGTTTTCAGCGGATACTACCCACAAAATCCAAATATAAAGAATAGATGCCATCACCTAAGAATCTCCCTATGTACCGATTACACTATTATCCCTCAAAATTAAACTTTTCATTATATTTCAAATTCGAATTTAGCTGAGAGAGAAAAATACTATCAACTGGCTAAAAATTGTTGTAATAACCCGGAAATTCTGAACCAGTTTAAAATTTTTATTTTGGCAATTCTAGCGAATTTTGAACATTTAAAATAGAATATTTTAAATAATATCGACGAGAAATTTATTTTTGAGTATAATTAGAACGTATATTATATACGCCGTCGTTGGAATATAAATATTTATATATAATTATAAAGAGAATTGAAAATGGCGTGGTAGTTCGATAATTCGATTTCAAACTTCAATTGAATGTACCGTGTGCAAAACAAACCGGATTTTAGTGAAACCAAAAACATTAGGATCTAATTGATAATATCTTTCCAACGAATCTGAAAAATCAAAATTTCATAGCGGGAATCAAAAGATATGTCCAGTTGAAAATTCTGAATAGTCGCAATGGAATTCAGGCTCTTAAAAATAGAAATTTTGCAAACGACCTCGGATTTCGACGAAACCAGTTTTGTTGGGTCCGTGATGTCAAATTATTGCTAGATTCCAATTTTCATAATTTTTAGAATCAATATGTGAGCGCGGCGAAGGAAAACGTGTTTGACCATTTTCAGTTGATTTTAATCGACTGGAAATTGGCCATTTTTCCAACGGTCTCAGAATGCGACGAAACTAGTTTTGTTAGGACCGTATCGTCAATACGAAGCTAGAAAATATTTTTTGGGAATTTTTCGAGTTAGTATGTGACCCCGGTAAATTGAAATGCGTGTTCAAATTCAATATATAGAGTTATATGTTGATTTTGAAGGAAACTGATAGAAATGATCGAATCAGCCTACGTTACATATTCCATTGTGTTCGGAATAGGGGTAAAACGCTATGGACGACAGGCGGTGGGCCTCGTTACGAGGTCGTATGAAAAAGTCAACTTTTTCATAAATAATTAAAAAAAAATAGAACACTCTCTCTCCTCAACCCCTTATACTTCTGCCCCCCCCCCCCCCCGGCCGTTTATTTCGATTCAGTTGTAAAAAAAGGAAAAAAAAAGAAGAAGAAAGCCGCAGCGCCGAGCCCGTCGATCGAGCGCCACCGCCCTCCATCCCCGAGCTCCCTCTGCCGCCGCCTTGCCTGTTCCTCCCCCTCGTCCCTCTAGTAAATTGAACCCCCCCCCCCCCACAACCAAATCGAAGTCGCGACGCCGTCAGGGGGGGCCCCCAACCACAGCCGTCCCCATCTTCTTCTCCCCCGACCTCTTCCTCTCCTCCTTCAGTCGCCCTGCCCTCCTACAGGAGCTCCGACGCGCAACTACCCCCCCTCCCCCCTCCCCCCTCTGTAAGCTTCACTGATTTTTATTTATTTTAAAAACTGATTATTTGATTATATGAATAAAACTATTTATTTTAAAGTTAGGATTTTGTTTTATGAAAGGAATAATTTTTATTTAAGAAAAGTAGTGTTTTTAAAATAAAAAGATTCGATTTTTGCATTAGCAAAAAGACGAGATTTTTTATAATGTGAAGACGAGATTTTTTATAATGTAAAGATTTGATTTTTAAAATAGAAAAGATTAGATTTTTAAAGGAAGAAAGACGATATTTTAAATGGAGAAAGGCGTGATTTTTACTTATGTAGTGGATTAAAAATATGATTTTTATATTTTTAAAGAATTAAAAATATGATTTTTATATTTTTAAAAGTATTAAAAATATAATCTTTACTATATAGAAGGCGTAAAAATATGATTTGTGTTTATGTAAAGAATTAAAAATATAATTTTTACATGATAGGAATATTAGAAATATCATCCTTATACGTATAGCAAAATAAAAATGTGATTTTTATAATGATAAATTTCAAAAGGCGAAATCTTTATATGAAGAATAGCGTGATAAAAATAGGATTTTTATATATTGAATAGCGAAGTAAAAATAGGATTTTTATATATTGAATAGCGAAGTAAAAATAGGATTTTTATATATTGAATATTATAGTAAAAATTCGATTTTTATATATTGAATAACGAAGTAAAAATTCGATTATTACATATGCAGAGAATCCGGGCAACGTAGATGACAAAGATGCGATAACGATGAAGATTTCTATCAATGAAGAGTCAAGTTGATTGGATAGCTATCGGTGAGAATTTCTCACTCTGCAATTTCTTTTCTAGTTATGTATATATACTAGGATGCAGACGGTGTTTAGTAGCACCCGACACAATCGTCCACAGACCATGGACTTGTTTGTTTGATTGCATAAATTAGTTAGATTATTTGATTGAAATTTGAATTGCTTGGTGAAATGAAATTGATTTGATTGATGTGTGAATGGCGTGGGCCTTCACTAGACCGGGGATAAGGCTAGGCCTTGTCCTGTTTCTAGTATCGTGTCGTTATGCCGCCGAAATTTTCTAAAAAAAAAAATAAAGATAACATTTTATTTAATAAATGAACCGAATAGAATATTCATAGGTTGAATAAAATAGTTTGATCGTTAAAAATATAATTTTTAACGTGAATGTGAATAAATAAATATTCATTTACAAACCGGACGGTTTGTTTATGTACACCTATTTGAAGGACATTGATTGGGACGATAAATTTTACACATCGCCCAACTGCACAAATAAAAAATCTGTGTTTGATTGCTTGAAACCCCGCACGGGTATTGGGGTGATATTTGACGTACACTAATCCCGATTGTTTAGTTGTATGTCGATTGATTGATTGACATGCTGTTATAAGCGTTGAATATTTATATTTGATGCTTATACAGTGTAGAATGCACTTTGGATGATGGTTGATTATTCATCGTTGTTGATATATACATGTGATGTAGAAAATCCATATAATTAACATTATATGGTAATTGATTGGGCCTCATTCCAGTTTTAAAATAGAAATATTTGAAAAAGAAATATTTGAAATAGAAATATTTGAAAAAGAAATATTCGAAATAGAATATTTGAAAATAGAAACATATGAAGCCGTGTTGGTTAGATTGACGCCATTTTGACGTGAATGATATTTATATCGATTTTATTCATTTTATAATGAATATCGAAAGTGATTTCAAAATATGATATTTTGAAAAGAATTGAATATAAATAAATTCGAATTGAAATTGAATATAAATATATTCGAATAGAAATTGAATATAAATGAATTCGAATTGAAATGGAATAGAAATGAATTCGAATTGAAATTGAATTGAATTGAAAACGAACTGAAATTGAATTAGAAATCAATTTGAATTGAAATCAATTTAAAATGAATTTAAATTGGAATATTCAATTTTGATTTGAAATTGAATATGAAGTTGAAACCGTTTTGAAAACGAATTTAAAACGATTTATAAAGCACGTTTTGAATTGAAATCGACGAAGTATATATTATATATATTATATATAATATAAATGGCCTGAAAAGAACGCGCCGCGCCGCGGCAGTTCGCGAATTTCGACCATTAACTTCGAACGAATATTACGGGAGATCCGAGCGTCGGATTCTCTAAAACCGGAACCGTTGGGTTCGTATCGAAAAGAGCTTTCTAACGAATATTAGAAATTTGAAATCCAACAGTTGGATTTGGAATTATGTCCAAATCAAATTTGAAAAAGGTCGCTGTAAGTGCAGTTCGATGGCCGTTGATGGAAATCGACTGTACGGGCCTTGATAAAATTATTAAAAATAGTAATAATTTGTGTAAAATCATAAGAAATGATTAAGAAAGAATTGGGGTGAAAAACTCCACATTTGAAAAGATAAAAATAGATTTTTATCGAAATGAACTAGTTTTGAACTAGAATTGTAATTCTATTTATTTTTAAATAAATAAATTGAATTTGAAATGGTTTTAAAAATCACCAGAATTTCCAATGATTGTATTGGAGTGGATTTGAATCGAAATTGTCTTCGGAATATTTCGATGTTGGAATTCGAGATTATACGGATGTTGTTATGGAAATTTGAAAGATATGTATTTATATCATTATTTCCAATACGACATTTGTTAATCGTAGAATTTGATATTGAATATAAGCCGATATATTTTCTATTCAGAGCCTTGTATTGAATATCAAATGTGATTTGGGATTGTCGTGAATGGTGTCTTGACTAACACTGTTCTTGAACCCAGTTAAGAAAAGATTAAATCTTTTTATTTGGATTTAATGAAGTGTACCAATTAAACAATATTTAACTGGAATTGAATTAATATTGATTTTTGGGTTTATCGTGAACAGTGTTTTTAAATAAACTTGTTCTTTAACCCGATAATTAATGTGATGTGATTTTGGGTTTATTGTGAACTGTGTTTTAAATGACACTGATTCTTTAACCCAGTTAAAGATTAAAACCAAGTGGAGTTTTAATGAATCTTTAATTAGATTGAAATAATCGAGAATGGAGTATCACCAGTTTTGCTCCAGGCGTTAGTTAAGTCTTTAATTAGATTTGAACGTGAAATGGTAATTGAATTTACCGATAACACCATGGTGTTAGATATGAAGTATAACCAGTTTTACTTCATGGGATGAATAGGTTGGGATTGGGAAATTAAAACAAATGATCACTTCGGTAAGGTTCGTTAATCCCGACTAGTTGAATCGAAATTCAAAAGAAGATTAAAGAAATAATTTAAAGAATTTATCTTGGATAAAATTAATGGGAACCTTTCCCTATAAATGTGAAATTTAGAAACTAACTGTCGGTTAACCAAGCTGAATGGTTTTCTGGATATTGATCTGATGTTGGTTTCGGCATTCGGGGTTAATATTTGGGGAATTATTCTCTTGTTAATTTACGGTTAGTGACTGATGAATTGGAATGAGGCGTATGTTGTGTTTGTGTAGCACTTATTTAAAATATACGCGAGTTATTCGGGAAGACCGGGTTTATCCCATCCTGAATAACTGATACGACGATAAGTCGAAGATGAAGACGATGGTCGAAGACCGGGGGTCTTCACGTCGTTTGGGTGATTACTGATGATCTTGATTGGGCTGTACACCCAAGAAGATGGAAACAGTTGGTGATCGTCCAGACGTACTTGGAGATCGATGGATATGTGGGGTATTAGGTGCCTCCGGTTTCGTTCAGACCCAGAACGGACTTGTAAATGGACTGTGTGTCTGACATTGGATTTTAGTCCTTGTGATTGATCTCTATTAAATATATATCTGGTTGGCGGCGGAGAATTTATTCTCTTGCTTAACGCCCTTCTCTGAGACGTACGAGCTCAAGGGCTATATATTGATGGATATCAATCGCATGGAGTGAATTGCCCGTGTGGCATGCTAAGATGCAAATGATCAAGGCTTCTGTTGAAAAGCAAAGTCTTGTGGTTGATGATCGAAGCACGACCATTGTGGCGTAGATTTGTGTAACGTTTACTTCGCGAGTTTCGCACCCCGGTTGTGAACCAAAAACGGGAGGGGACCTCAGGGAGGGCATGCGTTTCCTTCTAGCTAGGGTGGTGTCAGTGACCTACCAGCCCTGACATTTATATACTTTTCACCTGTGTGGTTGTTGCTGTTGCGAGGCGCCTCGGTTTGATCGGACGATCCGGGTCCGATGGAGTCATTCGTTGGCTCATTTACGCCCCAAAGGGCGGGGAAACGTAGTGTTCAGGCATTTTAATCCACATCAGTGGACCGGCCCTGACGATCCAAGGGTCACTCGAGCTCTGATCCTGAGACTCGGGCTAGACAGTCTCGAATCGGTTGAGGACTATATTTTGCCTCGGTTCATAGATGGAAACCCAATTTCCAAATACGTGACTTTGCGATTTCGATTGTATAACCTATATATGGCGACATAGTGGTATGGGGCATTCATGCCGCCTATGATTGATACTTATGATTTGAAGTTGTTCTATACACTATACACTTATAATAGTATCAAAATGATTTGTTTTAAACGTATCAAGCATTCTTTGGCTGTTATAAAGGAAAACCCTATCCCCCGGCTTGCGTTGCATTGTGTGATAGGACCTGGGTCTTATAACAACTTCATTTTTCTCTATTTAGCATTGCGCTGTTTGTTTTATGCACTGGTATTCTTGGGAGGAAACCCGTTCCGTGTTATACGGCGTGGTCCCTTGATTTACCTAACTTTAAAATAAAGATTAATAACTGTTTTAGTTCTCACACCAGTCCCATGACTGACCTGGAGTTTATTATTTCAACCTAAACTCTGGGTGCCCCTATTTTGACACGGGCAGCTAGTAGTTTTGGTTTTGCAGATTTATATTCATAGGATTCTGGTTTACAGCTGGAATGATATCCGGAAAGCTTTGTATCCGTGTATCTCTTCTAGTGGTGTATTGTATTATTTTTCCGCTGCGATGTATTTAAATGTAATTTAAATCTCTGATATTTCTGTGTAATATTCATTTGTACTCTGTATATTCATGTAATCTGATGCATTGTTGTAATATGCAATGAAATGTTCTTCCGTCTGCGTTCTATTTTGTCGTGTTCTCAAAATGATAGGGCGTTCGAACGGTCTGGATCGGTTTAGCGACTGGTTCGGACCGAGCGAAATTCCTTTTCGTCACATTTGGTATCAGAGCTTTGGTTTACAAAGCTCAGAGAACAAGACACATTAGAACCATACGAAAGAATTCATCAGATATTGGATTAGTAATATCCAACGAGAATGACTCGTTAGAGATGGGATCAGTAGTATCCTAGAACGAATGTGAAGAGTATATTTTTAAAATGAAAACAAATTTTTGTTTTGAAAATTTAAATCGTTGTATGCGTATTTGAATATTTATTTTATATTGATTAGGACAGTCCAGTATATAAAAATTTTCCATATACGCCTTGCAAACGTGTATTTGAAGTTTTAATATATTGGATAGATATAGAATTACACTCTAGTCGCCCGGGGGTGATTCTGATGATTGATATATCATCATCAGAATTTATATTCGAGTGACGAACGTGTAATATTTATATATTTCCTATTGACTGGTGTGAGAACCAAAAATTAGATAGGGCCTATTGTTGTGATTTGGCATCAAAAACATGATTTTTGTATATGTATCAAAATTATGAATTTGAAACTCTAATTCACTAATTGATTGATGTTTGTGTTGTTTGTTTATTTGTTTGCTAATTTTTAGCCATTTAGCCTAATTGAATCACATATTGAATTATATTGAAAATTGGTCGCATTTGCTTGCATATACATATACTTATATTGAACAGGTCATAGCAAGGAGGCTAGAGCAGAGAATAAAATTTGTTTGCCCGACAAATAGGTACATGTTTACTACATAATTTACTGTTTTGTTTGGGTGATGATGATTTTATGAGCCTATTGGCTAGCCGCTTGGCTTTTTCTTTTTCTTTTTGAGATCAGCAGGCCTATATAGCAATTTCGGGATTTTCCCGTGGCTCCCGGTGCAGGGGAGGTTATGGCGAAATTTTTCGAAAATTTAGGGTGTTAGCCAAATTTTTGAAAATTTGAAAATTCTCAGAAACTGAAAAGTTGGAGAATGTAAGCCAAATCGAACGTAGAGTTGATTAATCAAACCACTTTCGACTTTGTTCCTTTTCGGGGACGAAAAGTTTTAAGTGGGGGAGATTGTAATAACCCGGAAATTCTGAACCAGTTTAAAATTTTTATTTTGGCAATTCTAGCGAATTTTGAACATTTAAAATAGATTATTTTAAATAATATCGACGAGAAATTTATTTTTGAATATAATTAGAACGTATATTATATACGCCGTCGTTGGAATATAAATATTTATATATAATTATAAAGAGAATTGAAAATGGCGCGGTAGTTCGATAATTCGATTTCAAACTTCAATTGAATGTACCGGGTGCAAAACAAACCGGATTTTAGTGAAACCAAAAACATTAGGATCTAATTGATAATATCTTTCCAACAAATCTGAAAAATCAAAATTTCATAGCGGGAATCAAAAAATATGTCCAGTTGAAAATTCTGAATAGTCGCTATGGAATTCAGGCCCTTAAAAATAGAAATTTTGCAAACGACCTCGGATTTCGACGAAACCAGTTTTGTTGGGTCCGTGATGTCAAATTATTGCTAGATTCCAATTTTCATAATTTTTAGAATCAATATGTGAGCGTGGCGAAGGAAAACGCGTTTGACCATTTTCAGTTGATTTTAATCGACTGGAAATTGGCCATTTTTCCAACGGTCTCAGAATGCGACGAAACTAGTTTTGTTAGGACCGTATCGTCAATACGAAGCTAGAAAATATTTTTCGGGAATTTTTCGAGTTAGTATGTGACCCCGGTAAATTGAAATGCGTGTTCAAATTCAATATATAGAGTTATATGTTGATTTTGAAGGAAACTGATCGAAATGATCGAATCAGCCTACATTACATATCCCATTGTGTTCGGAATAGGGGTAAAACGCTATGGACGACAGGCGGTGGGCCTCGTTACGAGGTCGTATGTAAAAGTCAACTTTTCATAAATAATTAAATAAAAAAAATAGAACACCCTCTCTCCTCACCCCCTTATACTTCTGCCCCCCCCCCCCCCGTTTATTTCGATTCAGTTTTAAAAAAAGGAAAAAAAGAAGAAGAAGAAAGCCGCAGCGCCGAGCCCGTCGATCGAGCGCCACCGCCCTCCATCCCCGAGCTCCCTCGGCTGCCGCCTTGCCTGTTCCTCCCCCTCGTCCCTCCAGTAAATCGAAACCCCCCCCCCACAACCAAATCGAAGTCGCGACGCCGTCAGGGGGGCCCCCATCCACCGCCGTCCCCATCTTCTTCTCCCCCGACCTCTTCCTCTCCTCCTTCAGTCGCCCTGCCCTCCTACAGGAGCTCCGACGCGCAACTACCCCCCCCCCCCTCTGTAAGTTTCACTGATTTTTATTTATTTTAAAAACTGATTGTTTGAATATATGAATAAAACTATTTATTTTAAAGTTAGGATTTTGTTTTATGAAAGGAATAATTTTTATTTAAGAAAAGTAGTGTTTTTAAAATAAAAAGATTCGATTTTTGCATTAGCAAAAAGACGAGATTTTTTATAATGTGAAGACGAGATTTTTTATAATGTAAAGATTTGATTTTTAAAATAGAAAAGATTAGATTTTTAAAGGAAGAAAGACGATATTTTTAAATGGAGAAAGGCGTGATTTTTACTTATGTAGTGGATTAAAAATATGATTTTTATATTTTTAAAGAATTTAAAATATGATTTTTATATTTTTAAAAGTATTAAAAATATAATATTTACTATATAGAAGGCGTAAAAATATGATTTGTGTTTATGTAAAGAATTAAAAATATAATTTTTACATGATAGGAATATTAGAAATATCATCCTTATATGTATAGCAAAATAAAAATGTGATTTTTATAATGATAAATTTCAAAAGGCGAAATCTTTATATGAAGAATAGCGTGATAAAAATAGGATTTTTATATATTGAATAGCGAAGTAAAAATAGGATTTTTATATATTGAATAGCGAAGTAAAAATAGGATTTTTATATATTGAATAGTATAGTAAAAATTCGATTTTTATATATTGAATAACGAAGTAAAAATTCGATTTTTACATATGTAGAGAATCCGGACAACGAAGATGACAAAGATGCGATAACGATGAAGATTTCTATCAATGAAGAGTCAAATTGATTGGATAGCTATAGGTGAGAATTTCTCACTCTGCAATTTCTTTTCTAGTTATGTATATATACTAGGATGCAGACGGTGCTTAGTAGCACCCGACACAATCGTCCACAGACCATGGACTTGTTTGTTTGATTGCATAAATTAGTTAGATTATTTGATTGAAATTTGAATTGCTTGGTGAAATGAAATTGATTTGATTGATGTGTGAATGGCGTGGGCCTTCACTAGACCGGGGATAAGGCTAGGCCTTGTCCCGTTTCTAGTATCGTGCCGTTATGCCGCCGAAATTTTCTAAAAATAAATAAATATAACATTTTATTTAATAAATGAACCGAATAGAATATTCATAGGTTGAATAAAATAGTTTGATCGTTAAAAATATAATTTTTAACGTGAATGTGAATAAATAAATATTCATTTACAAACCGGACGGTTTGTTTATGTACACCTATTTGAAGGACATTGATTGGGATGATAAATTTTACACATCGCCCAACTGCACAAATAAAAAATCTGTGTTTGATTGCTTGAAACCCCACGCGGGTATTGGGATGATATTTGACGTACACTAATCCCGATTGTTTAGTTGTATGTCGATCGATTGATTGACAGGCTGTTATAAGCGTTGAATATTTATATTTGATGCTTATACAGTGTAGAATGCACTTTGGATGATGGTTGATTATTCATCGTTGTTGATATATACATGTGTTGTAGAAAATCCATATAATTAACATTATATGGTAATTGATTGGGCCTCATTGCAGTTTTAAAATAGAAATATTTGAAAAAGAAATATTTGAAATATAAACATTTGAAAAAGAAATATTCGAAATAGAATATCTGAAAATAGAAACATATGAAGCCGTGTTGGTTAGATTGACGCCATTTTGACGTGAATGATATTTATATCGATTTTATTCATTTTATAATGAATATCGAAAGTGATTTCAAAATCTGATATTTTGAAAAGAATTAAATATAAATAAATTCGAATTGAAATTGAATATAAATAAATTCGAATAGAAATTGAATATAAATGAATTCGAATTGAAATGGAATAGAAATGAATTCGAATTGAAATTGAATTGAATTGAAAACGAACTGAAATTGAATTAGAAATCAATTTGAATTGAAATCAATTTAAAATGAATTTAAATTGGAATATTCAATTTTGATTTGAAATTGAATATGAAGTTGAAACCGTTTTGAAAACGAATTTAAAACGATTTATAAAGCACGTTTTGAATTGAAATCGACGAAGTATATATTATATATATTATATATAATATAAATGGCCTGAATAGAACGCGCCGCGCCGCGGCAGTTCGCGAATTTCGACCATTAACTTCGAATGAATATTACGGGAGATCCGACCGTCGGATTCTCCTAAAACCAGAACCGTTGGGTTCGTATCGAAAAGAGCTTTCTAACGAATATTCGAAATTTGAAATCCAACGGTTGGATTTGGAATTATGTCCAAATCAAATTTGAAAAAGGTCGCTGCAAGTGCAGTTCGATGGCCATTGATGGAAATCGACTGTACGGGCCTTGATAAAATTATTAAAAATAGTAATAATTTGTGTAAAATCATAAGAAATGATTTAGAAAGAATTGGGATGAAAAACTCCATATTTGAAAAGATAAAAATAGATTTTTATCGAAATGAACTAGTTTTGAACTAGAATTATAATTCTATTTATTTTTAAATAAATAAATTGAATTTGAAATGGTTTTAAAAATAACCAGAATTTCCAATGATTGTATTGGAGTGGATTTGAATCGAAATTGTCTTCGGAATATTTCGATGTTGGAATTTGTGATTATACGGATGTTGTTATGGAAATTTGAAAGATATATATTTATATCGTTATTTCCAATACGACATTTGTTAATCGTAGAATTTGATATTGAATATAAGCCGATATATTTTCTATTCAGAGCCTTATATTGAATATCAAATGTGATTTGGGCTTGTCGTGAATGGTGTCTTGACTAACACTGTTCTTGAACCCAGTTAAGAAAAGATTAAATCTTTTTATTTGGATTTAATGAAGTGTACCAATTAAACAATATTTAATTGGAATTGAATTGATATTGATTTTTGGGTTTATCGTGAACAGTGTTTTTAAATAACACTTGTTCTTTAACCCGATAATTAATGTGATGTGATTTTGGGTTTATCGTGAACTGTGTTTTAAATGACACTGATTCATTAACCCAGTTAAAGATTAAAACAAAGTGGAGTTTTAATGAATCTTTAATTAGATTGAAATAATCGTGAACGGAGTATCACCAGTTTTGCTCCAGGCGTTAGTTAAGTCTTTAATAATATTTGAACGTGAAATGGTAATTGAATTTACCGATAACACCGTGGTGTTAGATATGAAGTATAACCAGTTTGACTTCGTGGGATGAATAGGTTGGGATTGGGAAATTAAAACAAATGATCACTTCGGTAAGGTTCGTTAATCCCAACTAGTTGAATCAAAATTCAAAAGAAGATTAAAGAAATAATTTAAAGAATTTATCTTGGATAAAATTAATGGGAACCTTTCCCTATAAGTGTGAAATTTAGAAACTAACTGTCGGTTAACCAAGCTGAATGGTTTTCTGGATATTGATCTGATGTTGGTTTCGGACTTCGGGGTTAATATTTGGGGAATTATTCTCTTGTTAATTTACGGTTAGTGACTGATGAATTGGAATGAGGCGTATGTTGTGTTTGTGTAACACTTATTTAAAATATACGCGAGTTATTCGGGAAGACCGGGTTTATCCCATCCTGAATAACTGATACGACGATAAGTCGAAGATGAAGACGATGGTCGAAGACCGGAGGTCCTCACGTCATTTGGGTGATTACTGATGATCTTGATTGGGTTGTACACCCAAGAAGATGGAAACAGTTGGTGATCGTCCAGACGTACTTGGAGATCGATGGATATGTGGGGTACTAGGTGCCTCCGGTTTCGTTCAGACCCAGAACGGACTTATAAATGGACTGTGTGTCTGACATTGGATTTTAGTCCTTGTGATTGATCTCTATTAAATATATTTCTGGTTGGCGGTGGAGAATTTATTCTCTTGCTTAACGCCCTTCTTTGAGACATACGAGCTCAGGGGCTATATATTGATGGATATCAATCGCATGGAGTGAATTGCCCGTGTGGCATGCTAAGATGCAAATGATCAAGGCTTCTGTTGAAAAGCAAAGTCTTGTGGTTGATGATCGAAGCACGGCCTTTGTGGCGTAGCTTTGTGTAACGTTTACTTCGCGAGTTTCGCACCCCGGTTGTGAACCAAAAACGGGAGAGGACCTCAGGGAGGGTATGCGTTTCCTTCTAGCTAGGGTGGTGTCAGTGACCTACCAGCCCTGACATTTATATATTTTTCACCTGTGTGGTTGTTGCTGTTGCGAGGCGCCTCGGTTTGATCGGACGATCCGGGTCCGATGGAGTCATTCGTTGGCTCATTTACGCCCCAAAGGGTGGGGAAACGTAGTGTTCAGGCATTTTAATCCACATCGGTGGACCGGCCCTGACGATCCAAGGGTCACTCGAGCTCTGATCCTGAGACTTGGGCTAGACAGTCTCGAATCAGTTGAGGACTATCTTTTGCCTCAGTTCATAGATGGAAACCCAATTTCCAAATACGTGACTTTGCGATTTTGATTGTATAACCTATATATGGCGACATAGTGGTATGGGGCATTCATGCCGCCTATGATTGATACTTATGATTTGAAGTTGTTCTATACACTATACACTTATAATAGTATCAAAATGATTTCTTTTAAACGTATCAAGCATTCTTTGGCTGTTATAAGGGAAAACCCTATCCCCCGGCTTGCGTTGCATTGTGTGATAGGACCTGGGTCTTATAACAGCTTCATTTTTCTCTATTTAGCATTGCGCTATTTGTTTTATGCACTGGTATTCTTGGGAGGAAACCCGTTCCGTGTTATACGGCGTGGTCCCTTGATTTACCTAACTTTAAAATAAAGATTAATAACTGTTTTAGTTCTCACACCAGTCCCATGACTGGCCTGGAGTTTATTGTTTTAACCTAAACTCTGGGTGCCCCTATTTTGACATGGGCAGCTAGTAGTTTTGGTTTTGCAGATTTATATTCACAGGATCCTGGTTTACAGCTGGAATGATATCCGGAAAGCTTTGTATCCGTGTATCTCTTCTAGTGGTGTATTGTATTATTTTTCCGCTGCAATGTCTTTAAATGTAATTTAAATCTCTGATATTTCTGTGTAATATTCATTTGTACTCTGTATATTCATGTAATCTGATGCATTGTTGTAATATGAAATGAAATGTTCTTCCGTCTGCGTTCTATTTTGTCGTGTTCTCAAAACGATAGGGCGTTTCGAACGGTCTGGATCGGTTTAGCGACTGGTTCGGACCGAGCGAAATTCCTTTTCGTCACAATTGTAAACTTATTTTTTTGTATCAATTGAAAATGAGTCGTATTTCAAAAAAAACGGCATGTTATTAAAGTCTAAAAAAAATGGCATGTTACTACAGTCTAAAATGCATGATGGTCCTATTTAAATGATGAAAATGAAAAGAAAGAAAAATAAAGAAAAAAAAACGAAAATGAGTGAAATGCAGACTCCCCCCCACACTAGAACTAAACAGTGTCCACACTATAATTTTTTTCTATAATTGAAAGATAGTACCCAAAGGTGTATCAAATGCAGAATGATTTGTAAAATGAAATGCAATTTTACCACTATATGCGAATGCCAATTATATACAAAATGAAATTTATAATGACGGTGAGTTTTATGTGAAAAATGAGATTTTTCTTTCCCTCCACACTTGCCTCTATCGAAAATGATGGATGATGATTTCGTATCTGATTTTTGAGGTATAAAAGGCATGTCAGTGAGATCTAAGAACAAAGTCCTTCCTATAAAATTTTTGTCGTGCCAATGATTTAAATCATTCAACTGAAGATTATTATAGTCCCATAAGCCTGAGTTTTTAACAATGATTTCTTCTGATGCTATGGAATTACGATTATGTTTGAGACGTTCTATATATCCATCCTCGTCATTCAAAATTTTAAGCTCATCTTCGAACAATTCCTCAAAAGACATAGTGCACACGTCAACTGAGGAAAATGAACTTTTTAGAGGAGATAATTCAGATGTGCCATCTAAAACTGTTTCTATTATGTCAACTTCTCCTATTTCGATCTCTTTGGGTTGATGAAAAATATTCAATTCAATGGTTAAGTGCCCAAACGATAGTCGAAGTTGGCCGCTCCTACAATTAATGATAGCATTTGAGGTTGCTAAGAAGGGACGAACCAAAATCAGTGTAATTTGACTACCCTGACTCAAAACAGGCTCGGTTTCTAGAACTATGAAATCGACAGGGAAGTAAAATTGTTCAATTTGAATCAAAACGTCTTCAATTATACCCAATGGTTTTTTAAAAGATCGATCAGCTAACTAAAGAGTGATGTTTGTTGGTTTAATCTTCCCTAATCCAAGTTGACGATAAACAGTGTAAGGAAGAAGATTTACACTTGCACCGAGATCAAGTAGGGCACGAGATATGTGAATGTTTCCTATTTTGTAATCAATTGTAGGGCAACCGGGGTCCTTGTACTTGACTGGGGCAGGATTCGAAAGAATGGAGCTTGTATTCGCAGTTAGAAAGGCAGTTTTAGGAACATTAGTGGCTCATTTTCGGGTGCATAGCTCTTTGAGACACTTGGAATATTGAGGAATTTGTTCGATGGTGTCTAAGAGTGGAAAATTGACACAAACTTGTTTGAAGATTTCAAGAATTTTTTCAAAATTTGCATCCTTCTTCTTATTGTTAAGCCTGTGAGAATAAGGGGCTATTGGTTTATAGACTCTTTCAGAAATTTGATCGTTCGAAGAAGAAGGTTTCGATGTGGAAAGTGATTGAGGTACAGGAATAGAAGGTGAGATGATGGGATTGCCATCATTAGAGGAGGAATTATTATCGGGGTTGCTGACATTAGAAGAAGAGATGTTGGGGTTGCCAACATTCGAAGAAGATGGGGTTTCATAAGGTTCCAAGGAGTTGGCATTGGTTGCCATCGCAAGAGTGTCAAGCTTTTCAATTGGGGTTGAAATCGAATGGTTGTCGGGATTGCCAACATTATTGTCAATCATTTTTCTAGACCTCAGGGTGGTGACAACGTTAACCGAATTATTTCCATCCTCACAAGAATTCACAGTACGAGAGTTATATTTTGGATTCACCTCGGGTTGACTAGGCAACTTTCCTCGCTCATTACTTTTCATTAGTTCCTTCATCATATTCATCATTTGTTCGAGTTTAACATCTTGATTATTTATTTGTTTTTCTAATCGAACAATATCTTGTGACGGTTGAGAAGATTGGGAGGATTGGTTTGATGATTGAAAGTTGGGGTGCCTATAAGGTTCACTCGAAGGCTCAGGTTGAGGTGAAACATGAGAAGTTTGAGGACTAGAAGAAAATGGAGCTTGGTATAATGAATTCGGTATCATGTGAGATGGATTTGCGACATTATTTGAATTTGACCATGAGAAATTTGGATGATTTCTCTAACTAGGGTCAGATGTGGATGAGCAAAGACCATTTTGAGCTATGACATTGACTTGGTCTTGGGGTAGTCCATTGAATTGAGGAGTTTGAGTCTCTAAGGGAATATGAATTGTATCCACGACATGCACTCCTTTAGTGGAAGCACGGATGGGAACACGAATGGACTCCCATTGCATGTCCTTTTCAGAATAATCCTCTAAGAATTTCCAAGATTCATTGGCCGTTTTAGACATAAAATCTCCCCACACATTGATTCTAGTTGAGCTCTAGTCTGATAGTTTAGACCCTCATATACAATTTGACATAAGTAATCTTTTATGATTCCATGATGAGGACAACTATACAGTAATTGGTTGAACCTATCAAAGTATTTTGAAAAAGTTTCCCCCTTATTTTGAGAAAATTGATTTATTTCAGTTCGAATTTTCAGAGTTTTGTGAAAAGGAAAAAACTTTTTCAGGAATACGCTGACGAATTCATCCCAACTTCTTATTGACTGTCTGGGAAAAGAATTTAGCCATCTTTTAGCGCTTTCAAGTAGTGCAAATGGAATTAGCCTTAGCTTGATTGATTCATTAGATAATTGTTGCATTTGAGTTGTGGATGAATACAATTCAAATTCACTTAAAAATTCATAAGCATTTTCAGAACCAGTAAATTTTGGTACCCCTTGAATAAAAGAATGTTTAAGCTCAAAATTTCCTTCAACTGGTGGAAGTACTATGACAGAAGGTTGAACGGTTCTAGTTAGATAACATCGATCACGAAGAGACAAGGGTCTATCCATTTGGATATTGAGATTTTGAAAATTTTGATTTATTTGATTTTGATCCCCAAGTTTGGAAAGTTGTGATTCACTCGATTTTGATCCAATTCGGTTGGAAAATTTTGGTTGATTCGAGAACCCCTAGGAGAATTTTGTTGGCTCACACTTTTTTCACTCATTGTTGTTAAATGCACGCACTGAAATTAGCTACAATGAAATTTTCTGTCCTTAATAGCTCCTAACCCAAAATTATATAGTGGCATGTTTAATTACTTAGATCAAAAGATTTCTTAGCCAGTTAACGGACAGGAGTTATCGGTGCACCAGGAATCACCCTAGCAATGCAGCCGAAGGTTTAAGTACCTTCAGAGTAACAACCGATATAATATTTACGAATCACCGTAATATTTATAAACGATTATTTCTCTGCCGTAGTCTAGACACCAAGAAATAATTCGTTCCAAATGAATCAACTATCACAATACAATTAAGCCCTGGATGAGCTCGTGACTCCCTGAAGTCCAACGTCTAACCGTTATTATTAGTCAGATTCTACGATGAAATGCAGTTTGTGGGCTAAGGAAAGGGTGATGAAATCCCTCACCTTATGTGAATTGGGGTATTGCCCTTAACAGAATGAATAAAAAGTGCAGAAATAACAACAATCACACAATTTAATTGCAGAAATTAAAAAATGTACATTCAAGCCGTTGCCCCTGCAAATTTTTTTTACATCAATTGTCTATATTTTTTTTCTTTGCAGCAGAGCACCTGTAGAGTTAAAAGAAATTTACAGTGGGGTATGGCTGTCCATCCAGAAAAAATGAGTAGCGTCAACGATTGAAATCTCACTATTTGCAATTTCTTTTGATTTCTGAAATCTTGATTTGTTGCTTGAACTCCAGTCACCTTGTCCTTAGTTCGAAATCTCTCTTTTTTTGAATGAATTGAATAACAAAAAAAACACAAGAAAAAGAAACAAAGGAATTAACAAAAAAAAGCTAACTTTTTGGAGAAGATGGTGCTGAAGTGTGGATTGAAAAAAAAACTGTGGTGAATGAGATTATGTGAGAGGAAGGGGTATTTGATCAGAGGGAAGAAATGAAGCAGGAAAAAATAATTGAAAAAAAAAAGAATGAATCTTTTTATGACATTCCCTTTTTTTATTGTTGAAAAAGTGGACAAATAGGAAAGAAACAAATGACAAAAAAGGGGAAGAGAGATTTCAGGAAAGAAAGAGAATTGTAAAGGAAGGAAGGAAAGTAATTGTAAAAGAGTTCGAAAAGAAATTGAGAAGGGAAAACAATAAAAGAGAAGACAAAAAAAGAAAGAATTTTTTTTCTTTTGTTTATTGTTGTAAAATTAGAAGAGGATTTTTTTTGAAAAGAAATGGAATTTGTAAGAGAAGAAAAGAAATCAAATGTATTGAGAGCAAGAAAGACAAAAGAAGAAAGGAAAAAAAATGCAAAAGAGGAATCTTTTTTTTTTTTGAAATTTGTAAAAAGAAAAAGAATGTAGATGATTGGAAACAAAGTGGAAAGATGGAAAGAATAAAGGAAAATTGAAAGTTGATTTTTTTTAATGAAGGAGAGAGCCGGAAAGAAATAAATGAAAAAAAAATGGAAAGAGAGATTATAGGAGGTGAATGAGAAATGCAATTGGAAAGAAATAAAAAAAAAAAGAATGCAAGTTTTTTTTTATGAAAATTTGAACAAGAAGAAAGGGAAAGAAATGAATGGGAAAAACCAAAACAAAAATGGAAAAAAAATTAAAAGAGGAAGGAAATAAGAGAAAAAAAAGCAAGGTTTTTTGAGTAGAGAGGAAGAGTAGAAGAAATTGAGGAAAGAAATAAAAGCAGACAAAAACAAGAAAGAAATCAAAGTAGACAGAGAAGAAATTCAAAAGTTTTTTTTAAGAAAGTTGTAGACAAAAGATGGAAACAAATAAAAAGAAAAGGAAAGGGAAAAGAAAATTGTGAAAATCGGCAAGGTGGTAGAAAGATGGAAAGAAATTAAAGAAAAATTTGGCAACTTTCTTTTTTTGTATATATTTTTTTCTTCTTGAAGGAATTAGATTGGAAGAAATGCAAAATAAAAAAAAGGAAAGAAATAAATGAAAATAAAACGAGGAAAAATTAAAAGAAAAAGGGGCAAGATTTTTTTTCCTTGTCTTAGAGATTATAATATCAATATGTGATACACAATCAACTAATCAAGATTTTTATCTATATATATCTACAAGAAAACAATAGGAAAATAAAAGAAAATTTGGCAAGATTTTTTTTTTACAAAATCAAACAAAAAGAAAAAAAACTAACACGAATCAGAAATTAAATAAATAATAAAATTCAATTGTTACCTCCCCGGCAACGGCGCCAAAAACTTGATCGTCGCTAATCTATGAATTAGAAAGGCGCGATATTTGTAATAAAATTCTGCAAGCGCACAGGTGTGTAGCATACAGGTCGAACACAGGGAGGTAAATTAAAATCAAATTATTTATCTAATCTCTTGGGTGAGTTAGACGAAGCCTAGAGATTTTGTTGAAATAAAAACAAACTGAAATTGTGAACTTAGGATTATCGTTGAATCTAATCAACGATTAATCACTAAAGAAAGTAAATTGCAAAACAAGAACAACAATGCAGAAAATAAAAGTGCAGAATAAGAAGAACAACAAAAATAAAATTAGGATTGTCGTTGAAACTAATCAAACGACTAATCACTAATGAAACAAATGTAAAATACAATTGGTGCTCTTCCAAAACTAATTGTGAAGACAACACCTATTGCTAAGAAAGAAAAATGCAAAAATAGTAAAAAGGAAGAACTTTTATTAATGGAGAAGAGAATACAGAATAATGGATGGTGGCTACAATGACATTACAAGGGTATTTATAGGATAGATAGCCAAACCCTAACCCTAACCCTAATACAATGATAGATGGGCCTAAGGGAATTCACAAAAGAGTTTACAATGAGAGTTTTAAATGGGCCTTAGTTAAATTTATTAAATTTTTGGCCTTTCTTCTTTTCCTCTTGGTTCTTTGACAAGCTTCCCTTGATTTGAGAAATTCTTGGTCTTTCTACCAATCATTTTCTTGTCCAACAGCAACTAGATGTGAGATCTTCATCTACAATTCTTCAAAATGTAAATATATACCAATTTGATCTCTATTTCTCCATTTTTCTGGTTGCATGCGGGCTGGGTTGGAATATCTGTAAAAGTAACAAAACAATACCCAAGTAATATTTATTTATATACAAAAGATAAGAAATAAGAGCATAAAATAAACACATTTCTATGTCAATCAAATACCCCCACACTTATCTTTTACTCGTCCTCGAGTAAAACAAGAAATGAAAAAACTAGACTAGATAGGTCACACTTTCGTAGGAAACACGATTGCATTGAGCGTATGCAACAAGCCGTTAAACCTCTAGGTGTCCCTAGTAGGACGAGTGGTGTCTCGTGAGGGTTTTCAGCGGATACTACCCACAAAATCCAAATGCAGTATGATATGGCTTTAATGTAACTACATGAATGCAATGGACATATGCAGAATAAAAACAAAAAATGAAAACAAGACTTGTTTCTGAAGTGCTACAACAAATTAAATTAACAATTTCTAGTCAGTTGATTTTATTTTAGATACCTCAACTTGTCACAAATTCTCAATATAAATCAAGTTTTCAAATGTTAAATTCCAGTTTGGCCAGTTAGTTCGGTCGATAACATAGTGCAGCCATGAAATAAATTCTTAGTTTGCTTAGCACAGTTTGCAAAGTGGTATTATTATTTTCTCATGTATGGCTAGTCAAATCAATAAGGTCAAGAAGTGTTTGGGCATCATCGCTTATTCTTTATTCTATAAAATTTTAAAATTTATGTTCAAGTACATACACCTAACTTAGAAGACCAAGGTTTACCACCCATGGACTGCCTCGCGGACTAACGGAGAGTAGGTAAAGAGCTTGGTGGATTGTGCAGGCCGACTTTGACTTTGTCAACAACGTGTCGGTAATCCTTAGGTGTCCAATCTCATAAAATGAGACCAAGATATTCCAATGCTGACTTTGTCAACAACATGTCGGATAGAGCTTGGCGGGTTTGCACACCAACGCTTGATATACAAGCAATGTTGGATACCCTTGGATTACTGTTATTATTATTGAAAATATAAGCACAAAAGAGAGTTATGCGAATTCAACTTAACATAACTTAGTTTTAAAGATTTGAAAAGCCAATATAAGTATTTTAAATCCTCCACTTATTTAAACAAAGTCTACAATATAGAATAGATTTCATGGCCATCACCTAAGAATCTCCCTTTGTACCGGTTACACTATTATCCCTCAAAATTAAACTTTTCATTATATTTCAAATTCAAATTTAGCTAAGAGAGAAAAATACTATCAACTGGCTAAAAATTGTAAACTTATTTTGTTGTATCAATTGAAACTGAGTCGTATTTCAAAAAAAAAAATGGCACGTTATTGAAGTCTAAAAAAAATGGCATGTTACTACAGTCTAAAATGCAAGATGGTCCTATTTAAATGATGAAAATGAAAAGAAAGAAAAAAAAAGAAAAAAAAATGAAAATGAGTGAAATGCTGACTCCCCCCACACTAGAACTAAACAGTGTCCACACTGTAATTTTTTTCTATAATTGAAAGATAGTACCCAAAGGTGTATCAAATGCAGAATGATTTGTAAAATGAAATGCAATTTAACCACTATATGCGAATGCCAATTATATACAAAATGAAATTTATAATGACGGTGAGTTTTATGTGAAAAATGAGATTTTTCTTTCCCTCCACACTTGCCTCTATCGAAAATGATGGATGATGATTTCGTATCTGATTTTTGAGGTACAAAAGGCATGTCAGTGAGATTTAAGATCAAAATCCTTCCTACAAAATTTTTGTCGTGCCAATGATTTAAATCATTCAACTGAAGATTATTATAGTCCCATAAGCCTGAGTTTTTAACAATGATTTCTTCTGATGCTATGGAATTACAATTATGTTTGAGACGTTCCATATATCCATCCTTGTCATTCAAAAGTTTAAGCTCATCTTCGAACAATTCCTCAAAAGACATAGTGCACACATCAACTGAGGAAAATGAACTTTTTAGAGGAGATAATTCAGATGTGCCATCTAAAACTGTTTCTATTATGTCAACTTCTCCTATTTCGATCTCTTTGGGTTGATGAAAAATATTCAATTCAATGGTTAAGTGCCCAAACGATAGTCGAAGTTGGCCGCTCCTACAATTAATGATAGCATTTGAGGTTGCTAAGAAGGGACGACCCAAAATCAATGGAATTTGACTACCCTGACTCAAAACAGGCTCGGTTTCTAGAACTATGAAATCGACAAGGAAGTAAAATTGTTCAATTTGAATCAAAACGTCTTCAATTATACCCAATGGTTTTTTAAAAGATCGATCAGCTAACTGAAGAGTGATGTTTGTTGGTTTAATCTTCCCTAATCCAAGTTGACGATAAACAATGTAAGGAAGAAGATTTACACTTGCACCGAGATCAAGTAGGGCACGAGATATGTGAATGTTTCCTATTTTGCAATCAATTGTAGGGCAACCGGGGTCCTTGTACTTGACTGTAGCAGGATTCGAAAGAATGGAGCTTGTATTCGCAGTTAGAAAGGCAGTTTTAGGAACATTAGTGGCTCGTTTTCGGGTGCATAGCTCTTTGAGACACTTGGAATATTGAGGAATTTGTTCGATGGTGTCTAAGTGTGGAATATTGACACGGACTTGTTTGAAGATTTCAAGAATTTTTTCAATATTTGCATCCCTCTTCTTATTGTTAAGCCTGTGAGGATAAGGGGCTATTGGTTTATAAACTCCTTCAGAAATTTGATCGTTCGAAGAAGAAGGTTTCGATGTGGAAAGTGATTGAGGTACAGGAATAGAAGGTGAGATGCTGGGATTGCCAACATTAGAGGAGGAATTATTATCGGGGTTGCTAACATTAGAAGAAGAGATGTTGGAGTTGCCAACATTCGAAGAAGATGGGGTTTCATAAGGTTCCAAGGAGTTGGCATTGGTTGCCATCGCAAGAGTGTCAAGCTTTTTCAATTGGGGTTGAAATCGAATGATTGTCGGGATTGCCAACATTATTGTCAATCATTTTTCTAGACCTCAGGGTGGTGACAACGTTAACCGAATTATTTCCATCCTCACAAGAATTCACAGTACGAGAGTTATATTTTGGATTCACCTCGGGTTGACTAGGCAACTTTCCTCGCTCATTACTTTTCATTAGTTCCTTCATCATATTCATCATTTGTTCGAGTTTAACATCTTGATTATTTATTTGTTTTTCTAATCGAACAATATCTTGTGACGGTTGAGAAGATTGGGAGGATTGGTTTGATGATTGAAAGTTGGGGTGCCTATAAGGTTCACTCGAAGGCTCAGGTTGAGGTGAAACATGAGAAGTTTGAGGACTAGAAGAAAATGGAGCTTGGTATAATGAATTCGGTACCATGTGAGATGGATTTGCGACATTATTTGAATTTGACCATGAGAAATTTGGATGATTTCTCCAACTAGGGTCAGATGTGGATGAGTAAAGACCATTTTAAGCTATGACATTGACTTGGTCTTGGGGTAGTCCATTGAATTGAGGAGTTTGAGTCTCTAAGGGAATATGAATTGTATCCACGACATGCACTCCTTTAGTGGAAGCACGGATGGGAACACGAATGGACTCCCATTGCATGTCCTTTTCAGAATAATCCTCTAAGAATTTCCAAGCTTCATTGGCCGTTTTAGACATAAAATCTCCCCCACACATTGATTCTAGTTGAGTTCTAGTCTGATAGTTTAGACCCTCATATAAAATTTGACATAAGTAATCTTTTATGATTCCATGATGAGGACAACTATACAGTAATTGGTTGAACCTATCAAAGTATTTTGAAAAAGTTTCCCCCTCATTTTGAGAAAATTGATTTATTTCAGTTCGAATTTTCTGAGTTTTGTGAAAAGGAAAAAACTTTTTCAGGAATACGCTGACGAATTCATCCTAACTTCTTATTGACTGTCTGGGAAGAGAATTTAGCCATCTTTTAGCGCTTTCAAGTAGTGCAAATGGAATTAGCCTTAGCTTGATTGATTCATTAGATAATTGTTGCATTTGAGCTGTGGATGAATACAATTCAAATTCACTTAAAAATTCATAAGCATTTTCAGAACCAGTAAATTTTGGTACCCCTTGAATAAAAGAATGTTTAAGCTCAAAATTTCCTTCAACTGGTGGAAGTACTATGACAGAAGGTTGAACGGTTCTAGTTAGATAACATCGATCACGAAGAGACAAGGGTCTATCCATTTGGATATTGAGATTTTGAAAATTTTGATTTATTTGATTTTAATCCCCAAAGTTTGGAAAGTTGTGATTCACTCGATTTTGATCCAATTCGGTTGGAAAATTTTGGTTGATTCAAGAACCCCTAGGAGAATTTTGTTGGCTCACACTTTTTTCACTCATTGTTGTTAAATGCACGCAAAGAAATTAGCTACAATGAAATTTTCTATCCTTAATAGCTCCTAACCCAAAATTATATAGTGACACGTTTGATTACTTAGATCAAAAGATTTCTTAGCCAGTTAACGGACATGAGTTATCGGTGCACCAGGAATCACCCTAGCAATGCAGCCGAAGGTTTAAGTACCTTCAGAGTAACAACCGATATAATATTTACGAATCACCGTAATATTTATAAACGGTTATTTCTCTGCCGTAGTCTAGACACCAAGAAATAATTCGTTCCAAATGAATCAACTATCACAATACAATTAAGCCCTAGATGAGCCCGTGACTCCCTTAAGTCCAACGTCTAACTGTTATTATTAGTCAGATTCTACGATGAAATGCAGTTTGTGGGCTAAGGAAAGGGTGATGAAATCCCTCACCTTATGTGAATTGGGGTATTGCCCTTAACAGAATGAATAAAAAGTGCAGAAATAACAACAATCACACAATTTAATTGCAGAAATTAAAAAATTTACATTCAAGCCGTTGCCCCTGCAGAGTTTTTTTACAACAATTGTCTATATTTTTTTTCTTTGCAGCAGAACACCTGTGCGCTTGCAGAATTTTATTACAAATATCGCGCTTTTCTAATTCATAGATTAGCGACGATCAAGTTTTTGGTACCAAGGACACTGAGGCTAGGGTAGAGGAATCATTGGAGGAGCCTATGCAGAGCATGTATGTCAAGTCATTGAGGTTCCGCGGAATTTCGTGGGTTAGCGATTATCCTCAAGAGATGGCTCGGACATGGGAGAAGTTGGTGTCGTTTGAAGCCCGATTGTGAAGGGTGGAGACAGTGGATGAAGAATATCGTCCTATGCTCTTCCTCATTCTGGGAGTAAAACATAATATCGTCCATGAACACAAGCAAGAACTTGTTCAGCTGATCTCTAAAAACCCTCATAAGATCCACGAAGTACGCTAGTGCGTTAGTCAACCCAAATGGCATCACCGACCATTCGAAGAAAACAGATGGTGTCCTAAAAGTTGCTTCAGCACACTATCCTTTGTCACCCTCAACTGGTGGAATCCCATTGCCAAATCCATCTGAGAAAACACATTGGCTTCGTGAAGCTGATCGAAAAAGTCATCTATCCTCAGCAACGGATACTTGTTCTTCTAGGTCACCTTGTTCAGCTCATGATAATCCACACACAATCTCAAAGATCCATCTGCCTTGGTTAAAAACACAATTGGTGCACCCCATTTGGACACGCTCCTCCGAATGAATCCTTTTCCCAAAAAGGTCACGTATTTTCGCCTCTAACTCTCGTTGTTCCTTAGGTGCCGTCCGCCTAGGAGGCATGACGATAGGTCTAGCACCTTCGACCAAATCGATCCTGAACTCAAACTTGCGATGCGGCGACAATCCTTTGACCTCGTCAAAGACATCGTCACACTCACTAGCGATCGACACCGATGACAATTCTTCCCGTGAAATCACAAGCAAATACAAAGAGCTTACGAAAACACCTTCTTCGAGCTTACATCGAATCACAACCATTCGTCCTTCCACATTCCCGACTGTCACCTCTGGCTTCTCGTAATCCACTTTAGCCGCATACCTCTTGAGCCAGTCCATATCCAAAATAATCCCAGACCCAACGAAGTTCAAAACAAAGAAATCACACACAAAGGAGCAACCATGACTCGACAATACTAGTCCATGACAAATCATACACAAACTAGACGAACCCCCAACTGGATTAGTCACAATCAAAGGTCTATCACATATCTTGGATTCCAAACCCAAGCGGCACACAAGCTTATAACAAATGAAAGAATGTGATGCTCCAGTATCAAATAACATTCGAACTGAAACATCTCTAATAGAAAGAATACCTTGAACGACGACACTCTTCCCTTTCTCCTCCACCGTAGGAGCCCTTTAAGAAGATGGCGCAGCTTCCACAGCATAAGCCTTCATAACCTGCTTACTCTTAGCTAGTCTGGACAAAACTTCTTGTCATGCCCAGGCTTTACACACTTAAAGCACTTCCTTTTAGCTTTCGAATTCTAGCAATTCTTTGATAAATGCCCATTCTGCTAGCAACTAAAGCAAGTAACTTCGCCTTTTTTCTTTTTCTAACCATCCTTT
This sequence comes from Allium sativum, assembly GCA_030737875.1. NCBI lineage: Eukaryota > Viridiplantae > Streptophyta > Magnoliopsida > Asparagales > Amaryllidaceae > Allium > Allium sativum. Next base: position 167,556,843 of record CM060909.1, read on the forward strand.
CCTTTCTTTTGTTGCTTCTTCCTCTTTTTGTTATTACCACCCTATTGTGGTTTCGGTTCCTCTTTAGCTGCAACAACAATCTCTTCCTTGGAAAACAAACTCTTGTGCCTCAAAGCTTTCTCAACGATCTTCTCATAAGTATCATCGAGATGATCGACTAGCTGATTCCCAAGATACTTGTCCAAGCCCATAACAAACTTCTCGTTCCTCTGGTAAGGAGTCTTAACATATGAACGAGCTTACTTGGACAAGGCTCCGAAATTCGAAACATACTCCAACACCGGCCTACCATTCTGCTTTAGCTCAACGAACCTCTTAAAAAGTATAGACTTCTGAATGGTAGAAATGAACTTCGTCTAAAACTTGACTTGGAATTGATCCCATGTGATCTCATCTTCTGGGGTCTCTAGAGTGACAGAGTTCCACCAATCCGTAGCTCTGCCATGTTGCTGTCTCGATGCAAGTTTCCTCTTAGTCGCATCATTGATACCCAAGTCTACAAAAATCCGAATGCAAGTATCAAGCCACCCTTGAATCTCTACAATCGGCTCCGTTCCTTTAAACGACTTCCCTCCTAGAGTAGTGAAGTCTTTGCATAGCTTTGTGAAGTCCACGGCCCTAGGCACTTGCACTTGAACTCCTACATCTACCGCGGTTGTTTCCTAAGTGGGTACCACCCTCATGATCGCCGTCATCGTGGCCTTGAACATAGCTGGGTAATCTGGTATACCGCCATCACCCCCTACAACAACAATATCCTCCCTAGCAGTGTGTCTCAACGTTCGACGACTCATTCTAAATCTAAAAAATAGAATGATTAGTCCACATCTTCGAAAAACTGCAAATGGAGTTCAAACGCTATTATACTATACACAAATATGTAGTACACGTCCATTAAAAATCTACAAATACATATCTCATAAGTTATTACCTCCTTGAATTTTGGCTAAAATCGATTAACCAAAGCTTTGATACCAAATGTGAAGAACGTCCGTAACTCTCGCACTTAACAAGAGGAATAATGCGTTGAAAGATGTGTCATGCAGCTATGGATGATCATCAGGATATAATAACACAGGCGGAACCTGTCGTATAATACTCAACACAAAGATAAAATATAATATAACATATACAATATGCATATAATAGTGAAGCGGATTTGAGCAGAAATATAAACTTCCATATCAACTTGAAAGTATATCCATACAACAAAGGATTTCATCATAAGAATCTATACAAAGATGCCTCGCTATAATCACTCAGAGAAGCATACATCAACATAACAGCGGAAACAACTAATATTAGATAGTAGAAAATAATACGTAATCCTCCTGCTCGTCGTTGCTCAACAACATCGTCCTCACCAAGATCTATCATCGATCACCTACTACTTAGTCTGCCCATCCAAAACACAATGGATGAACAGCCTGTTAACGATATTTTTCGTCAATACCATAGTTAGGTCTAAGGAATGTGGACCTAAGGATAGAATGAGATTATTTAGTTCCCACAAGTTTAAATTAGTTCACTGTTTCCTAGATATCAAGGTCTTAAGCCCGAAGAATAGTTACTCTTCCCTCAAGCGGTGAGTATCACGCTTATGAGACTCAACAACCAACAATTATCGTGGGATAAGGGTTCCATAAGCGCAAAGCAAGTTGGAAAGTTAAATGGCTTGTAGAAGGGTATTTTTGTAATCTAGTCCTTTTGAGCTTGATTGAATTCACCACTCCTTAGGTATCAAGACCCCTAGTCCAAGGATTAGTTACTCTTCCTTCAAGAGGTGAGTAACACGCCTGTGAGACTTAATGATCAACCGGTACCCTAGGATAGGATTACAACAATCGTCACTAATCGGCACTAAAGTACGCATTAAAGGCATTTAGGTAATTGTTGGAAAGGTTAGGGTGAGGAGCGTAGATATACATAAGCACCACATTATACAATATAATATGCAAAACCAATAGAGAACACAACAATTTATAGTGGTTCGGTTCAGATTGAACCTACGTCCACTTTAAGGGCTTTGATGATTTTATTCATGGAGGAGGTTACATAAGAAATCCCCAAATTGATTTACAAATTAGGGTTATCACTCTTAGAAATGAGAGCAAGATTGTTGAATGAGGAAAAAGTCCCCAAAATGTGACCCTTGGGGTCTTATTTGTAGAAGATTTGGCCCCTTTTGTTGCTCCTTTTTGTCGTCCTTTTTTGCCACTTTTTTGGTGTCACCTTTTTGTTTTCGGCTTTAGCTTTCGTTTTTGTCTTTTTCTGCCTTTCTCCACCTTCCTACACCATTCTAGTGTTTGTTTCAGATCTCTCGGGTTGTGTCCACGTTTCTCTACCATTCAGGTGTCAGTCCCATCCCTCTTGGGATGTCTCCATCTTTCTCTAGCTGTCTCCAGCTTTCTCTGGATTTCTCCACATTATGGTGTTGGTTCCAGCTCACTCGGGTAGTCTCAAGCTTTCTCTGGCTATCTCCAGCTTTCTCCACCATTCTGGTGTCATTCCTACACCATTTTTTTGTCTTTCCTATACCTTCTGGTGTCATTTCTAGCTTTCTCTGTTTTCTTGTTTCAGTCATTGTTCTCAAATGATATGTCTGTTTGTTTAATGTGACCACTCTATGGAATGAGAAACCATCAACTGAATCCAATGGAAGTGGTTTCAGGTTCGAATCTCTCACCAATCAAAAGTCATAGGAGAAACAAGATTTCATTTTCTTCTTTTGGTGTCGACATAGCTACAACCAAGGCTTTTCCTTTTATACTTTCTAGCATCCGAGCTTCTGCTTCTTTATATTTTGTCAGAGCAAATTTTGATGTTAACAGTTAGCCCCTAGTATAAAGAAGCTTTTGTTCTTTAGGACAAAATCCTATGGCTTCTGCACAGCTTTCTTGTCACTCAAGAATCATTATAAAAATATTTGGTATTAGTTTCGTATAACCAAGAGTAATGTTGCAAGGGGAAGCATAAACGTTCCTTAATCAAATAAGGCCCGAACATGAATTCCAAGTTATAAACTTTTTGTGGACTTATTGTTCAAATTCAAACATGTGTTCGTGTGGGATCATATGATTTAAAGCTTAGCATTAATATATCAGTGTTGGATAAGCATTTCATTATTGTTACTTTGACATTCAAATATCACGAATTCATTCTTGAAAGTATGATATAACACATTCAAAATTTACATTTGGATATTTGCAAACAGAGGTCATCATTGACGAACATACTGTGCTAATAAAAGTAATATGACTTGCATAGTGTGTTATATTTCACTTATAATGTGTGAAGCATTATTTTTAATCAAAACTTATAGCAATAAGGTTAGGGGTAAAACTAGCATAAGTTCAGAAAACTTCCCTATGTGTGGTGTCAAGAAACCATAACCTTTGTTTGGAGATTTGAAGTAAAAGACTTGAGGCACCATGCCAAGTACTTGATTTAAAAATTCTCTTTTCGTAAATAAGGCCTAAATACTTAGGCATGGTGATAGAAACCAGGATCTTTTTACCTAAAACTAGAATAGAAAATCCTAGCCAGATTCAAGTGGTAGAATAGTGTAAATTTAAGGATTTATTTCTAAAGTATTATAAGTCCAGAATGTTCATCTGGAATAATGAGGGGAAGGTCCAAAGCTCCGATTTGAGTTAATGTAACAGAATCCTTTCCAACAATAATGGAAGACAAACACCTAAATCCGTATATTTATGATAGAGGGCCAAAACTCTGACATCAGTAGAAACCTCGAGACTCATGCCCGAGTAAATAAGAAATCGGAAATCTATATCTGAAATTAGTAGAGACCTCGAGATTCATACTCAAGTAAATTACAAATCATAAGTTCATATCTGATATCCTGAGACTCACACTTTGGTAACAAGAAATAGTAATCCCAAGACTCACGCTTAGTTAAATGGAATTTGGAAAGTAGAAATCCATATCTAAAGTTAGAAACCCCGAGACTCATGCTCGGGTAAATAAGAATCAGAATTCTCATAAGAAATTAATAGAAATCCCGAGACCTACACATGGGTAAACGGAAATTGAAAGTCCACATTTGAAGGATTATACTAGGTAATACCAGAAATCATATTAAAACCCCAAGACTTACCCTCGGGTAAGCAAAAAGCCAAAAATCATGTAGAAACCCCGAGACTCACACTCGGGTAAGCAGAAAGCCAAAAATCATATAGAAACCCCGAGACTCACATTCGGGTAAGTAGAAAGCCAAAAATCATATAGATACCCCGACACTCACACTCGGGTAAGCATAAAGCCAAAAAAATTACATGAACAAATCACACCCTAATAGGGAGATACAGAGAAACATCATGGTTAAACAAATCACCTTAATGAAAGCACAAAAGTACATCAAATATTATTAAAAGTCATCTAATAGGGAAATTAAACACCATCCAAAGGTTATTCATGCAAACAATGTTAAACAACTCAATCATCTTTGAAAGTGATCAAGCAATTAAGAATTATTGGCGGGTTTCTCGGAAGGCCAATAGAGAAAACACATGGGTGAAAGAATCTTACATATTCCGAGAAGTAACTTTATCGAATGCGTATGTAGAGGATTGCTTTCAAGATAAATTAACCCTATCCTGCATTGATTAATCGTTTAGCGGATGTTTCGTTTAGCTTTCTAGCCATTGGGTATCTAACGTCTAGTCTTAATCCTAACCCATAGGATATGCAAATGAATGATTACTCGCTAACAGAGTGACACTGGTACCTTTATATGGGAAAATGTAGGCTGTACTAGCCCTTAGGGGTACTATAATTTGTAGGGGGTGTTATCCTCAATTAGGAGGAAACTCCACAAGATGGAGATGCAACTTTGTTCGTTATCCCCACTTAGGAGGCAGCTCCACTAAGTGGAGATGTAACTTTATCTGTTAGCCCCACTTAGGAGGCAATTACACTTGGTGGAGATGTAACTTAGTGGCTTCTCTTCTTGGAATTTTTATTTGATTCTTCTTTTCTGGAGGCTTTGTTTGACGCTCCTCTTCCGGGAGGTTGTATTTGTTGTGGCTTCTCTCTATGGAAGCATTGTTTGATGGTGCCTCTCTCCCCAGAAGCTTTGTTTGTGTAGCTTCTCCCTATGGAAGCTTTGTTTGTTGTCCCTTTTCTTTTAAAGGCTCTATTTGTTCGAATAGCTTCTCCCTCTGGAAGCTTTGTCTGAAGGCTTTATTGATATCGTTTATCAAGGGTAGGTTCCACACCTTTCATTGAAGCAATTAAGTATGTCAATATAACATGTTTGACAATGTTCATGAAATTCTGAAATAGTGGAGATAAGATTAGAAGAATTTTATTTAAGCCGAGCTATGATGGATGCTTAATCATTCCTATGTTGCATGTTTATCTGGAGAGCTTCCACCGAATCTTGTCATTGATTGATAACTTTGTCATGCATTTATTCATGCATTGTGTTCCTTGAGTGCTCCCTTTTGGGTTTTCGTTCCCTTCAATGGGATGAGTCATAGGCGGTGGTTGGGCGCGCTTTAGGTGCTTCTCCTGAGCTCTTGTTATATACATAAGCTTGAACAGGTTTTGATTTTTACCTGTGAAGGCACTCAAACTTGTATTAATATTTGTTTGATTACAAAAAAGATATAAAGTGAAATGACTAATGAAAGTAAGTATTTGAAATGGAAGACAGATTGTTAAGTTCTCATTCCCATGTTGCATTGTCTCCGACCAGCTACCCACTGGTCTTACTTTGAATTTCTCGAATGATCTTCCTTTTCTTTTTGGCTTGATTTATTTTTATCAAACTCCAACAATGTCTGGTTTTGTGTCCTTCTGTCTTGTGATAAGAGCAATAATCTTTCCTTTCGTTCGATTTTGTAGAACCTTCGGCATGGGGATTGGAACCAAGCTCTTCTTCCATCTGTTCTTGCTTCAAACTCTTTGTTGTGTTATGTATTTCTTCCATAAGAATGAATTTATTAGCTCTGGAATACAAATCATTCAAGCTTTTGTCATTCATTTAAGATAAGCTCCTTCCAAAAGAGGGATGGTATAAGCAACCCTAATCGTACAGCTCTTAGCTTCTCTCTTTCCGTTGGCCTTTCACTTTGAGCTACTTCTTGTGAAACCTCTTTATTTAGCAGTTAAGCAACTTCTTTGGTCTTTGTTTGATTTTAGCTAAATACTAAATGTTATTTTCCGAATCCTTTTGTATATGAAATTGTGTGCTAAATGTGGTGGATAATTGCTTCCACGTTGCAATGAAAGGGCCATGATAATGCTTGCGCCATTTAAGAGCTCTTCCATGAGGAGTTGTCACGAAGACCTTGCATCAAAGGGATTTAGAAGAGTTATACGTATCCATGTAATTCTCGAAAATGGCAAGATATTCTTCAGGGGTCTGTAGTCCCATCATATGCGAGTTTGTTCTCTTTTATTTCAGATGGAACCATCACCATCATTATCTCTCTGGAGAAGGGGATTCCTTGCAACTTCCTGTCTTCTATCCATGTTAGGCCTTCATTTTCTTCTGAGATGACTACCTCTTTTGATGCTTGGTTGTTTCTCCATGAAACTGGATTGCTCTGTAGATTTGATGAAGACTCGGTTTGGTTATAAAGTTTTTGAGGTGCTATTATTCTTGATTCTGCTTCCCAGGGTTCTTCTTCAGAGGACCTTAGGGCTAAGTCTTCTTCAATGAATTCTCTAGTTGCATCAATCTGCATAGTCAAGTGTAGTATTTCCAATTCATTACTTTCACATTTCGTTAAGGTTGAAGGTTCTCCAGTTTCTAGTTTGGCTATTTCCATGTTGCTTTCTGGAATGGACGACGTATTGGATCCTTTTTTACCACTCCTTTCTGACTGAATCATCCTTTAATTGATTTTCATAATATCTTGTTATGATGGAATGAGAAATAAGGTCGGAAGGTTTAAGATAAGTACGGAAGGTAGAAGAAATAAGGGTTGACCACAAGGGCAGAAGTATGAGAAATAAAGTTGTGGGTAAGTCATATTATTCTTAATACATCTTAGATCAACGTGTTGAAGTATCCCTTCGGTATTCAGATGCTCCTTGTCGAGACTCTATCTATAATCTTTCTTCTTCAAAGCTTAGTCCAACCCGGGACAGAACAACACAGTTAGAAATGTGGTAAGTTATCCAAAAGGTTAAAGGTAGCAATATTTTTCGACAATACCGGAGATAGTCTAAGGAAGTGGACCTAAGGATAGAATGGGATTATTTAGTTCCCACGATCTTGAGTTAGTTCACCGTTTTCTAGATATCAAGGTCTTAAGCTTGAAGATTAGTTACTCTACCCTCAAGGGGTGAGTATCACGCTTATGAAACTCAACAACCAACAGTTACCTTGGGATAAGGGTTCCCTAAGCGCAAAGCAAGTTGGAAAGCTAAACGGCTTGTAGAAGGGTATTTTGGTAATCTAGTCCTTTTGAGCTTGATTGAATTCACCGCTCCTTAGGTATCAAGACCCCTAGTCCAAGGATTAGTTAATCTTCCTTCAAGAGGTGAGTATCACGCCTGTGAGACTTAAGGATCAACAGTTTTCCTAGGATAGGGTTACAACAATCGTCACTAGTCGGCACTAAAGTACGTGTTAAGGGAATTTAGGTAACTGTTGGAAAGGTTGGGGTGAGGAGCATAGATATACATAAGCATCACAATATACAATATAATATGAAGAATACTAGAGAACACAACAATTTATAATACTTCGGTTCGGATTGAACCTACGTCCACTTTAAGAGCTTTGATGATTTTATTCATGGAGGAGGTAACATAAGAAATCCCTAAATTGATTTACAAATTAGGGCTAGCTCTCTTAGAAATGAGAGCAAGATGGGGAATGAGGAAAAAGTCCCTAAAATGTGACCCTTGGGGTCTTATTTATAGAGGATTTAGCCCCCTTTCTATTGCTTCTTTTTGCCGCCCTTTTTTCGGCCACTTTTTTGTGTCACCTTTTTGCTTTCGTTTTTGTCCTTTTCTACCTTTCTCCGGCTTCCTACACCATTCTGGTATCGTTTTTGTCTTTTCCTAGCGTTCTCTAGCTTCCTACACCATTCTAGTGTCAGTTTCAGCTCTCTCGGGCTGACTCCAACTTTCTGTGGCTATCTCCAGCTTTCTCTGGCTTTCTCCACCATTTTGGTGTCGGATCCATCTCTCTCGGGCTGTTTCCAGCTTTTTCTGGTTGTCTTCAGCTTTCTCTGGCTTTCTCCATCATTCCGTTGTCGATTCCAGCTCTCTCGGGCTGTTTACAACTTTCTCTGGCTGTCTCCATCTTTCTCCACCATTCTGTTGTCGTTTCTATACCATTCTGGTGTCGTTCCTACACCATTCTGGTGTCATTTTAGCTTTCTCTGCCTTCCTTGTTTCATCCATTATTCCCAAACGATACGTCCGTTTGTTTAATGTGACCACTCTATGGAATGGGAAACCATCATCTGAATTCAATGGAAGTAGTTTTAGGTCTGAATCTCTCACCAATCAAAAGTTATAGGAGAAACAAGATTTTATTTTCTTCTTTTGTTGTCGACCTAGCTGTACCCAAGGCTTTTCCTTTTATATTTTCTGGTATCGGAGCTTCTGCTTCTTTATATTTGGGAAGTGCTTGATGTTAACAATGCCCAAGGTAATAAGAGGAAACATAAAACCTTGAGTCAGACAACAATATTAATGAGAGATAAAACAACTATCTAACATCATCAGTAAAGTATATGAGAAATAGGTAGATCAATCAACTAATCTATCAACATATCAGAGAAGAACCCAAGCCGTCTCCTCCACATCCGACAGTGATAGCCTTTACAACAATCAGATAGAAACGAGCAGTACATTCATGGCAACCAATTATCAAGTGTAGACCATCCTAATCGACATCGACATCCCCTAAGCACAGGCCCCGAAGGCCTGAACCGACATCAGACAAGCACTCAAGAGATATCTCCTTCGACGTCGGACAATATATACAAGATGATACAAGCAAAAAATCATCATCTATGACTCTGGCTATCACCGCCATTCCTTCCTTGAAACCATCATTAACCATATGACTGGCCTAACTTGTCGTACGTCAAGGGCTAATGGTAACCTAGGTTCTAGCAAAACTCCATACGCCTTTCCACGATATGTATGCTTGTCATACTCAATGAAGACATCCATGCCTTTCCACGATACCCGGGGTATTCGACCAGCTAACATCTAGTCTTTTGGGCGTCCCCATTGTACCCCTACTTTGAGTCCGCTAGAACTCCGATTAACAATAATTCCTTTGCCTTTGATATCTCTAGCCACCAACCTGATGACTGTTCATAAGCTCAAGAGACTTCTCGAGCAACCATTATCCACGAAATCACCACTTGAGTCGTCTTCATATTCATTGCATTACAATGATCAACGAACACTTCACAACTCCACGATTATTCCTCCTTGAATTCACGTCAAAGCCATGACCGTCATCGACCCAAAAACATACTTTATTTTGTCGATATTCCATTCATAGCATTTTCAGCTTTTCACAGCGTTTCAACCTTTTACAACATTTCATTCAGGCTTTTACAGTGTTTTAGAAATGCTATTATATCGCCTGTATCATTTCAGAGAAATGCTATTATATCCTCGGATCATTTCAGACCCATAGGCTCATTCTTTGATTCATAACGTTTCCCTCCGCTTTCAACTAAGTTTCAGAAATACTGCCAATGCTTCTGGTCCATCAATATGCCTTCCGATCCATCATTATGCCTTCCGATTCATAGCATTTCCGATCCATCATTGACAGTGTTTCAGAAACGCTGTCAATACTTCTGATCCATCAACATGCCTTCCGATCCATCACCATTCCGGTCTATAGCATTTCGGTCCATAGCTTCTGCAATGTTTGTAAAACACTGTCTGGTCTAGAAACCATCTGATCCATCATTCTTCAGGTCCATCACCTTTCCGGTCCATAGCATTTCTGGTCCATACTTCCTACATCGTTCGCAAATGCCAGAACTCGCCCGATCCATGCCAAAACACGCCCGATTCATGCCAGAACTCGCCCGATCCATGCCAGATCTTTGCCCGATACAACTCCAATTCGATCCAAAACTCATGCAAAACATTCAATTTCACCAACCAATCAAACCAAATCATCAACAAGCATTAACACAACGATTATTCATCATTCAAACATAAGAAATTTCAACAAATTCATGATAAACAATAAACAAATTAAACAAATGGATCTAACTTGTAATAACACATGAATTAACGTGGAAATTTACAGACTTAAGTAGCTAGATTAGATCCTATGGTGATTCGAATGAAAATATGCATACCATGATGAAGATCTAGATGAAAACAACTTGAAATGATGAAAATAAGATCAAACAACCCACATACTCGATTGAATCTGCGTGAGAGATGCTTATCGCTCACCAAATCTTCAAAATAGCTTGGAAACAACTAATCTCTAATCTGGACAGTGAAGAACGATCTTCAACTCTTTCAATTTGATGCAATCTACCCTCTCTTGATGTAGATCTAGCCTCCCTTGATGTAGATCTTCAATCATCTTATGTAGATCAAAGATTTTAATGGAGGAGAGATGTATTTGATTGAGTAAGGAGGATCATGAGCTCAACCAAATGAGAAATAAAGAAACTAAACCATTCACCATGCCTCTAACCCCCTATTTATAGCCCCATCCCCAAGCCTTAGCGGGCCCCACAAATCAGCCCACTAATTACCAATTAGCATGGTCAGAAATTGCGTAGCACTAAAACAGCAATTCCATCCAAACCGCTGAACCAAATCTTTAATGTGACCACCCTATGGAATCAGAAACATCATTTCCTTTCCAATGGAATCGATCTCAACACTTGATTCCATCCCAGTCAAAAGTTATGCCCTGTACAAATCTAACATGGGAAAATGGTCACAATTAAAATTTATAAAAATTATGGACATGTCTCACATCCCCATAACCAACATATCAAAATATGAGAATGATCTGACCCTCAAGGAATTAAATAAAAATATTTTACAATCCTCCGATACGTAAAAATGCAGGCTGTTACGCTTCTTTTGTGAACCGGGAAGAATATCATTTTAAACGTATTATAAATATTTTTCTTTTTACATATGTAAGAGACTTTCATATGCCAACGTTTTCGGTCTAATGGAATCATCTTTATAATGTATTTTCTACGTAAATATTTTGTGCTTGAGCATTTACTAATCACCATATTGTAAAGAAATTGTACCGTTTTGTAATTTTCTAAAGTGGTACTCATTTTTTCCAAATTCCTGCTATTTGCTGAAAATATGGTATTAGGAAAAGAATAACTTTCCTTCCTTATTTTGAACACTTGGTAACAAACTGAATAGTTTGTAACTTATGACTTCGTGGAAAATAAGCACCTTGAATATGTATATCAATCAAAACAATATATTCACACCAAAAGTTGAACGATATTAACAACAATTTGTTGTTTTTAATGTTCTACTCAAATGTACTTCATGATATTATGCTTTTTCCCTCCATTATGTTTACATCTTAATTTAAGTCCAATTTGTAAAAGTTTATTTATTTCCTTACAATAGTACAGACATTGAAATGGTAATATATTATTGTAACTTATAAAATATTCAAAAAAAATTGTTGTAAAAAGACAACTGGAAATCAAGATTATGGTTGCAACATAAGCATATTAATTGGAATTTGGTAATGAACCCACAAGCACAAAAACATGTACTACTGCATGATCATCTCTATTATCGTCTTTTATTACATGATGGAAGAACTCTGGACTAAGTGAAAATGACTTAAATGCATTTAAAAGCTTTGCATCTTTTTCAACCCTATCTTCAAACATCGTTGTATTGAACTCATTTACAGCCCCATCATTTTTATTGATAGTTGTTTTTAGTCTAATTGTGTTTTTTTATTAGCACACTCCAACTGAGCCTAAATGATCATTTTCAAAAAATTATGGTTATTGTTAATGGAGGTATTGTTATGCGTCATTGTTAACATTTGATTTCTACTCCAACTATTGGCTTATTCAACAATTACGTAAAAAGAACTTGATTTCTACTCTAGGTACTATAAAACTGTACTTTGGGTGCATATGTGCTTTTTTTTACTTTAGAATTAAGGCAGCTTCCAGAGCAGCTTTGATGAAGAGTTAAGGCTATATTCAAGGACCAAACCACAATAACATTTAAAAAGACAGGTTTAATAATTTAACTCTTCATCCACCAACAAATTATTTATATACAAGAATATTACTTACATTATCTCCTATCTGGTGCATGGTTACATGTTGTCACATGATTGTTTTTTCAGCTTTTGAAATGGTACAGTCATTAAAGTCCAGATGTACTAGCAAAACATAAAGTAGAGTGATTGAAGACATGTACGTTTTGGCAATGGGGAGGTGATAGCATTGAAGATCAATACTCAATAGGAATATAGGATTTGCGTTTCTACAACCTTTTTTAAATGAATGTCATACCTTATCTGTTAAAATAATATATGGTTTTTGTGTTAAATAAACAATGCAGTTTTTGTATTATGAGTTCTCTAACTTTTTCTATTCATTCGGCAGCATGAGTTAGATACGATGCATGCAAACTTTTTTTTCCAAGTGAATTTCTTTGCAAATGCTCTTAGAGTTGCAAACCATCTCAGAATTTTTTTCCTTTTCTATTAGCATGCAATAGGCTGTAACTTCAATTGTGTTTCCTGTCCTATAATTTACACGGGCCATCCATTTAACTAAGTTTCAGATTTGCTTGGATTCACATTTTAATTTATCTTTAGTTTAGTTTCAAATATTTACGTGCAACAAACTATGTCCAAATGATTGGACAATCAGCCATATTTCTGCACAATGTTATTTATCAGTCCTTTCATTTTGTGGTACTAGCGGCAAAAATCTGTTTACTTGAATGTATTGCTACAGTAACTATGTGTAAGAAAAGTTGGAGTATGTAAGCATGTTGGGGTGAAACGATGCGATAAATGAGGGAAGCCTGTTAGCATGACACAGGTCTGGGACGTCAACTGAATTGCAAGTGTGTTAGGGTGAGCTAATGCCTCGAAAATCAAGTATCAGGTAGTTGAGAGCTAGAGGGTGGAAGTCGGTAAGCATTGTTGCAGAGGGGATGTTAACATAGATATGCATATTGGAACTAAAAAACTCTACGTGAACACCAAAGACAGACTCCAACGCATGAATTCCACTGTTGGTCTAATGTGTACTATGTGTGCTTTGCAAGAAGAAACTATTGATCATCTCTTTCTAGAATGTGATTTCTTCTATGTTGTTTGGGAAGCAACCAGTTCTTTTCTACTCGGCTGCATCCCCACGCTCTCTTCCTTCTTTGAGTATTGGCAACATAACCCCCTGACCACAGACGTGATTCCCTTATAGCTATCTTCACCAGAAGCATTTGGAAGGAAAGAAATGCACATGTTTTCAACAGACCCAGGAAATGTTTTAATGGCGTTTGTAGTTACATCCTATACTTATTTGATATATGGACAGGTTGTACTCGACCCATACACTTCAGGTTTACTCTTTCAGCCCCATCATCTCCCGGTACTCTGGTAGCATTTCTGCATTTCCACGCTAATGGATCAAACTAGTTCTACGCTTTTTGTTCCTCCACATCAGCTTTATGTTGCATGAATATTGTACATATTATCTTGCTTTTTGTTAGGTATTTTGGTAGACTTATGTATTTTGGTAAACCTTATGAACTAGCTATGTCCTAGACTTTTATGCCACCGTTTGGGTCTGTCAACCAGATTATCATCTTATATATATATATATATTAATATGTTAATCGGATGTGTAGCAACACGCTTCACACCTATATCGCTCTAAAAAAAACTCTACGTGAACAACAACAGTCCATGGATAACATATTTCCGATTGGGTCAAATATGTCTATGCACACATCCATCGAGCGTGCCTCTGTACTGGTATACGTACACACAAACACACATATATATTTATATATATGAATATATACATATATACATAAACCTCTATTCGAATCAAATTCGCCCTTTTTCTACGTTGTACATAAAAACATTAACATTTGATTATTTTAAATCTGAATATGTTTAAATTATCCATTTTAGAATGGAAATCTAAACCTATTTAAATAATGAAACCAAACCAAATCTTAATCTTTTTGTTTACATCACAGACTCTTTTTAAATAAAAAGAGGTAAATCCAATTAAACAAAATTAAAATCACCAAACTATCCCTCAACATAACTCAAACAATTCACAAACCCAAAATATTTATTGACAACTTTGCGATATATAAAGACAGACGATTTGATGGTTTTTAGTATGATGTCATCATGAAAACCCAAATCTCCATAAACATACAAATCAATATAAAATCTACAAAATGTATAATTTAGCCTAAACAAGTATTATTTCAACTCACAGTGATTTAAGCAAAGGAAATGACACTGATTTGAATGTTGTAAACGTCGTTCTTCGACTCTACTGCAGATCTATATAAGAGAATCATATAGATTTGAATCTCATATATAAATTATAGAAATTCCAGAATGAAATCTAAATATAAATAGATTAAAAATGAAATAGATTAGGGATAGAAGAAGGAATCTATTTCAGCCTAATTTCTGGAATATCAGCAGCAGAATGGAGGCATAGAGAATGAGAGGGTTTAGAGAAATTGTGAGGTGAGTTAGTTGATATTTATAGGTATGCAAATGAATAATAACCATTAGTTTAACATAGATCTAAGCTATTCATTTTATATAAAACCAAACAAACCACCATTGCAAACCACCCTCATTGGGCCCTGGCCACATCAGGCGGTCCATACCCTCCCTAGGAGGGCGGCGGTCGACACTCCTTCTAGGGGGTGGTCGACCTCCTGGTCTTCAAAACGAGCAGTGGCCTGCGTTGATTGCTGAAAAGGTTATATTATTAAACGTTACTTATTTTTATTAATTTTTTTCCATTTAATTAATATTATTGTCCTCTCTTATATGTATATATACACACAATTTTGATTATAATGGAATAATCTAATTAACCATTAATTAGTTATTCTTAATCCATATATTTATAATTTCAATTCAAATTTCAAATGTCCATGTATATATATATATATATATATATATATATATATATGTTTACGTACAACATTTTTAAATGTGAATCCTTCATACAGACTAGGGGTGTGCGTTCGGTCGGTTCAGTTGGTTTAGAGGTAAAAAGTTTCAAACCGAATTAGAACCGAAAATTTTCAAAACCGAACCGAAATAATTTCGGTTAATTTGGTCGGTAACCGATTTAACTGAACTTGAAGGATATTCTATTATTCTAATGGTTAATTCGCTCAAATTCAAACTTAAATTTATATTTCAAGGAATTTTATTCACTAAATTTTATGTTTACAGTAAAATTATACTTACTTTTAACAAAAAAATTTGTATTTTATTACTAGTTCAATTATTTATAGTGCCACAATATCATTAAACTAGATAACACAATAAAAGTTCGGTTAATTCGTTTAAACCGCAAAAATAAGAAAATTATTTTACAAACCGAACTCAAACCGATTTAATTTCAAAAGCAAACCGAACGAAATAAATCGGTTCGGTCGGTTAATTCGGTTCTAACCGAATATTGCTCACCCTTAATATGAACTCCATTTTTGACATATTATGTATGAAAATGGATCAGAATCTCAACATGAATACAACTACAATATTTTCATGGCCAAATTCCTAATTTTGTAAAATTCCATTTTTCAGCTCATTAATATATCATTATTTTATTTTAAATTAGATTATCTTAAGTTTGTTTAGGTACATTTTACGTGGTATTACATTCCCCCCTTAAAATAGATTTCATCCCGAAATCTGTCTGAAGGGGTGTAAAACACAACTCGCTCTAAACATCCATGTTATTCATCCATAAATATCCATGAGTCACAGTGATTATGAACTACAGACTTACTAAAGTGAGCTCAATCCTAGCGTGTCTGTGAAATAAGTGATGTAGTATATATGCAAAACATCCTAGTATGCATATTGTAATGACCCGATATTTACACAGGTCACTGACACGGATTTGATTGATCGTGAGTACGTTTTTTCAAATACGATTTAAAATTTAGACTTTGAAATTACAGAATTTGTTAATATATGTATAATAGCATTTAGATGTGCAGCATTTATCAAAACCCATTTTTGATACATTCAGATAGAATAGCATGAATTTAGTAGCGTTTGTTTAGATTTATTTTACAAAAGTATTTATGATAGCAAATTTGTAAGAGTGTTGTTTAAAATTTATTTTTTAAAATGTATGATAAATAACACTTGTATGTAGCTATTTTAAATGCCATTTTCCTTTTTGTATTTTTGTTCATTTATTAAAAAGGGGTTTTAAAGCCTTATATTTTCCTTAAGTTAATTTCTAGTTTTTTTTACAACAAAGCATTTTTAACCAAGGATTTGTAAAACTATGTTTTGTTGGCAAGATCTAGTGAACATGTTTGTTTCATTTATACATCAAGCATCATCTCTTTGCATACATGACTTCATGTTACATGTACATATGCTCCTTCACAAGGATGAACCTTCACTAGCAAAACACTAGAATGAGATGTGAAAGCAAGTACATTTCACATGACAAAATCATTTTAGAGTAAGAACATTTTCAGATTTTGCAATCTTTTTCTTTCTTTTCAATTTGATTTTTTTGAAAATACAATTCATGTTTCTATTTTCAAGACTATGGACATTTTGTCAATAAACATGTACCTCAAAAGATTTATAAAATCATGCATATGCATCTACTCTAGTTGATTTCAAATCATAAATAGTGCTAAGTATTTTCTTATGTATTATCATCTCATAACATAGATTTCTAGGTACAATATTTTCAGATTTTACTCACCCTTGCAAGGCAAGTTGGCATATTAAATAAAGTCTTGTAGAATCAAAGATGACATGTGAAAATATGGTTTGAAAACTCAGTGAAATCTGAGCCTCTATGGTACACAAATGATCCCAATATTTTGTTTAAAAACTAAGAAAAAGATTTAAGAAAGCAAGGCAGTACATAGCACATTTAATATGATATGTCTTTGAAGACCAATGAGAAGTTTTTAGTACATTGCTTAGGGGTTTTAGGAGGTGGTATCTAGGCTGGAAATATGCCATGTGAAAGGATAAGGGTTTGCAAAGATTTTGAGAGAGAAAGCCTTTTTGTTTTGTCAATCAATTGTCACAGCAAAAAGCTGTTTTGCTGCATTAAATGCACAAATATTTTAAAACATTTTTACCCTATATAAGGACTAGCACATGTACACTTTCACTCACACAAACACACTACAAATTCAAAGGAATTCCAGCAAGAAAAGCAAGGATCCTTAGCATTTATAAGTGAGTAAACATATATTTTATTTTCTGTTTGAACACTTGCAGTTTTACTGTGTGAATTATGGTTTAGAACTTGGCTTCCTTGTGATGTCTTGTTTAAGTAATAAATCATGTGTGTGGTGTTTTCTTAGTATGATATAGGATCAGTGTTGTTAGATGGAATATCCTTAAGTATCAAAGGTTGAAAAGGGGTAATTCCTGTTTGTTGTTCCAGACCTGTCAAGTTGTGAAAAACTTGATCAAACCTAATAGATCAGTGGATCTAGGCTAAGGACTTAGAACTGATAGGTATACAATGTTTTTAAATATTCATCTTATCTTTTAAAGTATTCAAATTAAGGTGAACATTAGCCAAGTATACTTTACTGTCATGGTTAAAACTGAAACAACAGGAGTCAACAAAAGCTCTCTGTTTCTCAAATCAAAAGTGGAATTTCAAACCATTTAAAAACTATGATTGATAACATAAACAGGATCAGTAAACTAAATGATGATTTTTAAACTGAAAATCAAGATTTTAAAGAGGCAGGATTGAGAGAAAAAGAGGGTTGGTCAGAAAATGGAAATGGGTGAAATTCTGTTGATCCATAGGAGGAGGGGTGATGGCGCCTGGCCGGGAGGAGTATGGAAGGAGACGGATCATTGGAAAAATACGAATTAAATTTTTAAATGAGGGGATTTTGTGAAATCACAGAAATTAGGTTTTTAAAACTGTGTTGGGTTCATCGGTTTTGGGGTTGAACTATTCGGAGATGGAGGAGGGAGAGAGGTGCGGTCCAGGGGGTTAGGGCCGTCAGGGTCTGGTGTTGGCGTGGCCAAGTGGTGGTGGCGACCGGTGGTCGAGGGAAGGAGGTGCGTGGCATTTCTTGGATGATGTCTTCTTCCTAGAAAGGGAGGTTCACGGCAAAATTTTGATTTAGGCTGAGGGGAGGTGATCAGGTGGTGGTGGAGTGATCAGGTGGTGGCGAGTGACGTGTGGCGACGGTCTTTGGTGGCAGGTGGCGGCTCCGGTGGCTGTGCACGTGCACAGCCAAGGCCCGAGGCAGGTGAAGGAGGAGAAGGGTACTACCAGAGAGAAAATGGTACTTTGATTTTTCACCAGGATTTAAGTGATTGGGTAAGTGAAATGCCAAGGACCGAGACCCTGGTACTTGGTACTTTGGGGATGGAACTGGTACTAGTCGAAAACATGTGAGCTGGTCTGTTTTTCGTGTGTGCGCACTGTTATTTTTTTAAATCTGGTACTTGGCAGACTTGGTACTTTGCTTTAAAACAATAGTTTGAAATATTTTCAAAGTTTAAATTTGTTTTAAATTTAATATTAGTTTAAATTAAATAGATAAATAGATATTTAAATGGAAATAATATTTTTATTTAATTGATTTAAAAGGAAAAGTGAATCAGGGTATTTCGTCAGTAGACAAAATTTAAAATACAAGATCTATAGATTTTATTAAATTATAAATTTAATTTATAATTTAAATTAGGTTTTCTGTGTTTATAAAAAAATTAAACATACAAGAGATAAGAAGACGTATGTCACACATATGCTGAAATCTGACCCTTTAAACTATAAATGTAAGAAGTCGGTCACGTATAGTTCAGTATTAGCTGAAACAAGAACTGTAAAGTATATTTTTGATCGTGTTAGACCGATAAATAAAGAGCAGAAATTTTATCGGTATAGAAAGAAGGAGGAATAAATCAGATCAAAAGGAAGATCTGACGGAATTTCATCGAGAAATGCGAAAGTGGGATTTGTTATCGATTTAGTTTAAAATTAAGTTTGAATTTATTCAATTTAAAATATTTGGGTTAAAGTGATAAAATAAGAATATTTTATTTACATTGAAATTTCCGAGTTCAAATCTGTCAGTCAAAATCTCTGTCACAATGTAACTGATAAGATTGTACTGTCTGAACTGGTAAACAAAAACAGTGTTTTATTTCTGTGTAGATTTATAATTTAAAAAGAAAAATTTTTATTATAGAAAGAAGAAGAAGATTCAATTAAGGAATCAAAGGAATTTGACACAGAAATATACAGTGTAGAAGTTGTAAATGGGATTTTAAATTATAAATTTATTCATTTGTGAAGGATCAGAAATAAAGGTAGTCAAGGAAAGATAAATTTCTGAAAGAATAAATATAAGGATTCATTTTCAGAAATGATGGACAAGATAGAAATAAACCCCGTGTAGCGCGCACACTAAAATTGTCAGATCTAAGATATGAGCTAAATGCTAAATATAAGCAAGATGATCGAATACTGTTTGACTTGACTATACATGTAATTGATTTTAATCGTGTTAGATTAATAATTTGAAAGAAAATGTTCGTAATCATTTCAAAGAGGCCGGATTAATTTCCACTTTGATTTGATTAGACGCCGTGCGTCAGAGATGTTCAAATAGAAGACAACGGTGTGCAAGAAGATTATCTTTGGTCTGTTCAGTCCCAGAACAAACCTGAATGGACGAGTGTTGAACAACGTATATAGTCAGATTTTACACATCGAATTTACGTAAGTATATTACGTTGGTGGCGGAGAAATTCTTTTCCCTTAGCTTTATTGCCCGTGATATATTTCGGAAATCGAATGAGTATTTCTGACGGGTAGGACGATTTGGCATTCAAAGGAAATGAACCAGTGATGATGAAACATAAATTCTAGCCTCAAGCCTCACACCCAGGAAATGATAAAAATTGGGCTGGCAGCATGGATATGTGGGTCGCTCCCATTAGGGTGTAGTATCACCTATCTAGAGAAATTCCTTTTATTTCTTAATCTATCGATTCTGCCCATGCGGGGATGGTTGCTGTACACAACCATCGGTGATATACACTCGATACACTCAAGAGAAATGAGTGGTCAGTCATGTGAGGGCCGGGTTGTAAGATGTTCTTGTTGAACCCAGGTGTATTTGCCTCTAGAGATACATCATCGGAAGGTGGTCCCATACCTTGTCAGAGTTGGAAATCCAATTTCCCTAAGTGCCAAGCGGTTTTTATTTGTATACTATATCGGAGAATGTGAGATGCAAGCATTCTCCTAGATTCTAAATTATTTGTGGAAAACTTATATGATAATACCTGATTTCAGTATACAAATTGTTTTCGTCTCATAAGGTAAAAACCCGTTCTGTATTCACGGCGTGGTCTTATGAGATATTTTGATTTCTTTGAACTGTTTTAAAACTGTTTACTCATACCAGTACCCTGACTGACCCGGAGTTTATTTTTCTGTGTTTTCCCTTAAACTCTTGGGTATTCATAACGCTTGTTATGAATAGACAAGTGAATCAGGATTTGGATAAACCTGTGAAGCTGGAATGAAGATGTTTGCTGAGTGCTGGTCCATCTATCTACTGTATAATTAAGCCTGTCAGTTGATCATATATGTACTGATGTATTATAAATGGGTTGTATCACTGGATCTATAATACTCTAATGTAATATATTCCGCTGTGTAATATTATGAAGTATTATCTTTTGTGAAAAATTCCGCTGTGTGATTCTGATGTTTCTGTGTTTTATCCTCTATCTATTCTTATTTTTTATTAACTACACAACTTCCGATGTGTTCGAAAGTTGGGTCGTAACACATATATTTCTATATGAATGCGTTATGCAACCGTGTTGCATCCATTTCCCTAATGTCCAATCTACCTACCACAATGCATCATAAACGTAACTTAGAGGAAAAATTACCCGAGAAAAGCTCTGTGTGGGTCTGTCTATTCTTGTCCTAAGTCTCCCAAGTGCTTTCAGCAGGGTCTTCTTCCCATTGTACTCGGACAAGGCGAATGGTCTTATTAAGGAGTCTTTTGATTCCGTGCTCTACAATCTTTGTAGTGGCATGGGGCACCCTAGACTCCAACTCAAGTTTCCCTATGTCCCCAATCTCATCAAACTCGCATTCAGTAGTAGAATTATGAAGGAACTTCCTCAGATGAGATACGTGAGAAACGTTATGGATACCCGATTGGCATTATGGAAGATCCACTCGATAAACCAAAGATCTTATTCTCTCGATGATCCGAAAAGGCCTAATAAATCTGGGAGCCAACTTCCGAGTCTTTCCAAACTGAACAGTCTTCTTAAGAGGTGAAACCTTTACGAATACCAAGACTCCTACACTAAACTCAAGTTCCCTCTACCTCTTATCAACATATGATTTCTGACGGTCTTGGGCTGCCCTCATCTTCTGCCTAATCAAAGTAATCTTATCCGTGGAATCACGGACGAAGTCTGGTCTGAGTAGAACCTTGTTGGTAGTTTTCCACCTATAAGTTGCCGATTTGTATGGCGTCTTGTAAAGCGCTTCAGAAGGATTCATACCAATCGTTTCTTGAAACTATTGTTATACATAACTCCACAAGCGACAGGTGTTGCTCGTAATCTCCTCCAAGGTTGATAATGCACGCTCTGAGCAAGTCTTCTATAATCTGATTTATTCTTTCCATCTGGGTATCGAATTGCGGGTGATAAGTCGTACTTAAGTTGAGTGTCGTCCCCAATCCTAATTGTGAACTTTTCCAAAACTCACTTGTGAATAGGAGGTCTCGATCGCTCACTATACTAGATGTTATACCATGCAACCTGACTATTTCCTTGACTTACAACCGGGCTAACGAAGCCGCAGTCCTATTCTTCTTGACTGGTATAAAGTGAGCACTCTTGGTCAAACGGTCCACTATAACCCAAATAGCCCCATTTCCCTTCTAGCTCCTTGGAAGTCCATCCACAAAATCCATGGAAATATGCTTCCATTTCCACATGGGATTTTCTAAAGGCAACAATAATC
Source organism: Allium sativum (assembly GCA_030737875.1). NCBI lineage: Eukaryota > Viridiplantae > Streptophyta > Magnoliopsida > Asparagales > Amaryllidaceae > Allium > Allium sativum. Next base: position 167,579,090 of record CM060909.1, read on the forward strand.
CTCTGGGCCTTCCATGCTCCGCTTTTACTTTTTGGCATATTAGACACTTGGCCACAAACTCTGCTATCTCCCTTTTCATCCCTTTCGAATGGAGATTTCTCTTCATATCCTTGTACATTTTATCTTCACCGGGGTGTATGGTCATCCTCGACCTATGGCACTTCTCGAAAATTTCCTTTCTTAACTCCTGATTTTTAGGGACACAAAGTCGTCCATCTTTAAGAAAACTTCTGTCGTCGCCCAGCGAATATCTAACTGAATGAGGAACGACCTCCTTCTTCTCCATTTTCTCCTTCAAGTTTCATATCCCTTCATCAAGGTCTTGCATACTCTGAATCCTTTCTCTCGGAGTGGGTCTAACGAGCATAACTCTAAGAAAACTACTAGAAGCTACTTGCAGGGGTTGCAAGTTAACGTTAGAAAGAAACTCCAACTGTTCCCATTCCAAAATTGCATTCAAAGATGCATGCCTTATACTCAACGCGTCAGCTACAACGTTCCATTTCCTTATGGTATACTAGATCATGAAATCAAAAGAGGCAATGTACTGCACCCATCGTCGTTGTTTTAAATTCAGGTCACGTTGAGAGAGTAAATACTCTAGGGATTTATGGTCAGTGAAAAGCTCGAACTTCTCTCCCAAAATATATTGCCTCCACATTTTCAAGGCGAACACTACCGTGGCTAACTCCAGGTCATGGACTGGATACATCTTTTCAGGGTTCTTGAGTTGTCTACTAGCATAAGCAACAACCCTTCCTTCTTGCGTGAAAACCGCTCCGAACCCAGTTCCGCAGGTGTCAATGTAAACCATGAACATCCTTGAGACATCAGGTATAGAAGAACTGACACACTAGTCAATGTTTCCTTTAATTTCTAAAAAGCCACATCGCACTTTTTACTCTAAGAAAATACCAAGTTCTTTTTCGTTAGCCGAGTTAAAGGGGTAGCAATCTTTGCGAAGTCCTTAATAAACTTTCGGTAATATCCTGCCAATCTAAGTAAGTTTCTTACTTTTGTAGCATTTCGAGGTACTTTCCATTCCTTAATTTCCTCGATCTTCGAAGGGTCTACTGCCAAACCTTTGCTCGACATGATATGCCCTAAAAAACTAACTTCTTCTCTCCAGAAATAACACTTTGAAAACTTGGCTTTCAGCTAGTTCCCTTTTAGTATCCCTAGGACCTGTCTTAAGTGACTTTCGTGCTCTTTATGGTCCTTAGAAAATATAAGGATATCATCTATGAAAACCACCATGATCTTATTCAGAATGCCCTTAATCACTCTACTCATGAGGTCAACAAAGTAGGCGGGTTCATTCGTTAGTCCAAAGGGCATAAGTTCCCACTGGAACAATCCATCTGGCGTCCTAAATGTGGTTTTATCCTTATTGTCTTCTGAAATTCTCAATTGATGAAATCTATTTGCAAGGTCTAATTAGGAAAATACTCAGGATCCTCCCAAGTGGTCAAATAAATCATCAATTCTAGGTAAGGGGTACCTATTCTTCTTAGTTAATTTATTTAGCTCTCTATAACCCACACGAAGTCTTAGGGACCCATCTGCTTTGGCGGAAAACACAACAGGTGCACCCTATTCAGATGTACTTTTTCGAATAAAGCCTTTATGTATCAACTATGAAATCAATTTATCCTACTCTCTTCTTTCTTTAGGCGCCATATGCCTTAAGGGTAAAGCTACTGGTCTTGCATCCTTATCTAGGTCAAAGCGAAAACAGATCTCCCTATGGGGCGGAAGTCTCATTATTTCAATAAAGACGTCCAAGAACTCACATATTATAAAACTAAAGATGGTCCTTCCAAACTAAGAGACAAGGTATACAATAGAGCTTTACCATTGTTTCTAATATCACAAGGAATTATCAGACTACGTCCTCCTTGGCTCCTAAGCTAAATAATTCTCCTATTGCAATCTAGGTTGGCTCCATAAAATGATAGCCAATCCATACCTAGGATAAGGTCACATCCCATGAAATTCAATGCATATGCTTCAGAGAGAAACTCGACATCGTTGATATCCAATACTAGGTCTTTACAGATCAACTCAAGATACTTAGCTTCTCTGATAGGATTGGCCACCTCTATCGGATTACTAGTGATGGATAAGGAAATGTTTAATGAATCAACTAATCTCTTAGAAATAAAAGAATGGGTCTCTCCAGAGTCAAACAAGGTATATACAGAAATTCCTAAAATATAAGTTATACCTTTTGCTGTGCACAAGATGGCTGCTTCAACTAATGTCTCGAATGTTGCTCCAAATGTAACTTGGGCAATCAAAGTATCTTTTAATGGGGAGATCAACCCTTTAACAAATCTTAAAGACTTATTCATTGGGGTATCCACCAAACCCCTGCCAAACTTACATAACTCGGTGAATTTTGCCACATACTCGTGCAGACTTAGATTTCCTTGTTTGAAATGGATAAACTTCTCTAATTGGATTGTCATCTCAGCCTTGGGTAGAAACTTTGCTTCAAAGAGGGTCTTGAATTCATCCCACGTAAATACTCGGCCCATGATACTAGGTTCCACCATTCAAGGGCTTCTCCTTTTAAGTGCCAGACTGCAACTCTCCTCTTGACCTCTTCTGACCATCCCGTGGCCTCAAAAATCTTTTCATATTCCATTATCCAAGATTGAGCCCCAAAAAAACCCTCTATCCCTAAGAATGGTTTCTCACCAAGGTTCGCGAAATTCTTATAGAGTCAAGGAAAATCGAAAGATACCTCAGCGGCATGAGCTGCAGCCTCCGCTGGGGTGAGATTGGCGACAAGGACTTGCTCTATAGTACAGAGATACCGTTGGAACCATTCTGGAAGATACCGAGGTCTTTCCTGGTTTCCCTAATCGGAAGGATTATCAGTCATTCTACTATTTGAAAAGGAAAGGAAGAATCCTTCAATGGATACTCCTGAGATAGTATTTAAGCTGAAAAGGAAGGAAAAAAATAAAGTTACCTAGTATAGTGGCGTATGCTTATTGGGGGTGTATATATATAGTATAGTTTCCGACAATTAAATAGAAATAATAGCTAATAACATGATAATAGTCCCATTGCCTTCTTCAGGCTCCATCATCGTATCATCCATCATGTCGACTCCCCACTTACTAACATGTTGGATGTGTGAAGGAGAGGGGTCTGAACATAAAGTTCTGGTGACTGAAAATAATATGTGTTGAAAGACCATACTCTATACTTGGAAGGTTATATATTTCAAAGTATGTCTACGAAACACACAGGCACACATTCAATGGAATATTCTAAATTAATGAGGTAGATATCTGAGTTAATTACTTGAGACCTTCATTAATGCATTTAAGGTCGATCAACGATCACTTAAGACCCAACGAGGTAGGCATTCTTGGTCACTTAAGGCCCATTCTAGTATATTTATTAAGGGTGGATTCTCATGATCTCTTATGACCCTAAGGCGGACCCTAGCCACTAAAGACCCCGTCCTAGCACGTCAACATCCTAATTTGATATATATTCTCACAAGTAATATGAGAAGTAGTACCTCGCCGCTTAGTATCAGTTTAGGGTAGCCCGTATATAGCCTTTTAAGACCCCTCCGGCGAACGCCTCATGTTACTACTTAACTAATATTACGGTAGTAGACCTATGCCACATAAGTTTCCCTTAGACGGTTTGGTTAATTAAATTGCATGCTACGTCCCATGTTTATTAAACCAGTCCCTAGGTTGGCCCTCGCAAAGCTCCTAGAGGAAATGGACATTCTGATAAACTACCCTACAATGTTATTGCCATGACTAAACCACTCTTTAGAGAAGGAGGACCCATAAACCAATTCAAATCTAATATGGGAGAGTCCTATGATTTTGGTCCAAATCCAAGGAATAAACCTTCAGAATGGTCCTTATCCTAACCACTTAACACCCAAACTAGATAAGAAGAAAGTCAGCTACTTAAGACCTTCTCAAGGCGGGTAGTAAGCCTACTTATTTACATATTTAATAAATATATATATATACTAGAACTCTCACATCAAACCATCTACTTATAGATGTTGGATACGTCAGACGGTTCCGGGCAGACTTCTACTACAAGCGGGCTTAACCTCGTGTCATAGTGTACTAAGTTAAATGGCCCATGGCACCTAGACCTCTCACATTAGCCAAGCTAACATGTAGTTGCTGGATTTTCCGGTTGGTTCCAGGCAGACTTCTACCACAAATGACGACCAACCTCTTGTCTGTGTCATTATTTTATATATGTAAGCCATTTATACACACATAAGCAATAATTCATATGGGGATATTTTAAATTTCTAACCTTATCTTAATGTATGTATTACTTCATTATTACGTTTAATTACGTTGGCTACGCTATATAAATATAATATTTAATAAGTGCTATAAATGCTGATTTCTGTTCGAATTAAGAAACATTTTAATGGTATAGTTTGTCAAATCCGTTCACATTAAAGGTATACAAGCCTAATTCCCATATCAAACTACTAAATTCATGGCACAATTTATAATAACAACAAATGGGAAAAATAACAGCTTAACTATTCAAACTTGTATCATGGGCTTATTAGAATAATTTAGGTAATGGAATATAAACAAGGTGTTAAATACATACATACATACATACATATTTAGCATATATACATATACATATATATATATATATATGAATATATATACACATAAACCACTATTTGAATCAAATTCACCATTTTCTATGTTGCATATAAAAACGTTAACGTTTGATTATTTCAAATCTAAATACGTTCAAATTATCCATTTTAGAATGGAAATCTAAACCTATTCAAATAATGTAACCAAACCAAATCTTAATATTTTTACATCACAAACACTTTTTAAATAAAAAGAGGTAAATCCAATTAAACAAAATTAAAATCACCAAACTATCCCTCAACATAACCCAAACAATTCACAAACCCAAAATATTGATTGACAACTTTGCGATATATAAAGAAATAGGAGATTTGGGGGATTTTCGTATGATGTTATCGTAAAAACCCAAATCTCTGTAGGCATACAAATCAATATGAAACCTACAAAATGTAGAATTTAGCCTAAACAAGTATTATTTCAACTCATAGTGATTTAGGAAAAGGAAATGACATTGATTTGAATGTTGTAAACTTCATTCTTCGATTCTGCTGTAGATCTAAATAAGAAAATCATATAGATTTGGATCTCATATATAAATTACAGAAATTACAGAATGAAATCTAAATAGAATAGATTAGAAATGAAATAGATTAGGGATAGAAGAAGAAACCTATTTCAACCAAATTTCTGGAATATCAGCGGCAGAATGGAGACTCAGAGAATGAGAGGATTTAGAGAGTTGTGAGGTGAGTTAGGTGATATTTATAGGTGTGCAAATGATTAGTAACTGTTAGATTAACATAGATTTAATCTAAGATATTCATTTTCTATAAAATCAACCAAAACACTATCCCAAACAATCCTCATTGGGCCCTGGCCGCAACAGGCGGTCATCACCCTCCCTATGAGGGCATTCGACCGACGGTCGACACCTCTTCTAGGGGTCGGTCGACCTCCTGGCCTCCAAAATGGCCAGTGGCCTGCGTTGATTGCTGCAAAGGTTATATTATTAAATGTTACTTATTTTTATTAACTCCTTTCCATTTAATACATATTCTTGTCCCCTCTTATATGTGTATATATACACACTATTTTGAATTTAATGGAATATTCTAATAAACCATTAATTAGTTATTTTTATTTCATGTATTTATACTTTCAATTCAAATTTCAAACGTTATGTGTGTGTATATATATGTATAAAGGCGAGCATTCAATGGCACCCCAAACAGTGCAGCACCCCTAAATGCCCCCAAATTTCTACAACACTTAATACTTCTCTCTCCTTCCACTAGCTTAATTTATAATAAATGAGAGGTGGAGAGAGAGGGGCAAATAGGGTGCTCACTATTTAGGGTGTCATTGAACGCTCCTGATATATATATATATATATATATATATATATATATATGTATAACATTTTTAAATGTGAATTCATACGGGCTACGTTTTTGACACATTATATATGAAAATGGATCAAAATCTCGTCACGTATACAACTATGATATTTTCGTGTTTAAATTCCTAATTTTGTAAAATTCCATTTTCAACTCATTATTATATTATTATTTTATTTTAAATTAGATTATCTTAAGTCTGTTTAGGTATATTTCACGGGATGTTACAACGACGAACTGGATACATTGGGTACTCTGCGAAAGCGTCAAGATTTCCTTAACCCAGTAAGTCGACGCATAACCAGAGTACTTACATAATCCCTCAAACGCAACATAATACAAGACAACACCAACATACACCAAATCCAATCCAAACCCACCTGGCTAAAGCTAGACAACACAGGATAAAAACTCACCAAGAATGTCTTAGTAAAACTAGCTTGGAAACATTGCATTGCAAATGATGGCTAAAGGCCAACGGAGTATGAGAGGAAGGGAAAGTTGCGAAACAAATCAGTGCAGACAATGTTGAGGAGTTGGAAAAAACTTGAGAGGGACACCACACTAGAGTGGGGAAGTGATGACTGGAGATTGTATAGGTTCAAGGAGGGGTGAAGGGGTGGAGGAATGGAAAGAAGAGTGGACTTTGAGAAGATAGGAGTTCAGATCCGTCGAAGGACGAGATCTAACAATAAGGTTCGAAGGTAGCACGTACACAAACGAAAACTAAGTAGAGTGAGAAGAGGAGAGGAGAAAGGGTGGATCGATTAACAGAGGAAAGGAAGCGAAGGTGACAGAGGAAGAGATGAATGCGGAGAAATGTAAGAAAAGAAAAAGAAAAAATGCTCAGTCGCTATAAACTGGTGGAGCTTCGTAGTTGTTGAAGTATATTAAAGCACTTAAATTTAATTTATTATCCTTTTTGGATGATTAATATTTTGTTTTTCTTATAAACGATAGTTTTAAATGTGAATGTGCTTTTAAATGGAAAGGTTTTTAATTCAATCTAAGTTTGAATTTTATCGAAACAATGGTTTAAATGACATTGGTTTTGACCTTTCTTTTGAACAACCTTATAATTACCTCCTTGAAACTAATATTTTAAAGAGTATGGTTAAAAATGTTTTTCTTCAAATATTTAAAATGTGAAAACCACGCACAAGTTCAAATTTTAAAGTTTAAAAGTTTTTTTTATGGATATAGGAAGAAGTTTCTATAAACGATATAACTTTCATGGAAAACATTAGTTATACTTTTACCACTCGATGTCGAAGTGTGAAAAAAAATCCCTGTCTCGAAAATTGAAAACATTGTCAGGGCGATGCCTATAGAGGTAACATTATCTCGACTTGCATGACTTTATTTTTAATCGGGAGGTAGAGAAGTTTGGAATCGACAAATAATGGTAAGAGTATGTGATTTAATTTCTATATATGATCATTTGAATATTCATGATTGTTGATTCAACAACTATTGGTTCATCATCCTTGGGTTGTATCGTCAAATTAAAATGATTTGTGCTCTTTGAGCATTGATATTTTTTGTCAAAGATGGCTAAATTCAAAATGCGAATGGACATCTAGCTGTGTAGGGTTGCTTCCATTAAGGTAATTTTGCATTTACTCTATGTTGGTTTTGATTATATGCACGCAATGATGTGAAGTACTTGAATATTCGACAGAGTTGGCGAGGTCCGACTAAGTTTCCCTATTTTAATTGCATCGATAAATAATAACCCTTCGTGATATTTAGTTATTTGTATCTATGATGAAATTCGATGTTGCTATAAGTGAGATAATCCATGGTTAATGGTGCGATTCTATATCTTTGGAAAAATTAAAATTTTCCTTGTTTGATCTAAATATTTAGACCAGTTTCTTTGTTTTCATCGAGAAGTGTCATACACTCTTCTATATATGTTGTTGTTTTGTATGTTCCTTTATGTTGGCGTTATTACATAGGACATTCAATCCTTGTCTATTCTAGTATTACTGATTTGTGTTGACACTTGTAAACATTGTTCTTATGCAGTAAAAACTCATTCCATAGTTAATATTAATTGTTTTACGTTTTATTTTACTTTAGTTTTCTCACACTGGTTTTCCAGATTGACTCATGTGTAATTTCATTATAACGCTTGGATCAGTTCAAGCTTACTAGGTTGCCTTTTGTTGGATATGAAGCTCATGGAGTAGAGACGGAAGTTTACCTATCGTATTATTTTATTTCTATTGTATTATTTTTATTTGTTGGTTATTTATATGGTCATAATTTTATAAAAATCAAGTTGATAGAATTTGTTTTAACTTTGGTATACATTATATCTTGGACTGACAGTTCATTTGTCATTATTATTATATGTTATTGATTCCGCTGTGAGATTTTTTATTTTTCCTATTTTTGCTATTTCTTTTTGGTTTTATTTTAACCGTAACAATCTGCATTTTCAATGATTGAATATTCGATATTGAAATATAGTGAACGTATTTGGTGTCGACTTTCAATAGTTACAAATGTCATAACACCTGTATTGTGTCTACGTAATGTGCCACTCAATCCAAAATCTATTCGGCTATGATTCACTCCAAAATTCATTATTTCTTACCCTTTCACGTTGTACCTTCCGTAAAAGGATCATATTCCCTTTTCATGAACTTGCCGCTTCCCCTATCCCTTTAATTTGCCCATTTCGGTTCAAGAAAAATTGCAACCTTAATTGTAAATCGCATATGAAAATTTTGTGCAATTTACTAAATGATGCCTCTCGATGTAAAATTTTGCACAGTGATACTAAATTATATATATATATATATATATTTGTAACATATAGTTAATATTAGAAAATTCAATGCTGCCATTACGGGTTAATAGTGCAACCAAGATAAATAAAAATAACATTCTATAATGCAAAAAATAGTAAATAATAAGTCTAAATACGAAGAAATTTTACATACAGAACTTGAACTGTTTCAAATACTAGAAACCACTATTGCTTCCTTTGAAGAAGAGTTTGGTCAATCTCATAACATCATTGTTGAATTTGTGTAATAAGCAGTTATAATCGCTTATTGAAATAACTGATCTTTTAATTATAAATCTATAACCTTTCCAAATCGAATGGGAGTATTCCCTCTAATTTCTTGTTTGCTAACTCATTTAGTGACTTCTGAAAATGAACAAACAAATCTTGTGTATTATATCCACCAAATTGGAAAACATTTTTATATGTGCATATTTGTAACTATTGGAAACACAAAAAAATTCTTAGGAGATTTTACTTAATTTTCTTATGGTTCCCTACCAATAAGCACGACAAGAAAATTTGCATGTTCTATCTTATGTTGCATATAGTCTAATTAATATATGCAAAAAATCCTTTACATAAACACTGGATAATATGTGATATAATGTTATGGGTAGAATACCGATGTATGCTAGCATTGTTATGCTCAGGAGGGTAGAAAAACCAATGTATGATAATATTTATATACGCAGAGAGCAGAAAAATCAGGGTGTGATATAATGTTACACTTAGAATACTTACTGTTTTTTACTAGTACAATATTCGTTCATAAACCAAAGCAACTTCCTCGTACACAATCAACTCAATTTAACCACTTTCGATTTCCCTTGTTCATCAAACTTATCAATACAAATTAATTTTAAAAAAACATATTTGGTATTTAGGAATTTTAGTTTGTACCTAAATTTAGATTCTCCTACGAAATCCCTATGCCAAAAAAGTCATATTAAACAGTCATATTTTTCTACTGTATTTTGCAAGAATTAAAAACAAATCTTCATTTTTTAAATATTTTTTTCTATCTTACACTAACAGTAAGCTAAATGTTTTATACACTTGAAAGACAACCACAAACAAAATCTTATTTCAACTATGGTAAATTTCCAAAATCCTTCAACTTGGATAACATTAAAAAAATCATTATGAACGCTTGGCAATTGGGAGTGATGTTTGTTGCATTACCAGTTCAAGAAATTAAAAAGCACATAAACTGTTCTCTTCACCCCATATATTTGGAAAAAAACTTTGGGTTAAAATTATAGATTTGATGATTTTTGCAACCAAATTTAAATCACGTTATAATGTGTAATGAACCACCTTTTTACCACTAAAGACGAGATTTAATACATCAACGTTATTCGTGTAATGATCATTTAGTCATTCGAAAGATGGATCATTAGGAGAAACGAAGAAGAAAAAAGAAACATAATATTACAAAACATGTTGAATAATATATAAAAAAAAATTTGAAAATTGGTTCACTTTATTTCAACTAAAAAAAAGACATACAAGAAAAAGGTTAGCATACTAACCATTACATATATCAAAAGCATAAAAAATGAAAATACAAGTAACTAACCTAGCTAACATAAATCGGCCCATGATAAGGCCTTCTTCCCACTAGCGTGCAACTCACTGCACCTCACACGAGTCAAATGCTCCTCACATGAGCCAAAAGATTGGTCGCTTAGTTTCAAGCCTGGATAAACATTTGTTATGAATGCAATATTCCACCCCATAACATCCCATTACATAATGTTTAATTCAGAAAAACTTGCGAGTTCCAGTGAAGAAACCAGTAGCACCACTATAATATAATCAAATCTATAGTATACTAGCAGCGTCTTCAACCAATCAGCTCATAATTTCAGACAAATCCCATTTATCAACTTAACCAATATCCAAACACTATTTACAAACTCATAAACAGGTTCACATGAGATTGAAAAGGCTAAATACTGATTAAAATTTGATTAAGTAGGATTCAAATTTGGACATCCATGATATATATAACATCTTCCCCAGGTACCAGTATACTTTTAAGTTTTACTCATTGAAAACTGTGGTGCCACTCTCTTGTAAAACCACGTAAAGGAATAATACCTATGCCTTCCAGTAAACTCAACTGCTCATGAAACCATCTCGGCAATGCCATCCATGAACAAAAATGGAACAAACCATTAAACACCTCTTCATGTTTAGAAACTGGTAATCATTAAACTACCAGCTCCAAATATACAGAAATCTAACCCTTTGAAAAAATCCAATGCTGTATATGACCAAACTTATCCTCAGAAATTCATTCCATCAACCCTTAACCAAGTGGAACAACATCTAAATCCAGAAAAATATAATTCTAGATACTAAATCTGGTTGATGATTCACAAACAACTGTGAATCTATCTTAGTACTTGAATTGACGATATAACCAGAGAATCCAAATGCTGTTTCTTAAACGCATATAAGTGTTGATCCCAGTTGAGTATCAATATGAACATAAACAGGGTTGGAAGCTAAAATACATAAGGGATGAAAAATCATGAAGAGGCCATCTTCTCCACTTAGTTCAGAACATATAACATTTATATAGTCTATATCTCATAAAATATATGTAATGAAAATGATATTGAACCCATTTCACATTCTCGACTTCAAAGCACTGGATAGATCTTTAAACCCAACTTAAACTTCAGACCAAAGTCAAAACGGAGCCGTAGTAGATCCCCAAATTATGCAAGTGATCTAATAATCATATACCCACACATACCAGAATACGAAAATGGTGAAGAACTGAAAAAACGTTTATGAGGAATCGAAAATGGTTCACACTTGTGTCGGCAATGCCAGATCCCAATTCCCCTAATGTCTTGCTCTCCAGCTTTCAAGTAAAATTCGAATCGGATCTGTAGATCTGTTTTAATGCATATATGCGTTTGATTGTAGGGTAAATCTAGAAAATTTGGCCTTCTGCAAGAGATGAAAAGAACGAATCTGACTTCGCAACTGAAAATAAATTGGAACAATACAAAAGTCTTATCAACTGATTACGAACTGTAATCATGTAGAAGGTTATCAGAAAGAAATCAATTAGGAAAGTAGAAGAAATTAGAGAGTAGTAGAGGACTCACGCACAGCGAAATCAGGAGAAATATTCTCCTGTCGCCATTAACGAGCCTCTCCTCCTTAGTGAATAATATATAATATAAAAAAGTCTTTATACATTGAAATAACTTTTATTACATAAACAAATATCACGTCAGTAGCCTAATCATCGGCCTTGGGCAATTATAAAACCTATTCTTCAGATGATGAAGACTAAATAAAAAAAACATTAGTGGAAAAGTAAATTAAAATATGGAAGTACGTCTTGGGTCTGCTGCTCCACTCCTAAGCTCCAAGCACTTAATCTAACTGGACAAAATATTCATTCTGACCTAAGCATTATCGCAAATAAAGCCCAAGTCTATTTGGAAAACCAATGTGAGAAAACTTGTAACAGCCCGCATTTTACGTATCGGAAGATCGTAAAATATTTTTATTTTATTCCCTGAGGGTTGGATCACTCTCGTCTTTTGATATGTTGCTTATGGGGATGTGTGACATGTCCATAATTTTTACCGATTTTGTTTGTGACCATTTTGCCCCTGTCAGTCTTGTACTGGGCATAACTTTTGACTCAGGTCGAATCAGAGGGTGAGACCTATGCCATTGGAAAGGAATTGATGATTCCCTTTCCGTAGAGTGGTTACATTAAGGATTTGGTTCAGCGGTTTGGGAGAAATCGCTGTTTTAAGGTTTTTCAGTTGGCTGTTCAGGTTTTGTAAGGCTAATGGGCTGATTTGGAGAAGGCCCATTAGAGGGTGGGTGGAGACTATAAATAGGGGGTAGGGGGTATGGAGAAAGGTTGGCATTTTCCATTCTCTTATGGGGAGGCTTTGATCTCCTCCTTCCTCTAACATCTTTCCACCATTAAAATTCCATAATCCAAGGAGGGAAATCGAAGATCTACACCATAAGAGGCTAGATCTACATCATCTCAAGGGCGAATTCATCGGATTGAAGAGTTTGATTCGAAGTGTTCGCTGTCCGTATTGCGTTTTCTTAGATTTGGATAATTGGTGAGTGATTTACATCTCTCATTCGGATTCATGCAAGTATATGGGTTTTAGGATGTTAATTTCATCATTTCCATGTTATTTTCCTTAGATCCACACCATGCTAAGTCCATTTTATATATGAATCACCTTAGGATCTGATCTAGATAATTTAAATGGTTAATTTTATGATTTTTCTCAAGATTATGCAAGTTAGATCCGTTTTTATGTTCATATGATTCACTTATCATGTTTTGGGAAATTTATGTGTTTTGATGGAAATTGTTAGATTGATGATATTGTTTGTTGCATAACATGTTTGTGATTGCGTTTGGATGAATCGGATAAGCTGGTTTCGTTGGATTCGTCGTTTGGCGAAGTTTTGGTCGAAATCGGAGTCGAATTGGAGATGTGCAGGTTTCTGGTCGTCCTGGGGTTGGTCGGGTCGGTCTGGAATGAGGTGGTCGGTCATAGTATGGCTTGGGAAGCAAGTCAGGGAGCTGGTCGGTTTAAGCTGGTCGGTCCAGAAGGAGCAGAAGTGTTTCTGGTCGGTCCAGAAGGAGCAGAAGTGTTTCTGGTCGGTTTCAGATGGTGGCATTCTGGTCGGTTTCAGATGGTGGCATTCTGGTCGGTTTCAGATGGTGGCATTCTGGTTGGTTTTTACTGGAAGCAAATCCTGGTCGCTCTGAAGGAGCTGGTCGGTCAGGTGGAGCAAAATCTGGTCGGTCTTGACGGGGTCGATCCAAAGCTGGTCGGTCCCAAGGAGGTCGAGTTGATCCAAAGCTGCAAGGAGGTCGAGTCGATCCAAAGCTGCATGGAGGCGGGTTGTTATGGAGCAAGGCTGGTCGGTTTTTGGCGGGTCGTTCTGGAGCAAGGCTGGTCGGTTTTTGGCTGGTCATTCTGGAGCAAGGTTCTGGTCGGTTTTGGCTGGGTCGTTTTTTGAAAAAGTACGTGTTTTGGTTCGGTGTTTTGGTTCGGTGATGGCGTGACTTCGAGGTGATTCAAGTAGGAAGATTCGAAGTGATGAATGTGTTCGTTGATCAAGGTGGAACAACGAATGCGGAGACAACTCAAAGGTCGTGAGTTGGTGGATAATGGCTGCTCAAGAAGGTTGCTTGAGCTATGAAACATCGTCAAGGTTGGACGATTAGAGATGCGAAGGCCGAGAAGTCATCGTTGTCGTAAGTTCTAGCAGGCTCAAAGCAGGGGTACGATGGGTATCGTTGAAAGGCCCAAAAGACCGGTTGTTGGTCGAGTACCCTGGGTCTTTCTGGTTGGGGAAAGGCCTAGTGTCAAGGTTGGACATTGCCAAGGTTGGGCATATGGAGTTCATGCTAGAACTGGGGTTATCATTAGCCCTTGACATATGGCAAGGTTGGCCGTCATACGATAATGATGGTTTCGAAGCAGGATTGGCAGTGATAGCCAGAGTCAGTCATGGATGATTGTTTGTTCTGTTTGTACTATCTCACATAGATTATCCAAAGTCGAGGGAGATGTTCTTTGAGTGCTTAAGTGATATTGGTTTAGGCCTCTGGCGAGGGTACTTGAGGAATGTTAAACTCGATTAGGGTTGTCTGTGTGAGACTTATATAATCTGGATGTTATGCGTGTTCTCTATGATTGAATGGGTGTTCTGGTTTCTATGAATGAATGGTTGAAATGCTTGGTGTAAAGGCTATCACTGTCCGATGTGGGGAAGATAAGGTTGAGTTCTTCTCTGGTGATGTGGGTAGATAAGTTGTTCATTTACCCATTCTCATATGCTTTCTTGTTGAAGTTTGTTAGCTGTATTATCGCTCACTAAGACTATTGTCTGACTCAAGGTTTTATGTCTCCTCTTATTACCTTGGGCTGTCCATCCGGTTGTGGATGGGCAGACTAAGTAGCAAGTTACAGGTAATGGAGCTTAGTGATACGAGGAAGCTGAGCGATGACGGGCAGGAGGCTAGCGTACCAGTTTTATTCTATCTAGTATTTCTGTTTCCGCTGTTTGAGTTGCTTGAGAGTTGTAGTGAGGCCTTATGTACAAACGTGGATATCAGTTGGATAATCTTTCTGGATGTTGAAAGAGTTTCAAAAGTTTGTTATATGATACCTCATTACTATCACCTGTTGTATATGTTCTATTATATTTTATCCTTGCGCTGTGAGTTCTACGACAGGTTTCGATGTGTTCACTTACTATGATGATCGTCCATAGCAGCCTGGCACGCCTTTCAGCGCATTATTCCTCTTGTTTAGTGCGGGGGTTATGGGCGGTCGTCACAAAACTCAAGGAGGGGTGGATGTAATACACCAAATCTTAAATAACATTATTCAGGAATTTAATTGATTAAATTAAATAGGGATAACATGATAAGGGAGAAAGTGATATTTTTGTAAACTAAATTAACTACAAGGTTGACTTTAGAAACAAATCAACTAAAATATGCATAAGGAATGGCCTATGTGAAGGCAAAGTGGTAAACTTTCGGCCCTTATATATATACACACACATAATATCCCTCCATGCTTGTTTCACTTCTCATTTATTTCCTAAAAACCGAAAGGAGAATAAGGAAGACAGACCATTAAAGATAAGAAGAAATAGAAAAGAAAGAAATTAGAGCTTGGAAAAAGCTACATGAATAATACTCTTACTCATGTGTTTCAATTATTGGGTTATATCCAAAATATTGTGTGTTCATGATGGTTTTTCATGATTGTAATGAAGTTATTTGATAGTTAATCAATAGCAATTTTTGACATAAGTTATAAACTTGATATGCATGAAAGTGTATAGGTTATAGGTCAAAACCAATAGTTACAAATCTCTAAAATTCATGAAATTTTGGTATGATGTTTGATATATAATTTTGGAGTTGGGTTTTGAATTACATTGTTTTCTATTATTGTACGAATATGTTGTGAATTTTCTAAGTTGGAATTGCTTAGTAAAAACTCATATAAATATTTTGTACTATGCTTGGCATAAAGTACTGCAAAAGGACTGTAACTTGTTCTGCATTTTATTTACAAGCCAATGAGAATTTGGAAAAAATGGTGGAGTAGGTAAAAAGTATTACTTTATAAGGAAGTAAATAAGTTTTACTCGAATTTACTGTCAATGCCACTACCATATGCGAAAACCACGTTCTGATACTTTCGGAAGCCATTCTTTGGTAGCATTGGATACTTGGAATACCACATGTATGGTATAGGAAATATTTATGCCTCCATCTCTTATCTTCTGCATGGGTTTCGAGTCTAAAATTTATACATTTTAGCATGTAATGTTAGTTCACGAGTTTCTTGATTCATGACATGAAAGAAGAGAAGATCAAGAAGTGATATGCAAGCTCACAGTGTATGATTATCTATTAAATTAAGTCTTAGATGTGTTATATTTTATTAAAATCTATCCTCAAATATTACCGCACACTAGCACAACAGATCATATATCACATATTGGCACATGTGCCAAAACTATGCAAATTGCATAGACCATTTAACCGGTACGGGTTTAGGCCCAAAAAATTGTTTTGGCCGAACGTTTAAAATCCTCCCCATCCACCTTTTCAACTCACTCCACAAATGCCTCCACTTCTATCTCCAAACCTAAATTCCCCAGCAAATTAAAAACTCAATCTTTTCTCTCAAAAATTATCAAAAATGACTCCTCCATCCAAGAAATCAAAGAAAGCATCATCCTCTTCTCGAAAACCAATTGATTCCTACATTGCTAAATGGATCTATGATTCTACTGCCGTAGAAAGATGGCATAAGAAGGAAGACACAAAGTTTATAGAAGGTTCGTTTGTCCAGTTTCCTGGTTTTAATTCATATGGTCTTCAAGCATTAGCATAAAGAGGTAGAATTGAGTCTCTACTTGATTATGAGAAGAATAAGTTGAAAATCAATCATGTTATGGTGAAATTATTCCTAGCAAATCGAAAATTAGGTCATCAAACTCTTGAAAATCTGGAAAATTGTGCATGGTGCTTGGTATGTGGTAAACAA
Source organism: Allium sativum (assembly GCA_030737875.1). Lineage (NCBI taxonomy): Eukaryota > Viridiplantae > Streptophyta > Magnoliopsida > Asparagales > Amaryllidaceae > Allium > Allium sativum. The sequence goes on from CM060909.1 coordinate 167,596,014, forward strand.
GTTTTCTTCTCTCTTGAAAGAATGGGGCATGTATTAGAATTACCAACCGACGTAATAGACTTACAAGAAATAAATCGTGTCATTCATGCACGAGATGAGGAAAGTCACTGTTTTATAGATGATGACTCGGATGGTACAAAAACAATGGGTTTACGTACGAGTGCAAGATTACTTCATCGTGCGTTAACAAGAACAATGCTTCCACAAAATGGCACTTTCGATCTTGTTTATACAGAAACCTTTCGTGCATTATATGCAATATATGATGGTATTCAAATAAATTGGACAAGATTAATCTTGGATGAGTTTTTGGGTTTCAATCAAGGAAGCATGAGACACATCTTCTATGGTGAATACTAATGAGATTACTTGTTGATATTGGCATTCCTCAACCCGACTCCGAGACTATATATGTAAAAAAATTGAATAAGAAAAAAATTAAAATGATGAAGTTACCTCCTCCAACTCTTCGCATTATGTCCTTTGATGAATGGATGGAACGTGATAAAACTCAACAAGATCAACCTCAAGGTGATTACACATATCCAACCTTATCGCGTAGATGTAAGTCTCGCCACACCATCTCAATCCACATGAGAGGCCATTGATCAAGTCACCCGTAATCAACTTCTTCTTAAAGCTCATCTCAAAAGAATGAATAAGAAAATGGACAAAAAGTTCGACAAATTTAAATCTTTCTTTGGAGTCTTACTGGAAACTATCTCTTGCTCTTCCTCAACTTCAACCTCAATTCAAGATCCGGGCAAGAGGCCAGGGCCAACCTCCGAAGAAAGCACGAGCTCTGGCACTATTTGAGATGGTGATCAAAGGTGAATTGGTAGTAAGTTCATTTTGGTATTACTATAACTCTTATGAGACTTGTACTAAGTAGTCTCCTATGCTTTTGAACTCTTTTCTATTTTTTTGGCTTGAAAACATGTTCTATTATGTACTTACGCTATCAGTTGTGTGTATGGTATTTCTATCTTGAAGCTATTTTTTATCGATGACAAAGGGGGAGGGAGATTGATATACTAACAAGTTTTTGCAGGAAAACCATACCCATAAATACAGGGGGAGAATTTATATATATATATATATATATCACATATTTAGGGGGAGAAATGTACATTTTGAGGTTATCTACACAATATTGTCATCAATAAAAAAAGGGAGGATATTAGTTCATGTATTTTTTGTTTCATGACAAGAAAAAGTGATATGCAAGCTCATAGTGTATGATTATCTATTAAATTGAGTCTTAGATGTGTTATATTTTGTTAAAATCTATCCTCAAATACTACTACACATTAGCACAACAGGTCGTATATCACATTTTGGGACATGCCAAAACTTTGCAAAATTGCACAGACCAATCGACTGGTCAATTATGTACCAGTTGACTGCTATGTGTATTTATGTACAGTTTGTGCACTTGTGCGTGTGTGTGTGTGTATACACACACGCACACACATATATGATCACATTTTTATCAGTTGGCTGGTCATTTTCTACTAGTCGACTGATTCAAACCAATTGTCATATTTCCATGAAGAGACACTTCCTTTCATGAAGAGATCTGATCCAAATCCAAGAGAAATGGATGCCTCTTTTGATTGAGTCTCTTTGCAAATGATCACTACTCTTCATATACTTTTTAAACACTTCAATATCACTTTCCAAATCACCACTTCTTGTTCTAATTTCTAATTCTAATCTCTCTATATTCCATGCATTCAAAAGCTCTAAAAACTATCTCTCATCACTCTTTAATTCCATATTCATACTTCTTGATTAAAAAGCGATTTACTTCCTTAAATTCTTCACATACACTTCATATATTTGAAGATAAGATTATAGGAAGGGTGTACTCACAGTGTGATTGATCCGTGTTACTTAGAACACATATATAGTCAAAGTTATTGTTGTATTTATGAAGTCCTGTTTCGCAGCTCAGGCAAGAAGTCCTCTGTGGCTGCTGAGGGAGAAATCCCATTCGGTTGCTCGAGTGTGTGTAAACCTATTCCTTTGTGTGAAGTGAGGGTATTGCTTAGTGAAATTCCAAAAGGAGTCTGGGAATGGACGTAGTACGGTGCTACGAATCAGTATAAAATTCCTGGTGTCGTGTATTTTTATTTACTGCATTTACATATTGCTTATTTGTGGTAATTTAATATATATCTCATTAAATATTTATTTGCATAACTATATCAAGTATAGTGTATCACACTATCCAAACTTCCGCATATACACTCAGTTCCATATTACTCGAGCCTATTCTAGTTGTCTTTTCATTTAACTGCTCCAAAAGAGGCTTTTGCCTCCGGTCTTTCAGCATGGAGGAAGATGTGTCTCTTATAAGAGAGAATTGATTTAGTATAAAGGACTTTGTACCTTTCGAGGGGACTAAAGGGAGTTTTATTTGTTTTACAAGACGAAGTTTATGCTTCCTAAAACCTTGAAGCCATTACCTATGACGACTTATGCCTTCATAAACTTGTTTTCCTAATTTATTTCCTTGGACGTGGCATATAGTCCATAAGGAATTCCTTTTCTAACTAAAGCTGTGAGTCTTCGCCTCCATGACTGTCGGTTTCAGCGGTAACGACAAGGAGAGCTTTAGTTAATGTTTTTCATAAGGGAGTTAAAGGTCTCTACCACTACGCCCTACCATCATGATTTAGATGATGGGCCTTGAGTGAATGCTTGATTGCATGAATTCGAAAGGGGTACCTTTTAGGGGAATTGAAGGGTAATAGAAGGATTTGCCTTCGGAGTAAATGACAACTTGTCTTATGAAGCCGGAAGGGGTTACCATGTTTGATTATTAAACTTGATATGACACCATTTAAATATTTCAAATGTTATTTGATGGGTAACAATAGATATGACATTTGCGTTTGTATGAGCATTGGGAGAGCCCTATAGGTGGAATAAATTGGGGAAAACAACTAACTTAAATGATAAAGAGATGAGCTTTCGATCCTATTGTTAGAAAGGGGTCACTTTGCGAAGCAAAGGAGGAGGATCGGACGGGGAAATGGTTATGTTGCCAAGCAAGAGGGTATCTCGAGATGCGCAGTGGCGAATCCAAATGGTATTAATTCTGCTTTTAGTGAGAAGGTGTTGTACGAAGCATGGAAGGGGAACCAAAATGAAGAGCACAAATGATTGAACTCATTAGAAACCATTAAGATGGGAAGTTGGAAGTAACAGGGATGGGGAATCCATTATATGTTGCATTTTGTACATTTATATTGCCACTTATGTTATTGCGGCTTTCATATTAACCGTTGAAGTGCAAGAGCTTCAGGTTAGTTCTGGAGGTAGTTTGATGCTAGCAATGGGGGAAACCCATTCCACGATGCGAAGTGGTCCCGCTAGATATTTTTGTGTTGGGTATAAAATATTACTATTCGTATCAATCTTTTAATTGGTCCGAAGTTTTTTCCTTTAATTCTTAGGTGCTCATTTGAGTAGGCTAAGGGTTAAGGTCTTTTAGGTTCTATTTCGAATAAGCTTCCGGAGACGAGAAAGAGGCTATAGCTAATTAGAAGAGCCGCTATTTGTTTTGTCTTTTATTGTATGTATTGGAAAGTTCATAATTGTCTATATGTTTAGACATTGATCAACCGAAGGGGGCATCTTCATATGTTGCTCTCAAGGATGATATCTTGTTATAACTTGTATTTTCTCTGAATGGGATATGCTAAAGGTATGTATGAATGAAATGGTTATTAATGAATGTTTTGTAAAAAGATCATAGTCCCGTGTCTTCAAATGTTATTGTTTTTTAACATCCGACTTTCTATCACTGAAAATGGACATTAGAAATGACTGCAGCATCTGTAGGGTTTAGATTCCCTTTTTGGGAGGTGGAATATTACATAATTTATGCCTTTTATGCGGACAAGAAGTATAGTTACTCGATCATCTTTTCTTCGCTTGCACCGAAAGTAGATCTATAGTCTCATACTTTTGGTTCTATCTTGGTTTTTAATCATTGATTCGAGCAGACTATTCAAAAGTGAGTCGATAAATCTAAGATATATTTCCTACAAAAAGACCATAGAACTCTTTTGCCTCTGTTTCAGTGGTATCAAATTTTTATCTTTTTTGGAGTGAAAGTAACATTTGTATTTTTCAAGCGCAAGCAGTATTCTCAGAGACAAAGGATTTATCTTATTGAGAAGGAAGTAATTGTTATGAAATCTCCGTAGAAGGAGGCTGGACATTATAGCGATGACAAGAGAATTTTTCTTCGTTGGGGAAGTTGAGCTGAGTGACAATGGATGATGGCTCTTTATTTTTGACCTAATTCTGCATGTCGAGTAGCATTACCATTTATAAGTTTGAAAGGTGCACTTTTTGCAACATATGGAAATGTGTTTTTATTATTTTTTATTGACGTTGTACTTTTTTCCTAAAAAGTTGAAAAACAAGCTTTGGGCCACAGCCTACCCCAAAACGGATAATACCCTACCAGGTATTAAACATTGTGCACCAATGTACACCTCAAACCAGATACTTGAACCCAAACAAAGCTCTCTCGAAGCTTTGGCCGAAACCCTAATCATGTCTGCTCCTATGAAAAAAAACAATTTTAGCTCCTTCAATTGAATTGAGAAATTTACGGAAGCTCCCAAACTTTGTCTTCACTCATGCAGTGCTTAGATCTAATATGAATCACATATGAATTATCGGAAAATGGATCTATGGTGATTGTTTGCAATAAAACTATTTATCTTCCGATGCTTGCTTCTATCCTTTAGATCTGAAGTGTTTCAACAAAATAAAGCACTTGTTCCTCCATATTGTTGACGTTGGCGAACTCGCTACTCTCTGGAGCTCCAGTCTCTCAAGAGTGGCTGCTGTTACCTTCACACCAAACAAATAGGTCGTATATTTGGTTGTTCGATAGACTTTTGTAGTGATAAATGTCAATTCTCTGATTCTGAATATCAAGAAAACTAATGAATTTCACTTTTAGGGAGTGTGAATCCTCTGAAACACTGATGGTTTTGTGGTAGTCGTTTTCCCTGCGTCAAGTAAGATAACAGTGTGTTTGTCCTTTTTATTATAATTGAAATAACAAATATTAATAATATTATAGTTACTCCCTTTGTTGAATTGCAGCTGAATAAGGATGGCCGCCTCAATGAAGATAGTCAGCGGAGGAGTAACTCCGATCTGGTTTCAAATTCGAGTAGATTTGATGGTTCTTGGTGCTCAAAATTTTACCATAGGAAATTTTAGGATTGAATTTCCAACTTTGTAAGAACGTTTCAACATTATTTTCTTATATATCATTATTATCCATATGATTAGCACCTTCATTGTTATGATGTTTGGATAGTTTTCGAATAAGTACAGGACATTCAGAGTAGATCATATTACAAAGTTGGAAATTGCTCTTTTCTTTGTTACATGCATTCTTTGGTTTTTTTCTTTTCGTAGGTCAAAAATGACAGTGGTTAATAAAATAGATGCAGTCTAGAATTCTTTGGTTTTGGCCTTAAAATTTTCTAGATCCTGCATCTCTAATATTTTTTTCCACTTTTAGACTGGTTGATATACAAGTTGTATTTAGTAATACACCAAATATTACTTGAATACGAACAATCAAAAAATAAACGACTAATTCTTTCTGGGTCAGTTTTGCATTATAAACATAAGTCGTCTCCATTATTGTTCCATTTTAAGCATCTATCTTTGGTGGGTAATTTGTTTAGAAAGACAAAATGTGAGCAGTGAGACATTCTTGGGAAGTTAGATTTATTCCATTTAACTTTATGCCAACTTGTTTATTTTCATCTCCCGTTATGAATTACCAAGTTTTTTAAATGAAAATTTGTTTTTTTGAAGATAATTTCCAAATCCAAATATCTTTTGAATGCTTTGATCTATGTCCATTGTTCAATGGTTGATTAAAATATACTAGCAGCTTACTGATTTGTGGTTTTCCAGTCTTAATTTTCAATGATACTTTGGACTGTATCATTTGAACCACCTAGGAAGTACATATTGTTCCATCCAAGTAAGCTTCTAAGTAATTTTCCATTTAAGAAGGGGACGTACCATAAACAAGTTTGGCTTCTATCTCTGAATTTCTATCTATAAGTCTGGTGCCTGTTTCTCTATGATAGAGAATGTTTTTTCCAATATAAGAGTAGTAGCTTTCAGCTTTTGTGGTCTAGAATTTTTTTAAGATATTTGTCTTTTATCTATCTAGATCGAAGTGAATTTGTAACGACCCACTTTTTAGTACAGTTTAAGCCGACATTTATCAAACTATGTCAACTAAAAATATACAGAAAAGCATATAGTTATTAGAAAGAATATAGAGGGTGAGATAAGGAAGAAAGAATTATTAGAATAGAGGAAGAAGAAGAAGAACCAACACAACACAGAATCTCACATCGTAGTGGAATAAAATATAATATAGAAATAAAACTTTTTTTTTTTTGGCAAGGCCAACCGGTTTTTTATAGTGATCCGTAACACTCTTTTATTTATTACAAAATAAAAAGTTACATATTGATATAAGAGATATGCAGTCTACATATCAGCAAAATAAACTTCCACACTTGGAAGCTGAACACACAGCACAAGATTTAACTACTTTGACCTTACAACATTTCATGATGAGAAAATGCTATTACCATGAAAATATGACTTGAACTCATAAGAATTCAGTACCCATCTAAAATCATCCCTTGTTGTCATCGAGCCCTTTTAGGAGTTCGATTTTCTTACTTCTGCTTATAGGCACACTACACGACATACGTCCAGAAGACGGAGTAGCTATGGGCGAGTTGATGATAGGGTCAGGTGGTGCTTTGTAACCTGGAGGAGGAGGAATGTGATCATACAGTCCTGGTTTCCTTTTCAATTTCTCTTTCCTTTTGTTACTTGAATCAGGCGATTGCATCTTATTGAAGTCCTGTTTGGGGATTTCATTGGGTTTTGCAGGTTTAACATTATTTAAAAAACCAGGCTTCAAGGCAGAAGGTGAAATCATGTTGCCGGTCAGAGCTCCCATCTTTTTTCGATTCTCTGCATACAACTCAATTGAGTTGTAGTTCTTTGTCATAATTTCTATGAGCTTTTTTTTCATTGCAAACCAGTGGTTCATACTTTCCACTTTCGACTTCAACTCTCATTTTGTCTATTGCTTCACGAACTCCTTTTCCGACATCCTCTAAATTTGCAGTGGCTATCGGTTTTGGTTGCATCTTCTCCACCTTGTCATTACTGTCGATGCAGTCAAAATTATTTCAAAGGAAAGAATCAAGGCTTGAAACTTCCTCCGGCATGTTTACATATCCATCCATACAATTGCCGTCAACATGCTTATGACCTTCCCCACCTTCATCAACAACATCAACACAAGCATTACTGTCATTTGAATTGCCCAAATCTGACTTAAGTTGATTTGTTGCTTTTACAACTTCCTGATTACCTAGGCTAATCACAGCAGTACTCAGCAAACCTGAAGCACTGCCTTGTGAAGAGCTATTATCTGTTTTCACAGAACAAGCATTCAACAGAGAAGTCACTTTATCAGTAGGATTCACGCAATGAGGAAAGGCTCAAGAAAGCAACTCACTTACTTGCAAAATTTCTCCTTCCTCAAAGTTAACAGTATCTACAACTTCTCTATCTTCTTCGTGTGTTTCAGCAAGCATTGAAAACTTGTTGTTGCTGGTGTTACCGCCATTCAATACTTCTTTCCCATTTTCAACATTCACTCTTTGCCGAAAACCAGTGGCAACATTTCTTTTTCCAGTAACTCCTTACCAAGCATAATTAGGTTTAGAAAAGAAAGTATTGCAAGTACTTACTGTTGCATTTAGCTGCCCTCGATCTCCAGGTTTGCCAACATGTACTCTATCCAGATCTTTCTTCGACTTTTCCTTAACTGTTTCATCTATATATTTTTCGCATTTGCTCGTTGAGTGCCCAAAGCTATCACATTTTACATATATTGTTGGTTTCCATAGGTAGGTAACATACACGGTTTGCTCACTGCCATTAGGAAGAAGAACTGGTAATTCATAGGGTAACTCGTAATGAGGAGTTACCTCTACCATGCATTTCGCGAACTCAAGACGTTCTAGCTTCTCCGTAGAGAGGTCCAGACATAAGAATTTTCCTACACGCATAGCCAACCAACATATGTCTGTCTTAAACCAGCCGTAAAGGGGTAAATTTGTGATTTTTATCCACACTGGTACAGATTTGATTGTTTTATTCAGATCCCCTAAACTAGAAATCCAAGGCCTGACCATGAAAAGTTTGTTCTGGATCAGCACCGGGTCATCTTGTAGGATTTTCTCTCTATCTTCTATTCTATCGCAGTGGAAAAAAATTCCTTTCCTGCCGATTTTATCTGAATACACCAGAGGGGTTCCAATGCTTTTTCAAGTGGGTAGAAACCGCAGTATAAGAAAGTGGGAGATCAAGGAAATGCCCGATTTGATAGCCGTTCCATTGCTCCTTAGCTGCTTGGAAAATCTCATCTGTTGGTTGCAGGGCTTTGCCTTTGAAAATGAGTTTCAAAGGGGGAGGGGTGAACGAACCAGCATTTCTTGGTTTAGGTTCGAAGTGAGAAGACCATTTCTTGGTAGAATGACTCGCGGCAAAGCTAGGGTTAGCGAGAGGAGGGATTGAAGATGGAATTGGGTCTGGAGGAGGAGGAGAAGGTGGAGGAGGTCTGGTTTGCAGAGGTGGCGCAATGTAGTGGTCGATTAGGTTGGAAGAGAGTCGTGACAATAGGTTAGGGCGAAAAGAAGGGTAAGGCGGCAGAAAAGCAGCCATTTTTGAGGAGGTTGATTTTCTAAAATCAATTATAGAAATAAATTTTTATTGAGAGGTTTAAATAAAACCTATAGTCATAAGAGTACATCAACACATCTGGACAGTTATAATAATCTGTCCTCATATACAACACACAGCGGAATAACAATCATATATCATACATCTGGACTTCCCCAGCTCGTCTCTTCACAGCATCCAATAACTTGAACCTGTACAACCCGGACTAACCCGAGCATTACAAACGCCGGATTAGTCTGGTGAACCAGAGTGAGAAAAACACACTAAGTTTAAAGGTATCACACAACTTGATTTTAAACTCAAAATCTTTCCAAAAGAAAAGCATAATCGTAAGACCAAATCCACACATAAATACAGACGGTTTTTACCTTACGATAGCCCAAAACATTTTTGAAATCAATACTATTACGATAATATAATAGTGATGTAATACAAGTAGATAGCAATCTAGCAGAACACTTGCATCTCACGCTCTACATACATAGTATACAATCAAAACCACGGGCTCTTATTGGAGAATTGATTTCCTAGCAAGGTATGGGACTACTTTTCTGACAATGTATCTCTGGAGATGAATACATTGGGGTTCAAAAGAACATCTTGCAACCCAGGCTAAACATGACCGGCCCCTCACTTCTCTTGAGAGTTCTGAATATATCATTACCACGGTTGGGGGCTAACCAACCGAATCGTTAGCATACAAATAAAATAAAAGGACAACCGAAGGCATTTAATTTCTCCATATCAGGTAATGACATACCATCTTGATGGGTGCGACCCACATAGCCATGCGACCTACCTGATTTTATACCATTTCCCGGTTGAGGAGGCTTGAGGTTTAACACTACCTTTAGAACAACATAACATCGTTCACTTTGAATGCCACATTGTCAGATCCGCCAGATATCACTAATTGACGTCCACAAAAATACTCTAGTTATTTGGTTAAGAGAAAGGCCTTTTCTCTGCCATTAACTATGGTACGCTTGAGGAAATCAACATACGTAATTCCTTTGGAAATACTCTGTCAGACACTCGTCCATACAAGTCATCCAGGAACAGGATGAACCGAAGGCATCCTCCTACCACATCCTAGGTATCACCCTATAGATCGGTAGCGAGTAGTCCTTGCAATCCGTAGATTCCAACCGTGGTAGAATCAAAGTATCTCTCTGGCCGCTAAACCAGAGATTTTAAATAGTTCTTCCGCTTTATGAAGATCCATGGTCTTCAAACTCCATCTTCAATCTTTATATTTTCGTATTTGCTGGTATGGAATGGTTTTCGAATATAAATTCGATCCCGGTCTTTCCGCTCCAACAACGCATTTGGCCAGATTTGATAGTCGGTTATTTAACTATCGAAATAAACAGTTTTTCAATCTTAAAAACTAAATGAGTTCACTAGTTCAGTACTCAGCATCACTTGGCCTCTTTAATCAAAAATAATTAACGAATGGTTAACTAAAACCTCTACATCTTTCAATAATTTAAATACAATATTTACTTCTTAATTAAATATAAGATTTATTTTCAAAACTATTTCCAATTTCATTGGAATCAAATCATATATATTCCAAACCTTGGCTTTAACAAATTTCACGTAAAACATTATTACTTGAAAACAATATCCAATTTCTATTCTGAGAATAAACTCATCCCAAAAACTTAACCTTTTTATTTCCTTTTACTTTTGGAAATGTCGACATATATTCTCAAACCTTGCGATTAACATTGCATTATTATTTCACATATGGAAAAATAAATTACTCTTAACTCTTTCCCATTACACTAATATCATCCTCAGATAATCCCGAAGTCATTCAAGTTGGGGTATCTATTTACCTCTCACACCTTGATCAACAACGTTCTTAACTTAAGATAGATATGAGTTGTAATTCAAAAACCGATATTTCATTCTAAGGTCAAAACAAATCACATTTAACTATTTTATTAAAATATGGTTTTATAAACTCTTCTTATTTTTGAAAATCTTCTTCTCGAACATAACCATTTTTCCTTAATTCATTAATTAAGTAATTAATCATTAAAACATCACCCTTTAACTTCTACTCCTTTAAATAATTCATTTTATAATTTGGAATTTTGTTACAAAATCCTTTTACTCCCTCCTTTACCAAATTCACTTTTAACCATCCCTTTTTCTAATCCATTTCACCCATTTCCCGCTTTGAAAATCTTATTCCAATTTCCTTCATTTTACTTAATTCCATTATTAAGTAACATTAATTTAATTTACGCTTTAACACCTCATCTCTTTGTATAAACTTCGTTTATATAATTCTGGTTTAATATAAACTCTTTTATTCTCAATTCCCTTTTACTTAATTAAAACTTTAAGCAAACATTTGTTTAAGCTATCGCTTAAAATTCCTTTTATAACTTTGTTATAAAAACTCGGGTTTTGATACAAAACCCTTTCATAAACTCCTTTCACAATTCAACTAGATTTCATTTCAACTTTGATTACTTTTAAACTTAAAAAGTAATCTCTTAAATAGTTGTTAGAAATAATAATTTACTTCAATCATTAACTACTGTAGAAGTAGTTAATTTCTATATTAAAATAAATAATAAATTCCTTTTTAAATCTTATTAAATTAAAACAAATCTTCATTAAACTATTTTATTAAATCAATTCACAACAAACTAATTTAATAATCATACTCAGCTAAACCGGTCGACTCAATCAACTCAACCACGATTATCTCGTTAACCAATTCCAGTTAATCCTTTCCTTTGATTTAATTAATAATATAATTAATTTAATTAATTCCATTTAATTGTTTTCTTATAAACAATTTTCCAACTCTTAACTGTTTGGTTAATTTCTGCTCATTTGCTTATAAATCTTCTTAACACAAGAATTTACTTTATAAAATCAATTAATAATTAATTATAAACTTAAATAATAAATAGTAAATATTTATTCCTTTTAACAACTTTTATTCAAAATACCGATTTAAAAATCTATCTTCAATTATAAATTTTTTTTTAACTTCATTTCTATCGATTCGCCTAACGGCAAATCGATATAAAAAACGATTTATTTATAGGCTATATGCTTCCAATTACTCAACCAATACTCCCCATTGGTTAAAACAAACAATTGTTGAATTTAGATTCAACAATCAGTGATCAAGTCAATCATCCAATTAGATTAATTCATATGATGATAATCTGAAAATAATAACATTAAATATGTTTGAGGAATCCAGTTGGATTCCACCAATCTGTTCTTCCCCTGCATACAATTACGTTATCACAGTGAACATCATTCAATGAGAATTTAACTGATAATTTCTATAACAGTAAATAACAACTATTTAACATCAACCATTTTATTTAACACAACAAACAATTCAAACAATTCCATAAATTTAACATGTTTATTTAATAAACGTGACCAACAAGGTAAGTTACATCCATTGGGTCCAATCGTTAAAATAACGATTTGGTAATTCACTAAAATTAACAACGGTTTAATTTCATCGGTTAAATCAACAAATGAATATATAATTATCAAACAGTCAACCACTAGCAACCAGAGCACACAATTATAAAACCCGACTTATATAAAATATAAGTGAGATGTACCGAGTGAGTTTAACTCACCTTGATCTGATTTCGTTATTGAAACGGTTCGTGTTTCAGTTAAATTAAACTAGTGTTTAATTTAACTAAAATTCCCAGTTGCTTTCAAACTCATCAATGATTATTACCTAATGCAGTGCTCGTCAACGCAATCCCAACGGCCCCTTGTTTGACCGATTCTGATAATAGGATAAAAAGTTATTAATATTTAAAGTTATACGATTTTAATTATAATTAACTAACTTATTAATTATAAAATTAATTTAAATAATTTACATTGTTAATCAGTACGTGTTCCATTCCTGTCTAGTTCAATACAAAGGCTGACAGTTTTCTTCACTCTCGTTCCAGGTTTCTGCTCTACGAATTCATGCTTTGATTATCACAAGATAATTAACTAAATATTACTTAATTTAATAGTTAAATACGTAGATTACAAGGGTTATAAACACATGCTGATTGCTTTATCTTGCTTCATCTTGTATACGGCTTCAGCTCAACTCATCACGCAAGAAATCTCCGATCGTTGTGCCGCCTAGGGGAAACCGGACCTTGATCCAACGTTGTCACCTCGCATGCCTTCTCTAGATCAACCGCAGCTTCTAGCCCCAGCTGACTCGATGCCCTATATTGCTCTCAAAAAGACCTTGAATGTTGGCGGTTTACACCCACTTCCCCGCCACTCCATTAAACAAAACCCCATCACCGCCAATCATAACGCGGATCTCATCAGCCTCGACCAAATTGCAGACGGAAATTTTGGGAAATTATCTATGTATTTACGAGATTTAATTGAAGGAAGAATGGATCGATATCGTTCATTTATTGAGTAAGGGTGGCGGCCAAAGCCTTTTGACCATGCGTATGTTCGTTGACCAAAAATTAGGTTATGCTCTTACGTTGCGTATATATAGATGATCATAAATAATATAATATTATTTACTAAACTTCGCAGTGAAGTATCTTAGTAAAACTACCACATATGATGTCCAATTGAGACGAAACTCTTAATCCTAGCATAAAAAATATTCCGGGCCTGATGGGATAGGTTTCATCGAATTCCGAGGTCATTTGTAAAAAGTCCTTTATAATCGACAGGCTAAAAATCACGCGTTTAAATTTCCCACGATCACAAAATAAATCTAATCAACTTGAAACTTTGAAATTATACTAGACCTTTTCCTTACGGATTGATTGAAATTTGTTTTGTTAAAATCGAAGTTTGTTTGGCCAGTCGTTTATTCCTTTAAAGTTACCCTTGTCCAATATTATAAATAACTAAATAAAAATAGAGACTTTTATCGTTGCCATGATCAAACGGCAAGTCCGATTGACACGAAAATTGAAACCGTACAATAACTAACTGATACGATTCCAACGGCACACATTTCGTCGCATTCCGAGACTGTTTCCCGGTATGCTATTTTTATACGCACCAAAATACTATTTTGGACACTAAATTATTCGGTTTTCAAAAATAACAAACTACCTGCCTATTCTGACTCTATATGTCGATACAAACTCAATGGAATTGGTTTTGTGGCTTAATTCGATCGTCTGCTAAAGTTATACAGAAAATACCTCTTTATTAAATTAAATTAAATTAATTACGCGCTATAGAAAATAACTGAGCGTTTACAGCTGCCATTGTCACATACGACATCGGTTTGCCACGAAATTTAATATCGTACAATAATTTTATGTTACGGTTCTAATGAAAATAATTTCATCAAAAACGGAGACTGTTTGCAAAAATCGCTATTTAAGGCTTATATAATATTAATAAAATATTATATAAATTCCAAAATAATCGAATTAAATAATAATAAATTATTATTATCGTAAATATCCCAATTGAAATATCATATAACTTCAAATATAAAGTATACAACTCGATATCATCTATTTGTAGTTAAACGTTATCCAAATTATATAAAAATATTTATTAATTATATTAAATAAACGTTATCATTTATTAACGAATTCCATAGCGACTATTTTAAAATTTGATTTGGACATAACTAACCATTTATAACATGAAATCTGGATTTTTCTCTTCCATATGAAAATTATACTCAGCAAGGTTCCAACGTTTCTTGTTTCATAGAATTCCGACTTAAAACATATTATGTATATCCAGTTAAAGTTCAAAACTCAATATTACGAACTACCGCGCCATTTCGAGCTCGTTTTATATTATATATTAATTTAACATTCAAACTTCGTTATATAATCAAAATATATATTTTAAATCCATTTAAAATTCCAAATAAATATTAATATAATAAAATAAATTAAATATTTGACTACCAAAAATACGGGACATTACAATCTTTTCCCCTTAAAAGAATTTCGTCCCCGAAATTACTAAGGTAGGAAAAATATCATAAACCCGCTATATATTTAAAATCCAATTTATTATAAATAAAAAACCAGCTCAATATTGTTAGTAAAATTTTCAAAATATTAAAAAAATTCTAACACTTTAAATTTCTAGAAAAATTCGCCAGAGTCTCCCATGTACGGAGGGACTTCTGCGATATCGCAGAAATAAATAATATATATACATCGACCCACATGGCCGAAAAATAAACATCAAAAACTAAAATTTATATTTTAGCGTACCTTTTACGAGCACTATTGAGCATACTTTCTCAACTTATATGCGATTCTACGCGACCAAATTCTATTCTCAGTCTTCTGGTACCTATACCCAACTCAATTCGACATATGAGTAACAATTACATGAAATTCTTAAATAACATTTCATTTATTAACCAGAATAACTACGCAAATTTCCAAAATCAACATATACCATCAATCAAGCAAATACAGGGTTAAATCATCCAAGTTTTAATTTATAAATGATTTCATTCCAATTAATTGTACTGGAATTCATTTCCTGAGTTTTAAATTCATTTAACTTTTGATTAAACCATTGGCAAATTTTTTTTCAACTAATCTATCACACAATAAACAATCAATCAACAACCAACGCACAATTAACCTGACCAAATCAATTGAATTTTCATTCAATAGTAATGTTTACTTGGTTATCTTCACTTTAGTTTACATACTGGAACATCACTTAGTTAATACCCGATTGATTTCCATAATTATTATTCATTCAATTTTCTATTTTCAATTTTCAAATTTATTTAATTAAATTTCATTATCGTTATTAATTTAATTTTACTTAACCAGGTTAACTTCCAATTCAAATCCTTAATCCAATTTGAATTCCCTTCAAATCAATCAACACACATTATCTTAATAATTTGATAAAATTATTTCTTTTCGACACAAAATATATTTTGGGTAAAAAAATTTCATTTACCCTATTTACAAAACAATATCGTATTAGTTGCCAGTTCTAAATCGAACCGATCAAATAACACAATACAAAACAATTGTATATAAAATCTACAAATATGCTCTCATATATGTATACACTCAACTCAATCTAGGATATTACTAATCCCATCTTTACTGAGTTACACCACAGAGCCAAGGTTATTATTAAATCAATAGCTCTGATACCAAGTGTAACGACCCACTTTTTAGTACAGTTTAAGACGACATTTATCAAACCGTGTGAACTCAAAATATACAGAAAAGCAGATAGCTATTAGAAAGAATATAGAGGGTGAGATAAGGAAGAATTATTAGAATAGAAGAAGAAGAAGAAGAACCAACACAACACAGAATCTCACATCGCAGCGGAATAAAATATAATATAGAAATAAATCTTATTCAGAGCTTTAAATAAAACTTACAATCATCAGAGTACATCAACACATCTGGACAATTATAATAATCTGTCCTCGTATTAACACACAGCGGAATAACAATCATATATCATACGTCTGGACTTCCCTAGCTCGTCTCTTCACAGCATCCTATAACTTGAACATGTACAACCCGGTCTAACCCGAGCATTACAAACGTCGGATCAGTCTGGTGAACCAGAGTGAGAAAAACACACTAAGTTTAAAAGCATCACGCAACTTGATTTTAAAGTCAAAATCTTTTCGAAAGAAAAGGATAATTGTAAGACCAAATCCATACATAAATACGGACGGTTTTACGTTATGATAACCCAAAACATTTTTGAAATCAATAATATTATGATATTATAACAGTGATGTAATACAAGTAAATAAAAATCTAGCAGAACGCTTGCATCTCAAGCTCTACATAGATAGTATACAATCAAAACTGTGGGCTCTTATTGGAGAATGTATTTCCTGGCAAGGTATGGGACCACCTTCACAACAATGTACCTCTGGAGATGAATACAATGGAGTTCAACAAGAACATCTTGCAACCCAGGCTAAACACGACCGATCCCTCACTACTCTTGAGAGTTCCGAATATATCATTACCACGGTTGGGGGTCAGCCAACTGAACCGATAGCATACAAATAAAATAAAAGGACAACCGAAGGCATTTAATTTCTCCATATCAGGTAATGACATACCATTTTGATAGGTGCGACCCACGTAGTCATGCGACCTACCTGATTTTATACCATTTCCCAGTTGAGGAGGATTGAGGTTTAACATTACCTTTAGAACAACATAACATCATTCACTATGAATGTCACATTGTCAGATCCGCCAGATATCACTAATTGACGTCCACAAAAATACTCTAGTTATTTGGTTAAGAGAAAGGCCTTTTCTCTGCCATTAACTATGGTATGCTTGAGGAAATCAACGTACGTAATTCCTTTGGAAATACTCTGTCAGACACTCGTCCATACAAGTCATCCAGGAATAGGATGAACCGAAGGCACCCTCCTACCACATCCTAGGTATCACCCTATAGATCGGTAGCGAATAGTCCTTGCAATCCGTAAATTCCATCCATGGCAGAATCACAGTATCTCTTTGGCCGTTAAACCAGAGATTTTAAGTAGTTCTTCCGCTTTATGAAGATCCATGGTCTTCAATGCTCCATCTTCAATCTTTATATTTTCGTATTTGCTGCTTCAGAATGTTTTTCGAATATAAATTCGATCCCGGTCTTTCCGTTCCAACAACGCATTTGGCCAGATTTGATAGTCGGCTATTTAACTATCGAAATAAACAGTTTTTCAATCTTGAAAAATAAATGAGTTCACTGGTTCAGTACTCAGCATCACTTGGCCTCTTTAATCAAAAATAATTAACGAATGGTTAACTAAACCTCCACATCTTTCAATAATTTAAATACAATATTTACTTCTTATTTAAATATAAGATTTATTTTCAAAACTATTTCAAATTTCATTGGAATTAAATCATATATATATTCCAAACCTTGGCTTTCAAAAAATTCACGTAAAACATTGTTACTTGAAAACAATATCCAATTTCTATTCTGAGAATAAACTCATCCCAAAAACTTAACCTTTTTATTTCCTTTTACTTTTGGAAATGTCGACATATATTCTCAAATATTGCGATTAACATTGCATTATTATTTCACATATGGAAAAATAAATTACTCTTAACTCTTTCCCATTACACTAATATCATCCTCAGATAATCCCGAAGTCATTCAAGTTGGGGTATTTATTTACCTCTCAGACCTTGACCAACAACGTTCTTAACTTAAGACAGATATGAGTTGTAACTCAAAAACCGAAATTTCATTCTAATGTCAAAACAAATCACATTTAACTATTTTATTAAAACATGGTTTTATAAAACCTTCTTATTTTTTAAAATCTTTTTCTCGAATATAACCATTTTTCCTTAATTCATCGATTGAGTAGTTGATCATTAAAACATCACCCTTTAACTTCTACTCCTTTAAACAATTCGTTTTATAATTCGGATTTTTGTTATAAAATCATGTTACTCGCTCCTTTACCAAATTCACTTTTAACCATCCCTTTTTCTAATCCATTTCACCCATTTCCCGCTTTGAAAATCTTATTCCAATTTTCTTCGTTTTACTTAATTCCATTATTAAGAAACGTTAATTTAATAATTTAATTTACGCTTTAACACCTCATCTCTTTGTATAAACTTCGTTTATATAATTCTGGTTTAATATAAACTCCTCTCAATTCCCTTTTACTTAATTTAAACATTAAGCAAACATTAGTTTAAGCTATCGCTTAAAATTCCTTTTATGACTCTGTTATAAAAACTCGGGTTTTGATACAAAACCTGCTCATAAACTCCTTTCACAATTCAACTAGATTTCATTTCAACTTTGATTACTTTTTAGCTAAATTTCAATTAAAAAGTAATCTCTTAAATTATTATTAGAAATAATAATTTACTTCAATCATTAACTACGGTAGAAGTACTTAATTTCAATATTAAAATAAATAATTTATTCTTTTTTAAAATCTTACTAAAATTAAAACAAATCATCGTTAAACTATTTTCCAACTCTTAACCGTTTGGTTAATTTTTGCTCATTTGCTTATAGATCTTCTTAACATAAGAATTTACTTTATAAAATCAATTAATTATAAACTTAAATAATAAATAGTGAATATTTAATCCTTTTAACAACTTTTATTCAAAATGCCGATTTAAAAATCTATTTCAGTTATAAAATGTATATTTTTAACTTCATTTCTATCAATTCACCTAACAGCAAATCTATATTAAAAAACGATTTATTTATAAACCATATGCTGCCAATTTCTCAACCAATACTACCCATTGATTAAAACAAACAATTGTTGAATTTATGTTCAACAATCAGTGATCAAGTCAATCATCCAATCAGATTAGTTCATATGACGATAATATGAAAATAATAACATTAAGTATGTTTGAGGAATCCAGTTGGATTCCTCCAATCTGTTATTCCCATGCATACAATTACGTTATCACAATGAACATCATTCAATGAGAATTTAACTGATAATTTCTATAAAAGTAAATAACAACTATTTAACATCAACCATTTTATTTAACACAACAAACAATTCCATAAATTTAACACGTTTATTTTATAAACGTGACCAAAAAGGTAAGCTACCTCCATTGGGTCCAATCGTTAAAATAACGATTTGGTAATTCACTGAAATTAACAACGGTTTAATTTCATTAGTTAAATCAACAAATGAATATATAATTATCAAACAGTCAACCATTAGCAACCTGAGCACACAATTATAAAACCCGACTTATATAAAATATAAGTGGGATGTACCGAGTGAGTTTAACTCACCTTGATCTAATTTCGCTATTGAAACGGTTCATTTTTCAGTTAAATTAAACTAGTATTTAATTTAACTAAAATTCCCAATTGCTTTCAAACTCGTCTAGGATTATTCCCTAATGCAGTGCTCGTCAACGCGATCCCAACGGCCCCTTGTTTGACCGATTCTGATAATAGGATAAACAGTTATTAACATTTAAAGTTATACGATTTTAGTTATAATGAACTAACTTATTAATTATAAAATTAATTTAAATAATTTACATTGTTAATCAGTATGTGTTCCATTCATGTCCGGTTCAATATAAAGGCCGACAGTTGTCTTCACTCTCGTTCCAGGTTTCTGCTCTGCGAATTCATGTTTGATTATCACGAGATAATTAACTAAATATTACTTGATTTAATAGTTAAATACGTAGATTACATGGGTTATAAACACAGTCTGATTGCTTCGTCTCACTTCATCTTGTATACGACTTCAGCTCAACTCATCACCCAAGAAATCTCCGATCGCCGCACCGCGTAGGGGAAACCAGACCTCGATCCAACGTTGTCACCTCGCGTGCCTTCTCTATATCAACCGCCGCTCCTAGCCCCTGCTGACTCGATGCCCTATACTGCTTTCAAAAATACCTTAAACGTTGGCGGTTTAAACCCACTTCCCCGCCACTCCATTGAACAAAACCCCATCACCGTCGACCAGAACGCGGATCTCATCAGTCTCGACCAAATTGCAGAAGGAAATTTTAGGAAATTGTCTATGTATTTACGAGATTTAATTGAAGGAAGAATGGATCAATATCGTTCGTTCATTGAGTAGAAGTGGCGGCCAGAGCCTTTTGACCACGCGTATGTCCGTTGACCAGAAATAAGGTTTTGCTCTTACGTTGGGTATATATAGATGATCATAAATAATATAATATTATTTACTAAACTTCGCAGTGAAGTATCTTAGTAAAACTACCACATATGATATCCAATTGAGACGAAACTCCTAATCCTAGCATAGAAAAATATTTCGGACCTGATGGGACAGGTTTCGTCGAATTTCGAGGTCGTCTGTAAAAAGTCCTTTATAATCGACAGGCTAAAAATCACGCGTTTAAATTTCCCATGATCACAAAATAAATTTAATCAACTTGAAACTTTGAAATTATACTAGACATTTTCCTTACCGATCCAATGAAATTTGTTTCGTTAAAATCGGAGTTTGTTTGGCCAGTCGTTTATTCCTTTAATGTAACAACCCGGAAAATCAGAACCAATTTTAAAAAAATTAAGGAAATTTTGTTAGAAAATGCGTCAGAATTTAAAAATTCCATTATTGAATTAAATTATTGTATATGTGAAAAAAATTATAATAATAATACCGTAAAACTTTTAATGTTATCTATGTAATAACACATGATATTTAAACTATATGTTTTGAAAATTGAAAGATTGCAAACTTTTTAATAATTAGCATTAAATAATCTAGCATTTATCTCATGTATTTATTCTCTACTCTTTCTACTCTTTTATCTATCATTCAAATTCATTTAGAAACAAAGCTATTCCCTTTATTTCTCCTTTTCTTCATCCCTTCTCTTTATATCTACAATCTTCAAATCTTAAAATAAAATAAAATAAAAGCCTACAAAACTATATGCATATTTCTATGATTTATTCTTATTAGTCCAATTAAATATGTCCCCTAAATTACGTTATTTAATATTATGTGTTTTGAAATTTAAAAAGTCGCATAACTTTCTTATAGTCATTATTAAAACAATAAATTATGCATTCATTACTTTTCGTTATTCTCTTTCTTTATGTAATTTCCTTTTGAATTTTTTAATATGAAATAAAGGTTAATAAATGTTGATTAGATTAACATGACATGTCTAGTCAACTAATTTATTCACTTGTAACCTACTACATATGTAGAGACTCAAGTGAGGAATAAAACAAAGTATATAACCAAATATATATATACATTATATGAAAATATGTATAGGCGTTGTATGAAAATATACATATACAATATATGAACATACATAAATGCGATATATAAAATGGTCATGAAATGAAATATTCATTAGTTAGTTAAAAATATATTTTGTTAGACAAAAGCATCGCTATTAGCATATTAGTGAAATATAAAATCATAAATAAAGGAAAGTCGCCTCTTTCATAAAATAAATAAAATTTGAAATCATATTCAATGAGGCATGTCATTCATTGCAAGGAAAAATAATAATGACAATGATAACAATAATTGCTGCATGCGTTTCATTCATATCCTTTAATTATTTATGTTCTCTCTCTTCTTTTCATATACATATATGTCATACTATATACCTTTTATAAATACAAGAAAAAAAAGAGAAAAAAAGGATAAGATAGACAATTATTAAATTAAATATTATTTAATATATTGTTATTATATATAGACCTTTATCTCACATAGATTAACACCTCATCCCTATCAATTAATTTAATTCTTTTGTAACATGCAATATATGGTTAGCGGGTCTTTTCTGAATTAAAGAAGTAAATAATTAGTTTATTTATAAATACCCTAGAATAATCAAACCCTAATTCATATCATAGCCGCCGTCACCCTATTCTTCAATGGCCACTCTTCTTCAAATTTCCTTCATCAATTTCTTCTAATCCATCACATAATTCACGAAAATTATAAAGCCAATATTGGTGAGCATCACGAGACCTCTCTAGTCAACGGTCAAGATCATTGAAGGCGGCGCACAGTGGTGGTTTAAGAATTCCAGCATGGTCAATTTTTGTTCAATGCCTGGAGTAACGAATACAAAGGGAAGAAACACTTAATGATGGATTAAGGAAGTTAAGTGTTGTTTAATTTATTAATTAAATGGTTAATTAATATATGTTATTTAAAGGTTTAAAATACCGTAACTTTTTATTTGTTAATCAGAAATCAACGATTTTGAATGTGTTGGAATCCTCTTGTGAAGCACTACACAATGGAATAGACTGGAAGACAAATAGAGCTATCTGGAATTCTTAAATAAATTAAACAAGTGGTTTAATTCAATTAAAACAAATCGTCGTTTAAATGATTTTCTAACCGATCAAGGTGAGATTTCTATTTTTAATAATTAATTAAAATTTAATTATTTTCTAGCTATTTAAATCGATGTATGTATGTAATGAAATCGGATCTGTGATGTTGTGCTTGAAATTTATTATTTGTGTTGATTGCGATGTTCATATTGTTAGATCCCGATATTAAATTAAATTCTTTTTCTGATCCGAATCTTTAGTTGTTGGATGGATTTAGATCTGAAATCAAAATCATATTTTTTGTTTCAGATCTGTGAATAATGATATAGTTTGAAATAAAGATTTCGTTTTTATCTTTGATTCATGAACATGGAATAGTTTAAAATAAAGGTTTCATTATCTTTATTGAGATCCAAGAATATTGATTGGTTTATGTCAACTAAAACATAATCTTTATTGAATACATAAATTTTGAAATTAGATTAACAGTAAAAATTTCATTTTTATTGTACACATGAACATGAGTTTTTATCGAGATTGAGATTTGAAATAAAAATCACATTTTCATGATTTACATGAAATATGGATTTTTATCAAATCAAGATTGGAATAAAAATCTCATTTTCATGATTCACAGGAAAATGAATTTTTATTAGGATTAGATTTACAATGTAATTTTCAGTTGATTTCATAGAGTATGGTTTTGGCTTAAATTTGGTTTCAACTAAAAGGAACATATTTTTAGCGTTAATTCGTTTCAATAAAAAGAACATCTTTTTAGCGTCAATTTGTTTTTCATTAAAAAGAATATATTTTTAGCGTCAATTTGTTGTCACTAAAAAGAACACATTTTTAGCGTCGATTGGTTTCAACTAAAGAGGAACATATTTTTGATATAAAATGTTCGCAATAAAATGAATAGATTTAAAAGTTAAATTTTTATTGTCATTTTAGATACAATAAAAAAGAATAGTTATAAAAGATCATATTTTTATTGTCGATTAGTTACAATAAAAGAATGAACTAAAACATTCCTTTTTGTCATTTAATTAGGAGCAGACAAACATGTTCATTTTTGGCAAATTTAAGATAATGTAACCAAACATTCACTTTTGTGTCATTTAAATAGAATGAGACTAAAACATTCCTTTTTATCATTTAAAAAGAATTAAGTAAAAATATTCATTTTTGTCATTTAAAAAGAATGAAGCAAAAATATACATTTTTGTTCATTAAAAAGGATTAGACAAAAATATACATTTTTGTTTGTTAAAAAGGGGTTAAACGAAAAAATGTCATTTTAATGTAAATGTATATATTAGAATTTATGAACAAAAGAGGAATTTGTAGGCAAAACAAAAATGTCATTTTAATGTAAATGTATACATCAGAATTCATATACAAAAGAGGAAATGTCATTTTAATGTAAATGCATACATTAGGATTTGTATGCATAATGGAAATATCTTTTTAATGTAAATGTATCCATTAGGATTTATATTCAAAATGAAAATATCATTCTAATGTAAGTGCATACATTAGAATTTGTATGCAAAACAAAAATATCATTTATGTTAATTATAAAATGTCATTTATGTTAATTATTAAATGTTATGCATGTTAATTATAAATGTGACATTAGATTAAAATAACACTTTGTTGTAAAATGTGACATTAGAATAAAATGACATTTTGTTATAAAATGTTGCCTTAGAAAAGAAATAACATTTTTGATGTAAAATGTTTGCATTAAAAAGAATAGAATTAAAAGATTACATTTTTATGTAATATTGTTTGCACTAAAAAGAATAGAATTAAAAGATTACATTTTTATGTTATATTGTTTTCATTAAAAAGAATAGAATTAAAAGGTTACATTTTTATGTAATATTGTGTTCATTAAAATGATTTGACAATGGAAATTATACTTTCATTATATGCAATAAAAAGAATTAGATATTTAAATGAAATAGGTTAGCAATAAAATTTACATTTTATTGTAGGAAGGATTAAAACATTGTCATTTATATGTTAGCGATGGTAGTGGAAATATTCATGTGTTAAATATGATGTTAGCGATGGCTTGGAATATATGTTTGTAGTATTGAAATGTTTGATGTGTTAAAGATAAATGTTAATATAGTAATGATAATTTAAATTGAATATTACGCTTCCATTTACAAGTTATCTGACTTGTTTATGTGATTGGGACGATAATTTTCACACATCGCCCAAGTGCACAAATAATTTATTACTTGTTTGTTGGATGAAACCCCATACGGGTATTGGGATGATATTTAATATACACTAATCCCAATATTTAGTTATCTGTCAATCGATGGATTGACAGTCTGTGATGAGCGTTATTTATCTATTTTAATGCTCACACAGTTATAAATTCCACTCTGGTCGTTATTTGGATGTTTAATAATTATTTATCATGATTATTGATTACATGCAATATATGGAAACCGTATAACTGAAACTATATGGTTATTAATTGAGTCACATTCCAATAAAGAATATTTTAGAAAAAGAATATTTTAGAAAAAGAATATTTTGATAAAGAATATCTTAAAGTAATGAATCTTTTAAATAAAGGATAAATCTTTGAATTAAGATTAAATGGAGTTTTCCAATAAATAAATATTTAATTGGAATTAAATAAACAAATTCAATTTTGGGTTTGTCGCGAATGGTGTCTTCAATAACACCGTTCTTAAACCCCGTTGAGAAAAGGATAAATCTTTTAATTAAGATAATTAGAGTTTTCAAATTATATTTAGTAATTGGAATAAAATGATATGTGAATTGGGTTTATCGTGAACAATGTTTTTAAACGACATCTGTTCTTTAACTCAATTAACAGTGAAAATAAATTTTGAAATTTATAAATCTTTTTATTAAGATTTAAAAAGAAATTGTTCCAAAGTAAAGCTTTCTAATTTAATATATTAAATTGGAATTGAATGGAATTCGATTTAATAATAATCGAGATAAGCTTCTGTAAAAGAAGACCGTTACTATATATGGAATTTAAAAGGCTTTGTCATTATTCCATTTATATTATTGGTCTGATACATAAATTTATATAGATTATATATTGATTTGATTTCTGTGAAAATTCCATATTTAATGGAAGATGATTTTGGGTTTACCGTGAACTATGTTTTAAATGACATTAGTTCTTTAACCCAGTTAAAGATAAGATTGATTTCTTAAATTTAATTAATCATTAAATAATGATTTTGATATTTAAAACCAAATTGGAGTTTTTAATAAATCTTTAAAAGAAAGATCTAAGAATAAATTTAAAGAATTTATCTTTGATAGAATAATGTGAATATTTTATTAAAAGGATATTATGAATTGGAATGAGGCGTTTGATGTGATTTTATAGCACTTGATTTTTGATTATAAAATACGCGAGTTATTCGGAAAGACCGGGTTTAACCCATTCCGAATAATTATACGACGATTGGAATTCGAAGATTTGAAGACAGTGATTGAAGACCGAAGATCTTCACATCGAATGGATGTGTTGCTACTAAGGCCCATGATTGGAGTAGCTACCTTGAAGGAGCTTCAGTGGTAGCCGTCCGGACGTACTTGTTGATTGTTCAGATATGCAAGCACCTCACTTCCATATTGGACATACGGGACGAGGAATAAGGTGTCTCCGGTTTCGTTCAGACCCAGAACGAACTTGTAAATGGATGTGTGTCTGACGTTGAATTTCATTCCATGTAAATTAAATTGATTTCTATTTAATATATATTTGTTGGTGGCAGAAAATTTATTCTCTTGCATAACACCCTTCTCTGAGACGCACGAGCTCAGAGGGTATATATTGGTAGTTATTGATCGCATGGCGTGAATTGTCAATGTGGCACGCCAAGATGCAAATGATCAAGGCTTTTGTTGAAAAGCAGGGCCTTGTGGTTGATGATCAAAGCATAGCCTATTTCGGCGTAGCTTTGTGTATAGCGTGAATTCGCGAGCCTCATACCCCGGTATGAGTCAAAACGGGATCAGGACTGCAGGGAGTGCACACGTTTCTTTCTAGCTAGAAGTTGTAATGGCCAGAAAAAAAATTCGACGCTCGAATTTTCAACAATAACACAAAATCCTGTATTCCTTGTCAAAAATCCAAGTATCGAACTCTGACTGTTAATAGAAAGAAGTTAGAGGATGAGATAAGAAAGATAGAACTATTAGAATAGAAGAATTAGAAGATCAGAGTCTCACAGCGGAACGAAAAAAATATAATATATCAAATGCTTCATACAACAAGGTTGTATATATATATATATATACACAACATCAGAGTATACATTCATATCAGTCAATACACACAACGGAAATAAACTAGTACCAGTATATATGGAATACGTCTCGACTTCAACTCCTCTTCTGAAGCTCCAAGCGATTCCTAACCGGATAATATACTTGGTCTGACCCGAGCACATTTGAAGCAAAGCAAAATTCACCCGGATCAGTCTGGAATACTTTCACTGATAAATTCATACAGCAACCAACTTGTTTTAACTTTAGAAATCCTTTTAAAAAAAAGATAATAGTAAGACCAGCCCACACATAAACACGGACGGTTTTTACCTTACTATAATCCAAACAGTTTTGATATATCAAAATCCAGTGATATTATGATAGTGTCTATCAAATCACAAATAATTAACATATAGTAGAACGCTTGCATCTCATGCTCTACATATTTATTATATAATCAAAAACCGCTTGGCGCTTATTGGAGATTGGATTCCAACTAGACAAGGTATGGGATCACCTTCCGATCAGTGTACTCTAGAGGGTATACACTGGGGTTCAACAAGAATGTCTTGCAACCCGGCCTCTCATGACCGACCACTCATTTAACTTGAGTGTATCGAATATATTTTCACCCTTTCGGCTTTTGTTGCGACCACCGAATTTCCCGAGAGATACAGAAATGAAAAGAAGTAACAAATATGAATGTTCTCTAGATTGGTGACAATACACCCTGCTTGGGGATGACCCAACTAGCCATGCTGCCCTGGCCGATTTCTGTCTTTTCCCGGTTGATGAGGCTAGAGGCTACGTTTATCTTTTCAAACATCTGGTCACTATTCACCTTGAATGTCACATCGTCCATACGTCATCCAGGAACAGGATGAACTGAAGGCACCCCTCCTACCGCATCCTTATATAGGAGTCACCCCAAGGATCAGTAGCGAGCAGTCCTTGAAATCCACAGATTTCAACCACGACAAAATCACAGTATATCTCCAGGGATCAGCTAGAGATTTTAAGTAACTCTTCTATTTTATGAAGATCCATGGTCTTCAATGCTCCATCTTTATCCTTGCAGATTAGTTTCGTATGCAACATTGATTCGAAGTGGTTTTGGGTCTGGTTCCCATCCCGGTCTCTTCGAAACAACACGTCTAAAAGGTCTAGTATATTTTATTGATAGTCGATGTTTTAACTATCAATTCAAACTAGTAATGTCGAGTATGTTGGCAGCTCAGGTATTATTATTCAAATTATTTCGTTAATTCTTTTATCGAATCTCAAAACTCATTTCCTCGATTAACATCAATCCCATTTACTAAATCCCGGCAAATCATAGTTATTTCCATTAATTCGGAAACATTATCAATATCCCCATTTCTGATATATACCAATCTCCTATCCGTTCATCTTTACTTCGAGAATATCACCTCAATTCTATAAACTCTTTTTCATTACCTATGTGTATCATTATACTTCAAAATATGCCGATCAATGTTAAATATACATCAGTCTTTGAAACCCAATATGTTTATCGCATTTTAACAACTTTGTAAAATATTATCGAAATATTCTTTTTATGGAATAATAAACTTTATTTCGACATCTCTTACCGTCACAAACCAATACCATCCTGTGATAATAGTGAAACCGTCCAAGTTGGGGTATTTTATTTACCTCTCAGACCTTGGTCGACAACGTTCTTACATCGAGATGAATAATAGTTCGTGACTCAAAATTTATTTTCTATTCTATTTAATCCATGGTTTTATAACCAAACCTTACTTTGAAAACCCGGTCAACGAGCTCAGAGGGTATATATTGGTAGTTATTGATCGCATGGCGTGAATTATCAATGTGGCACGCCAAGATGCAAATGATCAAGGCTTTTGTTGAAAAGAAGGGCCTTGTGGTTGATGATCAAAGCATAACCTATTTCGGCGTAGCTTTGTGTATAGCGTGACTTCGCGAGCCTCACACCCCGGTATGAGTCAAAAACGGGATCAGGACTGCAGGGAGTGCACACGTTTCTTTCTAGCTAGAAGTGGTGCCAACGACTTACCAGCCCTGACATTTTTACTTATGTGGATGATGAATTATGAGGTACCTCAGTTTTATAGGTTGTTAGTGGCCATATTATAGGTTCAAAAGAACCGGGAAGCGTGTGTTCAGGCATAATTAATCTACTAACGTTATTTGTGGACCGGCCTTGAAGATCCAAGGATTCGCCATCGTCTGAGGCATTTGCTAGAGTGTCTCGAATCGAAGAGGACGATCCCTAGCCTCGACTCATGATGGAAACCCAATTTCCAATATGACATTACGATTTTGATTGTAGAACTAGTATGGCGACATAGTATATGGTAGTTATGCCGTCTATGATTGATACGTTATGATTGAAATGTTTTTGAAACATATATACACTAATAATAATATCAAATCCGTTTTTATCGTATCAAGCATTTTTTACCATTATAAGGTAAAACTCTATCCTCCGGTTTGCATTGCATTGTGTGATGGGACTTGAGTCTTATAATGGTTTCATTTTTCTAAATAGCATTGAGTTGTTTAACGATTTACTTTATTTCATGCACTGGAAATCCAATGGAGTAAACCTGTTCCGCGTTAACGGCGTAGTCCTGTGATTAGCCTTATTATTAGATAAGTTAAGTTAAGATTTCTCATACCAGTCCCATGACTGACCTGTAGTTTGTTTCGCTGGCAAACTCGGGTGCCCTCTTTTCCACAGGGCAGTCGAGTAGCTTTTTGCAGATATTTATCTCTTGAGTAGGATTCTGGATCGAAGCCTAAAGCTGTGTCCAGAGCATAGAAAGTCTTCCGCTGTGTATTGTATTAATTTATTGCAATAAGTCTTCCGCTGTATTTTATTTATCGATGTACTCTGATATTCTGTACTCTGATGTAACATTATTGTAATGTTTTATAAAAGTCTTCTGTTGTTGTTTTAATGTGTTGTATGCCCAAAGTTAATGCATTCAAGGATTTCCAACTTTTGGATCAGACCTGTGTGGTTTATGGTCGATTCAAAGGGCGGGGATTTTCGGGTCATTACATTTAAAGTTACCCCTGTCTAATAATATAAACGATTAAATAAAAATAGAGTTGCTAATCATTGCCATGATCAAACGGCAAGTCCGATTGACACGAAAATTGAAACCGTACAATAATTAACTGATACGATTCCAACGGAACACATTTCGTCGCATTCCGAGACTGTTTCCCGGTATGCTATTTTTGTATGCACCACAATGCTATTTTGGACACTAAATTATCCGGTCTCCAAAAATAACAAACTACCTGCCTATTCTGACTCTAAACGTCGATACGAACTCAATGGAATTGGTTTCGTGACTTAATTCGATCGTCTGCTTAAGTTATACACAAATACCTCTTTATTAAATTAAATTAATTTAATTACGCGCTATAGAAAATAACTGGGCATTTACGGCTGCCATTGTCACATACGACATTGGTTTGCCACGAAATTTAATATCATACAATAATTTTACTTACGATTCTAATGAAACTAATTTCATCGAAAACGGAGACCGTTTGCAAAAATTGCTATTTTAAGGCTTATATAATATTAATAAAATATTATATAAATTCCAAAATAATCGAATTAAATAATAATAAATTATTATCATAAATATCCCAATTAATATCATATAACTTCAAATATAAATTATACAACTCGATATCATCAATTTCGAGTTAAACGTTATCCAAATTATATAAAAATCTTTATTAATTATATTAAATAAATGTTATCGTTTATTGACGAATTCCATAGCGACTATTTTAAAATTTGATTTGAACATAACTAACCATTTAAAGCATGAAATATGGATTTTTCTCTTCCATATGAAAATGAAACTCAGCAAGATTCCAATGTTTCTTATTTCATAGAGTTCCCACTTAAAACGGATTCTGTATATCCAGTTAAAGTTCAAAACTTAATGTTACAAACTACCGCGCCATTTCGAGCTCGTTTTATATTATATATAATTTTAACGTTCAAACTTCGTTATATAATCAAAATATATATTTTAAATCCATTTAAAATTCCAAATAAATATTTAATATAATAAAATAAATTAAATATTTGACTACCAAAAATACGGGACATTATAGAGTTGTCATTGATGAATTCCCAAAATAATTTCATTTTGCATGTTTCACCCTAATCTCCAATGTTCTTTAAGCCCAGTCCCCTATTTTTGGCTTGAATATCTAATCCCATGCTACTTTATGATACTTGCCTTTTCGAATAAGTGGGCACACAAACTTTCCCTTTTCTAAATCTCTTTTATTGAGATACTGTGTGTTTGGATGATAAGGGAAGTGATGACTATATGAGTCAACTCTATTCTACCAGCTAAAGACAATATTGTGCTAGACTAACCCCCTAATTTGCTTTAAATTAGGTCATAATTGTCGGGAAAATGTGGATTACAGACTTTAAAACTAACTTAACACTAGAGGGGAGGGAATAGTATTAAATGGAGTTTATGAATCTCTTGAAATATTTTTTGAATAAATCAGAATCAAATGCAAATCACTTATATGAAACAGTCAAAGAATCAAACACAAATGCAAATAATAAGTAAAAGCAGTAAAGAAAAGAATACACTGGGATTTTATACTGTCTTAGAGTTATCTTATATCTAGTCTAACACAACTCTGGGTTGTGTAGATTTCATTTCAAATAATATCAAATCTTAAAATCCATAATTTCAAGGGGCACGAGGTCCAACTGCTTCTGAGCACAGGGCGTTCTCTTGATTTAACCACGCTAGACAATCACCTATTGATTAACGGGCTACAATCACACCAAATTGATTTTAATGGGCTATTAACACACCTTTTTAGTATCATTTTGGAAGAAAGACTCGACAGAACTTTGATCTTACAATCTTTGATTACAAATACTCCTATAACTCTGAATATCACTTGGATCTTTGAGAGAGAGTGATAGAGAATCAAACTAAAAAAGATTTGGTTTAATTCTCTTTGAATTTCGGAAGTGTTTGATTATGGAAACTTGAAAATTAAGAGTATTAATGGAAAGGAGAAAAATAGGGAAGAAGATAATGAAAACTTAGTTAAAAATCTGAATTAAGATGGGTATTTATAGGGAATAAACAGTGATGCTCTTTAGGAAAAAATTTAGACAAATAGACACTTCTTTTGAAATTTGAATTTTGGAAATAACAGCTATGATGTCGATATGAGGGGTAGCGGAAGTCGATATGCCCTATATAATTTTGAAATTCAAAATTTTGAAAACAATGTAAATGTTGCTTAAATAAATCAAGATAACTCTGGAGTTTAAATAACATGTTTTCCTATATATTAAAGTAGTATAATAAAATAAGATTATAAATTAAAAATATATTTTTATAATCTATAAAAGTGATATCAAAACTTAATATAAAGCCATAAATAATAATGAGAAACTTAAAACTTAAGATACAAAACTATAGACATGAATATAAGAAAATAATAATATTAAAACTCAAGTAAACACAATTAAAACTAAAATAATAAGTAAGAAAATCTAAAATATTTAAATTGGAAATTAGATTAAAACTCAAGAAATGATTTAAATAATTTAAAGGTCAGGAGATATACATGTATGTCTGTATATTTTAAACAACAAGTAATTTTGAAATCAGTTAAAAGTTAAAAGAATTTTAAAATATTATAAGGAAAAAATTGTGAGAAAATTGGAATAAAGATTTTAGTTCTATTATGTAGTTATAACAAAAATTATAGTCTTTTACTTATCCAGATTTCTTGAACTTTTGTTGTTCACGAGTCTTCAATCTTAAACTCTTCTTCTTTGTAATCTTGAATATTTAAATTCTACGGTCTTCAAACTCAACACCTACATATATATTTCTATACAATAGTGTTTGTATATATTCTATAATAGTAATAGTTAAAACAAGGTTGTTGTCATCAAAACATCATCATCGTCATCTTAGTCCCTAAGAATCTCTCTCTTTTTTATGATGGAAACCTTTGTTTATAAAATATACTTACCTGATACCTTGATTCTTTAGTTACTCGACCTAACTCCAACAACTCCTGATTTTGAAACTACTAACTATCATCAAGAAAAATTACATACCTATGTTTAATCTATAATACTCCCCCTTAAACTAATATAAGACTTAACCTAGTCTAAAAAATGACTATAATACCGCCCCTTAATTAAACTATGGTACCACTTATGTTAACCATAAACAAGAAATATTAATATTAAAACAAGAAGTATCAAGATTAAATCAAGATCAAACTAGAATAGTATTAACAATCAATCAATTCAAACAAATTATACAATAGATTCAAATCATGTTATTGCACACCATCAATTCAAATTTAAATTCAAATCAAATCTAACCAATTTAAACATACAAAGTATGCAAAATTCAAATATAAATTCAAACATTTCTTGGAACTTCTACCCATCCTTCTCCAAAGATAGGATCAACCTTTAAATCATCCCATTCTTTTATTTCTTTGGTGTGAGTTCATTATGGATCGTTATTTTCTTCTTCTTTGTTGAGTGTGGAGATCATCCAATGAATGTCATCGAAATGCTTCTCTTGGTTTTTAATCATCTGCATATGACTCAATTTGAAGTGTCATTTATTACATAGAATGATAGAGAGGATATTTATGAAAGAGCTGAGTATTTCTTCAAGATATTCACTAAGATTATGGATTGGAGAAGATGTTATTTTGATAAAATTTAGTAGATAATGAATGGATATTAAAGAGAAATAGAAAATTAACTTTTTTTGGAAGAAATAGGTATATATATGGTCTGATATTCGTTTAAAAATGAATGGTAATAAGTTGGTTAAGATAAATTTTGAATTCAAACAAATTTGAAATTTTGACAGTTATATGTCGACATGGAGGGTAGTACATGTCGACATGTATACTTCAAAAATTTTGATTTTGCAATTCTGTTTTTATGTTGGATTTTGTTTTATATCTTTCTTAATACAATAATGATCATTCCAGAGATATTTTATAGATAATGAACAGAAATAGAAGAACTTCATTAATAATTTTAGATAATGATACGTTGAAGTGATACATAACATCGAATTAAAATATAATAGAAATATAAACTACTACCACATAAAAATAAAACAAGAATTCGGAGGAAGATGATGAAGAGGATGGTAACCCAAGCTTGCGACTCACTTTTCTAAAGAACTTGTTCATCTTTGTGGAGATCTTTTCCATTTTCTTACTAAATGGTTCCTTTAAAATCTTTTGATCTTCCGCTATAATTATTTGATTCTCAAGAAGGATTTTATTAGATGGACCGGAGGCACTAGCGAGATATTCTATGATTTCTAAGGAAGAATTTCCAGCTTCTTCCTATTCTTCGATTTTCATTGCTTCTGCTTCTTCCATTTCACAAGCCAACCTCTCCTCTTTTTTCGAAAGTGTTTCATATGGATAAAATACTAGCGGGATCTTCACAAGGAATATATTTCCGGAATCAAAGATGTAACACCCCATGTCCATTAATGTTACTCACTAAGGGAATGCATTAACTTTCATGGAGCGTTTAAGTGAATAGAACAGAATATTACAAGACAGATACATAAAAGAATACTTGAAAATTTTATAACTTTATTACAGCGGAAACAAAGACAAGTTTGGTTACAACTTCAAAACCCATCTTACTAAAATAAAACCAAGTACATAATATCAGTCTTGTACAAAAGCCATCAGAGTACATAATTTTTAAGACCATAATCCCCAATCCAAAATACCATAAGCAAGAGAAACAGAGCTAGGCATTACTTCCAGCACTTCAAGCAGGAAAGTCCGAATCAAACTTTAGTACTCCCACCCTAAGAACCTGGGGAGGGAGGGAAAGAAAGAAAAGGGGCGAAACAAAGAGGGTCAGACATAAAGTCTGGCGAGTCCAGTAACTTTAACAATATAATAAGTAAAGCAACAGGATAAGGAATAAACTGAACATAAGGAATGAATGTAACATAACAGAGGTAACAAGGTAAATAAGGTAAGAAAGATTCGACAACGGTTGCGCTCCTAACTACTACAAGATATGCTATGCACCGCACTAAATACTAGTCACATACTAAAAGGTGATCCCTCTTAAACGAACATAATGATGATAGTCTCGTGTACTTCTAGTTACTATCATAGGTGCCAACTTGCTCCTATCCCCACTAGTTGTATCCACTATCCGCCCCGTTGATTATCTATCTCTAGCTGCTATCGTAGGTAACCAACGTGTACATATCACCACTAGATGTACCCTCTTACTAAATATAGTAATAATAATAATAATAATAATAATGGTAATTTTGTGTACTCCTAGCTGCCGTCATAGGTGCCGCCTGCTCCTATCTCCACTAGTTGTACCTACTATCCTCCCCATTCGATCGGCTCCCTAACTCGTAGATACCCGTGCTGGTCCCACAGTAGGGTGTATCACTCCCTAAAGTGGCAACCCGATACGAATAGAAGGCACGACTTATACCTGCACGATGCAACAGCGTCTTACCTACCAGCCCGGATCCATGCACGCACATGACCCCGTTGGACTTGCACTGCCACTGCTATCCTTTAATTGACCTCTTACAATCAACCCTAGTAAGCGTGTCCCGTCCTCGACCTAGTTCGAACTCACAAAGATACTAAATGGGTTACCGGTTGAAAAGGGTCCCTACACTTGACACAAGCTTCCCTCCTAAGCTTGGTCCCCACTAGGAATTCCCACTTAACCCCTCTTTATACCCATGTCAAACTACATGTTTCATCTAGGTTAAGTGTTCTAATTATGTTTTCACATGTCACCCATGTTACCCACTTAACCCTTCATCATACCCATGTCTTCTTACATGTTTCACCTTGATTAAGTGTTTATTAATTATCCGCCCAGTTGACTTAACCCTATCCACTTATTAAATCAATCTGTATTATTGACTAAGCTTGCCTTAATCCTATATCCACTTTTTTCATGTAATGTTGGTCAAGTTGTCATCTCACACAGGTTAACTTAACCTCACCCACCTAACATTTTAATTAATTTATAATTAAGTACATCTTAATTCCCATAAACATTAGTTAAGAGAATAACTCCCTAAGTATCAACCTCGAAGACCGAAATCAGCATTAGATTGACACTCAGAGAATTACTCAACTCAACCAACCTTATGTTATGTTCTTCATATAATTATAGTCTTGCAAGACCTCCCACATTAGATTATCTTTTTGCGGTTGCTGGATGTGCTGGGTGGTTCCGGGAAGGCTTACACCGCAATCCAAATCTAACCTCGTGTCTTTACTTTATTACACATCTAATCCTATGCCTTTGACCTCTCACATTAGATATCGTTTGCGGTTGCTGGACATGCCGGGCGGTTCCGGGCAGGCTTACACCGCAAACCTGTCTAACCTCGTGTCATAGGCGTTCATTACTACTCAAATCATGGATTATAGTTATCCCCAACATACCCATAAATTTCAACCTAAATTTATGTGACAAATTCTAATCGCTTTATGTCTATAATATCAAGTTTATAGGTTATGCCAATTTTACACCCAAACCCAATTATGCCAAATTTGCACGTTTTACATGTTATACATAATTTTGCCCAACTATGGCCATCATCAATTAATGCCCAATTACCAATTATCACAATTTAAGCCAAATCACATATTATAACAATTTCCCAAACTTTTCCCCATCATTCCCACGTATTCGTTCGCATAATTTGACGAAGAATGGTTAGGCTCGAAGGTAGCCTAACCTCATAAAAAGAATAAGGAAAAGGAGAGGGAAGAGAGTCAAAATGGCATAAACATATGAACATAACAAGCATATGAACATAGGTGACATATGAACATGAATAGCATATGAACATGGATAGGCATATGATAGGTTTAGGTAAAAGATGATAAACTTGCAAACTTGGTGACATCAATTACAGGCATAAGCATATGATTCAGTTCATAACCCTAACACCATTACTTTAGTTAGATTATCTTGTGAAAACTACAAGAACTCACCTTGCTAGGATTAAGAAAAGAAAATTGAATCGTTCGTTGTTGCAACTCTAATCTTGAATAATCTCTATTTGATTTGAAGAAGAAAAGCTCTCTACTTTTATTTTTAGATTTAAGGCGGCGGCTAGGTTAGATGAGAAATTAGCAGAATGGAGGCGCCATTCCTTTGATTCCTGAATTAGGGTTTAGGTTAGATATGTATTTATAGGTGTGTATGAGTAATTAGATCCTTTAGATCAACCTAGGATCCATCCAAGCCATCCAATCCAAGAATATGAGTCATCAGGCCAATCACAGCGCGACACATAATCCCTAAAACACAAAATTTCGTCATAGACCATTCTGGGCCGATGGGGTCGATTCCAAACACTTTGAATTGACCCTGGGGTCGACCCAGCGGGTCTCGGGTCGACCAATAAAATAGGTCAGTTTGGCGTTTTGCTATCCCGCTTCCGCTGTTTTGAAAAAAAAATCTTGAATTTTAGGTTGATTTTGTTTTATTAATTTATATATATACATATATTTCCCTCACATGTGTACAAATTTCCAAGGTCCATAACTTTCTCATAATTATCCGTTTTACGCAAACTCGGACTCTATCTCAAACAGAATTCCGAGACGAACGCAATGGCGTAAACCGTTTTACTTAATTCTCCTTCTAAAAATTAAGTATATTTTAATTTTTTAATTTTAATGTTATAAATTACGGGGTGTTACAAAAGACCTTTATGGAAACAAACTCTTCTCCTATAAAATCAACTCAAAAAAAATTGAAAATACGTGAAAGGTAAATTTCATGATATAACGCATTTTCACCCATTGAAAAATATTTGGTTCAAAATTCATCCAAAATCACTTGAGCCCAATTTAATGTTATAATTTCCACAAACAGAAAAAGAGCTTTGCAAACTTTCATTGTTGGGTTATTGAAATTTCCCGAACGAGGTGTAATGGTGTGTTGAAGAAATAGATTTATAGTTCTTGCCTTTGGTCGAAAATAACGGTTTTTGTATTCCAAATTGTCACCTCCTTTAAAAATGTGGTGAAAAGTCTCTCGGTCATGTTCATTAGTTTTGACATTGAAAGATCCATTCCCTTGCCCTTACTACCCAAAATATTTCCTAAAACTTCACAATCCAAAACAATTCAAGTGCCTTTTACACTACTTCAAATTTCATTTTCATTTCCTTCGTAAAAGCCTTGATTCAAAATAGCATAAAACATTTTTACAAGACTTGGGTAACAAATATAATCATTTTCCCTTGAATCAATCAAATTAAGAATTTTGCTTTCAATCCAAGAAAGTTTTAAGTTCATAAGATGGAAAATCCTTGAAAATTGCAAATTTTCTAGTATCGACTTTACCAAAGTTTACATAGTTGATGTAATCTTTGATAGCTTTCGGGTTATTAAAAAGAAAGCCTCTGGTGACCTTAAACAGCCTCATAGTGCTTGGAGTGTTTGAGGAAGCCATTATTGAAGTTTTGTGAAAAGTAGAAGATAATTAAGATAAGTTTGAATTTTGAAATAAAGGTGGAAAGTGATGATAAGAATCAAGAGATAAATAGAGAATTTATAGACATGTTCTCTGGTCAATAGTCACATTTTCAGTACATTGGAACTGATGAAAAGGTGGAGAGAAATTCAAAAGTTTGAATTCAAAAATTGCAAGAGACATGTCGACATGTGTAATGGTCCATGTCGACATGTAACCAATTTTACAAAGGACGTGTGTATTTATATATTCGACAAGAGGGTACAGAATATCAGTTGTTTCATAAAAATTCTTAATATTTAGTTTCGTATATAACTAGAAGTTTATCTAAAAAAATGCTTTCTCAAACGGCAAATAAACTTAATAATGCAAACCCAAACAAAAACGTTGTTGTACAAACTCCGAAAATAAGCATAAAGTATTTGAATGGGCCTTTGATGTAAAACAGTTTTTTGAATTTGGTCTACAGCCGTAGAATAAAATTGAGTAATGAAAGTAAATTTGTTACCAAAACAGCCAATTCGAAATCAAATTTGAAAATCCATGGCTAACCAAAACAGTGTTCTTCCAAATCTTTATCATATAGAACCAATTTCAAGGTGCTTACCATATGTAAATCCACCCTGATCCAACATTTGAATTTTCGATCGAATGAAAGAATCGATTTTTGGGAGTTCGGGTTTCAACTACTTGATATAGCCGTTGAATTCAACTGAATCCCGAAATCACAATTCCCTGAAGGCTTAATCTCGTAGATCGAAGAAAATATCGAGCTTGTGAGATCTAATCAATCGTAAGGAGGAAACCCCTAAAACATTATGAAAAGGAAGCAACCCCTAAATTGACTTTAGTTTGCAACAGGATAAAGGTGG
Source organism: Allium sativum (assembly GCA_030737875.1). Lineage (NCBI taxonomy): Eukaryota > Viridiplantae > Streptophyta > Magnoliopsida > Asparagales > Amaryllidaceae > Allium > Allium sativum. The sequence continues at coordinate 167,635,410 of CM060909.1, forward strand.
CAATTTTTTGGTGCAGGCTTATCAACGATTGTAGGGATATGAAAATCACCATATTCGCTGAATTTTGAACCGTCTGGTATTTCTCTCTCCATGGGAGGGAAAACCAGTAGTACCAAAAAAATTCCCATATTCGCTGAAGTTTGAACCGCCTTGTATTTCTCTCCCCATGGGACGTGTATTTCTAATTTTAATTGTTTATATATATATATATATATATATATATATATATATATATATATATGTGTGTGCGTGTGTGTGTGTGTCTTATATTCTTATTTATATAATTCCTGAGATAAAATTTAATATAATAATACTTTTATATCAATATTTTATTAAAATACTATTATTTTTAAAATTTTAAATTTGAATTTTAAACGATGAATTTTGAATAATTTAAGAAATTTCAAACAAAGCAAGCGATTAAACAACCATTCAAACAAGCAATTCCAACCAAATTAATATAAACACGTACCTATTTTTAGATCCAATTTCCAATATCTTTTGAATCGTGAATACCATGAAGCACATATTAGAATTGTTCATCTCTTTTTCTTCGTCATAGGAGGATAAACCAGAATCATCAAATGTGGCAGTATAAGCACTTCTCCTTTTCTCTGAAGAATTGTTATTTGGAGGTTGATTCTGTAATTCTGAATAAGGACAGTCTATTTTCAAGTGGTCTGGTCCATGACAATTGTAACATTTGATGTTATTTGGAATCTCGTTATTTTTCACAGAATTCTTGTGCTTGTCTTTCTGAAGTTATCCATCTTCCTATATTTTAGAAATTTTTCTAAAATTTCTTATCATCAATGTTATCTCTTCATCACTATCGTTGTCTGAATCTGACTGTTTGATTATTGCATTGAATGCTATTGACTTCTTTTCTAATGACTTATTTTCTCTTCTTTCTTTCATATGCACTTCAAACGACATTAGATTTTTGACTAACTCCTCAATTTTTAATGTACTGATATCATTAGCCTCTTCAATCACCAGAGTCTTTTTATACCATTTTGGAGTTAATGAGTTTAGGTTTTTTCTGACTATATCCTCTTTAGAGAATATCTTTCCCAAGGCAATTATGAATACACGATATCCTGAAACCTGCAGTACATATCAGAGATAGACTCATTTTAAATAATTGAAACTGATTAGTTAACAAGGACTCTTAGTCTGTTTACTTTGCTTGTTCCTTCGTGAGTCACTATCAAAGTTTTCCAAATTTAATATGTATACTTACAAACAGATACACTATTTAATTCATTTCTATCAAGTGAATAAAATAAAATATTCATGGTTTTTGAATTATTTTGTGCAGTAGCATTTTGCTCAATAGTTCGTTGTGCAAAATTAGTTGTGAGTTCAACATACTCATTTCGAGTAATGTTCCAAGTGCCTGATCCTATTGATTGTAAATATATTTTCATCTTACAATCCCAATATGCATGATTACTACCATTAAACAGTGGTGGTTTGGCAGTGGATTGACCATCTACAAATGAACTAGAATTGCTATTGTTGACATTACCAGTATTGGTTTCCATTTAAACTTTTCAAAAAATCATATTATGAATACTTTGAAAACCAATGCTCTGATACCAATTGTTGGGAAAATGCGGATTACAGATCTTAAGGCCACCTTAACATTTGAGGGGGTGGGGGTGAATAGTGTTTGATGGAATTTGAGATTTTTTTTTAATAAATCAGATCAAATGCAAATCATAGAAATGAAACAGTCACAAAATTAGACACAGATGCAAATAATAAGTTGTAAAAGCAGTAAAGAAAAAAAACATTGGGATTTTATACTGGTTCAGAGTTACCCTACATCCAGTCCTACACAACTCTAGGTGGCGTAGATTTCTTTTCAAGTAATATCCAACCATTTAATCCTCGATTTCATGAACCACGAGGTCCAAGATATTCTAAGCACAGGGCGCTCTCTTGATTTAACCAAGCTACAATATCACCTGGTTGATTAACGGGCTACAATCACATATAGCTGATTTGAACAGGCTACAACCACACCTTTTCAGTATCAGTTTGGATAAAAGACTCTATAGAACTTTGATCTTACGATCTTTAATTACAGATACTCCTATAACACTGAATAACACTTGGATCTTTGAGAGAGAGCGGTAGAGAATCAAATTAGAAAAGATTTGGTTTAATTCTCTTTGAATTTCAGCAGAGTTTGATTATGGAAACTTGAAAATTAAGAGTATAAATGGAGAAGAGAAAAAGAGAGTAGGTAATGAAAAGTTAGTTAAAAACCTAATTTAGATGGGTATTTATAGGGTATAAACAATCATGTCTCTTCATAAAAAGTTTTAAACAAATAGTCACTTCTTTCAAAATTTGAATTTTGGAAATAACGACTATGATGTCGACACAAGGGGTAGGGAATGTCGAAATGCCCTATATAATTTTGAAAACAATGTAAATGATGCTTAAATAAATTAAGATAATTTAAGAGTTTATGTAACCTATTTTCCTATATATTAAAGTAGTATAATAAAGTAAGAATATAAATTAAAAACATATATTTATAATCTATAGAAGTGATATCAAAACTTAATATAAAACCATAAGTAAATATGAGAAACTTAAAACTTAAGATATAAAACTACAGACATAAATAAAAGGAAATAAGAATATTAAAACTCAAGTAAACATAATTAAAACTAAAACATAAGTAAGAAAATCTAAAATATTTAAATCAGGAATTAGATTAAAGCTCAAAAAATGTTTTAAATAATTTAAAGGTCAAGACACACACATATATATATATATTATAAACAACAAGTAAATTTGAAATCAATTAATAGTTAAAAGAATTTTAAAATATTATAAGGCATGGTGAGAAAATTGAAATAAAGATTTTAGTGCTATTACGGAGTTTCAACAAAAATTCTAGACTCTATTACTTATCTTGATTTCTTGAGCTCTTATTACTCATGAGTCTTCAGTCTTGAACTATTCTTCTTTGTAATCTTGAATCTTTAAACCGTACAGTCTTCAAAATTAACACTTGAATAAGATACCTACATATACATCCGGCATATATATTTCTATACAATAGTGTTAGTATATGTTTTATAATAATAATAGTTAAAACAAGGTTGTTTTCATCAAAGCCATCATCACCATCATCTCAGTCCCAAACAATAATGTTTAGCATAATCTCTTTCATTGGGTGTACTGGAACTAAGTGGCAGGCCTAAATATTTGACAAGGAGGTTTCCTTCTTTGAAATTGAAAATATTCAGAATTTCCTCTTTTCTTTTGCAACCTTTACTAAAGTAAAATTTTCTTTTTTTATCCACTTTTAGACCTGCAAATGTATCCATTTTTTCAAATATTTTCATAATTGTTATGCCACCATCTACATTCACAAAATCAAATGGTCATCAGCATAAATCAAATAAGTAATAGCGGGATTGACCCTATTAGTTGTATGATGTCTCTTTTTATTAATTCAGTTTCCACTAAATTAGAAAACAATTCCATAGCCATAGTAAATAAATAATGATATAAGGGATCACCTTGTCTAATTTCCCTATTACAATGAATAAATCCATTAAGGGAACCATTGATTTAGGTGGAGAATGCAACATTTTAAATGCATTCTCCTACCAGGTCACAAAATCTCTTATTAGAACCAAATAGATTCATAATATGTTAAACAAATTCCCTGTTGATTTTGTCAAATGCTTTATGAAGATCTACTTTTAATGCACATATGATTTTTGTTTTTAACATTGAAATTCCTGATCATCTCATGGGCAAGCAAAGAAATTTAGAAATTAGCCTGCCAAGGATGAAAGCACTTTCATTTCCAAAAATTAAAATTCCTAGGAATACTTTAATCCAATTACAGAGAATGTTAGAGATACCTTATAAATAAAATTGCAACAGGCATTAGGCTTAGATCTTCTAAACAATTTGGAACTTTAACTTTAGAAACTAAAGTTAAAAGGTACGATTAATGTTTTTCAAAAGTTTCCCAAATTTGAAAATTTTAGAAACAACGTCAAAAATTTGATTTTGTAAATCACACCAATGAAATTTATAAAAAAATCCCAAAATCCATCAGGGCTAGGTTTTTTATCATTGTTGGCTCTGAAAATAATATTTTTAATTCCATCAATCTTAATGGGTGCCAAGAGAGTCTCTTGACAGTTATCATTAACTGGATACTTAGACTCAATGCTAGGAAAAACATCCTTGTATGAATTAGCATTGCACAAAATACTGAAATATTTATTGCTTATATAAGCAATATTTAATACATTACCACTAGTGTCTAATACTTTACCGATATCATTACACTTTTTTACAGACATTTTGGTATAAAATTCTTTTGAGGCTTTATCAACATAAGGTAACCAAACAACTTTGCCCTTTTCCCTCAAATTGATGGATTGAATGTGAAAAGAATTGGCTAAATCTTCATGAGCATTGAAAAATGTTTTAACTTTCATAGAGTATGAGCTGTCATCATCTATTGCATTTTGCATATTTTTGTTAGAACTTTTGTAATTACATAATTGTATTACAAACAGACAGCAACAACAATCACTTATGTCACAATTGTCACGTCAAACTATGTTTACAATAATCATAGAAAGCGTAACCAATTTGTGCATAAAATCAAAGATAAACAGAAAGTATTCTGTTTAAATAATGTCCGAGTCCAGAACTTTTCTGTTTCCTTGAAACAATATTGCCGTCGTATACACCAATCGACGTAGTTGCAATTTGTTTCCCAGGATAAAACGGACCAACTCCGTAGCTTAGTGCCAGCAAACGGAGCTCCGACGAACTGAAGTTGGTTATAGAAACTAGATCAGAGAATTACGTTGAAGAAGAAGGAATAATGCAGCAGAAAAAGTGAATTCTGTCTTTGTTTTGGGCAGTGTATATATAGGCAAGGAGGAGTGCCTATTCGCATGCATCAGTAACCGTCAGAACAGGAAAGGTTGCGACCCTTTAACCGCTCTGTTATTAGTATGCATATGCTGAGAATTCAAATGGTTGTACTCGTTCAGTTAACAGACATTCCTTTCGAATTCTGGACTGAACAGACACACCTTTTAAAATTCTGAGAAAAAAATATTCTCATGTCAGTGCACTAGCCCAATCAGCAACGTCGGCCATATCCAATCAGGAGACCCCAAGAGCCCCAAGGCCCTTATCTTTGACTTTTTAATGTATTTAATATGGCCAAGTCCACATCCTTTTATCATCCCTCTCTTTTTTATTTTACATAAGCCTATTTGGCTTCTAATATATAAGGAGAGATTGTGCTAATATTTCTATGATGTGGGACTTTAAATGTTGCCACCCCTATCTCTTCTTCTTCCCACTTTTCTCTTTCTTTGCTCATTCATTTTCCAACAATCCCCCACATGAATGAGCAATCGATCTTAGTTTCACGAACCATTTATCGCATCGATTAAAGTAGCACAAGGGCTTTGAACTTTCCTAGTGATTACCTATTTGAATCACCGGCGAATCAGTAGACATAGACTGTCCTTGAACTGTAAGCCTTTTGTGTAATTCCAAAGTAGATAACACACGATAAATGTTTCTTATAACCCTTCGTTCTCTGTATGTGTTCGTTTTTGCCTTGAACACCTGCCTGGTCTCATAAGTGCTTAGAGAATTTGGCCTCATAATTCTCTTTGAAGCGGCGCCTTCGCACTTACGTAGGTGATTCTGTAAAGGGTATTCTTTAATTCCTCAAATACAGACATCATTAAAAGTACTAATACTTATCCTTATTCAACATATAATGCACTGACTTATCATAGGAATGGTTTGTGTATAACAGTGCCATCAAGTTTCTCTAAAACTTCGTTGTCCCTTTGAACCAAGATCTTGGGATCTCCAGTCAACTAGGTGGGGTTTCCATTTCAGAAAAACCTTTAGTCTATAGGCCTTAGCCCCATTCCCTTCGATAAGGTTTGAACTTTCTCTCTTGGCAAGCCTTTTGTAAGTGGATCCGCTAAGTTATCTATAGATCGAATGTAATCTATTGTGATAACCCCATTAGAGAGAAGTTGTCTTATCGTTTTATGTCTACGACGAATATGCCTAGATTTACCATTGTATAGTGTACTATTAGCTCTTCCAATAGCTGATTGACTATCACAATGTATACATATTGGAGGCATAGGTTTGCTCCAATTAGGAATGTCTTCCAAGAAGCTTCGAATCCATTCTGCTTCTTCTGCAGTCTTATCTAGTGCAATAAACTCTGATTACATCGTAGATCTAGCGATACAAGTCTGTTTGGATGATTTCCATGAAATTGCTCCATTTCCTAATGTGAACATGTATCCACTTGTAGACTTTGTATCATTTGATCCAGTGATCCAATTTGCATCACTGTATCCTTCCACTATTGAAGGATAGTTTGTATAGTATAGACCATAACTCTGTGTATACTTTAGATATCCTAGAACTCTGATTATCGCTTTCCAATGATGTTTACCAGGATTGCTGGTAAATCTACTTAGTTTGCTTACAGCATATGCGATATCAGGCCTAGTACAGTTCATAACATACATGATACTTCCTAGTATACGAGAGTATTCCAATTGGTAAATACCGTCACCAGTGTTCTTTACCCAATTTTGGTTCATATCTACTGGTGATTTTGCAATAGTTACATTATATTGCTTGAATTTCTCAAGTATTTTGGTGATGTAATGCGATTGGGATAATGCATATCCCTGTGGTGTTCTCAGAATTTTTACACCCAATATTACATCAGCCAGTCCTATGTCTTTCATATCGAATCTAGAGGATAACATATCCTTTGTAGATGTTATTATGGCCTTGTTGTTGCCTAGGATCAATAGGTCATCAACATAAAGACAAACAATGACATATCCAATGTGTGTATGTTTTATGTACACACATTTATCTGATTCATTTATCGTGAATCCATTTGATAACATAGTATTGTCAAACTTCTCATGCCACTGTTTTGGAGCTTGCTTAAGGCCATAAAGTGATTTTACCAGTTTGCAAACTTTATGCTCATTTTCTGAGCTTAGAAATCCTTCAGGTTGTTTCATATAGATTTCCTCCTCTAGTTCTCCATTCAAGAATGCAGTTTTAACATCCATTTGATGTATTTCCAAGTCATGTACGGATGCAATTGCAATGAGCATTCTAATTGACGTTATCCTCGTTACAGGTGAATATGTATCGAAATAGTCCAGGTCTTCCTTTTGTCTAAATCCTTGGACTACCAGACGAGCTTTGTACTTGTCTATTGCACCATCAGGTTTCAATTTCTTTTTAAATATCCATTTATTACCTAAGGCCTTACATCCTTGAGGTAAATCAACCAATTCCCATGTATGATTTGATATAATGGATTCAATTTCATTGTTAATTGCCTCCTTCCAATAAGGGGCATCATTGGAAGACATAGCTTGTTTGTATGTCAATGGATCATCTTCTAACATAAATGTATAGAAGTCCGGTCCAAAGGTTTTTAAAGTCCTTGACCTTTTACTTTTTCTTGGTTCCTCCACTTGCTGCTCAACACTACTTTGCTGAGTGTTATTTTGTTCAGCGTCCTCAATAGAGTAAGGAACTTCAATTTCCCTTGGTCTCTTAGGTGCATGATTTTCAGTACCATGTTTCAAGGGAAATATATGTTCGAAAAATCTAGCATTTCTCGACTCAATGATGGTATTTTCATGAATATCATCAATTTCAGATTTGTGTACCAAAAATCGATATGCAGCACTGTTTTGTGCATATCCAATGAACACACAATCAATTGTTTTTGGTCCAATTTTGACCTTCTTTGGTTTTGGTACCTCTACTTTGGCAAGACACCCCCACACTTTTAGGTATTTGTAGGATGGTGGTCTGTTTTTCCAAAGTTCATGAGGAGATTTAGATATTTTCTTTCGGGGTATTTTATTTAAAATATGATTTGCCGAAAGAATAGCTTCTCCCCAATAGTTATCTGGCAAGCCAGAGCTAATTAGTAAGGCATTCATCATTTCTTTAAGAGTTCTATTTTTCCGTTCGGCTATACCGTAGGATTGAGGTGAATACGGGGCTGTAGTTTGATGTATAATTCCATGTTCAGCACAGAATTCCTCAAATGGAGACTCGTATTCTCCTCCTCTATCACTTCTTAAAGATTTTATTTTCTTGTTGAGTTGATTCTCAACTTCTGCCTTATACTGTTTAAACATTTCGAATGCTTCGTCCTTACTTCTAAGGAGATACACATGACAGTATCTGGTACAATCATCAATGAATGTAATAAAGTACCTTTTTCCACCTCTAGTTTGACACATTTTCAAATCGCATACATCAGTATGTATTAAGTCTAGAGGTTCTGTCACTCGTTCAACATGATGAAACGAGGTTCTTGTCAATTTTGCTTCTGCACAAACTTGACATTTATAGTTGGAATTTATATTGCATTTTGGTATAAATTCTAGATTAATCAATTTTCGCAATGTATCAAAGTTTACATGCCCTAATCTAGAATGCCATATGTTAGAAGATTCAACAATATAAGCAGAAGATTCACTTTCATTCATTTCAGTGCGTGGTACAATAGTGGTTACATTTGCTTTAAATAAACCATCACACACATAACCTCTTCCAACATACACCCCATTCTTGGAAAGAACAAATTTGTCAGCTTCAAAGATCAATTTGAATCCATGCTTGCTCAGCAACGATCCTGAAATCAGGTTCTTGCGAATTTCTGGAACATGGAGAACATCATTTAAAGTCAGTTCCTTTCCAGAAGTCAGTTTCATCACAACTTTTCCTTTGCCTTCGACCTTGAAAGTGGAAGAATTGCCCATAAAAAGTTGTTCAGCATCAGTTGCAGTTTTATAGGTTGTAAACATCCACTTGTTAGCACATATGTGTCGAGTGGCTCCAGTGTCTACAAACCATTCCTTTGAGTTGCCAATAATGTTGCATTCTGATATTACTGCACATAAATCAAGATCAGAAATGCCTTTCGAAACATCAGCCGTATTTGCTTCCAACTTCTTCTTTTTAGGCGCACGACATTCGGCTGCTTTGTGCCCCTTCTTTCCACAGTTGTGGCAAGAACCCAGAAATTTCTTTGACTTCTTAGGAGCGTTCTCCCTTTTTCTTTTGTTAGTTTTGTCTGACTCAACAACATTTGCTTTGGAAGCAATATTCTGAGAAATCTTTTTCTCAGAATTTCTGTTATCTTCCTCAATGCGAAGCCGAACTATGAGATCTTCCATTGTCATTTCCTTACGCTTGTGCTTAAGGTAATTTTTAAAGTCCTTCCAGGAAGGAGGCAATTTCTCAATAATTGCAGCAACTTGAAAAGTCTCGCTAAGAGTCATCTTTTCATCTTCTAATTGACGGATGATAAGTTGCAGTTCTTGAGCTTGACTTATCACCGTCTTTGAGTCAACCATTTTGAAGTCTAGAAATTTTCCAGCAATGAATTTCTTCATGCCTGCATCTTCAGTTTTGTACTTCTTTTCCAGAGCCAACCAGAGTTGTTTGGACGTTGCAAAAGTACAATAGACATTGTAGAGGCTATCATCCAGACCATTCAGAATATAGTTTTTGCACATGAAATCTGAATTTGTCCAGATATTAAGTGCCTCTACTTTAGTAGCATCAGGTTCGAGTTCGTCTACCACAGGAGCCTCTTCAGTCAGAAACTTTGCAAGGCTTAGTGTTGTTAAATAAAACAACATTTTCTGTTGCCAGCGCTTGAAATTGATTCCATTGAACTTCTCTGGCCTTTCGCCATGAGACAGAGCCATTGTCGGAAGCACAGGCGCTGGCTGAGCAGTTTTCACCGTCTGAATCGGTGCAGAATCAGTGCTGCTGTTTTTCGTCATCTGCAACAAAATATTGTTTCAAGATTGTTAGAACTTTTGTAATTACACAATTGTATTACAAACAGACAGCAACAACAATCACTGTTAACCAATTATGTCACAATTGTCACGTCAAACTATGTTTACAATAATCATAGAAAGCGTAACCAATTTGTGCATAAAATCAAAGATAAACAGAAAGTATTCTGTTTAAATAATGTCCGAGTCCATAACTTTTCTGTTTCCTTGAAACAATATTGCCGTCGTATACACCAATCGACGTAGTTGCAATTTGTTTCCCAGGATAAAACGGACCAACTCCGTAGCTTAGTGCCAGCAAACGGAGCTCCGACGAACTGAAGTTGGTTATAGAAACTAGATCAGAGAATTACGTTGAAGAAGAAGGAATAATGCAGCAGAAAAAGTGAATTCTGTCTTTGTTTTGGGCAGTGTATATATAGGCAAGGAGGAGTGCCTGTTCGCATGCATCAGTAACCGTCAGAACAGGAAAGGTTGTGACCCTTTAACCGCTCTGTTATTAATATGCATATGTTGAGAATTCAAATGGTTGTACTCGTTCAGTTAACAGACATTCCTTTCGAATTCTGGACTGAACAGACACACCTTTTAAAATTCTGAGAAAAAAATATTCTCATGTCAGTGCACTAGCCCAATCAGCAACGTCGGCCATATCCAATCAGGAGACCCCAAGAGCCCCAAGGCCCTTATCTTTGACTTTTTAATGTATTTAATATGGCCAAGTCCACATCCTTTTATCATCCCTCTCTTTTTTATTTTACATAAGCCTATTTGGCTTCTAATATATAAGGAGAGATTGTGCTAATATTTCTATGATGTGGGACTTTAAATGTTGCCATCCCTATCTCTTCTTCTTCCCACTTTTCTCTTTCTTTGCTCATTCATTTTCCAACAATTTTCACAGTTATCTCTAATGGATTTTATGTCTTTGTTTTTTTTTTTGCTATTATTCCCATTTTTAAGATTGTTTTTCACTGCCTTGAGAGTTCCATTAAATTTCTATTAATCAATACCATAGAAATTATTGGATAAACTATCTTTATAAACATTTTTGTAAGTTTGCCACGTGCCCAACCATTTATATACCTAAAGGAGAAACTAGTCTTATTAGACAGTTTAGAAGAAAAAAAAGAAAACCTTAATAGGTGTGTGATCATTGATGGCCTGTGGTACAGTGCTATAATTATACTCAGTGAATATTCGAAAAAGATTGATTAAATAACACTCTAGCAGGCTTACACTGTATATTTCTAAATTCATATAACTTCCATGTGAATTTATTGCCATACAGAGTATGTTCTAATAAACCAAAATTGTTCAGAAATTCAAGTTTATTAAGTAAAGGGATACCCCTCTTTTTTCATATGGGTGAATAATACTGTTGAAATCACCAATTACAACCAAAGGGGTAGTAATAATCTTGCTAAACTTAATAAGAATATCCTAGAGAGTAAGTCTAACTTTCTCATTATTGGAAGCATAAATGAATGAAATAATAATAAAAACCCCACCTTTATTTTTAAAGGTGCAGTGAATAAACTGGAAATCAAGATGATAACAAGTCAAATCCCAAATGTTCAGATCCTAAAGAACAAGTATTCTACCACTACCACCCTGATTATTGTTATGAATGTAATTCCAATTTGAAAGCCTTTTAAGGTGATAATCAATCACCTTGGTGTCATCTATTTTATGTTCTAATAAACCCAGTATTTTAGATTTATAGGTGCAAATTAAGTTGGATAAATCCAACTTTCTTTCAAAGGAGTTAATCCCATTAACATTCCAAGCAATAATCATAATTATAATTAAAATAAAGGATGTTGAAAAGGATACAATGTACTTCAGTCAAATAATGTAAGCACTGTCATCCTCCTTGACCTCTGTGTTCGTTCCTTTTCTTTTGTATTGCTTGCTTTCCTTGATTCTTAGTTGCACACTCCATTTAGCATTTCTGGTGATATATTTGCTTTTGAAATCCGAGTCATTATCATCATCTAGTAATTCAGATGCATTCAAATCATTGAAACTTTTTATCTTGCTCTTTTTCTTTACCCTTTTGATCGCAGCTTTTATTGGTGAAGAAAACGAATTGACTGCTTTTTGGATGGCCTCATCGGAAATCACTTTTTTGGCTCGGGTGTTAAGCTATTTAGCAACTGGCTAGGGTTTGTTAAGGTCGGACCGGTTGATAGATTAAGAGTGCACAAAAAACCATCATTAGTATCGATATTCATTTCTTCTATAATCATACCAAATTTTAAGTTTTCTTTGAGGCGGGACTTCCCAATGACCTGTGTATTTTTTGCCTCATTGCTTTATGTTTTTTTTTCTCTGGTGTTGAAACATTGCTGGGAGAATTTAGTGATGAATCTCCCTTGTTGTTTTTCAATGACGTACATGAATCCATGTCTGAATTTGTAATTTCATGATCTGTGCTTTCTAGCTAGAGAACAACATTATTAACTATATTGGTATCCTTATCCTCATCAGTGTCTTTATTGAAAGCATTGGTCTGATATTGGAGTTTCGTCCGACCAGTTGTGGGTTTTGTTGAATTTTTGTTGCTGTCGCCTTCTTTAGTTTGCTCGGACATGGATCCATTTACTGGTTATTTTCCTTCCACACTATGTGCTCTTTATCGTGCATTGTGATGTAAGCTTCTTCGGGCATATCTGAATCTACCATTATCTTGACTGATGTTCTTGTGAAGCTTAACCTTGTTTCTTTTGATGTATGCTTGTCTAATTTTAGAAGTGTGCCTACAACACTGCCTATTGCATTGAAGGTATCCTTGTCCCAAATGATGAGGTTAAGCTCCAACAATCTTATCCATATAGGGATGACATTCGGTAAATCACGATCAAGAATTGCTTTCTTGGACCAATTTTTTAGAATTATTAGCTTCCCCGTTATAAAATATGGTCCGGTTTTTAGGGTTTTCTCACAATCCAATGAGTTAGAAAATCTAATAATAAAAACTCATTGTTGCGATTAAAGAATCGAACTTACTAGTTCTGTTCCATGTTTGGATAATGTAATCCTTAAAATGATGATAGAATAGCCTATTTCCATAAACATAGGCAATGATCGAACAACTTTGTTTAGTTTATGTTATATTACTAATCTCTTCCTTTGCAACAATCACCTTCCTGTTGCTAATGGAGATTGATGCCACAAAACTGAGGTTGAAGTCAGAATTTATACCTCCTTTTTTTAATCATGTCAGCCCAAGAGGAGCTTTTTAGTTTGCTTGGTGGTGAATTGTTCAACAGCATGGTTGTTCCTGTTTTTTGATGCATTTCTAGTATGTGGACTCGCTTTTGTCGTGCTTCTTTGCTGAGAAAAATTGGTTCTCGATGTGGATCTTGCAGCAGGTTTTTGAATCGATGAGGCAAGATTTCTTATTGGAAATGATTTGTTAACTCAGATTCCGAGGACACCTGATTGGGTTTCTACTTGTGATTCACAACCTAGAAGCCATTTTCATCAATCTCAGGATTAGGGATAGCATGTTATGAAGGAGGATTGTGAACTGATAATAGAGGGGAATTAGATAGAGAGGACATACAAGACCCTTCATTCTGATCAGGATTTTTAACAAAAATGGATTTATAAGTAAATTCCATGGCAGCCATGGCTGTTATAGAGAGAGCTTTTTAACAAAAAGGGCACATTTGGTACCTTATACTATTGTAATGTTCTTCTCTTCTCATTACTACCCTAGTAAGGTTTTTTAAAGGAGGAAAATCTTGTAGTGTTCTTCATAGATCACTAAATAAAGAACCTACTTTGAATAAAAAAAACACAAAACCTTTATTTTTAAAGCCTCTAATTTAATTTTCAAAAAATCAACGACTTAAATCTTCTTTTTTGATAATGTATTTCATATACATACACACACACCTTATTTTTCCAAAAAAAATTACTTTTAAAACCTCTTGTTTAATTTCAAAGAAATCAACATTGCAATATTGCACATCTGCTTTTAGTTTTATACCAGCTAAAATCCTTCAAATATAATTCACACAATCAAAAGTTCCACTTGAATACTATAGGCATACCGATAAAGGAGTGTAATAATTTCAAGAACACTTATGTCGATTGAAATTGTATTGTTTCCTATCCAAAATATTTCCAAAAAACAAATATTTAGTTTTTAAAATTGATTTTATAAAAGAGGTTTTTAGTTTAAAGGACAAACTTAAAGAAAATTTTGGTGAAAAGTACATAAAATTTAGTTTTAAGGGAGAATGACATATTTTAGTGCAAAAGAGGTATTCAGGGGGCCACTATCATTTCCTTTTTTACACTAAAATGTGTCATTTTTGCTAAATTCCAAACTTGGTATACTTTTCACCAAATTTTTGGCTAAGTTTGTCCTTCAGCCTAATCCTTATTTCGAAAAGCAGCACATTTATTCACATATTCACATTACAAAGTTCAAATACAACAACTATATATCAACAAAATAACCAACAGGCTAAACAAGATAGCCACAAATAACACTCTACAACATTACAGAGCCACTACATAATAACAAGATTAAGAAAAAAACAATAAGAAAAGGAAACATGCACAGAAAAAACTCAATCCCAACTATCATGCAAGCTACTCCATAAATGTAAGAGAAACCATCCATAAGCTTCAAAGCTCTATCCATTTTTCTGAAGCTCTCTCAAGACTTCCTTATGAATCTCAGCATATAAAGCATTGAAATTCTTTGTACCTTGTCCAAATATCTTCCTATTTCTTTCAGACCAAATCTCAAAAATGAACACCTTTAAGATTTTGATCAAGCTCTTTATCTTCCAGTTCTTCCATCTTGTCGATTTATATATATTGAACCATTTCACTACACTATTTCTAACTGGCCTATGATAATTGCCATTAGAAAGTAATTTCAACCAAATACCAAAAACAAACGAGCAAGAGAAAAAAAGATGAGTATTACTTTCCTCCTCCACTCTACAAAATTCACACTGAGCATCAGGAATTAACCCCATCCTTCGCAATTTCTATTTAGTATTTAAAGCATTTGCCATTACCTTCCACTTCAGAAAATTCTTGTTTGCCGACGAACCCAAATTCCAAATATGAGTTGTCCAAGGAAAGGAGAAATCTTCATGCTCTAAGGCATTATAAACTGTTTTTATGCTGTGAGAACCACCATTCCATAAAATTGGAAATCTTGCCAAGTCTTTAAAATTGCATTCATTCAACACAGCCCATAATTGCCTTAAAGTTGCTGAACTTGAATAAGGAAGAACCAGCTCACCATCAACCATGAAATCTTCAATCAAAGCTGTATCAGGGATTCCAGAATTCTGCTTAACAATGTAATCAACCACATTATTAAGAATAAAATCATTTTTGACCCAAGGATCATGCCAGGAAGAACAACTCTTCAACATTGGATTACATTGAATAAGAGGAGAAAAAACTTCCCTTAGCTTTAAAATACTCCTCCAACTCCAGCTACTATTTTGATTAATTTGCATACTCAAAAAATTCTTTGATCGAATCCTTACACAGTAATTTGTTAACATAAGCTGAAATAGCAAATTTATTCCATAGAAATAAATTGGTAATGCCAAGTCCACCACTCTTTTTATCTTCATACAGTTTACAATATGCTATAGGAATCAGTTTTTTGGAGAAAGGATCTCCATGCCACAGGAATCTATTCAAAGCACTTGTAATCATCTTAATAACCTTAATAGGTAGAATGAAGTGCCTAGTCCAGTAGGTAGTAATTGCAGTGGCAATGGACTGTACAATGGTTAGTCTACCTACTTGAGACAAACTATTTGAAGGCCATGACAATAATCTTCCCAAAATCTTTTCAATAAGAGGAGTACAATTAGTTTTAGTAATTCTGGAGCAAATTAAAGGTAACCATAAATAAGTTGCATTACTTGAGAGTTCAGAGAGACCAGAAACCATTATTACCTCTTTCCTTTTATCATCATTTAATCCAGCAATTAAAATAGATGATTTACTCACATTGATCTGTAGACCAGTTATTAAAAAGAACTCTTGTAATGCAGATAAAACTGATTGAATATGCTGAACTGTCGGTTTGGTGAAGACTACCAGGTCATCAGCAAATAAAAGATGAGTGATGCAAGGATCCTTGCAGTTTGGATGGAGCTCCGATTCCTTTTTATTAACTTTATCCAACAAAATGGAGTTTAATAATTCCATGGCCACAATGAATAAGTAGGGTGAAATAGGGTCTCCTTGTCTAACTACATTAGTACCCTTAAAATAACCATGTAGACTACCTTTCCTGGAAATAGAATAATTTGACGAGGAAATACACGTATAAATCCAAGCCAAAAATGGTTTGGGAAAGTTCATCCTTGATAAAATTGCCATGATAGCATTCCAAGAAATAGAATCAAAAGCTTTTCTAATATCAAGCATCATCATACATCTAGGAGAAATATTCCTTCTATTATAACCAAATAGCAATTCTTGAGTTAAGAGAATGTTATCACTAATAGATCGACCACTAACAAAAGCAGCTTGGTTACTTGATATGATTGAAGGAAGAACTACTTTCATATTATTGGCAAGGACTTTAGTTATGACTTTATACACAACATTACAACAACTAATTGGTCTATAATCTGAGACAGAACAAGGATTATCCACTTTCAGAATGAGAAATATAGAAGTTGCAGAAAGTGATGCAGGTAAGTAATTATTCAAAAAGAAAAACTTAACTGCTTGCAAAATATCCTCACCAATAATTCCCCAGCATTTTTGTAAGAAAAAAACCATTAAATCCATTAGGCCCACCACAGCTCTCTGCATCAAGACTAAAAACTGCCTCCTTGATCTCTAAATCGGTTATAAGCTCTACCAGTTTATCAGATTGACTGTTGGAAATAAAAGGATGCTTGACACTGAACAAAGGTGAAATATCTGCAGAGAAACCATTAGAGGATGCTAAAATTGTAGAAAAATAGTCGACAAAAGCATTATTGATATCATCATTAGATTGAATAGCACCATGCTTATCTTGAATCACAAAAATCTCAGAGGAAGCCCTTTTACACTTCAAAGATCGATGAAAATTTTGTGTATTCCTATCACCTTCTAAATCTCTTCTTAAAAAAGTTGTCTGTCTTAAAGCTTGAATCTCTGGTTCCAAAGCAGTTCTGAAATTAATTCTCAGAATATCCTCCAATTTAATAAGATAGTCGTCATTAGGATGTAAAATCCTAGCTTCTTGAATATCCATTAATTCACCTCTAATTCTAGTAGAAAGCAAATTTCGTTTACTAAAAATTGAAGAAGCCCAACCACTAAGATGAAATTTCAGAGCCTTCAACTTCTTGACAAGAGATAAAAGTGGATTTAAATTGCACTGATAGCTACAAACCTGCAACAAAACACTTAAAAAAGAGGAGCGATTCAACCAAAAATTAAAAAATTTAAAAGTGGACTTACCCAAGTTAATATTGTCAGTGTTACCCCAATAAAAAGCAAAAGATTGTGATCAGATAAAGTTGGAGGCAGAACATGATAATAAGAATTAGGCCACGAATTGATAAAGTGGTAATTAACAAAGACATGGTCAAGTTTGCAGAAAGTGTGACAGGCAGATTTGCTTTTGTTGGACCAAGTAAATGGAGAACCAAAGAATCTTAAGGCAGAGAGATTTGAAGATAGAAGAGCTTGAATAAGAGGAGCTGTATCAGATAAGGAAAGGGGACAACCACCAGATTTTTGATGACAGGAAGACATGCAGTTAAAATCTCCCCCCACCACCCAAGGTTCAGAAGAAGGATTCAAAGAATTGAAATTACTAAGAAGAGGCTGTCTTAGAGAGACAACATTATGGGCATAAACTGAAGTCAAAAAGAAAGAAAATTTTAAAGGAAGATATAAACATTTAAAGTGGATAAATTGATCAGAAGCTGAAAGTTTAGAGAGCTGAAAAAAGATAGGGTTCCACATTACAAGAATTCTACCAAAACAAGCCTCCTGAAGATTATGATCTAAGTGCCAAGAAGGAGAAATAAAAGCAGCAGCTTTGATTGTAGATTGGAGGTCTAATTTGGTTTCAGATAAGCAAATTAAATGAATATCATTCTCTTTGATTCTGGCCTTGATATCACCTTGCTTAGAAGTATGATTCATACCTCTAATATTCCAGAAAGCAATATTGTGTCTCATTTAAATGATAAAGGATTACTTAAAGGCGTAGGATGCTTCCTGGTATGTCTAGTAGAAGTTTGAATTCCTACTGCCATTACTTCATTAACAGAAAAATTATTTCCTTCATTTAAATCTTCCATATCCATATCATCTGATTTTTTGATTTCTTCTTCTTACCTTTCTTCTTCTTCTTGCTACCAAAGGAAGAAGATACAATGTCAATCTGAGGGGAAGATGGGGAAGTGACACTTTGATTAGGAGGAGGAGGAAGGATAATATGAGGAGGTACTGAAAGATGAGCATAAGGAGAGGAGGAATGGTTGTCAGAGTTTAATTGCACATCAAAACTAAAAGAGTCACCGGCAGTAGCTTGATTAAAAGGGAGAGAAGAAGATGATGAGGTTCCAATGGTTGAACCATCATAGTTTTGATCATCACAAAGAACAGAGAAAGGATTTTGCACATTTAAAATATCATCCTCATGGACATTTTCAACTATAACTTGTTTGCCTTTATCCAATTGACTCCTCTTAAATTTGTCACCATCAGAGTTAGTTTCGAAATTCATAAAATCATTCAAATTGTTCTTCCTTAGACCAGATTGATGAACCACACCTTCATTATCAACAAAGAAAACTTTCCTTTTTTCCACATTATTATGGGTTACATTATTCAAATTCTTTCCATCCATAGACTTACCCTTATCTGACTTGCCTTTATTCAAATCTGCATCCTGTTCCTTATTAACCTTCCTCTTCCACATTTGCGTTTTCCTTGTTACGACATTTGTCCATTCAGTCTTCTTTACAAAAGAATTATTTCCTGTCCTTGCTTGATATGAATTGCTATTAACATTCTCATCCTTATCTTTTCATTTGCCATTTGCTTGCCTTCTAAATTCTTAACAAGTTTTTCACACTCACAAGTATTATGACCAAACAACTTACAATGAGTGCAGATTTTAGAAGTCCAATCATAAGAAACTCTCACTGGAGGACAATTTACTCCAAGTTCATCAACCGGAATGAAATCTGGAAATTCAAAATCAGTAGAAATTTCAGCAAGTGCCTTTGCATATTTAAACCGTTGCAACTTTTCTGTAGTTTCATCAAAACAAAGAAGCTAACCAACGTGACAAGCCAACCAATTAATACCTTCTAAAGTTCAAAGTATGAGTGGTATCCTATCTAGATGTATCCAAATTGGAACACTTTTAATTTGAGCTACAGAATTTCCAATTGAAGGATCCCAAGTAGTAATTATAAACATTCTTCCTCTAATGAAAATAGGATCTGCACTTAGAACTTTCTGCCTATCAAAATCATTTGAGAAATTGAATAGAAAATAAAACCCATATGTTTTTATATTAACTTCCCCTTGCAATTTCCAATGTCTATGTAGAAAATTTGTAACCGACAAATAAGAGAGAGAACCATCTAAGAAAAACCCAACAAGATGATTTTTCCAGTAATTCATACCTGCCTCTTTCACCTGTACAGAAATAGCTTACTTTCGACCATCTTTGAATATTTCATACTGAACATGTTTGAATATTCTAGCATTTCCTAGTAAGGCTCTGAAAAGAGAAGCAAAATCAGCTTTGACTGGCAAATTTGGAAAAGAAGGATCATTATGATTCGAAGCTAGATTGGAATTCGAGGATGATGATTTTGAATGAGCATTCACATTAATAATATCATTCTGATCCATAACAACATCATGATTAGAAGAGATCAAAGAATCTTTATCAAGATTTGAAGAAGGAGGGAATTGCTTCAACGTGTTTGACGAAATGTCACTTCCAGATTTAAAAGAATTATCCAAATTCAACCCCAAATTCAGAGAAGAAGAAAGAGGATTAGAGTTCATGGCATCTAAAACATTTCCATTTTCAAGAATCGAATTATTCACAAGAGGATCTGGATTGCAAGACGAAGAACAATTTGTGGTGATGTCAGATTTAGCAAGATCATAATCATGCATCTTGACACCCTCAACAGAAAGATTTGAATCAACATTCAAACCAAGATCAGACACAGTCGAATCAACAATCAAAGGATTGACTAATGGAAAGGGAGGAGTAGGAGGAAGAGGAGGAGGAGGAAGAGGAGAAGGCGGGGGAGGAGGTGGAGGTAAAGGAGGAGGAGGGGGATGAGAAGAAGGAGAAGGGACAGGAGGACGAAGCGAATCAAGGGAGGGGTGCACGGACGCCATTAACAAGGGCCATTTCCAGCCTAATCCTTATTTACTTTCAAATCCATTTAAACCACCATTGTAAAATAATATATTAAACTGAAATTCACTTCTATGAATTCTTCCGAATTTTAAGACATCAACTTATATAATTCAATATCATAACCAAATTCTATAACTTCTTTTTCTACAAAATTCAATTAACTCATTTTTCAAATATCTCAAAGGGTATATAAATCAATCTTCTTCTATATGAGATAATCAAGTACTAACAAAATTACTTCTAAATATCGTATTCCATAGAATTAATAATAAATTCTGATTAATAACATTATTCATATAATAAATAAATTATATTTAAATCTTTTATTACTTTAAAAATATTGTCTTATAAAACTTAGCCTCTTTTCAATTTCAATAAAAAATAAACACATAAGTTTTGGAATATAAACTTAAAACCCATTTTATAAAAATACTTCAAATATTTTTATAAACACAGATAAATTAATATATATATATATATATATATATATAATCAAAAGGTCCGCATTAGTGGCTCAGTGGAAAGGTGTTCCCCTGCCTGGTAAGAGGTCAGGGGTTCGAGGCCTGCCCTAAGCACTTATCCCCAAGTAAAATTAACCCGGTGTAGTGGAGGTCCAAGGGGACTGCGTTAACCTGTACAAGGTTGTAGTGCGGACCGGGTTGCCCTACACCCCCCAAGATGGACGGTCCGCCGTTATCTTCGGTTGATCGTTCATTTTTATATATATAATCAAAAATCAACTTATAGAACAATACCATAATTTTAATTTCTATATAATTTGTTTCCAAAAAGTCTAAAATTAGTAATTTAAAATAAATATCTTCTCATTTATAAGATTCTTTTATATAACTAAATTTTAAGTCCATTAATTTCAAATAATATAGTTCAAGCAAAAAAAAACTCCAAAGGCATTTACCTCAAAAAAATTCCTTTTTATCGATTTCATATGCAATGTCTGTCCATTATCAAAGAAAAGCAAGGACATGCAAATATTATATATATATATATATATATGTGTGTGTGTGTGTGTGCGTGCGCGTGTATATTTGTGAGAGAGCATTCAATGGCACCCCAAACAGTGCTAGCACCCCAATGGCCCCCCAGTTTTCCACCAAACATCTAGTTTCTCTCTCCCTCCACTAACTCTTTCTCCCTCCACTATCTTATTTAACTATAAATGAAAAGTGGAAATAGGACGGCTAAAGGGGTACTTCATTTTTGGGGTGTCATTGAACGCTGCTTATATATATATATCAAATCAAGTAGAGCACTCATCATGATGTACTAGGGGCTCGGGTCTATAACTTCCAAAACCATTATCAAAACCTTTGCAATGTTGCTCCAACACCTTCAATTAGAGGTCCATGGAAGAGGAAACATTAATATATTGCTAAAATTATATTGAACATGTCTTCAGCCAAATTCAAATGATATCCAATTAAATTCATCAATCAACAATATGTATACGCCAAACAACACTCATATTCTATGTCATTTGCTTTTTCATCGACTATTGTCATCCTCCTCTTTCCTCAGACGTACACGCACAACCAGAAGAACATGCGTCATCAACCTTCAACCATCGCTTCCCAACTTGTCTTTCCTTTTCTACGCTAGCATGCACACCTCTATCAACGCGCTTCAATTTCGTTCTCCGCCTAGCTCCATCTATAAGTCGATCAGAGCCATTTCCAATCGTGCATTGCAGTTTGTAACACCCCAAAAAATTTTAATACACTATAACCACGCTTAAAGATAATAATTTGGGAATAACTTAATTAAATACTCAGAATTAAGTGAAACCGGCATTACCGTTGCGTTCGTCTCGGAATTCTGGTCCAGATAGACCCTAAGTTTGCGTAAAATGGACAACGTATGAAGAAGTTATAGGCATTAGAAGTTTGTATTCATATAAGGAGCTTATGTATAAATATAATAAAAATACTATTTCTACAATTTTTGAACGAAGTAAGAAGGAACCAGGACCGTTGTAGGACAACCCACACTTGGACCGGGTTGACCCACGGTCGGCTGGGTCGACCCCTGGGGTAGTTGGGTCGACCCAATCTAGATCTGGGCGGATTTTGAGTGACGTACCTGTAATGTTCTGTGACCAAATTCATTGTTGACTCAGCACTATGTGTACGGCTAAGATTAAAACACTATAATATAAAGACTGAGGTTGACTCTGTGAATCTATAAATAGGTGGCTTCTCCCATTTTGATTTACACCATTTCTTCATATCTTCTGCCTCTGCAAATCTATTCTAAAAATATAAACATATAATGGGGGAATGCTGTTGAGGACTGGATCAAATAGAGCCAACATCAGGACTTGCATACATACAACTTGGATTGGACTTTTTCTACGGCATAGTGTTATATATATAAGAGATTTATTCTCTTCTTCACCAAGACCCACTGTGAGTTCCTGTCATTTACCGATCTCATTTCCTAGACTTTAAACATGATAATTAAATAAATTGGGTTAGAATATAGAGTGTTAGTAAGATAAAAGTTATACATGTTTTCACTGTTAATCACCTATGACGTCATGATCAGTAAAACATATGCCTTTGATATTGGATAATTAACAAGTTATATGTATCTATCTTCCTTTTACCATTTTCTATGTTTTATGTTTATTTCCAGTCTTGCCTATATGCCTATGTGATTTGATTATATTCTTCTTACTATGTTTTCCCTTTTTATTTTACGCTAAGCCTAGGCCTTTGGAAGCCTAGGCTATACCCCGATTAGAGTGTGGGTATAATTGGGGCAATAATGAATGGCATAAAAAGAGGAACTTGGGCATGTTATTGAATTGGGACTGATTGACTGTAATTTGGGAAAAAGAATAATGTACACATGTTTAGACTTGCGGTAAACTGATAAAAAAGGATAATGTGTATGTACCTGCTATAAATTGGTATAAATGAATAATATGCATAAACCTGTATATGTTGTAAATTGGGAAGATAGTTGATGAATAATATGCATATGTATTGGACATGATTTAACTTAATACAGACACTAAATAAATGACATGTTAAGTACTAGATGTAGGTTAATAAACAGACACACTATAGAAATTGTATACATCCAGGCAGGGGTTTTGGGGAGGGGTTGTAGGGGGGTTGACTTGTGTCAATTTGCTGTTTGAAACCCATATCAGTCAGTATCTTTGTTGGTATCTTATTAGAGAGGGCCTCGCACTAGGTAGGGGCCAGGGCATGCTTTACTGAACTGGATAGTAAGAGGTTCACATAAGAGTGGGTACGGGCGCGTTCCGGCGAAGTCATGAGCGTGCATGGTCCGACTAGGGAAGATAAGACGCTGTAACAACAGTAAATAGGTTTGTGTTATATAGTTGTCGGGTTAGGGAGTGATACACCCTACTATCGGGTCCGAAACAGGGTATTTACAGAGTAGGGAGCCAATCGCTTGGGTAGTAATTAGGATACACCTAATCCCGTTGTTGTGTAATTAGGTTAACACCTAATATGGTTATGTAATTAAGGTACGCCTAATCCTGCTATTTAATTCTGTTGTTAAACCTGCTGATGTGTAATCATTTTGAACTTGTTATACTAGTATTGGTGCAGACATACTTGTTTAAGATATAAATGTGAAGCATTACTCGATCATAATTTATTCATGTTATTCTTGTCCATCATGTTATTCTGTTTAGTTTACCTTATATGACATTGTACCTTTCTCCTCCAATCTTATTTACATGTCTTGGCATTTCTATTTTATGCACATTTGTAAATCACTGGAACTCGCCAGACTTTATGTCTGACCCTTTTTCTTTCGCCTCTTTCTTCCTCCCCCTAGGTCCTCAGAGTAGAAGCACTCCACAGTGACTAGGACTTCTCTTACAGCTTGGACTTGGATTTCTTGAGATGTATCGTTTTCACTTGCTCTCTACTTTAGTATGGCTTATGGCGAGGGATATGATTTTATGTACTCTGATATTTTATGAGATGTTTCGTAAGACAGATTTAAGACATTTGTTTAGTTGTAACTGGTTTTGATGTACACTTGAAACTATGCATTATTTTTAATAATGAAGTTAAAATTTTCTGCTGCTTATTTTATCTGTCTTATAAATTCTCTATAACGATTACCTATTGCGCTTCACGAAACTTAATGCATTCTCTTATGAGTGACATTAACAGACGTAGGGTGTCACACCGTTAGTCTCGAATGGACAGCTACTACATGCCGATATATATATTTTCGTTATATTTTTTTATTTAGAAATTAGAGTTGAAGGTAGGGAAAATAAAATAAGATGGCCATGAGTTTAATTTGTACACAGCTTGGGTTCTAAATAATGAAAAGAAGAAATAACATAGTAATCCTTTTACTTTGACAGCTTTCTCTTTTTATATACAATAAGACTATTTGACCAGCACAATTTCATTTAATTTTCTTTATTTACAAAGATTAACTCTTTCTGTTTTTTCATTAATTTCAATCAATATTTGTAACGACCTGGGTTTTCAAATCGAAAAAAAAAAATTAACGATAAATTCCAAAAAACAAACAAGCAAATAAAATAAAAAAATTAAATTTAGTTATTAGAATGAACATATTCAAAGTTTATTGAATTTAACATAAAAATAAATATTTGTATGCAAAGAATTTGAAAACAAAAATAAATCAAAACGTATAAGTTTATGTTAATTATAAAACGAACTCGTAACGGCACGGTAGTTCGAAACACTTGATAAGATTTTTAAGACGTATGTTTATTTTAATTTATGCAATTTTTCTAAAATTTTTTGGAAAATAAACAACTTTTTATTCGAAGTATTTTACGTCCTATATCGGCGTTTCCAATATTTCACAAATAAGTTAACTTGTCTATTTTATTATATTTCTGGGATCATGGCGCATTTCTTATCACGACGGTATTTTTATTTCTATCCGTAGCAGTTTGTACATGAATGGAGTTTTACGTAGTAGGGTACGCTAAACTTTAAACTTAAAACATTTAATGTATTCCCACTCATTTCTCTATTTCTCTTTCTATTTCTTTGCAAATGAACGCATGAGAGGGGATGGATTATTTGTACACAAATTTTGTTTATATTCCCTTCTCCCATTTTCACGCATGATATCAGAAACACCACGTTCTCATTTAATGCACCTCACTTCCATTTAATGCACCTCACTTCGCATTGTACGTTCTGTGTATACATTATTTCCTTACCCTAAAGCACCCTGTAGGCTATATATGTTGGGTGCGTATGACAGTAGATGGGGATCCATTCTTCTTTCTTTGGTTCTCAGGCACCTACACTAAACATTATTCCATTTTATTTCCAACCTTCTTCTCTTCCACTAACCCCACACACTATTTACATCTTGCTTACGCCCTCTCTCCTAACCAAGCTCCGACAGCTCCAACGACCGCACCAAGCTCCGACAACCTTCGTATCGAAATCCGAATGTGAGTTGTTACTCATGTCTAAACTTTTCTATAGTGTTTGTGTGTGTATTTTATATGTATGATCATGCGTGAGTGTATAAATATATGTGCGTGCTTAAATATATGGGTCTGATGAACTGTGCATGGCGTGTGTGCATGGAATAAGGGAGGATTCATTTTTTTGCATTCTCTCTGGGGAGGCAAAACTTTTGGCCATTTTTCTTCTTTACGGAGAGAACTCATCATTTCTCCTAGAAACAAAAATACAGCAAACTTCCATTGTGTTTTTTTTTCACCCCTGTTTTCATTCCTTCCTACATGAAAAAAAATGGGAAAGGGCAAACTATTTTTCACTCCAAAGCCACATTATTTTTCTTTTAAGTTTTTCCTGGCAATACATATTTTAGAAATCTTCTTCGAAAATCTCACATTCTTACTTATATTAAACGTTCATCTTCTAAGATGGAAAGATTCCTTTTTTATGGCATATGAATCACCCCGTTTGCATATCCTGTGCATGAAAGTCTAGTGGTGTGCACACATGTTGTGGAGTGTGTGAATGTTTGTTCATGGAAGTGTAGACATGCATGAAAAATATGGCAAAATTAGGTTTGGGTTTCGGTAACAACATGCGCACATGCATGGGAACTACAGGAGTGTAGAAGGGATGTTTTTTTTGAGTTTACATGCGTATGTAAGGCTTGTGTTCCCAAAATTTGCATGCATGTGTTTGTGTATATTATAGCACGTGTGTGTCATGTTGTGTAGTATTGAAGTATTTAGGTAGTTGAGGTGCATGTGCATTATATGTGTATGAGCGCGTGCGGTATGTGTGAATGAGTGCATGCATGTGTATACATGTGTTAAAAATATTTTCTTTTGTGTGTGTTTAAATGTGTGCATGTGTGTTTAAAAGTGTGTAGGTATGTGTGGTGTTGTGTACATATGCACGCTTGTGTATGTAAACATATATGTGTGTGTGTCATGTATTGTGTGAGTTAAAATATGTCCCATTCACCATATTTTGAAAAGAAAAAAAAAATATTTAGGTAGTTTAGTAGAATAAAAAGACACCTTTTGCAGACCCAAAATATTTAGAAAGATATGTAAGATCGTAAAAGGGACACATCGAACTCAAATGGCTTTGTTTCAAAAATGAATTGTGCAAGCTTTTTCACAGTTTCAGCGCAAACCGAACACCGAAACTGACAAATGAATATATTTCGGTAATCAACACGACGAGACACAACGGTATAAATTTGCAGTGTCTGGATGCTCCGTTCAAAAACGCATTACGGACCCCTTTAACGTATAATGCGGTTGTGAAACGGAGGTCAAAACGTCTGATTTTCGCGAAATGAATTTCGCAGTTGGATTACTGACAACGAATAGAATATTTTTCATGTCTGTCCGAACTTGTTTCGGAGAGATTTAAAAATTGCTAAAAATTTAAACTGTTATGCACAGCTTTGCACTGAAAATTGCGCGACCGACGACATTTAAATTTTCCAACGAAATTTTCACAGCTGTTACATTTCACTATACGTATTTCAAATATCAAATTTGCATTTTGAAAAACCATAGAATAGTTTCAAATTTCGAAGATTAAACTTTGGTTTAAATTATATACATGAAAATTTGATTTAAATTGATGAATGAAATATTAAGTGATTTAAATTTTATTTAAACTTATTGAAATAACCATTGTTGAACCTCTTATTGAAAAAAAAACGTTAGCCTAAATATTTAAGGAAATAAATTTCAAAATTGTAAATTTTGGATACAAATTTAGTTGAGATAAACAATTTAGTTAAATGAAGTAAAATTACGAAATTTGAAAGTGAATTATTCAATAGTTGGAAACGGTAAATTTTATAAAAGAAAAATACAACTTTAGTTTATTGATTTGGAACTTTGGAACTAGACACAAATTTAAGCGTATAATTGCAAACGATAAAATGTTGTTAATATTTCAAATTGGAATATTTGATAGTTCAAGTTTAAATAAGGAAGTTGAAATACAATTATGGTTTGATCTATTCGATAAATAAATCAATGAAAAATGAATGACATTAGTTGTCAAAGAGATCGGAGCCAGTTATGGGCACATTCTCTGTCGATATTGTAACCACTTTGATAACTATATTCATGAAGTGATAATCCAGAATGAAGTGGTTGTTTTTTGTGTATGTTTACTGGATTGAAGAAAGTGAATGATGATGGATGACCGACACTTGTGTCAAAAATGTGAAATGACTAAAACAGGAGTCGTGCCGGGCCATTGAGGCTAGCTACCTATAGCAGACACACTTCTTCGTATATTCTATCTTTTGTTATTTGGTGATCACCCTTGATTTTAGAAGTGTTGTGTTGCGGTGGGCCGTTAGGGGTTACCACCAGTCCGAATCAGGCAAATTGGTAGTATCATACCTTGGGCATTGCCTCACGTGCCTTGTCATACGTCTTATCCTTATGCGCGACCACTACGAGTTTCTATTTAACATGTACCTATAGAGGACTCACTGGCTACCAACGTTCTACTGGTTGTGTTACAGGACATGTATAGACTACATTGTTTAAAAACGTGTTAAGGGGGATCAATGTAAAACCTTAACGCTATTTTTAATATTTTATATCACTGATAGACATTACATATAATATCGTATCATACTATATATAGATAGTTTAACGGATCCTTAAAAGATGGAAAATACCGTAACATCTCTTGAGTTATTTGCATTTGAGTTTAGATCTAATCACATTAGAATGTTTAGACCTGACTCGAGACTTTTGTGTTTTTTCCATTTCACCCGGGTTAGATTGAGTATTGCTGTGTTCTCGAGGAGCACTTTATCTGGAGCCGAAGACCTAGTCGAAAACTCCATCCTATCCAGTATTAGTTTCCTATTTTTCGTTTGGCTTGTATCTGCGAACTTTATGAGTTGCTATATTGTGTAATTAAATTGTAACTGTTTAAGTAGCTTCATGAACTAATTATGTATATTATTTTGTTTCCGCTGCGAGATTCTGTGTTATTCTGTATATGTGATTCTATGTTCTGATTCTATTATACACCTAAATTGATTATCTATCAGTTTTGAATCATTCGAGTTGGACATGTGTGGTTTTATTGTCAACTTGGATTATTCAGAAAAGGTGGGTTGTCACAGTTGGTATCAGAGCTGAGGTTTAGAAACACCTTAGCCTGGGGGTAAAACTCATTATAGATAGGGTTAGAAATACCCTAGAATGAGTAGAATCATTTCCGAGAGAGCGTATTTTGAAAGTATAAAATGTTTTAAAAATCAAATCTATTTTCAAAATCTCTTTTTAAACTTTAGCCTATTTTCTTTAATTAGGATTCTCTTCAGTTTAAATTTCTCAAATTTTGTCCTTATCTTATCCTGGACTTTTCAGGATGAATCGAGGAAGAGGTAGAAATGCTAGAGGTAGGGGAAGGGGATTTGGTCCCATACCTGAAGCACCAGTTGTTCCAGTTCCTCCACTTAGATTCACTATTTTATGCAAGGAATTTTCTCGGCTAAGTGGCACAAAATTTACTGGATCAGAAGGAATTATTGAAGCCCAGCAATGGCATAAGAGTATTGAAAGGATCTTTACTGGTTTGGAGATTACTGAAGCCCAGAAGCGCCAATTAGCTATCTGGCAGTTAGATGAATCAGCTCGTGATTGGTAGGAAACATTCACAGCTCATACTATTGATGAAGACATCACTTGGGAGTTGTTTAGGTAAAATCTATTGGAATTCATATTCGAAATGTTTATCTTTTGAATCTATCTAATCGTGCCTACAAATCTTTAGGGAGGCTTTCGCGACTAAGTGGATGCCAGAAGCTGGAAAGTCTCAGTTGTACCATAGTTTCATGGACCTTAAGCAGGGACCCATGACATTCTCCGATTATGAAAGGAAGTTCAATGAACTGTCCAAGTTCGGCCCTTGTCTGATAGACACTCCTTTGAAGAAAAACGAGAAATTCGTAGCAGGAGCCTATCCAGAGTATTACAATCTCCTCACTGCTCACATTCATGGCACCTTCACAGCTCTCATTGACATGGCTCTTCGTTATGAGAACATTGATTCTGGGGAAGGGGTTGTTCATTATCAGACTACTCAGGGGGAGTCTAGCAATGCAAAGAAAAGGAAACCAAACTTTCAGCAACAGAACAAGAATTGGCAGAATAGAGGTGGAGTGGGACATCCACAGAGACAGCCCGTTGATTTGTCCAAGATCACATGCTTCAAGTGCAAGCAGCAGGGACACTATGCCAATAGCTGCCCAGTTTCAGCAGGAGCTATTGTTCCCCCGGTTCAGATGACTAGGCGAGACCTTTGCTTTATTTGCCTGCAGCCTAGCCACGAGAAAAAGGATTGCCCAATCCAGCGGAAGGGTACACCATCAGGAGTCTTTGATGTTACCACTCCTAAGGTGGAGGATAATAAAGGTACACTCCAAGGAACCTTTTCATTACATAATTTACCTGTTCGCGTCTTAATTGATACTGGTGCTATCCATAGCTTTATATCTGTTGATTTATGTGATAAACTTAATCAAGTCCTAAAACCCGAACATGCATCTAAATTCCTATGTGTATCAAACCCCATTGGAGGACCTGCAAATCTTGAGATGATTTGCAAAGGGATTAAACTCCTTAAAGGCATGCACCGTTTTACTTGGGATTTTTATGTTCTTGGCTTCAAGGCATTTGATATATTATTGGGAGGCGATTGGTTATGGAAGTTCGACGCCATTATTTCTTGCAAAGCTCGAACTGTCTCTTTACCTTGTGACAAAGGTAAACTGAAACGACCCGAACTTCCCCGTAAAGGAAAGCCCGGATTGAGTTGAGAACACGACAAATCAGAATATAAACAGAAGAACATTTCATTGCTTATTACAACAATTACATCAGAGTACAAGAATATAACAGAGTATGAATAAATATTACATATTTGATAAATATCAGAGATTTAAATTATATTTAAATACATAGCAGCGTAAAAATGATACATAACACAGCTTAAAGGAATACACGGATATAGAGCGTTCCGAATATAACTCCCGCTGTAAATCCAGGATCCTGTGAATATAAATCTGCAAAAATCCAACTACTAGTTGCCCGTATGGAAAATAGGGGCACCCAGAGTTTAGGTTAAAACAATAAACTCCAGGTCAGTCATGTGACTGGTGTGAGAACTAAAACAGTTATTAATCTTTATTTTAAAGTTAGGTAAATCAAGGGACCACGCCGTATAACACGGAACGGGTTTTAACCCCAAGAATACCAGTGCATAAAACAAACAGCGCAGTGCTAAATAAAGAACAATGAAGCTATTATAAGACTCAGGTCCCATCACACAATGCAACGCAAGCCGGAGGATAGAGTTTTACCTTATAATAGCCAAATATGCTTGGTACGCGAAATTTATCTTTTATTATTACTATAAGTGAAGAGATCAACTTCAAATATAAATGTATCAATCATAGACGACATAATATCCCATGCTACTATGTCGTCATACTAGGCTCTACAATCAAAATCGAAATGTCATGTATTGGAAATTGGATTTCCGTCATGAGTCGAGGCAAGGGATGTACTTCTCGCCGGCTTCGAGACACTCTAGCAAGTGCTTCAGGGTCTGGACGCTGGCGAACCATTGGATCCTTCAAGGCCGGTCCACACATAGCGGATTAGTTATACCTGAACACATGCTCCCCGGTCCTATAGAATCTATCCATCGGCTCCGTAGTAACCGATATATCCGAGGCGCTTCGCATTCCAACAACCACATAGGTAAAAATATAAAAATGCCTAGGCTTGCAAAACCCCGACACCACCCATAGCTAGAAAGAAACGTCATGTTCTCCTTGGGTCCCTTATCCCGTTTTTGACTCATACCGAGGTGTGAGGCTCGCGAATTAACGCTATACACAAAGCTATGCCACACAGGTCATGCTTTGATCATCAACCACAAGACTCTGATTTTCAACAGAAGCCTTGATCATTTGCAACTCAGCATGCCACACAGACAATTCACTCCATGCGACAGATGTCTATCGATATATAACCTCTAAGCTCGTATGTCTCAGAGAAGGGTGTTAAGCAAGAGAATAAATTCTCCGCCGCCAAACAGATATATATTTAATAGAAATCAATCAACACAGAATAAAATCCAATGTCAGACACACATCCCATTTACAAGTTCGTTCTGGGTTTGAACGAAACCGGAGGCACTTTATTCCTCGTCCCATATGTCCAATACAGGAGAGAGGTCCTCGCATATCCGTCGATCTCCAAGTACGTCTGGACGATCACCACTTATTACCTCGTCTTGGATATACAGCCCAATCAAGACATCAGTAATCATCCAAACGATGTGAAGACCTCCGGTCTTCAACCACCGTCTTCATCGTCGACTTATCGTCGAATCAGTTATTCAGAATGGGTATAAACCCGGCCTTTTCGAATAACTCGCGTATATAATAAACAAGTGCTATAAAAACACAACATACGCCTCATTCCAATCCAGAATATTCTTTTATTCAAATATATTTTTCACTATTTAAACCATATTAATGTTTGCGAAACTAGTCGGGATTAGCGAACCTTACCGAAGTAATCATTTGTTTTATTTCCCAATCCCAACCTATTCATCCCATGGAGCAAAACTGGCAGTACTCCATATCTAACACCACGGTGTTATCGGTAAATTCAATTACCATTTCACGTTCAAATCTAATTAAAGATTTAACTATCGCTTGGAGTAAAACTGGTGGTACTCCATTCTCGATCATTTCATGAATTCGATAATTTTAATTATCCCATTCACATTTCAATCTAATTAAAGATTCATTAAAACTCCACTTAGTTTTAATCTTCCCAAAAATCAATATTAATGATTATTCAAAGTTAAGAAATTAATCTTATCTTTAACTGGGTTAAAGAACTAATGTCATTTAAAACACAGTTCACGATAAACCCAAAATCACATTCCATTAATTATGGAATCTTCACGGAAAAACAGATCAATATATAATCGATATCAATTTCCGTATTTGACTAATAATATAAATGCAATAACGGCAAAGCCTTTTAAATTCCATATATAGTAACAGTCTTCCTCCACAGAAGCTCATTTCGATTATTACCAAATCGAATTCCATTCCATTCCAATTAAATATTAATTAATTGAAAAACTTTACTTTGGAAAATATCCATTAAATCTTGATAAAAGATTTATAAATTTCAAATCACGTTTCACTGTTAATCGGGTTAAAGAACAAATGTTATTTTTAAAACCATTTCAAATCAAATTTATTTATTTAAAAATATTGGATTATAATTCTAGTTCATAACTAGTTCATTTTGATAAAAAATATATATTTATCGTTACAAACGTGGAATTTTTCATCCAAAATCTTTCAAAATCGTTTATTACGATTTTACCCAAATTATTAATATTTTTAATAATTTTAGGGGATTGTTAATGGGACTCCATTTTTTGTTAAGGGAGGGACAATTTTTCAATTTTTGATGAATTGATAAGGGGAGGACAAAATAAGCTAGCCCCCCTTAACCATATAATTAAAAATTCCAGTACTATCCCTATAACAGAGAAAAACTAATGCACACCTGCAAATAACTATATAAATTTAAACACTTAAGCATAAATCAGACCACACTTGCATGAATTCAAACACTTAAGCATGAGTCAGACCATCACTTATTAACATTTCTTGGTCTAATACGATACATGAATAATTAATGGCGTCCTCCTCTTCCTTCGTTAATCCCATCCGACCTACCTCAGCCTCCATCAGCCTCCACTCCGCTTCAACACCCCTCTTGTCGTCATCCTCCTCGTTGCCTGCCTCCTCATCCCACCACCTCGACATTGACTCTCTCCCCATCCACCAATTCCCTGCCAGCTCGCATCTCTCCTCCTTACCCGCCAAATCATTTGCCCAAGTGGCGGCTTCGCCACCGCCTATCCTTCCAAACCCTCCCCCACAACGGCGGCGTCGGATCCTTCCACCATTCACTTCAGTAAGGAAGATGATCGAATTTTTAAAATTTGAAAAACGTTGTTTGAAATGTGCGGATAGGCGTCACGTGGCAAACGCGTGTAGAAACATGTCTATATGTTTTTTCTGCTGGTGTTTTGGTCATGCAGCTACGCAGTGTCCCGATAAGAAAAAATCCGCTTTTCATACTTATGCTTCGCTGTCGCCCCATCCCAATACCACTCGAGCATTGAAGAGTCGCGGCACTGCATCACTGCGCAATCAGAAGGACGGACCCCACAAGTCGCCTCACATCTCAAATCGTAATTATGAGATTAACCCCTCTAACACACGTAACAAGGCGTTGTTAACTCACTCAGCAGTTTCTTCTCATTCATCTTCTTCCTCCCCATCTGAACCTAAGAAAAAATTTCCTCTCCTTGTCGAAATGGCGGACGCTTATCTATATATTCCCGCCACCATCATTGACGGCCTTTGGTCCATCGAAATGGTAGATCACGCTCTCAATGAAGGCCTTGGCGTTGACCGTGTCTGGCCCATCTGGCAAGACTCTGACAACTCGTTCCTGATTTTCTGTCCAGACATACCAAAGACCACGCCCTTCATCTGAAACTGTTGACAAAGAAAGATGGAATTGTGTTTCTGCAGCATGCCTCCACCCTCGAGGCCACCCCTGAACCAGTATTAGAGCCTGATTCATAGATTAGGGTGCGTGGCTTCCTAGAATTCTTGAGATCTGACGCCAGCGCCATCGACGAAGCCCTTAAACCTATGGGGCGTCTAATTGAGGTCGATACATGTGATTGGTCATACGTTGACCACCGCTACCTTTATGCCAAGGTGAAACTCTATGAGGGCATTTCCATTCCATGTACATTCATCTCACATATGAATAATCACGCTGCGAAGCTGTGTGTTGAAAGATGGGAGCACGCACATCCTCCCCAGCGACCTGAAACTCTGCTCCTTGGCATGGACTACGATCAGGAGGGGTACATTTTTCAAACACTAGCACAACACGACATGCATCTGGAGGAGGATAGATATGACGTTATGTCAGAAGAAGCGGAGAGATGGGTGCCCGGTCTTAATCCAACGCTTGATCAGGATCTCACAATGCTTATCCAACAGAACTCAGACCAAATTGTGC
Organism: Allium sativum; assembly: GCA_030737875.1. Taxonomy (NCBI): domain Eukaryota; kingdom Viridiplantae; phylum Streptophyta; class Magnoliopsida; order Asparagales; family Amaryllidaceae; genus Allium; species Allium sativum. The sequence goes on from CM060909.1 coordinate 167,670,364, forward strand.
CGCGTTGCGATCCTCTTACAGATCAGGACCTCTCAGAGCCGTTTCACCTACAACTTCCAGTTCAACAGGAGCAGCATGTTCAACATGATCAGGAACAGCCAGTTCATCCTTCGCAGGAGGGTCAAGATTCAACATCCCCGCATGTCTCATCTGCTGCAGTTAGGCGGAGCACAAGAATCAACAGAGCACATTCTCTGCCGCCTGGTACCTCTGGTAGCTTCTTTGAACCCATTGTTTTTTCTTCTGCTAATAAGGCTCTAAATAAAAAGTAAGCAAATTGCATGGGCGTGAGTCTGCATGATACACACTATTCTGCCATGCAAACCCTAGAACAGCAGCGTACTAACCAAAATTAATGAAGATTATATCTTGGAATATTAGAGGGTCGGGGGACCCCACTAAAAATCGAGTTGTCAATCTAATTATCTCTCCTCATCATGTTGATATCTTGTTTATGCAAGAATCTAAAGTCTCTAATCCATCTTTTAATCTAATTCGTCAACTTTGTGGTCCTCGTCTTTCTGGTTGGTCTCACGTGGATGCTTCTGATTCACGTGGTGGACTGATTACAGTATGGAATGAAAATGTCTGGTCATTTCACAGCTCTCTATCGCATCCCTCAGTTTTACACGTAACCCTTCGTCATATTCACTCAAATACGCTTTTCCATTTCACTAATATTTATGCTCCCAACGATCCCAGCCTCAGATTTGATGTTTGGCAACACTGTATTAGCCTTTCACAAAATATTGATGGGCCTTGGATCATTGGTGGTGATTTTAATACCACCCGCTTCTCATTTGAACGAAATTCAGGCAATGCCTCGTCAGATTCCCTATCCTTTAATGCTTTTATAAACGCTTGTTCACTCATTGACCCACCAATCAATAACCGTAGATTCACTTGGACGAGTAGAAGGGATGATCCTTCTTTATCAAAGATTGATAGATTTTTATTCAATTTAAACTGGGAAGATCTTTATCCTCTCTCACTAATCAATGGCCTCGCCACTACCATCTCTGATCACTGCCCTATTATCCTTGACACTCAAGATGGCATATTGATCAAACGTCCATTCAAATATGAACAATTCTGGACGCTTGAACCTTCCTTTGATGACTTTGTCAAATTTGTTTGGGCACAACCCTTCAACTGTAATTTAGCATCATCTAGAGTTGTTTGCAAACTTCGCTCATTGCGTAAACTTCTTCGTCCTTGGGCTAAGAACATTTGGAATTCGTTGAAAACCAGAATCTCATCAACACAGGATGCCATATTGAACCTTAACATTCTAGAGGAATCTCTCCCTCTTTCTGAATCAGAAAGATAATCCTTCGATTACCATGAAAAGGAACTACAAAGACTGATTAAACAAGAAGAAATTGGCTGGAAACAACGATCCAAAGCAAAACACTGCATATTTTCACCGTTTAGCCAATGGTCGCCGGCGGGCTTCTTTCATATAAGAGATTTCCCACAATAACAACACCTTTTCTGATCCCAAAGAGATATGCTTACTTTTCACTCAGTTTTATAGAAACATTTTGGGCTCTCAACCAACACCTTCCCCTTCAATAGATTGGCACAAACTTTATCCTCATCCTCCACAGCTACCCATCGATCACCCATTCTCCGAAGATGAAATCTGGCTGGCCATTAAATGCATGGCGTCAGACAAGGCCCTTGGGCCTGATGGATTCGGCCCATGTTTTTTCAAACACTTTTGGCCCACAGTTAAACATGACCTAATTGAATTGTGCTCTGAATTTTATTCCAATCCCTCAGCAATCGCCAAACTCAATTACGCTAATATCATCCTCATCCCGAAATTTCCTAGGGCCAACTCCCTTGCATCATTCAGACCGATCAGCCTCCTCAACACTACCTTCAAGATTATCACCAAAATTTTAGCCTCCAGACTTCAAAATCACATTGCTGATTTAGTGGGCAAAGAACAATATGCATTCATCATGGGCAGAAACATCTTAGATTGTGTAGCTGCTACCCAAGAGGTTATCTCCTTCTTCCATACCACCAACTCCCCAGGGGTTCTCCTTAAGCTTGATTTCTCAAAAGCATTCGATTCAATCAACTGGAATTTTATATTACAACTTATGTCTCATAGAGGCTTTCCTTTGAAATGGTGCACCTGGATTAAACACATTCTCACCTCGAGCTACTCCTCAGTCATCATTAATGGAGAATCCGGGGGTAAAATTAAATCTAGAAGGGGATTAAGACAAGGTGATCCACTGTCGCCCTTAATTTTTGTTCTAATAGCCGATGTATTTAATCAAATGGTGAAGCAATCCTTATCCACCAACATTCTCTCAGGCATTTCTCTGCCAAACACCACCTTCAACACCACTAATTTGCAGTTTGCTGACGATACTATCCTATTCACTACACCAACTCCTCAAAATATTCATTGTCTAAAAGTCCTCCTATACACCTTTGAACTCATTTCAGGACTTTCCATCAACTTCAAGAAGAGCTCTATTATTATGTTGGGTAATTCCCCGCAACTTGGTGCCTCAATTGCTAATTGCCTTAACTGTAAGGAAGATTCTTTCCCCATCACTTATCTTGGTATTCCTTTGCGGCCTACCAAACTTCATAAGTCCGATTGGTTTCCTCTCATTTCCAAAATTGAATCTAGACTGGCATCCTGGAAAGAAAATTCATTATCCGTTGTTGGCCGCCTGATCCTCCTCAAAAGTGTCCTCTCCTCAATTCCATTATATTGGATGTCATTCCATAAATTGCCAGTTTGGGTAATTAACAAGATAGATTCCATTCGTAGCTCCTTTTTGGAATGGTGACAAACTCAAACGACTTGTAAATTGGCAAACTGTTTGTCTCCCCTACTCTCATAGGGGTTTGAATGTTCCAAATCTCTCAACCTTCAATTTCGCTCTCTTAACCAAATGGATCTGGAGAATTCTCTCCCCAACCAGCTATATTTGGAAAGACTGGATCTTAAAACGTCACTACAACTCTAATCCACACTTGGTCCTTCATTTCATCCCTTCCTAACGACCGTCTCCTTTTTGGAGCGGTGTTTTGAGCTCCCTTCCGAGAGTTAAAATGCTTTTCCATGTTAAAGTAAATAATGGAGAATCTTGCTTGTTTTGGCAAGACATTTGGAACAGTGAATTACCTTTAATCTCCTCCTTCAACATTCTCGGGCCACCTAACAGTTCTAACCCACTAACTCTTGCTGAGGCATTTAGATTAGGGCCACTGGGCTTTTTTCCTAACTCATGGTTTGGGCTTTCCACACTTAATGAATTAATCCGCATTGGAGATCTTATTAATAACTGCAGGTTATCTGTTGGGCCAGACTATTTCTCTTGGGCCATGAACCCCTCTAATTCATTCTCTGTTAAATCGTGTTACAATCATCTAATCCACCCAGCTCGTCGCTTCTCTTACTCCAGAATCTGGAAATGTCATCTCCCTCCCCGTGTTATTTTTTTTCAATGACTTCTGATCCATAATCGAATTAACTCAAAAGACAGACTTCGCTGTTTTAACATCGATGTCGATCCACTCTGTGTCCTCTGCAATATAGAAAATGAATCTCTTAACCACTTGTTCTTTGACTGCGATTTCGCCTTCGCTGTTTGGGCGGCAATCAGTTCATTCGTTCTTGGATTCATTTCTTCGATTCGTTCCTTCTTTGATTATTGGCAGCACTCCTCCCCCGACCCATCTATGGATTCTCTGGTAGCGATCTTCTCTTGGTGTATCTGGTTAGAGCGCAACGCTTGCGTCTTCAGTAAGCCTAGAAAGTATTTGCTGGGAACCTGTTATCACATACTGCACCTCTTCGAACTTTGGACAGGCACAGTCAGGCGCGCCCGATTCAGATTCTCCCTCCCAAGACCGCACTCTCCTGGAACCCAGGGCAGCAGCTCCTTGTTCCCTCTTTGAGAAGGAGTACCTGTTTTGATTTATTTTGGCTGTGTACGGAGCACTGTTATATAGTGTAGACATGTTATGTATTTTGCTTTCTCATGCGGTAGTTTTATCATGTATATATATTATCGGTATGCTAGACTAACTACGTAAGACCGTCTTGGTCTTTCTTATCCTGGATGCTATTGGTTGGGCTTGTCAACCAGCTACTATTTTATTTTATATCTACGCGTAATCGGCTGTGTAGTTCATGCTACACACCCGTCCTTCCTCAAAAAAAAACTTAAAAGGAAAATAAAAAGAAATAACAATCAAACGAAGATCCACCTCCTTCAACTCTCCCCGATCCAAACAAAGTTCATATAATCTCAATATGGCAAATTCTATTTGTACACCGAAAATCCCTCAACATACACCATTATTTTTTCTATAAAATTTTATTACTAAATTACCCTTTTCTCATAATTGATTTTTAAAACTTCTAGATATAAAAAGTCAAATTATTCTTAAAAATATTGAAACATGATACAAACTAGATATGTTAATGAATTATTTATTCACGAAGTCTAAAATTTCTATTAAAAAAACATTCTGAAATAATGTCTAATTTAGAAGTGTTGATTTATTTTGTAGAATCATGGTAATTTTGTTGAAATTGATTTTTTTTTTCAAAATTTTTATAAAAGTTACAATATTAGTACAAGAAATAAATTTTATTTTGTTAAATTTTACTCAATTTGATGCAAATAATTTCTAATTTTGGGTAATTTTGTTTTAAGTTCGAAAGAGGAAAGAAAAAGTAGATGAGAAAATGAATAATTTAGTAAAAGAAACGTGTACGTAATGTAATACACGATGTATAGTAGTTTATTATAATTTTTGGTATATATTTAGCAATTTTTGGTGTATAAATAGAATTAGCCTCTCAGTAATCCAGTTTAAATCATGCTTTTATCACTCATATATATAAATAAATAAATAATAGAGAAAATAAAAAAACGATAATTACATGCCTTACAAAAAAAACGATAATTACAGTTGCATGCACCATATATTTGGTAATGATATAAATAGCGTAGATGATTTTACGCAAGTATTCAAAGAAAGCCAATACCAAACATATCCAAAACTAAGCCTGGAATTATGAGAAGTAATTAACAAATTAAAATATAGTTAATCATTCCATGTCTAATTAATTAATGTTATGAGGGGCAGTCTAGTCCATGCTTATTTTAAAATAAAAAAAACCAAACCCTCCCTTAACAATTTTTTTTAAGGTGGAGTCCCCTTAAAATATCCCCCTTAACCAAAAGTGGAGTCTCTTTAACAATCCCCTAATTCTGTAAAGGCCCGTACAGTCGAATTTACATAAATGGTCATCGAACTGCACTTACAACGACCTTTTTCAAATTTGATTTGGACATAATTCCAAATCCAACCGTTAGATTTCAAATCTCTTATATTCGTTGGAAAGCTTTTTTCGATACGAACCCAAAGGTTTCGGTTTTAGGAGATCCGACGGTCGGATCTCCCGTAATATCAATTCGAAGTCAATGATCGAATTTCGCGAACGGCAGCGGCGCAGCGCGTTCTATTCAGGCCATTTAATATATATAATATATATATTATATATATTTCATCGATTTCTATTTAAAACGTATTTTATAAATCGTTTTAAATTCATTTTAAAAACGATTCTTAACTTCATTTTCAATTTTAAATCAAAATTGAATATTTCATATCATTATAATATTAAAATGATAATATTTTCAAAATATCAGATTTTAAAATCATTTCTTTTTCGATATTCATTATAAAAATGAATAAAATCGATATAAATATCGTTCGCGTCTAAATGGCGCATAACTAATCAACACGGCTTTTATTCAACACATGAATATTTTATTCAACACATGAATATTATTTTCAACACATGAATATTTTATTCAACACATGAATATTTTATTTTCAACACATGAATATTTTATTTCATCCTTTATCTGAATATTATTTTAAAATATTCTTTATTTTCCAAATTGGAATGAAGCCCAATCAAATACCATATAATGTTACTTATATGGATTCCATACAACGCATGTATATAATAACAATGATAAACAATCAACCATCATCCAAAGTGCATTACACAACTGCATAAGCATTAAATATAAATAATCAACGCTTACAACAGCTTGTCAACCAATCGATCGACATACAGCTAAATAATTGGGATTAGTGTACGTCAAATATCATCCCAATATCCGTGTGGAGTTACAATCAACAAACACAGATTTTTATTTTTACAGTTGGACGATGTGTAAAATTTATCGTCCCAATCAATATCAGATAAATGGGTGTACATAAACAAATCGTTCGATTTGTAAATGGATATTTATTTTATTCATATACACGTTAAAAATTATATTTTTAACTATAAAATATTTATTTCAACACATGAATATTTTATTTCACATTTCACATAACAATCACAATCAATTTCCGCAACACAATACAATCAAACAAGTCGTCCATGGTCTGTGAACGATGGGGAGCAGTTCATATATGCAGTTATAAAATAAATAACTGTACAAGATATTATAGTGAGAAGTTCTCACATTGGGTTTCCACTCCGCCAGTCCTTATCTGAATTTCTGTTCTGTTTGGATTTGATTTTTCCCCAAATTCAAACAAGCTCCAAATTGGACCCGGTTAGTCTTGTTGTGAAGCTCTCGTCCCCACGATCGCAATGAATCCAGTTTCGCGCGATTTGGATCTCAAATCAATAAGATATGATTTTTTATCAGAAAATCACACTTCGTGACACTTCAAAGTGTTAAAACCTCTTAAAAAAACAAAGCCGATACCTTTCAGCTTTCGTTCAAAACTTGGTTTAGAGTTTCTTCCAAACCGTAGCACGAGGTCGAGATCAGGTTGTACCACGTCGAGGAGGGTGGAACGGCGCACAGGCGCGTGGGGGTGGGGCCCAGTTCGATGGTGGCTAGAGGTCACGGCGGCGAGTTGAAGTCATCGACTTCGAGGAGGTGAATCTCGCGAAAGACTATACGGTGGAGGACGTGGTGGGTATAGATTTGAAGAGGAAGGCGAGATCTACAAAAACCTTAACTGGAGCCAAGGATTTTACTGAGTGGATCGGCCGGAATTTAAGAGAGAAGGTGGCAAGCAACTTCCGTCGTCGATGAGGGGGTATTACGGTTTTTTTTGTGACGAAAAGGAATTTCGCTCGATCCGAATCAGTCGCTAAACCGATCCAGACCGTTCGAAACACCTGATTGTTTTGAGAACACGACAAAATAAAACGCATACAAAAGAACATTTCATTGTATATTACAACAATGCATCAGATTACAAGAATATACAGAGTATGAATAAATATTACACAGAAATATCAGAGATTTAAATTACATTTAAATACATAGCAGCGGAAAATAATACAATACACAACTAGAAGAGATATACGGATACAAAGCTTTCCGGATATCATTCCAGCTGTAAACCAGGATCCTGTGAATATAAATCTGCAAAACCAAAACTACTAGCTGCCCGTGGAAAATAGGGGCACCCAGAGTTTAGGTTAAAACAATAAACTTCAGGTCAGTCACGGGACTGGTGTGAGAACTAAAACAGTTATTATTCTTTATTTTTAAAGTTAGGTAAATCAAGGGACCACGCCGTATAACACGGAACGGGTTTCCTCCCAAGAATACCAGTGCATAAAACAAACAGCGCAATGCTAAATAAAGAAAAATGAAGCTGTTATAAGACCCAGGTCCTATCATACAATGCAACGCAGGCCGGAGGATAGGGTTTTCCCTTATAACAGCCAAAGAATGCTTGATACGTTTAAAACAAATCATCTGATACTATTATAAGTGCATAGTGTATAAAACAACTTCAAATCATAAGTATCAATCATAGGCGGCATGGGTACCATATATCATGTCGCCATACTAGTTCTACAATTAAAACCGCAAATGTCCCGTATTTGGAAATTGGATTTCCGTCTATGAACCGAGGCTAGGGATCGTCCTCTACCGATTCGAGACTGTCTAGCCCGAGTCTCAGGCAAGCGCGCAGGCAAGCCTTGGAGCGACAGGGCCGGTCCACCGATGTGGATTATTATGCCTGAACACTACGTTTCCCCGCCCTTTGGGGCGTAAATGAGCCAACGAATGACTCCATCGGACCCGGATCGTCCGATCAAACCGAGGCGCCTCGCAACAGCAACAACCACATAGGTGAAAAGTATATAAATGTCAGGGCTGGTAGGTCACTGACACCACCCTAGCTAGAAAGAAACGCATGCCCTCCCTGAGGTCCTCTCCCGTTTTTGGTTCACAACCGGGGTGCGAGGCTCGCGAATTCACGTTACACAAAGCTGTGCCACACAGGCTGTGCTTTGATCATCACCACAAGACTTTGCTTTTTAACAGAAGCCTCGATCCATTGCCACTTAGGCATGCCACACAGGCAATTCACTCCATGCGTTTGATATCTATCAATATATAACCCCTGAGCTCGTACGTCTCAGAGAAGGGCGTTAAGCAAGTGTAACGACCCAGAAAATCTGAACCAATTTAAAATTTTTTAAATTGGCTAAAATAATGGATTTTAAATATTTAAAATAAATATTTTAAATAATTGCGATGGAAATTGAGTTTGAATCGACATTTGAAAACGAATATAATTAATTATAATTATATATAGAATTGAAAATGGCGCGGTAGTTCGATAATTCGATTTCAAACTTCAATTGAATATACCGGGTGCAAAACAATCCGGATTTTAGTGAAACCAAAAATAATGGAATCTAATTGATAATATCTTTCTAACGAATCTGACCAATCGAAATTTGATAGCGGGAATCAAAAGGTATGTCCAGTTGAAAATTCTGAATAGTCGCTATGAAATTCAGGCCCTTAAAAATGGACATTTTGCAAATGACCTCGGATTTCGACGAAACCACTTTTGTTGGATCCGCAGGGTCAAGTTATTGTTAGGTTTCAAATTTCATAATTTTTAGAGTCAATATGTGAGCGTGGCAAAAGAAAACGCGTTTGACCAGTTTCTGTTGATTTTAATCGACTGGGAATTGGCCATTTTTCAAACGGTCTCATAATTCGACGAAACTAGTTTTGTTAGGACCGTATCGTCAATACAAAGCTAGAAAATATTTTTCGAGAATTTTTCTAGTTAGTATGTGACCCCGGTAATTGGAAATGTACGTTTAAAATTCAATATAGTGATTTAAAGGTAAATTCAACGGAAACTGATTGTAACGATCAAATCAGCTTACGATACATATCCCATTGTGTTCGGAATAGGGGTGAAACGCTATGGGCGACAGGCGGTGGGCCTCGTTTCGAGGTCGTATGTTAAAGTCAACCTTTTTGCAAAAATTTAATAATTAAATAATTAAAATATATATATATATAATTTCCCTCCCCCCTTTATCTTCGTTCTTCCCCCCCCCCCCCCCCCCCCGTAGCTCATTCCCGATTCAGTTAAACAGAGAGAAAAAAAAACCTAACTTAGAAATCGACCGCCTCCACCAACCTCCCACCGCCGACCGCACCACCGCTCCGCCCAGTCTGTCGACGCCTGCCTCCCCGTTCGAGCCTCGAAGACATCGACGCCTGCCTCCCCCGTTCGTCGAACCAGTGACGAGCCCCCAGAAGCCATCGCGACACCAATTCGCGAGCCCCGTTCGAGACCCCTCCGCCTTGCCGCCGACGAACTGCAGAGACCCCCCCCCCTATCTGTAAGTATTTTTATTTTATTTTTATTTTTATTTTTAAATTCTTAAAAACTGAATATTTTTAAAAAAAGCATAAAACTGGAATTTTTTTTAAAAGTATAAAACTGGAATTTTTTAAAAGTATTCAAACTGGAATTTTTAAAAAGTATAAAAAAACTGATTTTGTTTTTAAAGAAAAAAATAATAAAAACTGATTTTTAGAAAAGATAAAAACTGATTTTAAAAGCATTTTTAAACTGATTTTAAAAGCATTTTTTTTACTGTTTTTTTTTAAGGATTTAAAACTGAAATTTGAATTAGGTTAAAACTGATTTGGTTGAAAATTTAAAACTGATTTGTTTTAATATTAAAAATTGATTTTGTTGAATATTAAAAACTGATTTGGTTGAATATTAAAAACTGATTTTGTTGAAAATTTAAAACTGATTTGGTTTAATAAAAAAAAACTGATTTTGTTAAATAATAAAAACTGAAAATGTTTAAAAGTAGAAAATAAAAACTGATTTTATTTTAAGGGTTTAAAATAGAAAAAAGGTTTAATCTTTAAAGAGAAAAAGGATTTGAACTGTAAGAAGTAAAAATCAGATTTTTAGATATTGAAAGTCGAAGTAAAAATCATATTTTTATATATTGAATAGCATCGTAAAAATTCGATTTTTACATATGTAGAGAATACGGGCGAAAGCGACAAAGGGCGAAGATTTCTATAAGTGAAGTGTCGTGAAGTTGGATAGCTATTGGTGAGATTTCTGATTTAAAAATTATATATATGTGTTGAAAATGAAAGTGAATTGCTATATATAAATAGATATATATATATATATATATATATATATATATATATATATATATATATATATACGCCCCTCGTCCACAAACCATGGACGATATTTATTGGTTGAAATTGTTGTGAAAATTGATTGATAGCAAATGGTTGTTTGGGATTGTTTGTGATTGATATTGGTTGATTGTGGTTGAAAAATACCCATTTGTGGTTGTGAAATATTTGGTTGAAACCACATAGGATTAGTTTGTGGAAATGAAATAAATATATACATGCCGCCTGCGTGCGAACTAGATGCATGATCCCCATTGTCAAAAACCGCGAGGTTTTAAGGTAGAGCGAGGAGCCGTACTAGGGACGGTGCCGGTGTAACTACCCTGCCGTTATGCTGCCGAAATTTTGAATAATATTTGTGTGTTTGAATTATTTTCATACGCTTAAACTATATTTATTCATTGTATAGAAAACATTCATGTGTTGAATTGATATTCATTCGTTGTTTAGAAATTCATGTGTTGAATGGTATTCATATTTTGAAATAAATTGTTCGAAAATAAAAATCACATTTTTATCTATATATAAAGACCATAGAAAACATTCATGTGTTGAATTGATATTCATTCGTTGTTTAGAAATTCATGTGTTGAATGGTATTCATATTTTGAAATAAATTGTTCGATAATAAAAATCACATTTTTATCTATATATAAAGACCATAGAAAACATTCATGTGTTGAATTGATATTCATTCGTTGTTTAGAAATTCATGTGTGAATGGTATTCATATTTTGAAATAAATTGTTCGATAATAAAAATCACATTTTTATCTATATATAAAGACCATAGAAAACATTCATGTGTTGAATTGATATTCATTCGTTGTTTAGAAATTCATGTGTTGAATGGTATTCATATTTTGAAATAGATTGTTCGATAATAAAAATCACATTTTTATCTATATATAAAAACTATAGAAAACATTCATGTGTTGAATTGATATTCATCCGTTGTTTAGAAATTCATGTGTTGAATGGTATTCATATTTTGAAATAAATTGTTAGATGATAAAAATCCTATTTTTATCACCAACTTGAACTATATAGAAGAATAGTGTTTTGAAATGAATCGTTTTACAATAAAAATCACATTTTTATTGTATGCATAAATCGTTGAAATGTGAAGTGTTAAAAATAGCCACTTGTTCAAAATAAACATATATGAGTTGAAATATTCATTAATTAGCTAATGAAATGATTTGCGCCTATTTATGTAACATTAGAATAAATGGTGTCTTTGAACCAAACAGAAATCAAATATGAAGTTGAATAGAAAAGGATAAATGATAAGAACTGTATATATATGTGTATATGCATATTCATTGAACAGGTTATAGCAAAGGGGCTAGAGAAGAGGAATAAAATTTTGTGCCCGACAAATAGGTACACATTTACTGATTTGTTTGGGTGATGATTTTGAGCCTGTTGGCTAGCCGCTTGGCTTTTTCTTTTTCTTTTTGAGATTAGAAGGACCGGGACGCTATTTGCGATTTCCCGATGCTCCCGGTGCAGGGGAGGTTATGGCGAAATTTTTCCAAAATTTAAGGTGTTAGAAAAATATTTGAAGTGAAAACGATATTGAAATTGTTGAATGAACTATATTTATATAAATATATAAATATAAATAAAATTAAAACGAAACGAGGCCGTGCAGTTCGTATTTCGAAACCGTGATTTCAAACGACTAGTACGGGAAATCCGACCATTGGATTTTCCCGAAACCTCAACCGTCGGGTTCGCCTTGGAATAATCTTTCCAACGGCACCAACCTTGTAAAAATCCAACGGTTGGGTTGTCTGGAATGTTTAATTCAAATCTGAAGAAAAACAGCGCCAGAAGCGATTATATTTATATATATATAAATATAATTATATATTTAATCGAATAACGACGCTGCAGTTCGTATTTTGAAATCGAAACTTCAAACGATTGTACCGGGAGATCCGACCGTCGGATTTTTCCCGAAACTGGAACCGTTGGGTTCGTTTTGAAAAGACCTTTCTAATGATGTAAATTTTGTGAAGATCCAACGGTTAGATTTTCAGATATGTATAAATCAAATCTGAAGAAAAACAGCGCCACGGCCGCCTTATGGCCCGAAGCGTCGTTTTGAATAAAATAGCTATTTTAAAATAAATAAAAATAGCGATAAATAGTTATAAAATATCATAAGCGATATGGAATGGAAATAAACTGAATTTGCTTGATTTATGTGATGTTTGATGGTTGAATGTGTTTGGTGTGAAAATTACATTAAAGGACAAAATTGGTGTTGTCGAATAATTTAACCATTGAAATAAATTGAATGGAAATTCTAAATATACGTGAATTATTTGGGAAGGCCGAGTTAATTCTCATTTCAAATAATTGACCGACGATTGAAAGTCGAAGATAAAGACGGTGGTCGAAGACCGGAGATCTTCACCTCGTTTGGATGGTAACCGAGGTCCTGATTGGGAGGCATCCCGAAATATGGATAATGAGTGGTGATCGTCCAGACGTACGTGGTGATCGATGAGTTTGCGAGGTATTTAGTGCCTCCGGTTTCGTTCAGACCCAGAACGGACTTGTAAATGGACTGTGTGTCCGACATTGGAATTTGTTCTGTGTGATTGATAGCCATCAGTTGCACGGTGTGAATTGCCTGTGTGGCATGCTAAGATGCAGTGATCAGGGCTTCTGTTGAAAAGCAAAGTCTTGTGGTGATGATCAAAGCACCGCCTGTGTGGCATAGCTTTGTGTATAACGTGAATTCGCGAGCCTCACACCCCGGTATGAACCTAAAACGGGAGAAGGACCTCAGGGAGGGCCTGCGTTTCTTTCTAGCTAGGGTGGTGTCAGTGACCTACCAGCCCTGACATTTATATACTTTTCACCTATGTGGTTGTTGCTGTTGCGAGGCGCCTCGGTTTGATCGGACGATCCGGGTCCGATGGAGTCATTCGTTGGCTCGTTTACGCCCCCAAAGGGCGGAGAAACGTAGTGTTCAGGCATAATAATCCACATCGGTGGACCGGCCCTGACGATCTAAAGGGTTGATGCGTTCTGATCCTGAGACATGGGCTAGATTGTCTCGAATTCGGTAAGGACTATCTTTTGCCTTGGTTCATGACGGAAATCCAATTTCCAAATACGACACCGTGCGGTTTTGATTGTATACCTATATATGGCGACATAGTGGTATGGGGCATTAATGCCGTCTATGATTGATAGTTATGATTTGAAATTGTTTTCAAAACGTATAAACACTAGCAATAATATCAAATGCCTTTGTTTATTCGTATCAAGCATATTTTGGCCGTTATAAGGTAAAAACTCTATCCTCCGGTTTGCGTTGCATTGTGTGATGGGAACTGAGTCTTATAATGGCTTCATTTTTATAAAAAGCATAGCGATGTTTAAAAGAAAGATTTGTTTTAAAGCACTGGCAATCCAATGGAGTAAACCCGTTCCACGAAAGTGGCGTGGTCCTGTGATTAGCCAAATTATATATGTGTTGAGTAGATCTCTCATACCAGTCCCATGACTGACTCGTAGTTTGTTTCACTTTCAAACTCGGGTGCCCCTTTTTCTACACGGGCAGCCTTGTATTCAGGTTTAGCTGGTTCTTTCTGGATAGCTGGAGCTGAAGATGGATTCTATCATTTATTTCTTTTTATGCTGTTCAGCTCCTATTGTACATATTTTTTTTATTTCCGCTGTAGACATTTATGTATAGCTGGACTGTATTTGTACTAAGTAAGATCCTGTATACTGTGTAACTCTGATGATTACTTTTATCCAGTATATTTTGTTGTTCATTCTGGTGTATTTATTTAATTCTGTTCTGCTATTATCTGTTTCTGTGTTATATTCCAAAGATAACCTTGTTTCCGTGAGAACGGGAAATCGGGTCGTCACATCGTGGTATCAGAGCTTTGGTTAAGCTTAGTTCTGGGATATAACATTTGAACGAACTCGTCAGAAATAGAACCAGTAGTGTTCTAGGACGGGCGACTCCATACAGATAGGATCAGTAATATCCTAGTATTAGTAAAGCAGAATGAAATTTCATCTCGATAGACACATTTACATTTAAAGTATGTGTTTCTATATTTTTAAAATACCTTTTCTGTGACCTGACACTTGATCTGCCATTTGCAGAAGTACTAGAAAAATGAGTGTCAGAAACAGAAGGAATACAGAACCCGATCTAGAGGCTCTATTCAAGAGATATCGAAATCTGGGTGGAGAAAAATTCTCGGGCAATGAATCTATTATTCAAACTCAAGCTTGGATGAGTTCTGTCGAAAAAATCTTTGAGCATATCCAGCTGAGAGATGACCAGAAACGGTTAGTAGCATCTTGGGCGCTCAAAGAGGAAGCTTTAATCTGGTGGGAAACAATCATCAGAGATAATCCAGAAGGTGATATCACCTGGGACAGATTTAAAGTGATTTTCCTAGAAAGGTTTACTCCTCCCGAAGCAACCGAGAGATTGTGTGAAGAATTTTCTTATCTAATACAAGGTGACATGACCATTCCGGAATATCATAAGAAATTCAACGAACTTGCTCACTTTGCTCCTCATCTAATTCAAAATCCGAAGAGGAAAAATATGAGATTTATTCACGGGCTTCAAAGGAAATACCAGAATAAGGTATTGGGGCATGTGAAGCTTCCTTTTTCTGAAATGATATATATGGCCTATCAGTATGAAGATCTCCATAAGAAAGGAATGTTGCGCGACGAAGAAGAAGTCTGTTCTAGTGACAAAACAGAGTTGGAAACTGATATTCCTGAAGCCAGTACAAGGTCTGAGGACAGTAAAGAGCCTAAAGTAAATCGAAAAAGGGCTAGATCTGAAAAAGAACCTGCCACGACTGCCATATGCAATAATTGCCATAAGCCAGGGCATTTTCAGGGGAAGTGCAAACCCTCGAAAAAGCGATCAAAGAATGGATCTAAATCCAAAAAGAAATTTCAAGAGAAAAGAGGGTGCAGTAAATGCAAGCAGACTGGTCATCTTGCAAAGGATTGCTGGCTCTTGAGGAAGCCTGAAGTAGTTCAGGTCAATGAATTGGCAGAAACTTCTGATCCCTCAGCAAATCAAGAAAGGCCCGATGTTTTAGAAGGCACGCTTACTGTCAAAAACATTCCAGTCAAAGTACTGTTTGACACAGGCGCGTCAAGAAGCTTCATTGCCAAAGATGCAGCTAAGAAACTGGATTTGAATTTGAAAAAGCTGAAGGAACCCATGACTGTCCAGAATCCGGTTGGGAGTTCCATCGATCTCAGTTGGGTTTGCGGAGTGCCGGTTTTCTTTTCTCGTTATCGGTTTCCTACCATCGCAGCCGTCATGAATTTTAAAGAGTTTGATCTTATCTTGGGATTAGACTGGTTGACCAAATATGAAGCTGAAGTTAAATGCGCCGACAGAGTCGTAAAGGCAAGGATTAAATCAGGCGATTATATAACCATTCCCTGTGAAGGTCAGAATGCTAATAGAAAAGACTTCTGGGCAGCTTTGAATGTTTCTCCAGCCCAAATAGAAAATGTCCCTGAAGTCATGGAGAATATTCCTGACCTCATCAAAGACATTCCTGTCGTCAAAAACTATGCGGATGTGTTCGAGGAAGTTGTTCGCTTACCTCCGCAAAGAGAAATAGATTTCAAGATTGCTTTAGTTCCCAATGCAAGGCCGGTAGTTCACGCTATTCGAAGAATGTCCTTGAAAGAGAAGGAGGAATTAGACAATCAAACACGACAGCTAGTATGGAAGGGCCTGATCAGGCCTAGTTTCTCTGATTGGGGTGCAGCAGTGGTATTTGTCCCGAAATCTGATGGTACTCTACGTCTATGTGTGGATTATCGTGATTTGAACAAGCAGACAATAAAGAACAAGTATCCATTACCGCGGATTGATGATTTGTTAGATCGATTAAATGGAGCACAAGTATTCTCAAGGATGGACCTAGCTACAGGTTTCCATCAACTTCGAATTGCCGAAGAGTGTGTTCCAATGACAGCGTTCAGAGGCCCCGACTTATTCTACGAGTGGTTAGTAATGCCGTTCGGCTTATGTAACGCTCCTGCCTACTTCGTCGATCTAATGAACAGAGTATTCAGAGGAGTTTTGAATAAATTTGTTCTGGTTTTTATTGATGATATTCTAATCTTCTCTAAATCAAAGGCCGAACATGAAAAGCATCTGGAACAAGTGTTAGAAATTCTCAGACGGAATGTATTAAAAGCCAAATTTTCCAAATGTATCTTCTGGCAGGATGAAGTGAAATTTCTAGGCCACGTCGTATCGAAAGAAGGAATTGCTGTGGATCCAAGCAAAATCACAGCCATTCAGAACTGGAAACAGCCTAGTACTCCCACTGAAGTCCGTAGTTTTCTCGGATTGGCTAGCTATTATCGGAAGTTCGTTAAAGACTTTTCTAAGATATCTGGCCACTTAACGAAGCTTACAAAGAAGCATTCTAAGTTCAAATGGACTCAAGAAAGTGAGGAGGCTTTCGAAGAGCTAAAGTTGAGATTAACGACTGCTCCAGTGTTAACCATCATCGATGGCAACCAAGATTTAAAAGTATGGACTGATGCTTCCAGAGAAGGCCTTGGCGCAGTGTTAATGCAAAGAGGCCAAGTAATTGCTTATGCTAGTCGTCAACTGAAGCCACACGAGAA
Source organism: Allium sativum (assembly GCA_030737875.1). Classification (NCBI taxonomy): domain Eukaryota; kingdom Viridiplantae; phylum Streptophyta; class Magnoliopsida; order Asparagales; family Amaryllidaceae; genus Allium; species Allium sativum. The sequence continues at coordinate 167,687,573 of CM060909.1, forward strand.
GAACTACGTAACTCATGATCTTGAGTTATTGGCTATCATATTCTCTTTGAAAATCTGGAGACACTATCTTCTGGGCGAGAGATTTGAACTGTTTACAGATCATCAGTCATTAAAATATCTGTTCACTCAGAAAGACTTGAATTTAAGGCAGCAACGTTGGCTGGAGTTTCTTGCAGCATATGACTTTGAAATTATATATACTCCCGGGAAAGCCAATGTCGTGGCCGATGCGCTGAGCCGAAAGAATGTAATGATCGCCAGCTTTATTATCACGACATCCTTGATTGACAAAATATCTATTCTTCAGAAGGAGGATAACTTTATTAAGGATATGATCAAAAGTATTCAGAAAGGCGAACCCTCGTGTTTTCAAATAGATAACGACGAGACCCTGAGATTGAAAGGAAGGATTTGTGTTCCTGACATCCCCGAACTCAAAAGGGAAGTGTTAGACGAGTGTCACAAGTCCAAGTTGAGTATCCATCCTGGTGTGGCCAAAATGTACAACGATCTCAAAAGAACATTCTGGTGGAAGGCTATGAAGAGAGACGTTTCAATATATGTTAGCCGATGCCCTACTTGCCAGCTAGTCAAAAGTGATCAACAGAAATTGGCTGGATTATTACAACCGCTAGAAGTTCCTGGCTGGAAGTGGGAACATATTTCTATGGATTTCATTGATGGTTTGCCCAGAACCAGAAAGGGAAATGACAGTATTTGGGTGATCGTAGATCGTTTCACGAAGACCGCCCATTTTATACCTGTCAAATCAAACAGAACTGCTCAGAGTCTGGCGCAGATTTACTTTAGGGAAATAGTTAGACTACATGGAGTGCCGCTCAGTATAGTAAGTGATAGAGATACAATTTTCACTAGTAAATTCTGGGAAGCATTTCAAGTCGAGCTAGGAACGAAGTTAAACTTGAGCACCGCTTATCATCCTCAGACAGACGGTCAGACTGAGAGGGTGAATCGCATTTTAGAAGATCTATTGCGGGCTTGTGTTATAGATTTCGGTGGATCATGGGAAGACAATCTGCATTTGGCTGAATTCTCTTATAACAACAGCTACCAGGCGAGTCTGACAATGTCGCCATTCGAAGCATTGTATGGTAGACCGTGCCGATCTCCTGCTTGTTGGGTCGAGCCTGGAAATAGACTTGTGTTGGGTCCTGATATGATTCGAGAAGCTGCCGACAAAGTCGATTTTATTAAGAAACGATTACTCGCCGCTCAAAGCCGACAAAAGAGCTATGCCGATAGAAGAAGAAGAGATATATCCTTTGAAGTTGGCGACTATGTATATTTGAAAGTATCGCCGATGAGAGGAGTTATCCGGTTCGGTAAAACTGGAAAGTTGGCACCCAAATTTATTGGTCCGTTTCCTATTCTGGAACGGATTGGAACTCTCGCATATAAAGTTAAACTGCCTGACTGGTTGCCTGGAGTGCATGATGTATTTCATATATCTCAACTTCGAAAGCACGTTCATGATCCAGACTTGATCGTGGAAGAAGCAGCTCAACAGGACATTGAAATTACTCCAGAATTAGCGGTGAGGCGAGAGCCGCTAAAGATTATCGGCAAAGAAACCAAAGAGCTGAGGAACAAGAAGGTTCACTTAGTCAAAGTGCAATGGAGTGGAGATCCGAGAGATTGTACTTGGGAAACCGAGGAGAGCATTCAGAAAGCTTATCCTAGATGCCGAGTAGATATCTCTGATTGACTCCGGTGCAAGGTATATTTACCATACTTTGCATTACCATGTAATTCTCTATTCTGTTGCTATTTTCTTCCCATGGATGTGCACTATTTATTCTATACTCTGAATATTAAAAACAAATTGGTTGTTGTATTGTGGGATTGTAGATTTATCAAACCACTTTCGACTTTATTCCTTTTCGGGGACGAAAAGTTTTAAGTGGGGGAGATTGTAACGACCCAGAAAATCTGAACCAATTTAAAATTTTTTAAATTGGCTAAAATAATGGATTTTAAATATTTAAAATAAATATTTTAAATAATTGCGATGGAAATTGAGTTTGAATCGACATTTGAAAATGAATATAATTAATTATAATTATATATAGAATTGAAAATGGCGCGGTAGTTCGATAATTCGATTTCAAACTTCAATTGAATATACCGGGTGCAAAACAATCCGGATTTTAGTGAAACCAAAAATAATGGAATCTAATTGATAATATCTTTCTAACGAATCTGACCAATCGAAATTTGATAGCGGGAATCAAAAGGTATGTCCAGTTGAAAATTCTGAATAGTCGCTATGAAATTCAGGCCCTTAAAAATGGACATTTTGCAAATGACCTCGGATTTCGACGAAACCACTTTTGTTGGATCCGCAGGGTCAAGTTATTGTTAGGTTTCAAATTTCATAATTTTTAGAGTTAATATGTGAGCGTGGCAAAAGAAAACGCGTTTGACCAGTTTCTGTTGATTTTAATCGACTGGGAATTGGCCATTTTTCAAACGGTCTCATAATTCGACGAAACTAGTTTTGTTAGGACCGTTCGTCAATACAAAGCTAGAAAATATTTTTCGAGAATTTTTCTAGTTAGTATGTGACCCCAGTAATTGGAAATGTACGTTTAAAATTCAATATAGTGATTTAAAGGTAAATTCAACGGAAACTGATTGTAACGATCAAATCAGCTTACGATACATATCCCATTGTGTTCGGAATAGGGGTGAAACGCTATGGGCGACAGGCGGTGGGCCTCGTTTCGAGGTCGTATGTAAAAGTCAACCTTTTTGCAAAAATTTAATAATTAAATAATTAAAAATATATATATATAATTTCCCTCCCCCCTTTATCTTCGTTCTGCCCCCCCCCCCCCCCCCCCCCCCGTAGCTCATTCCCGATTCAGTTAAACAGAGAGAAAAAAAAAACTAACTTAGAAATCGACCGCCTCCACCAACCTCCCACCGCCGACCGCACCACCGCTCCACCCAGTCTGTCGACGCCTGCCTCCCCGTTCGAGCCTCGAAGACATCGACGCCTGCCTCCCCCGTTCGTCGAACCAGTGACGAGCCCCCAGAAGCCATCGCGACACCAATTCGCGAGCCCCGTTCGAGACCCCTCCGCCTTGCCGCCTTGCCGCCGACGAACTGCAGAGACCCCCCCCCCCCTATCTGTAAGTATTTTTATTTTATTTTTATTTTTATTTTTAAATTCTTAAAAACTGAATATTTTTAAAAAAAGCATAAAACTGGAAATTTTTTTAAAAGTATAAAACTGGAATTTTTTAAAAGTATTCAAACTGGAATTTTTAAAAAGTAAAAAAACTGATTTTGTTTTTAAAGAAAAAAATAATAAAAACTGATTTTTAGAAAAGATAAAAACTGATTTTAAAAGCATTTTTAAACTGATTTTAAAAGCATTTTTTTTACTGTTTTTTTTTTAAGGATTTAAAACTGAAATTTGAATTAGGTTAAAACTGATTTGGTTGAAAATTTAAAACTGATTTGTTTTAATATTAAAAACTGATTTTGTTGAATATTAAAAACTGATTTGGTTGAATATTAAAAACTGATTTTGTTGAAAATTTAAAACTGATTTGGTTTAATACAAAAAAACTGATTTTGTTAAATAATAAAAACTGAAAATGTTTAAAAGTAGAAAATAAAAACTGATTTTATTTTAAGGGTTTAAAATAGAAAAAAGGTTTAATCTTTAAAGAGAAAAAGGATTTGAACTGTAAGAAGTAAAAATCAGATTTTTAGATATTGAAAGTCGAAGTAAAAATCATATTTTTATATATTGAATAGCATCGTAAAAATTCGATTTTTACATATGTAGAGAATACGGGCGAAAGCGACAAAGGGCGAAGATTTCTATAAGTGAAGTGTCGTGAAGTTGGATAGCTATTGGTGAGATTTCTGATTTAAAAATTATATATATGTGTTGAAAATGAAAGTGAATTGCTATATATAAATATATATATATATATATATATATATATATATATATATACGCCCCTCGTCCACAAACCATGGACGATATTTATTGGTTGAAATTGTTGTGAAAATTGATTGATAGCAAATGGTTGTTTGGGATTGTTTGTGATTGATATTGGTTGATTGTGGTTGAAAAATACTCATTTGTGGTTGTGAAATATTTGGTTGAAACCACATAGGATTAGTTTGTGGAAATGAAATAAATATATACATGCCGCCTGCGTGCGAACTAGATGCATGATCCCCATTGTCAAAAACCGCGAGGTTTTAAGGTAGAGCGAGGAGCCGTACTAGGGACGGTGCCGGTGTAACTACCCTGCCGTTATGCTGCCGAAATTTTGAATAATATTTGTGTGTTTGAATTATTTTCATACGCTTAAACTATATTTATTCATTGTATAGAAAACATTCATGTGTTGAATTGATATTCATTCGTTGTTTAGAAATTCATGTGTTGAATGGTATTCATATTTTGAAATAAATTGTTCGAAAATAAAAATCACATTTTTATCTATATATAAAGACCATAGAAAACATTCATGTGTTGAATTGATATTCATTCGTTGTTTAGAAATTCATGTGTTGAATGGTATTCATATTTTGAAATAAATTGTTCGATAATAAAAATCACATTTTTATCTATATATAAAGACCATAGAAAACATTCATGTGTTGAATTGATATTCATTCGTTGTTTAGAAATTCATGTGTGAATGGTATTCATATTTTGAAATAAATTGTTCGATAATAAAAATCACATTTTTATCTATATATAAAGACCATAGAAAACATTCATGTGTTGAATTGATATTCATTCGTTGTTTAGAAATTCATGTGTTGAATGGTATTCATATTTTGAAATAGATTGTTCGATAATAAAAATCACATTTTTATCTATATATAAAAACTATAGAAAACATTCATGTGTTGAATTGATATTCATCCGTTGTTTAGAAATTCATGTGTTGAATGGTATTCATATTTTGAAATAAATTGTTAGATGATAAAAATCCTATTTTTATCACCAACTTGAACTATATAGAAGAATAGTGTTTTGAAATGAATCGTTTTACAATAAAAATCACATTTTTATTGTATGCATAAATCGTTGAAATGTGAAGTGTTAAAAATAGCCACTTGTTCAAAATAAACATATATGAGTTGAAATATTCATTAATTAGCTAATGAAATGATTTGCGCCTATTTATGTAACATTAGAATAAATGGTGTCTTTGAACCAAACAGAAATCAAATATGAAGTTGAATAGAAAAGGATAAATGATAAGAACTGTATATATATGTGTATATGCATATTCATTGAACAGGTTATAGCAAAGGGGCTAGAGAAGAGGAATAAAATTTTGTGCCCGACAAATAGGTACACATTTACTGATTTGTTTGGGTGATGATTTTGAGCCTGTTGGCTAGCCGCTTGGCTTTTTCTTTTTATTTTTGAGATTAGAAGGACCGGGACGCTATTTGCGATTTCCCGATGCTCCCGGTGCAGGGGAGGTTATGGCGAAATTTTTCCAAAATTTAAGGTGTTAGAAAAATATTTGAAGTGAAAACGATATTGAAATTGTTGAATGAACTATATTTATATAAATATATAAATATAAATAAAATTAAAACGAAACGAGGCCGTGTAGTTCGTATTTCGAAACCGTGATTTCAAACGACTAGTACGGGAAATCCGACCATTGGATTTTCCCGAAACCTCAACCGTCGGGTTCGCCTTGGAATAATCTTTCCAACGGCACCAACCTTGTAAAAATCCAACGGTTGGGTTGTCTGGAATGTTTAATTCAAATCTGAAGAAAAACAGCGCCAGAAGCGATTATATTTATATATATATAAATATAATTATATATTTAATCGAATAACGACGCTGCAGTTCGTATTTTGAAATCGAAACTTCAAACGATTGTACCGGGAGATCCGACCGTCGGATTTTTCCCGAAACTGGAACCGTTGGGTTCGTTTTGAAAAGACCTTTCTAATGATGTAAATTTTGTGAAGATCCAACGGTTAGATTTTCAGATATGTATAAATCAAATCTGAAGAAAAACAGCGCCACGGCCGCCTTATGGCCCGAAGCGTCGTTTTGAATAAAATAGCTATTTTAAAATAAATAAAAATAGCGATAAATAGTTATAAAATATCATAAGCGATATGGAATGGAAATAAACTGAATTTGCTTGATTTATGTGATGTTTGATGGTTGAATGTGTTTGGTGTGAAAATTACATTAAAGGACAAAATTGGTGTTGTCGAATAATTTAACCATTGAAATAAATTGAATGGAAATTCTAAATATACGTGAATTATTTGGGAAGGCCGAGTTAATTCTCATTTCAAATAATTGACCGACGATTGAAAGTCGAAGATAAAGACGGTGGTCGAAGACCGGAGATCTTCACCTCGTTTGGATGGTAACCGAGGTCCTGATTGGGAGGCATCCCGAAATATGGATAATGAGTGGTGATCGTCCAGACGTACGTGGTGATCGATGAGTTTGCGAGGTATTTAGTGCCTCCGGTTTCGTTCAGACCCAGAACGGACTTGTAAATGGACTGTGTGTCCGACATTGGAATTTGTTCTGTGTGATTGATAGCCATCAGTTGCACGGTGTGAATTGCCTGTGTGGCATGCTAAGATGCAGTGATCAGGGCTTCTGTTGAAAAGCAAAGTCTTGTGGTGATGATCAAAGCACCGCCTGTGTGGCATAGCTTTGTGTATAACGTGAATTCGCGAGCCTCACACCCCGGTATGAACCTAAAACGGGAGAAGGACCTCAGGGAGGGCCTGCGTTTCTTTCTAGCTAGGGTGGTGTCAGTGACCTACCAGCCCTGACATTTATATACTTTTCACCTATGTGGTTGTTGCTGTTGCGAGGCGCCTCGGTTTGATCGGACGATCCGGGTCCGATGGAGTCATTCGTTGGCTCGTTTACGCCCCCAAAGGGCGGAGAAACGTAGTGTTCAGGCATAATAATCCACATCGGTGGACCGGCCCTGACGATCTAAAGGGTTGATGCGTTCTGATCCTGAGACATGGGCTAGATTGTCTCGAATTCGGTAAGGACTATCTTTTGCCTTGGTTCATGACGGAAATCCAATTTCCAAATACGACACCGTGCGGTTTTGATTGTATACCTATATATGGCGACATAGTGGTATGGGGCATTAATGCCGTCTATGATTGATAGTTATGATTTGAAATTGTTTTCAAAACGTATAAACACTAGCAATAATATCAAATGCCTTTGTTTATTCGTATCAAGCATATTTTGGCCGTTATAAGGTAAAAACTCTATCCTCCGGTTTGCGTTGCATTGTGTGATGGGAACTGAGTCTTATAATGGCTTCATTTTTATAAAAAGCATAGCGATGTTTAAAAGAAAGATTTGTTTTAAAGCACTGGCAATCCAATGGAGTAAACCCGTTCCACGAAAGTGGCGTGGTCCTGTGATTAGCCAAATTATATATGTGTTGAGTAGATCTCTCATACCAGTCCCATGACTGACTCGTAGTTTGTTTCACTTTCAAACTCGGGTGCCCCTTTTTCTACACGGGCAGCCTTGTATTCAGGTTTAGCTGGTTCTTTCTGGATAGCTGGAGCTGAAGATGGATTCTATCATTTATTTCTTTTTATGCTGTTCAGCTCCTATTGTACATATTTTGTTTATTTCCGCTGTAGACATTTATGTATAGCTGGACTGTATTTGTACTAAGTAAGATCCTGTATACTGTGTAACTCTGATGATTACTTTTATCCAGTATATTTTGTTGTTCATTCTGGTGTATTTATTTAATTCTGTTCTGCTATTATCTGTTTCTGTGTTATATTCCAAAGATAACCTTGTTTCCGTGAGAACGGGAAATCGGGTCGTCACAGCAAGAGAATAAATTCTCCGCCGCCAAACAGATATATATTTAATAGAGATCAATCACACGGACTAAAATCCAATGTCAGACACACAGTCCATTTACAAGTTCGTTCTGGGTCTGAACGAAACCGGAGGCACCTAGTACCCCGCATATCCATCGATCTCCAAGTGCGTCTGGACGATCACCAACTGATTCCATCTTCTTGGGTGTACAGCCCAATCAAGATCATCAGTAATCACCCAAACGGCGTGAAGACCTCCGGTCTTCGACCATCGTCTTCATTTTCGACTTATCGTCGTATCAGTTATTCTGAATGGGATAAACCCGGTCTTTCCGAATAACTCGCGTATATTTTAAATAAGTGTTACACAAACACAACACACGCCTCATTCCAATTCATCAATCACTAACCGTAAATTAATCAAGAGAATAATTTCCCAAATATTAACCCCGAAGGCCGAAACCAACATCAGATCAATATCCAGAAAAGCATTCTGCTTGGCTAACCGACAGTTAGTTTCTAAATTTCACATTCATAGGGAAAGGTTCCCCTTAATTTTATTCAAGATAAATTCCTTGAATTTATTCTCTAATCTTCTTTTGAATTTCGATTCAACTAGTCGGGATTAACGAACCTTACCGAAGTAATCATTTGTTTTGATTCCCCAATCCCAACCTATTCATCCCATGAAGTAAAACTGGTTATACTTCATATCTAACACCACGGTGTTATCGGTAAATTCAATTACCATTTCACGTTCAAATCTAATTAAAGATTTAACTATCGCCTGGAGCAAAACTGGTGATACTCCATTTCGATTATTTCAATCTAATTAAAGATTCATTAAAACTCCACTTAGTTTTAACCTTTGACTGGGTTAAATAATCAGTGTCATTTAAAACACGGTTCACGGTAAACCCAAAATATCATTCCATTAATTATCGGGTTAAAGAACAAGTGTTATTTAAAAACACTGTTCACGATAAACCCAAAAATCAATATCAATTCAATTCCAATTAAATATCATTTAATTGGTACACTTCATTAAATCTAAATAAAAAGGATTTAATCTTTTCTCAACTGGGTTCAAGAACAGTGTTAGTGAAGACACCATTCACGACAAACCCAAATCACAATTGATATTCAATACAAGGCTCTGAATAGAAAATATATCGGCTTATATTCAATATCAAATTCTATGATTAACAAATGTCGTATTGGAAATAACGATATAAATATATATCTTTCAAATTTCCATAACAACATCTGTATAATCACGAATTCCAACATCAAAATATTCCGAAGACAATTTCGACTCAAATCCACTCCGACGCAATCATTGGAAATTCTGGTTATTTTTAAAACCCTTTTCAAATTCAATTTATTTATAAATAAATAGATAGAATTATAATTCTAGTTCAAAACTAGTTCATTTCGATAAAAATCTATTTTTATCTTTTCAAATATGGGGTTTTTTCATCTCAATCCTTTCTAAATCATTTCTTATGATTTTACACAAATTATTACTATTTTTAATAATTTTATCAAGGCCCGTACAGTCGATTTCCATCAATGGCCATCGAACTGCACTTACAACGACCTTTTCCAAATTTGATTTGGACATAATTCCAAATCCAACCGTTAGATTTCTAATTTCTAATATTCGTTAGAAAGCTCTTTTCGATACGAAACCAACGGTTCCGGTTTTAGGAGAATCCGACGGTCGGATCTCCCGTAATATCCGTTCGAAGTCAATGGTCGAAATTCGCGAACTGCCGCGGCGCGGCGCGTTCTATTCAGGCCATTATATTATATATAAAATATATATAATATATACTTCGTCGATTTCAATTCAAAACGTGCTTTATAAATCGTTTTAAATTCATTTTCAAAGCGGTTTCAACTTCATATTCAATTTCAAATCAAAATTGAATATTCCAATTTAAATTCATTTTAAATTCATTTCAAATTGATTTCAATTCAAATTGATTTCTAATTCAATTTCAGTTCGTTTTCAATTCAATTTCAGTTCGTTTTCAATTCAATTTCAGTTCGTTTTCAATTCAATTCAATTTCAATTCGAATTCATTTCAATTCCATTTCAATTCGAATTCATTTATATTCAATTTCAATTCGAATTCATTTGTATTCAATTTAAATTCGAATTCATTTCTATTCAACTTCAATTCGAATTCATTTATATTCACTTTCAATTCAAATTTATTTATATTCACTTTCAATTCGAATTTATTTATATTCAATTCTTTTCAAAATATCAGATTTTGAAATCACTTTCGATATTCATTATAAAATGAATAAAATCGATATAAATATCGTTCACGTCAAAATAACGTCAATCTAATCAATACGGCTTCATATATCCCTATTTTCAAATATTCTATTTCAAATATTTCTTTTTCAAATATTTCTATTTTAAAACTGGAATGAGGCCCAATCAATTACCATATAATGTTAATTATATGGATTTTCTACAACACATGTATATATCAACAACGATGAATAATCAACCATCATCCAAAGTGCATTCTACACTGTATAAGCATCAAATATAAATATTCAACGCTTATAACAGCCTGTCAATCAATCGATCGACATACAACTAAACAATCGGGATTAGTGTACGTCAAATATCATCCCAATACCCGTGTGGGGTTTCAAGCAATCAAACACAGATTTTTATTTGTGCAGTTGGGCGATGTGTAAAATTTATCGTCCCAATCAATATCCTTCAAATAGGTGTACATAAACAAACCGTCCGGTTTGTAAATGAATATTTATTTATTCACATTCACGTTAAAAATTATATTTTTTAACGATCAAACTATTTTATTCAACCTATGAATATTCTATTCGGTTCATTTCTTAAATAAAAAGTTATCTTTATTTTTCTAACTTATTTTTAGGAAATTTCGGCGGCATAACGGCACGATACTAGAAATAGGACAAGGCCTAGCCTTATCCCCGGTCTAGTGAAGGCCCACGCCATTCACACATCAATCAAATCAACCTCATTTCACCAAACAATTCAATTCAAACCAAATAATCTAACCAACTACACAACCAAACAATTAAACAAACAAGTCATCCATGGTCTGTGGATGACGGGTGTCGGGTGCTACTAAACACCGTCTACATCCTAGTATATATATAACTAGAAAAAGAAAATTTGAGTGAGGAGTTCTCACCGAAAGCTATCCCAACTTCACGACACTTCAGTTATAGAAATCTTCGCCGTTCTCGCCTTTCGTCCCTTTCTTTGCCCGTATTCACTACATATGTAAAAATCACATTTTTACTCTGCTATTCAATATATAAAAATCGAATTTTTACTTTGATATTCAATGTATAAAAATCAAATTTTTACTTTGATATTCAATATATATAAATCTCATCTTTGTCTACATAAAAATTTCATCTTTGTCTACATAAAAATTTCATCTTTGTATGCTTAAAAATCTAAGCTTTACCTATAAAAATCCTAGGCTTTTATCATATAGAAAATCAAACCTATTCCTATATAAACATCTAATCCTTTCAAATTGAAAATCGAAACATTTCAAATTAAAAATCAAGTTTTTCTATAATTCTCTAAATAAAACTGATTTCATAAAATATGTTTTCTTTTTTTCTTTTTCGTTTTTTTTTTAACCAAAATATTATATATAAAAAAAAACACTTACTGCTTGATTTCGAAGAAAAAGGGGGAAAGGGCGCAGGGGGGTCGGGGATGCTTGTTGACATGGCGCCGGAGCAGCGGGGTGGTGGGCGGTTTAGGCTAGGCGGCGGCGCTGTAGGGTTTTGGGGCGGAGGACCTTGGGGTTGGAGGGAAAGGAGAGAGAAGAGAGTGGAGGAGAGAGAGAAGACGAGGGGGGCGACTGCCTGGGCATGGCGGCGGCGCTCCGTCGTGGTGGCGTGGGAGGGGCGACGGCTGAATCGAGGCTGCGTCGCCTCTTCTTTTTTTTTCCTTTGACCTAGTTGCATCAGAGAATAGTGAGGGAGGGTGGAGAGTGTAAAGGGAATTTTATAATTTAATTATTTATTTAATCCAAAAAGCAACTTTTCATGTCTAACTCGATATCGAACCCACCGATTGTCGCCCCTAGCTAATTACCCCCATTCCGAACACAATGGGATATGTATCGTAAGTTGATTCGATCGTTTCGATCAGTTTCCGCTAAAATCAACATATAACTCTATATATTGATTTTGAATGCGCATTTCAATTTACCGGGGTCACATACGAACTCTAAAAATTCCATAAAAATATTTTCTAGCTTCGTATCGACGATACGGTCCTAACAAAACTAGTTTCGTCGAATTCTGAGACCGTTTGAAAAATGGCCATTTTCCAGTCGATTAAAATCAACTAAAACTGGTCAAATGCGTTTTCCTTTGCCATGCTCACATATTGAATCGAAAAATTATGAAATTTGAAACCTAGCAATAATTTGACATCACGGATCCAACAAAAGTGGTTTCGTCAAAATCCGAGGTCGTTTGCAAAATCTTCATTTTTAAGGGCCTGAATTCCATAGCGACTATTCAGAATTTTCAACTGGACATATCTTTTGTTTCCCGCTATGAAATTTCGATTATTCGGATTCGTTGGAAAGATATTATCAATTAGATCTTATTATTTTTGGTTTCACTAAAATCCGGTTTATTTTGCACCCGGTACATTCAATTGAAGTTTGAAATCGAATTATCGAACTACCGCGCCATTTTCAATTCCTTTTATAATTATATATAATTATTTATATTCTAATGACGACGTATATAATATATACGATCGAATTCTATTCAAAATAAATTTCTCGTCGATATTATTTAAAATAATTCATTTTAAATAATCAAAATTCGCTAAAATTGCCTAAATAAAATTTTTAAACTGGCCCAGATTTTCGGGTTGTTACAATCTCCCCCACTTAAAACTTTTCGTCCCCGAAAAGGAACAAAGTCGAAAGTGGTTTGATCAATCAACTCTACGTTCGATCTGGTTTTCATTCTCCAACTTTTCAGTTTCTGAGAATTTTCAAATTCTTCAAAAATTTGGCTAACACCCGGAATTTTCGAAAAATTTCGCCATAACCTCCCCTGCACCGGGAGCCACGGGAAAATCCCGAAATTGCCATATAGGCCTTCTGATCTCAAAAAGAAAAAGAAAAAGCCAAGCGGCTAGCCAATAGGCTCATAAAATCATCATCACCCAAACAAAACAGTAAATTATATAGTAAACATGTACCTATTTGTCGGACAAACAAATTTTATTCTCTGCTCTAGCCTCCTTGCTATGACCCGTTCAATGTAAGTACATGCATATGCAAGCAAATGCGACCAAATTTCAATACAATTCACTATTTGACCAATTTGGTTAAAGCTTCAACATTTAATTATTCAAACAATAATCAAACAACACAACCATCAATCAATTAGTGAATTATCATTTCAAATTCATAACTTTGATATATAGTCAAAAATCTCATTTTTGGTGCCAAATCACAACAATAGGCCCTATCTAATTTTGGTTCTCACACCAGTCAATAGGAGGTATATAAATATCACACCTTCGACACTCGAACACTAATTCTGATGATGTAGCTACAATCATCAGAATCATCTTCGGGCGACTAGAGTGTGAATCTATATCTATCCAGTATATTAAAATTTCAAATACACGTTTGCAAGGCGTATATGCAAAATCTTTATATACTGGACTGTCCAAATCCATTTAAAATAGATAATCAAATACGGATAGTTGATTTAAATTTTCAAAACAAAATTCGTTTTCATTTTAAAAATATACTCTTCACACTCGTTCTAGGATACTACTGATCCCATCTCTAACGAGTCATTCTAATTGGATATTACTAATCCAATATCTGATGAATTCTTTCGTATAGTTCTAATGTGCCTTGTTCTCTGAGCTTTGTAAACCAAAGCTCTGATACCACGTGTGACGAAAAGGAATTTCGCTCGATCCGAATCAGTCGCTAAACCGATCCAGACCGTTCGAAATACCAGATTGTTTTGAGAACACGACAAAATAGAACGCATACAAAAGAACATTTCATTGTATATTACAACAATGCATCAGATTACAAGAATATACAGAGTATGAATAAATATTACACAGAAATATCAGAGATTTAAATTATATTTAAATACATAGCAGCGGAAAATAATACAATACACAACTAGAAGAGATATACGGATACAAAGCTTTCCGGATATCATTCCAGCTGTAAACCAGGATCCTATGAATATAAATTTGCAAAACCAAAACTACTAGCTGCCCGTGGAAAATAGGGGCACCCAGAGTTTAGGTTAAAACAATAAACTCCAGGTCAGTCATGGGACTGGTGTGAGAACTAAAACAGTTATTATTCTTTATTTTTAAAGTTAGGTAAATCAAGGGACCACGCCGTATAACACGGAACGGGTTTCCTCCCAAGAATACCAGTGCATAAAACAAACAGCGCAATGCTAAATAAAGAAAAATGAAGCTGTTATAAGACCCAGGTCCTATCATACAATGCAACGCAAGCCGGGGGATAGGGTTTTCCCTTATAACAGCCAAAGAATGCTTGATACGTTTAAAACAAATCATCTGATACTATTATAAGTGCATAGTGTATAAAACAACTTCAAATCATAAGTATCAATCATAGGCGGCATGGGTACCATATATCATGTCGCCATACTAGTTCTACAATTAAAACCGCAAATGTCCCGTATTTGGAAATTGGATTTCCGTCTATGAACCGAGGCTAGGGATCGTCCTCTACCGATTCGAGACTGTCTAGCCCGAGTCTCAGGCAAGCGCGCAGGCAAGCCTTGGAGCGACAGGGCCGGTCCACCGATGTGGATTATTATGCCTGAACACTACGTTTCTCCGCCCTTTGGGGCGTAAATGAGCCAACGAATGACTCCATCGGACCCGGATCGTCCGATCAAACCGAGGCGCCTCGCAACAGCAACAACCACATAGGTGAAAAGTATATAAATGTCAGGGCTGGTAGGTCACTGACACCACCCTAGCTAGAAAGAAACGCATGCCCTCCCTGAGGTCCTCTCCCGTTTTTGGTTCACAACCGGGGTGCGAGGCTCGCGAATTCACGTTACACAAAGCTGTGCCACACAGGCTGTGCTTTGATCATCACCACAAGACTTTGCTTTTCAACAGAAGCCTCGATCCATTGCCACTTAGGCATGCCACACAGGCAATTCACTCCATGCGTTTGATATCTATCAATATATAACCCCTGAGCTCGTACGTCTCAGAGAAGGGCGTTAAGCAAGAGAATAAATTCTCCGCCGCCAAACAGATATATATTTAATAGAGATCAATCACACGGACTAAAATCCAATGTCAGACACACAGTCCATTTACAAGTTCGTTCTGGGTCTGAACGAAACCGGAGGCACCTAGTACCCCGCATATCCATCGATCTCCAAGTGCGTCTGGACGATCACCAACTGATTCCATCTTCTTGGGTGTACAGCCCAATCAAGATCATCAGTAATCACCCAAACGACGTGAAGACCTCCGGTCTTCGACCATCGTCTTCATTTTCGACTTATCGTCGTATCAGTTATTCAGAATGGGATAAACCCGGTCTTTCCGAATAACTCGCGTATATTTTAAATAAGTGTTACACAAACACAACACACGCCTCATTCCAATTCATCAATCACTAACCGTAAATTAATCAAGAGAGTAATTTCCCAAATATTAACCCCGAAGGCCGAAACCAACATCAGATCAATATCCAGAAAAGCATTCTGCTTGGCTAACCGACAGTTAGTTTCTAAATTTCACATTCATAGGGAAAGGTTCCCCTTAATTTTATCCAAGATAAATTCCTTGAATTTATTCTCTAATCTTCTTTTGAATTTCGATTCAACTAGTCGGGATTAACGAACCTTACCGAAGTAATCATTTGTTTTGATTCCCCAATCCCAACCTATTCATCCCATGAAGTAAAACTGGTTATACTTCATATCTAACACCACGGTGTTATCGGTAAATTCAATTACCATTTCACGTTCAAATCTAATTAAAGATTTAACTATCGCCTGGAGCAAAACTGGTGATACTCCATTTCGATTATTTCAATCTAATTAAAGATTCATTAAAACTCCACTTAGTTTTAACCTATGACTGGGTTAAAGAATCAGTGTCATTTAAAACACGGTTCACGGTAAACCCAAAATATCATTCCATTAATTATCGGGTTAAAGAACAAGTGTTATTTAAAAACACTGTTCACGATAAACCCAAAAATCAATATCAATTCAATTCCAATTAAATATCATTTAATTAGTACACTTCATTAAATCTAAATAAAAAGGATTTAATCTTTTCTCAACTGGGTTCAAGAACAGTGTTAGTGAAGACACCATTCACGACAAACCCAAATCATAATTGATATTCAATACAAGGCTCTGAATAGAAAATATATCGGCTTATATTCAATATCAAATTCTATGATTAACAAATGTCGTATTGGAAATAATGATATAAATATATATCTTTCAAATTTCCATAACAACATCTGTATAATCACGAATTCCAACATCGAAATATTCCGAAGACAATTTCGACTCAAATCCACTCCGACGCAATCATTGGAAATTCTGGTTATTTTTAAAACCCTTTTCAAATTCAATTTATTTATAAATAAATAGATAGAATTATATTTCTAGTTCAAAACTAGTTCATTTCGATAAAAATCTATTTTTATCTTTTCAAATATGGGGTTTTTTCATCACAATCCTTTCTAAATCATTTCTTATGATTTTACACAAATTATTACTATTTTTAATAATTTTATCAAGGCCCGTACAGTCGATTTCCATCAATGGCCATCGAACTGCACTTACAGCGACATTTTCCAAATTTGATTTGGACATAATTCCAAATCCAACCGTTAGATTTCTAATTTCTAATATTCGTTAGAAAGCTCTTTTCGATACGAACCCAACGGTTCCGGTTTTAAGAGAATCCGACGGTCGGATCTCCCGTAATATCCGTTCGAAGTCAATGGTCGAAATTCGCGAACTGCCGCGGCGCGGCGCGTTCTATTCAGGCCATTATATTATATATAAAATATATATAATATATACTTCGTCGATTTCAATTCAAAACGTGCTTTATAAATCGTTTTAAATTCATTTTCAAAGCGGTTTCAACTTCATATTCAATTTCAAATCAAAATTGAATATTCCAATTTAAATTCATTTTAAATTCATTTCAAATTGATTTCAATTCAAATTGATTTCTAATTCAATTTCAGTTCGTTTTCAATTCAATTCAATTTCAGTTCGTTTTCAATTCAATTCAATTTCAGTTCGTTTTCAATTCAATTCAATTTCAATTCGAATTCATTTCAATTCCATTTCAATTCGAATTCATTTATATTCAATTTCAATTCGAATTCATTTGTATTCAATTTAAATTCGAATTCATTTCTATTCAACTTCAATTCGAATTCATTTATATTCACTTTCAATTCAAATTTATTTATATTCACTTTCAATTCGAATTTATTTATATTCAATTCTTTTCAAAATATCAGATTTTGAAATCACTTTCGATATTCATTATAAAATGAATAAAATCGATATAAATATCGTTCACGTCAAAATAGCGTCAATCTAATCAATACGGCTTCATATATCCCTATTTTCAAATATTCTATTTCAAATATTTCTTTTTCAAATATTTCTATTTTAAAACTGGAATGAGGCCCAATCAATTACCATATAATGTTAATTATATGGATTTTCTACAACACATGTATATATCAACAACGATGAATAATCAACCATCATCCAAAGTGCATTCTACACTGTATAAGCATCAAATATAAATATTCAACGCTTATAACAGCCTGTCAATCAATCGATCGACATACAACTAAACAATCGGGATTAGTGTACGTCAAATATCATCCCAATACCCGTGTGGGGTTTCAAGCAATCAAACACAGATTTTTATTTGTGCAGTTGGGCGATGTGTAAAATTTATCGTCCCAATCAATATCCTTCAAATAGGTGTACATAAACAAACCGTCCGGTTTGTAAATGAATATTTATTTATTCACATTCACGTTAAAAATTATATTTTTTAATGATCAAACTATTTTATTCAACCTATGAATATTCTATTCGGTTCATTTCTTAAATAAAAAGTTATCTTTATTTTTCTAACTTATTTTTAGGAAATTTCGGCGGCATAACGGCACGATACTAGAAATGGGATAAGGCCTAGCCTTATCCCCGGTCTAGTGAAGGCCCACGCCATTCACACATCAATCAAATCAACCTCATTTCACCAAACAATTCAATTCAAACCAAATAATCTAACCAACCACACAACCAAACAATTAAACAAACAAGTCATCCATGGTCTGTGGATGACGGGTGTCGGGTGCTACTAAACACCGTCTACATCCTAGTATATATATAACTAGAAAAAGAAAATTTGAGTGAGGAGTTCTCACCGAAAGCTATCCCAACTTCACGACACTTCAGTTATAGAAATCTTCGTCGTTCTCGCCTTTCGTCCCTTTCTTTGCCCGTATTCACTACATATGTAAAAATCACATTTTTACTCTGCTATTCAATATATAAAAATCGAATTTTTACTTTGATATTCAATATATAAAAATCGAATTTTTACTTTGATATTCAATATATAAAAATTTCATCTTTGTCTACATAAAAATTTCATCTTTGTCTACATAAAAATTTCATCTTTGTCTACATAAAAATTTCATCTTTGTATGCTTAAAAATCTAAGCTTTACCTATAAAAATCCAAGGCTTTTATCATATAGAAAATCAAACCTATTCCTATATAAACATCTAATCCTTTCAAATTGAAAATCGAAACATTTCAAATTAAAAATCAAGTTTTTCTATAATTCTCTAAATAAAACTGATTTCATAAAATATGTTTTCTTTTTTTCTTTTTCGATTTTTTTTAACCAAAATATTATATATAAAAAAAAAATTAAAACACTTACTGCTTGATTTCGAAGAAAAAGGGGGAAAGGGCGCAGGGGGGTCGGGGATGCTTGCTGACGTGGCGCCGGAGCAGCGGGGTGGTGGGCGGTTTAGGCTAGGCGGCGGCGCTGTAGGGTTTTGGGGCGGAGGACCTTGGGGTTGGAGGGAAAGGAGAGAGAAGAGAGTGGAGGAGAGAGAGAAGACGAGGGGGGCGACTGCCTGGGCATGGCGGCGGCGCTCCGTCGTGGTGGCGTGGGAGGGGCGACGGCTGAATCGAGGCTGCGTCGCCTCTTATTTTTTTTTTCTTTGACCTAGTTGCATCAGAGAATAGTGAGGGAGGGTGGAGAATGTAAAGGGAATTTTATAATTTAATTATTTATTTAATCCAAAAAGCAACTTTTCATCTCTAACTCGATATCGAACCCACCGACTGCCGCCCCTAGCTAATTACCCCCATTCCGAACACAATGGGATATGTATCGTAAGCTGATTCGATCGTTTCGATCAGTTTCCGCTGAAATCAACATATAACTCTATATATTGATTTTGAATGCGCATTTCAATTTACCGGGGTCACATACGAACTCTAAAAATTCCATAAAAATATTTTCTACCTTCGTATCGACGATACGGTCCTAACAAAACTAGTTTCGTCGAATTCTGAGACCGTTTGAAAAATGGTCATTTTCCAGTCGATTAAAATCAACTGAAACTGGTCAAATGCGTTTTCCTTTGCCACGCTCACATATTGAATCGAAAAATTATGAAATTTGAAACCTAGCAATAATTTGACATCACGGATCCAACAAAAGTGGTTTCGTCAAAATCCGAGGTCGTTTGCAAAATCTTCATTTTTAAGGGCCTGAATTCCATAGCGACTATTCAGAATTTTCAACTGGACATATCTTTTGTTTCCCGCTATGAAATTTCGATTATTCGGATTCGTTGGAATGATATTATCAATTAGATCTTATTATTTTTGGTTTCACTAAAATCCGGTTTATTTTGCACCCGGTACATTCAATTGAAGTTTGAAATCGAATTATCGAACTACCGCGCCATTTTCAATTCCTTTTATAATTATATATAATTATATATAATTATTTATATTCTAACGACGACGTATATAATATATACGATCGAATTCTATTCAAAATAAATTTCTCGTCGATATTATTTAAAACAATTCATTTTAAATAATCAAAATTCGCTAAAATTGCCTAAATAAATTTTTTAAACTGGCCCAGATTTTCGGGTTGTTACATTTTTAGATTTTTTTTTTGGAAAATTGAAATATGAAAGAAAAAATCTCAGTGGCCCATATATATAGTTAATTCTAAAATAGTGTTTTCTAATCCGGACTCCAAAGCAAACCCAACGAGTGTCGCCCCTAGCTAAATACTCTCATTCCGGACATAATGGAATATGTTGCGTAAGCCCATTCGACTATTTCAGTCAGTTATTCTTATAAAACATTTAATTTTAGATTTGAACGTACATTTCAATTTGCCAGGGCCACATTGATTCCAAAAATTCCCGAAAAATAAATGTCGCTATGTTGGGATGATACGGTCCCAACAAAACTAATTTCATCGAATTTGGAGACCGTTTGAAAAATGGACTTTTTCTGGTCGATCCAATTTGACTGAAATTGACAAAACACGTTTTCTTTTGGCACGCTCACATATTAATTCCAAAAATTATAAAAATTGGAATCTAGCAATAATTTGACACTTCGGATCCAACAAAAGTGGTTTCGTCAAAAACGGAGGTCGTTTGCAAAATGACTATTTTTAAGGCCTTTATATATTTTAAAATATATATAAATTCCACAGTGGCTTTTTTGAATTTTAAACTAGACATATCTTTCAATTTAGAAAACAAAATCTTAGTTTCTTACATCCGTTAGAAAGATATTGTTAATCATATTCAAATATTTCTTGTTTCGTCCAATTTTGACTTATATTGAATTCTGTATGTTCATTCAAAGTTTAAAATCGAATTTTCAAACTACCGCGCCATTTCAGACTCGTAATATAATTTATTTTAAATTTATAAGTTTTTTTAAGTTTCTAACTTCGATTAAAATAAATTTTTAGTCGTTATTATTTAAAATAAATCATTTTAAATATTCAAAATCCATTAAAATATCTAAAATAAAAATTTTTAAATTGGTTCTGAAAATTTGGGTTGTTACATAAACCCATGAAGATCGAATGTCAATTGCCTCAAGATATTGCAGGAAGTTTCATTTTCTCTCTCGATTCACATCTTAGCGATCTTAGCACTACTCCGGTTGTTCAGCATTTTCCTGATGCTTTTGGAGAAGTAATTTCCTTACCACCTCATCGTGAAATCGAATTCTGTATTGATCTCATTCAAGGAGCTAGACCCATTGTACTTACTCCAAGAAGAATGGCACCTAAGGAGAAGACTGAATTAAAGGTGCAAATCGAAGATCTATTCTCTAAAAATCTAATTCGCCGAAGTCATTTAGCATGGGGAGCTACAGTTGTATTTGTTACTAAGTCAGACGGTTCTCTGAGAATGTGTGTAGACTATCGGGAACTGAATAAGCTTACTCACAAGAACCGATATCCAATGCCTCGCATTAATGACCTATTTGATCAACTACACGGAGCCAAGATATTTTCTCAACTCGACCTTGCCACAGGTTTTCACCAATTTCGAATTTCTGAAGATAGTATTCCCAAAACAGCTTTTCGAACAGAAGACGGTTTCTATGAATGGTTAGTTATGCCATTTGGTTTGACTAATGCCCCAACTTACTTTGTTGACCTCATGAACAGAGTATACCGGGATGTTCTGAATAAGTTCGTCCTTGTCTTTATTGATGATATTCTAGTCTTTTCTAAGACTAAAGAAGAACATGAGGAGCATCTCAAGTTTGTTCTTAAAACTTTGAGAGATCATCAACTGAAGGCTAAGTTTTTTAAGTGTTATTTCTGGAGAGACGAAGTTAGATTTCTTGGACATAATGTTTCGGAGAATGGGATTTCGGTCGATCCAGCTTAGATCGCTGTAATCAAAGTAAGCCCTTTATTTAAAACATCCATTCATTCTTATTCGTTTTATCTTATCTCTCTTATATAGGTATTCATAAATTCTTTAACTTTTAGGATTAGAAAACACTTGAAACTCCAACCGATATTCGTAGTTTCCTCGGCTTAGCTGGTTATTATAGGAGGTTCATCGAGAATTTTGCTCAAATTTCTTCACCACTCACAGCTTTGACTGGAAAGAATGTTAAGTTCGATTGGAGCGATAAGTGTATAAAAGCATTTAATGAACTTAAACGCAAGTTAACTTCTGCTCCCGTTCTTACTATTCTGGATGGAAGTGAAAGTTTGACTGTTTATACCGATGCTTGCGGAGAAGGTTTGGGAGCTGTTCTTATGCAGCATGGTAAAGTTATTGCTTATGCTGGTAGACAACTCAGAGTTCATGAGGTTAATTAAGCAGCGCATGACTTAGAACTACTTGCTATAGTTTTTGCTCTTAAGTTGTGGAGGCACCATCTTTTAGGAATTAAATTTGAGCTCTTCACTGACCACAAATCATTGAAGTATATCTTTTCTCAGAAGGATCTGAATCAGAGGCAGGTCAGATGGCTCGAGTTCTTAGCATCCTATGACCTCGACATCAACTATACCCCGGGAAAGGCTAATGTGGTAGCCGACGCTTTGAGTAGAAACAAAGAAATGTTATTCCAAATTACTGCTTCTCCAGCTCTTATGGATCGCATTATTGCTAAGCAAGAAGAAGATGAAATGCTTACGCGAATAAAGGAAAGCGTTCTCAATAGAGAAGTTGTAAATGTGCAGAAGGGATGGGGCGCTGAAATTGGTACCAATGGAATTTTGAGGATCAACAATCGTATTTGCGTTTCGAATGTGGATGGTCTA
Organism: Allium sativum; assembly: GCA_030737875.1. Lineage (NCBI taxonomy): Eukaryota > Viridiplantae > Streptophyta > Magnoliopsida > Asparagales > Amaryllidaceae > Allium > Allium sativum. The sequence goes on from CM060909.1 coordinate 167,710,398, forward strand.
AGGCAGGAGGTGCTTAGGGAGAATCATCAGTCCAAACTTTCTATTCATCCTGGGGTCACCAAGATGTATCAGAATATGAAGAAGCTTTATTGGTGGAGTGGAATGGAGAGAGACATTTCTATTCATATCAGCAGATGCTCCACTTGCCAACAAGTAAAAGCCGACCATCAGAAGACTGCAGGGTTGTTACAGCCTTTAGAGATTCCTAACTGGAAACGGGATCAAATTTCTATGGATTTCATAGATGGATTACCAAGGAACGGGAGGGAAAATGAAAGCATCTGGGTTACTACTGATAGACTAACCAAATCAGCCCACTTTATTCCTGTGAAGACAACTCGAACTGCTTCAAGTTTAGCCGAGCTCTATATGAAGAATATAATCCGACTTCATGGTGTTCCGTCTAGCATAGTATATGATAGAGATCTCATTTTTACTAGCAAATTTTGGAAAGCTTTCCAGATAACTTTGGGAACTCAATTGAATATGAGCACCGCCTATCATCCTCAAACAGACGGTCAGACCGAAAGAGTAAATCAGATTCTAGAGGATTTGCTTCGTGCTTGTGCTTTAGATTTTGGGGGATCTTGGGAAGATCATCTCCATCTCGTTGAATTCACCTATAATAATAGCTATCAGGTAATTTAATTCAAAGTAAAAGTCATATTTAAATAAATGTAAATCTTGAATAAATCTTTGAAATTCAGGCGAGTATTAAAATGGCACCGTTCGACGCTCTGTATGGACGGCCATGTAAATCTCCATCTTGTTGGATTGAATCTGGGAATCGACTTGTTTTGGGCCTCGAAATGATTCTGGAAGCTTATGAAAAAGTAGGAGAAATCAGAAGGAGGATGAAGATTGCTCAGGATAGGCAAAAGAAGTATGCTGATGGAAAGAGAAGACATTTGGAATTTGTTGTTGGTGATCTTGTATTTCTGAAAATTTCACCTTTGAAGAACGTGATTCGTTTTGGAAAGAAAGGGAAGCTTGCTCCAAGATTTGTTGGTCCTTTTCCTATCTTAGAAAAGATTGGCGGTTTGGCTTATAGGGTTGATTTACCGGAGAAACTATCGGGTGTACATAATGTATTTCATGTTTCACATATTCGCAGATATGTACATGACCCGTTAGCTATAGTTCAGCCTGCTTTATTTGAAGATATGGATGTTGAGCCTAATTTTACTATCGAAAGAAGACCACTTCGTATAGTCGATAAAGATACGAAGCAGCTTAGAAGGAAGATTGTTAAACTAGTCAAAGTTCAGTGAAGTAGAGATGACCGAGATTGCACTTGGGAAACTGAGGAGAGTATCCGTGCCTCAAATCCTGAATTGTTTGCATAAGGTACTCAATTCATCTTTAATCATTCCTACGTTTCTGCTTATTTCTTTATTTTTCCTTGTTCCGTTCTTTTCAAGGACGAAAAGACTTGAGTAGGGGAGAATGTAACGACCTGGGTTTTCAAATCGGAAAAAAAATTATTTAATGATAAATTCCAAGAAACAAACAAGCAAATAAAATAAAACAATTAAATTTAGTTATTAGAATGAATATATTCAAAGTTTATTGAATTTAACATAAAAATAAATATTTGTATGCAAATAATTTGAAAACATATTTGTAATCAAAACGTATAAATTATGCTAATTATAAAACGAACTCGTAACGGCACAGTAGTTCGAAATACTTGATAAGATTTTTAAGACGTATGTTTATTTTAATTTATGGATTTTTTCTGAAATTTTTTGAAAAATAAACAACTTTTTATTTGAAGTATTTTACGTCATATATCAACGTTTTCAATATTTCACAAATAAGTTAACTTGTCTATTTTATTATATTTTTGGTATCGTGGTGCATTGCTTGTCACGACGGTATTTTTATTTCTGTCCGTAGCGGTTTGTACATGAATGGAGCTTTACGTAGTAGGGTACGGTAAACTTTAAACTTAAAATATTTAATGTATTCGCACTCATTTCTCCGTTTCTTTTTCTATTTCTTTGCAAATGAACACATGAGAGGGGATGGATTATTTGTACACAAATTTTGTTTATATTCCCTTCTCCCATTTTCACGCATGATATCAGAAACACCACGTTCTCATTTTATGCACCTCATATCCATTTAATGCACCTCACTTCGCATTGTACATTCTGTGCGTACATTATTTCCTTACCCTGAAGCACCCTGTAGGCTATATATGTTGGGTGCGTATGACATTAGAGGGGGATCCATTCTTCTTTCTTTGGTTCTCAGGCAACTACACTAAACATTATTCCATTTTATTTTCAACCTTCTTCTCTTCCACTAACCCCACACACTATTTACATCTTGCTTCCGCCCTCTCTCCTAACCAAGCTCCGACAGCTCCAGCGACCGCACCAAGCTCCGACAGCCTTCGTATCGAAATCTGAATGTGAGTTGTTACTCATGTCTAAACTTTTCTATAGTGTTTGTGTGTGTATTTTATGTATGTTCATGCGTGAGCGTATAAATATATGTGCATGCTTAAATATATGGGTGTGATGAACTGTGCATGGCTTGTGTGCATGGAACATGGGAGGATTCATTTTTTTGCATTCTCTATAGGGAGGCAAAACTTTTGGCCATTTTTCTTCTTTATGGTGAGAACTCATCATTTCTCCTAGAAACAAAAACACAGCAAGCTTCCATTGTTTTTTTTGTTCTTTTTCACCCTTGTTTTCATTCCTTCCTACATGAAAAAAAAATGGGAAGGGGCAAACTATTTTTCACTCCAAAGCTACATTATTTTTCTTTTAAGTTTTTCCTGGCAATACATACTTTACAAATCTTCTTGGAAAATCTCGCATTCTTACTTACATTATACGTTCATCTTCTGAGATGGAAAGATTCCTTTTTTTTATGGCATATGAATCACCCCATTTGCATATCCTGTGCATGAAAGTCTAGTGGTGTGCACACATGTTGTGGAGTGTGTGAATGTTTGTTCATGGAAGTGTAGACGTGCATGAAAAATATGGCAAAATGAGGCTTGGGTTTCGGTAACAACATGCGCACATGCGTGGGAACTACAGGAGTGTAGAAGGGAGGTTTTTTTTGAGTTTACATGCATATGTAAGGCTTGTGTTCCGAAAATTTGCATGCATGTGTTTGTGTATATTATAGCACTTGTGTGTCATGTTGTGTAGTATTGAAGTATTTAGGTAGTTGAGGTGCATGTGCATTATATGTGTATGAGTGCCTGTGGTATGTGGGAATGAGTGCATGCATGTGTATACATGTGTTAAAAATATTTGCTTTTGTGTGTGTTCAAATATGTGCATGTGTGTTTAAAAGTGTGTAGGTATGTGTGGTGTTGTGTACATATGCACGCTTGTGTATGTAAACATATATGTGCGTGTATCATGCATTGTGAGTTTAAATATGTCTCATTCACCGTATTTTGGAAAAAATAAATTAGGTAGTTTAGTAAAATAAAAAGACATCTTTTTCAGATCCAAAATACTTAGAAAGATATGTAAGATTGTAAAAGGGACACATCGAACTCAAATGGCTCTGTTTCAAAAATGAACTGTGCAAGCTTTTTCACAATTTCAGCGCAAACCGAACACCGAAACTGACAAATGAATATATTTCGGTAATCAGTGCGACGAGACGGACACAACGGTATGTAATTTGCAGTGTCTGAATGCTCTGTTCAAAAACGTATTACGGACCCCTTTAACGTAAAAATGCGGATGTGAAACGCAGGTCAAAACGTCCGATTTGCGCGAAATGAATTTCGCCGTTGGATTACTGACAACGAATAGAATATTTTTCATGTTTGTCCGAACTTGTTTCAAAGAGATTTTAAAATCGCTAAAAATTTGAACTGTTATGCGCAGCTTTGCACTGAAAATTGCTCGACCGACGACATTCAAATTTTCCGACGAAATTTTCACAGCTGTTACATTTCACTATACGTATTTCAAATATCAAATTCCCATTTTGAAAAACCATAGAATAGTTTCAAATTTCAAAGATTAAACTTTGGTTTAAATTATATACATGAAAATTTGATTTAAATTGATGAATGAAATATTAATGATTTAAATTTTATTTAAACTTATTGAAATAACCATTGTTGAACCTCTTATTGAAAAAAAAGTTTACCTAAATATTTAAGGAAATAAATTTCAAAATTGTAAATTTTGGATACAAATTTAGTTGAGAAAAACAATTTAGTTAAATGAAGTAAAATTATTAAATTTGAAAGTGAATTTAAGTGAAATATTCAATAGTTGGAAACGGTAAATTTTATAAAAGAAAAATACAACTTTAGTTTATTGATTTGAAACTTTGGAATTAGACACAAAGTTAAGCGTATAATTACAAACGATAAAATGTTGCTAATATTTCAAATTGGAATATTTGATAGTTCAAGTTTAAATAAGGAAGTTGAAATACAATTATGGTTTGATCTATTCGATAAATAAATCAATGAAAATTGAATGACGTTAGTTGTCAAAGAGACCAAAGCCAGTTATGGACACATTCTCTGTCGATACTGGAACCACTTTGATAATTATGTTCGTGAAGTGATGATCCAGAATGAAGTGGTTGTTTTTTGTGTATGTTTACTGGATTGAAGAAAGTGAACGATAATGGATGACCGACACTTGTGTCAAAAATGTGAAATGACTAAAACAGGAACCGTGTCGGGCCATTGAGGGTAGCTACCTCTAGCAGACACACTTCTTCGTATATTCTATCTTTTGTTATTTGGTGATCACCCTTGATTTTGGAAGTGTTGTTTTGCGGTGGGCCGTTAGGGGTTACCACCAGTCCGAATCAGGCAAATTGGTAGTATCCTACCTTGGGCATTGCCTCACGTGCTTTGTCATACGTTTTATCCTTATGCGCAACCACTACGAGTTTCTATTTAACATGTGCCTAAAGGGGACTCACTGGCTACCGACGTTCTACTGGTTGTGTTACAGGACCTGTATAGACCACATTGTTTAAAAACGTGTTAAGGGGGATCAATGTAAAGCCTTAACACTATTTTTAATATTTTATATCACTGATAGACATTACATATAATAACGTATCATACTATATATAGATAGTTTAACGGATCCTTAAGAGATGGAAAATACCGTAACATCTCTTGAGTTATTTGCATTTGAGTTTAGATCTAATCACATTAGAATGTTTAGACCTGACTCGAGTCTTTTGTGTTTTTCACATTTCGCTCGGGTCAGACTGAGTATTGCAGTGTTCTCGAGGAGCACTTTATCTGGAGCCGAAGACCTAGTCGAAGACTCCATCCTATCCAGTATTAGTTTCCTATTTTCCGTTTAGCTTGTATCTGCGAACTTTATGAGTCGCTGTATTGTGTAATTAAAATGTAACTGTTTAAGTAGCTTCATGAACTGCATATGTATATTATTTTGTTTCCGCTGCGAGATTCTGTGTTAGTCCGTATATGTGATTCTATGTTCTGATTCTATTATACACCCTAAATTGATTATCTGTCAGTTTTGAATCATTCGAGTTGGACATGTATGGTTTTATTGTCAACTTGGATTATTCAGAAAAGGCGGGTTGTCACAATATTTTTTCAGTTATTTTATACATATATAAAAATTATTTACAACATAAAAATATTTCATTTTCATTCTAAATATTTTATTTGAGTTCAGTTTGTTCTCTGAAAAGGATTAATTAATTGATTTACTATAGCAAAATCCTTTATTAAAGCCTTGCAAAAAAAATCCCTTATTAAATAATCTCTAATTTAATAAAAATAAATTTTCAAAGATAAAAACTATTCAAAATTGAATTCCAATGTTTTGTTTTGTTTTAAGTGTATTTGAAATAATGTCTTGGTCTATGCAAAAAAGGAAAAAATGTCCTGGAAAGTACAATTGTTATATATACTATTCATATATGTATATACATAGACATTTATATTTCCTATATGAATGAGACTTTGTCACATGCATGTGTAAGTATATTATATATATATATATATATATATATATATATATGAGAAGGGTTCCGCTACACCTCTTATTTTGCACGTGAATCTCTCCCCCTTAATCTCCACCACCAATTTCCCCACTTATTCTCTCTCTTCCCACTAAGAAATAATATTGAAATGGGAAGAGGGAGAATGAGTAGGGAAATGAGTGGTGGAGATTAAGGGGGAGAGTTCACGTGCAAAATAAGAGGTGTAGCGGAACGCTCCTATGGTACATATGGTGTTAGGATTTATATCCATTCTATATATATATATATATATATATATATATATATAGAATGGATATAAATCCTAACGCCATATGTATTAATACACATGCTTGTATATCTTTATGTTATCATGTTATGTTATGAGTACGCATATAACATACTCAAATAACCATTCAATCAAATTAATCAACATGATTAATTAACAAACATTAAGTAATTTTAAATTAAAATACGATTTATTCAATAATTAGACTAGATCTAAACCAAAATTTCATGGGTTCATCGGGATCCAAATAGATTTTTTGTACCTAGCCATTTTATGGACTGCGAAATTGATTGGGTACCCTCAAAGTTAGGACTTTATTAACTTTTGTTTTGTATATTTGCGATAATGTAATTTAAGATAGTCCTATCAGGCACTATCGTAAATCATGTCATCAATACAAAAAGGCGAAAAAAAAAAAAAAAAAAAAACAAAGAGATAAAATGTAATAGCATGAATTAAAGTCATACCATTACAAGTTTCAACATCGCACCATATGAGTCTAATATAGACACTTTCTAACTAGTTTATAAATAGATTATAATAAAATATAATAAAAACTAATATGTAAACATACAATATTATTTATTTTACTATAACCAATGCATTTAATGTATTTATGATAATACAGTATTTTAATTTTTTACCTTAGCAATCACTTTTTATGACAAAAATAATGTATTTAACCGTGATATGGTCTAAAAAAATTGTCAAATCAAACTGATTTCTTTACAAATATATGAATCAATCGAATAAATGTTATTTAAAGTAACAATTTTTTTTCTCGAATACTTAATATTAAACTAAAAAAGGTCGCCTTATAAAACAAGCCTTGTGTCTTAATAACCTAAATTTCTAAAAATAACCAATTTACCTCTAATGCTTTATGCTTGAGTGAAACAGTAAAATCATTGTATCAAAGTTTTATATTATCTTACATAAAGGGTTTTGAATTATGTAGATTTACCCATATCATTCATAGAAATGACCACTCGTCTCAAATCCAAATTATTTACCTTAAAAGAAAACAAAACTCCATAATTCTTTATCAAATATATGAAAACAGACAAATAGATCTTCAAATAAGCATAAGTTTGGGGGATTATGATTGTTTCTCAAAGTATAAAATCATTCAAAAGTCTTTGTTCAGACCAGAATCCAAAACCAGAAGAAAAAAAATCATTTTGCTGACTTTTTTTTACCAAATATATTTAAATTACTTAGATCTATACCACAAACCAAAACGTTATCGAATTGAATAATCATTTGAATCAATCAAAAATTAACAAATTCAAAAGTTGCTTTCCAAAACAAACGAACTCAAAACATACAAATATAAACAAGTTCTTAATCGGTTCAAAACCAAATCCAAAAATCCTTATATTCAATATTTTATTTTTAAAACATATGCAGATCTCAAAGATATATCACTCAAGCATTATATTAAGATTCAAATATAATGAGATCAGAAAAATAAAAGCAAAAAAGATAAGATATACAATAGAATGAAATATGAAAAATTAGATATACGATAAGTGAGATCTTACCATATATGAAGTTTGAAAGATAAAGTCAATAGAATTGTGATTTGAAAAATTGATTATCATTTGAAACTGTGTTGATAATGTGTTGTAAACGATAAGAAGAAATTAGAGAAAGAGACGGGAAATAAATTATTCATTTCGGATGTAAACGTACAATACAAGGGATCTCCACTTATAAACATATCATAGAAAATGAAAATGATAATAATGCTCATGCAATATTCAACATACCCTTCCTTATAATTTTCATATATTATAACTGTTTAATTTTAGGTCTATCAACGGACACTTTCAGATACGAATCATATCTTAATCTGCATCTATATCTGAAATCATTTATGGATACCGAACACCTGTATCTATCGAATAATTATCATATCAAATGATTGACGAATCAAGAAAAATGAAAAACATTAGTTTGATATATATATATATATATATATATATATATATATTAAAAAAATAGGTCATTGATAATCAAGATGCTAAAAATAAATAAATATGATAATAATAAATAATTTTCAGCTCTTTAAATGCATTATGTGGATATAAATATAAACTTACAATTGAAATATATATACATAGTTTTTATTGTACTAAAATACACATAATTTTAACTATAAAAAACATATTGATAATTTTCAAATGTGAATGTCTTCGTGTTTGCATGTGCTTTTTTTTTTTTTTTTTTTTTTTTTGATATCAAATATTTATCTGTTTTTCGAATACATATGTAGACAGATTTCAAATTTTTTGGCTATCAATTGATAGTCCTACTTGGTTTTATCCAAATTTTCCTGTTAGAGTTGAGTATTATGAAAAAGAAATTGTAGACTATCTAAAAGTTTGACCCGGATGTTATACTTAACAGATTACCCCATGATAATTCTCTCTCTTCTTTCTCCTAGGTCGGTCTACGAATACTTTCAAATGTAGATAGTGTCGTATTTTCACCAACACCTGAAACGACTTTTAAATATACAATATCTGCATTTATGGATATGGAAGTATATTGAATATCCGCTAATCACTAATAAACAAAAAGCATGAATATATTTTTAAGTTGTAATCCATTTACCATTGAGGTGTTAAAACTTAAAAAATTAGTAATAATTAATGGTTTTGAACTGTTAAAATGCATTTAATGTATAAAATACAAGCTTTTAGCTTAGTAAAACAATAAATAAATATCTTTAGTTATTAAAACACATAGTCTAAACTTTTATTTTGACAAAAACCGAATGGATAATTTTCGAATACAAATATTTCCATATTTGCATTTTCATCTGTTTTTCGAATATCGGATGTTTACCATCTTTTCGAACGGATAAGAATGAATTCCTGGTTTTTGAGTATCAATTAACAACCAATTTTTCGAGCCCCTCCTTTTGAAAATTTCTTTGTCCTGCGTTGCATTTTTTGTTTGAGAGATGGTAAAGGGTCAGGAAATAAAAGTTAGGAAATGTTAGTAATGGAGAAATTCACGAGAGACTGTTGGATTTGAAAGTGGGGGCAAAATGACAACCACATCATCAGTTTTCTAACAATTTACAATATATAGTTCGGCTCTTTAGCATTATCGTTTTCGTTCAGCGTCTGGCAACTGTGAGCCAAACAAAAACCGTAACCATTTAAAGCAACTTAATGTATGTGCATGCATAGCAGCGAGATCACTCATCACTGTGACACTGTCGGTGATCAGAAAGTATATGTAGATCTAATACTAAACTAACCGCATAATACTCTGAGAATAGAACATTATTATTTTTATTGTTCAACAAAACGCATCGCACAACAATTTATTAAAATACATCAATTAATTATTATAAAAAAAAAAAAAAAAAAAAAAAAAAAAGACACAATATAGCTTTCCGACAGAGAACTAGATCTAGTACGAGCACCAATACTGATTGATTCCACCCCCAAACTCGTGTCAGTATTTTCAACCATATTTTCTCCTAATTTTTCTCTCAATTCTTCTCTAAAATGGTGCATCTCTAACTCAATAACTCAACACTTACCATATTCCTACTCTCCAGGATCTCTTGTTCTTTCTCCTTCGTCTCTTGATGACAAAACCACTTCCACACTTTCTCCTCTAACTTCATAACATCAGAAGAAGAAAAGAAAATATTATAGGACAATGGCAGGATTTGGTAAGAATCCTCGTGGTAGCAAACGTGGATCATCGACATCTTCGTCATCGTATGTGTCAACCATTACAATGGCGCTGGTCGTCGGTTTCTGCTTCTATGGAGTTTATGCGCTTACCACCTCATCTTCTTCTTCCTCCACTTCATCGCCTACTATATCATCGCTTAAACACAACTCTAATGAACGTGGTATGCATAAGCAGAACTCGGTGCCGAGAAATGTGTTGAGGGATAATAAGAACATTGAAGATGATGATGATAGTAAAGTGGTTACTGGCGCTTCTGCAGGGACTGAAGAGGACACACACCCTGATTCTCTTTCTGCGGTCGGAAATTTTCAGAATCAGGATTTGACCCGTAAGCAGGAGGAGGAGGTCGAAACCGAGACAAAGCACACCGATCAAAGTCAAGAAGGTCAAAATCAGCCAGAAGAGACCCAGCAGAATGAGGCGTCTAATAACCAGAATAACGGGGAAGATGGTGGATCGAGTGCAAATGAACAACAGCAAGAAGAGACCGCAGGACAAAACAATGATGAAAATCAACAGCAGGAGGGTACAGAAGAACAGCATGCTGCTTCTGAAGAAAACGTCAGCAATGATAACGAGCAGCTAGAGCAACATGAAGAGAATCATACTACCGAGAACGACGAAGGTCAGAAGGAAAGTAATGGTGATAGCAATGAGAGCCAGCCAGAGACAAATGATGGTCACAAAGAGAGTGATAAGGATAGCAATGATGATGGCCAGAAGGAAAGTAATAGTGATAGCAATGATGACGGTCAGAAAGAAAGTAACAGTGGTGATAGCAGTGAAAGCCAATCAGAGATGGGTGATGGTCAGGAGCAAAATGAGGAGAGACATATTAAGCAAGTGACGAAATCGGAAAGTGATGAAGGTGAAATCAGTCAGTCTCAGATCGAACACGACAATGACGGCACGATAGAGAGCGACGAGCAACATCAGCGTCAGCAGCAGCAGCAGGAGCAAAAGCAGAAACATATGGAAGAGGAAAACGCAGCCATTAATGAAGTAGGTAATGGTGAAGATGGTCAGACTGATAGCGATCAAACCCAGGAAAATCAATCACAAGAAGGTTCAGGTTCTGGTTCTAGTTCTGGTTCCTCTGAAGACATCGAGAAGAAAGAGAGCGAAAATAGTGCTTGGGCTACACAGGCAGATCACTCTTCAAATGAGAAGAGGAGGAGGAAGGAAGATGATTCTTCTTCGTTGGAATCTCATGAACAAACAGGAGACAGTGACTCACAAGACAGCCATGAGACTAAGTCATCATCGTCGACGGCTGAGCATGAGTGGAAGTTGTGTAATGTGACAGCTGGACCGGACTACATTCCATGCCTTGATAATGAGAAGGCCATCAAACAGCTTCGCAGTTTCAGGCATTTTGAACACAGAGAGAGACACTGCCCTGAGGAAGCAGTTACATGTCTAGTTCCGCTTCCTGAGGGTTACAAAAGACCTATAGAGTGGCCACAGAGTAGAGATAGGGTAAGAATCAGAGTAGATGATTTTTTCCTAAATTCACTACTGAATCGAACTGATAATGATTATAGTGTGTGAATTATGTTTCTACAGATTTGGTACAACAATGTTCCTCGTACTAAACTGGCTGAAGTAAAGGGGCATCAGAACTGGGTGAAAGTCACCGGAGAGTACCTTACATTTCCTGGTGGTGGAACCCAATTTATTCATGGAGCACTTCATTATATTGATTTTATTCAGAAGGTAACATTTCATCCATAGTATTGTCCTTGAAAGTTACTTGCTTAGTACAGAAGATTTGCTTGGTTCATGATATACCACCCATGGCTAGAGGGTACTGTCATTTTGTAATGATTCACAACAAAATTAATATTCTTGCATAAGATGCGCGGGGTGAGTATGAATATATGCACATAAGTAGGACATAAAATACATGCATAAACTAAAAAATACTGTAAGATGCTGCATAGTCTTATTTTACCTGAATGTGTGCATCCCATGTAATAAACGTATATAGCTAGACAACCGCGGTCAATAAATGTATTGTTTGTGTCTCTGATATGTATGCATTCGTAGTAAAACATTCTTTATATTACTATTGTGTTGCAGTCTGTACCTGAGATTGCATGGGGGAAACACACCAGAGTGATTCTAGACGTAGGATGTGGAGTTGCCAGCTTCGGTGGTTACCTATTTGAGAGAGATGTTCTTGCAATGTCCTTTGCTCCAAAAGATGAACATGAAGCTCAAGTTCAGTTTGCACTTGAAAGAGGAATACCAGCATTTTCTGCAGTCATGGGATCCCAGCGCCTTCCTTTTCCAAGTAGAGTTTTCGATGTCGTGCACTGTGCTCGATGTCGCGTTCCCTGGCATGCAAATGGTACCCCCTCTTTCCTTTGGTTTCCTTTTTAACCGTCACTGTTAATCTCTCGCTTTTATGATGAATCCTTAACCTGATTATGCTTGTATCACAAAAGATGGTGCATTGCTCTTGGAATTGAATCGAGTCTTGCGACCTGGTGGATTTTTTGTGTGGTCTGCTACTCCTGTTTATCAAAAACTTAAGGAAGATGTCGAAATTTGGGAAGGTGTGAATTGCTATTATATTTAAAGAGACCCATGTCAAATTCGAACATAACGTATGTACATGCCTTTTGTTGATTCCAGCTATGTCTGCTCTAACCAAAGCTATGTGTTGGGACCTACATACAATCAGAAAGGATAAACTGAACTCGGTTGGTGCGGCCATGTATCGGAAACCAACAACAAATGAATGTTATGAAAATAGAAAGAACCAAACACCTTCAATGTGTAAAGAAGATGACGATGCAAATGCTGCTTGGTTTGTTCATCCTCGACTTCTTTAATTTCCACAACATAAATTATCCATCATATTCTCTCCCATTTATGATTTGTATGGTTTTCATGATTAGGTATGTCCCTCTGCAAGCTTGCATGCATAGGATACCTACGGATAAATCTATACGTGGCTCACAGTGGCCCGAAGAATGGCCGAAAAGACTCGAAGTTCCTCCGTATTGGCTGAACAGTTCTCAAACTGGAGTGTATGGTAAACCTGCACCAGAGGATTTCACGACTGACTATGAACACTGGAAACATATTGTCAACAAATCGTATCTCACCGGTTTTGGTATTGAATGGTCTAAAGTCAGAAATGTTATGGATATGCGTGCTGTTTATGGAGGGTAACTATGTCATATATCCTTTTTCAGTTGTCTCTCATGATTATACGTCTTTGTCTCATTGCAATTTCTCTGGGTTTAGTTTTGCTGCAGCACTGAAAGATATGAAACTGTGGGTATTGAATTTAGTGAACATAGATGCACCTGACACGCTTCCGATTATTTATGAAAGAGGGCTTTTTGGGATGTATCATGACTGGTGTGAATCTCATAGCACATATCCAAGAACTTACGATCTTTTGCATGCTGATCGTCTTTTTTCAAACCTGAAGAAAAGGTAAACAATAGTAAAATTTGATGTTTACAGAAGCTAGAAATTTTCTGCCTTGTTCAACAATGTTTTTGACAAGTTGAAAAAAAACAAATTTGCAGATGTGAGATTTTACCAACAGTAGTCGAGGTAGATAGAATAGTTAGGCCAGGAGGAAAGTTGATAGTCCGCGATGAATCTGAAGTTGTAAGCGAAGTGGAGAATCTGCTGAAGTCTTTGCACTGGGAAATTCGACTGACATTTTCTAAAAATAATGAAGGAATCCTTTGTGCTGAAAAAACAGACTGGCGACCTGAAGAGCGTGCACTTCCATCTTAGGAAAAGGAAAAAAATAAGTAAACTAATTTGTTTTTGTTTTATACTTCACCTATTTCCTTGATAGATTCTTTTAAGTTGCAGAATTGCTCTACTTTTGGAAAGACAATTCTTTGTATAATGTTGCGAATAATTCTGCAATTCATGGTGTTGATTTGCAAAATCAATCCTTTTTTATACTTTAGATACATTACTTAAATAATCTGTGCATTACTTAAATAATATGTACATATATTATTTGGGAAACATTGTACAAACTACAGTTAATTAAGACTTAAGATTGCATTTAAATTTTTAAATATTACACTTCGGTGTATAAATTGGTGTACATCGGTGCATGTAAGCGAACATAAATGCTCCACGGCAGACTCTTCAATAAACACTGTTTAACAAACAAAATGAGAAAAAGAAAGGGAAAAAAAATTTGTGGACTTCAAATCATGCTGCAGAATCAACTACTGCCCATATTTATCCAAGAGAAAATGACACAAAGATTGGGACATTTTGCGGAGATTTTTTTTTTACCAAACCTAGCAATAGGTAAAATATATCTTCTGAAGTTAATAACTATTGTACATGACCTGTACTAAATGAAGACAGGATACTATGGTATAAATGAACAATTACTAGCAGTACAACAACAAACATCAACCTGCAGACATTTAAAACAATTTACTTCAATATATAATTTGTTCCGGTACATTACTAGGCATGTTGGACATTTGTACGGAAGAAGAAGAAAATATATACACTTCAAATAAATTTTAAGTCATTGATCATTTCCATTGCAACAATATGCAGCCGAAGATTTTTACTAAGCATAAGCTTACCATGTGGAATGTGACTGAATAACATTACTCTCAAATAAAGCATCAAGCAAACCTTCTATGGCCTGTAACATAAAGAAGGGTACAAAATGAATCATTGATTCCAGATTTAGAGAACATCTTCATACTTTATAGTTTATATTAATATATGTAAGGGTAATTATGTATCGACTCAGGGTCATACTACAACAGAAAACTGATTTTTCGATATCAAAGTGGCATTTGTATTATCGGAAAATTTGTTTTCGATGTCGTTTTTGCCATCCGTAGAAGTAGCATGGGAAAAAAATTCTGACGTCATGCGTTAGGTGTTTTCCAGCATCATTCTTTAGTTGTTTTCCAACATCTTCCGGACACCATTTTTCCAAAGCTTTTATGATGCCATTTTTCCGACTCTTTTCCAAGTCATTCTGACGTCATTTTTGAAGCAATTCTTTCAAAAATTCACTCTGTTGTATCCTCTTAAACTCAATAATAAACACGTTCATTGTGACAATGCTAAACATGCTATAAAACATTTAAATCTTAACTAAATAAAATAATATAGATGACGACTTTATAAAATAACAAAAAACAATGATAAAGTCGATGGATGAAACCAGCGACGAAACTAGGATTTTAGTTTGTGGGTGGGCGAAACTAAAACAATGTTCAAATTTTTTATGAAAATTATTAAATTAATGAAAATGTATTGGAACATGAAATTATTGTACACGCACAAAAATAGAAAAGCTTATGAATTTGCGTTAGTTTAGCCAAACTTGGCAACGTTGCATGCAAAAACATCAAATATTTTTCAGATTAGGTGGACATGGTCACATTACGATATAACAACGACAACTCGCATATATTTGTTCTTTAAAATGATACATCCATGTTAGTTGTCGCAATCCTGGATCATATTTGATACTGTTTTCACTTTTTAAAAAATTTCAGGGGCAATCAACGACATCAGAGCTATTTGTCCCCGAATTGAAAGGACGAACAGGGGATTAAATCTCAATAGCATCGGTTTTTTTGGGCATAAAATGAAAATAAGCTCTTTGTTGTTTTCTGGACATAGCTTCAAAAAATAAAGTATTTGTTTTATCTAAAAGCTCAAACTAACCATTCCAACTTTAAGCAATTTCAGTATCAATCCAAAATTACAAAAGATTACAAACTTGTATAAAAACATGCAAAGTAGCCAAATTCACACATAGTAATGTGGCAAGTAATAACTTTCTTCTGTGGAAAAGTAATCATACTCTTCAAATAGGGCAAAGATCAAACAAGTAAGCAAAAGAAACAAAATTCTTTAAATTGTTTTTCATAATATATAACTTCATGTGTTAAAGGAGTACTTCCTATTTATATTTTTCCTTAAAACAATTTTTTTTAAGTTATTTCTCCCAACAAAATTGTTGGCCAAACACAAATACAGCAAACCATGGATGATGTGATATACCCACTTCCAAAATTAGTCAAATTCTTGGTAGCATGTCAATATTAACAATAATTTATCACGAGAAAAGGTTATAATTTCCATTCAATCTAACAGTGCCTTTAACACAAAAGTTCATAACCTGATACTACCACAGCTACAAACAATTAAACTTAGATATTATCAAGGTTGCAATCACAAAACAAGTTTTCCAAATTGTTGGTATATATACAACACAGCACAACAACAATTAACAAGGGATAAAATGCACAACTAATAGCAGCATGATTATTCTTTTTAGGTTCAAAAAATAACATACTTTGGCTGGCTAATTTTAGATCAAGTGATTCTGGTGTCTCAAGTGAAAAAAAGTAAACATTCACTCTACTACAAAAAGGAATATTAATGGTAAATCAGAAGAAACTTTTGTTTTGGAATAGCAAAATAAAATATGAAAAAATGCACCTTAAAACTTCTAGAAAACAATAACTAAGAGCAGTGAACGAGGCTAACGTTGTGGGCCGGATGGGCAATTGCCCTACCAAGGATTTGTCCAAAATACTAATACCGATGCTTAACCAAAAAGAGGGCAAAAAACGAAAACAAAACATCGTTAAAGAAGAAAACCAAAAACCTTAACGCATCCCAGGAATTCTGTCAATCAAACAAAATTCAAGTTGAGCCTTCCTCATCGCCACCACGTCTTCTTACCTCAGGTCCCCAACCACTTTTTACCACGTGTAATAACAAAATAAAAGATGGAAAAAAGCACCTTAAAACTTCTACAAAACAATAACTAAGAGCTAACTGAAATAGGAAGAAAGATGGTAAAAAGTGGCTGGGGACCTGAGGTAAGAAGACGTGGTGGCGATGAGGAAGGCTCAACTTGAATTTTGTTTGATTGACAAAACTCCTGGGATGCGTTAAGGTTTTTGGTTTTCTTCTTTAAAGATATTTTGTTTTCGTTTTTTGCCCTTTTTTAGGTTAAGCATCGGTATTAGTATTTTGGACAAATCCTGGGTAGGGCAATTGTCACCCGGCCCACAACGTTAGGCTCGTCACTGGATGAAACATTCAAGTTAACACATAACAGTCATATTGTTATCCCATACAATTTAACTAATATCACATACATGCATGTTGGATTTTTTTTTTATTACTTTAGAGAGCTATATAGTTTGTTCACAAAACCAATTGGTTAATGTGAACTATAACTTTCTAATATTGACAAAACCAATCGATTTGTGATGCACTTCTCATCACCTTCCTTTTTTTTTCTTTTTCTTTTTTTTAAATTTATTTGTGATGCACTTCTCATCACCTTCCTTTTTTTTTTTTTTTTTTTGTGATGCACTTCTCATTACTTTCAATTGTTGAAGCACGTCTCTTCAACTCTTTCTTTGAATATTGAAATCCTGGGCTTTGATACCACTGTTGGATTTTTTTCTAAAATTACTTTAGAGAGCTATATAGTTTGTTCACAAAACCAATTGGTTAATGTGAACTATAGCTTTCTAATATTTATCCAGGATCTTAGTTGAGTATTTCCCGATGTGGGACTTATTAATTTTTTTCATCACTCCACAACTTTGAAGCATCAAAGTAACTTTTAACAATGCATGTCTAAACGAAAATCATGTTGATATAGTAGATAGATATATATGCACCTCACAATGTCTTAAGTAGAAAAAAAACAATAATTGCGTGTATCAAACAAAAGACTTAACTTGTCATCTGCGTCATTCTAGTTTTGATGGGGCTCGATTGCCCATGTGTTTCTCATACAATCGGCTAATTTGACTGACGAGCCTTGCACTCCTCGATTCTTCGATTCTCTGCCTTGGATTGTTGACTTAATTTCATTGCCTGAGCCTCGATACATTGTATTTTCCCCATTAAGGCAATAAATCTATAGTGTTACTCCTCCGTTGTTGTACTTTCACTCATTAGCATCTTTCTACGCCGGCTGATACTAATAGATCATAAACAAAAGTTATACCATAAAAACAACACGATATGTAATAAAATATGAAAATAATACCTTGTTTGCTGCTTTGTTTCCTAGACCGATTAGGTTAGCTGACTTCCCATCTGAAATATTAGTCTCTAAACCAATCTCTCATTGCAGTAAGTGTGCCCTTAAGCAACAATGGACTTTCATATATAAGCAAAGACATCAATGACAAACCAAAGATGTATGCACATTTTCACATACCAAAAGAATGATTGACTATAAAACCAAATGGAGGCAGAACATAAGAGCAGAAATAATGTTAGCATAAAAGGCAACTATGTTTCATGATTAACCAACAAGACTTAACATTAATTCTTTATGACATGGATCAAATCACTGTTTCAGTTTAAGTAAAAATTTCTCATAACTGATGAAAATTAATTAATAAAAAAAATTTGTAACAAGATAAGTGCATATTATTGAGTGGAAAAGATAAATAACAGCTGCAGGTGGTTATTTTGTGTAAATAACAATAGGATACTGCTATGATAAATAACAAAGAAATACGGTTAACCATAAGTGGATGTCTACTACAGTTTGAGTAAATAAGGTGATACTAAATATCACTAACCAAACAAAAGTTAGTTTTATGTGATTTATATTCCTGCATTTATGCTAATATAGAAGTAGGGAAACAAAACTAAAGTTAAAAGTAAAAAAATAAATAAATAAACAGTCGTCCTTACAAGTTTGTGAAATGTAAGAAAAACTAACATGTTGCAGCTGTTTCAAAATTTCACCAGACTTCGGATCATCACGAAAAATATTTTGAAGCAGGGCTGGAAACAGAAGTGTTTGAGTTCTGCACTAACTCTACCAGTACCAGGTAAAGTATGTGCGGACAGCAAAACTTTCGGACAAAAATCAACAGCTGACCATACACTGAATGTGGAACAAAGAATCTCTGCTGATATCAGTAAAACAGAACAGACCAAGGCCAACCTCCAAAAGGATACAGTGGCTGTAGGAAAATAAAAATAGATGACGCTGAGTATGGCATACCCAAGAACTCTAGGGGGATTGACAATCTTCAGCTCCTAAATGAAGCTCTACCACCTAATATCATGGAGGATAATATTGCTGATGTTGTATCATTTGTTACAGTGGACGAAGAACAACCATACTTTGAACCACCTGACGCATCAAAGTTTGTTGCAAGTAATATAACTGCATCACAACGGCTCCTACAAAGGTGTGATTGATGATTGTTCATCCATTTATGTTTTTACGATGAGGGCAAAACAGACAACCAAAAAAATAATCCCCAGTTCTATAGAATCCAGGGATGTGCCCATTCATCAGAACCATTATAAAATTATCTTGCCTCCTTGATATTTTTTCCTTCCCCTCAATTTAACTACTGATTAATGTGACCATTTGTCTGCTAAGCAAAAGGCATTTCAAATATTTTCCTTCAACTACAATAATGTAATTAAAGTGGCAATATGGTCCAAGTCATACATAATATAAATTAGAATAATGTAGAAAGGAACTTGACTTGTTCAAGCAAAAACGCAAAAATAAATAACAGTTGGGATGTTGTTACAAATAACTCAAAATCAAACCAACATTTGGAGACAATGATTTTGCTCCAACCAAAGAGTCTAAGCTCGATTGTATCATTGAAGCCAGAGAGTCTAAGCTCGATTTTGCCATCAACAGTTGAGACGGATGCCTTCAGGCTTCGATTTCAGCATGCATCAACAAAAGAATGTTAAAACCAGTCCGATTTAGGCGAGCTCGACCACCAAATTCAACATAGAAGCAGTACTGACGTAAGGAAGCAAATCATTGTTCACAGCTAAAAAAAGAGGGACAGAGGGTCACCGCCGAGGTCCACGATATCGCGATGAACCCTACCTTCATGGCCGTTTGGGCCGGTGGAGTAAACAGTTCAAAAAGTTCCATTGACACCCCATTTTCAGCGTTTGAATACCTTTTTAATCACCTCGGTTATGTTAGAATTTTATGCAGAGAGGAGGAGAGAGATTACTAAAACTACATTGTTATTAATTTAATCTCTGTTTCTTGCTTTCCATAGCCTTACACACTTCATTTAATAGACATACCATTTCACTAAGGGCAAAATCTATTTCAACCCTTGTTTTTAGTTAGTAGCTCCCCTTAAAAAATTAAAATTTTAATGATTAAAGTGTCCTTAAGGAGTTATCTTCTCACCTAAACTCAGTACAACATAATATTTTCTGTCAGTTAAAACACCTTAGCTTCAAAATCCTAGATTTCAAGTCATTCAAGAAAAAATTGATTTGCAAACAAGAATACAATGGATTTCGAAGGAGAAGATGATTCCTCATCGCAATCGTAGCAGGTAATTGAAGAAAAAATTAGAATTTGAGTTTTTTTTTTTTTTCAAGTACAGCAGTTGCAGTACGATTTGAGTGAATTTGAATGAAACCACGTATGCAAAGTCCTAGGAAACAATATGAACCACGTAAGGAAATCGCGTGGAAAATGTGTAAACCACGAGTACTGTTAACGTGGTTATGAATTAAACCACGTACTGTTTGTACGTGGTCTTCATGAATTCCACGCTGATTTGCAGAAACGGAGCGTACCTTCTCTCTTTGCTTCTCTGCTGGATTCGATCTTGTAATTCGGAAATGAGGTGCGATGGATCCTGTGATTTGCATTGAAATGGTATTCGGCGCTTTTTTTCGTTTTGGAACGAGAAATGAAAGAAACGTGAGGGGAGGGGCAACTTTGAAAAAAATGGGGGGCTACTTATTAATTCTAGGGGTACACGGTTTTTTTTCTTTTTTGGGGGGCTACTACCTAAAAACGTGGGTTGCAATAGAATTTGCCTTCACTAAGAGACACACAAACTTTCATATGACTCTTGACTCACAACACTTTACGAACTAACACTTAAAATTCATGAACTAATAAATTTCAAATTATATTTCCAACAGGTTACCTCTAATTACCCTATTTGAACGTCCATAATTGTCTTCTTGTTTAAATTCTCCGCTTGAAAACTGTATATGCATGACTCGGTTAAGGCTGCGTTTGTTTTTCAAAAAAAAAAATCTCAATGTAAGTTTGATTTATAAATCAGAACTTTTTAAGTTATTTGTTTTTTGTCTGTGTTCTGCGTATAACCATCTATTCAGACAAAATAATTCAAAAAATAATAGTTTTTATTTTTTGTTCTGAATGCTGAATATTGATTTTTGTTCAGAATGCTAAATGCAAACAAACAAGTAAGAGATAATTCAGAATTCAGAATTAAGCAATCAGCACTCAGACTTCAGAATTCAGAATTCAGCGTATTAACAAACAAAGCTTAAGTTCCAACTTCATTTAAAAGCAAATTCTATTTCAATTCGCATTTTTAGTTAGTAGCCTCCTAAAAAGTTAAAATTTTAATGATAAAAGCACCCTTTAAGAAGTTATCTTCTCATGTACAACGTAAAATTCTACGTCTTTGAAAACATCTAAGCTCCAAAACCTTAGAATTCAAATCACTGAAGGAAATATTCATTTGCAAACAAGATTACAATGGATTTTGAAGGAGAAGATGATTCATCATCGCAATCACAGTAGGTGATAGAAGATAAATAAAAATTTGATTTTTTTTCAAGTACACCCGATGCACAACGAATTGAGTGATTATACACAAAACCACGTTAGAATCCTACTAGGAAGGCTCGCGGACCTAGTAATAAGAACGCGGGAATGGACAGTGAACCACGCAGCGGGCATGCGTGGTATAAGAATAAATCACGCAGGGCTGTAACGTGGTTTTGTTACTTTCCACGCAGGTTGTCACTGATAATTTTAATAAAGAAGTCTGAAACAATTTATTGATTAAGCAACATGGCAACATACAGAGGAGATGGAGGCTAACAAAAGAAGAGAAAGGCTTAACCCTAAAATAACACAAGAGGCCTTTATATATAGGCAAAACATAAAACAAAAGACTATATTGCCCTTTAGTAGAATATTAATTACGCTAACATCCCCCCTCAAACTCATGATGCGATAGCAATGAGCATCGAGAGTTTGTCGGTCAAAAACCGGAAGCGTGAAGATGATAAAGATTTAGTAAACAAATCTGCAAGTTGCAAGGAGGAAGAGACAAATGGCAATGTCAATGTGCCATTCTGAAGGTGGTGGCGAGTAATATGGCAGTCAATCTCAATATGCTTGGTCCTTTCGTGAAAAACGGAGTTGTGAGCAATCTGAATAGCACTCTTATTATCACAGTGCAAAGGAGTTGGTCGTCGCAAGAAAACACCCATATCCGCAAGCAACCATCGTAGCCAAACAATTTCACAAGTAGTAGAAGCCATAGCACGGTATTCTGCCTCTGTTGAAGACCGAGATATAACATCCTGCTTCTTACTTTTCCAAGAGATTAGAGAATCTCCTAGAAAAATACAAAAACCAGTAGTGGATTTGCGATCAGTAGGATCACCAGCTCAATCTGCGTCAGAGTAAGCACATAACTCTAAAGATGAAGTAGAAGAAAGCAAAAGAGTCTGAAACTGAGTGCCACGGAGATATCTCAAAATGCGAATAACAGCTGCCCAATGAACTGTAGTAGGAGAAGTAACAAACTGACTGACTATGTGAACAGCATATGCAATGTCAGGGCGAGTGATAGTGAGATAAACCAAACTTCCAACAATCGTTCTATAAAGACTAGGATCAGGCAATGGAGATCCATCAGAAATAGAGTATCGAGCATTGAGCTCAATTGGAGTATCAACAGTCTTATTATCTGAGAGACGAGCGCGCTCAAAAATGTCAGAAATATACTTAGATTGAGAAAGAAGATAACCTTTTGGAGAAGAAGCAACTTTAATACCCAAGAAGTAACGAAGGGGACCCAAGTCTTTCATAACAAAACATCGAGTCAACGCAGACTTCAACAAGTTAATTCCAACAACATCATCGCCTGTAATAATCATATCATCAACATAAAGAGAAAGCAAAATTCGACCAGCCGAGGTACACTTGACAAACAAAGCGGAATCATGGTTACTCGGGCAAAAACCAAGAGAAGTAATCACAGTAGAGAATTTCTCAAACCAAGCACGGGGAGCCTATTTGAGACCATAAAGAGCTTTTCTAAGTTTGCAGACTTCACCAGGTTGATGATCAATACCAGGAGGAGGAACCATATAGACTTCTTCATGAAGATCTCCATTCAAAAAGGCATTTTTAACATCCATTTGAGTAATATTCCAGTGGCGAACAGAAGCAACCGCAATAAGAGTTCGAACTGTAGTCATTTTTGCAACAGGAGCAAAAGTCTCCTCATAATCCATACCATATTCTTGAGAATAACCTTTAGCAACCAAGCGAGCTTTATACCTTTCAATAGATCCAACAGCTTTAGTTTTAATCTTATAGATCCAACGAGAACCAATAGCACGTTTTCCTGCAGGAAGAGGTACTAAATCCCAAGTATGTGTTTGATGAAGAGCAGTCAGCTCCTCAGCCATAGCACGTTGCCAAAGAGGATCACGAACCGCATCTTTGAAAGATGAAGGCTCAGAGAGACAATGTATAGAAGCAAGAAATGAAGAAAATGAACTGGAAAGACAAGAATATTCAAAATCAGGTCGTCTAGTAGACTGACGGTTTCGGATAGGATATCGACGTTCACTAGTATCTACTGTCTCAGAAGGTGATTGGGTGGTTGGGGAGTCAATAAAAGTGTCTGGATTTGCAGCAGGAGGTAGCTCATCATCATCAACAGTGAAAGGATCAATATGAACAAGGTCAGACATAGATATATTGTGAGTACGATCAGGAATTGTAAAATAAGGAATATGTTCAAGAAAAACAACATGACAGAAACATATAGCTTATGACTGACTGGATCAAAACAACGATATCCTTTTTGTCCTGCACCATAACCAAGAAAAACACATATAGCAGACCGTGAAGTTAGATTACTCCGTTGGACATGAGGAAGAAGAACAAAGCATGTAGAACCAAAAACACGAAGAGAAGAATAATCTGGTGGACAACTGTACAATTTCTCATAGGGGGACAAGCCAGAATTATGAGAAGTAGGAATTCTATTAATCAAATAAACAGAGGTAAGAGCTGGCTCCCCCCAAAATTCACTTGGAACACTAGCAGACAATAACAGTGACCTAGCAGTCTCAAGAATATGCCTATGTTTAATTTCAGCAACCCCATTTTGTTCAGGAGTATTAGTGCAAGAAGTCTGATAAATTGTGCCATCTAGAGCAAGAAGTTCCTTAAAAGCATGAGAAGTATATTCACCTCCTAAATCACATCTAAAACATTTAATAACAGCTGCATGCTGAGTTTTGATAAGAGATCGAAACTCATTATAGATGCCAAAAAATTCTGAGCGACATTTCATAAGATAAATCCAACAATAACGAGTGCAGTCATCAATAAAAGAGACATAATAACGAGAGCCTCCCTTTGTAGAAACAGGAGATGGTCCCCAAACATCAGAATGAATAAGATCAAAAGGTGCAGTAGAAAATGTATTACTTTGAGGAAAAGGAAAAGCAGAAAATTTTGCAAGTTTACAACCACTACAATCAGAAATGTCATGAGTTTCCAAATCTCCTAAAACTCCTGTAGACACTAAGAATTGTAATCGAGACTCGGATACATGACCCAGACGAGAATGCCACAAATAAAACATAGAAGATGACTGACTCGAACGAAAAGACGAAACATCGACACCTGGAACAGAAGCTGCAATCTCTGAAATCTTAGGATCTTTGAGCTGATCCAATACATAAAGTCCTCCTTCTCTATGGCCGGTCCCAATCACTTTCTGAGACTTTGGATCCTGAACATAACATTCAGAAGAAGAAAAAGAAACCAAGTAGCCATTATCACAAATTTGACCAACAGAAGCAAGATTTAATGCAAGTCTAGGAATGTGATAGACATTAGATAAGGACAAAGAAGGTGTAATGACTGAACCAACACCTTGCACGGGCATAGATGTACCACTAGCACTCATGACAGGCACAGAAACTTTAGGAGCCAAAGAAGTGAAAGAGGAGAAATTAGGTGACATATGATTCGAAGCACCAGAATCTAAAATCCAGGTAGAAGAAGATATACCTGATGAACTAGATGACAAACCTATTTGAGACAAAGCTGATATGGCATGTGGCTGAGATGCAAGGAACTTCTGAAATTGTTCAATCATTGATGGATCTAAAGCAGAATAGACAGAATTCCAATACACATAATTCTGAAATTGTTCAATCATTGATGGATCTAAGGAAGAATAGACAGAATTCCAATACGCATAATTTTTACCATCTGCTTGAAGCGAATTATCTCTACTTACTGCCATTTTAATAAAACACAGAACAAACAAAAGTTTTCAACTTCAAAAAAGAGAAAACAAACTCAAAAAGGTCAGCAACTTTTGGGTCTAAGAGGATTCAACTTTCGGATTTAAACCAAAACTCCACAACTTTCGGATCTGGAAACTTCGGGCCTGAAAGGACTTCGGGTCTCCACAACTTTCGGGTCTTCAAGGACTACGGGTCCGAAAGGGTCTGAAAGAAATTAGGGTATAGGAACAACTGATGTTTCGATGGTATGGTCAGGTGCTTTAGTGATTGGCTTCTTCGGCGAGTTAGGGTAGAGGAACGGCGGTATTTGGTTCGGCGGTGGCTTTGCTTCGGTGGTATTTGGGACCGGTGGCAGAGGAACGTCGGATTTGGGATAAATTGGCAACGGCGGTGGCTTTGATTCAGTGGTATTTGCGATGAGAGAGTCAGATATTAGAAAAGGTGTAGCTTCGGTGGGGTTGCAGTGAGAAGTTGTTTCGGATTTGGTGCTTCAGAGAAATTAGAGAGTTCAGTCAGATAAATCACCAATAGAGAAGAGCCTCGCTCTAATACCATGATAATTTAAAAAAGAAGTCTGAAACAATTTATTGATTAAGCAACATGGCAACATACAGAGGAGATGGAGGCTAACAAAAGAAGAGAAAGGCTTAACCCTAAAATAACACAAGAGGCCTTTATATATAGGCAAAACATAAAACAAAAGACTATATTGCCCTTTAGTAGAATATTAATTACGCTAACAGTCACAAGTTGTTCAGTAATTATTTTTTTGGTTTATGCTTACAGTTTGTTATATTTGTTTTATGCAGATTGTAGCATTCTCTAATGATGAAGAAACGAATAATGAGATAGTATTGGATTATTCAAACGAGTTCATGACTTATGTTGTAAGTTTTCTTTGATTAACGCTCGAATAAATCGTGACTACTCACATTCTATTTACAATTTTAAATGTAGATATTTCCTTCACAGAAAAAATTGGTTGATTGGGTTTGTGATACGGGAAAACGTCTAGATTTTGTTATCATAATCATGAAATCGGATACGGTGCTTCAGTCAAGAAACCAAAAATCATATTTGCTTGTGAATGAAGTGGTGTTTACAAAAAGCGAAAAGATATAGAGCCGAAAAATCTCAGACTGACGGGTACAAAAAATGCAGTTGCCCATTTAGACTCAAAGGTGAGAAATTTGCTACTTTAGATGATTGGCGATTGCATGTTATCAATGGTGTTCACAATCATTCCGAATTGAAAAACACAGAAGGCCATTCGTATATTGGTCGACTAACCGAAGCTGAGACCAAGTTAGTTATAGAGATGCATAAGAACTTGGTAAAGCCAAAACAAATTTTACCACCATTAAATGAAATGTTCCTTCGAATTGTACCGCAATCAAAACAATTTACAATGTGATAAAAGCACAGAATGTTATTGAACGAGCAGGGCGTTCACAAGTTCAATACTTGCTTAATAAATTAAAAGAGTTTGCATACTTTGAATGACATCGTAAGACATTAGATAGAACAGATATTAATAAAGATATCTTTTGGGCACATCCTATCAGTCTGAATTTTCTACATACATTTCTCAGGGTTATCATATTAGATTGCACGTATAAAACCAATAGATACAAGATGCCTTTACTCGAGATTGTTGGAGTTACTTGCACAGATCTTACATTCTGTATTGCCATTGTGTATTTAGTTGCGGAAACGAAGGAAATTTATATATGGGAATTAGAAAGGTTGAAATCAGTGTTGGTTGATTGTGAAGTGGAAATGCCATCAGTCTTCATTTCTGATCGAGAAACAACACTAGTTAATGTTATTGGATTTGTGTTTCCTCGTTCCGCTCATATGTTATGCACGTGGCATATTAAAAATAATGTTCTAATATATATGTAAAAAAAAGTGAAAGGTATGGAGCTTGAAGAGAAGAAGTCTTTCTTATTTGATTGGAATGAACTTGTATGTTCAAAAAATATAGTTGCTTATAATGAGAATTTACAAGTGTTGCACGAAAAGTATGCAAGTCATACTTCACTTTAGAAGTATATTCACGAGACATGGTTGGATACTTACAAAGACAGATTTGTGCAAGCGGCTACAAGTCTACAAGCATTTTGGAAATTACACTTCTAATCGGTAATTCTATTCTATTTAGTAATAATGGTAATATTTATTCAAATAGTAATTTATGTTCTAGTGTTGACTTATATGTATGTATCAATGCAGGGCAGAGTCCGCTCATTCAGAATTGAAGAAAGATTAGCTAGTTGTCAATGCAATTTCGAACAAACTTGGACGAAGATGCATTCATTATTGGAACTCTCATCTACCGAACTTAAAGCATCATTCGAGCAAAGTCTAACTAAAATAAAGCACATATTTCATATACGAGAGTTTAGAAATTTACGAGGCTTTGTTTCTATAAAGGCACTTGATTTGTTACATTCCGAAATTCAGAGAATAAAAGATGCTGGTGTTGAAGAATTGTTATGTGGATATGTTGTTCGTAGAACACATGAATTGCCTTGTGTGCATGAGTTATCTCGTATTGAGCCTGGTGCGGAAATCTCGCTTGATATGATAGATGTTCATTGGACTAGACTTCATCTTGTCGAAATAAGTGGAAAGAAAGACGCGGGGATAGCAGAGAAAATGGAAGTACTATTAAATGATGTGAAAAAGATGAAAGCTTCTTACCAAATACAAATTTATAAGAAGATGTTGAAAGTTGTCACGAACGTTGTCTCTCGCATCTCCAAAATGCAAAATAAAGACACATGAAAGAGAAAGACCAAAAAAATTCTAATACTTTGACTAAAAGGATGTCTACGTCATTTGAGCTTGTCGAAAGTGTTTATTCTCAAAGTTCGTATATTTCAAAAAAAGCTCGTACTAATAAGCTTCCTATTCGTTAACCAAAAAAAGGTAATAATCATTTTATTTGAATATATGTATGAGTTCTATATTAACTTGCTTTAATAATTTTGCAGTTCGAAGAACTAACTGAAGGCATGCAAACTAATTTGCATCAAATTCCATTAGAGTTGAAGACTTTTGTTACAGATATTAATTATGTTCGATCGGACGGTAATTGTGGTTATCGATGTGTAGCTGCTTTGCTTGGTTTGGGCGAATCTAGCTGGAGCCAAATTAGAAGAGAATTATACGAAGAGCTATACGAAACCAAAGTTTGTACGATCGAGTTTTCATAGAGCATAGTAGAAGTTCAGTTATTCTCAAAAGACTTATGCATGAAGATGAAGGCTTTGCGCCAATAGAAAAGTGGATGGCAATGCCCGATGTTGTTATATTATTGCAACTAGATATAATGTTGTACTATTCAGCATTAGTGAAAGGCTTACGATGACAATACACCATTGAAAGGAACAGTGCCTCCACCACTATAGCGCACTGAAATTGCGATAACTTTCGTTAACCAAGATCATTTTGTTCAGGTATACAACTTTTATATTTAATTTTTTTAAAATATTTCATTTATTTTCAAGGCTCATGGATCATGACGTGCAGGTAAAGCTTGAGGACAAACATCCCGTACCACCTATTTACTTAAAATGGTTCATGGCTCGCGATACGGATGCAAGCAAATGGGAGTATATTTTAAGGGTGAGCATTCGGTCGGTTTGGACGTAAAAAAACAAAAACCAAATTGAGACCGAATTTTTTTCAAACCAAATTAGTTTCAGTTACACTAATACAAAACAGGGTTGTTGCTTCGCCTCATTTGCATCGGTTGTTAATACAACCGAAGCAACTGACACTACATGCTTCAGTTGTTAATACAACCGACGCAAATGCACATAAGCAAATGGTGTGATGCCAGTTGCTTCACTGCATTTGCTTCGGTTGTACTGAGAACCGAAGCAAGAGTATCATTTGCTTCGGTTCTGTTAACAACCGATGAAAATATGGTTACTTGCATCGGTTCTTTAAGAACCAAAGCAACTGCGGAGAAGCAAATATTCTTATTTGCATCGGTTTCTTAGGAACTGAAGCAAATGCGTCGAAACAACTATAAATCAATAAAAATGCGCATACCAATAATTATAAACAATAGCTTACATATGTTAGTATTTATAATTTATTACAATTAATGATTATCAATAAATAATTTCACATACTAATTATTATAAATAATCAATAATTATTTTTTATATTTAATATTATATTATAGCTAGTTATTAATAAATATTAAATTACAATTACAATTTAATAATAACATTCAACAATTAATTAATAAACCGATAATTAATATTAAATAAATATTAATTAATAATCAATATTAAATTAGCAATGTTTAACAACTAAATTTTTAATATTATTATAAATAATTTTTAATTACTCATTAATATAAATAATCAATAATTATTTTAAATATTTAATAATTTTTATAGTTAACTATATAATTAGTAAAATATAGTTAATAAATACTAATTACATTTAATAATTAATTAATAAATAACTAATATCAATTAAATAATAACAATAAATAAATAATATGTTAACTAATAATTACCATTAAGTAATACTTAATTATTATTAATTATTAGACTAGTATTTGATGATTATAATAAAGTTTTATACTTATGAAGTGGCATTTAGTATAATAATTATATTTAAAATATTATTTATTAATAATGAGTATAATAAGATTACTAATTAATAATTTATCACTAATAGTTAATAAATATAATTAACAATATTTAGTAAACTGAAAATAAGTAAGTAATAAATAATGAATAATAGCTAAAAAAAAGTAGAAGTAAATTAGCAAAATGTAGTTGCTAAACTAAAAAATAGTAAATAAAAGTTAATATATATATATATTATTGTAAATAAGTAAAGTCAATACATTTAATAATTGTTTATTTATTATAATTGCATTTAATTAAAATGAATTAATAGTATAGAACTAGAAATACATCCAAATTTAATTATCTAGCAAATATAGGGAAAACTAATTTTGTAGAAGTAACATTTGATAATTAATAATTAGCAATAAATATTCAACATATATTATTTAATATTAAGAAATAGCAATTTGATGTTTAATAAGTAAAGTTTAATATATTATTTAATAATTATCGCTAGATGATTAATTATAATAATTAAGAATGATACTTAATATTTAATAATTAATAATAAAATTAGTACTTATGAATTGATAATTAGTAAATTAATTAAATTTAAATAAGGGGATTACTAGTTAGACACAAAATTAGACATAAACATCGAGATACAAAGTCTCAACTGTTGGATCTTTTTGTCCTTATGTGGAGGAGTGGAATTCAGAGAGCGATCCAAAGGTTAAGATCAATTGTGTCAAAAATTTGTGTTTAAATAGACATTCCTTTTAAATAATTATTAATTAATAACCAATATTAACAAATTAAAAATTAGCAATTGATAAATATAATTAATAATATATAGTTGATAATAGAAGTAACAAGTGATAATTAACAAATAGTGGTTAATAAACTAGAAATAAAGGAGTAATAAATTCTATATTTAATAAACTAGAAATCAGCAAATTATTGTATAACTAATGAAAAAAGCTCATAAAAACGTATGAATAAGAACAGTGTTGGAATTCACTTTGTATGTGTGACAGGTGCAGAATAAATGAATAACACATGTAAATGTTAAATAAATAAATAACAAGTGCGTATATTCATGTATGCACATATCAACGAAATTTTGGTGGCAGAAGTTTAGGCGGTAACGAAATTTTAGGCTAGAACGAAATTTTACTCCGCATTAATTTTATTTTTTTACTCCTCATCACCGTGCATCCATCGTTCCTCTTTAAAATTAAAAATAGAAGACAAATCCTAAAATGGAATCCATCCAGAAACTTCAGTCTGCCTCCTTGTTTTTCTCTCTTCCACCGTGCATCTCCCCTCCTCCGCCACCTTTTCGCTTCAGCTGGATCCAAATTAAATCGAACAAATCCCTAAATCGTAGCCCTTCCTCAAACTTACCCTTTGTCATCAAACAAATCTCCAAATTGTTGAAGCATGAATCCCCAAACAGTATCCTTGCTCGTTTTGTCCCGAAGTTTTCGTTTCCCCCTTTCTATTTCGTTTCCCTACTTTCAGCTTTTCGTTGATATCTGAATCCATTTTTTTATCTACTCCTCTCCGCTGAACTGTCCTCCACAAACACTCAAATTAAGGAATACGAGCCTTATCAAAATTGCTTTTCAAAATCAAAACTCCAAATTTGAGTATGCTGGTTGATGTACTAAAGGGGGAAATTTTGAAAACTCAATTTGGATAGCACGAGTAGGAAGACACGATTTAGGTTTGAAGTGACGGAGTTTGATAATCGACGTGTTTGGTTTAGATGATTATGGTAAGGGATTCGTGATTTGGTTGTCAATTTTGGTAGCGAAGCTGCTGAAGTGGTGGAGTTATGTTCGGTCAAGAGTGATTTGTCTTGGTTGTAGCGAAAGAGGTTGTAGTGGGTTGTTTCGGTTTTGGATCTGTGATTTGATCCGGTGAATGCCACAGGGGCTTTCTGTACATTCTAGACATCTTGATTTCAAAAAAAGAAAGAAAATGAAGATACAGTGTGACGCATGTGAGAAAGCAGCAGCAGTAGTGATATGTTGTGCAGATGAGGCTGTGTTGTGTGAGAAATGTGATGTTCTGATCCATGCTGCTAACAAATTAGCAAGCAAGCATCAAAGGCTTCCTCTTCATACTCTTCCCAATAAGCTTCCTTCTTTTGATATTTGTCAAGTAACTTCTTTTATCTCATTTCTTCATCGTTTTTTATTGTTGTTCTAAACTCACCCCCACTAGTTTAGTGTCGTAATCCATGAAATCATCTGGTTTATAACAATTTTTTGTATCAATACACCACAGATCTAATATTCATTTGTTTTTTCTTGTATACTAATGATTCATTTTTTGTTGGCTGTTATTATGCCATGTCATTTTTATATGAATTATTCAAAATTTGGAAAACTAAGTGAGCTTGGTTTACATCAATCTTTTACCAAATCACTATAGATATCTTGAGAATTTCGTGACTAGATAAGTTCATATTCAAGACTGTTGTGTTTAAGGTTATGAATGTAGATTTAGATTAGTTGGATAATATGTCAGTTCACATATATCTCCTCCTAACATTATTTAAGGTATAAAAAAGACCGATGTAATACTTAAGAACATATTGTCTACTCATGGATGTGTCATGGAAACGCGTTGAAAATAAAAAATAATCAACCATATACATATTGACCTTCTGAAGATAGTGTCTACGCACTAATATACTCCTTTAAACAGTTTTTACTTGATTATCTTACTGTTTAAATTTCTAACAATCATCGGTGCAAACGGCGCAAGGATGTCTGGTAGAGGAGAAATGCATTTAGATAGGATTCTCCCTAAGTCTTTGGATATAGCAAGTGTTGTGATTTTTCACCAAAATACTTCAATTATGACCATTCAGAGGTAGTTTGTCTTTTAAAAAATTCAATAAATTCATAGGACACGGTAGCAATCATATTCTACGTATAGGACAGAGCTTTGTTTTGCCGTGACTACGACGAAGCTATCCATGTTACTGGAAGTCTATCAGGCAACGACCAATGTTAACTAGCTACTGGCATCCGTGTTGGTTTGAAATCAATATGCAGCAGCAAAGATTCTGAAAAAATCCAGAACAACCCCCCTAACCAGAATTTCGCACTCCTAGGCCCCAAGATTTCCCTCCCTCAAGAACAAGTATCCCCTTTCATGCCGTCTGCTTGGCCTATCGATGAATTCCTCCAGCTCTCTGATTATGAATCTAACGATAAGGTACTAAAATACTCTTCTTTCTAGAGTACCGAGTTGGGAGGTTATATATGTTAGAAGCATGCATGTATATATGCATGCATCCTTTCAAAAACAGTGACTACAGAAAAGTATAAAGCATGGCTTTGCATGATTAAGATGATATAACTAACTAAAAAGATATAACTTACTCATCATTGATTTGTGGACTGCAGTCGAGTAAAGGCCCTCATACTGGATTTGGGGAGCTAGATTGGTTTACTGACATGGGTCTTTTCAGTTGGAGCTAGACGTGTTTAAGACAATCAATTTTCTAAAGTGGAGAGCTAGTTTGTATGTATGATTTCAGGTGTTTCAAACGATTGTGTGGTTGATGATAGAACACAGAGACTGGTTAAATTTGGATAAAAGAAGTGATGCAATGGAGTTTGAAGTGAAGAAATGTCAGATAGGTTGGAGATGACAGTATGGCATGAGGAGTTTGTTCGAGTATGCTGGTTGATGTTGTTAGGAGAGGAGAGAAGCTTCGAGAAATGACTGTGAGATGTTTGGTTATTTTTTTGGTTTTAAATGGTGGAGTTTCGATGAACTATGATAGTTCGGTATATGCAGAGGTGAATTGTGCAAAGTATGGTGCAAAGGAGATGCTCGTAGATGAACATGAATTATGAACTATAATTGTTTAATTTATCAAAATCATGGGCACATGAACATGAGCCTGTTGGAGCTCTCACAGATGTTGTAAATGTACGTTTAATTTATCAAAATCATTATTAGTCCTTCTTAAATTTGTACCTTATAACATATTTCTATTTACTGTTCCTCTCATATGATGACTTCTCTCTTGT
The DNA here is from genome assembly GCA_030737875.1 of Allium sativum. Classification (NCBI taxonomy): domain Eukaryota; kingdom Viridiplantae; phylum Streptophyta; class Magnoliopsida; order Asparagales; family Amaryllidaceae; genus Allium; species Allium sativum. The sequence continues at coordinate 167,744,405 of CM060909.1, forward strand.
TTAGAATTCAAGAATATATTATTTTTTATGCAGAGACCCATAATTCTAGCTCTCTCTAATCCTACTTCACAGTCTGAATGTACGACTGAGCAGGCATACACTTGGAGCAAGGTAAAATTTGCTTACAGCATTTTAACTGTCTACTTAAATGTAAGTTGGTTAAAATGTCATCTATTTTGAACTATTATATTTTGTAGGGGACTGCAGTATTTGCTAGTGGAAGTCTATTTGGTGCTCGTGAATATGAGGGTAGAACTTACTATTCTGACCAGGTATCTTCACTATCACCTTGAATTAGTTTACATTTGTTGCATTGTAATTTGTTAGTAAGTTATTGTCATTCCTGGGTAGGCAGACAATGCATGTATATTCCCAGGATTTTATCTTGGTTTAGTAATGTCTGGGACAATTCGTGTTCATAATGATATGCTTCTTATAGCACTCCCACTATTTTCTTTTTTTATCGAACAACTTTTTACACATAAGTCCCCTGTTACTTGAATTCAATCTAACTGCCGACTACATCTTCCCCTAAACATAAATTTGTCCCTTCTCAACAATGTCTTCCACTCCCTACCCACCATCATACAATCACTCTTCTCTGGACTAGAATTTAAACCCTCCTTCGCCCCGCTTCTGATTTACTCCAGTTTGAACCCGACCCAACTATCCATGAATCAAGGCAAAAGGTACTTCGTAATTCACTAAAACAATATTAGTTACATTCTAATCTACCTCTTATTGCATTTCTTCCAGTCAACTTTTCCGCTCAATCTCCACACTACTAACACGGAGCAACTCTTCTTACAATTACTGACTTAATTTGCATGCATTCCTTATTATGGAGTTGATCCGTAAATTGATATCCTATAAACAAATAACAGTACATTATCCTTCCGGTTTCGTTTAGTTTGTCATGTCTCCAACCATTTCTGTGTTAACAAGCACCTACATTAAGGATGAAATTTAGATGTGCATATGTTGCACCGGAGATGAAGAATGATTCATCTTCAGCCCCAATAGATGTAGTTGCTGATGTAAAGACCGAAATAATTGTAGTTTTGGGCGGCACTGGATTTGTTGGGTCTGCAATATGTAAAGCTGCAATTTCCAGAGTAATCGAGGTTGTCAGTCTAAGTAGGTCTGGGCGGCCTAAATATTCCGAGTTCTGGCTTGATCAAGTTACATGGATTCCTGGTGATGTTTTCTATTCAAACTGGGATGAAGTACTATCGGTAGCAATTGCAGTTGTGTCGACAGTTGGAGGGTTTGGGAATGAGGAGCAGATAAAGAAACTAAATGGAGAGGCAAATGTGATTGCAGTTAATGCTGCAAAGGAGTACGGAGTTCCAAAGTTCATTTTGATATTTGTGCACGATTACAACCTCCCATCGTTTCTACTCTCATTTGGCTATTTTACTGGAAAAAGAAAAGGCTGAGTCAGAAGTCCTCTCCAAATACAAAAATTTAGGTATAGTGCTGGGACCTGGTTTCATATATGGAAAAAGAAAGGTTGATGGAATAGAGATCCAATTGGATATAGTAGGAGAGGAATTGGAGAAACTACTAGCGACTACTGAAAATTATACAAGGTCGTTGAATGCTCTTCCAGCTTCTGATCTTCTGCTAGCACCGCCTGTAAGTGTTGATGATGTTGCTCTTGCTGTTGTCAATGGTGTATTTGATGATGATTTCTTTGGTGTTTTTACTTTCGAGCAAATTAAAGAAGCCGCTGCTAAAATGAAGGCATGACATGTAATGGATTTTACATGAGATCGTTAACTGTAATCTTGGTATTATATCCAAAGAATGATTATGATTCATAATAGAGGTATATAATTTCTTTTATACTAAAAAATAAATAAAATAAAAATAAAAAAGCACCTACATGCCATCATACCACTTTCCTAACAGAACATATTTTTTTCCAGATCTTCACCTAAAAAAGTATCGGCTGATGTCTACAAGAATGTTTCTCTGACAAAAACCACACGAAGGTAATTCAAAACTTATGATATCTTAATTTGGCCTACCGGTAAAGGATGTACATTCAAGTATGCCAGTTTAGAATTCATTTTCCCAACATATCTATGCTCACCGTTGATTTTTGTATGCTATTTGTCCCTACCTGTTTCATTTGCGTGGTAGACATGTGAAGCTAATGTATATAGATTATCATGTAAGGTTTGAACATCTGCATGTTACATTTTTCTATTCTTTCTTTATTGTTAATCCTTGCAAAGTATGTTTCAGTGACTAACTAAGGTTTTTGCCACCATTGTGCTATATCACTTGGGTTCGGGCTTTGTCCCAGACAAGATCATGGTAGCACGCATCTACCAGTTTCTGAAAATGCCAACGTGTTATCATATCTTCATAATTTGATGTTATGTTTCCAATTACATTCAACGTAGTCTGCTTTCCCCTCAACGGACTACCATTTGTGATCTATATCCAAAAAGTGATTTTATAACTATACACCTGCGAACTTAATTTGACATTTTAACAAGAATCATCTCCATTTTCATTCTGATGTTACTGATTTTGTGGACAATGAAAGTTAATTAATATCTTTTTGATCAATATCGTTCCTACATTGTCAGACTGAAGTTGAAAATAAAATTACTTATACTTTAGAATAGTTGATTGAAAGAAAACATTAATGAATGTATGACAATAGGATGGCTGTGTGTCAGTAGCAAAAGCAGTGCAATCAATTGTGTCATTAAATGGGGCTTTGGATTCCAGTCTATTTGCATTTTTTGCGTCTAATTATTTTTGTATTGTTAGGGAATAGTATGGTATGGACTTTTAATTCTTAGCATGAACACCAGTATGGTGTGTACATAACATACAATTGTGTAGTGTTGTCTTAGGTATGTACATAGCAGCAATATGCAGTTTAGTTATTTTATCATGGTGAAAATATTTGAATATTTTTATCTTTTTATGTCAAATATTTGTGCAATAATTCAGTTTTATCATGCTGAAAATAGACATCACTGATTATCTCTGCTACTTCATTTTAGGTTCTGGTTTTGGATTGAAGTTGCCGCTTAGAAGGATGACATCTACGGATTACACATTTATTATAAAGTAATGGGTACTACGTAATTCTATTGGTGTAGCTAACAATGTGAACTATATTACATCTTAGTGATTGTACTGAAGAACTGAACCAAATTACTTTTTTGTATGGATTACGAAAACATTATTCTTGAAATATATTTTTTACCATTATATATGTTTAATTTGTATGTCATTTAGTTGTATTTTAAATGATTATGCAATTACCGGCTTGTCTACTAATATATATATATATATATATATATATATATATGTATAGCTGTATTGTTTGAGAATTTCGGTGATTCAGGTAGGGAAGGAGGTTTTTGCAGAAGACGAACATTTTAGATCGGTTGTTAGATTAGCCGATGCAAAAATAAAATATTGGAAAAAATATCTTTTTTTAGCATCGGCTATACAAAAAAACTGATGCAAAGTTGTAAATTTTTTGCATCAGCTTTTTAAACAACCAGTGCAAAATTTAAGACTTCACTAAGCAAAAGAGTCAATTTTGCATCGTCTGTTACTGAAAACCGATGCAAAAAGTCATATGTTGCATCGGTTAGTTTCAAACATCCGATGCAAATAAATGATTTTGCATCGGTTTTACAACCGATGCAACAGGAAAAAGTTTTTTGCATCGTCTGCAATTGCATCGGTTGTTGAACCGATGCAATAGGGGGTAAACAACCGAAGTAATTGGTCTGTTTTGTACTAGTGTTAGTTCAGTTGATAACTAATTTAACCGAACTTGAAGGATATATTATTAATAAAATGATGAATTCACTCAAATTAAAACATAAATTCATGTTTGGAGAAATTATATATAGTAAATTTTATGTTTATGATAAGATTTGATCTGTTTACAACAAATGCCTTTGTATTATATAACTAAACTAATTATTTAAAGTATTTAAATACCATAAAATTAGATAATAAATTAAAAGTTCGGTTAATTCGGTTAAACTGATAACCAAAAAAATTATTTTACAAACCGAATTCAAACCGATTTAGTTTTAAAACTGAACCGACCGAAATGAACAGGTTTGGTCGGTTTATTTGGTTTGAACCGAATGTTGCTCACCCCTAGTATATTTATAACGATAGAAGACAAGCTTGGGGGGAAAGAAATTCGTATGCAGATTGGTAGTAGTTATGTTACTACCAAAATTAACATCGAAGCAGGCTAGCAGTGAAGGGGTATCGGATAACCCGAAAAACTACATCAACCGGAACCTTCTTAAGTGAAGGACTGCTAAAGCTACAGAAATGTAACCAGTGGGATTCATCCTCCAGGGTCAACCCGACAAGGTTTCTTCGACAGCCCCAACCTAGCAGAAGACCCCGTAATAAAGAAGTTATCCTAGTCCGAAACCAAGTAAGCCAGAAGCAATAAACCCGAAGGAAAAAGCCCAAAGGAATCTTCAATAATGACCTGCCCAAATACCGATACATCTGAGGGCGAGAGCATAGAAGGTACTAAAACAAGAGAATGAAAAGATCATCCAAAATCAACTTACGGAGCACCTACTAGACGAATACCGAAAGGGCAAATTCGCAAATAACAAGAAGGACATCAGAAGCCATCCTCCGGGAATCCAGGCTACACCAAAAACCCCACCGAAAGGCTAACCGAAACCCAAGCGGATATACAGGCTACCCGTACTAATTTACTTAGTACCGAAACCCACGGCGGCTTCGAACCAGCAGTTATCAGCATACATCACGAGGGTAGGCCTCTCTAAGTGTTCACGATAAAGCCGGAGGCCTACATCCGAGAGCTGACATCCGAGAGCCTATATTCGGGGGCTGTTGCCAAAGACTCAAATATCATCTGAAGACCATAACCGACGCTCTAAGGTCGGCCGAAAGGTGAGCGCCCGAAACTTGGGAATGCAGCCAGCAAATACCCCCGTAGGCCCAATAGCCCATCAGCGAAGGGAGTCCTGAACCACTATAAATAAGACTCTAGGGGTCACATTCAGGGGTCGATTTTTTCCTTAATATTTGTACTCTCAAAATAACTTAGTAAATAAAATCAATGGAGAATTCCTCCCTATGACATTCATGTACTCCGAACAAAAGTTTAATGGAAAGGGATCTTCTTGTATGGAAGTTGCTCTGTAAGTGTGTATTATTATTTCTTTAATCATATTAGTTGCAGTTCATTATACATGATGCGGAGAAACATGGATTTATATCTCTCAATATCCTCGAATGTCGAAACGAATCTCACTCGCTGAGCTTAGATCTGGCCTGATAGTCCTCAGCGATCTTACACCTGTGAGCATCAGCGTCTAAAGTTTACACTAGAATTGATTTGGAAAGTGAGCCAATCCACCTAATTCCCCTTTAGGTCTATCTTTACTGACCCACCTCCGGTGTTGATGAAAAATATCGTTAACATTTTGGTGCTAGAAGGAGGGCCTGAACCTCCGACCCCTTGGTTAACTCTCCCACATATCTACCTGTGTTGTTTCGTCCCGGATCGGACTAGCATTGAAGAAGCAAAGTTATGAGAAAGAGACCCAGACGAAGGTTTTCAGGATCTCGAGCGGGAAAGTCAAGAACCATCAGCCATAAGGAAATGAAGGAGCAAGAGTTAAGAGCAGAAGCCTTGCGGGTAATAAAGTGGAAGAGGAAAATGGAATTGCATGCGTACGAGATCAGGAATAACGGCTCTTCCCATATAGGACAAATTGTGGCGTTCCCACCCAGTGGATCTACATTAGAGGACACTAGCATTCTCTCCCACTTAATGGATGCTCTCTATGGGCAAGTTATGGGAACGACACCCGAGAGAGAAATAATGAACGATTTCGACCGCTTCGCCAACAAATGGTCTAAAGAGGTATCGACTCGGCTTCAGTATGTTTCGAAAAGAAAGGACGAAAGTACAGGTACCACAACTGGGATGAGTCATAGGAGGATTAGATCTCGACAGCAAAAAGAAGAGTATACGCCAAAAATACCCAAGGAATGCTACCTCACTACCTCGATGGAGAATGTTTACTTCCTAACAAAACACGAACTCGACTATTGGACGTCCACGAAGAGGAAGCCTTAATACGAAAGAAAGACAAGAGGGCCTTACTGCCATTACCACTTGATGAATGGACACGAGACTAATCACTGCAGAACTCTTGAGGAAATTATCGTTGGATTCATCAGCCAAGGCCGGTTATGAGAGTTTACCAAAAAAAATAAGATGAATTCGGGAAAACCCTCAGGAAAAGGGGTTAATAAGTGTGTGCCAGGATACGGAGAACTCATCTCTCGGAATTTAAAAGGAAAACCCAAAAGGGGTCCAACTACAAATGGATTAAATCCCTCATTATCACCAAATTGGCTGGGGCGAGGCATCCCTCGGAGGGGGATGGTGTGTTAGTCTTTCTCCATGCCCAAACCAAAGGGGGCAGGGTTAAAGCATCAAAAGCGTAAGCCGCCGTTTCACACTAAAAATGGTCGTGGCGGTGCATCTAAAATTAGCACGCCCTGCCTCTGCTCGCAGAAGAGTGCGCCCTGCCTCTGCTAGAACTAAGCACATCCTACCTCTGCTCGCAGAAGAGCATGTCCTACCTCTGCTTATGTTCCGCGTTACCCGTAGAAGGGAACGCAAACCCCTATCATTGCCTACGATGGTCAGGATAGGGTACCCTTGGAGGGGGTGGCGTATAAGCCTCTATCAGTGCCCACGATGGCCCGTATGGAGCGTCAAAAGAGTAAACCTTAGTTCTGTGCCTACGAGGGCCCTGTCTAAGTTTCTAAGCCCTTATCATCGCCTACGATGGTCAGGATAAGGCACCTCCTGGAGGGAGGTCGGGTAAGTCCTTGGGCCCTGCTTGTGGATAAGCTAGCCAAGCGCTCCGGACGCACAGGCCTAGAGAGTGGCCAACAAAGCACGTACATCCTCTGATTTGACATCGAAAGCCCAAGAAGAGGCTCGAGAAGCACGTACAACCTCTTCTCCACCAACTGAATCCCAAAAGGGGATACCGAAATAACAAATGCCAGAGGGGATTCCGGTCTTCTTTGCTAATACCCGAATCTGGGTCGATTCGGCTCTCCACCAACGCCGGAGGGGGTTCTGGTCTTCTATGCTAATACCCGAATTTGGGTCGATTCGGCTCTCCACCAATGCCGGAGGGGGTTCCGGTCTTCTATGCTAATACCCGAATCTGGGTCAATTCGGCTCTCCACCAACGCCGGAGGGGGTTTCGGTCTTCCATATTAATACCTTAATCTGGGTCAATTTGGCGCTTCACCAATACCGGAGGGAGTTCCGGTCCTCTACATATTAATACCCGAACCTGGTTCCATTCAGCTGTTCACCAAATACCGAAAGAGGTTCCGGTCATTCTACATGGTAATGTCAGAATCTGGGTTGAACCGATTTCTCAACAAAGTCCTAAAGCAAGTTGGCGATTTACATACCAAAACCCGGAACAATCCTGAAGAAAATCACCATCGGATATGGAATCGCTAAGATGACACCAAACTTAAGAAGGACCCAATTCCTGGCTCAAGCGAAAAGGAATTGCTTGTCCCTTTCCGAAATCCAAGTGGGGGCTCAAGGTTTGCCACCAAGGGTAGGCTCATAAACCTCTCAGGGAAGTGTCTTTAACTTATACGTACGTTAGTTGTTTTCCTTTTCAACGTATCAGCCCCTTATGCAATTCTGAAATGACATCCTATCATAACATCGGTTCAAAGAGCAATGAGGGGGAGAAGATTACAAACGTTTCTAATAACGTCCTATGACTAACTGTCCCTCTATTTGTTCTAAACGATTCTTCATTAGGAATATTTCAAGGATAATTGTTTCATGAAGAAATTTTCTTATCGACACTTAGCACCAGTAGATTTCCATTCATTACGACACCCTTGGGACATAATAATACTGTTTTTAACAAGAGATATATAAAAAAAATCGTGTAGTACACTGACAGTTCCACCGGAGATCGTGATGCAAACCGTTACACAAACACAATCATTATTTCAAGAAATAAAATTTCTACACCCCAAACATGCAATAAAAGTCCCTCATTCCGGATCGGGGTTTTGCAAAGCAAATTCCAAAGAAGCGCAGTCATCCTTGGATTTTCTCAACTCATCCTCTAACTTATCGATTTGTTGATACAATCTACCAACCGCCGCACCTGTGCTCTCGGAGGATCTTGTTGATAACTTGCGTTGTAAATTGCGAATAGCTTCGTCTTTTTCTTCCAATTGCTTTTCCAAATAGGACACTTGTTCCTTGAAGTTTTTGATTGCCACCTTCTGAAGGTAATACATCTTTTTGCATCCTGACAGCAAAGTATCGCCAAAAATATCTCTATGACCAACGACGTTCGGACTTTCCTCTCTAAATTGCGAAGAAGGGGTCTGGAATGAGTCCTCCTAGCCACAGACAAGGTGAGACATTGTAATACGAAAATTGCAAACATCTAGTGCATGTTAACTACATCATACTTCCAAAAGAAAAAACAATCACATAACATTTATCGATTCATGCACATTATAGATACCACGTTCACACTAGCACATTATCACGACACCATACACTATCAAAGATCACAAAATCAACACAATTCATAAACAGACCACAAAAGAATATATGCTTAATACAACAACATTCAAAATCCTTTGTTAGAGTCATTCGCGTTGAACCAAGCCCATCGGATTTTTCCCTTTAAATTTCTAAAACGCAGAATCTAAATCATAACTGCAACTCAAGTCTTTGGAGAAACAGAGGGTTGCTGTAATATGGGAAACATAATTATTAATGAAACTCAAAGGGAAGGAAGACACCTTGAGAGTGAAAACCATACCTGTGCGACATCAACATTAGACCGATAGAGGGATCCCTTCTTCCCAGAATCTAAAGAACCGTCGTCCTCAGAGGGTAACCCCTATGAAGGATAAGTAGATTTTTCGACACCTTTCCTGAATCCATCTGGCTTCCCGCATGACCTTCCACCTCTCCGCCTGCTGTGCTTTCTTCCTCCCCTTCGTCCTCATAATCTTCAACAAATTCATCAATGAACAACAATGACGCGGGATCTATCTTTCTCGTTGGGGGAACCTTATGCTCCCGTCTCACCTGCTCGATCTTCTTTAAGACTCTGTCTCGAATGCAGGGATCAATTGAAGTAAAATTGAATTCCGAAAGTTTTTTGTAGTTATCTGAGAAGGCAAGGATGAGAGCATCTTCATAATACTCCGTAGCAATATTGCTGAGGTGGACGTTCAAGAATTTTGAAATTTTATCGTTGGCCTCATAAATAATTCTCCTCGCACTGGAAAGCTGAGTATTCATCTTATCCATCTCGACGGCATGATCAATCTCCAGTTATGCCTTCTGTGCCTTAAGGTCCTTGGCCTGCGTCGTCAGCTCCTCATTAGCCTTCCTTATCTCCTCCAATGAGGTCGCCAACTGCTCGCGTTCGTTATCCCACTCCATCTTCTTCGGTTGCAAAGCATTCACTTTATCCGACAGTACCTTATTCTCTTCCCTTAAAGCACTAACCTTAGTCGCTGAGGTAGAAACTAGCCCTCAGGAAACGTACCAAGTTTTCATCATCTAAAGAGGAGGGATAGGTTTTAAAAAAAATACATATATACATATAGCAATAGGAAAAGAGAAAGAAGGATGCATGTGTGTATAATACCAAAAGGAAATCTCTGGTTTGTTGTTTAAAGAACTCTGCCGAGTCCAAGGTGGCAACATGTGAAGTGATGTCCGCTACTTCCAGAGAAAAAAGAATCAGTTCCACAATATTTTCAAAATCCAAAGCCGGCGAAGGGGTTACGGAATGAGAAACAGGCTGGGAGGAAGACGGTGCCGGAAAATCGAGCCTTCCCCCATCTATTTCACCAACGGCATCGGAAGAGGCAGGGTCACCCACGGATTTACCTTCCGGGGAGACTTCCAGGGAAGCATCGATGTTTACCACATGTTCGATGGTTATAGCAGAGGAGTCAGAAGTTCGCTTTGTTCTTGAAGTAACGGCTTTAGCTCTTGAGAAGCTATCTGACCCATCACACCTGGGTTTCTTCGATGGGGGGTCAACGGCGGGCTGAGCAAGCCTCTTCATGGCCTGGGCGCTGGCCCGGCTATAAGCAGCAATGATATTTGTATCATGAGAATCTAAAGATCCTAAGTAAAGGGAGGGATGAATTAGAAAATGCAACAACCGAACAAAAAAAAGAATAACAGATATTGTCGTGACAAACAGATTGTTTTCATCTAAAAACACCTGGGCGGAGAGGAGATCCTTCATTAAACACATCAGAACCCGGAAATAATCCTTTTGGACCAAGGAATTGAATGGGGGGTTGCCCCAATATATTTGTCCAGGAGGAAGCAAACCATACTTGCGAAGTCTATCAAAATTCAGAAGAAACGACCTGCACATATTCTTTGCCGGTGCATTGAAGATGGCGTCGACCACTTGAGCCTCCTCCGGAGTCAAAATCACATCTTTGGAGGGAGGTTCTGTAACGAGGATAATGTAAAAAAAAAAACAGCCACGGGATGTTCATTTTCTAAAAGCAATAAAACCCACCTTCGTCGATAAACTGTCCCGATATGCCAGGTGGACATTAGACAAGGAAATATTGGTCCTCCCACGGCCTAGTTTTACTGATAGCATCAGTGATTAGCCTCTTGACCGGGTTGGCCCTCCAGATCGGCGATTCTGAGGTCTTGGAGAATCGGATCATGTGGCGAATGAGGTTGGGACTTAAAGAACTTTGACTCGAAGCAAGCGCCAGAGCCTCCGCGCACAAAAGGGTCATATATATGTTAGGCGAAAGTTGAATATGAGCAACTTTCAAATACACCAAGCTTATGTAGAAAGGGGGGAAAGGGAGAAAACCCCCATGGCAAATATGAATAGCCGAATACGCGAAGAATCCTTTTGGAGGATTCTTGAGGAAGTCTGGAAAAGAAACAGTCATGGCATCCACGCCCACTAGGCCAAAATCATCCAATATGGCGTCCAAAGACTGTTGGGATATAATCAAGGACGGCTTGAGCGCAAATGCCTTCTTGGGACGGGAACCCTTAACCTTCTCCTTAGCAGGGCTCTTATGAGGCATGATTCTGCCAGGTAACATCGTTCCATAACAATGCGATTAATATGCGTATTTCTTACACAAATGCACATATCACTAGCATTATCAAATATTATTGAGTACCATTACACATCGATTAACAAAGGTCAAGTAGGAGGAAACCTAAACCAGACTCAGGTGGGGGATACGAGGAGAAATCACGTCTTTTATACCTTAACTAACAGACGACTACGCCTAACAGGAATATCCTAAAGACCCAAGCATAACCTCAGCTAACCTTCATGTCAATTTTGACGCATAATTAGGATTGCAATTTATATGAGAAATAAAAATACTCACCAGTAATCAAGCTCGGGTCTTCAAGAAAGAGGAGAGTTCGAGCGTTTTCTTTTATGAGAACGGTAATCTTTCCTAAGAATTTGATTTGCAGATGAAAGATGGGAACGATGAGGAAGAAAGGTTTATGTTCAAATTCCAAGATTGATCTGAGCCACACGAATAAAAGCCAATCAACGCTTCTGATTGAAGAAGACCAAAAGACTCTGACAGAACATTTCGAAATGGGCCAAGAGTTTGACTTGAAAAGTTGAAAATACCCCTTCACCAAAGGAGGGGGCAAATGTTACTACCAAAATTAACATTGAAGCAGGCTGGCACTGCGAAAGCTACAGAAATGTAACCAGTGAGATTCATCCTCCAGTGTCAACCCGACAAGGTTTCTCTGACAGCCCCAACCTGGCAGAAGAACTCGTAATAAAGAAGCTATCCTGGTCTGAAACCAAGTACGCCAGAAGCAATAAACCCGAAGGACAAAGCCCAAAGGAATCTTCAATAATGACCTACCCAAATACTGATACATCTGAGGACGAGAGCATAGAAGGTACTAAACCAAGAGAATGCAAAGATCATCCAAAACCAACTTACGGAGCACCTACTGGATGAATACCGAAAGGGAAAATTTGCAAATAACAGGAAGGACATCAGAAGTCATCCTCCGGTAATCCAGGCTACCCCAAGAGCCCCACCAAAAGGCTAACCGAAACCCAAGCGGATATACAGGCTACCCGTACTAATTTACTTAGTACTGAAACCCACGACGGCTTCGAACCGGCAGTTACATCACGAGGGTAGGCCTCTCTAAATATTCACGATAAAGCCGTAGGCCTACATCCGAGAGTTTACATCTGTGAGCTTACATCCGAGAGCTGACATCTGAGAGCTTACATCCGAGAGCCTATATTCGGTGGTTGTTGCCAAAGACTCAAATATCATCCGAAGACCATAACCGACACTTTAAGGACGGCTGAAAGGCGAGAACCCGAAACTTGGGAAAAAGAAGATAGCAAAGACCCCCGTAGGCCTAATAGCCCATCAGCGAAGGGAGTCCTGAACCACTATAAATAAGACTCCAGGGGTCACATTCAGGGGTCGATTTTTTCCTTAATATTTGTGCTCTCAAAATAACTTAGTAATAAAATCAATGGAGAATTCCTCCCTATGACATTCATGTACTCCCAACAAAAGTTTAATGGAAAGGGATCTTCTTGTATGGAAGTTGCTCTGTAAGTGTGTATTACTATTTCTTTAATCATATTAGTTGCAGTTGTAACGTCCGTATTTTCTATAGCCAGATATTTAAATTATTTTATTAATTTAAATATTTATTTGAAGTTATTTAGTGACTGTGCGCGGTGTTCACACATATAAATTAACAGTTGTAATAATTTAACTATAATTATTATAAATCATTGATTATAATTTTATACGTTGTCCCTGCGGCTGAGTAAAAATCTTGAAGCCGGTTCCAATGAAAGCAATATAACGGTTAAGCTAAAAACGTCAGTGCCATGTATTTATTTTCGTCGATTTTGAAGACTGGTATTTGACGGTACGAATATTGGAAAATGACGTCAAATAGCGGTAGAGTTGACCATGTATAAAAAAAACTGAACCGGAAGAAAATCTCTGTTATCATTTTCATACCAGCGCAAAGTCTTTTCCAAACTTTAGCCAAATTAATAATTCTGCAACCCTCTCCTATTCATTTACATGCCATGACATACTCTGTTCGTACACACAGATCTTGGCACATTGGGTACTGATTTTGTATATGCGGCATATTTCTTTTCCTCTCTCTGACCATTTCATATGACCAAGAAACACTTGGCCTTCTAAAAGAAAAGACACATAAATAAATCTAACATATTACTTTCGGTCAGAACTACGTGTAACCATTGGAAACTTTCGAAATCTTTCACATGTGGATTTCTGTGACTCTAACATATACCAACCCTCTTACCAAATCTTCACCAAATTCATATGAAAATACCACGCAAATCTTTATGTATCTTCGCAAAACCGAAAAGGGAACATCTCATAAAGATCCAACTCTTGTCTCAATCTCGAGTAAATAGTAAAAGATATGCTGTAGTTTCAAATCCAAGCAGATCTAAGCAAACTGCGAACGTATACAATTAAAACAAATCTTAACTCAATCAAAAATTTATGTCTTTATCTTCAACAGTAACGCCATGCACAAAGGACAACAAATATTGATTTAGTCCCCTACATAACCTATTTGATTCAAGCAGAGGATGACGTGTTATTTACCTTTTTGTCAGAAATCAAAAATTTGTATGTAACTAAAGAGAAGACAATACACTGTCTTACCCAGACTTAAGCAAACTGTAAAAATCCAAACATATCTTACCCAATCAAATCTGGTCATCGCATGCAAACTTTTAAGCTGTACATCAACTTCGACTTTACAAAATGAAAAGAAAAGGAGGCTGCCATCCGACACTCCACGTTTCCATTCCTTGGGTGTCACGTTTCCTGCACTTATATAAAGCAGCTTCTTCCTGTCTTCTTAACCAAACTCAACGAAAATTACAAACAATGAAAACCCTGTTCATTTCCAAACGAAATTCAATTTAGTGACCTCGTCGAATTGAAGAACTTCAACACAGTTGTTTCCATTCGACTTTAATAGTAAAGTCTGGCCACGAGATCTCGGATTTATGGGAAAGGAGAGTGATCGGAAATGGTTTGTAGGAGATGGATGGGAGGGCAGTGCGTGAAGAGGGCCAGTGACGCAAATCAGTTGGGAGAAATGGAGGGTCATGGTGAGGGTAAATTGTCAGCGTTCGGGAAGGAGAGTTTTTGCACAGGAGGTAGAGGAAGTCTAACGTGGATGCTCATGGGGAAGAAATGGGAGCAGCAGCTCTTATGTGGAAAGGGAGATGCCATGGGAAGTTGGGCGCGTCTGTAGTGGTGATGGGATGCTCTCTGGAGATCGGTAGTCGGAAAATGGTGGTGTAGTACAGGATGTATTTGGAGTGAATACTTTAGCATGGTGAGAATGCCGTGTGTGGACTGGAGCCTTCATCTGAATGGGGGAGGACATGGACAAGCGGACTGGGTATGCAAATGCGTGAGGCTTGAAAAGTCTGGAGTGGGAAGAAAGGGTGTTCTGTTTTAAAACCAAAATGGGGCAAACTGGAAGAAGTTGCGGGGAGGTAATATAGTATGGTGGTTTCTGGGTTAGCAACGCATAGAAGAGAGAGTGGAGGAGAGGGACCTGCGGTTTTGGAGAAGGTCTCGGCATGGGTTACAGTGGCTAGGATCGGTAGTGGAGTTGATTTTTAGGTAACCATGGTTGGAGAAAAACGAAGCCAGTTCGTTGTAAAAGGAGAAAAATAAGGGGTTAAGCACAACAGTTCAGGGAAACCGCGTGTAACAGGAGTGACGTGGATTACTTGTTTTAAGAGGTAATTAGGAGTTTATTTATAAATTATTGATTTAACTAATCCTTGGCTAAACGATTTATCTTAAAATTGGTTAAAACTTGTATTGGTCCTAAATTAATTATACGATAACAAAATTAAGTAAAACCAGATTCATTGAATTGCAGAGACAAAGGCTACGTAGTTGAACTAGCTCGGGATGATCCGGACGCCGCGGGATTTTTATATAATTTCAAACATATGCTTGAAGTTGTGTAAATCGGCCAGAACCATCGAATCGGAAACAAAAGTGAGTTAATTCTCACACTTTTCTGGATTGCTATGATGTGTTAAATTCATATAACCCTAATTTACAATTAATAATATAAGTTGCATGTTTGGATGCCTTGGTTGTTTGTTGGTTGCTGGTTGTTTAACGAATTATTGTCATTTATGTTTTTGTTTCATATCAACGATCCATGATGCAGGGAAGGACAGGTTGGAGGGATCCGACCGGATTCCTCAAATATACTGTGTGTTGTTTATTTTTCCACATTATCTAAATATGAACTGTTTACCCCCAAGCAATGTTATATTCTGATTGAATGTTAATGGTTGATTATATATGTAACGTTGAACTAAAATTCAACGTTAATGGGATATTTGTAATCAATAACCGGTATTGATTAATTTATTGGCAGCAAATGATCTAAACGGTATTTTCAAGACGTAATTTCACCGTCAGGTGAATTGACGTAACTAAAGTTATAAAAAATATATTTTATAACTGAAGTGTAGTTTTTAAATTATATTCTTGTTCTAAATAAAGCTTCAAAATAACCGATATTTATAAATGGTTTCGATATTTTAACTAATTGAACCTATGGATTAATATTTGGAGATTACTGTTTTGAGGAAAAACAGTTAAGCGATGTAATTAGATTTATCCAATGAGAGGAGTAAGTAAATTCAGTTAATAAATAACTGATGTTTAAATTGACGGAATCAATTATTTAACTGGAATTAATAGTTGGATTGATCGGTCTTCGTTTAATCTAATAAAAATGGTTCAACGAACCATGGGTTTAATAATATTTCTAAAATATTAATTATCTTTTTTTATGATATATATAAAGATGTTTATAAAATCACAAGTGAAGTAGTTATTATTTAATAAGGTCGTTAAGCGATCAGCTGATCTATTTTTAATGAAGTGAACTGTATTTTACTTCGGTGAATAATGAAGTAAATTATTTTAATAATAATTAAGATAATTTGCCTTGTTAAATGGAAATCAATTAGGAAGTGATCAAGTTTTGAAATTAATTGTGTTAAGAGCAATGTATACAAAAGTTATAAAAACAAGTTTGAAGCTAACGTGTTGGTTTTAAGTAATTATTACTTAATGATTAGATTAAGTATAAGCAAGGGAATTTGAAGAATATTTTCGAAAGAGATGTGATAATAAAATCCAAATATAATTGAGAGTATATAAAGAGACAAGTAATGCAAAGATTTCAATAAGATTTTGTTTTAACTTAGTTATTAATTAAGAAAAGTAAAGTGAAATGTGATTTCGAAAGGGAAATGATAAATAGATTCCAAGGAGGATTTAGTGAATTCATGTTAAGCAAATCGAAAAGGAGGTTGGTAAGTGAATACCAAGTTTATAAAAGAAGTATAAATTCGGAAATGAATTCGAAATAAGGTTTACTTAAGGAATTGGATTAAATAAAACGAGCATGAGTTGAAAGAAGATTTGCAAGGATATGAAGCATAGTAGTTTTTGTGTAAAAGACTGAGTAAATGGTTTTAAAGTAAAACCAAGCAAGTTATATTACCGGAGTTCAAAGCAAGAGATTTTACATTTAGTTAAAAGGGTTAAAGAGTTAAATAGAGAATAAATGTGGAAAATAAAAAAGAATGTTATTAAAACCATGTTTTGGAGTAAATAATAATTAGAATGATGTGTTCTGTGTTTCAAACTTTTATCCATTCTGAGATAAGAACGTCGTCGATCAAGGTCTGAGAGGTAATTAGAATACCCCAACTCGAACGACTTCGCTATTATCAAAGGATGATATTAGTTTGTGACGGTAAAGGTGATAAGGTTTGTTTAAGAGAATATTGCAACATTTTTGCCAGATTTTGAATTGTTTTAAAGAAACGATGTATAAATACACATCGTCTGACTCAAGTTTGAAACAGAAATATACTGGAATTAAATATATCTACATATGGTGATTTTTCCGAAGTAAAGGAAATAAAAGGTTCTGTGAATATAGTGATGTTTTCATAGCAAAGTAGTGGAGTGGAGTCAAAGATATATTTCATATTCAATGTCGCGAAAACGATGGAAACTGAAATAAGAATATAAATCGATTTTTTTGAATCGACGATATAATTTTAATGAATAAATCAGAGCTGCCAATATACTTGACCTTACTGTTTTGACATTGATAATTAAAACACCAAACTATCAATGAAATATATTATACCCTTTTTACGTGTTGTTTCGAAGAGACCGGGATGGGAACTAAACCCAAAACCACTTCGAATCAGCATTGCGTACGAAACCAACTGGCAGCAAATGAAGAGGGAGAAATTGAAGACCGTCGATCTTCATGAAATGGAAGAACTACTTATAATCTCTAGGTCTCTCCCAGAGATAAACTGTGGTTCTGTCATGGCTGAAATCTACGGATTTGCAAGGACTACTCGCTGTTGATCCTTTGGGTGATTCCTAGGATGCGGTAGAAGGGTGCCTTCGGTTCATCCTGTTCCTGTATGACGTGGGATTCAAAAAGTGAATGGTGGGCAGATGTTCCAAAAGTCGATTATAACCTCAAGCCTCATCAACCGGGAAATGACAAAAAAATCGGGCAGACAGCATGGCAATGTGGGTCGCTCCCATTAGGGTGTATATTCACCAATCTAGAGAATATTCATATTTGTTACTTCTTTTCATTTCTGTATCTCCCGAGAATTTCGGTGGTCGCAACAAAAAGCCGAAAGGGTGATAATATATTCGATACACTCAAGTTAAATGAGTGGTGGTCATGTGTGGACCGGGTTGCAAGACGTTCTTGTTGAACCTAGTGTATTCGTCTCTAGAGATACACTATCGGCAGTTGTCTCATACCTTGTCATAGTCGGAATCCAATCTCCAATAAGCGCCTGCGGTTTTGATTGTATACTATATATGTAGAGCGTGAGATGCAAGCGTTCTACTAGATGATTATTTATCTGTAATTTAATAGACACTATTATAATATCAGAAAAGATATTGATTTTAAAAGTGTTTTGGGTATAGTAAGGTAAAAACCGTCGATATTTATGTGTAGGCTGGTCTTACTATTATCCTTTTTTTCAAAAAGGATTTCTAAAGTTAAACAAGTGTTTGCCCTATGAATTTACCACTGAAAGTATTCCAGACTGATTCGGGTAAATTTTGCTTTGCTTCAAATGTGCTCGGGTCAGACCGAGTATATTTCCAGGTGATATTTCGCTTGGAGTTTCCAGAAGGGGAGTTGGAGCCGAGATGTATTCCACGTATTTACTGGTACTAGTTTATTCTGCTGTGTGTATTGATTGAAATGTATGTACTCTGATTTTGTATATATACAGTTGTTGTATAAAGCATTTGATAAATTTTATTTTGTTCGTTCCGCTGTGCGGCTCTGGTCTTCTTATTCTTCTATTCGAATATTTCTTTCTTCTCTCACCCTCTAATTTCTTTATATTAACGTTCTGGGATTTGATACTTGGATTTTTGGCAAGTAATACGAAGTTATGTATTATTGTTGAAATTCGAGCATCGATTTTTCAGGGCCGTTACACCTGGTATCAGAGCTATTGGTTTAGGAATAACCTTGGCTCTGTGGCGTAACTCAATAGAGATGGGATTAGTAATACCCTAGATTGAGTTTGAGTATATATATGAGAGTGCGTATTTGTAATTTGATATAAAATTATCTTTAAAATTATTTTGCACAGTATATTTTATAAAGTAGTAAAAGTTGTAATTTTCTAAAGATAATATGGGCAATTAGATTATCAATGTTGATTTGAATGGAATGGTTGGACTGTATGGCTAATTGCATAATGAATGAACTTCATTGAAAACCAATCTAGAATAAATAAATGAATTAATTTAAGACCAATAAATTGAAATGGTATATATGGAAACCAATTTTGTATTCAAATGGATTGGATATTAATAAAATTCATGTGAATTGGATGGAATTGATTGGTTTGGATGATATGGATGGTTGAATCTAACTGGCATTGTTTTGAAAACAAATGAAGTTCATTGAAGTTGAGAATAGGTGCAGAAGAGCTAATTCATCCTTAAATCCGTCCAAGAGAGGATTCTGCAGTTAATTGAATTCAGTTCGATTAGAGCTGCATAATAATTAAGGCAGTTCAAGTATAGATAACTGCTTATCGCGTAATAACACAAGCAAAAAGGTACGCTTACGCATAATATAAATTTTGGGTTTTTGATTTGGGTTTTGGGATTTAAATTTTGATTTTTCGACTGTGTGGGTCGATGGTTTTACTTTTTCCCTGCAATATTGCAGATGTCACTCCGTACAGGGGAGACTCTACCAAATTTTTTTCCAAAATTTAAGGTGTTAGAAAAATTTCAAGTCTTTTTGTAAATTTTATTAATAAGAATGAATTTGTTTTTTCGATTCACAATTACTTGGATTTGTTTGAGACCTTAGAAAGTGAGGATTTTAACTACAATAGATTTTTTCTAAAGATAATGGGTTGTAGCGTTCTTTCTTCCTTAGTAATTTCGGGGATGAAATTCTTTTAAGGGGGAAGGAATGTAACGTCCCGTATTTTCTATAGCCAGATTTTTAAATTATTTTATTAATTTAAATATTTATTTGATGTTATTTAGTGACCATGCGCGGTGTACACGCATACAAATTAACAGTTGTAATAATTTAACTATAATTATTATAAAACATTGATTATAATTTTATACGTTGTCCCTCCGGCCGAGTAAAAATCTTGAAGTCGGTTCCAATGAAAGCGATATAACGGTTAAGCTAAAAACGTCAGTGCGATGTATTTATTTTCGTCGATTTTGAAGACTGGTATTTGAAGGTACGAATATTGGAAAATGACGTCAAATAGCGGCAGAGTTAACCATGTATATAAAAAAAAGTTGAACCGGAAGAAAATCTCTCTTATCATTTTCATACCAGCGCAAAGTCTTTTCCAAACTTTAGCCAAATTAATAATTCTGCAACCCTCTCCTATTCATTTACATGCCATACTCTGTTCGTACACACAGATCTTGGCACATTGGGTACTGATTTTGTATATGCGGCATATTTCTTTTCCTCTCTCTGACCATTTCATATGACCAAGAAACACTTGGCCTTCTAAAAGAAAAGACACATAAATAAATCTAACATATTACTTTCGGTCAGAACTACGTGTACCCATTGGAAACTTTCGAAATCTTTCACATGTGAATTTCTGTGACTCTAACATATACCAACCCTCTTACCAAATCTTCACCAAATTCATATGAAAATACCACGCAAATCTTTATGTATCTTCGCAAAACCGAAAAGGGAACATATTAGCAAGACCCAACTCTTGTCTCAATCTCGAGTAAATAGTAAAAGATATGTTGTAGTTTCAAATCCAAGCAGATCTAAGCAAACTGCGAACGTATACAATTAAAACAAATCTTAACTCAATCAAAAATTTATGTCTTTATCTTCAACAGTAACACCATGCACAAAGGACAACAAATATTGATTTAGTCCCCTACAAACCCTATTTGATTCAAGCTGAGGATGACGTGTTATTTACCCTTTTGTCAGAAATCAAAAATTTGCGGGTACCTAAAGAGAAGACAATACACTGTCTTACCCAGACTTAAGCAAACTGTAAAAATCCAAACATATCTTACCCAATCAAATCTGGTCATCGCATGCAAACTTTTAAGCTGTACATCAACTTCGACTTTACAAAATGAAAAGAAAAGGAGGCTGCCATCTGACACTCCACGTTTCCATTCCTTGGGCGTCACGTTCCTTGGACATCACGTTTCCTGCACTTATATAAAGCAGCTTCTTCCTGTCTTCTTAACTAAACTCAACGAAAATTACAAACAATGAAAACCCAGTTCATTTCCAAAGGGAAATTCAATTTAGTGACCCCGTCGGATTGATGAACTTCAACACAGTTGTTTCCATTCGACTTTAATAGTAAAGTCTGGCCACGAGATCTCGGATCTATGGGAAAGGAGAGTGATCGGAAATGGTTTGTAGGAGATGGACGGGAGGGCAATGCGTGAAGAGGGCCAGTGACGCAAATCAGTTGGGAGAAATGGAGGGTCATGGTGAGGGTAAACTGTCAGCGTTCGGGATGGAGAGTTTTTGCATAAGAGGTAGAGGAAGTCTAACGTGGATGCTCATGGGGAAGAAGTGGGAGCAGCAGCTCTTATGTGGAAAGGGAGATGCTATGGGAAGTTGGGCGCGTCTGTAGTGGTGATGGGATGCTCTCTGGAAATCGGTAGTCGGAAAATGGTGGTGGAGTACAAGATGTATTTGGAGTGAATACTTTAGCATGGTGAGAAGGCCGTGTGTGGACTGGAGCCTTCATATGAATGGGGGAGGACATGGACAAGCGGACAGGGTATGCAAATGCGTGAGGCTTGAAAAGTCTGGAGTGTGAAGAAATGGTGTTTTGTTTTAAAACCAAAATGGGGCGAACTGGAAGAAGTTGCTGAGAGGTAATATAGTATGGTGGTTTCTGGGTTAGCAACGCATAAAAGAGAGTGTGGAGGAGAGGGACCTGCGGTTTTGGAGAAGGTCTCGGCGTGGGGTACGGTGGCTAGGATCGGTAGCGGAGTTGATTTTTGGGTAACCATGGTTGGAGAAAAACGAAGCCAGTTCGTTGTAAAAGGAGAAAAATAAGGGGTTGAGCACAACAGTTCAGGGAAACCGCGTGTAACAGGAGTGACGTGGATTACTTGTTTTAAGAGGTAATTAGGAGTTTATTTATAAATTATTGATTTAACTAATCCTTGGCTAAACGATTTATCTTAAAATTGGTTAAAAGTTGTATTGGTCCTAACGTAATTATACGATAACAAAATTAAGTAAAACCGGATCCATTGAATTGCAGAGACATAGGCTACGTAGTTGAACTGGTTCGGGATGATCCGGACGCCGCGGGATTTTTATATAATTTCAAACATATGCTTGAAGTTATGTAAATCGGCCAGAACCATCAAGTCGGAAACAAAGGTGAGTTAATTCTCACACTTTTCTGGATTGCTATGATGTGTTAAATTCATATAACCCTAATTTACAGTTAATAATATAAGTTGCATGTTTGGATGCCTTGGTTGTTTGTTGGTTGCTGGTTGTTTAACGAATTATCGTCATTTATGTTTTTGTTTCATATCAACGGTCTATGATGCAGGGAAGGACAGGTTGGAGGGATCCGACCGGATTCCTCAAATATACTGTGTATTGTTTATTTTTCCATATTATCTAAATATGAACTGTTTACCCCCAAACAACGTTATATTCTGATTGAAAGTTAATGGTTGATTATATATTAAACGTTGAACTAAAATTCAACGTTAATGGGATATTTGTAATCAATAACCGGTATTGATTAATTTATTGGCAGCAAATGATCTAAACGATATTTTCAAGGCGTAAATTCACCGTCAGGTGAATTGACGTAACTAAAGTTATAAAAAAAATTATTTTATAACTGAAGTGTAGTTTTTAAATTATATTCCTGTTCTAAATAAAGCTTCAAAATAACCGATATTTATAAATGGTTTCAATATTTTAACTAATTGAACCTATGGATTAATATTTGGAGATTACTGTTTTGAGGAAAAATAGTTAAGCGATGTAATTAGATTTATCCAATGAGAGGAGTAAGTAAATTCAGTTAATAAATAACTGATGTTTAAATTGACGGAGTCAATTATTTAACCAGAATTAATAATTGGATTGATCGGTCTTCGCTTAATCTAATAAAAATGGTTCGACGAACCATGGGTTTAATAATATTTCTAAAATATTAATTATCTTTTTTTTTATGATATATAAAGATGTTTATAAAATCACAAGTGAAGTAGTTATTATTTAATAAGGTCGTTAACCGATCAGCTGATCTATTTTTAATGAAGCGAACTGTATTTTACTTCGGGTAAATAATGAAGTAAATTATTTTAATAATAATTAAGATAATTTACCTTGTTAAATGGAAATCAATTAGGAAGTGATCAAGTTTTGAAATTAATTGTGTTAAGGGCAATGTATACAAAAGTTATAAAAACAAGTTTGAAGCTAACGTTTTGGTTTTAAGTAATTATTACTTAATGATTAGATTAAGTATAAGCAAGGGAATTTGAAGAATATTTTCGAAGGAGATGTGATAATAAAATCAAAGTATAATTGAGAGTTTATAAGGAGACAAGTAATGCAAAGATTTCAATAAGATTTTGTTTTTACTTAGTTATTTAATTAAGAAAAGTAAAGTGAAATGTGATTTCGAAAGGGAAATGGTAAATAGATTCCATAAGAGGATTTAGTGAATTCATGTTAAACAAATCGAAAAGGAGGTTGGTAAGCGAATACCAAGTTTATAAAAGAAGTATAAATTCAGAAATGAATTCGAAATAAGGTTTACTTAAGGAATTGGATTAAATAAAACGAGCATGAGTTGAAAGAAGATTTGCAAGGATATGAAGCATAGTAGTTTTTGTGTAAAAGACCGAGTAAATGGTTTTAAAGTAAAACCAAGCGAGTTATATTACCAGAGTTCAAAGCAAGAGATTTTACGTTTAGTTAAAAGGGTTAAAGAGTTAAATGGAGAATAAATGTGGAAAATAAAAAAGAATGTTATTAAAACCATGTTTTTGAGTAAATAGTAATTGGAATGATGAGTTTTGTGTTTCAAACTTTTATCCATTCTGAGATAAGAACGTCGTCGATCAAGGTCTGAGAGGTAATTAGAATACTCCAACTCGAACGACTTCGCTATTATCAAAGGATGATATTAGTTTGTGACGGTAAAGGTGATAAGGTTTGTTTAAGAGAATATTGCAACATTTTTGCAAGATTTTGAATTGTTTTAAAGAAACGATATATAAATAAACATCGTCCGACTCAAGTTTTGAAGCAGAAATATACTGGAATTAAATATATCTACATATGGTGATTTTTCCGAAGTAAAGGAAATAAAAGGTTCTGTGAATATAGTGATGTTTTCATAGCAAAGTAGTGGAGTGGAGTCAAAGATATATTATCATGTTCAATGTAACGAAAACGATGGAAACTGAAATAAGAATATAAATCGATTTTTTTGAATCGACGATATAATTTTAATGAATAAATCAGAGCTGCCAGTATACTTGACCTTACTGTTTTGACATTGATAGTTAAAACACCAAACTATCAATGAAATATATTATACCCTTTTTACGTGTTGTTTCGAAGAGACCGGGATGGGAACTAAACCCAAAACCACTTTGAATCAGCATTGCGTACGAAACTAACTGGCAGCAAATGAATAGGGAGAAATTGAAGACCGTCGATCTTCATGAAATGGAAGAACTACTTATAATCTCTAGGTCACTCCCAGAGATAAACTGTGATTCTGTCGTGGCTGAAATCTACGGATTTGCAAGGACTACTCGTTGTTGATCCTTTGGGTGATTCCTAGGATGCGGTAGGAGGGTGCCTTCGGTTCATCCTGTTCCTGTATGACGTGGGATTCAAAAAGTGAATGGTGGGCAGATGTTCCAAAAGTCGATTATAACCTCAAGCCTCATCAACCGGGAAATGACAAAAAAATCGGGCAGGCAGCATGGCTACGCGGTTCGCTCCCGTTAGGGTGTATAGTCACCAATCTAGAGAATATTCATATTTGTTACTTCTTTTCATTTCTGTATCTCCCGGGAATTTCGGTGGTCGCGACAAAAAGCCGAAAGGGTGATAATATATTCGATACACTCAAGTTAAATGAGTGGTCGGTCATGTGTGGGCCGGGCTGCAAGACGTTCTTGTTGAACCCAGTGTATTCATCTCTAGAGATACACTATCGGCAGGTGGTCCCATACCTTGTCATAGTCGGAATCCAATCTCCAATAAGCGCCTACGGTTTTGATTGTATATTATATATGTAGAGCGTGAGATGCAAGCGTTCTACTAGATGATTATTTATCTGTGATTTGATAGACACTATTATAATATCAGAAAAGATATTGATTTTAAAAGTGTTTTGGGTTATAGTATGGTAAAAACCGTCGATATTTATGTGTAGGCTGGTCTTACTATTATCCTTTTTTTTCAAAAAGGATTTCTAAAGTTAAACAAGTGTTTGCCCTATGAATTTACCACTGAAAGCATTCCAGACTGATCCTGGTAAATTTTGCTATGCTTCAAATGTGCTCGGGTCAGACCGAGTATATTTCCAGGTTATATTTCGCTTGGAGTTTCCAGAAGAGGAGTTGGAGCCGAGACGTATTCCACGTATTTACTGGTACTAGTTTATTCCGCTGTGTGTATTGATTGAAATGTATGTACTCTGATGTTGTATATATACAGTTCTTGTATAAAGCATTTGATATATTATACTTTGTTCGTTCCACTGTGAGGCTCTGGTCTTCTTATTCTTCTATTCTAATATTTCTTTCTTTCTTCTCTCACCCTCTAATTTCTTTCTATTAACGTTCTGGGATTTGATACTTGGATTTTTGGCAAGTAATACGAAGTTATGTATTATTGTTGAAATTCGAGCATCGATTTTTCCAGGCCATTACAGCTGGTATCAGAGCTATTGGTTTAGGAATAACCTTGGCTCTGTGGCGTAACTCAATAGAGATGGGATTAGTAATACCCTAGATTGAATTTGAGTATATATATGAGAGCGCGTATTTGTAATTTGATATAAAATTATCTTTAAAATTATTTTTCACAATATATTTTATAAAGTAGTAAAAGTTGTAATTTTCTTAAGATAATATGGGCAATTAGATTATCAATGTTGATTTGAATGGAATGGTTGGACTGTATGGCTAATTGCATAATGAATGAACTTCATTGAAAACCAATCTAAAATAAATAAATGAATTAATTTAAGACCAATAAATTGAAATGGTATATATGGAAACCAATTTTGTATTCAAATGGATTGGATATTAATAAAATTCATGTGAATTGGATGGAATGGATTGGTTTGGATGATATGGATGGTTGAATCTAACTGGCATTGTTTTGAAAACTAATGAAGTTCATTGAAGTTGAGAATAGGTGTAGAAGAGCTAATTCATCCTTAAATCCATCCAAGAGAGGATTCTGCAGTTAATTGAATTGAGTTTGATTAGAGCTGCATAATAATTAAGGCAGCTCAAGTATAGATAACTGCTTATCGCATAATAACACTCGCAAAAAGGTACGCTTACGCATAATATAAATTTTGGGTTTTTGATTTGGGTTTTGAGATTTAAATTTTGATTTTTCGACTGTGTGGGTCGATGGTTTTACTTTTTCCCTACAATATTGCAGATGTCACTCCGTACAGGGGAGACTCTACCAAATATTTTCCCAAAATTTAAGGTGTTAGAAAAATTTCAAGTCTTTTTGTAAATTTAATTAATAAGAATGAATTTGTTTTTTCGATTCACAACTACTTGGATTTGTTTGAGACTTTAGAAAGTGAGGATTTTAACTACAATAGATTTTTTCTAAAGATAATGGTTTGTAGCATTCTTTCTTCCTTAGTAATTTCGGGGACGAAATTCTCTTAAGGAGGAAGGAATGTAACGTCCCGTATTTTCTATAGCCAGATATTTAAATTATTTTATTAATTTAAATATTTATTTGAAGTAATTTAGTGACCATGCGCGGTGTACACGCATATAAATTAACAGTTGTAATAATTTAACTATAATTATCATAAAACATTGATTATAATTTTATACGTTGTCCCTGTGGCCGAGTAAAAATCTTGAAGCCGGTTCCAATGAAAGCGATATAACGGTTAAGCTAAAAACGTCAGTGCGATGTATTTATTTTCATCGATTTTGAAGACTGGTATCTGAAGGTACGAATATTGGAAAATGACCTCAAATAACGTCAGAATTAACCATGTATATATAAAAAAAGCTGAACCGGAAGAAAATCTCTTTTATCATTTTCATACCAGCGGAAAGTCTTTTCCAAACTTTAGCCAAATTAATAATTCTGCAACCCTCTCCTATTCATTTAATGCCATACTCTGTTCGTACACACAGATCTTGGCACATTGGGTACTGATTTTGTATATGCGGCATATTTCTTTTCCTCTCTCTGACCATTTCATATGACCAAGAAACACTTGGCCTTCTAAAAGAAAAGACACATAAATAAATCTAACATATTACTTTCGGTCAGAACTACGTGTACCCATTGGTAACTTTCGAAATCTTTCACATGTGAATTTCTGTGACTCTAACATATACCAACCCTCTTACCAAATCGTCACCAAATTCGTATGAAAATACCATGCAAATTTTTATGTATCTTCGCAAAACCGAAAAGGGAACATCTTAGCAAGATCCAACTCTTGTCTCAATCTCGAGTAAATAGTAAAAGATATGCTGTAGTTTCAAATCCAAGCAGATCTAAGCAAACTGCGAACGTATACAATTAAAACAAATCTTAACTCAATCAAAAATTTATGTCTTTATCTTCAACAATAACACCATGCACAAAGGACAACAAATATTGATTTAGTCCCCTACATACCCTATTTGATTCTAGCTGAGGATGACGTGTTATTTACCTTTTTGTCAGAAATCAAAAATTTGCGGGTACCTAAAGAGAAGACAATACACTGTCTTACCCAGACTTAAGCAAACTGTAAAAATCCAAACATATCTTACCCAATCAAATCTGGTCATCGCATGCAAACTTTTAAGCTGTACATCAACTTCGACTTTACAAAATGAAAAGAAAAGGAGGCTGCCATCTGACACTCCACGTTTCCATTCCTTGGGCGTCACGTTCCTTGGACACCACGTTACCTGCACTTATATAAAGCAGCTTCTTCATGTTATCTTAACCAAACTCAACGAAACTTACAAACAATGAAAACCCAGTTCATTTCCAAACGAAATTCAATTTGGTGACCTCGTCGAATTGAAGAACTTCAACATAGTTGTTTCCATTCGACTTTAATAGTAAAGTCTGGCCACGAGATCTCGGATCTATAGGAAAGGAGAGTGATCGAAAATGGATTGTAGGAGATGGACCGAAGGGCAGTGTGTGAAGAGGGCCAGTGACGCAAATCAGTTGGGAGAAATGGAGGGTCATGGTGAGGGTAAATTGTCAGCGTTCGGGATGGAGTGTTTTTGCACAGGAGGTAGAGGAAGTCTAACGTGGATGCTCATGGGGAAGAAGTGGGAGCAGCAGCTCTTATGTGGAAAGGGAGATGCCATGGGAAGTTGGTCGCGTCTGTAGTGGTGATGGGATGCTCTCTGGAGATCGGTAGTCAGAAAATGGTGGTGGAGTAAGGGATGTATTTGGAGTGAATACTTTTGCATGGTGAGAAGGCCGTGTGTGGACTGGCGCCTTCGTCTGAATGGGGGAGGACATGGATAAGCGGACAGGGTATGCAAATGCGTGAGGCTTGAAAAGTATGGAGTGTGAAGAAAGGGTGTTTTGTTTTAAAACCAAAATGGGGATAACTGGAAGAAGTTGTGGTGAGGTAATATAGTATGGTGGTTTCTGGGTTAGCAACGCATAGAAGAGAGAGTGGAGGAGAGGGACCTGCGGGTTTGGAGAAGGTCTCGGCATAGGGTACGGTGGCTAGGATCGGTAGCGGAGTTGATTTTTGGGTAACCATGGTTGGAGAAAAACGAAGCCAGTTCGTTGTAAAAGGAGAAAAATAAGGGGTTGAGCACAACAGTTCAGGGAAACCGCGTGTAACAGGAGTGACATGGATTACTTGTTTTAAGAGGTAATTAGGAGTTTATTTATAAATTATTAATTTAACTAATCCTTGGCTAAACGATTTATCTTAAAATTGGTTAAAACTTGTATTGGTCCTAGCTTAATTATATGATAACAAAATTAAGTAAAACCGGATTCATTGAATTGCAGAGACAAAGGCTACGTAGTTGAACTGGTTCGGGATGATCCGGACGTCGCGGGATTTTTATATAATTTCAAACATATGCTTGAAGTTATGTAAATCGGCCAGAACCATCGAATCGGAAACAAAGGTGAGTTAATTCTCACACTTTTCTTGATTGCTATGATGTGTTAAATTCATATAACCCTAATTTACAGTTAATAGTATAAGATGCATGTTTGGATGCCTTGGTTGTTTGTTGGTTGCTGGTTGTTTAACGAATTATCATCATTTATGTTTTTGTTTCATGTCAACGATATATAATGCTGGGAAGGACAGGTTGGAGGGATCCGACCGGATTCCTCAAATATACTGTGTGTTGTTTATTTTTCCATATTATCTAAATATGAACTGTTTACCCCCCAAACAACGTTATATTCTGATTGAATGTTAATGGTTGATTATATATTTAACGTCGAACTAAAATTCAACGTTAATGGGATATTTGTAATCAATAACCGGTATTGATTAATTTATTGGCAGCAAATGATCTAAACGATATTTTCAAGACGTAAATTCACCGTTAGGTGAATTGACGTAACTAAAGTTATAATTTTTTTTATTTTATAACTGAAGTGTAGTTTTTAAATTATATTCCTGTTTTAAATAAAGCTTCCAAATAATTGATATTTATAAATGGTTTCAATATTTTAACTAATTGAACCTATGGATTAATATTTGGAGATTGCTGTTTTGAGGAAAAACAGTTAAGCGATGTAATTAGATTTATCCAACGAGAGGAGTAAGTAAATTCAGTTAATAAATAACTGATGTTTAAATTGACGGAGTCAATTATTTAATTGGAATTAATAATTAGATTGATCGTTCTTCGCTTAATCTAATAAAAATGGTTCAACGAACCATTGGTTTAATAATATTTCTAAAATATTAATTATCTTTTTTTATGATATTTAAAGATGTTTATAAAATCACATGTGAAGTAGTTATTATTTAATAAGGTCGTTAAGCGATCAGCTGATCTATTTTTAATGAAGCGAACTGTATTTTACTTCGGTAAATAATGAAGTAAATTATTTTAATAATAATTAAGATAATTTACCTTGTTAAATGGAAATCAATTAGGAAGTGATCAAGTTTTGAAATTAATTGTGTTAAGAGCAATGTATACAAAAGTTATAAAAACAAGTTTGAAGCTAACGTGTCGGTTTTAAGTAATTATTACTTAATGATTGGATTAAGTATAAGCAAGGGAATTTGAAGAATATTTTTGAAAGAGATGTGTTAATAAAATCAAAGTATAATTGAGAGTTTATAAGGAGACAAGTAATGCAAAGATTTCAATAAGATTTTGTTTTTACTTAGTTATTTAATTAAGAAAAGTAAAGTGAAATGTGATTTCTAAAGTGAAATGGTAAATAGATTCCATAAGAGGATTTAGTGAATTCATGTTAAGCAAATCGGAAAGGAGGTTGGTAAGCGAATACCAAGTTTACAAAAGAAGTATAAATTCGGAAATGAATTCGAAATAAGGTTTACTTAAGGAATTGGATTAAATAAAACGAGCATGAGTTGAAAGAAGATTTGCTAGGACATGAAGCATAGTAGTTTTTGTGTAAAAGACTGAGTAAATGGTTTTAAAGTAAAACCAAGCGAGTTATATTACCGGAGTTCAAAGCAAAAGAGATTTTACGTTTAGTTAAAAGGGTTAAAGAGTTAAATGGAGAATAAATGTGGCAATTACAAAGAATGTTATTAAAACCATGTTTTTGAGTAAATAGTAATTGGAATGATGAGTTTTGTGTTTCAAACTTTTATCCATTCTGAGATAAGAACGTCATCGATCAAGGTCTGAGAGGTAATTAGAATACCCCAACTCGAACGACTTCGCTATTATCAAAGGATGATATTAGTTTGTGACGGTAAAGGTGATAAGGTTTATATAAGAGAATATTGCAACATTTTTGCAAGATTTTGAATTATTTTAAAGAAACGATGTATAAATCAACATCGTCTGACTCAATTTTTGAAGCAGAAATATTCTGGAATTAAATATATCTATATATGGTGTTTTTCTGAAGTAAAGGAAATAAAAGATTCAGTGAATATAGTGATGTTTTCAAAGAAAAGTAGTGGAGTGGAGTCAAAGATATATTATCATGTTCAATGTAACGAAAACGATGGAAACTAAAATAAGAATATAAATCGATTTTTTTGAATCGACGATATAATTTTAATGAATAAATCAGAGCTACCAATATACTTGACCTTACTGTTTTGACATTGATAGTTAAAACACCAAACTATCAATGAAATATATTATAACCTTTTTACGTGTTGTTTCGAAGAGACCGGGATGGGAACTAAACCCAAAACCACTTCGAATCAGCATTGCGTATGAAACTAACTGGCAGCAAATGAAGAGGGAGAAATTGAAGACCGTCGATCTTCATGAAACGGAAGAACTACTTATAATCTCTAGGTCGCTCCTAGAGATAAACTGTGGTTTTGTCGTGGCTGAAATCTACGGATTTGCAAGGACTACTCGCTGCTGATCCTTTGGTGATTCCTAGGATGCGGTAGGAGGGTGCCTTCGGTTCCTCCTGTTCCTGGATGACGTGGGATTCAAAAAGTGAATGGTGGCCAGATGTTCCAAAAGTCAATTATAACCTCAAGCCTCATCAACCGGGAAATGAAAAAAAAATCGGGCAGGCAGCACGGCTATGTGGGTCGCTCCCATTAGGGTATATAGTCACCAATCTAGAGAATATTCATATTTGTTACTTCTTTTCATTTCTGTATCTCCCGGGATTTCGGTGGTCGCGACAAAAAGCCGAAAGGGTGATAATATATTCGATACACTCAAGTTAAATGAGTGGTCGGTCATGTGTGGGCCGGGCTGCAAGATGTTCTTGTTGAACCCAGTGTATTCATCTCTAGATATACACTATCGGCAGGTGGTCCCATACCTTGTCATAGTCGGAATCCAATCTCCAATAAGCGCCTACGGTTTTGATTGTATATTATATATGTAGAGCGTGAGATGCAAGCGTTCTACTAGATGATTATTTATCTGTGATTTGATAGACACTATTATAATATCAGAAATGATATTGATTTTAAAAGGGTTTTGGGTTATAGTAAGGTAAAAACCGTCGATATTTATGTGTAGGATGGTCTTACTATTATCCTTTTTTTTCAAAAGGATTTCTAAAGTTAAACAGGTGTTTGCCTTATGAATTTACCACTGAAAGTATTCCAGACTGATCCGGGTAAATTTTGCTTTGCTTCAAATGTGCTCGGGTCAGACCGAGTATATTTCCAGGTTATATTTCGCTTGGAGTTTCCAGAAGAGGAGTTGGAGCTGAGACGTATTCCACGTATTTACTGGTACTAGTTTATTCCGATGTGTGTATTGATTGAAATGTATGTACTCTGATGTTGTATATATACAGTTCTTGTATAAAGCATTTGATATATTATATTTTGTTCGTTCTGCTGTGAGGCTCTGATCTTCTTATTCTTCTATTCTAATATTTCTTTCTTTCTTCTCTCACCCTCTAATTTCTTTCTATTAACGTTTTGGGATTTGATACTTGGATTTTTGGCAAGTAATACGAAGTTATGTATTATTGTTGAAATTCGAGCATCGATTTTTCCGGGCCGTTACAGTTGGTATCAGAGCTATTGGTTTAGGAATAACCTTGGCTCTGTGGCGTAACTCAATAGAGATGGGATTAGTAATACCCTAGATTGAGTTTGAGTATATATATGAGAGCGCGTATTGGTAATTTAATATAAAATTATCTTTAAAATTATTTTTCCCAATATATTTTATAAAGTAGTAAAAGTTGTAATTTTCTTAAGATAATATGGGCAATTAGATTACCAATGTTGATTTGAATGGAATGGTTGGACTGTATGGCTAATTGCATAATGAATGAACTTCGTTGAAAACCAATCTATAATAAATAAATGAATTAATTTAAGACCAATAAATTGAAATGGTATATATGGAAACCAATTTTGTATTCAAATGGATTGGATATTAATAAAATTCATGTGAATTGGATGGAATTGATTGGTTTGGATGATATGGATGGTTGAATCTAACTGGCATTGTTTTGAAAACTAATGAAGTTCATTGAAGTTGAGAATAGGTGCAGAAGAGCTAATTCATCCTTAAATCCGTCCAAGAGAGGATTCTGCAGTTAATTGAATTCAGTTTGATTAGAGCTGCATAATAATTAAGGCAGCTCAAGTATAGATAACTGCTTATCGCATAATAACGCTCGCAAAAAGGTACGCTTACGCATAATATAAATTTTGGGTTTTTGATTCGGGTTTTGAGATTTAAATTTTGTTTTTTCGACCATGTGGGTCGATGGTTTTATTTTTTCCCTGCAATATTGCAGATGTCACTCCATACAGGGGAGACTCTACCAATTTTTTTTTCCAAAATTTAAGATGTTAGAAAAATTTCAAGTCTTTTTGTAAATTTTATTAATAAGAATGAATTTGTTTTTTCGATTCACAACTACTTGGATTTGTTTGAGACTTTAGAAAGTGAGGATTTTAACTATAATATATTTTTTTCTAAAGATAATGGGTTGTAGCATTCTTTCTTCCTTAGTAATTTCGGGGAAGAAATTCTTTTAAGGGGGAAGGAATGTAACGTCCCGTATTTTCTATAGCCAGATATTTAAATTATTTTATTAATTTAAATATTTGTTTGAAGTTATTTAGTGACCGTGCGTGGTGTACATGCATATAAATTAACAGTTGTAACAATTTAACTATAATTATTATAAAACTTTGATTATAATTTTATACCCTACGACCGAGTAAAAATCTTGAAGCTGGTTCAAATGAAAGCGATATAATGGTTAAGCTAAAAACGCCAGTGCGATGTATTTATTTTCGTCGATTTTGAAGACTGGTAGTACGAATATTGGAAAATGACGTCAAATAGCGGCAGAGTTAACCATGTATATAAAAAAAGCTGAACCGAAAGAAAATCTCTCTTATCATTTTCAAACCAGCGCAAAGTCTTTTCCAAACTTTAGCCAAATTAATAGTTCTGCAACCCTCTCCTATTCATTTACATGCCATGACATACTCTGTTCGTACACACAGATCTTGGCACATTGGGTACTGATTTTGTATATGCGGCATATTTCTTTCCCTCTCTCTGACCATTTCATATGACCCAGAAACACTTGCCTTATAAAAGAAAAGACACATAAATAAATCTAACATATTACTTTCGGTCAGAACTACGTGTACCCATTGGAAACTTTCGAAATCTTTCACATGTGGATTTCTGTGACTCTAACATATACCAACCCTCTTACCAAATCTTCACCAAATTCGTATGAAAATACCAAGCAAATCTTTATGTATCTTCGCAAAACCGAAAAGGGAACATCTCAGCAAGATCCAACTCTTGTCTCAATCTCGAGTAAACAGTAAAAGATATGCTGTAGTTTCAAATCCAAGCAGATCTAAGCAAACTGCGAACGTATACAATTAAAACAAATCTTAACTCAATCAAAAATTTATGTCTTTATCTTCAACAGTAACGTCATGCACAAAGGACAACAGATATTGATTTAGTCCCCTACATACCCTATTTGATTCAAGCTGAGGATGATGTGTTATTTACCTTTTTGTCAAAAATCAAAAATTTGCAGGTACCTAAAGAGAAGACAATACACTGTCTTACCTAGGCTTAAGCAAACTGTAAAAATCCAAACATATCTTACCCAATCAAATCTGGTCATCGCATGCAAACTTTTAAGCTGTACATCAACTTTGACTTTACAAAATGAAAAGAAAAGGAGGCTGCCATCTAACACTCCACGTTTCCATTCCTTGGGTGTCACGTTCCTTGGACACCACGTTTCCTGCACTTATATAAAGCAGTTTCTTCCTGTCTTCTTAACCAAACTCAACGAAAATTACAAACAATGAAAACCCAGTTCATTTCCAAACAAAATTCAATTTAGTGACCTCGTCGGATTGAAGAACTTCAACACAGTTGTTTCCATTCTACTTTGATAGTAAAGTCTGGCCACGAGATCTCGGATCTATGGGAAAGGAGAGTGATTGGAAATGGTTTGTAGGAGATGGACGGGAGGGCAATGCGTGAAGAGGGCTAGTGACGCAAATCAGTTGGGAGAAATGGAGGGTCATGGTAAGGGTAAATTGTCAGCGTTCGGGATGGAGAGTTTTTGCACAGGAGGTAGAGGAAGTCTAACGTGGATGCTCATGGGGAAGAAGTGGGAGCAGCAACTCTTATGTGGAAAGGGAGATGCCATGGGAAGTTGTGCGCGTCTGTAGTGGTGATGGGATGCTCTCTGGAGATCGGTAGTCGGAAAATGGTGGTGGAGTACGAGATGTATTTGGAGTGAAAACTTTAGCATGGTGAGAAGGCCGTGTGTGGACTGGCGCCTTCGTCTGAATGGGGGAGGACATTGACAAGCGGACAGTGTATGGAAATGCGTGAGGCTTGAAAAGTCTGGAGTGTGAAGAAAGGGTGTTTAGTTTTAAAACCAAAATGGGGCGAACTGGAAGAAGTTGCGGGGAGGTAATATAGTATGGTGATTTCTGGGTTAGCAACGCATATAAGAGAGAGTAGAGGAGAGGGACCTGCGGTTTTGGAGAAGGTCTCGGCATGGGGTACGGTGGCTAGGATCGGTAGCGGACTTGATTTTTGGGTAACCATGGTTGGAGAAAAACGAAGCCAGTTCATTGTAAAAGGAGAAAAATAAGGGGTTGAGCACAACAGTTCAGGGACACCAAGTGTAACAGGAGTGACGTGGATTACTTGTTTTAAGAGATAATTAGGAGTTTATTTATAAATTATTAATTTATCTGATCCTTAGCTAAGCGATTTATCTTAAAATTGGTTAAAACTTGTATTGGTCCTAACTTAATTATATGATAACAAAATTAAGTAAAACCGGATTCATTGAATTGCAGAGACAAAGGCTACGTAGTTGAACTGGTTCGGGATGATCCGGACGCCGCGAGATTTTTATACAATTTCAAACATATGCTTGAAGTTTTGTAAATCGGCCAGAACCATCGAATCGGAAACAAAGGTGAGTTAATTCTCACACTTTTCTGGATTGCTATGATGTGTTAAATTCATATAACCCTAATTTACAGTTAATAATATAAGTTGCATGTTTGGATGCCTTGGTTGTTTGTTGGTTGCTGGTTGTTTAACGAATTATCGTCATTTATGTTTTTGTTTCATATCAACGATCTATGATGTAGGGAAGGACAGGTTGGAGGGATCCGACCGGATTCCTCAAATATACTGTGTGTTGTTTATTTTTCCATATTATCTAAATATGAACTGTTTACCCCCAAACAACGTTATATTCTGATTGAATGTTAATGGTTGATTATATATTTAACGTTGAACTAAAATTCAACGTTAATGGGATATTTGTAATCAATAACCGGTATTGATTAATTTATTGGCAGCAAATGATCTAAACGATATTTTCAAGACTTTATTATATCATGCTGAATCCATGTTTCTTAACCTCACTTGTGAATGATCGAGCATAATGTTGCATGACCAGGATAAGGCTTTAACCGTAAGAGGTGCGACCATGTGATACTCGACCATACTTTTTGCATGACCAAAAACAAGCATGTGCGACTGAGCACGTTATTTCATGACCGATCGAGCTCTTCTGTTTTCTTCGACCGAGCTGTAGTGAACGACCGAGACGTATTTTGCTAACGAGTTGTAATGCACGAACGAGTTTGTGGTGCGCGAACGCTTGCGACCGGGCGGATGATGCCTGGCCTAACTCTTATGTTGCTCGACCGCCCTACGCTTGATCAAGCTAGTTCTCGTATGCTCTGAAATGCGTCTGAATCATTGTCATCGGTCGATGCATTATTCTATGAACCGCTTTTCTACAGCGGGGTTAACAATTGCCCTTCGAAGCTTGTATTTTTTTCTTGTGAAAAATGCAGGCTTCGAAATGAACTTTATTATTGAGATATTTTTGCTTGTTTGATTCGCGTATGGAATCTTGCATTCTGATATGTTCTGTTGCACAAATTTTGTCATGCTGACAGATGCTTTGGCTTTGAGTTCAGAATTTATTGTTGACAGTGCTGCGCTAGTGTGTGAATGCCCCGGTTTTAACTCGGGCCTTTTTTACTGCTACAACCTGTTCTGTAACATTACACTTTTCTGGGCTAATAGATTAGTCGGTTAAAAATTTAGCCATGATGAATTTCTGTTACGAATTGAATGAAGTATTTTTCACAGAAAAGTTTTATTCAACGATTTAAAATCTATCGAATATTATCCGCAGAAACATGACATTCTAATTCGAATTCGCATTGACGCTTAACTAGTCGGTATAACTCAACTGTGGATTTCAAGCGTTGTTATTTTAACGACAAGTATGATAGTATACGATATTTCATGCTTGGGAAATACGTATCTGTGATTCACTTTCTGCTTCTTCTCAGAAAAATCTTAGATGTTCATGCCTTCGCCTAGGAGGTTGTCATTATTCTTCACTATGGGAAGAACTTTTGTGGCTCATCATTTCGTCGATTAGCTCGGATATTGGAAACTCCATTGGATGCCCCGACTTTGGAGAGGCTATTTATAATCTAACGTTCATCTTCTCCTGCTGACTGAATTGACATTATAAGCTTCTTTGAGCACTATTAATCTCTTATGTGGAGAGGTTGCTTTCTCTATGGAAAGGGTTTTTGGTTATCGCATTGTTTCACAGAGTGAACTCCTGCGAGGTTTCGGTGAGGTTGCATCGCTTCGCGCTACAAACTCCCGCGCATCGTCTCGCATAGCGAGCTCCCGCACATTATTTCGCGTAACGAATTCCCGCGAACCTTTAGGATGAGTTTTGCATCGCTTCGTGCCATGAACTCTCGTGCATCGTCTCGCATAACGAGCTTCCGTGCTTCGTTCCGCGTAACGAGTTATTGTGAACCTTTGGGTGAGGTTGCATCACTCCGTGCAACGAACTCCCATGCTTCGTCTCGCATAGCGAGCTCCCGCGCTTCATTTCATGCAATGAATTCCCATGAACCTTTGGGTGAGGTTGCATCACTCCGCGCCATGAACTCCCACGCTTCGTCTCTCATAGCGAGCTCCCGTGCTTCGTTTCGCGCAACGAATTCCCGTGAACCTTTGGGATATGGGTTGCATCGTTCCGCAGAGCGAATATTAGTCATCGTGTCGGATTCACTTAACTCGGTAAGCAATCGCATCCCAACTAAGAGGTTCTTTTACCTCAAATTGATGAGGTTCCCTTTAGTAGCGACCCCCGCGACCTTTGGGATGTGGGTTGCATCGTTCTGCAGAGCGAACATCATTCTTCGTGTCAGATTCACTTAACTCGGTAAGCGATCGCATCCCGACTGGGAGGTTCTGTTACCTCAACTCAGTGAGGTTCCCTTTATTGGCGGACTCCCACAACCATTGGGATTTTGGATTCGTGGCTGCTTGCTAATCTCTTCACAGTTTGACTCATCGAGACTTTCTCGATTTACCATTGAATTGGTGTCATCGGGGTTATCTTACTTGGTCGGATTGTGAGGAGGCAAATACTTATTGGATAGCCTGCAATAAGAAATTGTCTGTTAGGTAGGCTTTATTTGTAATAGCCAGCGTTTAGTACAATGCATGTAAATCATTACAGACTTTTTACAAGAAATTAGAACATAGCAAGAAGTAAAGTAATGGCGAAGAAGATCGCTTATTCTGAGCCACTGGTATGAGAGTACTGTTTATCAGTGAATGATTGTCCTTGTATCGATTTGAGCAGGAGCTTTGTTACTTGGACCAAATTGGCCGTTCGATGCCCCTTACCCCTGGGGAGTTGCATAAGGATTTACAGTCTGAGGATCCTTCACATATTGTTGGAGGTAGTTCTTCCTAATTAGCTCTTCGATTAGTGATTTCAACTGCCTACACTCGGTGCTGTGGCTTGACTGGTTATGGAACCGGCAGAACTTCCCAGATTTGGCCATATTGTCCGTCACCATCATTGGACGAGGTTCTGGGTAATCCTCTGCATCCTTCGTGGCAAAGTAGATGTTCTCAGGAGTGTCATTCAGAGGGGTTAGTTCTGACGGGTCATGGAGGCGAAACTTCTTGTTAGCTTTGTTGTCATTCTCGTCATTGGTTCGTTTCTGCCCCCTATGTTCTCTGTGGATTGACTTGAGCATTAGCATTCTTTTTGTCTTCAGCAATGGTGTTTGTGCCAGTAGGGGGATCATCGTCCACTCTAATGTACTCTTCGGCTTTCTTATAGAACTTGTCAAGCATAGTTGGTTCCTTCATTTTTATCCATTTTCCAAATTCGCTTTTCTTACTTATAGCGTTGAGCAAAGCCATGAGGATTATACGTAGCTCCGGATTCCTCACTTTGGATAAGGCAACATTGAATCAACTGAGAAAGGCTTTAATAGATTCACCTGGATTCTGGTCCATCTATGAAAGTGTTATAGCATCTTTTGTTTTGGTAACGTACAGGCGGAACTGCTCCTTGAATTTTTTGGTTAAGTCAGAGAATCGATCCATAAACTTAGGTGGCAGCTTCGTGAACCATAATGACGCAACACCTTCTAAGTAGAGAGGGAAGTATATGCATCTCATCTCGTCAGTCGCCTTTGTTGCACTCATATGTCATTGATATTTTAACATGAAGTAGTTTGGATCAACAAGACCGTTATACGGAGGCAAAGTAGGAGGAATGAACTTCTTCGGACACTCTGTTTCAAGGACCCTCTCAGTGAACGGAGTCTTGTTTGGAGAGAAATCCCATTCTCTTTCATCATCGTTGCGAGCTTGATTCTTCTTTATGATTTGTCCTATCATGTTTAAGATGTATTCTTCATCATTTTATTATTCCACGGGCCCAACCTCGATCTCTTTACTGGGTCTTTGTCTCGGCAATTCACCGCGGCTTAAGGATATAGGAAGTGCCCCTTGCACGAGACTAGCAACTTGACAAATATTTCGATCGGGATGATTTCTAGCTTTTGGCTTTGAGTCTTGGACATTAGCTTCGTCCTTGTCATGAAACAAACCTTCAACATCATTGACGTTGTCATGGTGGTTATGGTCGGAAGCGGATGAATTTTCGTTTTCCTCAAGGTTGACTTGGACTCCTTGAGAAGCAGGATTGGCAGGATTTGGACGAGCGCTAAGGATGGCGTCAAGTTTTTCCATCATGGCCTTGGTAGATGCATCCATTCGTTGATTCATGTTGGCAACAACAATGGAAACAACCATGTCTAACTCATCTCTCGTTACACCAGCTCCACTTAAGGAATTTTGGCCAACTTCTCGATGGTTAGTTTGCGACATAGCTTCATTGTTAGCAATGTCGTCGGTTTCTCCAACGGTTTTACTAGCAGTTTTCTTAGATTTTGATTGCACCATATTATCGGACAAGCTTTTGGATCTTGGCAAGGCGCTTAAGCTTGAGAATGTGATCGTTGCCCCACGGTGGGCGCCAAATGTTGAAACCAAAATTGGTCACAACAGCAAAGGTGCTTTAGAAGCACTTCACCAAACGGTATGATATGAGATTATGGAGCCACAAACACAAAATAAAAACAAAAAGTAAGTAGAGAACAAAGAATTTTTATAGTGGTTCAAACTAAAATAGATCTACGTCCACTTTGAAGCTACTTTCATTATTGCATTGGAGATTTACATAGTACATGAATTTGCTCATATTATTCATTTCTCTCTTTTCCCTCTTCTCTCTCTCTTTTTGATCTAGATTACACTTGGATTCATGGAGGAACGGGTGAGATCTCTTGATTAATGGCGGTTGAAGTGTAGATCTTCAATCGCTTGGAAATTTAGATGATCTTCCTTAGTTCCATGGTGAATGTGTGTTAGATCTAGGCTTGAGAGAAGATTAATGGTGGTTGGAGATCACTTGAAGGTGGTTGGAGAGAATTGAATGGAGCTTGAGAGATCTTTAATGGAGATGGAAGATGACTTGGTTAATTCGGTGTTAGAGGAAGATGAAGTGAGCTTGAGAAGCCATTAATGGGGCTTGGAGAAAGCTTGGAGTGCTTGGAATGGTGGAGAACCGAAATGACAGAACTTCGGAGTGGTTTAGATGGGTCCATTGAATGGTGGTGAAATGGGGTATTTATTGGCGAAGTTAGCACCGGGTGGAAAAGCTGTAATTATGGTGTACAGGGTAGGGGTCGAGCGTACGCGTATTTATGGAACTGCCACTGGATAGCTGGAGCCAGCTGTGTACAGCTGTAAGACCACGCACGACCGACACTTAACTTGGCACGACCAACCTTAAACCATATGAATGAGCGACCTTAATCCATATGAACGAGCGACCTTAATTTTAGTGACCGACCTCTTCTATTTACGACTTTGCCATTCTTGTCTTTTTGTGCTAAACCAACATTATATTTTAACGTGCCTTTTCTGCACGACCCCGTATAACTCTTGCATGACCGAGCTTTTGTGTTGATGAGCCACCTACCCACTTTTCTATTTTGTATGGACAATCACTTTGATTACTAATGTGCCATAGTCCAACCCGTTCACCTCACATACGTTGCTTAGCCAAAGCAAGTCTAACACGTTCACTTCATATACGTTGCTTAGCTGAAGCCATCTCGAATTACCAGAAGAAGCTATCCTACATGGCACTACATGTTTTTTTAGCCAAAAGAAAATGATCTGGTCTTTGGGAAGTTCTTTTATGGGTACAAATATTACCGTTGTGCCATTGTGTCTTATATACTTTTACTGTGCAATTTGGGGTACAAAAATAACGGGTTTGCCATTATTTTATGTTGGTTAATTTCGTGAACTTGCTCGTGTGCTCGACCTCACCGCAAGCAATGCTCGACCTAACGAGATGAAGGCTCTGCTCGACCTTGCTCCAGGGTAGTACTAGAGCGTGGGATGCTCGAGCTGGGGTACTCGTGCATAACTTGCTGTGAACAGTGCTCGATCTTTGCATGTTGAAAGTTGCTCGACCTCATGTTATTATGGCTTGCTCGACCTCATAGTATTATGGCCTGTTGTGACCAATTTAGCGTTTGAGCGTGGCTTTGTTTGACCGAGCAGAATTTCAATCCACGACCAGTCTTGTTAAGAGCTGCTGCTCGAGCCTTAGTGCTCGAGCCATCCTCCTGGCCACTGCTCGACTCATGGGCATCGAAGTGAATGACCCAGTCAGTAGCTTGATCCATATAAAAGCTCCATGTTGATCCGCATATAATGGTATGTGATGTTTTTCCATAATTCTTGCTTTAATATATCCTGCTGAATCCATGTTCCTTAACCTCACTTGTGAACGACCGAGCATAGTGTTGCATGACCAGGATAAGGCTTTAACCATAAGCGGTGCGACTATGTGATACTCGAACATACTTTTTGCATGACCAGAAACAAGCATGTGCAACCGAGCACGTTATTTCATGACTGATCGAGCTCTTCTGTTTTGCGCGACCGAGCTGTAGTGAACGATCAAGACGTAGTGTGCGAACGAGTTGTAACGCACGAACGCGTTTGTGGTGCACGAACTCTTGCGATTGAACGGACGATGCACGACTGAACTCTTATGTTGCTCGACCGCCCTGTGCTTGATCAAGCTTGTGCTCGTACGCTCTGAAATGCATCTGAATCATTGTCGTCGGTTGATGCATTATTCTATGAACCTCGTTTTTTCAATGGGATAAACAAATAGGTCTGCGTAGGATCTTAAGTGATTGGGAGAATCCACCCTAAATCTATCTTTTGATCATTAGGCGTTAAATGATTAAATATATATGTACATAGGTAAATAAAATCTTTAATTTAGAGTTCACTACTCGGTTTAATAATTAGTTTAAAGGCTTTATAAATATATGCGTAAACGTTCTATCTCGGTATTATATTTTGGGAGAATACTACCTTGGGAAGGTAGTTGGGGGTCGTGCGTAAATATTTACAAGGTTAGGGTAGAATCACTAACCTTGGTAGGCATACATCTTGGGTTGAACCAAACGGGATACATATATGTATTATAATCTGTGTTGTACACTTCATGTTCACCAGAATCTTGTTGCTCTGACCCCCACTCATTACAACAACCCAGGTTTTCTAGAGAAGGTTGGGTTCTCACAGGTGTTTAAGTTTGGCTTTCTGTTCTCGTTCTCTCTCATGCTCGATATTAACAAAGTGACTTAATTTTAAAAAGGTAGTTACTTGAGTTAGTACTAGTTTATCCTGTTTTGTTTCCGCTGTGAGTTGTTTTTCAGTACTATGACTATGCTCATGCTCGTTTATTTGCAGGTACCAGAAATACACGCTTTGTGCTTGGATGTGTTCAAGTTTCGATTTTTCTCGAAATTAAGGCGCAAAAAAGTGTGGGGTGTTACAGTTTTCCTTTATGAATTCCATTGCGGAAAAATCATAGTGCTTTTTATAAAATGAAGCTATCGCAAGGATCATCCCACATCACACAATGCATGCGCACCCCAATGGGTGAGTTTTGTCCTTACGATAACCAAAAAAATTTGATACACAACAAACATTTGATATTATTATTAGTGCATAGTGAGACGCATATGTACTGGGTTTCATAGGTTATAGGTTTATTCTAGGGATGGTTTGGCTGGCCATGTATGGCGCCATCCTTGACTATGAGAGGAGAGTTGTGAGGCTTTTGACATGCCTTGATTGGACCCTTTAGATTTCTTACGACCAGCGAGGGTCAGCCATGCTCAGTTTCTTGGGTTCCCTAGATGCTTCTGCATATAATCTTAGTTTGATGCCCGTAGTTAGAGACTTTCTGGACCTATTCGAGGAGGTTAGAGGGTTACCTCTCAAGCGTGAGATAGATATTTAGATATACTTGATGGAGAACGCTAAGCCTGTTGCGTTGCTAGTGCGACACATGGCTCCAAGAGAGACGAAGGAGCTTAGTAAGCAAGCGGGTCAGTTTTTCGAGAAAGGATTTTATTAGATGAAGTATTCCTGAGTGGGGAGCGCCAGTCATCCTCACGACGAAGGAAAATGGCTCTCTTCGTCTATGTGTGGATTACATGGAATTGAATAAGCTCACAAAGAATAATAGAATCCATTTCCTCGGATAGATGACTTGTTCGATCAGTTGGTTGGCACTTCAGTTTTCTCGTGGTTGGATTTGGCTACAGGTATTCATCCGCTTAGAGTAGCTGATGGTAGCAAATATAAAACTGCTTTTAGGACTCTATATGGATTATTTGAGTGGCTGGTTATGCCTTTTGGTATAATTATTGAACCGACATATTTTGTGTATTTGATGAGCCAGTTATTTAGGGAGCAACTGAATAAGTTCGTGGAAGTGTCTATCGACGATATCTTGGTGTTCTCGAGGAGCAGGAAAGAGCACGTCTTGCACTTGGGAGAGGTCCTCCAAACTCCCTATGCACATCAGCTGAAGGCAAAGTTTTCTAAGTGCCAGTTTTGGTGGAAGGAAGTGAGGTTCTTTGGGAATGTTGTCTCTATAGATGGTATAGCGGTGGATCATGCTAAGGCTGTCGCAGTACAGAATTGGAAAGCCCCTAAGAGTGTGAAAGGGGTGAGCAACTTTCTAGGTTT
Organism: Allium sativum; assembly: GCA_030737875.1. Classification (NCBI taxonomy): domain Eukaryota; kingdom Viridiplantae; phylum Streptophyta; class Magnoliopsida; order Asparagales; family Amaryllidaceae; genus Allium; species Allium sativum. Next base: position 167,789,039 of record CM060909.1, read on the forward strand.
GGTGGGATACTATTGAAAGTTTATTAGGGATTTTGCGCGGTTCACAGCTCCGCTTACCTGTCTTACGAAGGAAAACCTTGTAGTTTCTTGGGATGTGGATTGCAAGGATGCATTCTTAAGGTTGAAGAAGGCTCTCGTAACAGCTCCGGTATTGACTCTGCCAGATGGTACGAAAATGTTTACTGTGTATACAGATTGCGGCATGGGTTTAGATTCGGTGCTTATGCTGGAGGGTTGGGTTGTCTACTAGGGGAGTAGGCAGTTGAGGATATATGAGAGGAATTACCCTACCCACGATTTGGAGATACCGGGGATAGTGTGGCACTTAAGTCGTGGAGACATTATTTATTGGGTGAGATGTTTGATCCATACGCAAATCATAAGTCTCTGAAGTACTTATTTTCGAAAAAGGATCTTAACTTGCGGCAACAGCACTGGATAGAGTTCCTTACATCTTATGACTTTGAGATATGATATACCCTGGGTAAGGGGAATGTAGAAGCGGATGCATTGAGTAGGTAGAGAATGACTTTGAGTCCATTGTCCATGGAGTGGAAGAATTTGGAGTTTATCTTGTCATTCGATTTTAGACCACATACGGATTTTACACCAGGATTATTGGCATAATTGGAGGTGCGACCTACTCTCTTAGAGCACATTAGATCCATTTAGTGCGAGGATCGACATCTACCGGATATCATAGACCGACTCAGTAGAGGAGAAACCAAATGTGACGACCGCCCATGAATCTTGCACTTAACAAGGGAATATTGCACTGAAAGACGTGCCAGACAGCTATGGACGATCATCGAATGAAGATTAACACATGCGGAATCTGTTGTATAACTCACAGCGCAAGGATAAAATATAATAGAACATATATAACAGGTATTAATTGTGAAGCACATTTGAGCAGAAACTTAAACTTCCATATCATCTAGAAGGAATATCCATACATCTTAAAATAACAACATAAATGTCTGTACAAACTACCTCACTACAATATCACTCAGAGCAACATACAACGAACATAAGCGGAAACAACAAGCATGTTTACCAGAGAAACTAATATGTAAGCCTCTAGCTCGTCACCGATCTATAGGATCGTTCCCTTTAAGATCAGATACCTGTTACCTGCTTCTCAGTCTGCCCATCGAAAACAAGATGAACAACCCAAGGTAATAAGAGAAAACAAAAAACCTTGAGTCGGACAACGGTCTTAAAGAGCGATAAAAAACTATCTAACATCAAAAATAAATTATATGAGAATAGGTAGATCAACCATCTAATCTGCCAACATCAACAGAGAAGAAACCCAAATTCGTATTCCCTACATCCGGTAGTGATAGCCTTTACAAACATCCAGAAGTAAGAAAACAACAGCAATCATAGCAACCAATTAAATCCCACGTAAATCATCCTAATCGGGATCAAAATCCCTTAAACACGAGCCACGAGGGCCGAAACCAACATCAAACAAGCACCCAAGAGATATCTCCTTCGACGTCGAACAATCTATGCAAGACGATACAAGCAAAACAAGCAATATCCATGACTCTGGCTATCACCGCCTATCCTGCTTTGAAACCATCATTAATCGTATGACAGACTCATCATTATGCCATTCGTCAAGGGCTAATGTTAAACCCGGTTCTAGCAAAAACTCGATACTCCTTTTATCGATACGTATCTAGGCTTTTCATCGATACCCAGGGTACTCGACCATACGACTGGTCTTTTAGGCGCCCCTATTATACCCCTTCTTTGAGTACGCTAGAACCTATGACAACGATAATTCTGCAGCCTTCAATAACTCTAGTCGTCGTCGTCAGCGACCATCCATAAGCTTGAACATCCTTGAGCTGCCGTTACCCACAAACTCAAACATCCTTGAGTCATTCCCACATTCGTTGCATTTCAACTATCAACGAACCCTTTACGACACTTCAAACATTCCTCCTTGAATTCACGTCGAAGCATTGGCCATCGTCGACCCAAAAATATGCATTGTTTTGTCGATACTCCATTTCATAGCGATTCAGTCTTTCTTCTATGAAAAACATACTATAACATTTAAGTCTGCCTTTTATAGCATTTCAAAAATGCTATCATACCTCCTGGATCATTCCATACCCACTGGCTCAAACTTTGTACCACAACATTTAAATCTGCCTTATACAGCGTTTCAGAAATGCTATCATATCCTCTGCCCGATCCATCAAATCTAGCTAAAAAAACTTGCCGATCCATTGAGTTTTCTTGCCCAATCCTTGTTTCAGAACTTGCCCGATCCACCCCTTTTCCATAGCGTTTCTGGAAATGCTATAAAAAGTCCGCCCGACCCAACAAAGAAAATATTAAAATACTTCTTGATCCATCAATTTTTCTAGCCCGATCCATGCACCAGAACTTGCCTGATCCATACCTTTCCATAGCGTTTGGCAAACGCCGTCGAACCCTGTTTATGCCTGATCCATGCCAAAACTCTCCCGATCCATGGCAGAAATCGCCCGATCCATGGACTTGACCGATCCATGATAAAAACCATCTGATCAATCACAAAAGCATGTCGATCCATCCTTTAATGTGGCCAATTTTCACCCGATCCATCTCCAACTTGATCCAAAACCAATCTGATTCGAACTCATACAATTCAACCAACCATTCAACAACAAAATCACGCAATCATCAAACCAAACCACCAATAAGCATTAACACAACGATTATTCATAATTCAAACATAAGAAAATCACCAAATTCATGATTAACAATAAATGAACTAACAAATGGATCTAACTTGTAATAACACATGAATTAACATAAAAATTTACAATTTAGATTGCTAGATTAGATCCTATGGTGATTCGAATGTAAATATGCATACCATGATGTATATATCCAAGCATCAGGATTACAACAATATTTGTACATATATGCCTCACTACATCACTCAAACATCGGAAAAAAATACTATATAGTAATAAAATAATACGCAAGTCTCCTGCTTGCCTCCGAACTGGTACATCGTCCTCACCAAGATATCACCTGCCTCCTGCCACCTAGTCTGCCCATCCAAAATCGGATGAACAGTGTAACACCCCACCTCCGCTAGGGTCACTCTCAAAGGGAATGCACTAGTTTTGGTGGAGCATTATCTAGGTAAACATACACAGAGATAACACAAGACAGAACATAAATAAAGCAACGGTAGAAATTAAAAACCAAATTTCATTACTTTTAAGAAAAGAGTCAAAACCTCATATATCCAAAGTACAGAATTATTCCATTACATCAAGTTCTAAATAAAGAAGCATAAACTTAAAATAGCAAAAGTAAATTATTCCCCAAACACAGCAGAAGTGCAGCCATAGCATAGCTCAAGACCAAACCGTACATGAGTTGTCAGAAAGCAAGCTAAATCCAAGCTAAGAGCTAGAGTTTCCTCCCTGAGAACCTAGGGGGGAACGAAAGAAAAAGAGGCAAAAGAAAAAGGGTCAGTCGTAAAGACTGGTAAGTCCTAGTGACTTTCAGTATAAAAACTAGTAAAGGTAACATGACTTGTGAAAACTGGAATTAAACATAAGGATGATAACATGATAGGTATGATAACTAAGATAACAAGATAAGTCAAGTCTAGCATCGCATATTCAAGATTCGCTGCACCAACTGTACTAGTATTCTAACCCATGTCAAGTATTAACCATGAAATGATCCATTGGCCCAATATCATGAAATGACCCATTACGGGGTCCTACAGAACGATCTACTAATCGATCGGCTCCCTACAAGTTCTAGCTCGTCATGTGTCTGTGTCATACGGCCCTATCATGAAATGTAGTCACCTGTGCTAGGTCCACCATAGGGTGTTTCAAGCCCTAGGGTGCCAACCACCGACACGAATCAAGCACGCACAGTGTAAACCTACGGGTGCCCAATACCTGCTTTTTCAACTCCGGACTACGTGCACGACCATAGTCCGCCTGAACCTACAATGGCGCACCAACTCAGCCGTCGTTCTGGTCGCTTACAATCAGCCCAGTAATCGTGCCCACCTTGCCTAGTCTCAGGGTATCGAGATACATCTAAGTGGGTTACTGCTGAAAAGGACCTCGTAACTAGGGTTTCTAATGGGTTAAGTGTTGTCTTTCAAATTCGTGACTTAACCCTACCAAATCATGTATCAAGTTGGTAAAGTGTGTTCAAGCGGTTCATGACTTAACCCTACCAAATCATGTATCAAGTTGGTTAAGTATATTCAAGTGGTTCATTACTTAACCCTATCTTGTGGCATTAAATAAATTAATGCACCCCAACCTCTCACATTAGACTTGTTGTTATGGTCACTGGATTCGCCAGGCGGTTCCGGGCAGATTTACACCACAACATAGTCTAACCTCGGGTTTTAAGTGCGATATGACCAACTACCCACATTGGGTCCTATTGTTTGAAGTCACTGGATTCGCCGGGCGGTTCCGGGTAGATTTACACTGCAAACTCAACCCAACCTCGAGTTGGCCATTTTCAAGTTTATCTAAGTGTCATGTCCATGTTCAAGTTTTCAAGTATAATTTCATGTCAAGTTTTCATGTCAAATCATGTCAAGTTCATAGCCAATTCAGGTTTGCCTAAACTACCCAAAACGTATTCCCATCGCACGTGAATTCAAATCGATACAATTACATCTAATTAGGGAATAACATAAAAAGAACGGGCATAAGGTGGCAAAGGTTATTATAAGTCAAGCATGGTACAATTTGAGATAAATGATTACAACAACATTGGCATATGAAATAGTGTCTCAAATATCAAATCTAGCAAAATAGGGTGACAGTCATGGTAGCAGTTGATATGAGTTAATAATCCTAAACTTGTGAATGGCAACTGATTCAACATCACAGGCATGTTAACAACATGGACATGAGGGGTTTAGGTTTACAACATGAATAGTCCCCAAATCAATTTCATAGCAATTTATCCAAAAGTCAAGATTCAAGATGAACGGTACTAGGTTCAAGGTGGGCAATAATAGATCCAATATGAACAATAATAGATCCAAGGTGAACAAAAGTAGATCCAAAATATACAATGATAGATCCAAGATAATCGTCACTAAGGTTCAATTACAATTTACAACATGTCCATATTAAGTTTAAAGTTTAGATCTAAAAGTAACTGGGGCTTACAGATCGTGGTTTGAGAATTAGAAAACAAAAGAGACGGTGTTGAGTCTTTATGTGCTTAGTCGAATCCTAACAGAAATCCCCAAATCAGCAAATTCTCTAAAAGTAGTCTCGACGTAGAAGAAGAAGTCCCTTTCTCTAACTTTTCAACCAGAATTTGAGCAGCATAAGGCCAGAGAGAACATGTGAAGAGAGAAGGGGCTAGGGGGTTGTTTATATAGGGTCAGGCCAACGAATTTAGACTGAAATTGAACCAGAAACATCAGAATGAACTCTGGCCCAAAAATGGGTTTGGGGTACCAGGTCGACACTATGGTCGACCTGGTCCTGGTAGGTCGACTACATGGTCGACCACCCAGTCGACCTGGTCCTGGGCGGGAGATTTCCCGCCCAGTCTGTTCTGGGTTTTGAATTCGAAATTTGAATTCGAATTCGAGCTGTTTTGAACTCTGAAAATTTCTGAAACTTTGGAGGGCCATAACTTGGTCATACAGACTCCGATTCTCAAAAACTCGGACTCGTTTCCAAGCAAAATTTCGAGACGAACGTAATGGCGTAACCCGTTGCGCTTAGTTCTTGTTTTAAGAATTAATTCTGCCTTGATTTATAGGTAACACACGTTATAAAAATACGGGTTGTTACATTCTCCCATCCTTAAAGGATTTCGTCCTCGAAATCTCTAAGTTAAAAAAAACGTATCCTACCATCCATCATCCATCTACTCAAAACATCATTCACAAGCAACCATTGTCCTTAAAGGATTTCTAGTGTTGTATGAACATATGCAGTAAGTGTGTGTACATGTACTTATCTAATGCAAAAGATCAGGCGGTTACTGATTCAGTAAACCTCCTTAATGCGAAATATGTTAGTGTAATGAGTCCAACATGTATGCAAATTCCTAACATAATTTATAATCTCTACATGAGTGCACATAACATTAATTCATATGCAACATCCAAGTGATAGCATAACAAGTTTCATCCATGTACAAGTATAAGCACTCATGCATATGCAACATGAAAATGTGACTGAGCCGATCTAGTGCCTAATGTGTGTCATGCATCCACTAGCAACCACTTGCAAACACTTGCAACCACTTGCAAACATCATCCATAACATGTTTCAATCACATGTTTACATCCATATAGTTCTACCTATGGTTCTCAAGATAAGATTGAGAAGATAACAAGACAAACATAGGTAGTAAAAGCATGATACGAAAGGTTTTCAAGCTTATAGGAAAAAGAGATTGAGAATGTACCCTCAAAAAGAAATGGGTAAAGCGCGCGTATCATCTCCTCGGTTTCCCAAGTTGCGTCTTCTTTGGCTTCACTCCGCTGTACTTTAACTAGCTTGACTTCTCGATTCCTTAGCTTCTTGATCTTCGTTTCTAAGATATGGATCGGAACTCGCCTCAATGTTGCTTCTTTTTCCACTTCTACGCCTTCAAGGATGCTTGGCTCAACCACTTCAGCCGACTCATGTAAGCACTTTCGGAGATGCGAGACGTTAAAGACATTTTGTACTCCGGCCAGCCTCTCGGGTAATTCTACCTTATAGGCCATCTGCCCAATCCTCTCAGTGATAGGGAACGGTCCTACGAACCTTGGTGCTAGCTTTCCAACCGCTCCAAACCGAACCACATTGCGTAAAGGAGAAACTTTTATAAAGACCATATCTCCGACTTCGAACTCTAGGTCTGTCCTTTGCTTGTCCGCATAAGATTTCTGTCTATCTTGGGCCGTTTTCATCCGTCTTCGTATCAACTCAACCTTCTCAGAAGTGTCTCTTATCATGTCGGGCCCAAGTATAAGCTTGTATGTCGTCTCCCACCAACAAGTTGGTGACTTGCACGGTCTTCCATACAAGGCTTCGAACAGTGCCATTCCTATGCTAGCTTGGTAGCTATTATTGTATGAAAACTCCACGAGAGGAAGATGGTCTTCGCAAGTACCACCAAAGTCAAGAATGCATAGCCTCAAAAGATCCTCTAGTACCCTATTTACCCTTTCGGTTTGTCCATCCGTCTGTGGGTGATAGGCCGTGCTTAGACTTAATCGTGTACCCATTGCTTCTTGCAGACTATTCCAAAACTGGCTAGTGAAAATCGGGTCATGATCACTAACTATACTAGAAGGAACCCCGTGCAACCGTACTATCTCTCGAAGTTAAACAGACGCTAACCATGACGCGATCCTCTTGCTTTTCACTGGAATGAAGTGAGCACTTTTCGTGAGTCTCAACTATGACCCATATGCTAGTATTTCCCTTCCTTGACCTAGGCAGTCCATCCACGAAATCCATCGAGATACTCTCCCATTTCCATTGCGGAACTTCCAGAGGATGTAATAGCCCACCGGGCTTCTTCGACTCGGCCTTTACTTGTTGGCACACCATGCACTTTGAAAAGAACTCTGCCACGTCCTTTTTCATTCCAACCCAAAAGAAACTGCGTTTCATATCCCTGTACATCTTATCCCCTCCGGCATGTATGGTCATCTTCGAGTGATGCGCCTCCTCAAGAACTTTCCTTACCAAGTCTCCCACTTGCGGGACGCATAGCCTACCATCGCGCCTTAGCCATCCCTTGTCATTTATGGCATACCTACTGAGGTGTCTTGACGTCTCACCACTAATCAACTTGTCCATGATTTCGACTATTTGTGGGTCTTCCTTCTGTGAAGTCCCTACTTGATCTAGAAGTGTAGGTCTTAACTCAAGAGATGCTAGCGTAGCAGCCAATGACTCAACAGCTGGTGTAAAATCAAAGGTTGCTATAAACTCAAGACTTTTTCTTTCAACAAACAAGGGGCTCAAGGTCAACCTCTTCCTACTTAGCGCATTCGCCACCACGTTACCCTTGCCAGGGGTATAAGCTATATCGAAGTCATATGATGCCAAGAATTTCATCCACCTCTGTTGCCTTAGATTCAAATCTTTCTATGAGAAGAGGTACTTAAGCGATTTGTGGTCGGTATACAGCTCGAACCTCTCCCCTAGGAGATAATGGCGCCAAGATTTAAGTGCAAAAACGATCGCCGCCAACTCCAAGTCATGTATGGGATAGTTTTTCTCATGGACTTTAAGTTGTCTACCCCCATAGCATATTACTTTCCCTTCTTGCGTTAGGACAGCACCTAATCCCGTGCCACACGCATCTGTGTACATCGTGAACATCTTACCTCCATCGGGTAATGCTAAAACTGGAGTTGTGGTAAGGGCTCTCTTAAGTCTTTGAAAAGCAATCTCACATTCTATGTCCCATGCAAACACTAGGTTTTTCTTTGTTAACCTAGTAAGAGGAGCTGAAATCTTAGCGAAGTCCTTAATGAACTTCCTATAAAAGCCTGCCAAACCGAGAAAGCTTCTTACTTCAGTTGCGTTCTTAGGGACTTTCCAGTCTTGCACAGCAACTACCTTTGCGGGGTCCACGGCTATGCCTTGCTTAGAAACTACATGCCCAAGAAACCGAACTTCCTTCCTCCAAAAATGGCATTTGGAGAACTTATCCTTTAACTGGTGTGCTCTAAGCGTATCCATGACCTCCTTGAGATGTCTAGCATGCTCTTCTTCATCCTTTGAGAAGATCAAAATATCGTCCACGAAAACCACCACAAACTTGTTAAGGAACTCCCGAAACACCCTACTCTTCAAATCTACAAAGTACGCGGGTGCATTCGTTAACCCAAACGGCATAGCGAGCCATTCGAAGAACCCATCTGGAGTCCTAAACGCAGTTTTGTCAATGCTATCCTCAGCCACTCTGAGCTGATGGAATCCTGTGGCTAGATCGATGTTTGCGAACAAATTATACAATTGTAAACAACTGTAAAATCCGTTCGGCCTTCCTAAACAACAAGGATTGTTGTAGAGGGTGTCGAACTCTGGGACCAAAAATATTTTAATTAATAAATCCAGTCAAGTTATTCCAAGATTTTGATTGATTGAAAACACAGAAAATAACAACAATTAAATAAAGAAGAGAGATTTATCTAATAAGAGAAAGCAATTAGGGGATAATGACATAGATTAGATTCACACTCATCAATAGCCAACAAATTAAATATAGATCTAATTCATGTTTCTGTCACAAACACGAATCAACGATAAATAGATTTTTAGAAACAAATAAGTAAACAACGACAAGCATAGCCTATGCAGGAGCTGAGCTCTTAAACAACCATAGACTATCAGGACAGATTCACAAATTAATTTCTAAAAACCTAAAAATAGATCTAAATCTGATAATTGTTAGATCGAACACGAATATACCCTGTGAAGGAGCATAACTCTTAAACGACACAGAATATGAAGGTTCAGATCTAACCCTTGATTCAGATCTAGATCTACATATATAAAGTCCTCATCTATTGGCTATGTGATTCATGTTGAATCATATCTATTAGCGTCATCACCCCCTAATCAAAGGGGATTAGCTAGACATAGCTAAAGAAGAGGAAAAACAGAAATTAAATAACATGAACATAAATAAAACTAAAACTAAATAGAACAGAGGAAGAAGAGTTTTATTCTAAGAGAAAGATTACAGAATAAAACTAAGTGTGTTTTACAATGAATGAGATACAAGGTATTTATAGCTGATATGACAAAGACTAACTAGCTAATTACACAATGTGGGACTAAAGAATTAGCCCAAATAACACATAAGCTAGTGTGAACGCAGCTGTAGAGTGAGAGGCCTTGCAAATGAGCTAATGTGAATGCAACATGAGTGAGATGGTCTGCAAATGAGCCAATGTGAACGCAATATGAGTCTTTAATGAGCCAAATCTACCCAACTGAACTCTATTTGCAACCGTTCTTCAATCTTTAAACTCTTCAAGCTTTAGTAATTTCAACTTCACTCTTTTTAAGCAAATTCTTCATGCTTTATCCATCAAATGCTCTAAACCAAACTTTTTATCAACAATCTGAAAACACAGCTATAAATACACAGTATCAATTATTTTAAATATAAAATAAGATAAATAAGCGGATAAAATATAAACATTTACGTGTATATCAAATACCCCCACACTTATATTTTTATTCGTCCTCGAATAAACTAAACTAAGATATGTCACACTTTCGTAGGAAACACGATTGCATTTAGCGTATGCAACAAGCCGTTAAACCCCTTGGTGTCCCTAGTAGGACGAGTGTTGTCTCGTGAGGGTTTTCAGCGGATACTACCCACAAAATCCAAGCGTCTTGTGTACGCGGATAAATCAAACAATATATTTAAGGTCTTTCGTATTCCAAGGATTTCACCTAATTTCAACAATAACGGTTTAGCCCCAAATTGTCCATCCCATAATTGGTGCAAAAATGAATAAAAAATTTCAAGCTGAATCGTAATTCCTTGATAACAATGTAATTGTCTTGAAGGTTAAGAGCATGGTGTCAACCAAAGTTCTACACATCGACAATGTGCACCAAATCATTTCTTTATTCTTTTTTTTTTGAATAATTTTGCACCAATGTAACTGTAATGTATTGGATATGAGTTATGCATAGATGAAGGAAAATTTTTGTAAGTTCTAAAAATATTCTAGATAAGAGGGCAAGTGTATTAGTTGAATTTCAAGCTACAAAAGATAAAGTAATACTAAGGCACATATGGACATTTTGTTTCCTTTCATCTCCTCAACTACAATCCTTGCTTCTAAGTACGGTATGATGGATGTGGATGGAATGGAAATGGATGCTTCATAGTCAAGAATGATGAAGATTATTTTATTCAGAGAGACTCTCTCTTTATTTCATTTTTTTTTCTATTCTTTTTTTTCTTTTTTTTTCTTTTGCATGATGAATGATGAATGGAGATGGAATGATGACGTACATGATTTCATTTGATTCCTCCTCCACTACCAACACTTCATGAAAGGAAAGTTTTGTGCCCTAGTTACTCTACTTCTATAACTTTAATTCAACACACAAGTCTGGATTGATGTTATACAAAAAGCTGAAAGGAATGATAAGCAAAGTTTCGTAAGATAGATAACCCATATAAAATAAGATGTGGTATATGGTTATCCTACCTTAAAACAAGTACGGAGTGGGTGGTGTAATATTGGTATAAAAAGTGACGTTTTTGACTTTTAAACAAAGGTTCTTGAGTATACCAATATAAGATAAACTTGTTGAAACATGGATGTAAATCGACTAAAACTTGGGTTTGAATAATGTGGGGTATCGAAGAAGAACGCTACAATGAGTCATTTCTCCTTAACTGGGCCAAGTGGATTTTAGAACTAACGATTTTGAAAATTTGAGTGAAAAGAAAATATTATGCATGAAAACGAACTCAGAAAATCCAATGTAAGTGCAAAATCATTATTATTTGACTTTTTTTTATTATTTTTACTTGCACGTTCTAACATGTATAACAAAGGTTGACACGCTTACTCCAGAACACGACTAACGTCTGCACAGTCTCAAGCTAGCATCTTAAAAAGACACATTACGATTCAATGAATAAATAATGTTCATTCTCATCACCCAACAATTCAACTTATCAAACAAGAACCAAGGTGTTATTTATGAATTTTATGTTAATCCTTGTTCAATGAATGACCTACTTCATAAAATTTGATTGCTGATGTAATGTAAATTCCCCCCACACTTGAGTGTGACTGTGTCCTCACAGTCATTAATCAGACATATCTTAGTGAAAGGAAAAATAAAATAAGAGACTATTTACATATGTACAAAAGAGGGTTAGTGCGTCTTACCGAATGTAATGTGGCTCATGGAGGACCATGAGCTCTTCCTCTTGGTTGGGTATTGGTTCCAAGTAAGGTTTAAGGCGTTGACCATTGACCTTAAAGGATGATCCATCAGTTGGATTCTCAATTTCTACCGCACCATACGGAAAAACAGTCCGTACAGTGTAAGGTCCTGTCCATCTAGATTTTAGCTCACCCGGAAATAGATGCAGTTTTGAGTCATACAACAGAACTTTTTGACCTGGCATGAAAGTTTTACGTAAAATTGATTTATCATGAAAAACTTTTGTTCTGTCCTTGTAAATTCGTTCATTTTCATAGGCATCATTTCGAATTTCATCAAGTTCATTAAGTTGAAGCTTCCTATGTTCTCCTGCTTGCTCTAAATCAAGATTCAAAGTTTTTATTGCCCATAACGCCTTATGTTCTAGTTCAACTGGCAAGTGACATGGCTTACCAAAAATCAACCGATAAGGGGACATACCCGAGTTGGTTTTGAAAGCGGTGCGGTAAGCCCAAAGAGCGTCGGTTAACTTTTGGGACCAATCTTTACGATTTCGATTCACAGTTTTCTCAAGAATTTGTTTAATCTTCCTATTCGATACTTCAACTTGCCCACAAGTTTGAGGATGGTAAGGAGTAGATAACTTGTGGGTTATCGAATACTTCCTCATGAGAGCTTCAAAAGAACGATTACAGAAGTGTGTACCATTATCACTGATTATTATGCGAGGTGTGCCAAACCTAGAAAAGATGTTTTCTTTCAAGAAGCGCACAACAACCTTGTTATCGTTTGTTTTGCATGGTACAGCTTCGACCCATTTGGAAACATAATCAACAGCTAAGAGAATGTAAAGGTTCCCAAAAGAATTAGGGAAGGGTCCCATGAAGTCTATACCCCACACATCAAAAATTTCGACCTCTAGAATGGGGTTTAGGGGCATCATATTCCGTTTAGAAATTTTCCCTAAGAATTGACATCGATCACAAGTTTTGCAAAATTCGTACGCGTCTTTGAAAAGGGTGGGCCAGTAGAAACCCGATTGGAGAACCTTTTCGGCTGTCTTTTTGGGACCGAAGTGACCACCACAGGCTTGGTCATGACAGAAAGAGAGGACACTGTGAGTTTCAGTGTCGGGAACACACCTTCGAATGATTTGATCGGGACAATACTTGAAAAGTTAGGTGTCGTCCCAATAAAAATGTTTCACTTGGGAAAAGAATTTGTGTTTATCCTGCTTAGACCAAAAAGAAGGGGTCTGCTTAGTGACTAAGTAGTTGACAATGTCAGCAAACCGAGGATTAGTGGATAGAGAAAACAGCTGTTCATCTGGGGAATTCTCGTTGATCAGAAGAGAAGAAGACGGGGCATTTGGAAGACAAGACAAGTGGTCCGCAATAACGTTGTCAGATCCTTTTTTATCCTTAATGGTAAGGTCAAATTCTTGAAGTATAAGGATCCAACGAATGAGACGAGCCTTAGCATTCTTTTTAGAGAAAAGATACCTAAGTGCGGAATGATCAGTATAAACCGTGATGTGTGAGCCAACTAGATAAGGCCTGAATTTTTCTAGAGAAAAAACAACTGCCAAAAGTTCTTTTTCAGTGGTCGTATAATTGATTTGGGCATCGTTCAAAGTCTTACTCGCATAGTAAATGACGTGAAGAATCTTATCGATGCGCTGTCCTAGGACAGCGCCCACAGCGAAATTCGAGGCGCCACACATGATTTCAAAAGGCAACTTCCAATTAGGAGAGCAAATGATCGGGGCAGAGACAAGTTCATTTTTAAGACGCTCAAAAGATGAAATGCAGTCAGAATTGAAGTCGAAAGGGACATCCTTACCAAGAAGATTGGTCAAAGGTCGAGTGATTTTGCTAAAATCTTTTATAAAGCGACGGTAAAAACCAGCATGACCTAAAAAGGATCGGATGTCCTTAACGGATTTGGGAATGGGAATATTCGAGATAACTTCGATTTTAGCTTTGTCTACTTCAATTCCTTTATTAGAGATGACATGTCCTAAAACAATGCCATGTTTGACCATGAAGTGACACTTTTCCCAATTAAGAGTTAAGTGTTTATCTTTGCAACGGTTAAGAACAAGATCAAGATGATGTAAACACTCAGAGTAAGAATCACCAAATATGGAAAAATCATCCATGAACACTTCCAAAAATCGCTCGATCATATCAGAAAAAATGCTAATCATGCACCTCTGAAAGGTTGCAGGTGCATTACAGAGACCAAAAGGCATACGTCGGTACGCAAATGTACCAAACGGACAAGTGAAAGTGGTTTTCTCTTGGTCCTCAGGAGCGATAGGGATTTGATTATATCCCGAGTACCCGTCAAGGAAACAATAGTACTCGTGACTGGCTAGTTGTTCTAACATTTGATCGATAAATGGTAGAGGGAAATGATCCTTACGTGTTGCAGCGTTAAGTTTCCTATAGTCAATGCAAACACGCCAACCAGTCTAAGTGCGGGTTGGGATAAGCTCGTTAGCTTCATTTTGGATCACGGTAATCCCTGATTTCTTAGGTACGACATGAATCGGACTAACCCATTGACTATCGGAAATTGGGTAGATGATTCCATTGTCTAGACATTTAAGGATTTCAGCACGAACTGCTTCTGTCATGATAGGGTTTAGTCGACGTTGGGGATCACGAGTGGGTTTGGCATCATTTATAAGGTGGATACGATGTTGGACAATCGAAGGACTAATCCCCTTAATATCAGCCATGGACCAACCAATTGCTTCCTTATTTTTCTTAAGGATGGGAAGGAGCAATTGTTCCTGCTCTAAAGTAAGGTCAGAAGCGATAATGACAGGAAAAGTTTCATTGTCTCCTAAGTAAGCGTACTTAAGATGACTGGGCAGCACTTCGAGGTCAAATTTTGGGGGCGACTCAACCGAAGAAATTGGTTGAGGGATAGACTCATTTGTGAGAGGCTCGACAGGAATCGAATCAAAGACATTTTCGGGAGTATCTTGAAACAAAGTTTCGTAATTTGATTCAATTTCGTTATTCAGATGGTCGAGGTCAGATTCATTATCGTGGACAGCATGGATTTCAGAAAACTGGTCCACATAAGAGTTAGGAGAGTTTTCAGTTCTGAAAATGTTTAGCTCGACAGTCATGTTACCGAAAGAAAGTTTCATAGACCCATTTATACAGTTGATGAGAGCATTAGAGGTTGCTAAGAAGGGTCGTCCTAGAATCAAAGGGATCTGGTTTGCAGGATTGCTAACCTGTTGAGTTTTTAAGACAATGAAATCAACTGGAAAGATGAATTCGCCAATTTTGATCAACACATCCTCGATTTCGCCCATAGGTTTCTTAATTGAACGGTCAGCAAGCTGAAGGGTAACCTTAGTGGGTTTCAGTTCTCCTAGCCCTAATTGGCGATAGACGGAATATGGAAGCAAGTTAACACTAGCACCTAAGTCTAGTAGGCATCTATCGATTTTCTTGTCCCCAATAGTACATGATATTGTGGGGCAGCCAGGATCTTTGTATTTCACTGGCATCGATTGGGACAAGACTTCGCTTAGAGTTGCCGCTAGAAACACTTTCTTAGGTACATGTGTATGACGTTTTTGAGTGCACATATCTTTTAGAAATTTTGCGTATTGTGGAACTTGTTGTATAATATCTAAAAGAGGAATGTTCACTTTAACTTGCTTAAATATTTCAAGGATTTTTTTCTAGCTGATCCGTCTTTTTCCTAGGTCGGAGTCTATGAGGAAATGGAGCAGACAACTCAGTAGGTTGGGCTACTTGAGTTTGAGGATGGTCCTTGTCAGAAATTGCCTCAATGTTTTGATCTGAGTTGGTCGAATTTTCGATAGGGTTTGGAAGATCGTCCGGTAAAGCATTTGGGTTGACCACATGGTTGTCAATCTTTTTGCCGGATCTAAGAGTCGTGACCGCATTCAAGTGACTAACGTTTGCATCTTGAATGATGTGAATTTGGTTGGAGTTAGGATTTTGACGGTTGGGGTTTGGAATGGGTTGACTCGGGAAGGTGCCTCTTTCCCGTTCGCTTACCGAAGTGGCTAACTGACTCATTTGCATTTCAAGTTTAGCGATCGTATGACTCGTGTTTTGCATGTGCGAAGTCAATAAATTTAGAAGATTGGTATTTGATTGGAGATTTTGAGTCGTCGCTTTAGTCAATTCTTCGAGAGTTTTCTCCAGTGATGTCAATCGTTTATCGTCTTGGGGAGCAAAAGATTGTTGCGCTTGATTTTGAGAAGGTGGCGCAGGATGTTGGAATTGAGTTTGTTGAAAGGGAGGTTTCGAAGGATTATTTGAAAATGATTGAAAAGGAGGTCGAACCGCACTCGAATTTGCATTGTTTTGGGTCCAAGAGAAGTTAGGATGGTTTCTCCAACCTGGATTGTACGTTGGGGAGAATGGGTCATTCCTAGCTTTGTTAAATGCGTTGAGTTGTTCCAATGAATGTGGGCATTGATCAGCTATGTGGTTAGGATCGTTACATTTGTAATATGAGGTCTAAGACGCTTGAGCTTGATTTATTTGAGTTGATGAAATGACATTATCGAATTTGGATATCATTGCATCTATTTTTGCTTCTAAGGCTACTGATGATCCTACCGAATGAGCGTTAGATCGGGAATAAATCGATTTCTCATTAGATCTTTCCCATTGAGCTGATTTTTCGGCCAAAATTTCGAGAAACTGCCAAGCGGCATTGTGATCTTGGGCTAGAAAATTTCCTTGGCACATTGATTCGAGCATGGTTCGAGAGTTATTTTCAAGTCCATCGTATAAAATTTGACAAAGAGTCCATTTTTCAAAATTGTGATGTGGACATTTGACTAGAAGCTCTTTAAATCTTTCAAAATATTTTGCAAAGGATTCACCCCCAAATTGACGAAAATTGACGATTTCATTTCGAATTTTGGATGTTTTTTCCAGAGGGTAAAATTTCTTTAGAAAAATATTTACAAATTCACTCCAAGTTCCAATCGTATTTGAAGGCAAGCTATACAACCATTTCTCAGCATAATCGGTAAATGCAAATGGAATTAACCTACGTTTGATTCCATCGTCACTTAATTGTTGAAATTTCATGGTTGCACAAACTTGTTCAAATTTGGTCAAGAAAATATAAGGATCATCACATTCTAAATTGCCGAACTTTGGAAGAGTATTTATGTGATTCGAATGAATTTCAAAGTGCTTACCCGTTGGGGCGGGCAATATGATGCAAGAAGGAATAGAAACCCGATCGGGGAAGTATCTATCCATAAGAGATCGAGGGGGATTTTCTTCGGCCATGGTTAAAGAAATGTTTGTTCGAACTAAACGATTGTCTGAAGGATCACGAGTCCAATGACGCATGCACTAGCGAGAAGAATAAGGGAAGACGAGAAGGAAAAAATTTGAGAAGCGATTTTTTTTTAGTGAAAAAGAATTAGACACAAAAGAATTTTTTTTTTAATGAACCTAATGCAATTTACAATTTCTAGAATTATATAATGACGGTTTGATTTATTTCAACAAAAGACTTCTCAGCCAGTTAACGGACAGGAGTTAGCGGTGCACCAGGAATCACCCTAGCAATGCAGCCGAAGGTTTAAGTACCTTCAGAGGAACAACCGATATAATATTTACGAATCACCGTATTATTTATAAACAGTTATTACTCTGCCGTAGTCTAGACACCGAGAAATAATCTGTTAGAACTAAACCAATTTGTCAAAATATAATGAAGTCCCTAGAAAATAAAAACAAAACTAAGATGAATGCAATTTTTTTTAATTAGTCACAGAATGAATAGTCTCAGGACAGTCACAGAACAGTCAATTGCAGAAATAAATAAATAAAACAAATTTTTTTTACAAGCAAGTCGATGCCATGCAGAAGATTTTTACAAGCAATGTCTATATATATTTTTTTATTTGCAGCAGCGGTCCCTGTAGAGTTAGAAAATACTCACCTTGATCGGCAGTCCGTCCAGTGCAATTGGGTCGCGCTAGCGTGTTCACACCCCACTTGGTGTGCAACCGCTCGAACACTGAATAGTCCGCTGCTTTTTATTGTTGTCGCCTTTTAAGGCCTTTTTCTAATTTCCACTGTACCTGTCTTCGAAAAATTTCTCCTATTTCCTTTTTTTTTTGAGAGAGAAAAAGAAAATAAGGTTAAAAGCAAACAAATGCAAACTAAATGAAAATGAAAGAAAAAATAAAATGATACAACCAGTATTAAACAACGAAACAAATTAACCCTTTTTTTTAACAAAAGGAACAAAGAAGAATAATTAAAAGAAATTAAAACAGCAAACTAAACTAATCAAATGCTTAAGACCAAACCTACTCTAAATAAAACCCCAAAATCAAAGTCGGCCCACTTGCAAGCCCAAATTGAAATGAAGCCGCACCTTGACTTTATGAAATGTTGACCCAGATGCCCTAGATAATAAAAAAAATCGCTTTCTCAAAATCACTTCCCAAGAACCCCAAGAAAATAGAATTACTACGATCTAAATCAAAGGTCGCTCGACCTAAAATCCTCAAATTAATCGCAACACTCTAACATCCTTATTTCGAGTTTCCTATTGCGGTCTGTTTCTCGCGGTTTCGGGATGGATGAAGCGGAAGGAATTTGAAGGTGGGGAATTGGCGAATCAGGCGTGGTCAGTGGTGTTTGTTCTTGCGTTAATGGATGAGGATGCTTTCAGGATCTTCGAATCGCGTGTGTATTTCAGGTGCAGTTGCGTTTAAATTTCGGTGGTTCGCGATGAACGGTTTGGGTTTCCGCCGAGGGTTTAGCTTGGAGTTGTGGACTGCGGTTGTAGAGGAGGGTTGGTGACAGGGGAGTGAACCGGTTGAAGTCAGCTAGTTGGGGCGGTGAACTTGCAATATTGGTTGATGTGTGGTTGGTCAGAGAACAGGGTAGTGGAGTAAAACTATTTATGCTGCGGATATGGTTTACTTGAAGTGGATCAGGGGAAGGTAGGAAGATGATGGCAGAACTGAGTTTTGAGGAATTTTTGAGATTGATGAATTTGAAACCGTGGTTATTTGCTGAGGGCGTGGTACTTTGGGGTAACAGTGCGGTTGTGGGGGTACTTTTGGGATATTAGCTGTTGAAAGATTTTGTAATGGGGCAAACGTGAATAGTTTGGTGTCTGGAGAAGGTCATGGGATTTGCTGAAGTGGAGGTTGGCAAGATGTTTGGCACCGGGATGGTTGTTGTCAAAGTAGTGGTCTGTGAGAGGATTGTTGGAGGAGTTGTATTAGGATTTTGGTGAAGTTTGATGCAGGATTCTGGAGTGGGTATGGACAGTGAAAGTTTGATGAGCGCAGTCTTGGAGTAAGGTAGTGTAAAGTGGTAAAGTGGAGATATGAAGGTATGTGATGCAAGGTGGTGGCTGTTGTGTTATGGTCATGTGATCGGGAGTTCGTAGCACAGAATTTGCAGGAGCAAGATAACAAGAAGAAAGAACAGAAGAAATAGAGAAAGAAAGAAAAGAAATCAGAAGAAATTTTTTTTTTTTGATTGTAAAAGAAATTGTAAAAAGAAGGAATGAAAGACTATGTAGATGATTAATGAAAAGAGAACTGGGAAAGAAATCGGAATATAATTGGCAAGTTTTTTTTTAAAGAAAGAAATCAAACTGTAAAAGGAAAAAAAAATTGAAAAGAAATAAAAAAAAGGAAAGAGATCGAAAAAGAAAGGTACGATGCTTTTTTTTCCTCTTGGATTAGTTGATTATAATATTAATAATTTAATACCAAATCAACTAACAATATTTTTTTCTATACAAGAAAACAAAAGAAAACAAAATAAAATAAAAATATTTTTGTGTTGTTTTTATATAAAAATTAAAATAAAAAAAAGCACGAAAATAGAATTATAGCCCGAAGGATTTAAAAATAAAATATTATTTTGGTCCCCGGCAACGGCGCCAAAATTTGTTTGCGAACAAATTATACAATTGTAAACAACTGTAAAATCCGTTCGGCCTTCCTAAACAACAAGGATTGTTGTAGAGGGTGTCGAACTCTGGGACCAAAAATATTTTAATTAATAAATCCAGTCAAGTTATTCCAAGATTTTGATTGATTGAAAACACAGAAAATAACAGCAATTAAATAAAGAAGAGAGATTTATCTAATAAGAGAAAGCAATTAGGGGATAATGACAGAGATTAGATTCACACTCATCAATAGCCAACAAATTAAATATAGATCTAATTCATGTTTCTGTCACAAACACGAATCAACGATAAATAGATTTTTAGAAACAAATAAGTAAACAACGACAAGCATAGCCTAAGCAGGAGCTGAGCTCTTAAACAACCATAGACTATCAGGACAGATTCACAAATTAATTTCTAAAAACCTAAAACTAGATCTAAATCTGATAATTGTTAGATCGAACACGAATATACCCTGTGAAGGAGCATAACTCTTAAACGACACAGAATATGAAGGTTCAGATCTAACCCTTGATTCAGATCTAGATCTACATATATAAAGTCCTCATCTATTGGCTATGTGATTCATGTTGAATCATATCTATTAGCGTCATCACCCCCTAATCAAAGGGGATTAGCTAGACATAGCTAAAGAAGAGGAAAAACAGAAATTAAATAACATGAAGATAAATAAAACTAAAACTAAATAGAACAGAGGAAGAAGAGTTTTATTCCAAGAGAAAGATTACAGAATAAAACTAAGTGTGTTTTACAATGAATGAGATACAAGGTATTTATAGCTGATATGACAAAGACTAACTAGCTAATTACACAATGTGGGACTAAAGAATTAGCCCAAATAACACATAAGCTAGTGTGAACGCAGCTGTAGAGTGAGAGGCCTTGCAAATGAGCTAATGTGAATGAAACATGAGTGAGATGGTCTGCAAATGAGCCAATGTGAACACAATATGAGTCTTTAATGAGCCAAATCTACCCAACTGAACTCTATTTGCAACCGTTCTTCAATCTTTAAACTCTTCAAGCTTTAGTAATTTCAACTTCACTCTTTTTAAGCAAATTCTTCATGCTTTATCCATCAAATGCTCTAAACCAAGCTTTTTATCAACAATCTGAAAACACAGCTATAAATACACAGTATCAATTATTTTAAATATAAAATAAGATAAATAAGCGGATACAATATACACATTTACGTGTATATCAATCGAGTTGAGAGAAAACAGACGCTCCTACAAGATGGTCAAAAAGATCGTCGATTCTTGGTAGTGGGTGCCTATTTTTCTTTGTCAGTTTGTTTAACTCACGATAATCTACGCACAGACGAAGTGAACCATCCGCCTTAGTGGCGAATACTACAGGAGCACCTCATTCAGAAATGCTTCGCCTTATGAAATTTTTCTCTAGCAACTCCTTGACTTGTTTACTGAGCTCTCTTCTTTCTCGCGGGGCCATGTGCCTAACGGGCAATGAAACCGGCTTGGCATTATCAACAAGATAAATTCGGAAGTCTATCTCGCATTTAGGGGGTAAGCCCTTCACTTCCTCAAAGATATTAGGATATTCTCGGACCACTCTTATGGATTGCAAATTATCGATGGACGAGTCAAGAGATTCAAGATAACATAACATGACCGGACCCTTAGGGTTACAAGAAATATCAAGGGTATTACCAAGGCGAGTCGTGAGCCTCACTAGCCTTCGTTCACAATCAAGAATGGCTCCATAATTGGACAACCAATCCATACCTAGGATCAAACCGTATCCCATAAATCCGAGAACATAAGCATTACACGTGAATTCTACGCTTAAGATAGAAATCCTCAAATCCACACACATCATAGATAAATGATCGGAGCCCCCAATTGGATTTGAAACTATAACGGGATCCTCAACTAGACTAGTACTTAGGTGCAGATTTTCAACAATATCAGAAGAAATAAAAGTATGCGATGCGCCAGAGTCAAATAAGGTTCGAACAGGAAAGTCAGAAATGTAAACAAGGCTTTCTACGGAAATATTACTACCTCGGTCAAGAGCTGGAGTGGTGTTGAGAGCATGCAACTACCCTCCAGAAGGTCTTGCTCGCTGGGTCTGCCCTTGCCCTTGCTTCTTAGGGCAATCCTTGCTGATGTGTCCAGTATCCCCACAATGAAAGCATTCACCCAACTTTCTCTTCTTCCTTCTACAGTCTTTAGCTAGATGTCCTGTAATACCACAAAAGTTGCACTTCCTTGTCTCACGTGGTTTGTTAGCATTGTTGTTTTTGCTCTTGTTATTCTTGTTATTTTTGTTGCCTCCCCTCTTGAAGTCAACCTTCTTATTCTGAGTCTCATTAGGCTTAACCTCCTTCTTGCTATTCTTGTCTTCCTCATGAAGTAGGGCCATATCCACCAAGCTTTCAAAGGTCGCCCCCATGGGTATATGAGTTATGGACAAACTGTGTAGTGGTTCGTTCAATCCTCGAGCAAAGCGTACAGCCTTTTTCTGGGCCATGTTGACCAAGTCCAAACCGAACCGAGCAAGCTGATTAAACCTATTCACATACTCCCTAACAGACATGTCCCCTTGCTTGAGTGCTAGGAACCTCTCCATCTGAAGGTTCTCTTTCACGGACGATAAGAATTAAAGCCCAAACCTCTCTCTAAAGTCTGCCCAAGTCTCAACTGGCCTGGTAGCATTGGTGACTTCCCACCAAAATGCAGCTTCCTCTTTCAGCAACCATGCTGCCAACTGAACTTTCCTATGATCCTCCACATCAAAGATAACAAACAAGTCTTCAGTCTCCTTTAGCCAGTTTCGTGCCTCAACGAAGGTTTCAGTTCCAACGAAGTTCTAGTCGCCCATTGCTTTAAAGTCTTTGCATATTTTGGCAAAGGCGATACTAGGAGGAGGAGGAGGAGGAACCGCAGCCACTGGGGGAGGAGGAGGAACCGCAGTCACTGGGGGAGGAGGAGGAGGGATGTCTGCCGGGCCCACGCCGTTGGCCCTAGCTTCCAAGTACCTTCGGAACAATCCATGTACGGGTACTCCCTCAGGAAGGTTAAGGTCAGCCATGCTGAAAAACGAAAAGGAAAAGATTCAAACGAGGAAACAAAGGAAAGTGCCAATGGCTTTTGGGGAATAGCCTTTTCTTAAAAATAAACTTTTCTTGAAAAAAACTTCTTTATAAATGGTTTTGAAAATAGTTTCAGAAGGTTTTTAAAACTTTTGCTCAGTCTGGTAACCTTCTGCTCTGATACCAAATGTAACACCCCACCTCCGCTAGGGTCACTCGCAAAGGGAATGCACTAGTTTTGGTGGAGCATTATCTAGGTAAACATACACAGAGATAACACAAGACAGAACATAAATAAAGCAGCGGTAGAAATTAAAAACCAAATTTCATTACTTTCAAGAAAAGAGTCAAAACCTCGTATATCCAAGTACAGAATTATTCCATTACATCAAGTTCTAAATAAAGAAGCATAAACTTAAAATAGCAAAAGTAAATTATTCCCCAAACACAGCAGAGTTGTAGCCATAGCATAGCTCAAGACCAAACCGTACATGAGCTGTCAGAAAGCAAGCTAAATCCAAGCTAAGAGCTATAGTTTCCTCCCTGAGAACCTGGGGGGAACGAAAGAAAAAGAGGCGAAAGAAAAAGGGTCAGTCATAAAGACTGGTAAGTCCTAGTGACTTTCAGTATAAAAACTAGTAAAGGTAACATTACATGTGAAAACTGGAATTAAACATAAGGATGATAACAGGATAGGTATGAGAACTAAGATAACAAGATAAGTCAAGTCTAGCATCGCATATTCAAGATTCGATGCACCAACTGTACTAGTATTCTAACCCATGTCAAGTATTAACAATGAAATGATCCCTTGGCCCAATATCATGAAATGACCCATTACGGGGTCCTACAGAACGATCTACTAATCGATCGGCTCCCTACAAATTCTAGCTCGTCATGTGTCTGTGTCATACGGCCCTATCATGAAATGTAGTCACCTGTGCTAGGTCCACCATAGGGTGTATCAAGCCCTAGGGTGCCAACCACCGACACGAATCAAGCACGCACAGTGTAAACCTACGGGTGCCCAGTGCCTGCTTTTTCAACTCCGGACTACGTGCACGACCATAGTCCGCCTGAACCTACAATGGCGCACCAACTCAGCCGTCGTTCTGGTCGCTTACAATCAGCCCAGTAATCGTGCCCCACCCTGCCTAGTCCTAGGGTATCAAGATACATCTAAGTGGGTTACTGCTGAAAAGGACCGCGTAACTAGGGTTTCTAATGGGTTAAGTGTTGTCTTTCAAATTCGTGACATAACCCTACCAAATAATGTATCAAGTTGGTTAAGTATGTTCAGGCGGTTCATGACTTAACCCTACCAAATCATGTATCAAGTTGGTTAAGTATATTCAAGTGGTTCATGACTTAACCCTATCTTGTGGCATTAAATAAATTAATGCTCCCCAACCTCTCACATTAGACTAGTTGTTGTGGTCACTGGATTCGCCGGGCGGTTCCGGGCAGATTTACACCACAACATAGTCTAACCTCGGGTTTTAAGTGCGATATGACCAACTAACCACATTGGGTCCTATTGTTTGCAGTCACTGGATTCGACGGCCGGTTCCGGGCAGATTTACACAGCAAACTCAACCCAACCTCGAGTTGGCCATTTTCAAGTTTATCTAAGTGTCATGTCCATGTTCAAGTTTTCAAGTATAATTTCATGTCAAGTTTTCATGTCAAATCATGTCAAGTTCATAGCCAATTCAGGTTTGCCTAAACTACCCAAAACGTATTCCCATCGCACGTGAATTCAAATCGATACAATTACATCTAATTAGGGAATAACATAAAAAGAACGGGCATAAGGTGGCAAAGGTGATTATAAGTCAAGCATGGTACAATTTGAGATAAATGATTACAACAATATTGGCATATGAAATAGTGGTCTCAAATATCAAATCTAGCAAAATAGGGTGACAGTCATGGTAGCAGTGTATATGAGATAATAATCCTAAACTTGTGAATGGCAACTGATTCAACATCACAGGCATGTTAACATCAAGGACATGAGGGGTTTAGGTTTACAACATGAATAGTCCCCAAATCAATTTCATAGCAATTTACCCAAAAGTCAAGATTCAAGATGAACAGTACTAGGTTCAAAGTGGGCAATAATAGATCCAATTTGAACAATAATAGATCCAAGGTGAACAAAAGTAGATCCAAAATATACAATGATAGATCCAAGATAATCGTCACTTAGGTTCAATTACAATTTACAACATGTCCATATTAAGTTTAAAGTTTAGATCTAAAAGTAACTGGGGCTTACAGATCGTGGTTTGAGAATTAGAAAACAAAAGAGAAGGTGTTGAGTCTTTATGTGCTTAGTCGAATCCTAACAGAAATCCACAAATCAGCAAATTCTCTAAACGTAGTCTCGACGTAGAAGAAGAAGTCCCTTTCTCTAACTTTTCAACCAGAATTTGAGCAGCATAAGGCTAGAGAGAACATGTGTAGAGAGAAGGGGATAGGGGGTTGTTTATATAGGGTCAGGCCAACGAATTTAGACTGAAATCGAACCAGAAACATCATAATGAACTCTGGCCCAAAAATGGGTTCGGGGTACCAGGTTGACCCCCAGGTCGACACTATGGTCGACCTAGTCCTGGGTAGGTCGACTACATGGTCGACCACCGAATCGACCTGGTCCTGGGCGGGAGATTTCCCGCCCAGTCTGTTCTGGGTTTTGAATTCGAATTCGAGCTGTTTTGAACTCTGAAAATTTCTGAAACTTTGGGGGGCCATAACTTGGTCATACAGACTCCGATTCTCGAAAACTCAGACTCGTTTCCAAGCAGAATTTTGAGACGAACGTAATAGAGTAACCCGTTGCCCTTGGTTCTTATTTTTAGAGTTAATTCTGCCTTGATTTATAGTTATCACACGTTATAAAAATACGGGTTGTTACAAACAGCCCAAGGTAATTAGAGGAATAAAACCTTGAGTCATACAACAGTCTTAGTGAGCGATAAAACAGCTATCTAACATCATCAACAAAGTATATGAAAATAGATAGATTGACAACCCCATCTACCAAAACTCCAGAGAAGAACCCACAACCGCCTTCCCCAAACCTGACAGTGATAGCCTTTACAATCCAGACAAATCAAAGGAAATCAATTCATCCATGGGAATCATAACAAATATTAATTCATGGAAACAATTCAAACAACATCCAACAACAACTATATATATCTCTCCTAAGTCAACCTAATCGAATTCAACATTCCTCAAGCACAAGCCCAGAGGCCTAAACCAATATCAGACAAGCACCCAAGAAACATCTCCCTCGACGTCGGACAATCTACGAGAGATGGTACGAGCAAAGCAACCAAACATCTATGACTGACTCTGGCTATCACCGCCAACCTTGCTTTGAAACCATCCTTAATCGTATGACGGCCAATCTTGACATATTTCAAGGGCTAATGGTGACCCCAGTTCTAACAAAATATCCATATCCTATTCAACGATACGTACCTAGGATTTTCAACGATACCCAAGGTACTCGACCGGCAACCTTCCGGTTTATTGTGCCACTTCTTTGAGTCTGCTAGAACTTGTGGCAACGATAACTTCTCGGTCTTCGCATCTCTAATCATCCAATCCGACGACTTTCCATAGCTCAAGTAACCTTCTCGAGCAACCACTATCCACCAACTCACAATCTTTGAGTTGTCATCCCATTCGTTGTTCTACACTGATCAACGAACACATTCAACACTTCGAACCTTCCTACTTGAACCACTTCGAAGTCACACCATCACTGAGCCAAAACACATTACTGCGCTACGGCCGACTCTTTCCCTTTTTGTTCAAATCCGAGTCGTATGCTAAAGTATAATTTTCCATAAATAACCCTGTGCGACCGACCGACTCTTTCCCAGAACACCGACCGATCGGCCCCTTGAAGCACCACCGATTGGTCCCCCTTGTAGCACCCACCGATCAGTTCCCCTGGAGCACCCACCAATCGGTTCCCCTGGAGCACCCACCGATCGATTTGCCTTGATCACCTACCGATCGGTTTCCCCTTAGCACCTACCGATCGGTTTCCCTGGAGCACTCAACGATCGGTCCAAACTCGATCCCTCCTTCTCAACCTTCACCACCGATCGGTCCTCCTAGACCCGACCGATCAGTCCCAGACCAGATCCAACTTGTTTTCAACCTAAATCTCAATCAAAACTTCGCCAAACGACTAGTCCGACGAATCCAACTCATCCAATACATTCAGTACAATCATAAACACATCATGAAATCAATAACAACCTTAAATCATCAATTTTAACGTGTATTTCAGTAAAATCATGATAAGTGGACATATGAAAAAAATGGTAGATCTAACTTGCATAAACTTATAAAATGACGTAAAATTAAGGGGTTTTGATTGTTAGATCAGATCCTAGAACAATTCGCATGAAATAATCTTACCATGATATAGATCTAGGGGAAAAATGACGAAACTATCCCTAATTGATGCATGTACTTGGTTGAATGCATGTGAGAGATGTAAATCACTCACCTAAGCCTTCGATCAACCCAAAAATGATGAAATCTAAATCCGAACAGCAAGGAATTTGATCCAAACTCCTCAATTTGATGAACCCTTCTCCCGATTGTCGTAGATCTAGCGTCGAACAAAGTAGATCTTCGATTCTCCAAGCTTTACCGGTGGAAAGATGAAGAATAGGAGGAATGAAGGATCTCTTGGCCCTTCCAAATGAGATAATGGAGAAGAGAAACTATTCTCCATATCTCCCACCCCCTATTTATAGGTTTCTACCAGCCCTCTAATGGGCCTCCCCAAATCAGCCCATTATGCTCACAATACCTGAACAACCAACTGTAAAACCTTAAAACAGCGATTTCTCCCAAATCGCTGAACCAAATCTTTAATGTGACCACTCTACGGAATGGGAAACACCATTTCCTTTCCACTAAGTTAGATTTCAACACCTGAATCGGCCCGAGACAAAAGTTATGCCTTGTACAAGACCGACAGGGGAAAACGGTCACAAAGAAAATTGGTAAAAATCATGGGCATGTTTCACCTCCCAATGAACAACATATCTAAAGATGAGAATGATCAAACCCTCAGGGAACAAAATAAAAATATTTTACGATCCTCAGATACGAAAAATGCGGCTGTTACACCGCTGAACAAAATCTTTAATGTGACCACTCTACGGAATTGCCAACACCATTTTCGGTTCAATGAAATTGATTCCAGCACCTTATTTGATTCCAGCCAAAAGTTATTGCCCTGTACAAAACTGACTAGGGCAAAATGGTCATAAATAAAATTGGTAAAAATCAGGGACATGTCTCACATTCCTATCAACAACTTATCAAAAGTTGAGAATGATTTGACCCTCGGGGATTTAAATAGAAATATTTTACGATCGTCCGATACGTAAAATGTGGGTCGTTACATCCCTCCCCCCTAGGAATTTCGCCCTCGAAACTCCAAGCAAACACAAGCAACCAAAAACAATTCCGTATGCCTACTATCCACGAGCAGCCAACCTATCGTCCAACTAGTAACCATCAAGCCATGCATCCATAGCCTTAACCTAGCACGCAAAATTCTAGCAACAATAGTACAAGCTACAATGATGTAAGGGTGACACGACATTAATGGGTCATACCAACGAAGATTTCTGGATGGATCGTCTTCATTATCGCTTCTGCTTCCCATGTACAATCATCACCATCCTCACTCCATTGTACCTTGACAAGCTTAAATGTCTTCGTACTGATCCGGAGATACCACCACATTCGAATCATGCACGCACTTCCGTAGAAAAGACACATGAAACACATTGCACACACCCGACATCTTTTATGGTAAATCCAATCTGTATGCAAGCTTTCCAATTTGCTCGATTATCGGAAATGGTCCAATGAACCTTGGAGCTAACTTTCCTTTACTTCCGAACCGAGCAACGTTCTTCAAAGGAGAAATCTTCACGAAAACCATATCGCCAACGTCAAATTCCACATCCTTATGACGCTTATCGGCGTAACTCTTCTGACGATCTTAGGCTGCCTTCATTCGTTGCTGAACGATCTCAGTACAATCCTATGTTTCTCTTATCATCTCTGGCCCAAGTATCAGTTTATCTCCAGTCTCTAACCAATATGCCGGAGAATTACATGGTCTACCATACAATGCCTTGTATGGTGCCATCTCAATGCTCGACTGGTAATTGTTGTTATACGCAAACCCAACCAGATTTAGATGGTCTTCCCACGATTCCCCAAAATCCAATACACAAGCTCTAAGGAGATCTTCAAATACTCGGTTAACTCTCTCGGTTTGACCATCAGTACGGGACGGTAAGCTTTACTCAAACACAACTCGGTTCCCAAAGCTTCCTGTAAACTCTTCCAAAATCCACTTGTAAACAATGGACCTAGATCACTAACTATGCTCTTCGTGATACCATGGAATATGACTATCCATTTTATATATAGCTCAGCCAATTTCGATGTTGCCCTAGTCGATCTGACAGGAATAAACCTCGCGCTTTTGGTTAAGCGATCCATGATGACCCAAATCCCTTCATTTACTTCCCTGTCTTTAGGTAATCCGTCGATAACCATCGATATTTGCTCCCATTTCCACGTAGGAACTTCTAATGGCTGAAGCAATCCACTCGGAGTTTTCTGTTCAGCTTTCACTAACTGACTATTCATACATTTGAAAATAAACTTTCCAGCATCCCTCTTCACCCCTTACCTGTAGTAAGATATTTTTGTATCCTGATACATCTCATTACCACATGGATGAATCGTCAACTTTGGGTGATGACATTCCTTCAGAATCTCATCTCTTAATCCATCAATATCGGGAACTACCAGTCGTCCTTGCTTACGAAGCCAAACTTCTTGATCGACTTCGAATTCCTTACTCTCTGGTTCCAACTTATGGATAATCTCGACAAGCTTTCCATCATGTTTTTGGCTCTCGCCAATACTTTTGATAAGAGTAGATCTTATCGATACGCTTGCCAACATTTCAGGTTCCAACTCACACTGTGGTCTGAAATCAAATCCTGCTAAGTACTCGAGGCTCTTCCATTTTGAAAACATAGCTCCCAATCCTGCTTGTCCTCGACTTAATGCATATGCAACTGTGTTACCTGTACTAGGTGTATAGGCTATTCTAAAATCATAAGATGCCAAAAACTCTAACCACCGTTGCTGCTGAAGATTCAAATCCTTTTGGGTGAAAAGATACTTCAACGACTTGTGATCTGTAAACAACTCAAATCGAACTCTCAACAGGTAATGTCTCTATATCTTTAGAGCAAACACAATCACCGCTAACTCCAAATAATTAGCCATATAATTCCTTTCGTGTGGTTTCAGTTGTCAATATGCATATGCCACAACTCTATTGTATCACCCCGTAATTTTAGAAAACGCTAGAAGCACAAATTAAAGAATGCTAAATTTTTGTAAGGGGAATTAAGTAAAAAGGTTGGTGCCATTGCGTTTGTCTCGGAATTCTTCTTGAGATAGAATCTGAGTTTGCGTAAAACGGACATCGTATGAAGAAGTTATGAAGCCTAGAAGTTTACAAGTTTAAGCAGAATTATTAAATAAATTAAATAAACAATTCAATTCAATTCAATTTTGAAATCCATAGAGCAGAAAAAGTAGGTGGCCGGTGTCGACACCTGTGTCGACCCCTATGAAGGGGTGTCGGCATAGGTGTCGACCCCCCCTTAGATCTGGGCAGATTAATCTTTTCATATGTGGACTTGTTTTCTGACCCGATACATTGACCCGAGATTATAAATAAGACCTCATTTTCACTCTTTTTCTCACCTTCAACAATGGCGATGCCATGACGCTCCTCCAACTCGGATTAAATTTGTTTTTCTTCTTCAACAATCAAAGTAGGGATTATTCAAAGATCAGATCTACAATAACAACACCTAATTCTCTTTCCTACATCCAATCTCTGTGAGTTCATGTTATTTTCACATATAGTTAACTGATAAGCAAACCTGATAAGTTTATAAATTGGATCTAAGTCTATGCTTGTAATAAGTTGAATCATATCAGATCTATTATTTGTTGTTTATCAGACTCATACCCAAATGCTATCATCATATGCCTATCTAGTTAATCTTATCTATTTTATCGTCATATGCCTATTTTTTTATTCATGCCTATTCTGATTCTCTTCCCTTCCTCTTTCACTTTTTATTTTTATAAGTCTAGGCTACCTTCGAGCCTAGGCCAATATCTTCGAGATGTGCGTGCGAATAACGTGGGAATAATTGAGAAAAAGTTTGGGAACAATTATAAAAAGGGGTTTGGGGTGTAATCTTTGTTTGAAATTTAGGCATAACTTATGTGTGGGATTATAGGCTTAACTTGAATTGGGATTTATGGGTAATTGGCATACACTATAATCCAAGACTTGAATTTTGGGTATAAACTGTAATGAACATGAACAAGTGGCAAAGAACATATATGCCTAAGACACGAGGTTAGATTTGGATTACAGTAGAAGTCTGCCAGGAACCGCCCGACACATCCAACAACCGCAAAACGGTAATCTAATGTGAGAGGTCGAAGGCGGAAATCAGACACGTAATGGTGCTAAGACACGAGGTTAGGTATATCTTGTAGTAGAAGTCTGCCCGGAACCGCCCAGGATATCCAGCAACCACAAGTTGTCGGCCTAATGTAGGAGGTCTAGCTCGTTTACAGATATAATAAGTAATGACATAAATTGACAAGAATACTTATCTAAGATAACACATGTATCATTACATGGATTTAATAAGAGAAGGAGTTAAGTGGATAAGTAATAACGTGAATGAACCAGAACACTTAACCAAGATGGCACATGTGTGAAGACATGGATGTATTAATAAAGGGGTTAAGTGGGAAATCCTAGTAGTGGGGAAGCAAGCTTAGGAGGGTAGCTTGTGTCATATGTGTAAGACCCTTTTCAATCAGTAACCCATGTTGGTATCTAGGAAGCACTCGAACTAGGTCGAGGAAGGGGCACGCTTACTGAGTTGATTGTAAGAGGTCAAAAGAGAAAGGGCGATGGCAGCGTAGGTCCGATGGAGTCATGTGCGTGCATGGTTCCCGGATGGGAGATTAAGATGCTGTGGCATCGGTAGATATAAACTGTGCAATTCAGTTGTATCGGGTTGCCACTTTAGGGAGTGATACACCCTACCGTGGGGCCAACACACGTATCTACTAGTTAGGGAGCCGATCGACTGGGGAAGGTAGTTGGGTACATCTAGTTTGGTAAGGAGCACGTTGGCTACCTGGGGTTGTCTCTGGAAGTACACGAAAAACTACCATTATTTTATTTAGCTAAGAAGGGGTCATCTTGTTGTCTGAAACTAGTATTGGAGCAGAGGAATATCATGCAAGATGTTGGATAAGCACAATAGATACTCTATCATGCCTATCCTGTTTACCTTATTTATCTTGCTACACCTATCTTATGATATAGTCATCTCTTATATCCAGTTTATATGCCTGTCATGATGCTTTTACTTATTGTATGTTAAAGTCACCGGACTCGCCAGTCTTTATGTCTGACAATTTTTGTTTTCGCCTCTTTTCTTTCCTCCCCCCTCCCCAGGTTCTCAGGGTGGGCATACACAGGCTTGATTCGGATTTCTCTTCCTCTCTGCTACAAGCTGCTTGAAGTGCGTACTGCTTGGCTTTGTTTCTCCTTTACTATGGCGATTTATAGGGCTTATGGTTTTATGTTTATGTACTTTGATGGCTTTTGTACAATACTGATATTTTGTGTACTTGGTTTTAGTACTCTGGTTTGAAGTTGTAACCAAACTTATTTCCACGATGTTTCTGCTGCAATGAAGTTTTAAATTTTTAGTACATTTTATGTATCTGTCTTGTGAAATTCTGTTCTGTTTACTTATAACGCTCTATGAAACTTAATGCATTCCCTTAGTGAGTGACATTGACGGACGTGGGGTGTCACATGTGGTATCAGAGCTGAAGGTTACCAGATCGGATAATAAATTTTGATTTTTTTTCCAAAAAGGATTTAGAAAGGAAGTATTTTCTAAAGAAAAACTTATTTTGAGAAACATATTCCCCAAATCCATATGTACTATCTTTCGATTCTCTGTTTTGAATCTTTTTTTTCCTTTTCTTTTCAGCATGTCTGGGGAACCTAATCTTCCTGAGGGTATACAGAACCCGCTTGGTTCCGTAGGTATCTGGAGGCTACGGCTCCTACCGCAGGCCTAGCAGACGCTCCTCCCCCAGCCGCTGCCGTTGTTCCACCTTTTCCTCCGCGTGTAGATGCTTTTTCTAGGGTATGCAAGGATTTCCGTGCTATGGGCGGGAAACCATTTCATGGAACTGAGGCGTTTGTAGAAGCTAGGAATTGGCTTAAATAAACGGAGGATTTGTTTGATATCTTTGAAGTTAACGATCGAAGGAAGATTCAGTTGGTCGTTTGGCAGCTAAAGGATGAAGCTTCATTTTGGTGGGAAGTGACTAATATAGGACGTCCGGTGGAGACTTGGTTTGATTTCCGACAGAGATTCGAATTGAAGTTTCTTTCTCAAGCAGAGGAGAGTATGCATATGGAAAGGTTTTTGGCGCTAAAGCAAGGAAACATGTCTGTTAAGGAGTATGTCAATAAGTTTAACCAATTGGCAAGGTTTGGTTTCGAGCTAGTGAATACCCCACATAAGAAGGCTTTGAGGTTTGCTAAGGAATTTAATAAACCGCTCCATGGGTTGGCTATGTCTCACATTCCTATGGGGGCGACCTTTGAGAAACTTGTTGATATGGCATTAGTTTATAAAGAAGAAAAGGGGGCTAATGTTGATGGAGCACAGAATAAGAAAGCGGAGCCTAAGAAAGGACCGCAACAAAAAAAGAAAGGCAGGAAGAATGACAAAGGCCAAGAGAAAAAGAGATGTCACAATTGTGGAATTGTGGGCCACTTAAAGAAGGATTGTAGCAAGAAGAAGAAGACTGGTTGTTTCCAATGCGGTGAGGCAGGACATCTTATCAAGGATTACACGAAGAGGAAAGGGAAAGGTCAAAGAACGGGATCTTCTTCTGGAGGGCAGGTGCATGCTCTCGTGGCTAAGGTGCAAGAGAGAGGTAGGAAAATTTCTGTTGAAAGTTTGATTTTCTTTTTTGATAATCCTATTAGGACTCTTTTTGATTCTGGCGCTTCACATTCATTTATATCTGCTTCTGTAGTTGAGACTCTACACCTTAATACTATATAGCTTTGGTTCCCGTTGTTGTCTCAAATCCTATTGGGGATTCGGTTCATTTGTCTATGATTTGTCAGGATTTGGGAATGTCTATATCGGGCGTTGAGTTCGAATGCAATGCATACGTACTTGGTTTCATGGGCTATGGTTTGATTCTAGGGATGGATTGGCTAGCCAGATATGGTGCCATCCTAGACTGTGAAAGGAGGGTAGTTAGACTTTTGACTTGCCATAGGAGGACCATTGATATTTCGTGTGACCCTAAGGGTTCTGTTATGCTTAGCTACCTAGAATCGCTTGACACATCTATCGATGATTTACGATCTGTTTGAGTAGTCCGTGAGTATTCTGATGTTTTTGAGGAAGTTCGGGGTTTACCCCTAAGGCGCGAAATTGATTTCCGTATATACTTGGTAGGCAATGCAAAGCCGGTCGCATTGCCCTTACACCACATGGCTCCGAGAGAGAGGAGGGAGCTTAGTAAACAAGTAGGGGAGCTACTTGAGAAAGGGTTCATTAGGTGAAGCATTTTGGAATGGGGTGCTCCAGTTGTTTTTGCAACAAAGGCTGATGGTTCACTTCGCTTATGTGTGGATTACCGAGAGTTGAATAAGCTCACTAAGAAGAATAGGCACCCACTTCCGAGGATAGACGATTTGTTTGACCAGCTTGTTGGTGCGTCTGTTTTCTCTCAATTGGACTTAGCTATGGGGTTTCATCAGTTGAGGGTAGTTGAGGATAGTATAGACAAGAGTGCATTTAGAACTCCAGACGGTTTCTTTGAATGGCTCGTCATGCCTTTTAGTTTGACGAATGCACCCGCCTATTTTGTAGACTTGATGAGTAAAGTGTTTCGGGAGTTTCTAAATAAGTTTGTAGTGGTCTTTGTGGATGATATCTTGATTTTCTCGAAGAGCGAGGAAGAGCATGCCTTACATCTAAAGGAAGTTTTGGAGACCCTCCGAGTATATCGGCTTAAGGCGAAATTCTCCAAATGTCATTTTTGGAGGAAGGAAGTAGGGTTTTTAGGGCATGTGGTCTCTAAAGAAGGGATAGCAGTGGATCCCGCGAAGGTGGTTGCAATCCAAGATTGGAAGATTCCTAAGAATGCAACGGAAGTGAGAAGTTTTCTTGGTTTGGCGAGCTATTATAGGAAGTTCATTAAGGACTTTGCGAAGATATCAGCCCTACTCACTCAGTTAACAAAGAAGAATTTGACCTTTTCTTGGGGTGTTGACTATGATGATGCTTTTCTGCGTTTGAAAAGGGCTTTGACGACAGCTCCAGTCTTGATTTTGCCGGATGGAAGCAAAATGTTCACAATATACACCGATGCTTGCGGGATTGGGCTTGGAGCTGTTTTGATGCAAGAGGGAAGGGTGATACGTTATGGTGGAAGGCAGTTGAAGGTCCATGCGAAGAATTATCCTACCCACGATTTGGAATTAGCCGCCATAGTGTTTGCGCTTAAGTCTTGTCGTCATTATTTTCTTGGAGAGAGTTGTATACAGATCATAAATCTTTAAAGTACTTGTTCTCTCAGAAGGATCTCAACTTAAGGCAACAGAGATGGATGGAATTCTTGGCATCTTATGACTTTTAGATTGCTTATACCCCTGGCAAGGGTAACGTGGTAGCAGACGCCTTGAGTACGAAAAGGTTGACCTTAAGTCCTCTATTCGTAGATCAACGAAGTTTGGAGTATATATCGACTTTTGATTTTAGACCCTCTACAGAGATTGTACCCGGTTTGTTGGCATCGTTAGAGGTGCAACCTACACTATCGGGTCAGATAGGAGCTTCACAGAGAGAGGACCCGCAAATAATGGAGATAGTAGACAAGCTCAATAGGGGGAGTCTTCGAGCCATCTTAGTAGATATTCAATAGATGATAGAGGTTGGTTGCGTCATGATGGGAGACTTTGTGTACCACGAGTCGGAAGTTTGAGAAAGACAATCCTTGAAGAAGCACATCGTTCTAGGATCACTATACATCCCGGTGGTGACAAGATGTACAGAGATATGAAAAGAGTTTACTTTTCGGATGGGATGAAGAAGGATATAGCGGAGTTTGTTTCTAGATGTCTAGTTTGCCAGCAAGTTAAGGCTGAGCAAAAGAAGCCCGGTGGGTTGCTTCACCCTTTAGAAGTTCCGCGGTGGAAGTGGGAGAGTGTTTCTATGGATTTCGTTGATAGGTTGCGTAGATCGAGGAAAGGAAATACCGGTATTTGAGTAGTAGTTGATAGGCTTACCAAGAGTGCTCATTTCATTCCCATTAAGAGTAAGAAGACCGCACCATGGTTAGCATCCGTTTATCTTTGTGAGATAGTTCGTCTACATGGCATACCTTCCAGTATCGTGATCGATCGTGATCCCATATTTACTAGTGAGTTTTGGAAAAGCTTACAAGAGGCGGTAGGTACGTAGTTATGTTTGAGCAACGCTTATCACCCTCAGACATATGGATAGACATAAAGGGTGAATAGAGTTATTGATGATCTTTTGAGGCTATGCATCCTAGATTTTGGAGGGACATGGGAAGAACACTTCCATTGGTGGAGTTCGCCTTCAACAATAGTTATCAAGCTAGTATCGGTATGGCACCCTTCGAGGCTTTATATGGACGACCGTGTTGACCACCAACTTGTTGGTGGGAATCTACAGATAAACTTTTGCTTGGACCCGAGATGATTAGGGAAACCTCGGAAAAGATAGACCTGATTCGAAGACGCATGAAGACGGCAGAGGATCAACAGAAATCATACGTAGATAAGAGAAGGACCGACCTTGAGTTTGAAGTTGGAGACATGGTTTTCATTAAAGTTTCACCGTTGAGGAACGTAGTTCGCTTTGGATCTGTAGGGAAATTGGCACCAAGATTTGTAGGGCCATTTCGCATAACAGAAAGGATTGGATAGATGGCTTACAGAGTAAGGTTGTTGGAGAGACTTACTGGTGTTCATGATGTTTTCCACGTCTCTCATTTATGGAAGTGCTTACATGAGACCGCAGAAGTAGTTGAGATGAGTATACTTAAGGAAGTAGAAGTAGAATGAGAGACGACTGCGAGACGGGTTCCTACCCGCATTCTTGGAACAGAGGTTAAAAAGCTACGCAACCGTGAAGTCAAGTTGGTAAAAGCTCAACGGGGAGATGATCAAGGAGATGCGACTTGGGAGACTGAAGACAAGATACGTGCATCGTACCCTTTCCTTTTTGAGGGTATATTCTTAGCTTTCCTTTTTTTCTTTCTAAAAAGTTTTGTTCATGCTTGTTCCGTCGTTTAGTATATCCTCTCGATCATATCTTCAATCTTTAGGTAGAGATCCAATGGATGTAAACATGTGTTTGAGACATGTTATGTTTGGTGGATGCAAGTGTTTTCTAGTGGTTGCTCATGGATGCATATACACATACATTAGGCACTAGATCAGTTCAGTCACTCTCATATTGCATATGGATGTCGTGTGCATATTTTATTTTATGGATGGGAATTGGATGTGTTATCACATAGATGTTTCATTTTGGTGAATTATTGTGCATGCATATAGAAATAATATGTATCATTAGGACTCTTTTGCATACATAATGGATACATGGCACTAACATAATTTGCATTAAGGAGGTCAACTGAATCAGTGGACCACCTGATTTTTCATTAGCTTATGGACATGTACACACACCTTTGCATATGTTCATAAAAGCATTAGAAGTCTTTTAAGGACAATGGATGCCTGTGATTGGTGGATGAGTAGATGGACGATGGATGGTAGGATATACATTCTTCTAAGCTTGGAGATTTCGAAGACGAAATCCTTTAAGTAGGGGAGAATGTAGCACCACATAATTTTAGAAAATGCTAAAAGGATAAATTAAAGAATACTTAATTTTTATAAGGGGAATTAATTCAAATGGGCTACACCATTGCGTTTGTCTCAAAATTCTGCTTGAGATAAAGTCTGAGTTTGCATAAAACGGATATCGTATAAAGAAGTTATGAGGCCTAGAAGATTACAAGTTTAAGCAGAATTATTAAATAAATTAAATAAACAATTCAATTCAATTTTGAAATCCAGAGAGCGGGAAAAGTAGGTGGCCGTTGTCGACAACGATGTCGATTCCTATGAAAGGGCGTCAACATAGGTGTCAACCCCCTTTAACGGGTGTCGACATAGGTGTCGACCACCCTAGATCTGGGAAGATTAATCTTTTCGTATATGGACTTTTTTTCTGATCGAATATGTTGACCCAAGGCTATAAATAAGACCCCATTTTCACACTTTTTCTCAACTTCAACAATGGCGACGCCATTGTGCAGCTCCAACTCAGATTAAATTAGTTTTTCTTCTTAAACAATCAAAGTAGGGATTATTCAAGGATCAGATCTACAACAACACCTAATTCTCTTTCCTAGATCCAATCTTTGTGAGTTCATGTTATTTTAACATATAATTAACTAATAAGCAAACCTGATAAGTTTATAAATAGGATCTAAGTCTATGACTGTAATAAGTTGAATCATATCAGATCTATTATTTTTTGTTTATCAGACTCATACCCAAATGCTATCATCATATGCCTATCTGGTTAATCAGATCTATTTTATCGTCATATACCTGTTTTGTTATTCATGCCTATTCCGATTCTCTTCCCTTCCTCTTTCCCTTTTTAGTTTTATAAGTCTAGGCTACCTTCGAGCCTAGGCTAATCTCTTCGAGATGTGCGTGCGAATAACGTGGGAATAATTGGGAAATTTTTTGGGAATAATTATAAAAAGGGGTTTGGGGCGTAATCTTTGTTTGAAATTTGGGCATAACATATATGTGGGATTATAAGCATAACTTGAATTGGGATTTATGGGTAATTGGCCTACGCTATAATCCAAGACTTTAATTTTGGGTATAAACTGTAATGAACATGAACAAGTGGATAAGAACATATATGCCTAAGACACGAGGTTAGATTCGGATTGCGGTAGAAGTTTGCCCGGAACTGCCCGGCATATCCAGCAACCACAAGTTGTCGGCCTAATGTGGGATGTCTATCTCATTTACGGATATAATAAGTAATGACATAAATTGACTAGACACTTAACTAAGATAGCACATGTATCGTTACATGGATTTAATAAGAAAAGGTGTTAAGTTGATAAGAAATAACGTGAATGAACCAGAACACTTAACCAATATGGCACATGTGTGAAGACATGGACGTATTAATAAAGGGGTTAAGTGGGAAATCCTAGTAATGGGGAAGCAAGCTTAGGAGGGTATCTTGTGTCATGTGTGTGGGACCCTTTTCAATCAGTAACCCATGTTAGTATCTAGGAAGCACTTGAACTAGGTCGAGGAAGGGGCACGCTTACTAAGTTGATTATAAGAGGTCAAAAGAGCAAGGGCGATGGCAGCGCAGGTCCGACGGAGTCATGTGCGTGCATGATTCCGGGATGGGAGATTAAGACAATGTGGCATCGGTAGACATAAGCTGTGCAATTCAGTGGTATCGGGTTGCCACTTTAGGGAGTGATACACCCTACTGTCGGGCCAGCACAGGTATATACGAGTTAAGGAGCCGATCGACTGGGGAGGGTAGTTGGGTACATCTAGTTTGGTAAGGAGCACGTTGGCTACCTGGGGTTGTCACTAGAAGTACACGAAAAACTACCATTATTTTATTTAGCTAAGAAGGGATCATCTTGTTGTCTGAAACTAGTATTGGAGCAGAGGAATATCATGTAAGATGTTGGAGAAGCGCAATAAATACTCTATCATTCCTATCATGTTTACCTTATTTATCTTGCTACACCTGCCTTATGATATAGTCATCTCTTATATCCAGTTTATATGTCTGTCATGATGCTTTTACTCATTGTATGTTAAAGTCACTGGACTCGCCAGACTTTTTGTCTGACCCATTTTGTTTTCGCCTCTTTTCTTTCCTCCCCCCCCCCCCCCGGGGTTGTCAGGGTGGGCGTACACAGGCTTGATTCGGATTTCTCTTCCTCTATCTAGAAGTTGCTTGAAGTACTTACTGCTTAGCTTTGTTTCTCCTTTACTATGGCGATTTATGGGCATTATGGTTTTATGTTTATGTACTCTGATGGCTTTTGTACAAGACTGATATTTTGTGTACTTGTTTTTAGTACTCTGGTTTGAAGTTGTAACCAAACTTATTTCCATGATGTTTCTACTGCAATGAAGTTTTAATTTTTTAATACCATTTTATGTACCTGTCTTGTGAAATTCTGTTTTGTTTACTTAATGCATTCCCTCAGTGAGTGACATTAACGGACGTGGGGTGTCACGCCTATCTTTCTGCATTAGCACTGCTCCAAGTCCAGTACCACATGCATCGGTATATACCACCATATCTTCATTCCCACTTGGAATGGTCAAAATAGGAGCACTCGTTAGTCTCTCTTTCGGGATTCCAAAAGCTTGCTAACACTTTGCATCCCATGTGAACACTCGGTTCCTCTTTGACAACCCTATTAGTGGTGCGACTATCTTATAGAAATCCTTGATAAACTGTTGGTAATAACCTGCCAATCTAAGGAAACTCCTCATGTCCGTCGCATTCTTAAGTCTATCCCAGTCCTGGTTTGTTGCCACCTTAGGGGGGTCAATCGCTATTCCATTTCCAGAAACAACATGGCCTAAGAATCTCACTTCACTCTTCCAGAAGTGACATTTCAAAAGCTTATCTCTCAGCTGATGCTTTCATAAGATTTCCAAAACAACTCACAAGTGCGTCTTATGCTCTTCCTCGTTCCAGGAGTAAAACAGGATATCATCCACAAACATATGCACGAACTTGTTTAACCGATCTTGGAAAACCCTATTCATAAGATCAATGAAATACGCTGGTGCATTGGTCAATCCAAATGGCATCACCAGCCACTCAAAGAAACTGGATGGTGTCCTAAAAGCTATCTTCGATACACTATCCTTTGCCACTCTCAACTGGTAAAATTCCGTTGCCAAATCCATTTGAGAAAATACCTTGGCTTCGTGAACCTGATCAAACAAGTCATCTATCCTTGGTAAGCGATACTTGTTTTTCTTTTCCACCTTGTTCAGCTCACGATAATCCACATAAAATCTCAAAGATCCATCAGTCTTGGTTGCAAACACGGCTGGTGCACCACACTCGGACACACTTCTCCAAATGAACCATTTTCCTAAAAGATCACACACTTGCACCTCTAACTATCGTTGTTCCTTAGGCGTCATCCGCCTAAGAGGTATAACGATAAGTCTAGCACCTTCAACCAAATCGATGCTGAATTCAATCTCGCGATGCGGCTGCAACCCTTTGACCTCCTCAAATACTTCATCAAACTCACTAGCAATCGGAACCGATGACAAGTCTTCTCGTGGAATCACAAGCAAATACAAAAATCTTACGAAGACCCTGTCTTCGGGCTTACATTGGATCACAACCATTCGCCCTTCCATATTCCTGGCTGCCACCTCGAGCTTCTCGCAATCCAATTTTGTCGCATACTTCTTAAACCAATCTGTACCCAAAATGATTCCAAAACCAACGAAGCTCAAAACAAAGCAATTACACATAAAAGAGCAACCATGACTCGATAACACTAGACCACGACAAAGCATACACAAGCTAGACAAACCCCAACTGGATTAGTCACAATCAAAGGTCTATCACAAATCTTGGGTTCCAAACCCAAGCAGCACGCAAGCTCATGATGAACTTCTCATTCTTCTAATAAGGAGTCTCGATATACGAACGAGCATACTTGGACAAAGCTTCAAAATCAGAAACATAATCCAACACTGGTCGACCGTTCTACTTCAACTCAACAAACTTCCTGAACAGATTTGACTTTTGGGTGGTAGAGATAAACTTCATCTCGAACATGACTTGGAACTTATCCCATATGATCTCATCTTCTGGAGTCTCTAAGGTGATAGGGTTCACCAAGCTATAGCTCTTCCCTGTAGCTATCTTGATACAAGATTCCTTTTAGTTTCATCATCAACACCCTAGTCTCCGAGATCCAAATATAAGCTTTTATCCACCCTTGAATCTCTTCAGTCGACTCTGTCCCCTTGAACGGTTTCCCATCAAGAGCAGTGAAGTCCTTGCACAGCTTCACGAAGTCCACAACCCTAGCTACCTGCACCTGAACACCAACATCTACCGCGGCTGCTCCTAGAGCGGGTACCCTCCTCATGTTTAGTGCTATCATAGCCTCGAACATAGCCGGGTAATCCTATATACCACCATCACCCCCTTCAGGAACAGTCTCCTCCCTAGTAGTGTGTCTCGACGATCGATGACTTATTCTAAATCAGAAAAATAAAATGATTCGTCCACTTCCGAGAAAAACTGTGATGAAGTTCAAGCGCTATTATACTATACACTAATATATAGTATACCTTTATCAGAAATCTACAAATATGTCTCATATACATTATTACATCCATGAACTTTGGCTAAAATTGATAACCAGAGCTTTGATACCAAATGTGGCGACCGCCCATAACTCTGACACTTAACAAGGGAATATTGCGCTGAAAGACGTGCCACGCAGCTATGGCGATCATCGAATGAAGATAAACACACGTGGAACCTGTTGCATAGCTCACAACACAAGGATAAAGTATCATAGAACATATATAACAGGTATTAATAGTGAAACACATTTGAGCAGAAACTTAAACTTCCATATCATCTAGA
The DNA here is from genome assembly GCA_030737875.1 of Allium sativum. Taxonomy (NCBI): domain Eukaryota; kingdom Viridiplantae; phylum Streptophyta; class Magnoliopsida; order Asparagales; family Amaryllidaceae; genus Allium; species Allium sativum. The sequence goes on from CM060909.1 coordinate 167,831,965, forward strand.
AAGAATATCCATACATCTTTGGATTACAACATAATTATCTGTATGAACTGCTTCCCTAGAATATCACTTAAAGCATCATTCAACAAACATAAGTGGAAACAACAAGTATGTATAACAAAGAAACAAATATGTAACCTACAGCTCGTCACCGGTCTGCAGCATTGTCCCCAGTAAGATTTGCTACCTGTTACCTGCTACTCAGTCTGCCTATCCAAAATAGGATGAACAACCCAAGATAATAAGAGGAGACATAAAATCTTGAGTCGGACAACAGTCTTAATGAGCGACAAAACAACTATAGGTAGATCAACCATTTAATCTAGCAACATCAACAGAGAAGAAACCCAAACTCGTTTTCCCCACATCCGACAGTGATAGCCTTTACAAACAACCAAAAGTAAGCAAACATTAGCCATCATAGCAACCAGTTAAATTGTGACAACCCGAATTCTGATAGACCATTTTTTTCTTCAAAATTCTAATCTATCGAAACTCATGTTGGTTTGCTCTGGTATCCTACAGAAAAGACAGAGATATAAAAATATATCAGAGCTTAGAAAAACATCTAATAGCGGAATGGATAAAATATAATGTAATCAAAATATAGTCTTACCATAGTAATAATACTGCTTAACCGGTATCCAAAGCTATCATATCTTTGCTACAATCTAACCTGCGAGTGTGTTATGAGGAGGGGGTCAGAACACAAGTTTTGTCTGAATGAATTTAAACGACACATTATGGATAACCCTACATATATTGTTCAGTTTCATTTTCTTATTTATTAGGTTATTTTTGTTAACAGCGCTCAAGGCCTACACATACGTCGTACCCATCTACTCCCCAGTAGATTAACCTAATACAGTATATATGTAGCTACCCCCAAATTAAGGTATACCCCATGGTACCCCACTTGCACGGTCTCCTCCGTAATACCACATGAATATACGCAGTCCCTCATCCTACTCTCGAGTGACGTATGGATCTCTGTATATAACAACGCTATGTTCCGCATAGAACCACTATCGTCGTGCTACGTAAGCGTAATGACTACTATCGTCGAACCTTTCAATCAAGTTAGATTCCTCCACTAAGTAATGCCTTAGAGTTTACGATACACCACCCAGAGCAGACATGCATGTATTTAAACTACCCACGTACGTACCGTCAATCGTATTCGATGCCTAAACAGCACACCTCTAATGTGCTTGCACCGAGTTCTGTGGCAGGGCTGCACAAGAAACACGGAACTCGGACGGGAGCTTTTCCATATTTGTACATGCCTGCCTTTAAGATCCTCAACTTACAGATATCCCTCGGGGTTTTTTTTCATGGTGGCTATGGAATATCTGTATGCTGAGGTTCTTAAAGGCGAGCCTGTATAGATATGGAAAAGCTCCCGACCGAATTCCGTGTTTCTTGTGAAGCCCTGCCACGAAACTCGGTGCACGCACATTAGAGGTGTGCGGTTTAGGCATCGAATACGATTGACGATACATATGTGGAAGGCTAGATACGTGCATGTTTGCTCTGGGTGGTGTATCGTAGTCTCTAGGGCATTACTTGGTGGAGGAATCTAACTCGATTGAAAGGTTCGACGATAGCAGTCAATACGCTTACGTAGCACGACGATAGTGGTTCTATGCCGAACGTAGCGTTGTTATACACAGAGATCCGTACGTCACTCGGGCGTAGGATGGGGGACTGCGTATATTCCTGTGGTGTTACGGAGGAGACCGTGCGAGTGGGGTACCATGGGGTGTACCTTAATTTGGGGGTAGCAACATATATACTGTATTAGGTTAATCTACCGGGGAGTAGATGGGTACGATGTGTGTCTAAGTCTTGAGCGTTGTTAACACAAATAACCTAATAAATAAGAAAATGAAATTGAACGGTATATGTAGGGTTATCCAAAATGTGTAGTATAAATTCATTCACACAGAACTTGTGTTCTGACCCCCTCCTCATAACACACTCGCAGGTTAGATTGTAGTAGAGATATGATAGCTTTGGATACCCGTTAAGCAATATTGTTACTATGGTAAGACTATATTTTGATTACATTATATTTTATCCATTCCTATGTGAGATGTTTTTCTGTGCTCTAATATATTTTTATATATCTGTCTTTTCTACAGGATACCAGAGCAAACCAACATGAGTTTCGATAGATTAGAATTTTGAAAAAAAATTAGTCTGTCGGAATTCGGGTTGTCACATCTTGTATCAGAGCTTAGGTTTAGGATATCTATATAGATAATGAGTGAGCATATTTGTATTTTTAAAAATATAAATATATTATATAAATACACCTAGATCCATAAAGGAGCCCACTAAATGGAAAGAGTTGGGATGTCTATTTTGTACACCGAAGGAATGAACATGGAAATTATGGACCCTTAGGTAATTTGGGTGGGAAGTGTACAATTGCTTGGTATTGGAGAAAGATGTATTCCATATGATAAAAACTGAAATGTTATTGGGTTTGGCAGTGAAACCTTATAAATTGGAAAAAGGACAAAAAGTGGAAAATGGACTAAGAATATATATATAGTTGAGAGAATTGACTTCGGGAGAGTGTCCTGGAAAGTCTAGTTGAGTTGGAAACCCACTTTGAGTCTAACCCCATTGTTAACTTTTAAGAACTTGAAATTATAAAAGCTTTTGGACGATATTTATGGTGTTTTCAAGTTTTGATCTTAAAAGTACTTTTGATGTTTGAAAGAGATATGTAAAGAACATATTTTAAAAATGCATATTGGGTTTTAGAGTAAAATGGGGTAAATTTTGGAAAACGATGATTTCTTGTTTTAAAAGAATTCTCTCATGAAAAGTGCACATTATAGAGCATGTATATCTCGCTAGTTTTCATATTGTAATATATGAAAGGATAAAAAAGCAAGGCATAGAAAATGTTGCATTTTGTTTTCAGTAAAGAAAGTTTTGAAATCTCTATTCTTTTGACAATAAATTATGATATTGTTTTAAAAAGAAAATTTTGTTGGGTGGAAAAATTAAGTTGTAGAAATTAAGAATAGAGTAGACATTTGCACCTTGTAGCGAGTGTTGACATGCCTTTTTGTCAAAGCAGTCACACGTCAGGTATTTGGTGAGCGACACGCTCAAGCATCAAAAAGCACAAAGCAGTTGGGTCGAAGTCGCGTCGCAAACGCATGGAAACCCGAAGCCTCTATCAGATGGCCCCTGTCGGGCCCAATGGACTCTTAGTCAAGCCATGCTCCGAGCCGAAGGCGAACCGTCCTGCGGGTCCGGGCGCAGCGTCGGTGGGGGTCCAGGGCCCCACAGTCCCGCCGGCGATCGACCTAACCGGTTAGGTCGAAATTATGGGCATCGCCCGATTCATCCGATTTCCGCCAACAAGTGTGTTGCCCAGAATTACCAGATCAGCTCAAAGTCAAGATTCAGCCAGCAATTTCAGCGAACCTCGCCGCTCCTCTAAGAACATTCCCGAACCAAGGCCTCAACATCCTCGGACGCACCGACCAAGATTTCGAGCCCCCAAACCACTCGGACGGACCTCGCACCTCTCAAACGGGATTTTCGTACCCCCGAGTGATGTGAAATTCGTACCCTTGAGGTGCGAATTCCGCACCCTCGAGGTACGAAATTCCGCACCCTCGAGGTGCGAAATTCCGCACCCTCGAGGTGCAAAATTCCGCACCCTCGAGGTGCGCAATTTCGCACCCCCAGGAGGTACGAATTTCACACCCCCGAGGTGCGAAATTCGCACCCCCTGGGGGAGGTACGAATTTCCTGCATATGGTCTTGTTTGAGGCGTGAAAACTGCTGTTGTGGGCCCCGCTGCTCACCTACTCCCACCTAACCTCCTTCCTATAAATATCCCAAGCCTTGGCCTTCAAATTGATCCTTCTCCTTTGGAATTTTTCGACCTTAAGAGCTCCAAACGCTCATTAATGGCCTCCAACACCTTCTCCATGGCCATGGGAGATGAGATAAATAATTAAAACATGACATGCATGTTTTCCTTCAACACTTGAAGACTAGTAAGCCTTGCTACACCGCCTCTAGGCCTCTTGGACATTAGAGCCTACCTTGCTCATAGTTGACTACATCAACTCATCCCAAGGAAGAAGATGAAGGGCAATTTAGTCAAAGTGTAGAAATAACATATATTTTGTTATTCCATTGTAATTCTTTGTACTTGGCTATTGTCCGAACTTGTACAACTTTGTAATCGACAAAAGGAATGATGAATGAGAATTATAAAGTGGACGTAGGCGTTGCCGAACCACTATAAAAGCCGTGTCTCCCCGCATTTACATTATTTACTGCTTATTCTGATAATTGTTCACACATACCCTTTGGGTGTTGGCGGGTGACAATTTTACTCGTCAACAGCGAGTAACTGAACTAACATGGTAAGTTGTAAACCTGATTGAGGAATAGTTGTCCTTGTCTACTCCATTTTTTGTGATTTGAAAAAAAATGAGGCCAAACCATGTTTTAAAAAGAATGGAGTAGGTAAGGATTAGTGTCTAGGGAGAACGGGAAAAGTTTGACGCTATGAATTGAATAGCAAGGATTATCTTGGAATAATGAAAATTCCCGTAGAATGCATAAGCATTGTGAAGCCTAGGATTGTTGCTTAAAAAAAGTATAGGCTAGTAATACACAGCAAGGACTAGTAGTGGCTACTAGGTAGTGAAGGGCAAGTAAGTGTATAGATCTTGTTGTTTGGACTTTTAATTGTCGGAGGTGACATGGTCCTAAGATTCTTTGCCCTTGGTAGCAGCTGTGTAGGATGTTTGGTTTTCCTGTTTTAGTGAAAAATGGAAAGGCTTATTTGAAAAATAAACTTAGATCATTGGATTAAGTTAAATAAGCTAAGGAATAAAAATAGCATAACTAAAAAGGAAAACAATAAATTAAGTAAAGCAACAAACACGATGAGTAAGGAAAATGAGAATTTTGAGAAAAGATGAAAAAGAATGGATTTTTTCAAGATAAGTTGAAAAAGAAAAAGAAAGTATTCATATGTGGGTTGTGCTTTGATAGGAAAATAGGAAATCTTTGTAGAATAGTTACATAAAATCCAAGTACAAATAGAAAAGGTACATAAAAGAAAAACGGAAGATGTGAATTTTTCCATTTTATACCTTTTTGTAACATAAGAAATCGAATTTAGAAAATTAGTTTTTTCTAAATTTCGAAATTTAAAGATGGTTGGTAGGATTTTGGATCCAATAATTGGATGAACTACGCTCTTATTCAGTAAGAGTGTGGGAAAATTTGGATGAAAAAAGTATTTTGATTTTCAAAATATTGCATTCACGTAGAACTGCCCATATATTTAGGATGTGAGCATCATGTTTTAAAAGGATTTTTGAAAAATTTACATATATATAGGAGGTACCGCTTAGGCGTACACGTATTACTATGATGTATTACACTTTGCACATGTGCACTATGTTTGCAAAAATTGGATGCACAAATGAGGGATGTATATTATGCGAGGGATTATTTGATCTTACCCTCATCGAATTTCGGGGACGAAATTCCCTAAGGGTGGGAGAATGTAACACCCCGTATTTTTAATAAAAATTAAAATTGTGCATATAGGTATATGCATGAACATAAATAAAAATGAATTAATAAATTTAATCGCATGAAAACAATGAAAATGAGAAAAGATGTAAATACATGACAATTAAGAGTTTTAATGCATGCAAAATAAAAGAAAAAAGTTAAACAATGAAAGCAGCAGCAATAAATGAATTAATTAAGGAGGCATGCATATATGAGCATGAAATTCAAATTTGAAAAGTAATGAATAATGAAACATGGATATATGTAATGGCACATGGATAATAATAGAAAAAGGAACGCTATAAAAATTAAGTGCACGAAAAAAAGGGTTAATGTGTACAATAAAATTTATGCATTACAAATGGTAGATTAATGCATTAATAAGAATGAAGTTTAATAAGAAAGAGATTTAATAAGAAAGAAGATTAAAAAGAGAGAAGTTAGGCATTAATTGATTCAAAAAAGGTAAATTAGGAACAAATAAAAAAGTTGTTCGCATAATGAAGCTTTGTATATGCATAAGGATCGCATATGAATGAACATAATTCAAATTGAAGATTATGCGCAAACAAAGAAGAGAAAATAAAAAGAAATGGGGGGTGGGGGGTTGACACCCACAATGTGGGGTCGACACCTGTGTCGACACCCATGCAGGGGTGTCGAACCCTGCGCAAGTATTCAGCGAACCTGGACCTCTTTTTGTGAACTTTTTTATATATAACCTGGTCTGTTCTGATGGATTCTAATTTAGATCTAACGAACCTAGTTTTCCTAGTATGCCTATAAATAGGATGGCAAAGCCTAGCTTCATTCTCATATTTTCTGAAGTGCTGCCTAGGCTTTTCCATTTCTCTTCTTCCTCCAAACCTTTTCAGAAAATAAAATATTAGATCTTAGGCTTTTTCTGATTCAAGGTTTGAAGATAAGAGATTAGATCTACAATATAGGCATCTAGAATTCTGCTACGAATGAGGTAAGTTCTTGGATCTGATCTATTTAGTTCTCTTCTTCTTCTTTTTTCTTTCTCTTAGTTAAAAATTATAGATCCATGGTTGTTTAGGTTCTAGATCCAGTTAGGGGAACCATGGAATGCTAGATCTGGATCAGATTCAGGATTTGGAAAGCTTTTAGGTGAGTGGATTTAAAATATACCTTTTTGATAATGGTATAATTATCGTTCGACATTCCCCGTTAATGTGCAGATTAATTTGATGAACATGTTATAATTATCGTCTTGATTATATGATTATTCTATTCTTCTCTCTCTTTCCATTTTTATTTTACAAGTCTAGGCTACCTTCAAGCCTAGTCCAATCTCATTGAAATATACACACAAACAAAAATTGGGATAATTGGGAAGTGTTTGGAATAATAATGAAAAAGGGGATATGATGTATATCACTTAGTGAGAACCTAAGACTGCAATTTGGGGCATAACTTATGGTTGGGATTATGGGCATAACTTAAATTGATATTTTGGGTAAATGGTACATATTGAAATTTGAGAATTTAATTTGGGGCATAAACTGTAATGAACATGAATTTTTGGCAAGAATTGGAATATTTACATGATGGAGGATTACATGTTATTTTAAAATAAAGTTAATTACATGTTAGGAAGAACATGCAACATGATTATACATTAGAATGGGATTAACATGAAATTAAGAATGACTTGTTAAAATAGAATTATTTGGAAGAATGAATATGCCCAATTTCTATGAAAAGAAACCTACAGAAACTTGAAAATGATAACGCACTTAGACACGAGGTTAAATTCAACTTGTGATAGAAGTCTGGCCGGAATCGCCCGACAAATCCAACATCCATAAGTTGTTAATTTAATGTGAGAGGTCTAGTGCATAAACATATACATGAATATGTTTATATAAAGAGTTAGCGTAAATGACACTAATGGTGCTTAATGGTAATGAATAGGAAACGAATGAAAGTTACAACGGTAAAAGAAGTAACGGGGAATGGTAATAACCTATTATAAATAAATGACGTTAATGAAAAGGTTGTATAATAGGTAGGCTTGTCCTAGGGACAAGTGGAAATTATAACTTAAGTTATAATGAATGATAAAGAAAATAGAGTAACCTATGTATATAGATAAGATGTGCTTAATTGTAAATTAAGTTCTCCGTGAGAGCGAGAATATGAAACATGCTGATAAGGATAACATAAGTTACACTAATGGAAAAAGGGAAACTTACTAGAAAACCTTAGTTAAGAGAAATAAGTTAATAAGTAAACGATTATAAGTTGTAGTGGCAGCGTAAGATGAAATTATGATTAAATAAGAAGGAAGAAGGAAAACTTATGAAATGAAATAAGTTATATTTAATCATAAAAAAACAGTGACATGTTAAATAGGAAACATGTAAACTGAGATATACTTAATTACGTATTAAGTAGGACATGTTATTGTAACCATGAGATGGGATAATGAATAGCGTAAAGAGATTGTAAATTACAAACCTTGAATATCTAGAGAATAACATGTTGAAGGATTATTAATAAACTTAAATGGATTAAGTTATAAATGAAACTAATTAGCAAGAGGAGCTAGGTAACTTGAATAAGAAGTCAATGGGAATAACCAAGTTAACGGGAAATCTGACGAGGTAGAGCAAGCGCATAATTAATGATTAGACATAGGGTCTAATAACACATTAAGCTTAGGCGCTTGGAACAGTCCATACGTTGAAGGTGAATAACCCAACGAGGTAGATCATCGCGGTGTCATGAGGCACGAGGGGAGCGCACGTTCATCTGATTATTCTGTCGGCTTCGAAGGACTGGAAGGGGAAGCACGCGGCTTCCTGAGACGTTAAAGGTGCTCCTGGTAGTCCTCTGTGGTGGTGTAGTTTTAGATGTGCTCATAGAGGTTGGGTCTGCGCATAACTATCAAGTGGGTGGGCCTTGACTGCAAAAGTAGCATTACAGTTAAAATGATGTGACGAGATGACACTAGGGTGACTTGGTGATTGCCTCAATGACAGGAGGCAGGGGTCAGGACCAAACAAGGATAGAAAGATCGTCGGGTGCCCGTCATCGGCACCCAGTGGGAGGCGGAAAGACTAGAGCTAAACCCAAGATGCCATCAACCTTTCACAATCGAGGCACAGTGGTTGAGGAGAGACGCCAATTGAATGTTTTGATTGTTTGTTAGGGGCTTGTCACTTAGCTATTGCAGTCTTTAGTAGTTGAGGGAGGGGCTGACGTGGGGCCATAGCCACCATGAAAAACAGACCCGAGGGATATCTATATGTTGAGGCTCTTAAAGGCGGGCACGTACAGATATGGAAAAGCTCCCGATCGAGTTCCGTATTTCTTGTGTAGACCTTCCACGGAACTCAGTGCATGCACATTAGAGGTGTGCGGTTTAGGCATCGAATACGATTGATGATACGTACGTAGGAAGTCTAGACACATGCATGTCTTCTTCGGGTGGTGTATCGTAGACTCTAGGGCATTACTTGGTGGAGGAATCTAACTTGATTGAAAGGTTCGACGATAACAGTCAGTACTCTTACGTAGCACGATGATAATGGTTCTATGCGTAACGTAGCGTTGTTATATACAAAGATCCATACGTCACTTGGGCTTAGGATGAGGGACAGCGTATATTCGTGTGGTGTTACGGAGGAGACCGTGTAAGTGTGGTATCATGGGGTGTACCTTAATTTAGGGGTAGCTACATATATATTGTATTAGGTTAATCTAATGGGGAGTAGATGGGTACGAGGTGTGTGTAAGCCTTGAACACTGTTAACACAAATAACCTAATAAATAAGAAAATGAAACTGACCGGTGTATGTAGGGTTATCCAAGATGTGTAGTTTAAATTCTTTCACACAGAACTTGTGTTATGACCCCCTCCTCGTAATACACTCGCAGGTTAGATTGTAGCAGACATATGAGACTATATTTTTGATTACATTATATTTTATCCATTTCGCTGTGAGATGTTTTTTTGAGCTCTGATATATTTTCATATCTCTGTCTTTTCTGCAGGATACCAGAGCAAACCAACACGAGTTTCGATAGATTAAAGTTTTTAAAGAAAAAAAATAGGTCTGTAGGAATTCGAGTTGTCACAATTTAACTAGTTGTTATGGTTGCTATTGTTTGCTTACTTTTGGTTGTTTGGAAAGGCAATCACTGTCGAATGTGGGGAAAATGAGTTTCGGTTTCTTCTCTGTTGATATTGGTAGATTAGATGGTTTATCTACCTATTCTCGTATACTTTTTTGTTGATGTTAGATAGTTTTTTTATCCCTCATTAAGATTGTTGTCTGACTCAAGGTTTTATGTTTCCTCTTATTAACTTGGCTTGTTCATCCTATTTTGGATAGGCGGACTGAGTAGCAGGTAACAGGTAGCAGATCTTAGTGGGGACGATGCTGCAGACCGGTGACGAGCTGTAGGTTACGTATTAGTTTCTTAGTTATACATACTTGTTGTTTCCTCTAATGTTAATTATATGATGCTCTAAGTGATATTCTAGTGAAGCAGTTCATACAGATACTTATGTTGTAATCCAAAGATGTATGGATATTCTTTCTAAATGATATGGAAGTTTAAGTTTCTGCTCAAATGTGATTCACTATTAATACCTATTATATATGTTCTATGATACTTTATCCTTGTGTTGTGAGTTATACAACAGGTTCCACGCGTGTTTATCTTCATTCGATGATCTCCATAGCTGCGTGGCACGTCTTTCAACGTAATATTCCCTTGTTAAGTGCAGGAGTTATGGGTGGTCGTCACATTTGGTATCAGAGCTCTAGTTATCGATTTTAGCCTAAATTCATGGATGCAATAATGTATAAGAGACATATTTGTAGATTTCTGATAGATGTATACTATATATTAGTGTATAGTATAATAGCGCTTAAACTCCATTGTAGTTTTTCTCGGAAGTGGACGAATCATTCTATTTTTCAGATTTAGAATGAGTCGTCGATCGTTGAGACACACTACTAGGGAGGAGACTGTTCCTGAAGGGGGTGATGGGGATATATCGGATTACCCAACTATGTTCGAGGCTATGATGGCAGTGAACATGAGGAGGGTACCCGCTCCAGGAGCAGCCGCGGTAGATGTTGGTGTTCGTGTGCAGGTACCTAGGGTTGTGGACTTCGCAAAGCTATGCAATGACTTCACTACTCTTGATGGGAAACCATTCAAGGGGACAGAGCCGACTGAAGAGATTCAAGGGTGGATAAAAGCTTATATTTGGATTTCAGAGACTTGGGTGTTGATGATGAAACTAAAAGGAATCTTGTATCGAGATAGCTACAGGGAAGATCTATAGCTATGGGATAAGTTCCAAGTCATGTTCGAGATGAAGTTTATCTCTACCACCCAAAAGTAAAATATGTTCAGGAAGTTTGTTGATTTGAAGCAGAATGGTCGACCAGTGTTGGATTATGTTTCTGATTTTGAAGCTTTGTCCAAGTATGCTCGTTCGTATATCGAGACTCCTTATTAGAAGAACGATAAGTTCATCATGAGCTTGCATGCTTCTTGGGATTGGAACCCAAGATTTGTGATAGACCTTTGATTGTGACTAATCCAGTTAGATGTTCGTCTAGCTTGTGTATGCTTTGTCGTGGTATAGTGTTATCGAGTCATGGTTGCTCTTTTGTGTGTAATTGCTTTGTTTTGAGCTTCGCTGGGTTTGGGATCATTTTGGGTACGGATTGGTTCAAGAAATATGCGGCAAAAGTGGATTGCGAGAAGCTCGAGGTGGCAGTTGAGAATATGGAAAGGCGAATGGTTGTGATTCAATTTAAGCCCAAAGACGGGGTCTTTGTATTATTTTTGTATTCGTTTGTGATTCCACGAGAAGACTTGTCATATGTTCTGATCGCTAAGTTTGATGATGTCTTTGAGAAGGTCAAAGGTTGCCGCCGCATCGCGAGATTGAGTTCAGGATCGATTTGGTCGAAGGTGCTTGACCTATCGTTATACCTCTTACGCGGATGGCGCCTAAGGAACAGCGAGAGTTAAAGGTGCAAGTTTGTGACCTTTTAGGAAAATGGTTCGTTTGGAGAAGTGTGCCCGAGTGTGGTGCACTAGTCATGTTTGCAACCATGTCTGATAAATCTTTGAGATTTTGTGTGGATTATCGTGAGCTGAACAAGGTGAAAAAGAAAAAACAACTATCACTTACCGAGGATAAATGACTTATTTGATCAGCTTCATGAAGCAAAGGTATTATCTCAAATGGATTTGGCAACAAGATTTAACCAGTTCAGAGTGGCAAAGGATAGTGTGCTGAAGGCAGCTTTTAGGACACCATCCTTTTTCTTTGAGTGGATGGTGATGCCATTCGGATTGACCAATGCACCGGCGTAGTTCGTTGATCTTATGAATAGGGTTTTCGAGATCGGTTAAACAAGTTCGTGCATATGTTTGTGGATGATATCTTGGTTTACTCTCGGAATGAGGAAGAGCATAAGACGCACTTGCGAGTTGTTTTGGAAATCTTATGAAAGCATCAGCTGAGAGATAAGCTTTTGAAATGTCACTTGTGGAAGAGTGAAGTGAGGTTCTTAAGCCATGTTGTTTCTGGAAATGGAATAGCGGTTGACCCCCTAAGGTGACAGCAATCCAGGACTGGAATAGACCTAAGAATGCGACGGACATGAGGAGTTTCCTTGGATTGGCAGGTTATTACCGACAGTTTATCAACGATTTCTTCAAGATAGTCGCACCACTAATAGGGTTGACAAAGAGGAACCAAGTGTTCACATGGAATGCAAAGTGTGAGCAAGCTTTTGGAATCTTGAAAGAAAGACTAACGAGTGCTCCTTTTTTGACCATTCCAATTGGGAAGGAAGATAAGGTGGTATATACCGATGCATGTGGTACTGGACTTGGAGCAGTGCTGATGCAGAAATATAGAGTTATAGCATATGCATGTTGACAACTGAAACCGCACAAAAGGAATTATATGGCTCATGATTTGGAGTTAGCGGTGAACGTATTTGCTCTAAAGATGTGGAGACATTACCAGTTGAGAGTTTGATTTGAGTTGCTTATGGATCACAAGTCGTTGAAGTATCTTTTCACCCAAAAGGATTTGAATCTTCAACAGCAATGGTGGTTAGAGTTTTTGGCATCTTATGATTTTGGAATAGAATATGCACCTGGTAAAGGTAACGCAGTTGCAGATGCATTAAGTCGAAGACAAGCAGGATTGGGAGCTATGTTTTCGGAATGGAAGAGCCTCGAGTACTTGGCTGGATTTGATTTCAGACCATGGTGTGAGTTGGAAACTAAAATGTTGGCAAGCTTATCGATAAGACCTACTCTTATCAAAGTATTGGCGAGAGCCAAAAACATGATGGAAAGCTTGTCGAGATTATCCAGAAGTTGGAACCAGAGATTAAGGAATTCTAAGTCGATCGAGAAGTTTGGTTTCGTAAGCAAGGATGACTGGTAGTTCCCGATATTGATGGATTGAGAGATGAGATTCTGAAGGAATGTCATCACTCAAAGTTGACGATTCATCCATGTGGTAATGAGATGTATCAGGATATAAAAAGAGCTTACTACTGGTAAGGGATGAAGAGGGATGTTGGAAATTTTATTTCCAAATGTATGAACAGTATGTTAGTGAAAGATAAACAAAAGAATCCGAGTGGATTTCTTCAGCCATTAGAAGTTCCTGCATGGAAATGGGAGCAATTATCAATGGATTACCTAGAGCTAAGGCAGTAAATGAAGGGATTTGGGTCATCACTGATCGATTAACCAGAAGCGCGAGGCTTATTCCTGCCAGATCGACTAGAACAACATCAAAATTGGCTGAGCTATATATAAAATGGATATCCATATTCCATGGTATCCCGAAGAGCATAGTTAGTGATCAGGGTCCATTGTTTACAAGTGGATTTTGGAAGAGTTTACAGGAAGCTTTGGGAACCGAGTTATGTTTGAGTAAAGCTTACTGTCTCGTACAGATGGTCAAACCGAGAGAGTTAACCGAGTATTTGAAGATCTCCTTAGAGCTTGTGTATTGGATTTTGGGGAATCGTGGGAAGACCATCTACATTTGGTTGGGTTTGCGTATAACAACAATTACCAGTCGAGCATTGGGATGGCACCATATGAGGCGTTGTATTGTAGACCGTGTAATTCTCCGGCATGTTGGTTAGAGAATGGAGATAAACTGATACTTCGGCCAGAGATGATAACAGAAGCATAGGGTTGTATTAAGATCGCTTAGCAACGAATGAAGGCAGCCCAAGATCGTAAGAATAGTTAACCCGATAAGCGTCGTAACGATTTGGAATTCGACGTTGGTGATATGGTTTACGTGAAGATTTCTCCTTTGAAGAATGTTTTTCGGTTCGGAAGTAAAGGAAAGTTAGCTCCAAGGTTCGTTGGACCATTTTCGATAATCAAGCTAATTAGAAAGCTTGCATATAGATTAGATTTACCATAAAAGATGTCAGGTGTACGCAATGTGTTTTATGTGTCTTTTCTACGGAAGTGCATGCATGATTCGAATGTGATGGTATCTCTGAATCAGTACAAAGACCTAGAAGTCGAGTCCATAGTCTCGAAACCTCTTAAGCCACTTTGCGTTATGGGGAATGGCACAAAAAAGCTGAGGAGGAAGACGATTAAGCTAGTCAAGGTACAATGGAGTGAGGATGGTGATGACCGTACATGGGAAACGGAAGTGAGAATGAAGATGATCCATCCAGAAACCTTCGTTGGTATGATCCATCAATGTCATGTCACCCTTACATCATTGTAGATTGTACTATTGTTGTTATAATTTTGCGTGCTAGGTTAAGGCTATGGATGCATGGCTTGATGGATGCTAGTTGGACGATAGGTTGGCTGCTCGTGGATGTTAGGCATATGGAATTCTTTTTGGTTGCTTGTGTTTGCTTGGAGTTTCGGGGGCAAAATTTCTAGTGGGGGAGGGATGTAACGACCCACATTTTACGTATCGGAGGATCGTAAAATATTTCTATTTAAATCCCCGAGGGTCGAATCATTCTCGACTTTTGATACGTTGTTCATGGGAATGTGAGACATATCCATGATTTTTACCAATTTTATTTGTGACCATTTTGCCCTAGTAAGTTTTATACAGGGCAAAAACTTTAGACTGGAATCAAATCAGGTGCTGGAATCGATTTCATTGAATAAGAAACGGTGTTGCCAATTCCGTAGAGTAATCACATTAAAGATTTTGTTCAGCGGTGTAACAGCCACATTTTACGTATCGGAGTATCATAAAATATTTTTATTTTGTTCCCTGAGGGTTGGGTCATTCTCATCTTTTGACATGTTGTTCATGGGGATGTAAGACATGCCTATGATTTTTACCAATTTTCTTTGTGACCTATTTTCCCCTGTCAGTCTTGTACATGGCATAACTTTTGACTCGGGTGATTCAGGTGTTGAAATCGGTCTCCTTGGAAAGGAAATGATGTTTCCCATTCCGTAGAGTGGTCACATTAAAGATTTGGTTCAGAGATTTGGGAGAAATCGATGTTTTAAAGTTTTACAGTTTGTTGTTCATGTATTGTGAGCATAATGGGCTAATTTGGGGAGGCATTTTAGATGGCTGGTAGAAACCTATAAATAGGGGATGGGAGGTATGGAGAATAGTTTTACTTCTCCATTCTCTCATTTGGAAGGGCCAAGAGATCCTCCATTCCTCCTATTCTTCGTCTTTCCGCCAGTAAAGCTTGGAGAATCGAAGATCTACTTTGTTCGAGGCTGGATCTACGAAAATCGGGAGTAGTGTTCATCAAATTAAGGAACTTGGATCAAATTCCTTGTTGTCCGGATTTAGATTTCATCATTTTTGGGTTGATCGAAGGCTTAGGTGAGTGATTTACATCTTTCACATGAATTCAACCAAGTATATACATCAATTAGGTATAATTTCATCGTTTTCCCCCTAGATCTATATCATGGTAAGATTATTTCATGCGAATTGTTATAGGATCTGATCTAACAATCAAAACCCCTTAATTTTATGTCATTTCATAAGTTTATGCAAGTTCGATCTATCATTTGTGTTCATATGTCCACTTATCATGATTTTAGTGAATTACATGTTAAAATTGATGATTTAAGGTTGTTATTGATTTCATGATGTGTTTATGATTGTATTGGATGTGTTGGATTCGTCGGATTAGTCGTTTGGAGAAGTTTTGATTGAGATTTAGGTTGAAAACAAGTTGGATCGGGTCTGGAAGGAGACCGGTCGGTCGGGTCTAGGAGGACTGATTGGTGGTGAATGTTGAGAAGGAGGGATCGAGTTTGGACCGATCGGTGGGTGCTCTAGGGGAAACCAATCGGTAGGTGCTCAGGTGAAACCGATCGGTGGGTGCTATAGAGGGGACCGATCGGTGGGTGCTTCAAGGGGCCGATCGGTCGGTGTTCTGGGAAAGAGGTTTGTCGCACAGGGTTATTTCTGAAAAATTATATTTTCATGTACGACTCGGATTTAAACAAAAAGGGCTCAGTGATGGTGTAACTTCGAAGTGGTTCAAGTAGGAAGGTTCGAAGTGGTTAATGTGTTCGTTGATCGGTGTAGAACAACGAATGGGATTACAACTCAAAGATTGTGAGTTGGTGGATAATGGTTGCTCGAGAAGGTTGCTTGAGCTATGGAAAGTCGTCGGGTTGGATGACTAGAGATACGAAGGCCGAGAAGTTATTATTGTCGTAAGTTCTAGTAGGCTGAAAGAAGGGGCACAATAAACCAGAAGGTTGCTGGTCAAGTACTTTAGGTATCGTTGAAAGGCCTAGGTATGTATCGTTGAAAGGCGTATGGAGATTCTGTTAGAATTGGGGTCACCAATAGCCCTTGACATATGGCAAGTTTGGTCGTCATATGATTAACGATGGTTTCGAAGCAAGGTTGGTGGTGATAGCCAGAGTCAGTCATGGATGTTTGGTTGGTTTGCTCGTACCATCTCTCGTAGATTGTCCGACGTCGAGGGAGATGTTTCTTGGGTGCTTGTCTGATATTGGTTTAGGCCTCTGGGGCTTGTGCTTGAGGAATGTTGAATTCGATTAGGATGACTTACGTGAGATATATCTAATTGTTGTCGGATGTTGTTTGAATTGTTTCCATAAATGAATGGTTGTTATGATTCCCATGGATGAATTGATTTCCTTTGATTTGTCTGGATTGTAAAGGCTATCGCTGTCAGGTGTGGGGAAGGCGGTTGTGGGTTCTTCTCTGGAGTTTTGGTAGATGGGTTTGTCTATCTACCTATTTTCATATACTTTGTTGATGATGTTAGATAGCTGTTTTATCGCTCACTAAGACTGTTGTCTGACTCAAGGTTTTATTCCTCTTATTACCTTGAGCTTTTCATCCGGTTTTGGATGGGCAGACTAGGTGGCAGGTGACAGGTGATATCTTGGTGAGGACGATGTACCAGTTCAGAGGCGAGCAGGAGGCTTGCGTATTATTTTCTTACTATATAGTATTTGTTTCCACTATTTGAGTGATGTAGTGAGGCAGGTATGTACAGATATTGTTGTAATCCTGGTGCTTGGATATATACTTTCTAGTTGTTATGAAAGTTTGAAGTTTTTCTGCTTATATATGCTTCACTATGATTATCTGTTGTAAATGTTCTATTATATTATATCCTTGCGTTGTGAGTTATACGACAGGTTCCGCTTGTGTTTACCTACTCTTATGATCGTCCATAGCAGCTTGGCACACCTTTCAGCGCAATATTCCTCTTGTTAAGTGCGGGTGTTATGGGCGGTCGTCACAAGCGGTTTGAGAGAAATCGTTGTTTTAGTGCTACATAATTCTTGAACAAGCTAATTAGTCATTAGTGGGCTGATTTGTAGGGCCCGGTAAGGCTTGGGCTGTAGGCTATAAATAAAGGGGGTAGAGGCATGGAGAATATTTTAGTTTCTTCATTTCCCCCATTTGGTCAAGCTCATGATCTTCCTTGCTCAAACAAATACCTCTTTACTCCGTTATATCATAGATCTGGACTAGAAGATCGAAAATCAGCATCGAAGATAGGTAGATCACATCAAAGTAATTGATCAAAGGTCGTTCTTCATTGTTCTTCGCTCTCCGGATTGGAGATTAGTGGTTTTCAAGCTATTTTGAAGTGTTGGTGGGTGATAAGCATCTCTTACGCGGATTCATTCAAGTATATGGGTTGTTTGATCTTATTTTCATCATTTCAAGTTGTTTTCACCTAGATCTACATCATGGTATGTATATTTACATTTGAATCACCATAGTTACTAATATAGCAATCTATATCGTAAATTTCTATGTTAATTTGTGTGTTATTACAAGTTAGATCCATTTGTTTAGTTCGTTTATTATTAATCATGAATTTGATGAATTTCTTATGTTTGAATGATGAATAATCGTTGTGTTAATGCTTATTGGTGGTTTGGTTTGATGATTGCGTGATTTTGTTGTTGAATTGTATGAGTTCGAATTGGATTGGTTTTGGATCGAGTTGGAGATGGATCGGGTGAAAATTGGCCACGTTAAAGGATGGATCGACATGTTTTTGTGATGGATCGGTCAAGTCCATGGATTGGGCGAGTTTTGGCATGGATCGGGCGAGTTTTGGCATGGATCAGGCAAAAACAGGGTTTGACGACGTTTTCCAAACGCTACGGAAAGGTATGGATCAGGCAAGTTCTGGAGCATGGATCGGGCTAGAAAAATTGATGGATCAAGCAAGTATTTTCTTTGTTGGGTCGGGCGGACTTTTTATAGTGTTTCCAGAAATGCTATGGAAAAGGGGTGGATCGAGCAAGTTCTAAAACACGGATCGAGCAAGAAAATTCAGTGGATCGGCAAGTTTTTTTAGCTAGATTTGATGGATCGGGCAGAGGATATGATAGCATTTATGAAATGCTATAAAAGGCAGATTTAAACGCTGTGGTACAAAGTTTGAGCTAGTGGGTCTGGAATGATCCAGGAGGTATGATAGCATTTTTGAAACGCTATAAAAGGCAGACTTAAATGTTATAATATGTTTTTCATAGCAAAAAGACTGAAACACTTTGAAATGGAGTATCGACAAAACAATGCATATTTTTGGGTCGACGATGGTCAAGGCTTCGACGTGAATTCAAGGAGGAAGCTTCGAAGTGTCAAGAAGGGTTCGTTGATAGTTGAAATGCAACGAATGTGGGAATGACTCAAGGATGTTTGAGTTCGTGCGTAACGGCAGCTCAAGGATGTTCGAGCTTATGGATGGTCGCCGATGACGACGGCTAGAGTTATTGAAGGCTGTCGAATTATCGTTGTCATAGGTTCTAGCGAACTCAAAGCAGCGGTATAATAGGGACGCCTAAAAGACCAGTCGAATGGTCGAGTACCCTGGGTATCGATGAAAGGCCTAGATACGTATCGGTAAAAAGCGTATCGAGTTTTTGCTAGAACCGGGGTTACCATTAGCCCTTGACGTATGACATGACGATGAGTCTATCATACGATTAACAATGGTTTCGAAGCAGGATAGGCGGTGATATCCAGTGTCATGGATATTGTTTATTTTGCTTGTATCGTCTTACATAGATTGTTCAACGTCAAAGGAGATATCTCTTGGGTGCTTGTTTGATGTTGGTTTTGGCATTCGGGGCTCATGTTTAAGGGATGTTGATCACGATTAGGATGATTTACATGGGATTTAGCTGGTTTCTATGATTGTTGTTGTTTGCTTACTTCTGGTTGTTTGTAAAGGCTATCACTGTCGGATGTAGGGAATACGAGTTTGGGTTTCTTCTCTGTTGATGTTGGCAGATTAGATGGTTGATCTACCTATTCTCATATAATTTATTTTGATGTTAGATAGTTGTTTTATCGCTCATTAAGACTGTTTTCTGACTCAAGCTTTTTTGTTACCTCTTATTACCTAGGGTTATTCATCCTGTTTTGGATGGGCAGACTAAGTAGCAGGTAACAGGTATCTAATCTTAGTGGGAACGATCCTGCAGAGCGGTGACGAGCTAGAGGCTTGCGTATTAGTTTCTCTGTAAACATACTTGTTGTTTCCGCTTATGTTCGTTGTATGCTGCTCTGAGTGATATTGTAGTGAGGTAGTTTGTACATACATTTATGTTGTTATTTTAAGATGTATGGATATTCCTTCCAAATGATATGGAAGTTTAAGTTTCTGCTCAAATGTGCTTCACAATTAATACATGTTATATATGTTTTATTATATTTTATCCTTACGCTGTGAGTTATAGAACAGGTTCCACGTGTGTTCATCTTCATTCGAAGATCATCCATAGCTGTCGGGCACGTCTTTCAGCGTAATATTCACTTGTTAAGTGCAGGAGTTATGGGCGGTCGTCACATTAGGTTTCTCCTCTACTGAGTCGGTCCATGATATCCGGTAGATGTTGATCCTCACGTTGAATGGATCTAATGTGCTCTAAGAGAGTAGGTCACACCTCCAATCATGCCAATAATCCCGGTGTAAAATCCATATGTGGTCTAAAATCGAATGACAAGATAAACTCCAATTTCTTCCACTCCATGAACAATGGACTCAAAGTCATTCTCTGCCTACTCAGTGCATCTGCTTCTACATTTCCCTTACCCAGGGTATATGATATCTCAAAGTCATAAGATGTAAGGAAATCTATCCAGCGCTACTGCCACAAGTTAAGATCCTTTTTCAAAAATAAGTACTTGAAAGACTTATGATTTGCATATAGCTCAAACATCTCACCCAATAAATAATGTCTCAAAGACATAAGTGCAACACTATCCCCGGTATCTCCAAATCGTGGGTAGGGTAATTCCTCTCATATATCCTCAACTGCCTACTCCCCTATGAGACAACCCAACCCTCCTGCATAAGCACCGAATCTAAACCCATGCCGCAAGCATCCGTATACACAGTAAATATTTTCGTACCATCTGGAAGAGTCAATACTGGAGCTGTTGCGAGAGCCTTCTTCAACCTTAAGAATGCATCCTCGCAATTCACATCCCAAGAAAATACTAGGTTTTTATTTGTAAGACAGGTAAGCGGAGTCGAGAACCGTGCAAAATCCCTAATAAACTTTCAAAAGTATCCCACCAAACCTAGAAAGCTCCTCACCCCTTTCGCACTCTTAGGGGCTTTCCAATACTGTACTGCGACAGCCTTAGCAGGATCCACCGCTATACCATCTATAGAGACAACATTTCCCAAGAACCTCGCTTCCTTCATCCAAAACTGGCACTTAGAAAACTTTGCCTTCAGCTGATGTGCATAGGGAGTTTGGAGGACCTCTCCGAAGTGCAAGGCGTTCTCATTCCTGCTCCTCGAGAACACCAAGATATCATCGACAGACACTACCACAAACTTATTCAGGCGCTCCCTAACTAACCGGTTCATCAAATCCACAAAATATGTCGGTTCAATAATTATACCAAAAGGCATAACCAGCCACTCAAATAATCCGTCCGGAGTCCTAAAAGCAGTTTTATCTATGCTACCATCTGCTACTCTAAGCGGATGAACACCTGTAGACAAATCCAACCGCGAGAAAACTGAAGTGCCAACCAACTGATCGAACAAGTCATCTATCCGAGGAAATGGGTTCTATTATTCTTTGTGAGCTTGTTCAATTCCATGTAATCCACACATAGATGAAGAGAGCCATTTTCCTTAGTCGTGAGGATGAATGGCGCTCCCCACTCAGGAATACTCCATCTAATAAAACCCTTTCTCGAAAAACTGACCCACTTGCTTACTAAGCTCCTTCGTCTCTCTTGAAGCCATGTGGCGCAATAGCAACGCAACAGGATTAGTATTCTCCATCAAGTATATCCAAATATCTATCTCATGCCTGGGAGGTAGCCCTCTAACCTCCTCGAATAGGTTCAGAAAGTCTCTAACTACAGGCATCAAACTAAGATTGTATGCAGAAGCATCTAGGGAATCCAAGAAACTGAACATGGCTGATCCTTGCCGGTCGTAATAAATCTCAAGAGTCCAATCATGGCATGTCAAAACCCTCACAACTCTCCTTTCATAGTCAAGGATGGCGCCATACATGGCCGTCAATCCATCTCTAGAATAAGCCTATAACCTATGAAACCCAGTACATATGCATCACACTATGCACTAATAATAATATCAAATGTTTTTCGTGTATCAATTTTTTTTTGTTATCGTAAGGACAAAACTCACCCATTGCGCTTGCATTGTGTGATGTGGGACCAGCCTTGTGATAGCTTCATTTTCTAAAAAGCACTATGATTTTTCCACACTGGAACTCATAAAGGAAAAATGTAACACTCCACACTTTTCTGTACCCAAATTTCGACAAAAATCGAAACTTGAACACATCCAAGCACAAAGCGTGTATATCTGGTACCTGTAAATAAACGAGCATGAGCATAGTCATAGTACGACAAAACAACTCAAAGCGGAAACAAAACAGGATAAACTAGTACTAACTCAAGTAACTACCTTTTTCAAAGTAAGTCACTTTGCCAATACCGACAATGAGAGAGAATGAGAACCGAAAGCCAAACTTAAACACATGTGAGAACCCGACCTTCTCTAGAAAACCTGGGTGGTTGTAATGAGGGGGGTCAGAACAACAATATTCTGGTGAACAAGAAATGTACAACACAGATTAGAATACATTCCATTTGGTTCAACCCAAGATGTATGCCTACCAAGGTTAGTGATTCTACCCTAACCTTGTAAATATTTACGCACGACCCCAACTACATTCCCAAGGTAGTATTCTCCCAAAATATAATACCGAGATAGAACGTTTACGCATATATTTATGAAGCCTTTAAACTAATTATTAAACCGAGTAGTGAACTCCTAATTAAAGAGTTTATTTAACTATGTACATATATATTTAATCATTTAACGCCTAATGATCAAAAGATAGATTTAGGGTGGATTCTCCCGATCACCTGAGATCCTACACGTACCTATTTGTTAACCCCGTTGTAAAAACGCGGCTCAGAGAATAATGCATCGACCGATGACAATGATTTGGATGCATTTCAGAGCGTACGAGCACTAACTTGATCAAGCGCAGGGCGGTCGAGCAACATAAGAGTTCAGTCGTGCATCGTCCACTCGATCGCAAGCGTTCACGCACCACAAACTCGTTCCTATGTTACAAATCATTCGCACATTGCGTCTCGGTCGTTCACTATAGCTCGGTTGCGCAAAACAGAAGAGCTCGATCAGTCATGAAATAACGTGCTCAGTCGCACATGCTTGTTTCTGGTCATGCAAAAAGTATTGTCGAGTATCACATGGTCGCACCTCTTATGGTTAAAGCCTTATCCTGGTCATGCAACACTATGCTTTGTCGTTCACAAGTGAGGTTAAGCAACATGGATTCAACATTATATAATAAAGCAAGAATTATGGAACAACATCACGTACCATTATATGCGGATCAACATGATGCTTTTATATGGATCAAGCTGCTGACTGGGTCATTCACTTCGGTGCCCATGAGTCGAGCAATGGCCAGGAGGACGGCTCGATAACTAAGGCTCGAGTAGCAGATCTCAAGAAGACTGGTCATGCATTGAAATTCTGCTCGGTCAAACAAAGCCATGCTCGAGCATTAAATTGGTCACAGCAGGCCATAATACTATGAGGTCGAGCAAGCCATAATAACATGAGGTCGAGCAACTTGCAACATGCAAAGATCGAGCACTATTCACAGCAAGTTATGCACGAGTACCCCATCTCGAGCATCCCACGCTCGAGTACCACCATGGAGCAAGGTCGAGCAGAGCCTTCATCTCGTGAGGTCGAACATTGCTTGCGGTGAGGTCGAGCACACGAGCAGGTTCATGAAATTAACCAACATAACATAATGGAAAACTCGTTATTTTTGTACCCTAAATTGCATAGTAAAAGTATACAAGACGCAATGGCACAACGGTAATATTTGTACCCATAAAAGAACTTCCCAAAGACCATATCATTTTCTTTTGGCTAAAAAGACATGCAGTGCCACGTATGATAGCTCCTTTCAGTAATTCGGGATGGCTTCAGCTAAGCAACATATATGAAGTGAACGTGTTAGACTAGCTTCAGATAAGCAACATATGTGAGGTAAACAAGTTAGACTATGGCACATTAGTAATCAAAGTGATTGGCCATACAAAATAGAAAAGTGGGTAGGTAACTCATTAATACACAGGCTCGGTCATGCAGAAAAGGCATGTTAAAATATAATGTTGGTTTAACACAAAAAGACAAGAATGGCAAAGTCGTAAATAGAAGAGGTCGGTCACTAAAATTAAGGTCGCTCGTTCATATGGATTAAGGTCGCTCGTGCCAAGTAAGGGTCGGTCTGGTCTTATAGCTGTGCACAACTGGCTCTAGTTGTACAGTGGCAGTTCCATAAATACGCGTATGCTCGACCCCTACCCTGTACACCATAATTACAGCGTTGCCACCCGGTGCTAACTTCGCCAATAAATACCCCATTTCACCACCATTCAAGGGACCGATCTAAGCCACCCCGAAGGGCTATCATTTTGGTTCTCCACCATTTCCGAGCACTCCAAGCTCTCTCCAAGCTCCATTAATGGCTTCTCAAGCTCACTTCATCTTCCTCCAATGCCGAACCAACCAAGTCATCTTCCATCTCTATTAGAGATCTCCCAAGCTCCATTTAAGTTCTCTCCAACCGCCTTTAAGTGATCTCCAACCACCATTAATCTTCTCTCAAACCTAGATCTAACACACATTCACCATTGAACTAAGGAAGATCATCTAAATTTCCAAGTGATTGAAGATCTACACTTCAACCACCATTAATCAAGAGATCTCATCCGTTCCTCCACGAATCCAAGTGTAATCTAAATCATAAAAAGAGAGAGAAGAGGGAAAAGAGAGAAATGAATAATACGAGCAAATTCTTGTACTTTGTAAATCTCCAATGCAATAATGAAAGTAGCTTTAAAGTGGACGTAGATCTATTTTAGATCGAACCACTAAAAAAATTCTTTGTTCTCTACTTACTTTTTGTTTTTATTTTGTGTTTGTGGCTCCATAATCTCATATCATACCGTTTGGTGAAGTGCTTCTAAAGCACCTTTGGGGTTGTGACCAATTTTGGTTTCAACACTACTGGTCATTAATACCTCTCGATGATTTATTTCACATTATCATAAACTAGAGAGCACTAGCTACGGGCCCTACTAGTTAAGGCTTCCTTCATTCACACATATACCCTTGCCCCACATAAGGTTAGAGATGATATTTTATTGCATGCTATACCATCTACCTGACCTTATTGCATAATCTCCTTAGTTGCTTAGTACTTCCCATAGGATAGGTAGCCATATCTGACATTTTTAGTTTCCAAGTTTGGGTAGCCCCCACACACGTGCCATTTAAGACCCCTAAACTGAAAGACCTATTCCCAGGTGAACTCCTCAACCCAAGCCACTTAAGACCCAAGGAAGCAGACTATACGCGAAGATTATTAGGTTCGTACCCAATCAGCCTTTAATACCTCTTCTTTATGAGAACGAAGTAGGCTGCGTTATTGAGTCATTCCCATTTTTTTTCACTATATGGGAATAATATGCTTCCACGATTAATTATCGTCACGGTTTCCTATGGTTAATAATGTTTTACATCATTAACCTACCGAGCCCAAATTCTAACTTTAACTACAAGTTCTATATTAACTAGTATAAATAGGGAAAAATATATCCTCCCTACCCTAGGATATTTATTTAATTATATTCCCGAATTGTACTTAGTAATTTAAACAATCATCAATATCCATTTATCCCTTTTTTATTTCACCTATATGTTTATTGCCCTTTATAACCATAATGGTCATATTTTCCTAAGACAACAATTTATCTATAACTTCCTTTTATTACCATTGATTACAATTAATGTCATTTATGAGCCTTATGGCCATATATTTCCTAAGACATTAATTACAATGGAATATCCTTATTTTATCATTCCCAAAAAGTTCTATTTATTGTACCCCAACAGACATTACAAATTTAATTATTTATTGTCTGTTTTGTATATGTATATATATTTATGCACCAAACTCCTCACATTAAGCTGACCATATGTGGAGGCTGGATTTTCTCGTTGACTATCCTAGGTAGAATGAAACTGGAAGATCAAATTAGAAAAGGATACTTCTTAGCAGAGAAAGGCCTCCCCGGTTTCAGAAACTTTCACGAAACCATCTTATTCTGGTTCCGGGAAGACTTCTACGACAAGTTGAGCTTAACCTCGTGTCTTAGTATGGTTATAATTTAAATTTCCTAATTGGGGTTGACAACAATAGTCGTAATAAATCTTAGGAATCGTAACCATTTTACTTAATTTCCCTATTAAGTTTACTTTCCTCGAATCAACATTACTTACAATGGTTATTTATGTACTTATGGCTCTATTTATAGCAATCAATTACACTGGTTGCAACAACGGCTACCATAAATATATTCATTTAATATGGATTACATTTATGAATATAATCCATAATTGAATAATTCAAAATTTCATACATTCAATATAATGTATACTTTGTTCTTTTACGTAGATTCAGACGGATTATATATATATATATATATATATACATGTATATAATTGGCGTGATCAACATAGTTATCTTTCTTTGTTATTATTTATTGTTAAATTTAATAATTTGGTTTAATTAATAACCAAACATTCCTTTTTTGCATTCAATCTTTCCAAAAGGTTCCAAATCTTACAAAAAGACCATTAGCTATAGTTACTGTAAATTATGCTTAATTAGTGGAATTGACATATTTCCAAATCACAAGAAATATATGTTAATGTATAATTTGGAATAGTTGATGCAAACTATGCACAAATATGTATATTTATATTTATATGTAGATTTGCACCACTTTTCCCTTTTTCTACCATTATGTCATATCTCTTGTGAATTCAAAATAATGTCTTTTTGTTTAAAAAGAGGAAAACGAAATATTTACAGCAACTAAACCAAAACCTCAACAATATTGAACACAAATAGGCATATGTCTTTTAAATTAAAATTGCATAATTCACCATTGTATCTTTTCAATGAAAATCACATAATTTATCTCTTCAACACTGAAACAAGAGATTTGGAAGAAAACTACATCAAAACAATGTTATTGGGACTGATTTCCAAATCTTCCGTGTTTTACAACAAACACATAATTTCCAACATTATTGTAGGAAATATATATAAAAAGTTTAAGTAAACCTGCAATTAATATTATTTCCAACCACAATTCACAATTTCCAAGTTTTGACAATATTTGTAACAGATCTGGTAGGTGTCAATTCAAATTCAATAATATTATGAACAGATCTGATGATAATAGGCATATATTTTGAGACCTAATTCAAATGAGATAAATAGGCGATTAAAATTTTGTATGTAAATTTTTCACTCACCTGAAAGCATCCAAATCTGAACTCTGAATAATATATTAGGCCTACAATCCTCAAATTCTTACAGATCTACAATTATTTCGAAAGAGGGATACTTTCAAATCTGTAGATTTGCAAGAAAATAGGAAGAGATAGGAGAATCTGATGAAGAAGAATCTAGGTTCCAATCCAACCCTTTTCCCACTTGAATCTGATTATCCCTTTCAATTTGTATTGTATTTTGTTTGATTTGATCGTATATGAAGATATTTGTCTTAGAATTTATATGAAGAGAAATGAAAATAGCAGAGATCTGCTGCTGTTATCAGAAATAGGTGGAAAAGAATGAAGCATTACCCCTTTATTTATAGGAATGGAATTGGCCATGTATCGTTAGATTGATCTTAAGTAACATCCGTCCATTTATATAATATTTTATACAAAACCATACCTCCCAACCCTAGTCGTCACTGGATGAATTGCCTGAAACGGTCGACCACTGCCCCAAGGGGTGTCGACCACCCTTCGGTCAATCTGCCCAGTGAACGCTGGTTATAAAAGGTATAATATATATTATTTATTATGTTTATTTATTTCCTTCCGTTTTTCGTATTTCATCCGTAACTTTTTCATACAGACTCCTTCGCGAAACTCCAAACATGAAAGTTGACCAGAATTCCGAGGCGAATGCAACAGTTAAAATTTCATGGTCAAATTCCATCGTTTGTAGAAATTCTTATCTTTGAGAATATAATTAAATAACTTATCTATTGTCAAAATTTTGGGTTGTTACATTCTTCCCCCCATAAAGGAATTTCGTCCTGAAATTATAACACTTAGTTATCCTATCCTACACAACCAATTTGTCTACATCCACTTTGCAACCATGTGTATATGTGCACGGTGTACATAATGCATTTCAACCATAAGATGTGTATGCAAGATGATTCTAAATCAGGCCCTCTATATGTATGCATTGAAATTTTTAGAACACTTTTGAAATCATGATGCAAAACATCCTAAATACATTGGCAGTTCTATATGAATGCAAATTTTGAAAATTCTTTTTCGTCCACGATCCTCACACAATTATGAATAAAAATGTGAGGCAACCAATTATTGCATCCTTATCCTACCATCCAAAACATCATGCAATCTAATCATTTCCTATATAATTTCTCCTAAACCGGAAAAAGGAAATCAAAGCGAAGAATTTTAACATTTTCTTCACTTATAAATATTCCATTTCCCGCCCTACAGTGGAATTTTCACCTCCGTTCCCCAAATTACTCCAAAAAATTTCATCTGTTGATTGTAAAGGAGACTTAAAACAAGCCCTAAAACGTAAAATGAGGTAATTAATAATCTCGCACGCATCATTGATAAGGTACGGAAATAAGTTTCCCAGGCCAAAACGGCCTTTTCCTTATTGTCATTAACGTTTTTATCGTATCATCAGTCCTACTGCACCACTAAAATGCGCACACAGACCATCCAAAAATCTTCCTTACGTTGTTCATGTGACCAAAAATAGAAAATTTTTCACAAAAATACATTTTCGCTTTAAAACTTATTTTGAAAATTCCTTTTCAATACCGTTTCACTTTCCATATGGGATTCGCATGAAAACTAAAAATTTGGTAACATGCTCTTCACGCCATTCAAATCGTCTATTTTAATGTAAAACCGACGTTTAAGCACATGCAAATTACTATAACCAAATTTTGCGTTTCCGCACAACCCAAAATAAAAGAAAGTAAATCAGTAGAAATTTAAGTTGGAAAAAGTTTTTTTTTCAAACAACAAATACCAAAGGTTCCCAAAATTATATTTTGTGGAAATTTAAACGATTCAAGGCACATGTTGACGAAAAAGGAAGTCAGTCACGCAAAACGCGAAAACTGAAATCACACACAAAAGACCAAAATAAATTTTAGCTTAACAAGGAACAAGGGATTAATTACACCCATGATGATAACAACGCAAAACCTATCCTTTGCTAAAATTTATCCAATATGGAATTCTATTCTTTCCAGCTCTAGGACAATCTTAGTTAGATAAGAAAACAAGATTTCATTCAAATAACTATGCATGAAAGATACAAACGTTTCCAAACATAGAAATCTCATTAAAAAATCGTGCGATTTCAAAGGCAACAAACACTAACAGTTACAAGCATGAATTTTCACAAAGCCAAGATCCAAATGCTGGAAAGGGAAAACAACCAAAACACCAATATCGTAACTCCCAAAACACGGATATGAACAATGAGATGCTTTGCTCCACGACTGGAGGTCAAACCATTTTTATGACCTTTAATTAATCATATCATGGTAGCAAAATGCTAAATCTCATGTTACAAACAATGTTGGTGTTGTTGGAGGTTCTCACATCACCATCTCTTCTAAGAGAGAATTTGCGATGAGAAAAGAAACCTACCACAAAACTGCTTCTCATGGAAATTCACCCAATATTGTCTAAAGTCAAAATGGATAGGTGAAATTACAAAAAGTAACTCCATGAGACAACACACAAGAACAACAAGCTAAATCGGATATGATGCAGCACGAAATGATGGTTACAACATCGATCAAGCAAAAAATTAATTTCCGCGTCATGCGATAAATCTAGTCGTAACTTTCCATCTATAGAACGATGTTCTAAATGGGTTACACATCAACATGGGTAGTTTCGACATAGATATTCAGACACTAAAATCCGAAAAAGAAAAGATTTACTGCAAAATCTCCAAAGCCGGTAAGCAAAGACCACACTAATCCGCGTAAAACATGCATGCCTCTAAAACTCTTATCGAGATTCTCCTCGAACAAACCATCCAAAGACGGCTTAATCTTCATCTTCGAAATGACGATCGCCTTCATAAAATCTATTTCAACAAGATAAAACAAAGGCGGATGCATCACAAACAAAAATCCTATTCTAAGATCTCGAAACAATGGACTGGTGCAAGCCCAACTGCCACGACAAATTTTCTTAGCCCTAAAAGGGTGAGACCTTTTTGCTTGTTCCGATCCAGCCAAATAATCTTTCTCCCTAAGGATGAGACCCAAATGGTACGAGTAAGATCGAATAGCAAATTTAGATATCATGGACTAAGAAATGGTCGGAGAGAAGAAATTAGATCTTGAAGTACTAGTGAGATAAGATCTAATGTACAAACAAGCGCGAGAAAGGAGGAGGCGAGGCGACGACAAAGAAAGAGAAGAAGAATAGAGATATGGTTCGGCTAGATGAGGAAGGAAGGACGAAAGAAAGAAGTTAAGAGGGTGGTTTGGACGCAACCTTTACGATTGAGTCTTAGGTCCAAGTTATACCAAAACTCATCAACAAGTTGGCCATCCTAGATAGAACACGAAGCAGTTAAATGTCAAAAGGGTTTTGGGCAAAGTTTGAACCCTGACCTTATTAGACCGAATTAAAATATTAATCGTCCCACATCAACTTTTAAGATTTAACGCGACCCGAAAAATACTTATCCGCATCACGATGATATCAAAGACCATAGTCAAACTCCGAACCAACTCCAAGGATTTAAAGTAGTCTCAGCAATGATGTTGCGTCCACCTAACAAACAAACGAACTTAGAACAGAAAATCAGCTAGAAATCCATAATATAAACTAAAACGGATTTTCCCCTTACCTAGTTGTTACACAAACAAAACGATTCAAAACCAAATACCCTAAAAATCTAGATGAAGGATTTTCCTTAGCCTTTCTGAAGGAAAATTAAAAACTTTTCAAAAATGGTATTTATTATATACTAACGGTTTCATATTTATAAATTTAGTTTATTATTATTATTTATATTCCAGTTCGTATTACAAACTGAAAAACCTTTTCATGTTCAAACATGTTGGAACTTTAAAATCTCAAGTTTTAATTGTGATAATTTCAATAAATTATCCAATATATATAAAAAGAAGGGTACTAAAAATCACAAGGGATGGGTATTAATTATTTTAAAGTTTAGCGGCATATCCCTTATCATTTCCAATTCCCTTGTTTCTACCAATCAGATTATATATTTATTAAAATCACATAAAGCCCAACAATTCTGAAGCACGAATAGATTAAAATTTTAAAACCATATCTTTATAAAACCATTTTTCCGAAACTGTAATTCCAAAATTTTTGAAATCCATTTTATTTTTCCAAACAGTTTTAAAAATAAAATTCCCTCGAATACAAGGCCAAGAACTCAAATAATATTTTAACAACAGAATATCCGAAAATTTAACGAAGTAATGAATAGTCATACCTCGTAATTATATTTTTGAATGGATACGACATATTAACATGGATTTCCCGTTCTAGACCAAGGAAAGGTCTTTGACTGGAACCAACAAACGAAACCAAAAACTAGAAGTCGTGACTATCTCGGTCGTGGCTTGATTTTTTTCCTAGTCTCCAAACTCGAATCAACGGAATCCACCATATGTCGTCCTCATGCTCTTCTCAACGAAATCACCAACGTACTTTTGAGTAAGACAGAATTGGCTAGATACCCGAACTCAACAAATTTCAACTCTTAGTTGCTTAAAGCCAATTCTATATAATTAGTCCCACAACTAACTCATCGTCGAAATAAATTGAAGTCGAGAAAGAAAGACAAAAAAAACAGAAAACCAAATCGGATTACGTTCTCTCATGAGTCCTAATTCAACTAATTCCTCTGATTGTCTAACCAAGGCTCTGATACCAAATGTACCACCCCACACTTTTTTGCGTCCAAATTTTAACAAAAATCGAAACTTGAACACATCCAAGCACGGAGCGTGTATATCTGGTACCTGCAAATAAACCAACATGAGCATAATCAGAGTACGGTAAAATAACTCACAACGGAAACAAAACAGGATAAACTGGTATTAACTCAAGTAACAACCAGTTTCAAAGTAAGTCACTTTCCCAATACCGAGCATGTGAGAGAACAAGAACCGAAATCCAAACTTAAACACTTGTGAGAACCCGACCTTCTCTGGAAAATCGGGTGGTTGTAATGAGGAGAGGTTCAGAACAACAAGATTCTAGTAAGCAGGAAAGGTACAACACAGATTATATTACATAGATGTATCCTGTTTGGTTCAACCCAAGACCCAAGAAGTATGCCTATCAAGGTTAGAGATTCTACCCTAACCTTGTAAATATTTTACGCATGACCCTAACGACCTTCCCAAGGTAGTATTCCCCCAAAATATAATACCGAGATAGAACGTTTACGCATATATTTATGAAGCCTTTAAACTAATTATTAAACCGAGAAGTGGACTCCAAATTACGGAGTTCATTTACCCATGTACATACATATTTAATAAATTAACGCCTTACTATCAAAAGATAGATTTAGGGTGGATTCTCCCGATCACTTAAGACCCTAGGCGAACCTATTGGTCATTGATACCTCTCGATGATTTATTTCACATTATCATAAACTAGAGGGCACTAGCTATGGGCCCTACTAGTTAAGACTTCCGTCATTCACGCATATACCCTTGCCTCACATAAGGTGACAGATGGTATTTTATCGCACGTTGTACCATCTAGCTGGCCTTATTGCATAATATCCTTAGTCGCTTAATACTTCCCATAGGATAGGTAGCCATATCTGACATTTTTAGTTTCCAGGTTTGGGTAAGCCCCACGCACATGCCATTTAAGACCTCTAAACTGAAAGACCTATTCCTAGGTGAACTCCTCAACCCAAGCCACTTAAGACCTAAGGAAGCAGACTATACGCAAAGATTATCAGGTTCGTACCCAATTATCTTTTAATACCTCTTCTTTATGAGAATGAAGTAGGATGCATTATTGAGTCATTCCCGTTTAGTTTCACTGTACAGGAATACTATACTCCAACGATTAATTATCGTCACCGGTTCCTATGGTTGATAATGTTTTACATCATTAACCTACTAAGTCCAAATTCTAACTTTAATTGCAAGTTCTATATTTACTGGTACAAATTGGGAAAACTAAATCCTCTTTGCCCTAGGAAATTTATTTAATTATCTTTCCTGAATGAACTTAGTAATTTAAACAACATCAATACCCATTTATCCCATTTTTATTTCACCTATATGTTTATTGCCCTTTATAACCATGACGGTCATATTTTCCTAAGGAAACAATTTATCTTTAACTTCCTTTTATTACCATTGATTACAATTAATGTCATTTATAAGCCTTGTGGCCATAACTTTCCTAAGACGTTAATTGCAATGGAATATCCTTATTTTATCATTCCTAAAAATGTTTGTTTGTTGTACCCCAACAGACATTACAAATTTAATTATTTATCGTATGTTATGTATATGTATGTATATTTATGCACCAGACCTCTCACATTAAGCTGACCACCTGTGTATGTTGGATTTGCCGGTAGGTTTTGGGCAGACTTCTATCACGAGTTGAGCTTAACCTCGTGTCTTAGTGCGGTTATAATTTAAATTTCTTAATTGGGGTTCACAAAATTAATCCTAATAAATCTTAGGAATTGTAACCATTTTACTTAATTTCCCTATTATGTTTACTTTCCCCAAATCCATATTGCTTATAATGGTTATTTATGTATTTATGACTCTATTTGTAGCAATCAATTACATAGTTTGGTACAACGGCCACCACAAATATATTCATTTAATATGGATTACATTTATGTGTGTAATTCCATAATTGAATACATTCAAACATTCGAACTTCAAACATCCAATATAATGTACACTTTGTCGTTTTATGTAGATTCGGACGAATAATGTATATATATTTATATATATATTTTTTGCGTGGTCAAACTAGTTATCTTTTTTGTTATTTATTATTAAATTAAATAATTTGGTTTAATTAATAACCAAATATTCCTTTTTGCATTCAATCTTGCCAAAAGGTTCCAAATCTTACAAAAAGACCGTTAGTTACAGTAACTGTAAATTATGTTTAATTAGTGGAATTGACATATTTCCAAATCACAAGAAATATAAGTTATTGTATAATTTGGAATAGTTGAAGCAAACTACACTCAAATATGTATATTTATATTTATACGTACATTTGCACCACTTTTTCCTTTTTTAACCTTTTTGTCATATCTCTTTTGAATTCAAAATAATGTCTTTTTGTTCAAAAAGAGGAAAACGACATATTTACAGCAACTAAACCAAAACCTCAACAATATTGAATACAAATAGGCATATGTCTTTTAAATTAAAATTGCATAATTCACCATTGTATCTTTTCAATCAAAATCACATAATTTATTTCTTTAACACTGAAACTAGAGATTTTGAAGAAAACTACATTTAAACAATGTTATTGGGACTGATTTCCCAATCTTCAGTGTTTTACAATAAACTACAACATAATTTCCAACATAATTGTAGGCAATATGTATAAAAAAAATTATGTAAACCAACAATTAATGTTATTCCTAACCACAATTCACAATTTTCAAGTTTTGACAATATTTGTTAACAGATTTGATAGGTGTTAATTCAAATTCAATAATATTATGAACATATTTAATGATAATAGGCATATATTTTGAGATCTAATTCAAATGAGATAAATAGGCTATTAAAATTTTGTATGTAAATTTCCCACTCACTTGAAAGCATCCAAATATGAAATCTGAATAATCTTTTAGGCCTACAAATCCCCAAATTCTTATAGATCTACAATTGTTCTGAAAAGGAGATACTTTCAAATCTGTAGATTTGCAAGAAAATAGGAAGAGAGGAGAAAATCTAATGAAGAAGAACCTAGATGCCAATCCATATCCTTTTCCCACTTGAATATGATTATCCCTTTCAATTTATATTGTAGTTTGTTTGATTTGATTATATATGAAGATATTTGTTTTAGAATTTATTTGAAGAGAAAGGAAAATGGTAGAGCTCCGCTTTTGTTATCAGAAATAGATGAAAAAGAATGAGGCCTTACCCCTTTATTTATAGAAGTGGAATTGGACCGTCAAATTGATTTTAATTAACATCCGTCCATTTATATAATAATTTATATAAAACAATACCTCCCAACTCTAGCCGTTATTGGGTTGTAATTGCCTGAAGCGGTCGACCACTCCCCCTAGGGGTATCGACCGCCCTTAGTCAATCTGCCCAGTGAACGCGAGGTATAAAAGGTATAATACATATTATTTATTATATTTATTTATTTCCGTCCTTTTTTCTTATTTCATCCATAACTTTTTAATGGACTCTGTTCGTGAAACTCCAAACATGAAAGTTGACCAAAATTATGAGACGAACACAACGGTTAATGTTTCATGGTCAAATTCCATCGTTTGTAGAAATTCCTATCTTTGAGAATCTAATTAAATAACTAATCTATTGTCAAAATTCCGGATTGTTACAAAAACTCATTTCGTGTGTATACGACGTGGTCTTATGAATTACCTTACTTTAAAATATAACTGTTTTAAGTTCTCACATCAGTCTCATGATTGACCTGGAGTTTACTGTTCTTCCACCTGAACTCTGGGTGCCCATATTTTTCACACGGGAATCCTGGTAGCTTTGGTTTGCAGATTTTATAGAGCAAGTTCTGGATTTAGGCTGGAACTATATTTGGAGCATTTCTATTCATTGTACCTTAGTTATATTTCTTTCGCTGTACTTTAGTTATTTTTCCACTGTGTATGTACTGTACTCTTATACATATTTGCATCTCTGATCTAAATATTATTGTATTAATAAAAGTTTGTTTTATTTCTGTTCTGATGTGTTATTACCCCTAACAAATCAGACGATGTGGACTTTGATGTTTGAATCTTCGGCATTTGAATACTTGGATGTAATAAGTGTTGATTTTTGAAGGTCGAAAGTTCAGGTCGTTAGTTAAAGGTTCGAGGATCTTTATCGTTTTGATCGAACTTATGTGGTTTATGGTCAATTCAAAAGGTAGGAATTTCCGGGTCTTTACACTTATTACATTTGCAAAATACCAAATAGCAATCAGCATAAAACCAAATATACTATCTCGTGGAAGACCATAATATCAGAGTACATAAGTAAAACAATCTATCTCAAATGTCAATACAACAATCAAAAAATAAGAAGTGAACCAATACATGAGTCTGAAATAAGTCTGAATCCAAGCTGAACTGAATAATCATGAATCACTGTTGAGACCCGCTACCCTGCGAACCTAGGAGGAAGTAAGAGGGAAGGATAAAGAAAACTAGGTCAGACATGCGTCTGGTGAATTCTAGTAATTTCTAACATGAGTATAAGTTAAGAAAGCATTAGACGATGAACAATTTTAACAGCATAAGACATAAAGGTATAAATGAAATTGAAGGAAAGATAAACATGAATAAAGATTGGCTTCTCACAAGATTGTTGCACCATCTTACCAAATATAATAATTAGGCTTTACCTAATTTCTACCCATCGATCAGCTCTTGCACCCATAATGTGATCACTTATGCCAGCTTTGGAACTCGGAGTTATCAATCCCAAACTCATCAACTAAAGGACAGTCATTAATTGCAGGTATTACAACGACTTATTTTCCCCAATCGGCACGATGCACGCTCATTGTCCCGCCGGAACGCACGTGTACCCACCTCGTTTGGACCTTTTACTATCTAGTACAATAAAGCGTGCCCTTGCCTCTTCCTATTGTTAGACCTCTATGGATGATAATAAGGATACTGACTGATGCGGGGCCCAAACCAAAATGCAATCGACATAAGTCACCCGTAGACTTGGTCCTCATACATTTTTCTATTAAGCCACTTAGTTTCCCCAATCAGCCCCACGTTGCTGGAACGGACCTAAACTAGGATTTCATTAGGCCTCTTATTTTCTCTAATCAGCCCTATGTTGCAGGAACGAACCGAACCTACAGGCCACTTGTTTTTCTCATTTAGCCCCACGCTGTCAGAACGGACTCCCACTATCTTATTATTATATTAGACCACTTTTTTCTCCAATCAGCCCCACGCTACCGAACGGACCTAACCTAAGAGCCAATTATTTTCCCCAATCTGCACCACTCTGTAACGACCCGGATTTTTCGGTCATTTGAATTTGAATATTTAAACTTGTTTTAAATATTATATTTGAAATATTAATGGATTATTAATATAGAATTCATTTATTAAACGACGATTTATCGTTTAAATTTATATTTAATATAAAACGAACTCGTAACGTCGTGGTAGTTCGTAATATTGAGTTTTGAATTTCGATTGAATAAACAGAATCCGTTTTAAATCGAAGTTTTGTGAAATAAGAAACGTTTGAATCTATTAGATGATAATTTTCTAATGGAAGGGAAATATCTAGATTTTATCTTATATATTGTAAGTTATGGCTAAATCAAATTTTCAAATTTGTCACTATGAAATCGTTTATAAATTATAACGTTTATTTATTATAACCGATAAGGAATATTTATATAACGTGAATATCTTTTAACTCGAATTAGTTAATATTCGAGATATAATTCTATATTCATTGAATTCGAAGTGATATATTATTCCATTTGGATATATATACGATAATAATAATTTATTTTTATTGAATGGTTCCGGAATTTATACGATATTATATAAGCTGTAAGAATAACATTTTTCCTAACGACCTCCATTTTCGATGAAACAAATTTATTTGGGATACGCATAACTAGTTATTGTTAGATTTCTAGTTTGGACCTAATTGGAGATATTTTGTCGGTAGACGAAATTTAACCGTGAACCGACGAATAATTTCGTCTACCAACAAATTATTGAAATTTAAAATGATGTCGTTTAGCAAACGGAGTGGGTTTTCAACAAAATGAATTTCATTTGGTTCGGAACGTTGAAACGTAACGATATGTCCATTTTCATTTAATTGAGATTCGTAAGTGGCGGTACGTATATTAGATAGGTAACGGTGAACGACAAAATAGGCGGTAGAATCAAATACCATAGAAATTAAATAATATGAAATATAAAGAGCTTAACCTCTAAGTAAAATGAAGTACACATTTTCTTTTCAAATTGAAGTAGCTGCTTACCTGGTAGATTACACGCCTAACCTATATGCACCGTATATACACAATATTGCAAACTAACTTCATGCCTAAGTTAATCATCCAGTACACAGGCCTATCTTAATCTACATGCATAGCTAAACATTGCTCTACAACAAAATGTATAGCCTACGAAATATTTGCTCCAGCTATCCACTTATACCTCCTACCTAATGCTTAAGCCGTAAGCAACGAACGTACAGTCTGGAGACCTTAAAAAAATCACACTGCCACACCTACCTCCCTAAACAACTAAATTCAACTCCTATCTGTACCTTATAAAGAAACGGGGGAGGATGCAAGCTGTTGGAAGCTGAAACAAGAAAAAGTATGAAATGTAAGGAAAGGGAAATGGCCTCAGTGAGTTGCGGGGTAGAAGTTTTGAACTGAGAGAAGAGGAGAGGGGATGCAGCATCATTTTTGTGGGGAAGCGTGCGTGGAGGAGCAGTTAATAGTGACGTGGGATGAGGGTGATCATATGAGGTGGAAGGCACTGCATGATGGTGGAGGGCGCTGCATGGTTATAGGAAGCATGGGGAAGGGAACGCAACAGTAGCAGATAGGAAGGAAGTTGCATTTCAGGTGCTGGGAGAAGAAGTAAGGGAATGAAGCGGATTTGTGGGTATTTATGCATTGAGTTGGGCCAGTGGGCTTTCGGGCTCTTATATTAAAAAAAATGAAAAGAAAAGGGTAGGAATGAAAATACTGGAGTGGGAAATATTGGTGAGGGAATATTTGGCTGCGCATGGGGGTGTTGCAACGTGGGCTAAAGTGAACTTTAGTATGGCCCATTTACATTGAAAATTCAATTTAAATTAAATATGAATGTTTATAAAACCATATTAACTTAAAATCTCGATCGTATGTGATCAGAACTGAGCGCGGTTGGTTTCGTTGGAATCGTGGGGACGGAGGCTACGATATGGAGCTTGTTTGGTTCGAAGCAGCTGGAGTTTTCAAATTAAATTAAACGCTCGATTAATTTAATTTAAAACCGACCATTTAAACGACGAGGGGATTCAAGGATTTTGCACGATTTGTTGGATTTTCTGAGTTCGTTTTCATGCATAATATTTTCTTTTCCACTCAAATTTTCAAAATCGTAAGTTCTAAAATCCACTTGGCCCAATTAAGGAGAAATGACTCATTGTAGCGTTCTTCTTCGATACCCCACATTATTCAAACCCAAGTTTTAGTCGATTTACATCCATGTGTCGACAAGTTTATCTTATATTGGTATACTTAAGAACCTTTGTTTAAAGGTCAAAAACGTCACTTTTTATACCAATATTACACCACCCACTCCATACTTGTTCTAAGGTAGGATAACCATATACCACATCTTAATTTATATGGGTTATCTATCTTACGAAACTTTGCTTATCATTCCTTTCAGCTTTTTGTATAACAACAATCCAGACTTGTGTGTTGAATTAAGGTTATAGAAGTATAGTAACTAGGGCACAAAACTTTCCTTTCATGAAGTGTTGGTTTAGTAGAGGAGGAATCAAATGAAATAATGTACGGTATCATTCCATTCCATCTCCACTCATCATTCATCAAGCAAAAGAAAAAAAAAGAAAAAAAAAATGAAATAAAGAGAGAGTCTCTCAGAATAAAATAGTCATTCATCATTCTTGACTATAAAGCATTCAGTTCCATTCCATCCACATCCATTGTACCGTACTTGGAAGTGAGGATTGTAGTAGAGGAGATGAAAGGAAATAAAAATGTCCATATGTGCCTTAGTATTACTTTATCTTTTGTAATTTGAAGTTCAACTAATACACTTGCCCTCTTATCTAGAATATTTTTAGAACTTACAAAATTTTCCTTCATCTATGCATAACTCATATCCAATACATTACAGTTACATTGGTGCAAAATTATTCAAAAAAAAAAAAGATTAAAGAAATGATTGGGTGCACATTGTCGATGTGTAGAACTTTGGTTGACACCACACTCTTAACCTTCAAGACAATTACAGTGTTATCAAGGAATTACGATTCAGCTTGAAAAATTTTGTTCATTTTTGCACCAATTATGGGATGGACAATTTGGGACTAAACCGTTATTATTGAAGTTAGGTGAAATCCTTGGAATGTGAAAGACTTTAAATATATTGTTTGATTAATCTGCGTACATAAGACGCTTTGGATTTTGTGGGTAGTATCCGCTGAAAACCCTCATGAGACAACACTCGTCCTACTGGGGACACCCAGAGGTTTAACGGCTTGTTGCATACGCTAAATGCAATCGTGTTTCCTACGAAAGTGTGACATATCTTAGTTTAGTTTATTCGAGGACGAATAAAAAGATAAGTGTGGGGGTATTTGATATACACGTAAATGTGTATATTTTATCCGCTTATTTATCTTATTTTCCCTTTAAAATAATTGATACTTTGTATTTATAGCTGTATTTTCAGATTGTTGACAAGAAGCATGGTTTAGAGCATTTGATGGATAAAGCATGAAAAATTTGCTTAAAAAGAGTGAAGTTTAAAATTGCTAAAGCTTGAAGAGTCTAAAGCTTGAAGAACAGTTGCAATTATATTTCAGTTAAGAAGATTTGGCTCAATAAAGACTCAAACTGCATTCACATTAGCTCATTTGGAAGGCCTCTTACTCATGTTGCATTCACACTAGCCTATTTGCTAGACCACTCACTCTAAAGCTGCGTTCACACTGGCTTATGTGTTATTTGGGTTATTTCTTTAGTCCCACATTATGTAATTAGCTAGCTAGCCTTTGTCATATCAGCTATAAATACATTGTATCTTAGTCTTGTAAGGAACACATTGGGTTTTATTCTGTAATTCTCTTCTTGGAATAAAATCATTCTTCTTACTCTTTTCTATTTAGTTTTAGTTTTATTTATGTTCTTGTTATTTAATTTCTGTTTTTCTTCTTCTTTAGCTATGTCTAGCTAATCCCCTTTGATTAGGGGGTGATGACGCTGATAGTATGATTCAATATGAATCACATAGCCAAAGGATGAGGAATTCATGTATATAGATCTAGATCTAATTTTAGGGTTTTAGAAATTAATTAGTAAATCTGTCCTGATAGTCTATGGTTGTAGAGCTGAGCTCCTGCATAGGCTATGCTTGTCGTTATTTACATATTTGTTTCTAAAAAGCTATTATCGTTGATTCATGTTTGTGACAGAAACATGTATTAGATCTGGTTAATCTTTTGGCTATTGATGATTATGAATCTGATCTATGTCATTATCCCCTAATTGCTTTCACTTATTGTTAAAACTCTCTTTTATTTAATTTCTGCTATTTTCTTTGTTTTCCACCAATCAAAAGTTAGGGATAACTTGATTGGATTTATTAATAAAATATTTTGGTCCCAGAGTTCGACACCCTCTACAACAATCCTTGTTGTTTAGGAAAGACGAACGAATTTTACAGTTGTTTACAATTGTATAATTTGTTCACAAACAGTCTCAAACTAAAAGTTCACAAAAAAAAATAAGAATTGGAGCCACCATGCTGTCTGCTGAGAACTAGAGGGAGCCTCCACTTGAAAGAGACGAACAACATAGAGAATACAAACTAAAAGATTAAAAAGCAACAACAAATTAGAATCAAAGCAACGTCTTCCCAAAGGAAAGCTTTGCAAATTCAGAATTTCAGAACTCAGAAAACAAGACCGTATACGATTGTAAGTTTAGCTACATTTTTAGAATGCGAATTAATATGAATATCATGTGTTGCGATGAAATGATAATAGTATGATACTCGTTATGTTATTAATATACGTTTGTGATTTGATTCTATTATCATGTTGAATTGAGAATTATTAAGTATGATGTTTATTATGTTTTATAATATTAATCTATGCCAGTGACTTGATTCTATTATCATGTTAAATTTGGGATTATTGGATTAGATTATTTGTATAAGCATGGACTTGGATTGTAACATCTTATGAGAATTGTGTAGTTTATTATGCAAGTTTATGTAGTGAAGTTATGCGACCAATTGTCAAATCTATATGTTCATGTTTATGCAAAACTTATGCCATGTTCACACTTATCATATGTTGGGATTAATTTGCAAGTATGTTTAAATCTATGTTACTAATTAACACATGTGTATGTTGATTAGCCTATGTTGCTAACTCACATATACGTATGTTGATTTGCCTATGTTGCAAATTAACATATGTATATGGATTAGTTCATATTGCTAATTCTCATGTATGTTGTTAATATGGCCTATGTTAAAAAACACATATATGTTGAGTTAGCCTATAAGTGCAAGTTTATACCTATGGCATTATAATGTTTATGTTAGTCTTTTTGCAAGTTTGTACCTATGACATTATAATGTTCATGTTAGTTATTTTGCAAGTTCACCCCTAAAATGTTCATGTTAGTTATTTTGCAAGTACACCCTA
This sequence comes from Allium sativum, assembly GCA_030737875.1. NCBI lineage: Eukaryota > Viridiplantae > Streptophyta > Magnoliopsida > Asparagales > Amaryllidaceae > Allium > Allium sativum. The sequence goes on from CM060909.1 coordinate 167,874,428, forward strand.
TTATGTTCATAATGATTATGCCATCAATACCAAAGTTATACCCTTGTCATGTTTATGCTAATTTATGCCAATTTGCGTATATTAAATTAGGCTAAGTTTTTAGCTTAATACTTTACACCAAAAATCATGCGAACGTAAATTAGGCTGAGATGGTTAGCCTAATATTGGACGGGGTAACGTTGGGTTAAAATGATAATTTTAGGAAAACTTGCCATAAATAGGTCATTAATCACATAAGTGATTTATGGCATAAAAAGGCATTAATTACCTTAATTATTGAGATTAATTGGAAATGAATGTGACAGTAATTTGAATATTTTCTAATTTACATATTGGTCATTAATCACATAAGTGATTTATGGCATAAAAAGGCATTAATTACCTTAATTAATGAGATTAATTGGAAATGAATGTGACAGTAATTTGAATTTGAATAATTTACATAATTAAAATATAAATTAGAAAATACGAACGCGCTTAACCCGAGGTTGGATTGAGTTGTGACGTAAACCTGCCCGGACCCGCCCGGCTGTCCAGTTGTCACAACAATAGCTATCCAATGTGAGAGGTTAAGGCATGGGGCCCAATAAAGACCCGAGGTTAAACTGAGTTGTGGCGTAAGACTGCCCGAACCCAACCGGCATACATGCAGCCACAACAATATCTGTCTAATCTAAGAGGTTGGTGCTCTAATAAGACAATTAGAGCTGAGTTAGGACTGATAGGGTTAAGTCAATTTAATAAATACTTAACCAAATTCAACATGTTAAATAATTTGGATGGGTGGGGGTTAGGTTCATTCAGACACTTAACCACTTAACATGTTTGACTAGAAAACCTAGTAACGGGGACCCGTTTCAGCAGTAACCCAATTAGGTATCATGGTACCCTGAATTAGGCAGGGTGGGGCACGATTACTGGGCTGATTGTAAGCGGTCAAATGCGACGGCGGTTGGTGCACAGTGTGGGTTCTAACAGAGTGCGGGCGTGCACACACTCTGGAGCAGACAAGTCAGGGCACTGGAGCATCAGTAGTATACCCTATGCATGCTAGAATTGTGTCGGGGCCGCCACCATGGGACTTGATACACCCCATGGTGGGACCAGCATAGGTATCTACCATATAGGGCCGTAGGACACATGTGAATATACGAGTAGGAGCCGATCTTTTAAAGAAAGAGAAAGGGATCACCTCACCTCAATCACGGGGTGCCTGTTGGTATAAGAATTAGTAGGTGCAAAGATAGAGATTTAAAATAGGGTGCGAAGGGATGTTCGTTTTAGGACACCTTATCTAGTTCTAGGATAGTCTATTATCTTGATATCGTCCTGTTCTCACTTTATGCAAGTCATGATCTTTTTATTATTAACATTCTAGGAATATCGCTAGACTTACTAGACTTATGTTTGACCCATTTTCCTTTCGTCTTCTTTTCTTCCGTCCCCCCCCCCCCAGGTCCACAGGGAGGAAACACCGCAGCTTAGTCAGTTTTTCATCCAGCTTGAAGAGAGAGAATGTATTGCTTGGATTTCTTTCATTTGGACCATGGCTTTGGATATCATTTATCGGGATTATGCAGCTTTATTTATGTTTCATGCTTCTTTAACTTTTAAAATCAAGACAGTATTATGGTTGTAATAATTGGAAGTTTGTTTTGAGACAATGTTGGAAATGTTCTGTATAAACACGTATTTATGATAATAAAAGTCTGTTGGTTTTTCCGCTGCTTATTTATATGTGTTTATATCTATCTTGTGTTTTATCTATGTCTTTTACTTATAAACCTCCACCAAAATTAAGGCATTCCCTTTGTGAGTGACCTTAACGGAGGTGGGGTGTTTCACTTGGTATCAGAGCATAGGTTTACCAGACCAGATAAAAAGTTTTTGAAACTATATTCAAATTAAAATTTAAAGAAGCATTTTTCAAGAAAAAGAATTGTTTTATAGTTTTAGAAAGGCATAATCCCCCAAAGCCATGTGAATTATCTATCCTTCGTTTTGAATCTTGCCTTTTTCGTTTCAGCATGTCGGGAGAATTTAACCTTCCAGAAGGTGTGACTGTACCTGGTTGGTTTAGAAGGTACTTGGAAGCTAGGGCCAATGAGGCGGGCCCAGCGAATCTTCCTCCCCCAGCTGCAACAATTCCTCCTCCTCCCCCAGTTGCTGAAATTCCCCCTCCTCCTCCTCCTCCTCCGAGAGGAAATGCTTTTGCCAAGACTTGTAGAGATTTTAAAGCTATGGGTGGGAAAGACTTTCATGGAACCGAGTCCTTCGTAGCAGCCAGGGACTGGCTGAAAGAGACCGAAGATCTTTTCGTTATCTTCGAGGTAGAAGACAGGTAGAAGGTAAGACTGGCAGTGTGGTTGCTCAAAGGAGAGGCTTCCTACTGGTGGGAAGTCACCAATGCAGAAAGACTAGTAGAAACGTGGGAAGATTTCAGATTCAGATTTGAGCTGAAGTTCCTTTCAGAAGCTGAGAGAAGTCTTCAAATGGAGAGGTTCCTATCCCTTAAGCAAGGGAGTATGACCGTCAAAGAGTACGTCAACTAGTTTGATCAGCTGGCTAGGTTCGGACTGGACCTAGTCAACACCCAACACAAGAAGGCTCTCCGCTTTGTCAAGGGACTGAATGAGCCGCTTCATAGCCTGGCCATGACCCATATACCTATGGGAGCTACATATGAAAGGCTGGTACAGATGGCGTTACTACATGAGGAGGATAAAGGCAAGAAGGAGACAAAGGCGGAAGGGTCTCAGGGAAAGAAAGAAGCTTTACAGCCTAAGAAAACAGACTTTAAGAAGGGCGGGAAAAACAACAAAGCTCGCGAAACAAGAAAGTGTAATTTCTGTGGTGTGGTTGGACATGTGGTGAAAGACAGCAGGAAGAAGAAGGCAAAGATGAATGGTGGTTGCTTTCATTGTGGAGAAAATGGACACATAGCTAAGGACTTCCCTAAGAGGCGAGGGCAGGCGCAGAACATCCACTTCGGGTGGACAAGTTCATGCACTGGAGGCACCTCCTCTGCAACAGCAAGGTAGAAATACTTCTGTAGAAAGTGTAGTTTATCTTTATGATCACCCAGTTCGCACTTTATTTGATTCTGGTGCATCACACTCCTTTATTTCATCTGCTTTAGTAGAATCTCTGCACCTAGAAACTAGTATGGTAGAGGATCCCTTGGTTGTCTCCAATCCAATTGGAGGCCCAGCTTATTTGTCAATGATCTGTATGAATTTGAAAATATTTATTCTAAGTGTAGAATTTAGATGTAGTACCTTTTTTTTGGGATTCTCGGGGTATGGATTGATTTTGGGCATGGACTGGCTATCCAGTAATGGTGCCATCTTGATTGTGAGAAAAGAGTGGTTAGGCTTTTAACCCAACTCGGTAACACTCTGGAAATTACTTGTAATCCCTCGAATGTGGTTATGCTTAGTTATCTTGAATCTCTTGACGCTTCTGTTAAGAATTTGCAGCCAGTTAAGGTGGTCCGAGAATATTTGGATGTCTTTGATGAGGTGAAGGGCTTACCTATGAAACAAGAAATAGACTTTCGCATCTATCTTGTTGACAATGCGAAGCCCGTTGCTTTGCCTATTAGGCACATGGCTCCTAGGGAAAGGAAAGAGCTCAGTAAGCAGATTAAAGAGCTTTTAGAAAAGGGGTTCATTAGGCGGAGCATTTCAGAATGGGGCGCTCCAGTGGTGTTCGCTACAAAGGCGGATGGTTCACTCCGTCTATGTGTTGACTATAGGGAGCTAAACAAGCTAACAAAAAAGAATAGGCACCCTCTCCCCAGAATTGACGATTTGTTTGACCAGCTTGTAGGAGCGTCGGTTTTCTCCCAACTTGATTTGGCGACCGGATTTCATCAGCTAAGGGTAGCTGATGATAGCATCTATAAGACAGCTTTCAGAACCCCAGACGGATTCTGTGAGTGGCTTGTCATGCCTTTTGGCTTGACAAACACACCCGCTTACTTCGTGGACCTAATGAGTAGGGTGTTCAGAGATTTCCTCAATAAATTCGTGGTGGTCTTCGTAGACGATATTTTGATCTTCTCAAAAAATGTGGAAGAGCATGCTCAGCACCTAAAGGCAGTCATGGAGACTCTTAGAACACATCAGTTAAAAGCTAAATTCTCCAAGTTCCACTTTTGGAGAGAAGAAGTGAGATTTCTTGGGCATATAGTGTCCAAAGAGGCGTTAGCTGTAGACCCCGCAAAAGTAGTAGCGGTGCAAGATTGGAAGGCACCAAGGAATGCAATCGAGGTCCGAAGCTTCCTCAGCTTGCAGGCTTTTATCGGAAGTTCTTCAGAGATTTTGCAAAAATCTCAGCTCCTCTTACAAGGCTAACAAAGAAGAATCTAGTTTTCTCTTGGGATTTGGATTGCGAGTTTGCTTTCCAACGCTTAAAAAGGGCTCTTACAACAGCCCCAGTTCTGACCTTGCCGGATGGAAGCAAAATGTTTACAGTATACACGGATGCATGCGGGACATGACTAGGCGCTGTCTTAATGCAAGAAAGAAGGGTAGTAGCTTATGGCGGAAGATAGTTGAAAGTTCATGAAAGGAACTACCCAACCCACGACCTTGAGTTGGCCGCCATCGTCTATGCGCTTAAGTCTTGGCGCCACTATCTCCTAGGTGAGAAATTTGAACTGTATACTGACCATAAATCTTTGAAGTATCTCTTCTCGCAGAAGGACCTTAACTTAAGGCAACAAAGGTGGATGGAGTTTCTTGCCTCGTATGATTTCGAGATTTCCTACACTCCTGGCAAGGGCAACGTAGTCGCAGATGCCTTGAGTAGAAAGAAGCTAACGTTGAGCCCGCTATTTGTTGAAAGGCGAAGCCTAGAGTTTATAGCCAGTTTTGACTTTAGGCCCTCCTCTGATTTTGTACCCGGTCTGTTAGCATCGCTAGAAGTGCGACCCACTCTCTTAGACTCAATAGGGACCGCACAACGAGAAGACCCTCATCTTGTAGAAGTGGTTGATAAGCTCGTCAGGGGTGAGACTTCTAGTCACCTCGATAGATACACCATCGACGACAAAGGGTGGTTAAGACGGGATGGAAGACTATGCGTCCCACAGGCAAAGGAGTTGGTGAAGAAAGTTCTTGAGGAGGTACATCATTCCAAGATGACAATACATCCAGGCGGGGACAAAATGTACAAGGACTTAAAGAGAGTTTTCTTTTGGAGTGGCATGAAGAAGGACGTGGCAGATTTTGTTTCTAAGTGCATGATTTGCCAACAAGTCAAGGCGGAGCAGAAGAAGCCTGGCGGTCTGCTCCATCCTCTAGAGGTCCCACAGTGGAAGTGGGATAGCATTTCAATGGACTTCATTGATGAACTGCCTAGGTTTAGAAGAGGCAACACTAGCATTTGGGTAATAGTGGATAGGCTTACTAAAAGCGCCCACTTTTTACCTGTCAAGAGTAGAAGGACTGCCTCAGATTTATACAACAGCCCTTGCACTTTACTCTGTCTTCAATTATCTTTGGCATATATGATTCGCAACGCTTATGCCAATACAGAGTGGTTCTTTGGATAATAATCCAACCGGTCTCTCCTTATTAACAACGTTAAAATGGTCAAAACTTCGATAGTCTATGATTTAACCATCAAAGAAAAACAGGTGTGCAAACAACGATATTATTTCCAAATGGAAATTCAATCAATCATCAATCATCTATATATATATATTCAAATTTCCTTATTTTCTATGTTTAGAAAATATACGTTATTAACATTGGAAAACATTTCCATGGCTTAATTACGTATCACTATTCTTCCACATCTATCAGACTCTAACTATAAACTAACAAGAGAACAATTTCCTAAGTATAAACCCCGAAGGCTGAAACCAACATCAGATCGATGCTCAGGAAACCATTCAACTTATTAATCTCTAGTTAGTTTCTAATTTTTGTTTAACTCCATTTGATTAACTATGTTCGATTAACACCTTTCGATTAACTCGATTCGATTAACTCCTCTATTTATTTTCCCAATAAATAATCCTTTATTCTATTTATTTTCTAAATAAATAATCCTTTATTATATTTATTGTATAAATAAATAATCCTTTATTCTATTTATTAATGTTTTACAAGTATTTTTCTTTCTAATTCTATTTTACAAATATTTCCCTAAGTGTTTGTTTTACCAAACAACTTCCTTTGTATTTGTTTTACAAATTATTTCCTTTATAAAACTCTAATTGTTTTATAAATAATCCCTTTTGACTATCCTATTTATTTAACTAACAAATATCTCATTTATAAAATCTTATGAGTTTATAAATATTTCTCTTTATAAATATTCCACTTTATAAAGAATTCCTATTTATAAATATTCCATTTATAAATAAATTCCTTTTTTATAAAATCTTCTTTGATTTTATAAATCTTTTCCTCTTTTATAAAATCCTTGATTTTATAAATAATTTATTTTCAATATTCGTTTTGAAAATTCCCTTCTCAACATTTCGGTATATTTTGGTAATTAACAGATCCAACCACGATGACCAATATTGTTCAAACACACACAATCGACAATAGATTATATATATCACATCATATATTACAATATATGAACAGAACAGTATTATAAATATTGAGGAACCCAGTTGGGTCCCTCCAACCTGTTTCCCTGCATCATAGATGTTAAACAACACGAGTATAAAATATTTTGATAAACATAATCAATATTCGATTAACGATTTTTATATATATATATATATATCGTTTTCGATGATTTCAATCAATACACAAACAATTCAACCAAACAGTTAACACACAGCAATCAGTCATCATTTATCAGTTCTAAATATACGTTATAAAAATAGAACTGTTCAGAGTTGGTGAGTTTTACTCACATTGGACTATCATCGTTAATTAACGATAATTGTCGTTGATTTGGATCGAACAATTTATTTTGCCATAAATTGTAACAAGCTCGGATTCACTCCCGGTCAATCTCATTGTGTTGCTCCCATCCATACGATCCTAACGCAACTGACAGCGTCAAATTCTGATAACGTACGCAATAGTTATGGATTTTAGAAGTTAAGATAAATTTAAACTAAAACTAAACTATTTTAAATTTGCCTTTACCCAAAAATCTGGCCCACTAACCAACCCAGGCCCAAACCCGCCAAATCCCTTTCTTCCCCAAATTTACACCAAAACCTGCTGTACATCTCAAACCATCGGCCGATCTGTTCTTGGATCCAACCTCCTTCATCCCCTCACTAAAAATCAAAACAAAAATACCACAATTCTTGTCACCCTCTCCTCTTCAACCTGATGCCACCTTTGTCAAACCCGAGCTGGCCATGTTCGGTGCGATCCCCAGACCTCGCGCACCACTATAGTAACCACATCGACGACGAATACCACCGAAGTCCTCGAAACTACCACCCATACTTGCATATTTCCATCCTAAAACCAAATACAACATCCAAAATCCACCTCGATGTTCATAATACCCAAATCAAAGAACCCTAGTTTTACTGTATATATATCGAACTCAATACAGAAGACGTCGGACCACACAACAAGTACACAGAAACGAAACGCATCCATCAATGATCACAACGATGGTTGAATTGTGATTTATAGATTTTACTTGGATTTTTATTTGATTTTAGAAGAGGAGGGTTTTTGGTTGAAGAAAGAAAAAGGGAGCGGCGCCTTTTTTGTTGGCTGAAGAAGTGATTTAGGTTTAGGAAAAAATTTAGGATATCATATAGGATTTTTGTGTGGATGAAAATAGTGAATGGTGGCTCGTTTTGGTTCACCAAAAATTAATATTTTAGTTTTTAAATATTCATTTCGCCTTTTAAAAATTCGTGTGATCACGCACGATATTCAAAAACCACGAAACTGGACATGTAGCTAGAGTTCGACATTACGGTCCCAACGAAACTGGTTTTGTTGAATTCCGACTTCGTTTGCTCACACAGCGTATTTTTAACTGTCGAAATACTAACTGTTTCTCACTCTTAAAATCCGTATGACCACACAGTGACTCTAGAAATCACGAAACTGGAAATCTAACAACTATTTGACATTGCGGATCCAACAAAATTAGTTTCGTCGAATTCCGACTTCGTTTGCAAAACCGACTATTTTTAAAGCTCTGGATGACCCATTTAAATATATAAATATATTTAAATATAATTAAATTAAATATTTATAAATAAATATTATCGTATATATTCACAGTGGAATACCATATAGCTCTAGAATATTCCTATATGAATTTCTAACTTGATATTTCAAATCTGGGTCAACCCGATATTCGATTTATATTGAAATTCCCTTTTTAAAATATAAATAATTCCTTTATAAATTATAAAGGAATTCCACAACGACTTTTCTAAAATTTGATTTGGACGTAAATCAAAATCTACCCGATGAAATCTCGATTTTTCTCTTCCACTAGAAAGATATACTCCACCCGCTCCACACGTTTCTTGTTTCACAGAAATCCGGCTTAGAACGAATCCTGTACATTCAGTTGAAGTTCAAATCGCCAAATCACGAACTACAGCACCATTTCAAGCTCGATTTTAATTATAATATAATTATACGTTCAAACTTTCGTTCAAATAATATATTCGTTATTCAAATTCAATTCTAAACTGAATTAAATATCACAGATGATCCAGTTCACACCATATCGCCATTTCAGCAAATTCTAATTATTTCAGAATTAAATATATTATTTAATTTAGTATTTTAAATTAAATATTTACCATTATTTAATTAAACCACCATTTAATTCACTATATCACTATTTATATAATTAAATAAATTAATTATAATACCTCTGCAAATGCGGGTCATTACATGTTCTATTTGAATATATACAATAATAATAATTTATAGTTTTAAATTGAATTGTTTTTTTAATTTATTTATATTTTATCTATTTATTTTAGCCTTAAAAATAGCCTTTTTACGAACGACCTCCGTTTTTAATGAAATTAGTTTAGTTGGATCCGTAATGTTAAATTATTGTATGAAAATATATTTCGTGGCGATTTGATATCATATGTGACTGCGGTAGCGATAAACGTGCATCTAGTTTACCATTATATATCATGAAACCATTGATGTTAACAGAATCCCATGAAACCATTGATGTTGGAATCGTAGCGATAAGAACTACATTATGGAACAGATTTCGCTGAGAACAAAGCTAGTGGCATTTCATGATAAAATCAAACGTCTGTATGATTGTAAACTAAATAAAAGCAGAATCGCCAACTATTAATCAATGTGAGTAAATTCACTATCTCTGGCTCGTCTATATTTTATATAAACGAGTTTTAAATTTATATATATAGTAATTTTACGTTGTGTGATGGTTGTTTCAATTTGGTTGATAAGATTGGTTGAAATTATTGATATAGTCATATATTCAAATCATTGGTTGAATATTGATTCCATTTACCATTATATATCATATTGAAACAAAATTGATGTTATTTACGTTGATTAACATCTATGGATGTAGGGAAATAGGTTGGAGGAATCCAGCTGGGTTCCTCAACATTTATATTATTGTTTTTCATTTATTGTGATATATAATATGTGATTGATTATGTTGTGTTTAAATGACACTGGCCCAAGAATTTAGACATTTAAATACCATAAAATATTTTCAAATGTAGGAAAGAAATTTGAGATTTTAAAAGGAAAATTAGTTATCCAAAATAAAAATTTAATTTCGAATGGACTTGAAAATAAGAACTTGTTTTAATGAATTAAACAAGAAGTTGATTATAAACGATGTTTAAAAATTTAGTAAAATATTTACTATTGCATAAATTGTAATAAAAATTCAAGTTTGAATTTGTATCGAAAAGTGGAAATATGTTTTGAAACCGATATTTGTAATTAGGTTTGAACTTAGCGATTTTAAAGGGAATTTTAAATCAGATTTTAAATGGATGGCATAAAAATGAGATTTTACCTAAATAATGCTACCAATAGAAGTCAATAAATAGAATTTGGATTTTCAAAATATTATTTAAAAGTTTGAAATCAAACGAATTTGATTATATAAAAGGAATATTACTCACGGTTGAAGTGAATAATGGTGTAAAGCAGATATTTTGTAAATGGAAATTCGGGTCGGAAATTTGAATGGGAAGGGAAATCGTTTCTGAAAGGAACCGATGGGTTTTATTCCAAAGTCTGGAATATATAATAAATTGTGGTAAATTCAAGGGATTTATAGTTAAAATTCGACTATGTCGAATTTAATTATAATAGTTTATTTCAGAAAGGATATTTCAATATTTATAGCTATGAATATACAACTCTATGTTTAGAAATAATTTAATTAGAGTTATTAAACGAGAAGGGAATTGTGGAAATCAAATAAAGTTGATTTCAGAAGTTATGAATTGTGCAGCTTATAAATACGTTTAAAAAGGAAATTAGGATTCTTTGATATAAACAGAAAGGTGTCAGTAGCAGTTTTATAAACGGAATTTATAATTGCAGTTAAATAATTATCATTTGATAACTGGGAATTTAAATTCAAATTGGAAAGATATGGGACACTACACCATATATGCAAATTAGGTTGTTTCTGGGTCGTATCTACTGCAATTAGGCACGGCTCTAAGTCATATCAAAAAATGACCTGTTTAATTTATTTATTTATTGGCAAGGCCAACCGATTTTTTAGAGTGGACCGTGCCACTTCATCATTAGAGCGAATAATGATTACAGAGAGATATAGAAGGTAGGTGGTTCGCATGCCTGCTATAAATGACATCTTCCTAGACCTAGCTAACAGATTCAGACCGCTGTATCACCACACAGGGTGACTGTCATATACAGAACAAAAGATCTAGGAACAGATTTACAAGTGTGCAGGCTACAAAGCAGTCCCTAAATACAAATTACATACAGAAGTTGAATAAACAGTCCCAATTATACAATCATATGCGCAAACACCAGTAGCCTAAACAGACTAACAAATGCCAATTTTTATGAGTAACAACCAAGAAAACTTGGTGTTACCATAGTTTTCACGCTGAGAATAGGAGCTAACCAAATCAGCAAAATCACTTGAGCTACAGAATAGCCAGTGAACTATCAAACCCAAGCACCCATCATCAACCACCAGATCGTCGAAAATAAGCACAAAACACAAGAAAGTGAAACAACAAAAAGCTCAACACCCTAATCTTACTAAATAAGTCAAGCACACCCCGAAGAATGACTCAATACCACCTTTGTCACAAGCAAAAGAGCCAAACCAACCACGGTTTAAAAATTACTTGACTCTAGAACAGAGAAGAAACAACATCCCAGCTCGTTGCGATTGCAATCCAAACTCGAAAGTCAGTTTCGAGGCACTATTCAAATCTAAACCAGAACCGTAAGTGAAAAAGAGGGTCGCGAATACTATAAACTTGTGCCAGAGAAGTAGAAAGTCGGGTAGAGAGGCCACCGTGAATAAATAAGCTTTAGGGGAATGGAATTGCAGAAACAAATTCGAGGCAGGCGATGTTGAAAAAACTAGATTGGGAAATTTAGGGTTAGGGTACGAGACCCCGCAATCCACAATAACGAAAGCTGACTGGTGATGGATGAAGAGGAGTGTCGATGTAGCATTGGGGATGAAGATGAATTGGAAGGTAACGAAGAAGGAGACTATGAGGGTGCGAAGAAAGGGTAGCGATTAATTAGTCCCCATTGAACAAAAAGGTAGAACTAAATATTAGATATGACCATAAGTCGTATCAAAATAAATATTCGATACGGCTCTTAGTCGTATCTAATGTATAAATAGATACGGCTGTAAACTACATCTCAATGCAAATAAAATACAGCTTTAAGCTGTATTTAAATTATTACTAGATACGAATATAAACTGTATATAAATTATTTGTAGATATGAATATATACAAAAGGCTAGTAAATATCATTCAAACTCTATTTGACAAATTATAACAGTAAACGAAACAATTGTACGAGATATTTCATCACATTGCAATATATAATGATACATGTTATTTCATTACATTACAATAAAGAAGATACATGTTGTTTCATTACATTACAGTAAAGAAGATACATAGTGTTTCATATATAATATTTCATAATTACATTAAAATAAAGAAGGAAATTAAACTCGGTATTTTAGCAACTTCGGCGACCACTCTCCGCTTTTCACCTTCGGTAATCGACCACTTTGATCTGCTTTTCAGCTGAACTAATCCATTCACCAAGCTGAAGATTTTCAGGTACTCATGCTTAATTTAGCTTCAGCTATTAAGCATGAATACCTGACTTGGAGGCGTGAGCTAAAGTGCATCCACCTAGTTAATCACCCAGTAATTCTTAACCAGAAAGTTAAAGCCTTCAGCTTGGTGAGGCTTCGCTGGTAGATCACCCAGTAAATTCTTAACCATAATATACATGCATCATCTTCGTCTATACTTGCAACCTAGTTTGTTTTAGAACAAGGAGTCATAATTCATATCCAAAATACACACATATACGCTAACATAAACAACACACACACATACACGTAGACACACACACACACACATGCACACAAACGCACACAGACACACACATACAGACGTACACTGAACACATATACACACACACACTCATACAAAGACACACACACAGAGACACAGAAATACAGTGCACACATATACACACACAAACAACAATTCAGGTATTCATATTGAATGGTGCAGCAACACACACAGACACTAACATATACACACACGGACACAAACACACACACAGACATACACTGCAAGCATGAAAGTGGATCACTCGACTTAATGGTGCAACAACAAATACCGAGGCAAACATTACACCAGTTCAGGTATACATATTGAATTGGTACTAGTCGACTAATCGTAATTTAGGTATACATATTAAAATGAATTCAGGTATACACCAATTTAAGTACAAGACTGCATACATTATACCAATTCAGGTATACATATCGAATTGGTACTAGTCGACTAATCGTGATCGACCAATTCATGTATACATATTAAATTAAATTCAGGTATACACCAATTCAAGTACCAGACTGCAAACATTACACCAATTCAGGTATACAATTCAATTATAAGACTGCAAGTACAAGACTGCAAGTACTAGTTGACTATTCGTGATCGAGCCATCAACTTGCATGCCTCCTTTAAGGTCAAACACAAGGAAGCAAATATTCACATGATAGCAGCAGCTATAAACTAGATGACAAGGCAAATGTGCAACATGCACAATGACATCAGTCACTTGCATGATGCAAGTACTAAGGATATGGCAGATCCACATAGGTGCAACATGCACATAAGTGAGTGATATATCCCAAGTGAATGAAATAAAGTATATGCATTGCTAATACACATGGAGTTAAAGTGACAGTAAACAAAGTCAAATTGCAAATGCAAATGCTCAAGTCAAGCTGGACCAGCACAAACAACAAATTATTAGTGTCGCAGGAAGCAAAATTGCATGCACAAGGAAATGGAACCAATTAAGCATGCACAAGGAATGGCAATACAGTTCACATATAAAAGCAGAGTGGCATCACACGAAGCCAAGCAAGGTTAAGGGTTCAAGCACAAGTGGCATACTCGAGAACCATGGCCAGAAATGTAACAGAAGTAGACAAGCCTCAAAGAAGTGGAGAATTCTTTCAAATTAAAGCCAATTCAAATTAAACCGTATTCAAATTAAAATTAATTACGTAAATGGATGAAACACCCCACCTCCGTTAAGGTCACGCACAAAGGGAATTCCTTAACTTTGGTGGAGGTTTTTAGGTAAAAGTCACAGATAAAACACAAGACAGATGTAAACATATATATATATATATAAGCAGCGGAAAACAAACAGACTTTCATTTCATAAATACGTGTTCATACAATACATTTCCATAATTGTCTCACAATAACTTCCAAAACATTACATCATCATTCTGTCTTGATTATTAAATAAAGAAGCATAAAACATAATTAAAACTGCATAAATCCCCATAGAGTGTGTCCAAAAGCCATAGCCAAGGAAAGAGAGTCCAAACCATACATCTACTATCTTGAAGCTTGCAAAGAGTCTGACTAAGCTGGGTTGTTTCCTCCCTGTGGACCTAGGGGGGAAACGGAAGAAAAGAAGATGAAAGAAAAATAGAGTCAGACATAAAGCCTGGTAAGTCTAGTGACTCTTCAGTATGCGAATAAGAAAAAGGGCATGATAGGAATAAACTGAAAATAGGAAAGTACTATGAACTAAGGTAAAGTAGTTTTGAAACGAACATACTATCGCACCCCACACTATATCTCTGCACCTACTTGTATTTGTTCAACTGGCACCCCATGTTCAGGGTGAAGTGATCCCCTTTCTAAAGATCGGCTCCTACTCGCATATTCATATGTGTCATACGGCCCCACTTGATTGTAGATACCTATGCTGGTCCCACCATGGGGTGTATCAAGTCCCATGATGGCAGCCTGACACAATTTCCAGAATGCATAGGTTATACTACTGATGCCCAGTGCCCTGTTTGTCTGCTCCGGAGTGTGTGCACGCCCGCACTCCGTTAGAACCCACACTGCTGCACCACCTGCCATCGCTTTGACCGCTTACAATCAGCCCAGTAATCGTGCCCCACCCTGCCTAGTTTCAGGGTACCATGATACCTAATTGGGTTACTGCTGAAATGGGTCCCCGTTAGTAAGGTTTTCTAGTCAAACATGTTAAGTGGTTAAGTGTTCAGACTAACCTAACCCCACCCATCAGATTTAGTTAACATGTTGAGTTTGGTTAAGTATTTTAGTTAACTTAACCCTACCAATCCTAACTTAGCTTTAATATATTCATTAAAGCACCAACCACTCACATTAGACAGGTATTGTTGCGGTAACTGGATGTGCCGGTCGGTTCTGGGCAGGTTTACACTGCAACTCAGTCTAACCTCGGGTCCTTATTGGGCTCAATGCCTTAACCTCCCACATTGGATAGGTATTGTTGTGATTACTGGACAGCCGGGCGGGTCCGGGCAGGTTTAGATCACAACTCAATCCAACCTCGGGTTAAGCATATTCGTATTTTCTAAATTTACATTTTATTTATGTAAATTTCTTACAAGTATTTCATGTCACATGTTTTAGTCCAAGACTAATGGTATATAAATTATACCATTCATGGCCTTAGCCCATTTCATGGTTTTTAGTCCCACCTACATATTAACATGTTTTGATTTAATAGTTAACCCCAACGTTACCCCCGCTTGATTTTTCCTATTAATCGCATGAAGATATTGGGCCCGCTAATAGGCCCAATCCATAAACAAGGTAAAGAAGGGAACATAGGTTTAATGAACATATATCATGTAATTTGGCTTAAATATAGTTATTGACTACCGTGTGACAAAATCATGGCATGTCAAATTCCAACACATGTGTAATTACAACATTGACATACAGGCATAAACTAGATTAATAAGGTGAACTTGCAACTTAGCATAAATCATGGGTTTCAACTTGTCATGTGAGCTTGCATTAAAATGGGAATCCAATTAAATAGGTATCACATGAATTAGCATATGATTTAAACTTGGATAAACATGAGTCTAAACATATTTAGATCTAGGCATAACATCGAACATAACTAGCATATGATAAGAATATGACATGTCCATAAAGTATGTATAATTTTATCGTATGTCCAATTATAACATGAAACATGTATTAAAGTGGATCTTGGCATGGATCCATTATGAACTTGCAACTTTTGTGTGAACATATGAACATGTATATAAACTTAATCATGTAGGCATAGAGTTTTTAGCATAAAATATATACATGAGATCTTAACTTGGACATAACTCATACAACCTATATTAATCTCATAAACATATAGGTGTAGATTGTAACATGAACTACACGACTTGCATGTGATGTTGTTTTCATTTGAATAGATCCAACATCAACTAAATTAATCCACAAACATTCTAATGAAATCACCGCAACATATATAAATTTACATTGTTAACATTATACAGCATAGTGTGATTCCAATTTTCAATCCATATCAAATCGCGTTCTATTTCTATTCACATCTCAAACGTAACTAGACTTACAACGATCGACGAACTTGAGTTCTGGTTTCTGAGTTCTGAAATTGGGATGCTTTCCTTTGGGTAGATAAACGTTGTTTTTGATTTTATTTTGAATTAGATTCGTTCGTCTCTTAGCTTCCTTCAAGTGGAGGCTATTCTCAGTTTTCTCCTGACAGCATGGCGGCTCTGGTTCTTATTTTTGTGTGAATTTAGGTTGGAGACTTAGGTTGTTTATATAGAGTTTCAAACTAATTAGACCCGTCCGATGAATTCAGAGTTAATCAAGGTCATCCATCCCAAAAGAAACCAATCAAATATTGACAATTCAGCCCCAATGACACAGCCAAGCCCCAGAAACCGAACCAGGACCCAACCAGGCAAGTCAGGCCGACCAGGCAGGTCGACCTATAGGTCGACCCCCAGGTCGACCCCCTGGTCGACTTGGGTACCTAGGTCGACCTGGGTCCTGGGCGGGAATTTTCCCGCCCAGCCCAATTTGGGTCTGTTTTCGAAATTTGAACTGAATTTTTGAATAGTTTTGAATTTTAAATTAATTCTGAAACTTCGGAAGGTCATAACTCCTTCATACGGAGTCTGATTTACGCAAACTCGGACTCTATCTCAAGAAGAATTCCGAGACGAACGCAACGGCGTAACCCGTTTCCCTTAATTCCCACATTTAGAATTAATTATACTTTAATTTGTTAATTTAGCGTTAGCAGAAAATTCGGTGTGTTACATTCTCCCCTCCTTTTAGTATTTCGTCCCCGAAATCTTCAAGTCTGGGAGAACGTATATCCTACCATCTAATCGTCCATCTACTCAACCATCAAACACTGGCGTCCATTGTCCTTAAAAGACCTCTAATGCTTCATGATCATATGCATAGTGTGTGTACATGTCCTTATCTAATGCAAAAATCAGGCGGTCTACTGATTCAGCTGACCTCCTTAATGCAAATCATGTAAGTGTCATGAACCCATTATGTATGCAAATTTTTCCTACTCATAATTCTACATGAGTGCGCAAACATTCATACAAATGCGACATCCATATGATAACACATCAAGTTTCAACCATATACAAATATGAACACGTATATGCATATGCAATATGAAGTGACTGAGCCGATCTAAAACCTAGATTGTGTGTGTGTATGCATCCACGAGCAACCACTAGCAACCGCTTGCAACCACTTGCAACCATCAACCATAACATGTTTCAATTACATGTTTACATCAAAAGGAGTTTCTACCTAAGGATAAAGGATAGGATCGAGGAGATATTCCTAAAAAGATAGATACAAGCACAACTTAAGGAAAAAGAGAAATCAATGATGTACCCTAAAAAAGAAAAGGGTAGACCGCGCGTATTCTGTCCTCAGTTTACCAAGTCGCGTCTTCCTCGGCGTCGCTCCATTGAACTTTGACAAGCTTGACTTCGCGGTTGCGTAGCTTTTTCACTTCAGTTCCTAAGATGCGAGTTGGAACTCTCTTCACAGTTGCTTCGCGTTCCACTTCGGCTTCTTCTAGAATGCTAGGCTCCACCACTTCCGCAGACTCATGTAAACATTTCCGGAGGTGAGAAACATGAAAGACATTGTGAACTCCAGCCAGTCGCTTGGGTAGCTCTAATCTATAGGCCATCTTCCCAATCTTCTCAATGATAGGAAACGGCCCTACAAATTTTGGTGCTAGCTTCCCTGTGGATCCAAAGCGAACGACGTTCCTTAAAGGAGATACCTTAAGGAAAACCCTGTCCCCAACCTCAAACTCAAGGTCGGTCCTTCTCTTGTCTGCGTAGGATTTTTGTCTTTCTTGGGCTGTCTTCATTCTCCTTCGTATCAGGTCCACTTTTTCTGAGGTCTCTCTAATCAAGTCTGGTCCAAGAATGAGTTTATCTGTAGACTCCCACCAACAAGTTGGTGATCGGCACGGTCTTCCATATAGAGCTTCGAAGGGCGCCATGCCGGTGGTGGCTTGGTAGCTGTTGTTGTAGGCAAATTCCACTAAAGGAAGATGATCCTCCCATGTCCCTCCAAAGTCAAGAACGCAAAGTCTCAAAAGATCTTCTAAAACTCTGTTCATCCTTTCCGTCTGACCATCGGTTTGGGGGTGATAGGCCGTGCTCAAGCATAGCTGTGTGCCTACTGCTTCTTGCAGACTCCGCCAAAACTCGCTCGTAAAGATAGGGTCTCGGTCACTAACAATGCTGGAGGGTATTCCATGGAGTCGAACTATTTCCTTGAGATAAAGAGAAGCTAGAGATGAGGCAGTCCTTCTACTCTTGACAGGTAAAAAATGGGCACTTTTTGTAAGCCTATCCACTATTACCCAAATGGTAGTATTTCCCCTTCTTGACCTAGGCAACCCATCAATGAAATCCATTGAAATGCTATCCCACTTCCACTGTGGGACCTCTAGAGGATGGAGCAGACCACCAGGCTTCTTCTGTTCGCCTTGACCTGTTGGCATATCATACACTTAGAAACGAAATCTGCCACGTCCTTCTTCATGCCGCTCCAAAAGAAAACTCTCTTTATGTCCTTGTATATTTTGTCTCCGCCTGGGTGTATTGTCATCTTGGAATGATGTGCCTCCTCGAGAACCTTCTTCACCAACTCCCTTGCTTGTGGAACGCATAGTCTTCCATCCCGTCTCAGCCAGCCCTTATCCTCGATGGAGTACCTATTGAGCTGACTAGAAGTCTCACCCCTGATTAGCTTATCAACCACTTCAACTAGCTGAGGGTCTTCACGTTGTGCAGTTCTTATTGTATCCAAAAGAATAGGTTGCACTTCTAGTGATGCCAGCAAATCGGGTACAAAATCAGAGGATGGCCTAAAGTTAAAACTGGCTATATACTCCAGGCTTTGCCTTTCTACAAAGAGAGGGCATAAGGTCGGCTTCTTTCTACTCAAGGCGTCTGCTACTACATTGCCCTTGCCAGGAGCATAGGAAATCTCAAAATCATATGAGGCAAGAAACTCCATCCACCTTTGTTGCCTTAAGTTAAGATCTTTCTGCGAGAAAAGATACTTCAACGATTTATGGTTAGTATACAGTTCAAACTTCTCACCTAGGAGATAATGGCGCCAAGACTTAAGCGCAAAGACGATGGCGGCCAACTCAAGATCGTGGGTTGGGTAGTTCCTTTCATGTACTTTCAACTGTCTTCACCATAAGCTACTACCTTCCCTTCTTGCATCAAAACAGCGCCTAGTCCTGTAGCGCATGCATCCGTGTATACTGTAAACATCTTGCTTCCATCTGGTAGTGTAAGAACTGGGGCTGTTGTAAGAGCCCTTTTTAAGCGTTGGAAAGCAATATCACAATCCAAATCCCAAGCGAATGCTAGGTTCTTCTTTGTCAACCTTGTGAGAGGAGATGAGATTTTTGCGAAATCTCTGATGAACTTTCGGTAAAAACCTGCTAACCCAAGAAAGCTTCGGACTTCGGTTGCATTCCTTGGTGCCTTCCAATCTTGCATCGCCACTACTTTCTCAGGGTCCACAGCTAACCCCTTTTTGGACACCACATGTCCAAGAAACCTCACTTCTTCTCTCCAAAAGTGACATTTGGAGAATTTGGCTTTCAGCTGATGAACTCGAAGAGTCTCCATGATCTCCTTCAGATGCTGAGCATGTTCTTCCTCATTCTTTGAAAAGATCAAAATATCATCTACGAAGACCACCACAAACTTGTTGAGGAATTCTCTGAACACCCTGCTCATTAGGTTCACGAAATAAGCGGGTGTGTTTGTCAAGCCGAAAGGCATGACAAGCCACTCGAAGAAACCGTCTGGGGTTCTGAACGTCGTCTTATCAATGCTATCTTCAGCCACTCTTAGCTGATGGAACCCAGTAGCTAGATCAAGTTGGGAGAAAACCGACGCACCTACAAGCTGATCAAACAAATCGTCTATTCTGGGGAGCGGGTGCCTATTCTTCTTAGTCAGCTTGTTTAGCTCCTTATAGTCCACACAAAGACGTAGCGAACCATCTGCTTTGGTGGTGAACACCACTGGAGTACCCCATTCCGAGATACTCCGCCTTATAAACCCCTTCTTGAGAAGCTCCTCAACTTGCTTACTGAGCTCCTTCCTCTCCCGTGGAGCCATGTGTCTGAAAGGAAAAGCAACGGGCTTTGCATTATCAACAAGATATATGCGGAAGTCTATTTCCCGCCTCGGAGGTAAGCCCCTCACCTCTTCAAAGACATCTGTATATTCACGGACCACTCTAACCGACTGCCAATTCTCAACAGAAGCATCAAGCGACTCTAGATAACTAAGCATAATAGCATTCAAGGGATTACAAGAAATTTCTAGAGTGTTACCGAGATGAGTCAAGAGTCTAACCACTCTCTTCTCACAATCAAGGATGGCACCATTACTGGATAACCAGTCCATGCCTAAGATCAATCCATATCCCGTGAAGCCCAAAACAAAGGCACTACATCTAAACTCAACGCTTAGAATAGAGATTTTGAAATCCAAACAAACCATTGACAAATAAGCTGAGCCCCCAATTGGATTTGAAACAACCAAGGGATCCTCTACCATACTAGTGTCTAGGTGCAGAGATTCTACTAAAGCAGATGAAACAAAGGAGTGTGATGCGCCAGAATCAAAGAGAGTGCGAACTGGATGATCATAAAGATAAACTACACTTTCTACAGAAATATTACTACCTTATTCCTGCTGAGGTGTCATCAGTGCATGAACCTGTCCCCCTGAAGTGTTTCCAGTTCTCTATCCCTTCCCCCGCTTCTTTGGGCAGTCCTTAGCCATGTGTCCAGTCTCGCCGCAATGGAAGCAACCACCATTCATCTTCGCCTTCTTCTTTCTACAGTCTTTCATCACATGTCCAACAATGCAACAAAAATTACACCTTCTCTTTTCTCGGGATTTGTTGTTTTTCCCGCCTTTCTTGAAGTCGGTTTTCTTAGCTTGTAAACCCTCTTTCTTTTCTTGAGGCACTTCCACCTTTGCCTCTTTCTTGCCCTTGTCTTCCTCGTGTAGCAATGCCATGTCCACCAAGCTTTCATAAATCGCTCCCATGGGTACATGGGTCATAGCAAGGCTGTGTAGTGGCTCATTCAGACTTTTGACGAAGCGAAGAGCCTTCTTGTGTTGAGTGTTGACTAAGTCCAGACCAAATCTGTCCAGCTGATTAAACTGATTGACGTACTCCTTGATCGTCATACTTCCTTGCTTAAGAGTTAGGAACTTTTCCATTTGCGGGCTTCTTTCAGCTTGGGAGAGAAATTTCATCTCAAATCTCATCCTGAAATCTTCCTAAGTTTCCACCGGTCTCTCAACATTGGTGACTTCCCACCAATAAGAAGCTTCATCTTTAAGCAACCACACTGCTAGCTGTATCTTTTGCCTGTCATCAACTTCGAAGATGATGAAAAAATCTTCGGTCCCCTCAGCCAGTTTCTTGCGGCCACAAAAGATTCAGTTCCATAAAAGTCCTTTCCACCCATAGCCTTGAAGTCTCTACACGTCTTTGCGAAAGCATTTCCACGAGGAGGAGGAAGAGGAGGAGGAACCGCTGCCACTGGGGGAGGAGGAATGTCTGCTGGGCCCGCATCATTGGCCCTAGCCTCTAGGTACCTCCTGAACCAGCCAGGTACCGGTACTCCTTCTAGAAGGTTAAGATCTCTAGACATGCTGAAACAAAAAGGAAAGATTCAAAACGAAGGATAGAAAGATAGTGCATATGGCTTTGGGGGATTATGCCTTTTAAAATATAACACTTTTCTTGAAAAATTCTTCTTAAACTCCTCTTTTGAAAATAGTTTCAAAAACTTTTATCTGATCTGGTAAACCTATGCTCTGATACCAAGTGAAACACCCCACCTCTGTTAAGGTCACTCACAAAGGGAATGCCTTAGCTTTGGTGGAGGTTTTTAGGTAAAAGTCACAGATAAAACACAAGACAGATGTAAACATATATATATAAGCAGCGGAAAACAAACAGACTTTCATTTCATAAATACGTGTTCATACAATACATTTCCATAATTGTCTCACAATAACTTCCAAAACATTACATCATCATTTCTGTCTTGATTATTAAATAAAGAAGAACAAAACATAATTAAAACTGCATAAATCCCCATAGAGTGTGTCCAAAAGCCATAGCCAAGGAAAGAGAGTCCAAACCATACATCTACTATCTTGAAGCTTGCAAAGAGTCTGACTAAGCTGGGTTGTTTCCTCCCTGTGGAACTTGGGGGGAAACGGAAGAAAAGAAGACGTAAGAAAATTTGAGTCAGACATAAAGCCTGGTAAGTCTAGTGACTCTTCAGTATGCGAATAAGAAAAAGGGCATGATAGGAATAAACTGAAAATAGGAAAGTACTATGAACTAAGGTAAAGTAGTTTTGAAACGAACATACTATCGCACCCCACACTATATCTCTGCACCTACTTGTATTTGTTCCAACTGGCACCCCATGTTCAGGGTGAAGTGATCCCCTTTCTAAAGATCGGCTCTTACTCGCATATTCATATGTGTCATACGGCCCCACTTGATTGTAGATACCTATGCTGGTCCCACCATGGGGTGTATCAAGTCCCATGGTGGCGGCCTGTCACAATTTCTAGAATGCATAGGTTATACTACTGATGCCCAGTGCCTTGTTTGTCTGCTCCGGAGTGTGTGCATGCCCGCACTCCGTTAGAACCCACACTGTTGCACCACCTGTCGTCGCTTTGACCGCTTACAATCAGCCCAGTAATCGTGCCCCACCCTGCCTAGTTTCAGGGAACCATGATACCTAATTAGGTTACTGCTGAAATAGGTCCCCGTTAGTAGGGTTTTCTAATCAAACATGTTAAGTGGTTAAGTGTTCAGACTAACCTAACCCCACCCATCAGATTTAGTTAACATGTTGAGTTTGGTTAAGTATTTTAGTTAACTTAACCCTACCAATCCTAACTTAGCTTTAATATATTCATTAAAGCACCAACCACTCACATTAGATAGGTATTGTTGCGGTTACTGGATGTGCCGGTCGATTCCAGGCAGGTTTACACCGCAACTCAGTCTAACCTCGGGTCCTTATTGGGCTCAATGCCTTAACCTCCCACATTGGATATGTATTGTTGTGATTACTGGACAGCCGGGCAGGTCCGAGCAGGTTTACATCACAACTCAATCCAACCTCGGGTTAAGCATATTCGTATTTTCTAAATTTACATTTTATTTATGTAAATTTCTTACAAGTATTTCATGTCACATGTTTTAGTCCAAGACTAATGGTATATAAATTATACCATTCGTGGCCTTAGCCCATTTCATGGTTTTTAGGCCCACCTACATATTAACATGTTTTGATTTAATAGTTAACACCAACGTTACCCCCGCTTGATTTTTCATATTAATCGCATGAAGATATTGGGCCCGCTAATAGGCCCAATCCATAAACAAGGTAAAGAAGGGAACATAGGTACAATGAACCTATATCATGTAATTTGGCCTAAACATAGTTATTGACTACCGTGTGACAAAATCATGGCATGTCAAATTCCAACACATGTGTAATTATAACATTGACATACATGCATAAACTAGATTAATAAGGTGAACTTGCAACTTAGCATAAATCTTGGGTTTCAACTTGTCATGTGAGCTTGCATTAAAATGGGAATCCAATTAAATAGGTATCACATGAATTAGCATATGATTTAAACTTGGATAAACATGAATCTAAACATATATAGATCTAGGCATAACATCGAACATAACTAGCATATGATAAGAATATGACATGTCCATAAAGTATATATAATTTTATCATATGTTCAATTATAACATGGAACATGTATTAAAGTGGATCTTGGCATGGATCCATTATGAACTTACAACTTTTGTGTGAACATATGAACATGTATATAAACTTAATCATGTAGGCATAGAGTTTTTAGCATAAAATATATACATGAGATCTTAACTTGGACATAACTCATACAACCTATATTAATCTCATAAACATATAGGTGTAGATTGTAACATGAACTACATGACTTGCATGTGATGTTGTTTTCATTTGAATAGATCCAACATTAACTAAATTAATCCACAAACATTCTAATGAAATCACCGCAGCATATATAAATTTACATTGTTAACATTATACAACATAGTGTGGTTCCAATTTTCAATCCATATCAAATCACGTTCTATTTCTATTCACATGTCAAACGTAACTAGACTTACAACGATCGACGAACTTGAGTTCTGGTTTCTGAGTTCTGAAATTGGGATGCTTTCCTTTGGGTAGATAAACGTTGTTTTTTATTTTATTATGAATTAGATTCGTTCTCTCTTAGCTTCCTTCAAGTTGAAGCTATTCTCAGTTTTCTCCTGATAGCATGGTGGCTCTGGTTCTTATTTTTGTGTGAATTTAGGTTGGAGACTTAGGTTGTTTATATAGAGTTTCAAACTAATTAGAGTCGTCCGATGAAGTCAGAGTTAATCAAGGCCATCCATCCCAAAAGAAACCAATCAAATATTGACAAGTTAGCCCCAATGACACAATCAAGCCCCAGAAACCGAACCAGGACTCAACCAGGCAAGTCAGGCCGACCAGGCAGGTCGACCCCCTGGTCGACTTGGGTACCTAGGTCGACCCCCAGGTCGACCTGGGTCCCGGGCGGTAATTTTCCCGCCCAGCCCAATTTGGGTCTATTTTCGAAATTTGAACTGATTTTTTGAACTGTTTTGAATTTTAAATTAATTCTGAAACTTCGGAAGGTCATAACTCCTTCATACGGAGTCCGATTTACGCGAACTCGGACTCTATCTCAAGCAGAATTCTGAGACGAACGCAACGGCGTAACCCGTTTCCCTTAATTCCCACATTTAGAATTAATTATACTTTAATTTGTTAATTTAGCGTTAGTAGAAAATTCGGGGTGTTACAATGGCAGATTGATTAAACACATTTCAAACTCAAATTACATCCAATATAAACACAATTCAAATTCAAATTAAATCGTGAGCTAATGCTCACCTTCAGTGACGACGAGAAAGAATAAGGCTCGATTGGTTCAATGGTGAGCTGAAGGCAGCGCGACTTGACGATGGACAACGGTGGACTAAGCTTCGAGCGGTGGATGGTTTATTGACAAAACAAGATGATGCGCCGAGTTCCAAAACCATAATTTGGGTTTTCGGTCGCCACGGAAAGTAAAAAGAGGGAAGCCTATCGAAAGTTTTGTTAAGTGTCGAAACGAGATGGTTCCGAAAAGAAAATCAACGGGGGGAAAATTTGATATGGATTTCATATGGCCCAAATCCTTATCAAATGAAATGATCCGGAGCTTTGTTGATGTATGGTTAGATCTTACATGTTTGGGGAGGTGAGGATCACCAAGAGGAAAGTTGATATGGCTATGAGCATTATTAAATTTGATATGGCTAAAAGCATTATCAAAATGTTTGCATCCCCGTGTGCCAAATTTGTTGTTTTGGTGTAGTGAGAGACCGTGAATGAATAAATTAATTTAAGAGGCCCAGTGTTGCTTGATGGTTGATCGTTAGAATTTACATTTGGAAATAGGATCGTTGGTTGTATGGATGTTTCCTTTGATAGTTAAATAACCAACTATCAAGGTTTTGGTTGATTTTATACTTCCATTGTCAATACGGAGAGACCGGGATTGGTTTATTATCTGAAAACCACTTCGTATGGGCATAAACATTGCGAATCAAATTATGCCGAAGATAATTGAAGATGGGGAAAAGTGCAAGGGATGTACTGTTAATCCCAGGTAGAAATCGCCTAAGGATTGATAGGATGGTGCCTTCGGTTTGTCCAATCCCAGGACAACTTGTATGGATGGATGTCTGATAGAGTATTTCCAAATGATCATGTAAGTTGAATTTTACAAATATACCAAGTTTGTGGGCGAAGAAGGAAATTTCTTTTCGCTTAACACCCAGAGTATATTTGTGGACGTTAATTAGTGATTTGACGGATCAGACGATGTAGCATTCAAAGTTAATGTGTTCTTCTAAAAGGTAATCGTGACCTCAAGCATCATTAACCAGGGAATGATAGAAACCGGTCAGGCAGTATGGCTATGTGGGTCATACCCATTAGGACGTATTATCACCTGATCTAGAGAAAATCTAGTTGCTTCTTATTATATCGCTGCT
Organism: Allium sativum; assembly: GCA_030737875.1. Classification (NCBI taxonomy): domain Eukaryota; kingdom Viridiplantae; phylum Streptophyta; class Magnoliopsida; order Asparagales; family Amaryllidaceae; genus Allium; species Allium sativum. The sequence continues at coordinate 167,900,730 of CM060909.1, forward strand.
GTATGCTTTCGGTAACGGTTGCAGATCACAATCGTTGGTGATATACATTTGATGCACTCAATTTGAATCAGTGGTCGGTCATGTGTGACTGTGTTGCAAGATGTTCTTGTTGAACCCAGTGTATTCTTCTCTAGAGATACACTATCGGAAGGTGGTCCCATACCTTGTCATAATTGGAAATTCATTCTCCAATACGCGCCCTATGGTTTTCAATTATATATTATCTATGTGGAGCGTGAGCCGCTAGATTGCTATTTATTTGATTTAGACACTATTAAAATATCATAATAGTTTTGATATAAAGTATTTTGGGTTATCGTATGGTAAAAACCATCTGTGTTTGTGTGTAGATCGGTCTTACGATTATCTTTTCTTCTAAAAGGATTTTTAAAAGTTAAATCAAATGGTTGGGGTTTACTCACACCAGTCTCATGACTGACCCAAAGTTTATTTTGTTTGGCTTTACCCTAAACTCTTAGACACCCAAATTTGTACGGGCAGTCAAGTAGTCAGGATTTTTCAGATATACTTGAAAGATCTAGGAGCATGAGGTTTCAACATTATTTAGCTACTATTTATTTCTGTTGTGATGTATTTTGTTGTACTCTGATGATAGTATGTATATACAGTTACTGATTTGTATTTCAAAAGTTATTTTATATTATATGTTTTATTCATTCCGCTGTGAGATTTGTGTTCTTCATTTTATTTTATTCTAACTTTTCTTTCTTTCTATTTCTCACCCTTTAACTTCTTTCTATAAATAATCCGATAATTTCGGATGCTTGCTTAGTCAAATGGTATTTATGTCGATAATTAGGATCGAAAATTGGTTGGTTCATTAAAGTGGTATCAGAGCTAAAGGTTGAGTAGTAACCTTGGCTCTGTGGTGTAACTCAATAGAGATGAGGTTAGTAACACCCTTGATTGAGTTTGATTATATATATGAGAGTGTACTTATTAGTGTTATAAAAATTGTTTTATATTTTGTTGATTGGTTTGTTGAGTAACTCCAATCGATTCACAACGTAAGAATTCCAGTTTGGAATCGATTGGAGTTATTTTGATTATCGTATGCGATATAAGCGCATATCGATTTACGTTGTGAATTAAGAAGGGAGTTTACCCAAACGATCTCGGAATTCGACGAAACCAGTTCCATTGTGTTTGGAATATTTAATTATTGTAGGATTTCAGATTTCAAGCCAACTGGAGTTATTTTGTGAGTGTGTGAAAAATAAACGTGAATCAATCGATAAACTAAATATTCAAAATTTAGTTATTTTTCCAAATGGGTTCCAATTTCAACGAAACAAGTATCGTTGGGTCCAAAATGTCAAACTATAGCTATAATTCCATTTTTATTTCAAACGGATATCATATGTAATCATACGAAATTAAAATTTCGAACGACAATTGGCGATATGCACGAATTCATTAAATTAACAAAATATTTTAAATAATAAAAAATAATAAATCCCTTTATAAAGTCGTCCCTAACCCAATCCTTAGTTTCCCATATCACTCTTCTACTTCCCCGTTCTTTCCTCAAAGCCGAAATGTTCTTCCAGTAAATAATCGCGACATAGAAATGTCAAAATCAATTCGAAATAAAATCCTAAAATATTGAAATCAATCATTTTGAGCTCGTGAAAGCAAGAGCCTTCCACTGGTGTACTTGTTTCTGTGTGCGATCGATTCTACTAAGGTACGAAAGTTAGGAAGATTGGGAATTTGGAGATTGAATTCACGATTTCGAATTGGCTTTTGGAATTGGCAGGTAGAATAGCACCTAGTGCTAAGTTTCAGGTTGTTCAGTGGGATTTAACGTCATTGGTTACACTGTAGGGCACCGTGAAGCTCTCCTAATCACGACGTATACAGTGGCTGCGAGTTCGAAGTCAAGGTGCCGGGTAGATGGAGGTTTCGAAGGGGAGTCGATTGGTGATCATCTTGCAGGTGTTAATGGCTTGGGGAAGGAGAAATTGATGATCAATGGTGGCTTTTTTTAATGGTTTGCTACATACTGGAGTATGCCAATTCGAGCTATTCTAGAGGAAGAAGTATTTGCAGAATTTGTGGAATTCTTGCCATTGGTTTCCTGGAAAGTGATGTAGAGGAATTCTTGTCTGGGGGTGAAGCAGTATTTATGGAAATAAACAATCAGTCATGGCAAAGGAGCTTCAGTGGTTCGTGTTTAAACGATGGAGGAATAAGAGTGCAACAGGCTTTGAAGTGGTTCAACATGGAAGAAAAAAGATTAAAATTTGAGACTTTGGCTCGTCGGATCTTAAATTGAAGGAGCAGTAGGAGAAGGGCTTCGGTCAATTTAGAGGTGCGTGGACACTGGTATTTGAACTTATAGGCGTGATAAAGAAGCTCAAAGCTACAGTTCTTGAATTGAAGAAAACTGGAACGATGCCTGGAAAATATATATTGTGATTTCAAAACTCGGGTATAAGGGATTGATCACGTGCAAATCAAACACTTAGGAAATAAGTTAACTACAATTTTTTTTGAACAAAGTTAATATTTAAATGTTTATAACATGGTCATATGTTAACAAAATTCGATGAAACCGGTCATGTTGGAATCATAGCGACAAGAACTACATTGTGGAACAGATTTCGCTGAGAACAAAGCTATTGGTATTTCGTGATAAAATCAAATGTTTGTTTGATTGTAAACGAAATAAAAGCAGAATCGCCAACTACGAACCAAGGTGAGTAAAATCACTATCTCTGGCTCGTCTATATTTTATATAAACGAGTGTTAAATTTATATATATAGTAATTTTATGTTGTGTGATGGTTGTTTGAATTTGGTTGATAAGATTGGTTGAAATTATTGATATAGTCATATATTCAAATCGTTGGTTGAATAATGATTCCATTTACAATGAGAATATTGAAACGAAATTGATGTTATTTATTTTGATTAACATCTATGGATACAGGGAAATAGGTTGGAGGAATCCAACCGGGTTCCTCAACATTTATTGTGATATATGTTGTGATATATAATCTATGATTGATCATGTTGTGTTTAAATGCCACTGGCCCTAGAATTTGATATTTAAATACCATAAAATATTTTCGAATGTAGGAAAGAAATTTGAGATATTAAAAGGAAAATTATTTTTCCAAAATAAAAATTTAATTTCGAATGGACTTGAAAATAGGAACTTGTTTTAATGAATTAGACAAGAAGTTGATTATAAATGACATTTATAAATTTAGTAAAATATTTACTATTGGATAAATTGTAATAAAAATTCAAGTTTGAATTTATATCGAAAAGTGGAAATATGTTTTGACACTGATAATTGTAATTGGGTTTGAACTTAGCGATTTTAAAGGAAATTTGAAAAGAGATTTTAAATGTATGGAATAAAAATGAGATTTTACCTGAATAATTCTACCAATAGAAGTCAATAAAGAGAATCTAGATTTTTAAAATATTATTTAAAAGTATGATATCAAACAAATTTGATTATATAAAAGGAATATTACTCACTTTTTTTTTGGAGCATGATAGGTGTTTTGCGTAGTGTTACATAGCCGGTTAGTCATATATATATATATATATATATATATATATATATTGGTTTACAGGCCCGACCGGTGGCATAAAAGCCTAGGACATACATGTCCGTAAAGTTTGCCAAAATACATAGAAGCATACAACTTACCACAAACAATGCACAACATACTGGGGATTACAACCCATATAATATATCACATGTGACCACGAACCAAAGTACAAAGAGAAGACCATCAGATAGGGAACAAAGAGATGCTGCCATGGGTGCCTGGAGATAGCAGCCTTGGAAGCGAAAGCCTAAAACGAGCATGCCTTCTGGTGTGTGTCCATATGTCAAAAAGGTGAAGAATATGATGACATACTCCCATTAAGAGCTTCTTGGGTCTATTGAAGACGTATGCATTTCTTTCCATCAAAATGCTCCAGGAGAAGAAAGCCACCAGGGAATCGAGTTTTGGATCAGGGGGTTGTGCTGCCATTATTCGAAAAAGGAGTGTAATGTGGGTATGTAACCGAGCAGAAATGAGCTAACTGCAGCCTAGACCGCGTATGAGAAGTCGCATTCGAAAAACAGATGTGTCAATGATTCTTCCTGTTGATTGCAAAATTTGCACCTAGGATCAATGTTGATGTTTATGCGATGAATCCTATCTTTGGTGTTGATGCGAGCATGTATCAAACACCACTGGAGGAAGATGGCATTTCCAGATGCGGGAGAAGGAAAAGCAACGTCCTAGGTGTGTAAGGTATTTATAACAGACCGAGGCCGAAAAAAATTTGGATGGGCCTAAGTACTAGAAATAAAGATCATGATTGTGGGATAAGTGAGTGGATTGCAGAATGGATCCAATCGAGGTGATTTCTTCAAGGACATTGTGGCCAAAGAAGGTGGGAGGGCAACGGCCCATTAGGCCAAGGCCCACAGCGCTAGTGATAGAAAGATTGTTTGAGAGATTGAACGAGGATAGATTTGGGTAGTACTGAATGAAAGGAAATTGATAGTGCCAAATATCCAACCAAAAAAGGCAATTTTTGCCATTACCAATCTTTACATGAAAGAGAGATTTAATTCGATGGACGTTGGTGAGGACACCAGTCAAGAAGGGTGAAGGACTAGAAAGTTGGGGGAAGTGAAGGAGAAGATTAAGGTTAGAGTTGTATAGAAGAAGCAAGATCCAATCTCTCCAAATGAAGACACCTAGTGTAAGAAGGCGCCAGTGCCATTTAGCGAGCAACGCAAGGTTAAAGGAGGCGAGATTGATGACTCCAAAGCCACTGTGGTCTTGATGTAGGCAAACTGTTTGCCAATTTACTAGCCGTTTAGCTTGACCACCATTCCACAAGAAGGAACTTTGTATAGAATCAATTCTAGCAATGACCCAGGATGAGAGTTTATGGAAAGACATCCAATAGAGGGGGATGGACGATAGGACAACTTTGGAAAGAACGAGACGGCCTGCGATGGACAAGAATTTGCTTTCTAAAGCGCAAGTCTGGATTCAATCTTGGTGCTCAGATTTGAGGAGTTTGGTCGGGCGAAGAGGGATACCCAGGTATGTTATTGGGAATGAGGCGAGTTTCCACTTCAGACAAGAAGCAATATGAGGGCCTAGACTTTTAGAATTTCCCAGCATAATGATAGAGCTTTCGTTGAAGTTTATGGAAAGAGTGGGGAAGAAATATTACTCATGATTAAAGTGAATAATGGTTTAAAGCATATATTTTTCAAATGGAAATATCTATAAAGGAAATTCAGGTCGGAAATATGAATTCACATGGAAATTTGAATGAGAAGGGAAATCGTTTTCGAAAGGAACCGATGGGTTTTGTTCCAAAGTCCGGAATATATAATAAATTGTTGTAAATCCAAGAGATTTGTAATTAGAATTCAACTATATCGAATTTTATTATAATACTTTATTTTAGAAAGGATATCTAAATATTTATAGCTATGAATATACAACTCTATGTTTAGAAATAATTTAATATTATTTTAAATTAGAATTATTAAACGAGAAGGGAATTGTAGAAATCAAATAAAGTTGATTTCAGAATTTATGAAATGTACATCTTATAAATACGTTTAGAAAGAAAATTTGAATTGTTTGATATAAATAGAAAGGTGCCAGTAGCAGTTTTATAAAAGGAATTTATAAATGAAGTAAAACATTTATCATTTGATAACTGGGGAATTTAAATTCAAATGAGAAAGATATGGGAGATTGGGAAATGAATAAAATAATTTAAGGGTCCTAGTGTTGCTTGATGGTTGATCGGTAGAATTTCCATTTGGAAATAGGATCGTCAGTTGTACGGATATTTCCTTTAATAGTTAAATAACTTACTATCAAGGTTTTGGTTTATCTTATACTTTCGTTGTCAATACGGAGAGGCCGCGATGAGGTTTATTATCTGAAAACCACTCCATATGGACATAAACGTTGCAAATCAAATTATGCCGAAGATAATTGAAGACATATTAAAGTGCAAAGGTTGTTCTATTAATCTGAGGTAGAAATTGCCTAAGGTGGATTTATAGGATGATGTCTTCAATTTGTCTAGTCTCAGGACAACTTGTATGGATGAATGTTTGGCATAGTATTTCCAAATGATCATGTACGTTGATTTTTACAAATATACCCTGTTTGGTGGCGAAGAAGGAAACTTTTTTTAACTTAACACTCAAAGTATATTTGTGGACGTCAATTAGTGATTTGACGGATCTGACGATGTGGCATTCAAAGTTAATGTGATGTTATAAAAGGTAATCATGACCTCAAGCCTTATCAACTGGGAAATGACATAAATCGGGCAGGTAGCATGGTTATGTGGGTCATACCCATTAGGATGTATTATCATCTGATCTAGAGAAAAACCAATTTCTCTTATTCTATCTCTGTTGTATGCTTTTGGTAATGGTTGTGGATCACAACCGTTGGTGATATACATTCGATACACTCAAGTTGAATGAGTGGTCGGTCATGTGTTGTCGGGTTGCAAGGTGTTCTTGTTGAACGCAATGTATTCCAAGAGATACACTATCGGAAGGTGGTCCCATACCTTGTCATAGTTGGAAATACATTCTCCAATAAGCGCCTTGTGATTTTCGATTATATATTATGTATGTGGAGCATGAGATGCAAGCGTTCTGCTAGATTGCTATTTATTTGATTTGTACACTATTATAATATATCAGAATAATTTTGATACAAAGTATTTTGGGTTATCGTAAGGTAAAAACCATCCGTGTTTATGTGTGGATCAGTCTTACGATTATCTTTTCTTTCGAAAGGATTTTTAAAAGTTAAATCAAATGGTTGGAGTTTACTCACACCAGTCTTATGACTAACCCAGAGTTTATTTTGTTTTGTTTTACCCTAAACTCTTGGGTGTCCAAATTTGTACGGGCAGTCAAGTAGTCGAGATTTTTCAGACATACTTGGAAGAGCTTGGAGCAGGAGGCTTCGGCATTAGATAGCTACTATTTATTTCCGTTGTGATATATTTTGTTGTGCTCTAATGATGGTATGTATATACAGTTACTGATTCGTATTTCAAAAGTTATGTTATATAATATATTTTATTTGTTCCGGCGTCAGATTTGTGTTCTTTGTTTTCCTCTATTCTAACTTTTCTTTCTTTCTATTTCTCACCCTCTAACATCTTTCTATAAATGATATGATAATTTTTGATGCTTGGTTAGTTGATATGGTATTTGTGTCGATAATCAAGATCGAGAATTTTTCAGTTCGTTACATCGACGAAAATGCCTATGAATGACCGAAAGATTTGAAAAGTGTACCAGAAATAGAAAGTATATCATTTCACAAATTAAGGTGTGATTATCATTATGCTCGTGTCGTGATGAGTGAGAATGTCGATGAAGTAACGTGGAATCATATTATTGGAGAAGATTCTGCAAAAGATTCAGGGAATTTTTTGAAAGAAATATATGTAAAGGACAACAAAAAATAATAGAGGAATACAATTGGATTGTTGAGAAAGAGAACGGGAAAAATAGTGAGAAGGAGAGTGAAACTGAAGCTAAAAAGTTACAAATAAAATATGAGAAGAAATCAAATGAAAAGGAAGACAAATTTGTAAATCGTAACTCAAAAGAAGAAAGTATACTTGCAAAATCTATGGATCCCATTGAAGAAAGAATAGTGGAAAACAACGAAGATGAAGAAACTACTAAAGAAAAGCAAGTGGCTCCAATGGAGAATATTGCAGGTCATGTTGATGAGCCAATAATGGAGAACAAAGAAGAAATTGACTTCAAAACTGTACAAGAGAGTGCTAAAGTCGTGATAGAAAAATGTGTATCTCAATTGATGCAAAACAGAATGATAAAAGGTACGAAAATAGAGGAAAATATCCCATCACGTATGATAACGTTAAAAGACGAAAAATGGTTCCTTGCAGTGAAAGAAGAAATCAACTATATTAGAAAAGATGATACATGGAAGCTTCATATGTTTCCTTCACACAAGTTTACCATTACAGCAAATGAATACAAGCTAAAGAAAGCTTTCCAGAATGGTTTTCTTCAAGATGAAATTTACATTAAGTTACCTCCCGGATTCATAGAGAAAAGTGAAGAACAAACTGGTGACGTATACAAACCCCCCCCCCTAAAGGACATATGTTTTCAAGGAATGTTGTTGTATTCGGAGTTCGAAGGAATTTTGGTTTAAGGGAGATATTGTTGGGATAAACCCAAATTTAATGATAAGTTTAAGGGTCGTGTCTTTTAAAATGAAAGCTGTGTCTATTTAAGTGAAGAGCGATGTCTATTCAGGAGAAAAGTCGTGTCTGTTGACGGGAAGAGTCGTGTCTATTGAAGTGAAGAGTCGTGTATATTCAAGTGAAAATTCGTGTATATTCAAGTTACAGTCATGTCTATTGAAGTGTAAAGTCATGCTTATTCAGCAAAGAGTCATGTCCATTGAAATGGAAAGTATCCATCCAAAGGGTCGTGTCTATTTGTAAGGTTATGTAGTCCATTATAAATATGTCGTCATTTTGTTGTGTTGTGAGAAAAGGTAAGAATGAGAAAGCAAAAAAGAATGAAAAAGTAAGTATGAATGACAAATGAAAGAAAGAAGTTGAATTATAAAGTAGTAAAATCATTTTTGTATACTCCTCTGAAGTTCCTTTACTCTATTTAAAAGAAACAAGTGTTCCTATTACCTTGGTTGGACCACTTTAATTGCATCTTCTATTTAAGCATGTTTGATTCTTTGGTTAAGAAATCATCTTGTTCATGGGCAAGTTTACTTTCAGCGGCAGAAGCCTCTACATTTTCACGGTTGTTGAACACGAAAAAGTGGGCTGCAACAAGTTTAGACTTGATTTTGGTTGAGAGTAAGATGTCGTTCCTAAACTTGTCTTTAGACCATTGCCTCATGACTGACTTTTTAGTCCGAGATTTTGATTCAAAATATACATTGGATTACATAGCACATGTTAGGCTAAGCATTAGAGACATGGTGAGAAAATTTATATCGTAAGTCCGTGCATTAAAATTCTAAAACAAGAGAAGTTTTACATAGCAAGCTTTCTAGTAAAGACTACTCAAGGGGGGTGGTAAGAAAGCATAGGGATAGGAAGAAGTTGGAGATGTTGCGCCAAGTTTGAAAGGTCTTAACGTTACAAAAAGCATGATCAAATTCTTGAAAAAGTTCTAGTGCCACTTCTGCTCATGTTGTTCAAAGAGAAGTTTGTGCCATTATTTTTAATTAGAGTTAGTTATGAATCATTAATGGCTTAATTGAGTGGGAAATGTCAAATGTACTTAGAGGGACACCCGCAATTTATCCAAGGCGGATAAGTAGCAATTTAAATCTCCAGTTGCTAACCAAGGTTGAGATTTTTGTATAAAGGCATGGAGAAGGTTAAGGAGGTTTCATTTGGCTTATTTGGAGTTGTCGGCATAAATGATACTAAGGTATAAAGAAGAGGCCATAGGAATGTGGATAACGTGAAAGCGCATAAGTTGTATTGTAGATATAATTGGAGTTAGAGCGTAAAGAAGGGGGTTGTAAAGAACCATTATCCGACGTAGGGAGAGTGTGGTAGCTTATGGTTTAGTGTCCAAAGTTAGTTGATTCTCAATGTAGCTCGAGAAATAAGGAGTTTAACTTTGTTTTTAGAATTGGGAAAAGTTGGATGTCATGTTATTGAATGACTGTTTTGACCCGATTAAATTTATATCCTTTTGTGCACCCTAGATGTTCCAAACTGTAGTGTTGTGTAACATTAATTATTGAGAGCAAATCATTTGTATCCAAAATCTCCCGTTCCCCGATACTCAACCAATCAGGATCTCTTATTTTCACCTTTTTACAATTAAGTCAAAAAAAGAGAAAGAGGGCTTAATTGCAAAAAAGTGGAATTCAAAGGGTCTTGATTGGTTGGATATAGGTGGACAGGGGATTTTGTGTACAGGGGATTTGATTTGTTATTACACTTGGATATGTTGGGGTACTTTGGATGTCATGCTGCTTATTGAAGGAGATTTAGTCTGATTTTCAACAGGGTAGGAGCCAAAAAAGGTTAGTTAGAATCATGGTTTTAAGTCAAATGAGATCGCTTTCCTATCCTCTTAATAAAGTTATCCCAATCATGGCATCTCTTCTTTCCTCTCCTATTGTCATCCCTTCCAGCCAGAACATGCCCTCTCATATTGTTTCTCCTTCATATCTAGTCATACACACCTCAAATACATTCTTTTCAATGCCTCCAACTCTTCCAATCCCTGACCCTCCTCCTCCTTCTCTTTTACCACTTTCAACTTTTCCTTTTTTTCACTTCTTTTACACCCAGACATTCTCTTGATCCTCTCTTTTCTCTTTCTCCTTTTTCTTCCACCTTGGTTCAACGAAAATGGACTTTCTTTTTCAAGCAAAAACCCAGAAATGCAGGGAAGTACACCGCTTTTGACATGAAGCTAGACTTCACTAGTGAAGCCCTCCTCCCTTCAAATGAGACCATTCATGGTGGAAAACTTATTAGGGATTATTGCCTTGCAGGTTTCTTTTGGGATCAACCTCTAACCTATCCTACTGCCATTCACTACCTTAAAATGCATTGAAAACTTAAAGGTTCGATTATGGTCAGATCTAACGGGTCCCTCTTTATTTTCCTCTTTTCTTGCAATAATGATAAGTAGAGAATTGTAGTGGTGACCTCATTATTATGCAAAACAAAATATTTATTATCAAACTTAGAGATCCCACATATTGTAAATGATGGCAGGAGTGTAAACTCAGTTCTAGTCCGGGTTAAACTGTATAGTATCCCATTGTTTGCATGTTCTCTCCTTGACAAAAAATAGCTCTCTTGTAAACTTCGTTGATTGATTTGCATAGATGAAAATACTGCGAATTTAGAAAGGATTGAGTTTGCATAATGCATGATTCAAATAAATCCAAAAAAGGAACTTCGAAGGTCATTTCCAATCAAGCTGCTGGATGGTGACTTTATACAAGAGTTGAATACTTATGGAAGTTTGAAGTATGTGTGGAATGTCATGCTTTTGGTCATAACACTGAAGGGTTCACTGTTAAGGCTGAAGTTTTAGTTGAAAAGCAACAAGTTGAAATAATAGTTTTAAAGACCGGACCATGAAGCGAACTGTAATGCTTCAAGGTTGGAGGTTTTGAAGGTTCGATCGGTCGAACCGTTAGAACTGTACCAATTATATATATATACTTAATTTTATTAAAATTAGCATGTTCACTAAAATTAGTAAATATAATTTTGATAAAATAATCGAAAAAAATCAACAAAAAGATTTTATGACTTCAAATTTGGCATATGTTCAAACTTGTTTGTTGTAGCCATTAAGGTTGCGTTTGATTTTGAACGAGAAGGGTTATTTGAAAGGGGAATTTTAAAGGGGTCTTTAAAGGGGAATTGTTGCGAACGGGGTATGCGTTTTTTTTACGAAAGGGGCAAATTGGAAGGGGCAGAGTTATTATTTTTATTGTTTTTATATTTGTGTTTATTATAATTGTTATTGAATGCAGAATACCAATAGCGAAATACAAATTGCAGAATACTATTTGCAGAATTTAAATTTCATAATTCAAATACAATTACAACATAAAATACCACCATTACAACATAAAATACCAGTTCATAAAATAAAAAGCAACAACGAATACATAAGAAACCTATGGTTATCCAGCCCGCAGCTTACGAACATAATGAAGAACACAACCCCTCAGCTGTGCGGGCTTGTCAATCAAAGAATACAAAGGGTTGTGGCCCTTTCTGTCGTTCTCTGATAGAACAACCGCAGCCTCCCACTCAGCATACTCCTCCTCGTCCTAACGTACTAACAGACACGGCTGTATAAGCTCGTCTCGGTCGATGGATGAAGGAGCAGAACGAGAAGGGCCAGCATCGGACCTGATCTGCGTACGAGCGGGACGACTTGAGATCTCAGTAGTATCGCCCCGAATAAAATCGCCAAATATCTGAGCCTCATGAAGATTAACAGGTGGAGCGGCCGGAATTAGGTACTGACATTTGTCAGTACGAATGAAGCCTCCAAACATAGAGTCCAGCTCTTTTAATCGTGCTGGAGACCCACTCTTGAATTTGTGCGACGCTGGTGGCACCGTCGCCCACCACTCGTTCGTCCCACTGACGGTATCCAACTGCTTGTCCCACACCCCGCCATTAATCTGTAGCAGCCTGTTCCACAGATTCCATTCTCTTTTCATGTTGTCAAACTTGTTCTCACTGTCGGCCCTTTACCAAAGCAGTTGCTTTGGGCCTCGTGAAAAGATAGGACACCATATACGCACAAGTAATCAAAGGCCAAAAAAACGAAGCTAGGGCACATCCGTAACTTTCGAAATCTGGGATCGAATTCCCTAAAAATCAAAGGCCGAACTTGAAGCGACAACGACGGGATGATTGCTCAACTAACATGGCGATCGACAACTTCTCAATTGATCAAAGGCACAGCTGCAAGGTCCTCACTCCTTAGTCCTCACCCACATGACCGACAACATGGTGAACGATTGAGATTTGATTCGGCGGTTCACAATTTTCTATTGCCCTAGCGTGCTGCTTGTTTCTGAAATGGTATATCATATTTTTAAAAAGATATTCATATTTTGAGGTTTTGTTCAGTTCAGATTCACATCACAGTGATTCATAATGTATAGTTATTCAGTTCTGATTTTGGCTTTTGCATCTGTTCAGTTTTAATTTATGTTCTATTTTTTATGTAGTTGATATTTGGTATTGTAATTTAACAATAAGCTGAAGTTGCGTTTCGGTATTCTTGACTGACAATTCCATTCCATATATTCTAAATTTCCTATTGCAAAAAACATAATTCTGATGTGTTTTAGATTTTATTGTCAATTTAGTTATTCAATTTTGATTCTTATTCTATATGATATAATTTTGAATTTGCAAACATAAATGTGTTGTATTTTAGATTCCCATGATTCGATTCAAATTTGATCCATATTCCATAGTGTTCAAATCTTGAGTTAACTAATAATAGAATATGGATGCAAACTGATATCATTTTTGTTGTATGACTTAATTTTTTATGAATGCAGTTATCTTTTCCTCTTCTCATTATTTGTAGTAACATAAATTATTTTGATTACTTAATTAACGATAATCGCATTGGTTTTTGTATTAGAGCCTCATTTCTATAGTTCACTTTAGGTACCCAAGTTCCTAGGACCGGCCCTGCTTGTTCTTCATTTGACTTGCATTGTAGTCCAATCCGGTGCGCTGGTTGAACTCTGCTGCGACATGCTGGTACCAATTCCAACGTTATGCGCACGGGACTCCAGGTGGTCCCCGCACACATCGATGAAAGCATTGGTAGTGTCGTTGTTCCATTCAGCAATGGAACTGGTAGAAGAGGACTGACTTGCCGCCATTCGGGAATTTTTTTTCCAAAATTAGCGGAAAAAATATTTAATGGAGTTAAGAAGCTAAAAAACACAAATATAATAAAAAAAACTAAAATAATCAAAGATTGGAAGGGGTTCAGAGCTTGACTTTTCGATTTTGGTGTTGAAAATGGAGAGAATATATAGGGGGAGAGAAGAGAACCGGTGGATCCATAATTTTATGTCGCGTCTGACGTGCATCCGACGCGAAAGCAATCTTTCCAACCATTCATTTCGAAGGGGCAAACGTGTGGGCCCCACATATGACGCGCCGGACGCGTCTGACGCTAACGCGAACATTAACTAGCCATTCCAAAAATCAAACGCTACCTAAGTACAAGTAAATTAATGTACATACTTCGAATGTAATCGTCTACGATAACAAATCTTTTACTTGATATAAGGTAGATTTTTTTTAGTAAGGTACAATAAAAGAATAAAAAAAGGTTGTCATGTGGTGATGAACAGCTAAGAACCTAGCCTACATCAGGTTTTAACAAAAGGTAATAATATTTAAATTGGTTCATTTCTCTCCTCTCGGCTACTCTCTTCAATTTTTCTACCTAAACAGCGCTGAAAGCTATCCACCATAATTATTTTCTCAACAAAGAATTCTGGCTTTTCATACGAAATCTTCAGGTGCGTTTGGTTTACATTTTTTTTATTTTGAGTTTTCGCACATTCAAAAGTACCGACGATGCACACATATCGTGGAAAAACGATCGTTTTACAACAAAGTTAACACACAAAACCAAAAACAACTTTTTATCATTTTCCATATTTTGAGAAACAACGGAATGACGATAACAAATTTATCAACCCATCATCCCGTGGTCCCCTCTGTTACTCCCTCCACCTTTGTTCCGTTTCCTCTTCTATACTTCAAATCTTCTCAACTTTCATAATTAACGCCGAAAACTTAAAACACAAAATAAACCAAACACTACCTTCTCTTTTTAAACCCTTTTTCGGTCGGCCTGGCCTGGAAACCGCGATTTTCATGGCTAAACCGCAGTCGATACGAAATTAGGGTTTTGTTCACCTCCATGTCGTGGTGACTGATGGTCCACGGTTAACCGTGGTTCAACCGTTGATCGGGTCCGGTCTTCAAAACTAGGGTTGAAATGCAAAACAAAAACAAAAACAAAAAGCATCATCTAAGGAAGAACACCCCAAATCCAAATGATCACTTGTTGCACTACTAGCAAAAAGGGATATTCCAATGGCTCCTAGCCGTTGGCGGCCGTTGGAATAGCATTCATGACATCCAACGGAATATTTCCAACGGCTTCACCAAAGGCTTCAAATGGCTTAGTCTGTTGGTAACCATTGCAAAACAATGACCAGACAGCCGTTGGAAACCGTTGCCAGCCGTTGAAAATCTGGGTAATTTTTTTTACACGAACAAGCGTATAACCTTTCTGCCACCACATTTCGAATCCAATTCCAATCAATTCCACACATATACAACACATATATACCAATAATAATATAAAGAACCAAAATATATCAAAGAAACATCAATATAAACAAAACAAAACATCCAAACATCCAAAAATCAACACATACATGTTCATAAACCAAATACATCAAAAAGTTACATGTCCCCAAACCATCTGAACATATCAAAAGTATCATTCTCACCCACTCCATGCGAAAATATACAACATACCTCAAGCATCGCTTCCGGAATCAGCAGACGATGAAGGATGACTATCATGAATGTGCATGTACTTCGCAAACTTATGATTTAGTTGTTCCAACTGCATAGTCCGAAACGACTTTGGTCACGTAGCTGCTCAATCATGATTCTAAGCTCTTTAGTTTCTTCTTTGTATTGGGCTTTTTTAGGTTGTCGAGTCTACAAATAGAATGAATAGTAAAAATGTTATTTCAGCATATCAAATATTATAACACTGTATATTTAAACGTTAATTAATTGTATGTATACAAAAGGATTCATTACCGTCAGATTCCCGAAGCCACTATTCTCATCATCACGTTGTTGAGAGCCAGACATAGTACCTGCCACATTGATACATATACAAATCATAGGTAAATGTAATGTGAATAGTTGTGAAAATGCAATATTAAACATAGGTAAATGTAATGGGAATAGTTGTGAAAATTATCAAATTTTACTCAGCCTTCGTCAATTTCTTCATCGTTTTCTGATTCATACTCGGCTACGGGTTCTATGTCGTTTTCCTCTACACTCTCAAATGCATCGACTATTACATTTGCCTCATCATTTAAAGGTCCAAAATTAGTTTGATCGTCTGCAATTGTTATTTCAACATTTTCCTCTATATCTGCTTGATAGGCTTGTTCATCGGGAATATTCTGTCCATCAAACATAAATCTGGTCTTGGTTTTAAAAACCGCAGACCAATCTGCTTTATCCCTTTTTAGAGACGGATAAGGGGCATAATAAGCTTGTCGGTTTTGTTTGGCTAGAACAAAAGGGTCGTACTTTTGATAACATGAGGTATGTTTAATTTCTACAAGATTATACTTCGGATGCACGTTAATACCAGAACCCGGAACATTGTTGAACCAGCTGCATCTAAACAAATAAACATCCTCTACGGGCCTTGTAAAATATGTCAATTGCAAAATCTGAGTTAACTTGCCATAAAAATCATTTATATGATTATTAGGATCTTCACTGCCTTTAACATACACACCAGTATTGTTTGTTAATTTTTTAGCACCGTATTCTTTTGTGTTGAATTTATACCCATTAACGAAAATATTGGATATGTTTTTACTTTACTTTTCGGTCCAAAGACTAAATGTTTTAGTCCTTTGTCGAGCACATGATTTGTATGATCAAACACGTAGTTTCTAAACCAACCACTGAAATCTTTGCTTAAATCGACGCTTGGATTTTGTAACGACCCGAGGGAAAATTCGATGCTTGAATTTTTTGACAATAATACATAAACCCGTATTACTTGCCAAAAACCCAAGTATTGAATCCCAGATTGTTAATAGAAAGAAGTTAGAGGATGAGAAATAGGAAGAAAGAAATATTAGAATAGAAGAAAGAAGAAGAAGAACACATCAGAATCTCACAGCGGAACGAATAAAATATAACATAACAAATCTCTTTATACAGAAGAACTGTATATACATACCAACCATCAGAGTACAACATATATCAGTCACAGTGGAAAATAACTTTATATAACTAGCGGTGAAGCTGCCTGCTTCCAGCTTCTGAAACTCCAAGCGAACCCTGACCTGGAAATATACTCGGTCTGACCCGAGCACATTTGAAGCAAAGCAAAATTGACCGGGTCAGTCTGGAATACCTTCAATGATAAATTCACAGTACAAACAACTTGTTTAACTTTGGAGAATCCTTTTTAAAGAAAAGGATAATAGTAAGACCAGCCCACACATAAACACGGACGGTTTTTACCTTACTATAGCCCAAAACGTTTTGAAATCATAACTTGTTCTGATATTATCATAATGTCTAAATACAATTAATTAACAATCTAGCGGAATGCTTGCATCTCACGCTCCACATTATAGTATACGATCAAAACCACAGGCGCTTATTGGAGATTGGATTCCGGTTATGACAAGGTATGGGACCACCTGCCGATAGTGTATCTCTAGAGGCGAATACATTGGGTTCAACAAGGATGTCTTGCAACCCGGCCCACACATGACCGACCACTCATTTCGCTTGAGTGTATCGAATGTATATCACCGACGGTTGGGATCAGCAACCGTCTCCCGAAAAAGGGACAGCATCGAATATAGATTAAAGAAGCAAATGGAATTTCTCTAGATAGGCGATTATACACCCTAATGGGAGCAACCCACATAGACATGTTGCCTTCCCGATTTTTGTCATTTCCCGGTTGATGAGGCTTGAGGCTAGAATTTTCCTTTAGAACATCTGGTCATCATTCACCTTTGAATGCCACATTGTCAAATCCGCCAAATCACTAATTGACGTCCACAAAAATATTCTGGTCGTTAAGCTAAGAGAGGTGCCCCTCTCCGCCACTAACAGAGATACGTTTGTAAAAATCAACATATGTGATCCTTAAGAATTACTCTGTCAAACATTCATCCATACAAGTCATCCAGGAACAGGATGAACCGAAGGCACCCTCCTACTGCATCCAATATAGGAATCACCCCATGGATCAGTAGCGAGCAGTCCTTGCAAATCTGTAGATTTCAACCACGACAGAATCACAAACCAAATAACTCTGGTTGCAAGCCAGAGAAATTCGACAAGTAATCCTTCCGCTTATGAAAATACACGGTCTTCAAGTGCTCCATCTTCAATCATCGTCTTCACGTATTTGCTGGTCGGAATGGTTTTCGAATATAAATTCTATCCCGGTCTTTCCGTACCAACAATCGTATGGTCCAGTTTGATAGTTGGTGATTTAACTATCAAATAATAAATGTGTGAATAAAATGAGTTTGCCGATTCAGTATTTGGCATTACTTGGCCTATTTAAAAATAATTAATAAATGCTTAATCAACTTATAATCTTCCAATATATTTAAACATTATATTTATCCTAACAAAGTCAAATTTATATGTTTTAGAACGTATATATATACCTAACTTTCCATTTCTATTACCATTGGAAATATCATTATATTCTTCAAAACCACTTTTCCCATTTCCTTAAATCCTGACATCACGATATATACTTATATATATAAAATACTTGATGGTATAGACCAAATTACCAATTCTGATATGACAAATCAAATGTCAAATTATATGATTTAAAATCAAATATTCCAATTTACCTTGTAACTAACATTTAGATTCAAAAACCTCGTACTCATGTTCAATATTTCTCGTATAGGATAGTTAACCAATCACAACACCTTTCCTTTGTTTCAAACTAATACCATTCCTCGATAACCGCGAAGCCAATCAAGTTGGGGTATTTTATTTACCTCTCAGACCTTGATTGACGACGTTCTCATCTCAGAATAATATTAGTTCATCACTTAACCACTGATATTAAAATCTCATTTACCATCTTGATCTTAAATCTAGTTTTATAGACCCTTTCTTACCTTTGAAATCCTCGTTCGATAATCCCTTTACTTAATTCCTTTGATTTAGTAAATGTCCACAAAAACACCACCTTTAACTTATATCATTATTTTGCTTATACATTTTGATTTATAATAAAAATCCCTCGTCAAATAATTTGATTCCATCTATTTGGGGCACTTATATCTTGGGTTTGGAATCCATTTACCATCTCCTTTATAACAAGACCTCATCACTTGGAATCTATTTCCAAAAATCATTTACCAACTTTTAACACAAAGCTACCTTATGTGTTTTCCTTTGCGTTGGAATTCTTATTCAATTACAGTGTTCGCTTGATTCATTCCTTCAACCTTTAAAGTCATCACTTTGGTTTTAAAAACCTCATTTTTAAACTTTGCTTGGATTTCTTCCTTAATAATCGTAATAGTCCATTTACCATCTTTTCACAACTTCTTATATTTTATTCTGAAACAACCATAATATTTTACTCTATTTCTAATCTATTAACCAATTTCATTCAATTTGAATTCGTTTTACTTAATTTAAAAATTAAGGAAAAACCTTATTTAAATCTCTACATTTACTTCCCAATTTCCACTTACAAATCTCGTTTTGAAAACTTGGATTATAAATCCTTTTATAAAACTCTTATCGCCCCTTCGACCAAACTTATCGTCATCTAATCACTTCTACATTGAATTCCAATTTAAAACCATCACTTTTATTTCCTATTAACTAAATAATAATAATTAACATTATTATTAACTATATTAAAAATAGTTAACTTCGCTATTAATCAAAAATAGTATAATTATCCTTTTTAAAAGCTTATTAAATAATAATTAACTTTATTAACACTAAACTATTCGATAATTTCTTTGGACTATAGTTAATCGATGATTAACTAATATCTAACACTAAACAATTCGATAATCAATTCCAATTACAAACGGTCGATTTTGCCAACCGTACATATCAGTTAACTATTAACCGATTTCGTTGTCATGTCCCTTTTTAAATTAATTAAATAACTTAATTAATTTAGAAACACTATTTAACTGTATTAAAATACAATTATCCACTTTACCAACACGTAGGTAAATTCTCTGGTTTTCTAGCTTTTGGCACATGTACAAATCATACGATCTTACTACATAAAACCGTTTAAATAATTTCTTTTATAATCTCGATTAAAATATTTATTTATAAATTTCTAATTTAGTTATTTGTATAAAATAATTAAAAAGCTTCAATTCAGTTATAAAATAATTTATAACTTTAAAACTTGCATCAATTCACCGAACGGTAGAACAACGTCTAAAACAATACATTTTAGGCCATTCACTGCCAATTACTCAATCAACACTGTCGATTGATTTTAAGCCCAACACAGGTGAATATCCATTCAACCATCATGTTTCAACAGGTTTGACTACCATATGGGGTTTAATCAGTTCAAATATAAATAATTTAAAACAAACAACATATATAATATGTGAGGAATCCGGTCGGATCCCTCCAACCTGTTCTTCCCTGCACCACATTTCGTTATAACATTTCATAATAATATATGAAATAAATTTCAGTAATCTACTAATTTAAAATGACGAAATATAAATGACAGCAACCAATCAAACAATAAACAGCCAATAGCAACCAATCAACTAATTTATATTTTTAATGGTAAATTATATTTTAATATGAATTTACCACATCACAGGATTCCAGAAGGTGTGAGAATTAACTCACCAGATTTAATTCGGTTGACGGTGGTCGTGTTTGTTCCATTTAAATTTTAAACGGACGTTTAAAATTATCTGAAATTCCAAATAGCTCCAATCAGTTCCCAGTCAGCGCCATCACCTAGGCCTCGTCCCTGCGAACCCAACGGATCTTGTTACGCGTGATTCCGTTAACGTATGTAAAAGTTATCACGATTTCAAGTTTATAAAAATTAAACGAAAGTAAAACTAACTAATTATTTAATTAATTAAATATTAACTGGCCCAATCCCTTAATTAAATCGTTAATTACCAATGGACAGGCCACGTCAGCAAGGATAACGCGCCTTCTTCTCATCCAGTAAATAACCCGATTCTCTCTTGAATTTAATATCCGATGCCATCTTCTTTTGCTCCAACCCAATTACTGTTCCTGTCTAACACAACTTCTCCCAGCTTTGTTCTTGGTTTTATTTCCTGTACCATTTCTTTTCCCATTCATTTCCGAAACTCCTATGTATGTTTCATGCTACATGAACACAACAGTAACCCAGTCCAATACCTCATACCCTCATGTGGTGCGTCAATACCCTGTCATCGGACCCCCACAACCGACCCTGTCAGAACCGCCATGGATCCTCCCCTGCTTCCCCGAGGACCCCGTCCCCCAAATGCCACCGACTAGCCAACCTCCTCTGACCATCCTTACCCCCTCCGATGCTCCACCGTTCGTCCACACTTCATATACCAACTTCCTCTCCACTTAAAAACTACAGCTCTCTGATCCTCCGATAACTCATGCTTCCGCCATGCATTCCACTACCAAGTGCGCTCATCCTCCGCCCTGACCCAGAAACCACCACCATAACTTTGAACACCATCCCGTTTTTTGCCCAGAAAGCACAACACAGTTGTAACGGCCCGGAAAATTCGACGCTCGAATTTTCAACAATAATACACAAACACGTATTACTTGCCAAAATCCAAGTGTCGAATCCCTGACTGTAAATGGAAAGAAGTTAGAGGGTGAGGAAAGAAGGAAAGAAATGTTAGAATAGAAGAAAGAAGAAGAACAACACATCGGAATCTCACAGCGGAACGAAGCAAATATAATACATCAAATATCTTTCTAAAGAAAACTGCATATATACATACCAATCATCAGAGTACATCAAATATAAGAACAGCGCAAATAACTTTGAATAACAATGGTGAAGCCACCTGCTTCCAGCTCCTGAATTCCAAGCGGAACATGACCTGTAAATATACTCGGTCTGACTCGAGCACATTTGATTTAAAACAAAAATTCACCGGGTCAGTCTGGAATACTATCAGTGATAAATTCATAAGACATACAGCTGTTTAACTTTGGAAATCCTTTGAAATAAAAAGATAATAGTAAGACCAGTCCACACATAAACACGGACGGTTTTTACCTTACTATAACCCAAACCAGCTTTGAAATCAATATCTTTATCTGATATTATCATAGTGTCTATCAACCACAATTAAATAACAAAATAGCAGAACGCTTGCATCTCACGCTCCACATATATAGTTTACAAATCAAAACCCGTGGGCGCTTATTGGAAATTGGATTTCGACTATGACAAGGTATGGGACCACCTGCCGATAGTGTATCTCTAGAGGCGAATACACTGGGTTCAACAAGAACGTCTTGCAACCTGGCCCTCACATGACCGACCACTCATTTCGCTTGAGTGTATCGAATGTATATCACCGACGGTGGTAGCTAGTCACCGTCTCCCGAAATGGGACAGCATCGATAGATTTAAGAAGCAAAAGGAATTTCTCTAGATAGGTGATCATACACCCTAATGGGAGCGAACCACTTAGCCATGTTGCCTGCCCGATTTCTGTCATTTCCCGGTTGATGAGGCTTGAGGCTACGCTTGACCATCACATCAGATTCACTTTGAATGTCACATCGTCAGATCCATCGAAATCACGAATTGACGTCTTCAACCATACATTATGCGTCAGCTAAAGAAGTCTCCTTCTCTGCTTTTACTCTTGGTATAGTTGGAGAAATCAATATACGCGACCGTCTGGAAATACTCTGTCAGACACTCGTCCATACAAGTCATCCAGGATCAGGATGAACCGAAGGTACTCTCCTACTGCATCCAATAGGAATCACCCCAAGGATCAGAAGCGAGAAGTCCTTGCAATCCACAGATTTCAATCATGACAGAACCCCAGTATATCTCTGCGTCGACTCAGAGATTGTTAGCGGTTCTTCCACTTATGAAGATCTATGGTCTTCAAAGTTCCATCTCTACAGCTTCACGTTAATCGTGATCGCACAGTTGATTCGAAGTGGTTTTGGGTCTAGTTCCCATCCCGGTCTCTTCGAACACAACTCGTCAAAAAGGTATATCACATTTGATAGTTGGTGATTTAACTATCAAAAATAAGCAGTGTTTCAAACATAACAACAAATGAGTCCACTAGTTCAGCATTCAGCATCACTTGGTTTTTAACACTGATTTACTTTTGTTACATTAAAACTCTAACTCTTTAATACTCAAAAATACGATATTTGAATAACTCTTATTCGATTAAACTCTAGTTGACTAACTCTAACTTGACTTATTTGACTTATTTAACTTAACTGGAATAACTTGATTTGATTATTATTATCGATGAATTTATACTCGACTTAACTCCATTCGCTCGACTCTAGATCGTAGCGATCACAATGGTTACGCTTGATTCCCTCAGGAAACATCCGACCGCCGTAGGCTATCTGCAGCCCCGCGAAGTACGCTAGCAGTCGTACGCAATGGAAACTCTTCCCTAATCACTATGTTTTGACTAACTCTAACTCTATTCGATCAGCTCTGATTAAATAACCATGCTTAATGTAATGTGGAATCAATATTCTTATTTTCTTTTGAAAACCAATATTGAAATACTACTTGATTTCCAAACCCTGTATTTTAGTTTGATGTTTCTCGAATAGGGTAAAACAAATTTCACATCTTCACTCGCACCAAACTAATATCATTCCTCGATAATAGTGAAGCCCACCAAGTTGGGGTATTCTAGTTACCTCTCAGACCTTGATCGACAACCTTCTTACCTCAGAATAACATTAGTTCGACACTTAACAACTACTATTCACATCTCGTTTACAAATCTCGATTCCAAATCCGGGTTTACACAATGGTTTCTTATAATTGAAAACCTCGTTTAAAGCCTTTTACTTGATTCCCTTATCTAAATAAATATCCATCAAAATATCACTTTAACTACGAATATCCTTTCACTTAAACACTTTTGATTTATAATGGGAACCCCTCGTCACATGATTTGATTCCAACACTTGGACATTTTAAAATAACCCTTTATAGCCTCTTTGTCTAAACCTCATCGTCAGTTGGCCACTTGTTGACTTAATTCCCATTTATCAACTCTTGTTTGAAACTTGGACTTTTCAAATCCTTTATTTAAAATTCTTACTTGGCATTTAATTGCATTCACTACTTTAAACCCTTTTAAATTAAAGAATAATTTGTTTGAACACCTACCATATTACAATATAGTTAACTTTTAATCTTAACCCCAAAAATAGCATTATCATCATTTTTACATGCTTACTCAATAACAACTAAGGTTATTAACAATAACCAATTTAATTTCCCTTTTGATTATAGTTAATCGAGGATTAACTAATTTTTGACCCCATTCGTTAAACTTTGACGAATATTTAAACCAAGATTTATCTCCTTTGTCCATTCTACTCACCATAGTGGATTTACCAACCATATCGTCAGTTAACTATTAACTGAATTCCAATCATCGATTCCTCTCTCTTAAATTAATTAATTTACTTAATTCATTTAAGTCACCCCTTTTATTTGTTGAAAACGATTATTTCCCTTTTTGTCAGTCTAGGGAAAATTCTTGATTTCTGTTCCTCTCTGATCTCAATCATTTGATTTAATTTTCTTAATAACTCAATTTAATATATTTTCATTTAAACTCCCAATTTAAATACTCGTATAAAATAATTTAATAACTCTAATCCTGGTATAAATAAATTATAACTTTAAAATCATGTAAATTCACTTGACCGTCAAACGACAGTTAAAACAGCACTTTTTGACCTATTCCCCGTCACTTATCAAATCAACACTATCAGTCGATTTTAAATACAACGTCGGTGAATATATTTCAACCATCAACATCCAAACAGTATTTGGTGTCAGTCAGAGCAAACAACTCATATGTATGCACAACAACCAAAAATACAGTTTATTTGAGGAATCCGGTTGGATCCCTCCAACCTGTCCTTCTCTGCATCACAAATGTCAGTCGAATAAAAATATACGAATTTATATAATCAAATAACTGCAACCAATCAGATAACAACAACTAAATTTGCATCCATCGCATCCAATCAGCCAATTTAAATTGTTAACTGCAGAATATATCTTACTGTGACTTTACCACATCACAGTATTCCAGAAGGTGTGAGAATTAACTCACCAGAGTTTGTTCTGGTCGATGGTTGACGCGGTTGTCGCTTTTAATTTGGGATGACTGTCCAAAATTAGCTGAATTTTCAACTATCTCGAATTAACTCCTAGTCAATGCCATCGGGAAGGTCTCGTCGCCACGATCCCAACGGATCCTGTTTCGCGTAAATCCGTTAAGGTACGCAAAAGATATCGCCGTTCGAAGTTGAAATATATTTAACGATAATTAATTAGTAAATTAATTAAATTAAGAACTTAATTACCCCCCATGGTCCACGTCAGCAACACTAATATTGTCTCCATGCATTTTGTTTTCTTCCTTCCTGGTAAAACCCGACTACCCCAAATGAACCCATGCTTTCACCAAACCTCAACCACTTCCTCCACCAATCCCGCCGCCGTCAATGATCCTGGGACCGCCGCACCTGTGCTGGCGTCACCGCCAGTCCGCCCACCTCCCACGACCAAGACCCCGACTCCCCTAGCACCCTGGTTCGCCGGAATTTCGGCGATGAACGGAAAACGTTCGTGGCCCAAATTATTCGCCGCCCGATCACCTGAGCCACCACCACCAGTCCCAAACGACGCGCCTCCCTTCGAGCCTCCATCCCATTCAGGTACCCGACCACCACAACCCCCCATCACGCCGGAATCATCCCATAACCGACCATCACTTCAAAAACCCACGCCCAAAACACCATCGACGTTCATCCCCAATTTCCGACCACCCTAGCCACTTTCAGGTACCCCGACCCAAAGCAAAAACGAAGGCCTCCCTGTCCTCTACAACTTCCCTTTTGGCCCCTCACCTATCGACCACCCAAACTCCGCCAAAAGCCCCAAAAACGAAATCAGTTTCTGGCGATTATTCGCGATTTCCGACCACCACCTGCGACGAAACCACCCCAAATTTTGGCTGTAGGTAGCCCTCCTCCCGATCTACAACATTACTTCAGGCTCCCCTATCGATTTCTTAACGGATCGAGAGATTTAATTGATTTACTGTTTAGGGACTTTTTTGCAAAATGTGTTGAGGGATTTAGGTGTGGGCTGGAAATAAGTGAGGGAAAGGGTATTTATAATGTTGGTTTATTATATTTTAAGCTGATGTGATGTCTGATGTTGACCGACGATTTTTATTTCGTGTCTATCGCTATTTCTGATACCGTTTATTGACTCCTGCGCTCACATACAAGCTCTGTTCGTGACGCAACTGGACTGCAACGTATAATTCGACGATACGGTCCTAACGAATCTTGTTTCGACGAATTCCGTGCTCGTATGCTCCAACAACGTTTGTTAACGTTCAAATAGTCGCTTTTAACTTGCATTTTATTTTGCCATGCTCACAGAATAACCCCGATTGATGCGCCGTCTGAAAATCTGGCAATGGTTCGTCATTACGGTCCCAACAAAATTTGTTTCGTCGAAAACAGAGGTCGTTTGAAAAATGTCCCTTTTGAACTGGCCAAATTCGAATAAAATAAGCCAATTTTAAAATAATTCAATATAAAAATATCAAAATATCACGATTGGTCATACCTGACCAGAATTTGATGTAGATTCATAATAAAATAACTCGGGTTGATTTTCAGGCCGGTTTGATAGTCAAAATATTTAAAAACCCTTATTATGTAAATAAAACGATATATATTATAAAGGAAATTCCATAGCGACCTTTTCAAAATTTGATTTGGACATAAAATAAAATCTACACGACGAAAACTTGATTTTTCTCTGCCACTAGAAAAATATCGTCAAATCGGTCCTGACGTTTCTTGTTTCGAGGAAATACGACTTATTTTGAACCCGGGACGACCCTTCAAAGTTCAAACTCCAAATTACGAACTACCGCGCCATTTCAGGCTCGTTTATAATTAAATTATAAATTAAACGCTCGACGATCATCAAACAGGCGATACCGTCGATATATCTCCAACACAGGCCATACTGACCTTCTATATTTCACCAAATCACGTTATACAGTAAATTTGACAATTTCCAATAATTTGAAATTAAAATATTATTTTATTCTATTTATTATTAATTAAATATTCAAAAATAAATAAATTCCATTATATTAATTCAAACTGCTATTTAAATAAATTAAAATAAATTAAATAATCTGTCAGAAAAATGCGGGTCGTTACATTCCTTCCCCCTTAAAATAATTTCGTCCTCGAAATTGCCAAGTAGAAAGAATAGTACAACACTGTTATATTTACCAAAAATATATAATTAAAACCCAGCTTTAATTTCAGAATGGATTTAATTAGTTTTAAACCAAATAAATTCCAAATAATAAAATTTTCCAAAAATCTCTTCAAAAATTCTAACTCCTTAAATTTTAGAAAAATTTCGGCAGAATCTCCCCTGCACGGAGGGACATCTGCAATATTGCAGGTTCAACAAATATGTATACATCGACTCTCGTGGTCGGAAAAATCAAAATCAACCCCAAAATTAAACAAAAACCCAAAAATTATTATTTGGCGTAAGCGTACCTTTTTGCGGGCATTATTAAGCATAATTTTTTATCCCAAACACGTAAATCCAATTCTATCTTCAAAGACTGCCTCGTACCTGTACTTATCTGTATTCAACAGGTAAGCAACAATATATGGGATAACATTACCATGATATACTGTGATTACACAAAGTCCCAAATCAACCACTTGACATTACTGGGTTAAATCCTTTTGGTGTCCAATCTTGTTATACCCATCCCTTTTAATTCCTTCAGCTTTTTAATTCAACCGTTGCTGGATTATATACAAGACATTCAACCATCTAACAAACAACCAATCAAACAAAGCAGAATAACCCAACCAAAACATTTTTGATTTAACATTACTATTTCTTGTCTGTTTTCATTTTGGTTTCACATATTTCAATATCAATTTGTTCATATCAAATTAATTTCTTATTCAATTATTGGTTTGATTATCAAATTCCAAAGGTATTTTATTTAATTCCAATATTTATACCCAATTCTGATTCAACTCGACTTATCCAAGGTAAGTCGTATTCCACATTTGGTTTTGACTTTATCCACATCCATCCAACTATCAAATACTTAAATTTTGTTTCGTAAACTTCCATTTAATTTGTTTTTACTTTAAACTGTCTCTTCCTGGGGGTATTCAAACAACTAAGCTTTTCAAAAGTCAAACAATCCTTTCCGACCATTAAACCACTTGTTTTCGCAAAAACATTTCCAAAAGCAAAACTTTGGGTAGTAATCCGTCACTTACAACTCGAAAATGAATACCGATGATGTCCGGATCAACATCGGAATCTATTTTCCAGCTATCGAAGTGAGTTCAATACTACATCACTTTTCAAAACTCATATATTAAACACTTTCATTTTGAAATCCCTTTCAAAATATCATTCACGATAAACAATTTAAAATCTCCCAGGATCTTAGAATTTTCGTATACTAAATTCTATTGCATTTATAAGTCCTTTTCACATCTCCAGAGTTGTAATTTCAATTCTGATTTAAATTCAGATTTAATTCGCCTGATTTCATATATTTCACTTATACGAATTCTGATTGGCTATTTACATAACTATTTCACATTCTAAAATCTCATTCGACTATAATCACAACCAGCACATCCCAAAATATTATAATTCCAATATATATTTTCCTATATCAAAATATACTTTGGGTAAAATTATTTCATTTACCCTATTTCCAAAATATTCAAAAATAGTTTTATATCAAAATACAAATACGCGCTCTCATATACACACTCAACTCAATCTAGGGTATTACTGACCCCATCTCTATTGAGTTACACCACAGAGCCAAGGTAATCACTAAACCAATAGCTCTGATACCAACTGTAACGGCCCGGAAAATTCGACGCTCGAATTTTCAACAATAATACACAAACACGTATTACTTGCCAAAATCCAAGTGTCGAATCCCTGACTGTTAATAGAAAGAAGTTAGAGGGTGAGGAAAGAAGGAAAGAAATGTTAGAATAGAAGAAAGAAGAAGAAGAACACATTGGAATCTCACAGCGGAACGAAGCAAATATAATACATCAAATATCTTTCTAAAGAAAACTGCATATATACATACCAATCATCAGAGTACATCAAATATAAGAACAGCGCAAATAACTTTGAATAACAACGGTGAAGCCACCTGCTTCCAGCTCCTGAATTCCAAGCGGAACATGACCTGTAAATATACTCGGTCTGACCCGAGCACATTTGATTTAAAACAAAAATTCACCGGGTCAGTCTGGAATACTGTCAGTGATAAATTCATAACACATACAGCTGTTTAACATTGGAAATCCTTTGAAATAAAAAGATAATAGTAAGACCAGTCCACACATAAACACGGACGGTTTTTACCTTACTATAACCCAAACCAGCTTTGAAATCAATATCTTTATCTGATATTATCATAGTGTCTATCAACCACAATTAAATAACAAAATAGCAGAACGCTTGCATCTCACGCTCCACATATATAGTTTACAAATCAAAACCCATGGGCGCTTATTGGAAATTGGATTCCGACTATGACAAGGTATGGGACCACCTGCCGATAGTGTATCTCTAGAGGCGAATACACTGGGTTCAACAAGAACGTCTTGCAACCCGGCCCTCACATGACCGACCACTCATTTCGCTTGAGTGTATCGAATGTATATCACCGACGGTGGTAGCTAGTCACCGTCTCCCGAAATGGGACAGCATCGATAGATTTAAGAAGCAAAAGGAATTTCTTTAGATAGGTGATCATACACCCTAATGGGAGCGACCCACTTAGCCATGCTGCCTGCCCGATTTCTGTCATTTCCCGGTTGATGAGGCTTGAGGCTACGCTTGACCATCACATCAGATTCACTTTGAATGTCACATCGTCAGATCCATCGAAATCACGAATTGACGTCTTCAACCATACATTATGTGTCAGCTAAAGAAGTCTCCTTCTCTGCTTTCACTCTTGGTATAGTTGGAGAAATCAATATACGCGACCGTCTGGAAATACTCTGTCAGACACTCGTCCATACAAGTCATCCAGGATCAGGATGAACCGAAGGTACTCTCCTACTGCATCCAATAGGAATCACCCCAAGGATCAGAAACGAGAAGTCCTTGCAATCCACAGATTTCAATCATGACAGAACCCCAGTATATCTCTGCGTCGACTCAAAGATTGTTAGCGGTTCTTCCACTTATGAAGATCTATGGTCTTCAAAGTTCCATCTCTACAGCTTCACGTTAATCGTGATCGCACAGTTGATTCGAAGTGGTTTTGGGTCTAGTTCCCATCCCGGTCTCTTCGAACACAACTCGTCAAAAAGGTATATCACATTTGATAGTCGGTGATTTAACTATCAAAAATAAGCAGTGTTTCAAACATAACAACAAATGAGTCCACTAGTTCAGCATTCAGCATCACTTGGTTTTTAACACTGATTTACTTTTGTTACATTAAAACTCTAACTCTTTAATACTCAAAAATACGATATTTGAATAACTCTTATTCGATTAAACTCTAGTTGACTAACTCTAACTTGACTAATTTGACTTATTTGACTTATTTAACTTAACTGGAATAACTTGATTATTATTATCGATGAATTTATACTCGACTTAACTCCATTCGCTCGACTCTAGATCGCAGCGATCACAATGGTTACGCTTGATTCCCTCAGGAAACATCCGACCGCCGTAGGCTATCTACAGCCCTGCGAAGTACGCTAGCAGTCGTACGCAATGGAAACTCTTCCCTAATCACTATGTTTTGACTAACTCTAACTCTATTCGATCAGCTCTGATTGAATAACCATGCTTAATGTAATGTGGAATCAATATTCTTATTTTCTTTTGAAAACCAATATTGAAATACTACTTGATTTCCAAACCCTGTATTTTAGTTTGATGTTTCTCGAATAGGGTAAAACAAATTTCACATCTTCACTCGCACCAAACTAATATCATTCCTCGATAATAGTGAAGCCCACCAAGTTGGGGTATTCTAGTTACCTCTCAGACCTTGATCGACAACCTTCTTACCTCAGAATAACATTAGTTCGACACTTAACAACTACTATTCACATCTCGTTTACAAATCTCGATTCCAAATCCGGGTTTACACAATGGTTTCTTATAATTGAAAACCTCGTTTAAAGCCTTTTACTTGATTCCCTTATCTAAATAAATATCCATCAAAATATCACTTTAACTACGAATATCCTTTCACTTAAACACTTTTGATTTATAATGGGAACCCCTCGTCACATGATTTGATTCCAACACTTGGACATTTTAAAATAACCCTTTATAGCCTCTTTGTCTAAACCTCATCGTCAGTTGGCCACTTGTTGACTTAATTCCCATTTATCAACTCTTGTTTGAAACTTGGACTTTTCAAATCCTTTATTTAATATTCTTACTTGGCATTTAATTGCATTCACTACTTTAAACCCTTTTAAATTAAAGAATAATTTGTTTGAACACCTACCATATTACAATATAGTTAACTTTTAATCTTAACCCCAAAAATAGCATTATCATCATTTTTACATGCTTACTCAATAACAACTAAGGTTATTAACAATAACCAATTTAATTTCCCTTTTGATTATAGTTAATCGAGGATTAACTAATTTTTGACCCCATTCGTTAAACTTTGACGAATATTTAAACCAAGATTTATCTCCTTTGTCCATTCTACTCACCATAGTGGATTTACCAACCATATCGTCAGTTAACTATTAACTGAATTCCAATCATCGATTCCTCTCTCTTAAATTAATTAATTTACTTAATTCATTTAAGTCACCCCTTTTATTTGTTGAAAACGATTATTTCCCTTTTTGTCAGTCTAGGGAAAATTCTTGATTTCTGTTCCTCTCTGATCTCAATCATTTGATTTAATTTTCTTAATAACTCAATTTAATATATTTTCATTTAAACTCCCAATTTAAATACTCGTATAAAATAATTTAATAACTCTAATCCTGGTATAAATAAATTATAACTTTAAAATCATGTAAATTCACTTGACCGTCAAACCATAGTTAAAACAGCACTTTTTGACCTATTCCCCGTCACTTATCAAATCAACACTATCAGTTGATTTTAAATACAACACCGGTGAATATATTTCAACCATCAACATCCAAACAGTATTTGGTGTCAGTCAGAGCAAACAACTCATATGTATGCACAACAACCAAAAATACAGTTTATTTGAGGAATCCGGTTGGATCCCTCCAACCTGTCCTTCTCTGCATCACAAATGTCAGTCGAATAAAAATATACGAATTTATATAATCAAATAACTGCAACCAATCAGATAACAACAACTAAATTTGCATCCATCGCATCCAATCAGCCAATTTAAATTGTTAACTGCAGAATATATCTTACTGTGACTTTACCACATCACAGTATTCCAGAAGGTGTGAGAATTAACTCACCAGAGTTTGTTCTGGTCGATGGTTGACGCGGTTGTCGCTTTTAATTTGGGACGACTGTCCAAAATTAGCTGAATTTTCAACTGTCTCGAATTGACTCCTAGTCAGTGCCATCGGGAAGGTCTCGTCGCCACGATCCCAACGGATCCTGTTTCGCGTAAATCCGTTAAGGTACGCAAAAGATATCGCCGTTCGAAGTTGAAATATATTTAACGGTAATTAATTAGTAAATTAATTAAATTAAGAACTTAATTACCCCCCATGGTCCACGTCAGCAACACTAATATTGTCTCCATGCGTTTTGTTTTCTTCCTTCTTGGTAAAACCCGACTACCCCAAATGAACCCATGCTTTCACCAAACCTCAACCACTTCCTCCACCAATCCCGCCGCCGTCAATGATCCTGGGACCACCGCACCTGTGCTGGCGTCACCGCCAGTCCGCCCACCTCCCACGACCAAGACCCCGACTCCCCTAGCACCCTGGTTCGCCGGAATTTCGGCGATGAACGGAAAACGTTCGTGGCCCAAATTCTTCGCCGCCCGATCACCTGAGCCACCACCAGTCCCAAACGACGCGCCTCCCTTCGAGCCTCCATCCCATTCAGGTACCCGACCACCACAACCCCCCATCACGCCGGAATCATCCCATAACCGACCATCACTTCAAAAACCCACGCCCAAAACACCATCGACGTTCATCCCCAATTTCCGACCACCCTAGCCACTTTCAGGTACCCCGACCCAAAGCAAAAACGAAGGTCTCCCTTTCCTCTACAACTTCCCTTTTGGCCCCTCACCTATCGACCACCCAAACTCCGCCAAAAACCCCAAAAACGAAATCAGTTTTTGGCGGTTATTCGCGATTTCCGACCACCACCTGCGACGAAACCACCCCAAATTTTGGCTGTAGGTAGCCCTCCTCCCGATCTACAACATTACTTCAGGCTCCCCTATCGATTTCTTAACGGATCGAGAGATTTAATTGATTTAGTGTTTAGGGACTTTTTTGCAAAATGTGTTGAGGGATTTAGGTGTGGGCTGGAAATAAGTGAGGGAAAGGGTATTTATAATGTTGGTTTATTATATTTTAAGCTGATGTGATGTCTGATGTTGACCGACGATTTTTATTTCGTGTCTATCGCTATTTCTGATACCGTTTATTGACTCCTGCGCTCACATACAAGCTCTGTTCGTGACGCAACTGGACAGCATCGTATAATTCGAAGATACGGTCCTAACGAATCTTGTTTCGTCGAATTCCGTGCTCGTATGCTCCAACAGCGTTTGTTAACGTTCAAATAGTCGCTTTTAACTTGCATTTTATTTTGCCACGCTCACAGAATAACCCTGATTGACGCGCCGTCTGAAAATCTGGCAATGGTTCGTCATTACGGTCCCAACAAAATTTGTTTCATCGAAAACAGAGGTCGTTTGAAAAATGTCCCTTTTGAACTGGCCAAATTCGAATAAAATAAGCCAATTTTAAAATAATTCAATATAAAAATATCAAAATATCACGATTGGTCATACCTGACCAGAATTTGATATAGATTCATAATAAAATAACTCGGGTTGATTTTCAGGCCGGTTTGATAGTCAAAATATTTAAAAACCCTTATTATATAAATAAAACAATATATATTATAAAGGAAATTCCATAGCGACCTTTTCAAAATTTGATTTGGACATAAAATAAAATCTACACGACGAAAACTTGATTTTTCTCTGCCACTAGAAAAATATCGTCAAATCGGTCCTGACGTTTCTTGTTTCGAGGAAATCCGACTTATTTTGAACCCGGGACGACCCTTCAAAGTTCAAACTCCAAATTACGAACTACCGCGCCATTTCAGGCTCGTTTATAATTAAATTATAAATTAAACGCTCGACGATCATCAAACAGGCGATACCGTCGATATATCTCCAACACAGGCCATACTGACCTTCTATATTTCACCAAATCACGTTATACAGTAAATTTGACAATTTCCAATAATTTGAAATTAAAATATTATTTTATTCTATTTATTATTAATTAAATATTCAAAAATAAATAAATTCCATTATATTAATTCAAACTGCTATTTAAATAAATTAAAATAAATTAAATAATCTGTCAGAAAAATGCGGGTCGTTACAACAGTGTTTTCCCTTACTATTCTACTTCTTCCAGTCTCTTCTGGTCATCCAACAAGTTGCGGCTCACCTCGTCTTCTGGTGGATGAGACCACCTAGTGTTTGAGAGAAAGAATGTGTGAGTTTGTTTTTTGTTGAGAGAAAGGAACCTGGCTTTATAACGGAGAAGGTGATTTTATATGATTCCATGAAGTAATTTGTCTTAAATAATTTTAGAGAGGGGTTAACTGCTGTTTCAAAGTGTGACGGCCCGCCCCGTACCAGCCTGCATTTCCTCCGAAGGTGCGCTGTACACATACCCGACTAGCACGGAACGGTCGTCAAAGAAAGGAAAGAAGAGAATTAACTAACGAGGAACCTGTAGAATGTCTCACAGCGCATGGAACAAAATATAATAATAACATACTTGACATAAAATAGGTGAGACAGTGCATAAGCTGATAACTAAAATCAACATCAACATCATCATCAGAGAAGCGGAAATCCAAATGCAGCTTATGATCGAACATGATTATTACAACTTTAAACTATCTCTAAAGTAAAAAAAAGCTAAAGTAGAAGATGCACTATTAATGCCCAAGCAGTGATCTTTAACAACACAGGGAGAATACTATATATATCATACGTGGAAGCCTCCTGCTCGCCTCCGAATCAGCTACTCGCGCATCACCAGCTAACCTGTCTCTAGTCTGCTCGTGTGAGCACCCAGAGTAATAAGAAGAGACATAAAACTCTGGGTCAGAAAAAAAGTCTGGTATGAGCAATAAGCATCTAAACAGAACAATAACAGGTATACTAAACCATACCTGAACCTGGACCTGCAACCAAAGAGTTAGCACTACATACCGTACAATACTCTAAGGTGCCACTAAATAGATGGTGTAAAGAGTACGGGTGGGGGTGTGCATGTCATAATGAAGGCAAACAATCAAACATAGCAACCATTCTCACATCTCTCACTCAGTGCGTAAAGCATACGATGTCCACCACTGTCAATCACTAGACCCATCGAAGTAGTGACGGAGTTCGACTTGTACAACTACTGCTACTACCAAGCTTACCACATGGAGTCATGACCGAATCTTTACAAATGACCCCACTTCATTGGTCTATAGCCCCTTTAGTCGTACCTAGGCCACTGTGGCCCTGAATCCGTTCACGTACTCCCTACACATAGTGATTCAAAGCTACAGACATCGACAACCCCTTTGCACACGTCCCGCAGCAAAGCCCAATCATGAAGCTCACTCATTGGTTCCCAACTTGATCCTGAGTCAAAGCTCCTCATTTGGACTTCCCTTGCATCTCGGGTTCTGGTCATCACCTTCTTCTCCGGACCGGTCTTCATTTCTTCACCTTACTTTACTTCAGGTCATGGTCATAAGCTCCTCGGTTCGGATCAGAATACTCCTCCCTAAGCAATCAGATCGGTTCGGAATCTCCAGCTCAACCTTCCTCTCTGCTTCGGGTCGGATCGGGGTGATCTTCCTCCAGCGGTTCGTATCGGAGTCCACACCTCTTGGCTTCATGGAAAACTCCTCTGGTTCGGTCCTTCTTCCCAAGCAATCGGATCGGGTCGGGTCTCTCAAGCTTCTCCATCGGGTCGGCTCGGGATTCTAGCTCCATAGCACCAGGTCGGTTCGGTTCGGATATGTTCCTTCAGTTCAGCTCGCGAGGCTACCTGGCTCCAGAACATTGGTTCGTGGGGAGGTCTCCTGGTCGGTTCTGTTCGGGCTCCTCCCTCCGATCCGGTCCGGATCGGCCAAATTCCTGCAACTCATTCCAACGACTGTTTACGCCATTCGATGGCGGTTTCGACCAATCTAACACTTCTAGACAATCGCGAATCATGTCATACAGTCATAGCAACGTGTAACATCAACCACAACATCAAAACAATAACTATAGCATGTAAAATAGATCAAACATACCCAAAATCTCATGTTTCCCTTAAGCAAGATTAAGCAAAACTAATCATAGGGTTAACAAAAATTAACCAAATCAAACCAAATTTCTACCAGAGGCATAAAATATTATTTTTGAATTTATAGATATTTTTCCAGAATTTATTAGCGTATAAATTCGTTAATCTTCACTAATTACCCCTAATTAACCGTAATTAGTGCAAAACTATGCAAATCACTCACATTGGCCACAAATAAAATTTTCAGAACTGAAACCTCGCTAATTTGGGTGAATACCGATGTCTAGCAGCAGCTCTAATACTGATTTGGTGCTATTTCTCCTTGATTTGATGTTGCTAGGCTTAATCATTGATTAGAAAGTGATTTGGGGATGTTTCTAGATGTTGGCGGCCATTGTTAGGGTTCAAGAATGAAAGTGGCGGCTGAAAAATGAAGATAAGATCGTTCTCTAACTGATTTCAGCCTCCTCATAACCCTAATCCCGAAATTCCCCATTGGGCCTAGCTGTTAATCACCCGGTTAAGCCCAATTAAGTTGTTTTTCACTATCTGAAACTAGTTTCAGCCATATCTCCCAAACGGTAAGTTCGTTTGGCTAATGTGACCACTCTACGGAATTGTAAACCATCATCCAGAGCCAATGGAAGTGATTTCAGGTCAAAATACCTTTCCAGTCAAAAGTTATGGCCAAAACAGTACCAACTGGGGGTAAAATGGTCATTTAAAAATCGGGAAAAATCATGAACATGGGAAATGACCCCAATAGTCGTCTCCCAAAGTTACATGACCATACGACTTCACATGTGAAAGAAATAAATATTCTATGATCCTATGATGCGTAGAATACAGGTCATTACACTCTCCCTACCCCCCCCCCCCCCTAAGAAATTTCGTCCCCGAAATTCCTTAATCCAAAACATACAAAGGATCCCGCATGCCTAACAGCCACATACAACAACCAGACATGCAAAACAAGCAAACAAGCCTATCCTAACATGCGGAAAAACTAAATCGAAGTTAAAATCTTAACAGGCGAAGAGTTCTGGATACGTCTTCCTAATGCTCTCCTCTGTCTCCCAAGTACAGTCATTCTCGCCCCACTGAACTTTGACTAGACTCACCGCTTTCCTTCGAAGTTGCTTCGTATCGTTCCCAACAATACGCATAGGCTTGCGGTTCCCAATCGCCTCGGGTTCAACTTCGACATCATCCAACTAATCAGGTGAAATAGTCACATTTGGGTCGTGCACGAATTTCCTTAACTGGGAAACATGAAATACGTTGTGAACTCCTGTCATCTTCTCTGGTAATTCAACTTTATATGCCAAATTCCCAATTTGCTCGAGAATCGGGAATGGACCAACGAATCTTGGTGCTAACTTGCCTTTCCTGCCAAATCGTATCACGCTCTTCAACGGGGAAATCTTGACAAACACCAAGTCGCCAATGGGGAACTTTAAATCTCTTCTCCTCTTATTGGCATAACTCTTCTGTCTATCTTGGGCAGCCTTCATTCGCTGTTGGATAACCTTAATCTTGTCTGATGTTTCTCTTATCACATCCGGTCCAAGCACAAACTTCTCACCAGTTTCTAACCAACATGACGGTGAATTGCACGGTCTTCCGTACAAAGCTTCAAACGGAGCCATACCAATACTGGACTGATAGCTATTATTATATGCAAATTCTACTAGATGCAAATGGTCATCCCATGATCCATCAAAATCCAATACACAGGCTCTCAAGAGATCCTCTAATACTCGATTCACCCTCTCTGTTTGTCCGTCGGTCTGAGGATGGTATGCGGTACTGAGATGTAATTCTGATCCTAACGCCTCTTGTAAGCTCTTCCAAAATCCACTAGTGAACAACGGATCTCGGTCACTCACAATGCCTTTGGGTATTCCATGAAATCTAACTACCCACTTTATATACAATTCCGCTAACTTAGCTGCCGTCCTGTTTGACTTGACGGGTATAAACTTTGCACTTTTGGTCAATCTGTCTACAATCACCCAAATGCTATCATGGCCCAATCTAGTCATTGGTAACCCATCAATGAAATCCATTAACACTTGTTCCCATTTCCATTCTGGAATTTCTAATGGTTGTAACAAACCACTAGGCTTCTTTTGTTCAGCTTTAACTAGCTGGCAGTTCATGCATTTGGATATAAACTTTCCCACGTCTCTTTTCATCCCTTCTCAGTAGTATGTCCGCTTCATGTCTCGATACATCTTATTACCACCGGGATGTATAGTCAGTTTTGAGTGATGACATTCTCTAAGCACTTCATCTCTCAATTCATTGACATTGGGTACAACTAGCTTTCCATTCTTTCTAAGCCATCCATCTCGATCAAGCCCATACTTGTTCATCTCCTCATCGATACCCATATCTAACTTGGAGATGATTTCCAATAGGTTAGGATCGTCCCTCTGACTAGAGCCGATCCTCTCAATCAAAGTGTGTCTGATCGTCAAACTTGCTAACATTTCTGGATCCAATTCGCACTTTGGTCTGAAATCATACCCAGCGATGTACTCCAGTTGCTTCCATTCTAGAAACATAGCCCCTAAACTGGCATGTCTTCTACTCAACGCATCAGCCACCGCATTGCCCTTCCCTAGTGTATATGCGATG
This sequence comes from Allium sativum, assembly GCA_030737875.1. NCBI lineage: Eukaryota > Viridiplantae > Streptophyta > Magnoliopsida > Asparagales > Amaryllidaceae > Allium > Allium sativum. The sequence continues at coordinate 167,939,649 of CM060909.1, forward strand.
TCGAAATCATAGGAAGCTAAGAATTCTAACCATCCTTGCTGTCGGAGATTTAGATCCTTTTGAGAGAAGAGATACTTTAACAATTTATGATCGGTAAACAACTCGAATCTTTCTCCCAAGAGATAATGTCTCCACATCTTCAACGCGAACACGATCGCTGCCAATTCCAAATCATGGGTAGGGTATCTTCTCTCGTGCGGTTTCAATTGCCGACTTGCATAAGCTACAACCCTACCGCCTTGCATCAATACAGCACCTAGTCCGGTACCACAAGCATCTGTATATACCGTCATCTCTTCATTCCCCTTAGGAATGACTAACACTGGTGCACACGTCAACTTGTCCTTTAGAATCTTGAATGCATTCTCGCACCTTTCATCCCAGACAAAAGCTTGATTCTTCTTGGTCAACTGGGTCAACGGTGCTGCTATCTTAGAGAAGTCTTGGATAAACTTACGATAATATCCAGCTAATCCCAAGAAACTTCTTATGTCCGTTGCATTCTTGGGCGTAGACCAATCTTGTACCGTAGCCACCTTCGCAGGATCCACGGCGATACCATTCTCTGAATCAACATGGCCCAAGAACCTCACTTCCCTCCTCCAGAAGTGACGCTTAGAAAACTTTGCTTTCAATTGGTGTTTTCTCAACACCTCCATCACTATTCTTAACTGTTCCTTGTGTTCTTCCTCCGTTCTTGAGTAGACCAAAATATCATCCACGAACACAAGGACAAACTTATTCAACTGATCTCTGAATACCCTATTCATAAGATCCACAAAATATGCTGGGGCATTGGTCAGCCCGAATGGCATGACCAACCACTCATAAAATCCAGACGGCGTCCGAAATGCCATTTTAGCTATACTCTCAGCTTCCACTCTAAGCTGATGAAAACCTGTCGCGAGATCCAACTGAGAAAATACTCTCGCGCCACTCAACTGATCGAACAAATCATCTATCCGCGGTAGAGGATACCTGTTCTTCCTCGTCACTTTATTCAACTCGCGGTAGTCTACACACAAACGAAGGGAACCATCCGCCTTGGTACCAAACACAACTGGTGCTCCCCATTCAGAAACACTCCTTCTGATAAATCCCTTCTTTAAAAGATCGCTGATTTGCACCCCGAGCTCTCGCTGCTCCCTTGGTGCCATACGACAAAGTGGCATCACTATAGGTCTGGCATCTTTCACCAAATCAATACGGAACTCAATCTCTCGATGCGGTGGAAGCCCGGTCACTTCTTCGAAGACATCCGGATACTGGCCAACCACGGGCAAACCTGACAACTCACTATGCGGGATGTCGAGGGAATTTAGAAAACTAGCCATTACCCCCTCATTGGGTAGACCACCAAACACTACCCTCCGCCCATCGTCCGCTCTAGCTGTCACCAAAAAGCCCTCACAGTCTACCACCACCCCGTATCTTTGGAGCCAATCTACTCCCAAAATAATGCCAAACCCAGTAAAGCCCAAAACAAAGCAATCACAAACAAACATGCATCCATGATTCGATAAGACCACATTACGACAAATCATGTTAAGGTTAGTTGAACCACCAATTGGGTTCGTCACTACTAAAGATCTATCGAAAATCTCGGGCTCCAATCCCAACCTATCTACCAGGTCACTAGATATGAAAGAACTGGAAGCTCTGGTATCAAACAAAACTCTAACAGGAACATCATAAACAGAAAGCATACCTTGAATGACGACATTCTTTCCCTTCTCTACCGCGGTTGGGGCATTCGACGAAGAAGGAATAGCATTGAGGGCATATGCTTTCACCATTTGCTTTTCTTTAGGGGGTTGCGGACACTTGTCCTTGTGATGTCCCATTTGGCCACAGTTGAAGCACTTCCTATCCGCTGGCTTGGCCCGACAATTACTAGCATAATGGCCCTTCTTACCACAGATGAAGCACTCAACATCTTGCTTATTCTTTTTCTTCTGACCATCCTTAGTCTGATTCTGCTTTCTCTTATTTTGGGAACCACCCTTGCCTTCACCACTTGCTTGTGGCTTTCGCTCCTCTGCAGATGCAACCTCATTCTTCGGCTTAGGGTAGACACTTTCTGATCTCAATGCTTTCCCCACAATCGATTCAAACGTCTCATCGATGTGGTTAATAAGCCTTTACCCCAAGTACTGATCCAAACCAGTTATGAATTTCTCATTCTTCTTCTCGGCAGATAACCCATACTTCGACAAAGTGTCGAATTCAGCAATATACTCCGAGACAGCTCTGCCATTCTGCTTGAGCTCCAAGAATTTCTTAAACAACACTGACTTCTGAGCAGCTGGAATGAACTTCTCGCTAAAGCAACCTTAAACTACTCCCAAGTAATCTGATCCTCGGGAATAGCTGCCTTTATAGCATTCCACCAATTCATTGCCCGCCCTTGCAGCTGACGGGACGCTAGCTTTCTCTTCATCGCATCCTCGATACCCAAATCCTCGAAGATACGTTTGCAACTATCCAACCAATCCTGAACATCCGTAGCCGACTCCGTTCCGTGGAATGGCTTCCCACCAAGACTAGTATAATCCTTATTCAACTTGGCGAAGTCGGCCCTTGACGCCTGCACTATTGGACCACCACCATTACCACCATTGGGAGCTTCCCTCTGCACATCCCTAAGCATCTCTCTCATGAGGTCAGTAAACATCGTCCTCATGTCAGCAGCATTCCCATTATTGGCCCCTCTACCGGTACCCCTTGCGTATCGGCTCATCGGTTAATCTGCACAGAGAAAACGATTAACCATCTCCATAGTGGTACTAGTGCAGTACGACTTCATCCTTAGCTATACTAATAGTATATATATATATAGCTTTTGAAAACCAAAGTACTCACAAATACGCACTCTCATATACGTATACTATCTCTCCCTGATAACTTCCCTAGGTTAACTACGCAACCTAGAGCTCTGATACCAAGTGTGACGGCCCGCCCCATACCACCCTGCATTTCCTCCGAAGGTGCGCTGTATACGTACCCGACTAGCACGGAACGGTCGTCAAAGAAAGGAAAGAAGAGAATTAACTAACGAGGAACCTGTAGAATGTCTCACAGCGCATGGAACAAAATATAATAATAACATACTTGACATAAAACAGGTGAGACAGTGCATAAGCTGATAACTAAAATCAACATCAACATCATCATCAGAGCAGCGGAAATCCAAATACAGCTTATGATCCAACATGATTATTACAACTTTAAACTGTCTCTAAAGCAAAAGAAAGCTAAAGTAGAAGATGCACTACTAATGCCCAAGCAGTGATCTTCAACAACACAGGGAGAATACTATATGTATCATACGTGGAAGCCTCCTGCTCGCCTCCGAATCAGCTACTCGCGCATCACCAGCTAACCTGTCTCCAGTCTGCTCGTGTGAGCACCCAGAGTAATAAGAAGAGACATAAAACTCTGGGTCAGACAAAAAGTCTGGTATGAGCGATAAGCATCTAAACAGAATAATAACAGGTATACTAAACCATACCTGAACCTGGACCTGCAACCAAAGAGTTAGCACTACATACCGTACAATACTCTAAGGTGTCACTAAACAGATGGTGTAAAGAGTACGGGTGGGGGTGTGCATGTCATAATGAAGGCAAACAATCAAACATAGCAACCATTCTCACATCTCTCACTCAGTGCGTAAAGCATACGATGTCCACCACTGTCAATCACTAGACCCATCGAAGTAGTGACGGAGTTCGACTTGTACAACTACTGCTACTACCAAGCTTACCACATGGAGTCATGACCGAATCTTTACAAATGACCCCACTTCATTGGCCTATAGCCCCTTTAGTCGTACCTAGGCCACTGTGGCCTTGAATCCGTTCACGTACTCCCTACACATAGTGATTCAAAGCTACAGACATCGACAACCCCTTTGCACACGTCCCGCAGCAAAGCCCAATCATGAAGCTCACTCATTGGTTCCCAACTGGATCCTGAGTCAAAGCTCCTCATTTGGACTTCCTTTGCATCTCGGGTTCTGGTCATCACCTTCTTCTCCGGACCGGTCTTCATGTCTTCACCTTACTTTACTTCAGGTCGTGGTCATAAGCTCCTCGCTTCGGATCGGAATACTCCTCCCTAAGCAATCGGATCGGTTCGGAATCTCCAGCTCAACCTTCCTCTCTGCTTCGGGTCGGATCGGGGTGATCTTCCTCCAGCGGTTCGGATCGGAGTCCACACCTCCTGGCTTCATGGAAAACTCCTCTGGTTCGGTCCTTCTTCCCAAGCAATCGGATCGGGTCGGGTCTCTCAAGCTTCTCCATCGGGTCGGCTCGGGATTCTAGCTCCATAGCACCAGGTCGGTTCGGTTCGGATATGCTCCTTCAGTTCAGCTCGAGAGGCTACCTGGCTCCAGAACATCGGTTCGTGGGGAGGTCTCCTGGTTGGTTCGGTTCGGGCTCCTCCGTCCAATCCGGTCCGGATCAGCCAAATTCCTGCAACTCACTCCAACGACTGTTTACGCCATTCGACGGCAGTTTCGACCAATCTAACACTTCTAGACAATCACGAATCATGTCATACAGTCATAGCAACGTGTAACATCAACCACAACATCAAAACAATAACTATAGCATGTAAAATAGATCAAACATACCCAAAATCCCATATTTCCCTTAAGCATGATTAAGCAAAACTAATCATAGGGTTAATAAAACTTAACCAAATTTCTACAAGAGGCATAAAATATTATTTTTGAATTTATAGATATTTTTCCAGAATTTATTAGTGTATAAATTCGTTAATCTTCACTAATTACCCCTAATTAACCGTAATTAGTGCAAAACTATGCAAATCACTCACCTTGGCCACAAAAAAAAAATTTAGAACTGAAATCTCGCTGATTTGGGTGAATACTGATGTCTAACAACAGCTCTAATACTGATTTGGTGCTATTTCTCCTTGATTTGATGTTGCTAGGCTTAATCCTTGATTAGAAAGTGATTTGGGGATGTTTCTAGATGTTGGCGGCCATTGTTAGGGTTCAAGAATGAAAGTGGCGGCTGAAAAATGAAGATAAGATCGTTCTCTAATTGATTTCAGCCTCCTCATAACCCTAATCTCGAAATTCCCCATTGGGCCTAGCTGTTAATCACCCGGTTAAGCCCAATTAAGCTGTTTTTCACTATTTGAAACTTGTTTCAGCCATATCTCCCAAACGGTGAGTTCGTTTGGCTAATGTGACCATTCTACGGAATTGTAAACCATCATCCGGAGCAATGGAAGTTGTTGTAGGTCAAAATTCCTTTCTAGTCAAAAGTTATGGCCAAAACAGTACCAATTGGGGGTAAAATGGTCATTTAAAAATCGGGAAAATCATGAACATGGGAAATGACCCCAATAGTCGTCTCCCAAAGTTACATGACCATACGACTTCACATCTGAAAGAAAGAAATATTCTACGATCCTATGATGCGTAGAATACGGGTCGTTACACAAATAGAAGAGGGGACTGAAGCTTTTATAGGCAAGTTTCACTATCATCTAGTCACGAAATTTGTCGTCAAGTACAAACAGTTTCCAACAAATTTTGTTTTATTTCATTTCATCTGATCAAGAATTTTGGCTTGGAGACGTTGTATGTACAAAAGATTTTGATCTTTTCAGCGTTCAGATTTTTTTTATTTTTATATGTTCAAAATGAAGGGTTTCATTTTTGTAATTTTCTAATTGTTCCAAACTCTCAGAAGTCGCATTAATCAAATTTACTGATATAGCCTTGATCTTTGACATTGAGATACATGTATCCTGCAGAGCTTTCATTTGAAGATATGATAAGGATTTGAGTGAGATGTTGAAACGAGAGCTGCGATTTGTTTAGATTCTATAGCATGTTTGGATGTTGAACACATAGGTAAGATTGCCTCTATTTATTTCTGCCGAGATTTTGCATGAGGATACGCTGGAATTTATAAAGGAAGAAGGACTGAAGGTTTTCACATGGCTTAGCTGTTGGATCTGAAAGGTGAAAACAGAGTGCATGTGCCGAGAACAGGGATATTTTCTTATCTCGTGTAGGAACATGAGATCTGCAAAGAGTTTGAAAAAAAAACGAAACATGGCAGAGCGAAATTTTTCCATGTGATAGCAACAAAGGATATCTTAAGGTGACAGTATATGTTAGCAAAAGACGAGACAAGTTATAATACTTTTTTTTTACTATGTCCACTTTTCAGTTTGCACGCACATGGTTGTACCATTTTGATGAGAAGGAAGTGCGGCAGAAACATGTGAGGGGGAGGCAGAATTTCCAGTTTGCCCATGTAGACAACGATAGATCAGAGAAAGTTGCGGCAGAGAAAATAATAATAATGACAAGGCAGATGTTTTTAATTCGAGTTGACTAGCCATTTTTACATGGGATGACCCAACAGTATTTTATTTAACAAAGACGACTCATGATATTTTGGCATATAACGTTGGACGTACACGGTTCGTTTGAATCCATACAAACTCCAGTCGTAATGAAATTGAAAATCATACGATAATTAAAACCCTTTTATTTTAAAACACTATATTTTATAAATGAAATCCATAGCGATTATTTCAAAATTTGATTTGGTCATAAAACAAAATCTACAATACAAAAACTCTATTTTTATGTTTCATTAGAAAATTATTACCCAACAGATTCGGACGTTTCTTGTTTCGAGAAAATCCGGCTCATATTGGATCATGTACAGTCGTTTAAAGTTCAAAACGCCATATTACGAACTACCGCGCCGCTGCAGCTCGTTTTATAATTAAATTATAAATTTAACGTTCAATCGTCGTTTTATAAACGAAATCGCTACGATAATTTCAATATAAATCATATTAAACAATTTTAAATTGCCCGTTCACGTTATACTGCAAATTCAACATTTTTCCAAATATTCTGGAATTAAAATATTATTATATTATTAATATAAACAAATATTCAAATTAAAATGGTTAAATCCAATTATTTATATTCAAATCCATATTTTAAATAAATAAAATAATTCAAATAATTGGCCAGAAATATGGGACGTTACATTCCTTTCCCCTTAAAAGAATTTCGTCCCCGAAATTAGTAAGGAAGAGAGAATGTTTCAATCCATTATCTTTATAAAAATAATAAAATTTAAAACTCGATTTTATTTCCAAAACAAATCTAATTGGTTTTAAAACCGATTTATTTCAAATAACGGAATTTTCCAAAAATCTTCAAAAAATTTCTAACACCTTAAATTTTGGAAATATTTCAGCAGAGCCTCCCCTGTACGGAGGACATCTGCAATATAGCAGGTTCAAGAAATATATATACATCGACCAACAGGGTCGGAAAAATTCAAAAACCAAACTCAAAACCCAAATAAAAACCAAAAATTTCATATTTGCGTAGGTGTACCTTTTTGCGAGTGTTATTATGCAATAAGCGATATATTATACACGAGCTTGCTTACTTATTATGCAGCTCCATTCAAACTGGATTCAATTAACTCCAGAATTTTCTCTTGGATGAATTTTAAAGCTGAATTGGCACTTCTGCACCTGTTTCTCAACTCAAATGAATTTCATTAGTCCCCAAACAAATGTCAGTTATATTCAAAACATCCATATCATACACACAATTCAATCCAAACGAGATTATAATTATTTATAACCAAGTTCTTATCAATCCATTTATATCCTTAAATATCCATTCAAATTCATTCAACTTTGGTTCATGTATTGGTCCTTAATCAAGTTTCAAATCAACATCCATGCAACCAACTATACAATCCAAACAATTCATTCAACTCAACATTAACAAATCAATTGATTTGCCTATATCATAATAATTTGTAAAAATCCTTACTTTTATTATTTTATAAAATAAATTGGGGAAAAATAATTTCAAAAATAATTTTATTTCAAATTACAAATACGCGCTCTCATATATATACTCAAACTCAATCTAGGGTATTATCTCTATTGAGTCACGCCACAGAGCCAAGGTTATCACTAAACCAATAGCTCTGATACCACTGTAACGACCCGGGGAAAAATTCGACACTCGAATTTTTTGACAATAATACATAAACCCGTATTACTTGCCAAAACCCAAGTATCGAATCCCAAATTTTTAATAGAAAGAAGTTAGAGGATGAGAAATAGAAAGAAAATTATATTAGAATAGACGAAAGAAGAAGAAGAACACATCGGAATCTCACAGCGGAACGAATAAAATATAACATAACAAATCTCTTTATACAGAAGAACTGTATATACATACCAACCATCAGAGTACAACATATATTAGTCACAGCGGAAAATAACTTTATATAACTAGCGGTGAAGCGGCCTGCTTCCAGCTTCTGAAACTCCAAGCGAACCCTGACCTGGAAATATACTCGGTCTGACCCAAGCACATTTGAAGCAAAGAAAAATTCACCGGGTCAGTCTGGAATACTTTCAATGATAAATTCACAGTACAAACAACTTGTTTAACTTTGGAGAATCCTTTTTAAAGAAAAGGATAATAGTAAGACCAGCCTACACATAAACGCGGACGGTTTTTACCTTACTATAACCCAAAACATTCTGAAATCATAACTTGTTCTGATATTATCATAATGTCTAAATACAATTAATTAACAATCTAGCGGAACGCTTGCATCTCACGCTCCACATTATAGTATACGATCAAAACCGCTGGCGCTTATTGGAGATTGGATTCCGGCTATGACAAGGTATGGGACCACCTGCCGATAGTGTATCTCTAGGGGCGAATACATTGGGTTCAACAAGAATGTCTTGCAACCCGGCCCACACATGACCGACCACTCATTTCGCTTGGGTGTATCGAATGTATATCACCGACGGTTGGGATCAGCAACCGTCTCTCGAAAAAGGGACAACATCGAATATAGATTAAAGAAGCAAATGGAATTTCTCTAGATAGGCGATTATATACCCTAATGGGAGCGACCCACATAGACATGTTGCCTTCCCGATTTTTGTCATTTCCCGGTTGATGAGGCTTAAGGCTAGAATTTTCCTTTAGAACATTTGGTCATCATTCACCTTTGAATGCCACATTGTCAGATCCGCCAAATCACTAATTGACGTCCACAAAAATATTCTGGTCGTTAAGCTAAGAGAGGTGCCCCTCTCCGCCACTAACAGAAATACGTTTGTAAAAATCAGCGTACGTGATCCTTAAGAAATACTTTGTCAGACATTCGTCCATACAAGTCATCCAGGAATAGGATGAACCGAAGGCACCCTCCTACTGCATCCAATATAGGAATCACCCCATGGATCAGTAGCGAGCAGTCCTTGCAAATCCATAGATTTCAACCACGACAGAATCACAAACCAAATAACTTTGGTTGCAAGTCAGAGAAATTCGACAAGTAATCCTTCCGCTTATGAAGATCCACGGTCTTCAAGTGCTCCATCTTTAATCATCGTCTTCACGTATTTGCTGGTCGGAATGGTTTTCGAATATAAATTCGATCCCGGTCTTTCCTTACCAACAATCGTATGGTCAGGTTTGATAGTCGGTGATTTAACTATCAAATAATAAATGTGTGAATAAAATGAGTTTGCCAATTCAGTACTTGGCATTACATGGTCTATTTAAAAATAATTAATAAATGCTTAATCAACTTATAATATTCCAATATATTTAAACATTATATTTATCCTAACAAAGGCTATTTTATATGTTTTAGAACATATATATGTATACCTAACTTTCCATTTCTATTACCATTGGAAATATCATTATATTCTTCAAAACTACTTTTCCCATTTCCATAAATACTGGCATCACGATATATACTTATATATATATAATACTTAATGGTATAAACCAAATTACCAATTCTGATATGACAAATCAAATGTCAAATTATATAATTTAAAATCAAATATTCCTAATTACCTTGTAACTAACATTTAGATTCAAAAACCCCGTACTCATGTTCAATATTCCTCATATAGGATAGTTAACCAATTACAACACCTTTCCTTCGTTTCAAACTAATAATATTCCTCGATAATCGCGAAGCCAATCAAGTTGGGGTATTTTATTTACCTCTCTGACCTTGATTGACGACATTTTCATCTCAGAATAATATTAGTTCGTCACTTAACCACCGATATTAAAATCTCATTAACCACCTTGATTTCAAATCTGGTTTTATAGACCCTTTCTTACATTTGAAATCCTCGTTCGATAATCCCTTTACTTAATTCCTTTAATTTAGTAAATGTCCACAAAAACCCCACCTTTAACTTATATCATTATTTTGCTTATACATTTTGATTTATAATAAAAATCCCTCGTCAAATAATTTGATTCCATCTATTTGGGGCATTTATATCTTGGGTTTGAAATCCATTTACCATCTCCTTTATAAAAAGACCTCATTACTTGGAATTTATTTCCAAAAATCATTTACCAACTTTTAACACAAAACTACCTTATGTGTTTTCCTTTGCGTTGGAATTCTTATTCAATTACAGTGTTCGCTTGATTCGATTTCTTCCTTAATAATCGTAATAGTCCATTTACCATCTTTTCACAACTTCTTATATTTTATTCTGAAACTACTATTATATTTTAGTCTATTTCTAATCTATTAACCAATTTCATTCAATTTGAATTCGCTTTACTTAATTTAAAAATTAAGGAAAACCCTTATTTAAATCTCTACATTTACTTCCCAATTTCCACTTACAAATCTCGTTTTGAAAACTTGGATTATAAATCCTTTTATAAAACTTTTATCGCCCCCTTTGACCAAACTTATCGTCATCTAATCACTTCTACATTGAATTCCAATTTAAAACCATCACTTTTATTTATTGTTAACTAAATAATAATAATTAACTTTATTATTAACTATATTAAAAATAGTTAACTTCGCTATTAATCAAAAATAGTATAATTATCCTTTTTAAAAGCTTATTAAATAATAATTAACTTTATTAACACTAAACTATTCGATAATTTCTTTGGATTATGGTTAATCGATGATTAACTAATTTCTAACACTAATCCATTCGATAATCAATTCCAATTACAAACGGTCGATTTTGCCAACCGTACATACCAGTTAACTATTAACCGATTTCGTTGTCATTTCCCTTTTTAAATTAATTAAATAACTTAATTAATTTAAAAACACTATTTAATTGTATTAAAATACAATTATTCCACTTTACCAACACGTATGTAAATTCTCTGGTTTTCTAGCTTTTGGCACATGTACAAATCATACGATCTTACTACATAAAACCGTTTAAATAATTTCTTTTATAAACTCGATTAAAATATTTATTTATAAATTTTTAATTTAGTTATTTGTATAAAATAATTAAAAAGCTTCAATTCAGTTATAAAATAATTTATAACTTTAAAACTTGCGTCAATTCACTGAACGGTAGAACAACGTCTAAAACAATACATTTTAGGCCATTCACTGCCAATTACTCAATCAACACTGTCGATTGATTTTAAACCCATCACAGGTGAATATCCATTCAACCATCACGTTTCAACAGGTTTGACTTCCATATGGGGTTTAATCAGTTCAAATATAAATAATTTAAAACAAACAACATATATAATATGTGAGGAATCCGGTCGGATCCCTCTAACCTGTTCTTCCCTGCACCACAGTTCGTTATAACATTTCATAATAATATATGAAATAAATTTCAGTAATCTACTAATTTAAAACGATGAAATATAAATGACAGCAACCAATCAAACAATAAACAGCCAATAGCAATCAATCAACCAATTTATATTTTTAACGGTAAATTATATTTTAATATGAATTTACCACATCACAGGATTCCACAAGGTGTGAGAATTAACTCACCAGATTTAATTCGGTTGACGGTGGTCGTGTTTGTTCCATTTAAATTTTAAACGGACGTTTAAAATTATCTGAAATTCCAAATATCTCCAATCAGTTCCCGGTCAGCGCCATCACCTAGGCCTCGTCCCTGCGAACCCAACGGATCCTGTTTCGCGTGATTCCGTTAACGTATGTAAAAGTTATCATGATTTCAAGTTTATAAAAATTAAACGAAAGTAAAACTAACTAATTATTTAATTAATTAAATATTAACTGGCCCATTCCCTTAATTAAATCGTTAATTACCAATGGACAGGCCATGTCAGCAAGGATAACGCGTCTTCTTCCTCATCCAGCAAATAACCCGATTCTCACTTGAATTTAATAACCGATGCCGTCTTCTTTTGCTCCAACCCAATTATCGTTCCTGTCTAACACAACTTCTCCCATCTTTGTTCTTGGTTTTATTTCCTGTACCATTTCTTTTCCCATTCATTTCTGAAACTCCTATGTATGTTTCATGCTACATGAACACAACAGTAACCCAGTCCAATACCCGATACCCTCATGTGGTGCGTCAATACCCCGTCATCGGACCCCCACAACCGACCCTGTCAGAATCGCCATGGCTCCTCCCCTGCTTCCCCGAGGACCCCGTCCCCCAAATGCCACCGACTTGCCAACCTCCTCTGACCATCCTTACCCCATCTGATGCTCCACCGTTCGTCCACATTTCATATACCAGCTTCCTCTCCACTTAAAAACTACAGCTCTCCGATCCTCCGATAACTCTTGCTTCCGCCATGCATTCCACTACCAAGTGTGCTCATCCTCCGCCCTAACCCAGAAACCAACACCATAACTTTGAACACCATCCCGTTTTTTTGCCCAGAAAGCACAACTTTTCCCTTACTATTCTACTTCTTCCAGTCTCTTCTGGTCATCTAACAAGTTGCGGCTCACCTCCTCTTCTGGTGAATGAGAGCACCTAGTGTTTGAGAGAAAGAACGGTGTGAGTTTGTTTTTTGTTGAGAGAAAGGAACCTGGCTTTATAACGAAGAAGGTGATTTTATATGATTCCATGAAGTAATTTGTCTTAAATAATTTTAGAGAGGGTTTCACTGCTATTTCAAATAGAAGAGGAGACTGAAGCTTTTATATGCAAGTTTCACTATCATCTAGTCACGAAATTTGTCGTCAAGTACAAACAGTTTCCAACAAATTTTATTTTATTTCATTTCGTCTGATTAAGAATTTCGGCTTGGAGATTTTTTATGTACAAAAGATTTCGATATTTTCAGCATTTAGATTTTTTTTATTTTATTTGATATAGCCGTGATCTTTGACATTAAGATACATGTATCCTGCCGAGCTTTCATTTGAAGATATGATAAGAATTTGAGTGAGATGTTGAAACGAGATCTGCGATTTGTTTAGATTCTATAGCATGCATGGATCTTGAACACATAGGTAAGATTGCCTCTATTTATTTCTTCCGAGATTTTGTGTGACGACCCGAACTTCCCCGTGAAGGAAAGCCCAGATTACTTTGAGAACACGACAAATCAGAACACAAATAGAAGAACATTTCATTGCTTATTACAACAATTCCATCAGAATACACGAATATAACAGAGTATGAATAAATATTATACATCAGAAAAATATCAGCGATTTAAATTACATTTAAATACATAGCAGTGGAAAAATAACACAAAACACAACTGAAAGAAATACGTGGATACAGAGCTTTCCGAATATCACTTCACCTATCAACCAGGATCCTGTGAATATAATATCTGCAAAACCCAACTACTAGCTGCCCGTGCGGGAAATAAGGGCACCTAGAGTTTAGGTTAAAACAATAAACTCCAGGTCAGTCATGTGACTGGTGTGAGAACTAAAACAGCTATTAAATTGATTTTAAAGTTAGGTAAATCAAGGGACCACGCCGTATAGCACGGAACGGGTTTACCCCCAAGAATACCAGTGCATAAAACAAACAGCGCAATGCTAAATAAAGAACAATGAAGCTATTATAAGACCCAGGTCCCATCACATAATGCAACGCAAGCAGGAGGATAGGGTTTTACCTTATAATAGCCAAATAATGCTTGATACGTGAAATTTCATCTTTTATTATTACTATAAGTGAAGAAAACAACTTCAAATATAAATGTATCAATCATAGGCGGCATGAATGTCCCATACCACTATGTCGCCATATATATAGTATACAATCAAAACCGCAAAATGTCGTATTTGGAAGTTTGGATTTCCATACTGGTGGTTACTGATTCGATAGATCGATCGCCTAGTACAATTCCCAACAGTTTACGTCGCAGGCATGCGAAAACACCGTAATGCACATCCGCACTATCCAGGAAACAAGTTACCGCGGCTTACGTCGCAGGCATGCGACAACACCGCTAACTTTATCCTTAAGGAAATCGGGGGTGTGCCCTATCCCTTACCTCGGTCGACCGAATCCACGACACCGCTAAGGTGCCCATCCTCTAAAGCATACTGATCTAACTATCAGTTTCCCACCATACCGGTGTGTAAGGCTTGCGAATTAATGCTACACAAAGCCGTGCTATATTAAAGTTGTGCTTTGATCATCATCCACAAGACTTTTCTTTTCAACAGAAGCCTTGATCATTTGCCACTTAGGCATGCCACATAGGCAATTTATGTCATGCGACTGATGTCTATCGATATACAACCTCTGATCCCGTACATCTCAGAGAAGGGTGAAGTAAGGGAATAAATTCCCCTTCACCAAGCAGAAGTATATTTAATAGATATCAATCAGCACAGAATAAAATCCAATGTCAGACACACCATCCATTTACAAGTCCGTTCTAGGTCTGAACGAAACCAGAGGCACCTTATGCCTCGCATATCCGTACAATCAACAAGTACGTCCAGACGGCTACCACTTCAGCCCCTTCAAGGTAGCTACTCCAATCATGAGCATCAGTAGAACCCATCCATTCGATGTGAAGATCATCGGTCTTGCGCCATCTTCAATCTCTTCGACGTATCGTCGAATCAGTTATTCAGAATGGGTTAAACTCGGCCTTTCCGAATAACTCGCGTATCTTATAATCAAGTGCAATAACAACACATCATACGCCTCATTCCAATCCAGAATATTCTTTTATTCAAATATTCTTTTCCTTTGGGAAAGGTTCCCATTAATTTTATCAAAGATAAATTCTTTAAATTTATTCTTTAATCTTCCTTTGGATAACAAACCATATTAAGGTTTTCCAAACTAGTCGGAATTAGCGAACCACACCGAAGTAATCATTTATTTTATTTCCCAATCCCAACCTATTCATCCCATGGAGCAAAATTGGTAATACTCCATATCTAACACCACAGTGTTATCGGTAAATATTAATTACCGTTTCACGTTCAAATCTAATTAAAGATTTAGCTATCGCCTGGAGTAAAACTGGTGGTACTCCATTTTCGATCATTTTCTTGAATTGATAATTTTGATTATCACATTCACTTTTCAATCTAATCAAAGATTAATTAAAACTCCATCTAGTTTTAATCTTCCCAAAAATCAATATTAATGATTTTTCAAAGCTAAGAAATTAATCTTATCTTTAACTGGGTTAAAGAACCAATGTCATTTAAAACACGGTTCACGATAAACCCAAAATCACATTCCATTCCATCAGTCTCTAACCGTAAATTAGTAAGAGAACAATTCCCTAAGTATTAATCCTGAAGGCCGAAACCAACATCAGATCAATATCCAGGAAACCATTCAACTTAACCAATCTCCAGTTAGTTTCTAATTTTCTTAACTGGTTTAAGAACAGTATTTTTAAAGATACCATTCACGACAAACCCAAAATCCCATTCCATTGTTAATCGGGTTAAAGAACAAGTGTTATTTAAAACACCGTTCACGATAAACCCAAAAACAAATTCCCATTAATAATCGGGTTAAAGAACAAGTGTTGTTTAAAACACCGTTCACGATAAACCCTATTATTAATTCCCATTAAATTCCAATTAAATGTTAATTAATTGGTAAACTTCATTAAATCTTAATAAAAAAGATTTAATCTTTTCTCAACTGGGTTCAAGAACAGGGTTAATGAAGACACCGTTCATGACAAACCCAAAATCCAATTCGATATTAAATACAAGACTCTGAATAGAAGATATATCGGCTTATATTCAATATCAAATTCTGAAACCAACAAATAACGTATTGGAATAACGATATATATATCTTCCAAATTCCTCCACAATATCCATATAATCACGGAATCCAATATCGAAATATTCCGAAGATAATTTCGATTCAAATCCATTCCAATTCGTATATTGGAAATTCTGGTTATTTTTATAACCATTTCAAATGCAATTTATTTATTTAAAAATATTGGATTACAATTCTAGTTCATAACTAGTTCATTTCGATAAAATTATATTTTTATCTTTGCAAATATGGAATTTTTCATCCCAATTCTTTTCAAATCATTTATTATGATTTTACACAAATTATTGATATTTTTAATAATTTTATCAAGGCCCGTACAGTCGATTTCCATAAACGATCATCGAACTGCACTTACAACGACCTTTTCTGAAATTGATTTGGACATATTTCCAAATCCATCTATTAGATTTCAAATTTCTTATATTCGTTGGAAAGCTCTTTTCGATATGAACCCAACGGTCCCGGTTTCAGGTGAATCCGACGGTCGGATCTCCCGTAATATCAATTCGAAGTCAATGGTCGAAATTCGCAAACGGTCGCTGTGCGGCGCGTTCTATTCAGGCCATATAATATATAATATATATATATATTTCATCTATTCCAATTCAAAACATACTTTATAAATCGTTTTAATTTCGTTTCAAAAACGATTTCAACCTCATTTTAAAGTTTCCATCACATATATATAATTTCCATATCGTATATATATTTATATTTTCCTCACAATATAATTTCCATTTCAAATATAAATATTTCTATTTTCCATCACATATATGTAATTTCCATTTCAAATATAAATTATTTTCACTTCATATATATCGTTTTCATTTCATATATATATATATCGTTTGCATTTCATATATGTATCGTTTTCACACTTCATATATATATCGTTTTCACATTTCATATATATCATTTTCACATTTCATATATATCGTTTTCACACTTCATATATATCGTTTTCACATTTCATATGTATATTTTTTTTCAACAAATGTTTATTTCAACACACGATTATTTTTAACACTTCATATATACAATAAAAATGTGATTTTTATTGTTCAAATCATTTATCTCAAACATGAATATTTTATATATACTTCATATACACGATAAAAATGATATTTTTATCGTTCAGACAATTTATAAAACATATGAATATTTTATTTATCCATTTCACATCAATATCACAAACAAACTTCACAACCCATCATAATCAAACAAGTCGTCCATGGTCTGTGGACGACGGTGTCGGGTGCTGCTAAGCACCGTCTGCATCCAAGTATATATTTTTAACTAGAAATCAAATTTAAAGTGAGAAGTTCTCACTTTGCTTTCGGTTTCGCCTAAAATTGTAGCGAGCTCTAAATATTCCCCGGTCTCTTCTAGAATGTAGAAGACGTCGTCACGGTCCCGGTGTCTCTTGTTTCACTGGATTTCGACCACAAACGAAAAAGATATGATTTTTATTCTAAAATCATAGTTTGCAACGCTTTTAAATGTTGAAATCAGTTTAATTAAATAAACCCGTTACCTTCAGTAATTAGTTCAAAACTAGGTCTGGAAATTACTCTCCAACCGTTGCACTTGAAGATGATCAGAGGGTACCACGTTCTCGGCCTTGGAGAGAGCTTCCCGCGCAGGTGCACCACGTCGAACTCGCACCTCTGGTGGTGGCGCAATCCCGTGCGACGCGGGCTGATTTTGGAGGCGTGGATCTCTCGAAATACTCAACTACAGACGATGAAACTGATATGGATTTAAAGAGCGGGCTTAGATCTACAATATTCTCCAAAGAAGCATGTGATTTCGTTGTGTGGTTTGGGAGAGATCAAGGAGAGAAGCTGTGAGCAATTTCTGTCGATCGCTGGGAGGGTATCGGGTTTTGGAAGATAAAGGGGTTGGTCAACGCTGATTGTGATTGGCCCTTATATTTGTTTTAATTATTTAAATTTGAAAATACCCCTCTGTCCATACGAACCCCAATTCAAACCCAACGACTGTCGCCCCTAGCTAAATACCCCCATTTTGAACACAATGGGATATGCCCGATAAGCCAATTCGGCTGTTACGAACAGTTTTTCTTCAAATTAAAATATAAACATTCAATTTTAGATTTGAACGTACATTTTAATTTGCCGGGGCCACATACTGACTCTAAAAATTCCTGAAAAATTATTTCTAGCTTCGTATCGACGATACAGTCCTAACAAAACTAATTTTGTCAAATTTGAAGACCGTTTGAAAAATGGCCATTTTCTGGTCGATCCAAATTGACTGAAACTGTCAAAACACGTTTAACTTCGCCACGCTCACATATTGATCCCAAAAATTCCAGAAAAATAAATCTGGCTATGTTTTGACGATATGGTCCCAACAAAAGTGGTTTCTTCGAAAACGAAGGTCGTTTGCAAAATGGCTATTTTTCAGGCCTTTATATATATTAAAATATATATAAATCCCACAGCGACTTTTCTGAATTTTAAACTGGACGTAACTCTCAACTTTTAAAATGAAATCTCAGTTTCTTACAACCGTTAGAAAGATATAGTTAAACAGATTTGAATATTTCTTGTTTCGCTGAAATACGATTTATTTTGAATCCTGTACATTCATTTGAACTTCGAAATCGAATTTTCAAACTGCCGCGCCATTTCATGCTCGTTTTATAATTAAAATAAATTTATTCGTTTTAAATTCGTCAAAAATAATTTTTCCATCGTTATTATTTAAAATAATTCATTTTAAATATTCAAAATCCGTTAAAATCACCAAAATAAAATTTTTAAATTGGTTCTGATTTTCTGGGTTGTTACAATCTCCCCCACTTAAAATCTTTTCGTCCTCGAAAAGGAACGAAGCTGAAAGTTGTTTAACTAATCAACTCAACTTTCATTCTTCAACTTTTCAGTTTCTAAGAATTTCTAATTTTTCAAAAATTTGGCTACACCCTGAATTTTCGAAAAATTTCGCCATAACCTCCTTTGTACGGGGAGCACCGGGAAAATCCCCAAACCGCCACACAGGCCCTCTCATCTCAAAAAGAAAAAGAAAACGCCAAGCGGCTAGCCAATCGGCTCATAAAATCATCCAAACCCAAACAAAACAGTAAATATGTACCTATTTGTAGGGCATACAATTTTATTCCTCTTCTCTTGCCTCTTTGCAATGACCTGTCCAATGTATAGACATGTATATGCATGCAATTTCAGTCAAATTTCAAAACAGTTTAATGTTTGGTGCAAAATTCAACTTGGTTCAACATTTTTCTTACATTAGTTATATCATACAATACTGATACATTTTTAAAACAAAAAGCATACGTACATTCATACAAGCATCATACATATATCCAAAATACTAGTTCATTACATTAAAACCCAACTTTCTAGGAAGTCGTGCCTTCTTTTTGCATAATTTCCAAAGTAGATACCTCCTTTCCTTTGGATTTTTTATCACCCTTCTTTAACGGGCAATCTCGGGCTAGATTCCATACTTCTTTGCATCGAAAGCATTTCTTTTCCTTTCCTAGATTTTTGGGGTTTTTCTTTACTTTTGGACACTTATGTATAAAATGTCCCGTCTCCTTGCATTTGAAACAGACTATGTCCGGCCTTATTTGTTTCTCTTTCTTCTTCTTCTCAGGACACACAATTGCATAATGGCCTACTTTTCTGCATTTACGACAATAAACAACCTTGTGTGTTCCTAAGTTCAACTCTCTTTCTGCTTTCTGGTGAGCTCTCCTTGCTTCTTTCGGAGTCATCCAGAATTCAGTATGAGATAAGCCATAGTCGTCCATATCCTATATAATATTTTGAGGATTTTGTCAAGAGGGTTTGCATTATTTTTCACTTAACAATTATCTTGACTATACTTTATTTATCATTCCAGTATTTTTATTAGTTGAATCAATAATCAAACATCACAGCCAGCAATCCATTTGTTGGTTAAATTTTCAAATATACATTTTTTTTTACATACTCAAAAATCATATGTCAGTGTCAAGTCACAAACAGTAAATTCTAGCTAAGTTTTTTGTTCTCACACCAGTCAATTGGAAATATATAGATATTCCACTTTCGAAACTCGAAAATAAACTACTGATGTCGTACGTCATCAGTAAAATCATCCTTGGGCGACTAGAGTGGATTCTATATCTATCTAGTATATTTGAGGCTTCGAATACACGTTAATTACGCGTATATTCATAATCTCCATATACTCGATTGTCCAAATTCAAACTAAAATAAATATTCTAATACAAATAATAAAGTTTAAATTTTCAAAACAAAATTTGTTTTCATTTTTATTTCAAAAATAACACTCTTCCGACTCGTTCTAGGATACTACTGACCCATCTCTAACGGGTCATCTCATTGGATATTCCTAATCCAATCTCTGATGAATTCTTTCATTCAGTTCTAATGTGTCTTGTTCTCGAGCTCTGTAAACCAAAGCTCTGATACCAAATGTGACGACCCGAACTTCCCCGTGAAGGAAAGCCCGGATTGCTTTGAGAATACGATAAATAAGAACACAAACAGAAGAACATTTCATTACTTATTACAACAATTCCATCAGAATACACGAATATAACAAAGTATGAATAAATATTATACATCAGAAAAATATCAGTGATTTAAATTACATTTAAATACATAGCAGCAGAAAAATAACACAAAACACAACTGAAAGAAATACGCGGATACAGAGCTTTCCGAATATCACTTCAGCTATAAACTAGGATCCTGTGAATATAATATCTGCAAAACCCAACTACTAGCTGCCCGTGCGGGAAATAAGGGCACCCAGAGTTTAGGTTAAAACAATAAACTCCAGGTCAGTCACTGGTGTGAGAACTAAAACAGTTATTAAATTGATTTTAAAGTTAGGTAAATCAAGGGACCACGCTGTATAGCACGGAACAGGTTTACCCCCAAGAATACCAGTGCATAAAACAAACAGCGCAATGCTAAATAAAGAACAATGAAGCTATTATAAGACCCAGGTCCCATCACACAATGCAACGCAAGCCGGAGGATAGGGTTTTACCTTATAATAGCCAAATAATGCTTGATACGTGAAATTTCATCTTTTATTATAACTATAAGTGAATAAAACAACTTCAAATATAGATGTATCAATCATAGGTGGCATGAATGTCCCATACCACTATGTCGCCATATATAGTATACAATCAAAACCGCAAAATGTCGTATTTGGAAGTTTGGATTTCCATACTGGTGGTTACTGATTCGATAGATCGATCACGTAGTACAATTCCCAACGGTTTACGTCGCAGGCATGCGAAAACACCGTAATGCACATCCGCACTATCCAGGAAACAAGTTACCGCGGCTTTCGTCGCAGGCATGCAAAAACACCGCTAATTCTATCCTCAGGGAAATCGGGGGTGTGCCCTATCCCTTACCTTGGTCGACCGAATCCACGACACCACTAAGGTGCCCATCCTCTAAAGCATACTGATCTAACCATCAGTTTCCCACCATACCGGTGTGTGAGGCTCGCGAATTAACGCTACACAAAGCCGTGCTATATTAAAGCTGTGCTTTGATCATCATCCACAAGACTCTGCTTTTCAACAGAAGCCTTGATCATTTGCCACTTAGGCATGCCACATAGGCAATTTATGCCATGCGACTAATGTCTATCGATATACAACCTCTCTGATCCCGTACGTCTCAGAGAAGGGTGAAGTAAGGGAATAAATTCCCCTTCACAAGGCAGAAGTATATTTAATAGATATCAATCAGCACAGAATAAAATCCAATGTCAGACACACCATCCATTTACAAGTCCGTTCTAGGTCTGAACGAAACCGAAGGCACCTTATGCCTCGCATATCCGTACAATCAACAAGTTCGTCCAGACGGCTACCACTTCAGCCCCTTCAAGGTAGCTACTCCAATCATGAGCATCAGTAGCACCCATCCATTCGATGTGAAGATCGTCGGTCTTGCACCGTCTTCAATCTCTTCGACGTATCGCCGAATCAGTTATTCAGAATGGGTTAAACCTGACCTTTCCGAATAACTCGCGTATCTTATAATCAAGTGCTATAACAACCCATCATACGCCTCATTCCAATCCAGAATATTCTTTTATTCAAATATTCTTTTCCTTTGGGAAAGGTTCCCATTAACTTTATCAAAGATAAATTCTTTAAATTTATTCTTTAATCTTCCTTTGGATAACAAACCATATTAAGGTTTTCCAAACTAGTCGGGATTAGCGAACCACACCGAAGTAATCATTTATTTTATTTCCCAATCCCAACCTATTCATCCCATGGAGCAAAACTGGTAATACTCCATATCTAACACCACAGTGTTATTGGTAAATATTAATTACCATTTCACATTCAAATCTAATTAAAGATTTAGCTATCGCCTGGAGTAAAACTGGTGGTACTCCATTTTCGATCATTTTCTTGAATTGATAATTTTAATTATCACATTCACTTTTCAATCTAATCAAAGATTAATTAAAACTCCATCTAGTTTTAATCTTCCCAAAAATCAATATTAATGATTTTTCAAAGCTAAGAAATTAATCTTTTCTTTAACTGAGTTAAAGAACCAATGTCATTTAAAACACGGTTCACGATAAACCCAAAATCACATTCCATTCCATCAGTCTCTAACCGTAAATTAGTAAGAGAATAATTCCCTAAGTATGAATCCTGAAGGCCGAAACCAACATCAGATCAATACCCAGGAAACCATTCAACTTAACCAATCTCCAGTTAGTTTCTAATTTTCTTAACTGGTTTAAGAACAATATTTTTAAAGATACCATTCACGACAAACCCAAAACCCCATTCCATTGTTAATCGGGTTAAAGAACAAGTGTTATTTAAAACACCGTTCACGATAAACCCAAAAACAAATTCCCATTAATAATCGGGTTAAAGAACAAGTGTTGTTTAAAACACCGTTCACGATAAACCCTATTATTAATTCCCATTAAATTCCAATTAAATGTTAATTAATTGGTAAACTTCATTAAATCTTAATAAAAAAGATTTAATCTTTTCTTAAATGGGTTCAAGAACAGGGTTAATGAAGACACCGTTCACGACAAACCCAAAATCCAATTCGATATTAAATACAAGACTCTGAATAGAAGATATATCGGCTTATATTCAATATCAAATTCTGAAACCAACAAATAACGTATTGGAATAACGATATATATATCTTCCAAATTCCTCCACAATATCCATATAATCACGGAATCCAATATCAAAATATTCCGAAGATAATTTCGATTCAAATCCATTCCAATTCGTATATTGGAAATTCTGGTTATTTTTAAAACCATTTCAAATGCAATTTATTTATTTAAAAAAATTGGATTACAATTCTAGTTCATCTCGATAAAATTATATTTTTATCTTTTCAAATATGGAATTTTTCATCCCAATTCTTTTCAAATCATTTATTATGATTTTACACAAATTATTGATATCTTTAATAATTTTATCAAGGCCCGTACGGTCGATTTCCATAAACGGTCATCGAACTGCACTTACAGCGACCTTTTCTGAAATTGATTTGGACATATTTCCAAATCCAACCGTTAGATTTCAAATTTCTTATATTCATTGGAAAGCTCTTTTCGATACGAACCCAACGGTCCCGATTTCAGGAGAATCCGACGGTCGGATCTCCCGTAATATCAATTCGAAGTCAATGGTCAAAATTCGCGAACGGTCGCTGAGTGGCGCGAACGGTCGAAATTCGTTTTAATTTCGTTTCAAAAACGATTTCAACCACATTTTAAAGTTTCCATCACATATATGTAATTTCCATATCGTATATATATTTATATTTTCCGTCACAATATAATTTCCATTTCAAATATAAATATTTCTATTTTCCATCACATATATATAATTTCCATTTCAAATATAAATTATTTTCACTTCATATATATATCGTTTTCATTTCATATATATATCGTTTGCATTTCATACATGTATCGTTTTCACACTTCATATATATATCGTTTCCACATTTCATATATATCGTTTTCACATTTCATATATATCGTTTTCACACTTCATATATATCGTTTTCACATTTCGTATGTATATTTTTTCCAACAAATGTTTCTTTCAACACACGATTATTTTTAACACTTCATATATACTATAAAAATGTGATTTTTATTGTTCAAATCATTTATCTCAAACATGAATATTTTATATATACTTCATATACACGATAAAAATGATATTTTTATCGTTCAGACAATTTATAAGACATATGAATATTTTATTTATCCATTTCACATCAAAATCACAAACAAACTTCACAACCCATCATAATCAAACAAGTCGTCCATGGTCTGTGGACGACGGTGTCGGGTGCTGCTAAGCACCGTCTGCATCCTAGTATATATTTTTAACTAGAAATCAAATTTAGAGTGAGGAGTTCTCACTTTTCTTTCGGCTTTGCCTAAAATTGTAGCGAGCTCTAAATATTCCCCGGTCTCTTCTAGAATGTAGAAGACGTCGTCACGGTCCCGGTGTCTCTTGTTTCACTGGATTTCGACCACAAACGAAAAAGATATGATTTTTATTCTAAAATCATAGTTTGCAACGCTTTTAAATGTTGAAATCAGTTTAATTAAATAAACCTGTTACCTTCAGTAATTAGTTCAAAACTAGGTCTGGAAATTTCGCTCCAACCGTTGCACTTGAAGACGATAGGAGGGTACCACGTTGTCGGCCTTGGAGAGAGCTTCCCGCGCAGGTGCACCACGTCGAACTCGCACCTATGGTGGTGGCGCAATCCCGTGCGACGCGGGCTGGTTTTGGAGGCGTGGATCTCTCGAAATACTCAACTACAGACGATGAAACTGATATGAATTTAAAGAGCGGTCTTAGATCTACAATATTCTCCAAAGAAGCATGTGATTTCATTATGTGGTTTAGGAGAGATCAACGAGAGAAGCTGTGAGAAATTTCCGTCGATCGCTGGGTGGGTATCGGGTTTTGGAAGATAAAGGGGTTGGTCAACGCTGATTGTGATTGGCCCTTATATTTTTTTTATTTTTTTTAATTCTTTAAATCCGAAAATACCCCTCCTTCCATACGAACCCCAATTCAGACCCAACGACTGCCGCCCCTAGCAAAATACCCCCATTCCAAACACAATGGGATATGCCCGGTAAGCCAATTCGGCTGTTACGAACAATTTTTCTTCAAATTAAAATATAAACATTCAATTTTAGATTTGAACGTACATTTTAATTTGCCGAGGCCACATACTGACTCTAAAAATTCCAGAAAAATTATTTCTAGCTTCGTTTCGACGATACGGTCCTAACAAAACTAATTTTGTCAAATTTAAAGACCGTTTGAAAAATGGCCATTTTCTGGTCGATCCAAATTAACTGAAACTGTCAAAACACGTTTAACTTCGCCACGCTCACATATTGATCCCAAAATTTCTAGAAAAATAAATCTGGCTATGTTTTCACGATATGGTCCCAACAAAAGTGGTTTCGTCAAAAACGATGGTCGTTTGCAAAATGGCTATTTTTAAGGCCTTTATATATATTAAAATATATATAAATCCCACAGCGACTTTTCTGAATTTTAAACTGGACGTAACTGTCAACTTTTAAAATGAAATCTCAATTTCTTACATCTGTTAGAAAGATATAGTTAAACAGATTCGAATATTTCTTGTTTCGTTGAAATCCGATTTATTTTGAATCATGTACATTCATTTGAAATTCGAAATCGAATTTTCAAACTGCCACGCCATTTCAGGCTCGTTTTATAATTAAAATAAATTTATTCGTTTCAACTTCGTCGAAAATAAATTTTCCGTCGTTATTATTTAAAATATTTCATTTTAAATATTCAAAATCCGTTAAAATCACCAAAATAAAAATTTTAAATTGGTTCTGATTTTCCGGGTTGTTACATTTTGCATGAGGATACGCTAGAATTTATAAAGGAAGAAGGACTGAAGGTTTTCACATGGCTTAGCTGTTGGATCTGAAAGGTGAAAACAGAGTGCATGTCCGAGAACGGGGATATTTTCTTTTCTCATATAGGCACATGAGATCTGCAAAGAGTTTGAAAAAACACGAAACATGGTAGAGCGAAATTTTTCCATGTGATAGCAACAAAGGATATCTTAAGGTGATAGTATATGTTAGCAAAAGACAAGACAAGTTATAATACTTTTTTTTTACTATGTCCACTTTTCAGTTTGCACGCACATGGTTGTACCATTTTGATGAGAAGGAAGTGCGGCAGAAACATGTGAGGGGGAGACAGAATTTCCAGTTTGCCCATGTAGACAGTGATAGTTAAGAGAAAGTTGCGGCAGAGAAAATAATAATAATGACAAGGCGGATGTTTTTAATTCGAGATGACTAGCCATTTTTACATGGGATGATCCAACAGTATTTTATTTAACAAAGACGACTCATGATATTTTGGCGTATAACGCTGGATGTACACGGTTCGTTTGAATCCATACAAACTCCGGTCGTAACGAAATTGAAAATCATACGATAATTAAAACCCTTTTATTTTAAAACACTATATTTTATAAATGAAATCCATAGCGATTATTTCAAAATTTGATATGGTCATAAAATAAAATCTACAATACGAAAACTCTATTTTTTTGTTTCATTAGAAAATTATTACCCAACAGATTCGGACTTTTCTTGTTTCGAGAAAATCCGGCTCATATTGGATCATGTACAGCCGTTTAAAGTTCAAAACGCCATATTACGAACTACCGCGCCGCTGCAGCTCGTTTTATAATTAAATTATAAATTTAACGTTCAATCGTCGTTTTATAAACAAAATCGCTACAATAATTTCAATATAAATCATAATAAACCATTTTAAATTGCCTGTTCACGTTATACTGCAAATTCAACATTTTTCCAAATATTCTAGAATTAAAATATTATTATATTATTAATATAAACAAATATTCAAATTAAAATGGTTAAATCCAATTATTTATATTCAAATCCATATTTTAAATAAATAAAATAATTCAAATAATTGGCCAGAAAGTACGGGACGTTACAGATTTTGTGATTCATAAATACTGCAAACACAAACATTATATGTTACATTATTATTAACACGTTTAACATAAGTTTAGTAAAACATAAAAAAATGATTACCTGACAAAAGGAGCAACTTCAGGACAATTAAGAAGAATATATGTGTGTGCTACATAACAATCTTTATCATTTAGCCATATTTCCACACATTTTCCAGCATGTCGGCCATGTTGTTTAAAAATAGATAATGTTGAATCAGAAGAAGAATATTGTTTAACCCTCCCATCATTACGCGGAACGCTTGAAAATGATAAGTTCACATGATCATTAAAATAATGAAAGAAAAAAAAAGCTTCTTCTTCGATGTACGATTTGCAAATAGAACCTTCAACTAGATCTTTTTGTCTCACTTTTTTTTTAAATGATTTAAGTACCTAATAGAAAATAGTTCGATTCAATATTAAGTTCTATTTATAATCAAATTAACATTTGAATATTTAGTATAATAACATACCTTTCGAATGGATACATCCATCCATATTGCACAGGACCTCGAAGACGTGCTTCCTTTGGAAGGTGAACAGGTAAATGCTCCATTACATTAAAGAAACCCGAAGGAAATATTTTCTCCGCTTTGTAGAGCAGTATAGGGATTTCTTCTTCAAGTTTAAGTAGACGGTCAACTTTTAACGTAGTTGAACAAAGCTCCTTGTAAAATAGGCTAAATTCTGTTATTACATTACAAACTTTTCCAGGTAACAATTCTTTGAATGCGATGGGTAACAAATTTTCCATCATTACATGATAATCATGGCTTTTCATTCCACTCAGCCTTCCATTTTTATAATCGACGCATCTACGAAGATTAGAGGAAATTCCATCGGGAAAACGTAATTCTTCCACCCATTTTAACAATACTTTAACTTGGTTGTTGTCTAGTTCATAACATGCTTTGGATTTTTTTACTATCATTGGGCTTCATATGAAGCTCAAGACGATTACATATTTCCTCTATATCACGTCTGGATTTCAGATCGTCCTTAGTCTTTCCCTTCGCATTAAGAACTGTATTAAACACATTATCAAATACGTTTTTTCTCGTTATGCATCATGTTAGTGTTATGACGGATTAAGAGATGTTTCCAATAAGGCAAATCCTAGAATATACTCTGCTTGCACTAACTACGAATCATCGATTTACCTTGAATATCAATTTTCTTTCCGGTTTCATTTATCTTTGGATAATCTTTTACAAGTTCATATATTTCCTCGCTTGACCAAACCGTCGGTGGCTGTAGAGCCTCATGTCTATTAGACGTAAAGTTGTTTTTGTCTCTTCTAAAATTATGATTAATATGAAGAAAGCATCGATGACAATCAAACCATGAGATTTTTCTTTCCATACGGTAACGAAAATGCTCGTGTTTCTTTCATGCAATAAGGACAAGAAAGATGACCGTCCGTACTCCAACCCGAAAGCATTGCATATGCAGGAAAATCACCAATAGTCCGTAACAAAGAAGCGAACATCCTGAAATTTTTCTTTTTTGATATGTCGTATGTTTCAACTCCTTCATTCCATAATATTTTTAATTCTTCGATTAGCGGTTGTAAGTAAACATCAATACCCTGTGTCAGATCATCGGGGTCAGGGATGACAACTGTGAGAAACATGTATGGAGTTTTCATACACATCCACGGGGGTAAATTGTAAGGTGTGATTATTATAGGCCAAGATGAATATTTAGAACCAAACTGAGAAAACGGTGCGAAGCCATCTGCACATAAACCTAGTCTAACGTTGCGGCTCTCCGCTGCGAAATCGGGATATTTCTTGTCAAAATGTTTCCATGCTTCTCCATCCGATGGGTATGTCAACGTACCTTCTTGAGGTGTTCTCAACTGTGCCATCTCATATGTTGCGTTGTTACAGATGATGCATATAATCTTTGAAGTCTGGGGGTGATGGGTAAATAATGCATACGCTTGCACAGAACTTCTTTTCCCTTCTTTTTTCTTGGTTTGTATCTTTCTTGATTACAGAACTTACATTTTCTAAGATTGTTGTCTTCTTTCCAATACAACATGCAACCCTTTAAACATGGATCTATTTTTTGATATGGCAAACCAAAAGATAACATAAGTTTTTTCACTTCATAATAATTTTCGCACATTAAATTATTGGATGGCATATGGCGTTTAGCCACTTGAACAACGGCCGTAAATCCAGCTTCCATAAGGTTGTATTTTGATTTCATTGCAATGTATTTTGCAGTTACCGATAATTGAGTGCCACTTTCACATCCATTCCAATGGTTTTTTTTAGCATTATTCAATAAATCGTATTTTTTTAGCTTCAACATTTGGCTCCTCTTCGATGTTATCATCGTTGTTACCAATTTGAACGGTAGGGAACATTGATCGTGCAACATCTTCGACCATATTTTCTATGAGATTCGTGCTAACTTCAACACTATTGATCTCCGTCGACTGTTCTTAAGTATTAGGGGCTATAATTTCTCCATGATGATCCCACAACAAATAATTGGGTAGGAAACCGTATTGGTGCAAATGAATCTTAACCATACTCGGTATTAAATAGTTCAACAATTTGCACCTACTACATGGACAACGAATTTTTCTACTATTTCCGATATTACTTATGTAAATTCAATAAACACTTTTACCCCATTTTCAAAACGTTCACTTATTGCACCACTAATTTCCCTTCTTTGATACATTCATTAAAGTAATCAGCCATTTTTCCTACTTTAAAACCTATGATGAAATAAAAAAAAGTAATCGTTAATTTTATATTTGTCTACAAACTTTATTTTAAAATAAATAACTATTGGTTCATTGACACTTATGTGTCTTCTTTGATGGTCGGCCATCCAACTTCCCATTACAAACACAATAGTAATGATATTTCGTAAATCATATCATTTTAAACGATTTCACAAAATTTCGGCAGCATTTCCCCCGTGTTCCTTGTATCGTACACACGTGTGTGTACACAAGGAACGTAAAGGAAATGCCTTCGAAATTTTGTGAACCGTTTAAAGTGATATGATCTACGAAATATAATTACTTTATAGTGTTTGTAACTTGTCCAATACAAGGACAAATCCTACAAATGTCGTGTAAAGACCCGAAAATCCCCACCCTTTGAATCGACTATAAACCACACAGGTCTGAACCAAAAGTTGAAAATCTTCGAATACTTTAACTTTGGGAATACAACACATTAGAACAAATAACAACAGACTTTTATTACATCATGATAATATAACATCAGAGTATAGAATATGTCAGAGTACATTGAAAATAATACAACGGAAGATAATTTACAAAAGATTTAATACACTGCAGCAGAAATATAAACTAACACAGCGGAAGACTATCAATGCTCTGGACACAGCTTTAAGCTTCAATCCAGAATCCTGCTCAAAATGAATATATGCAAAACAAGCTACTCGACTGCCCGTGTGGAAAAGAGGGCACCCGAGTTTGCAAGTGAAACAAACTACAGGTCAGTCATGAGACTGGTATGAGAAATCTAACTTAACTTATCTAATAAAGCTAATCATGGGACCACGCCGCTAACGCGGAACGGGTTTACTCCATTGGGCTGCCAGTGCATGAAATAAAGTAACTCGTTAAACAACGCAATGCTTTTTAGAAAAATGAAACCATTATAAGACTCAAGTCCCATCACACAATGCAACGCAAACCGGAGGATAGAGTTTTACCTTATAATGGTCAAAAGATGCTTGATACGATAAAACGGATTTGATATTATTATTATTAGTGTATACATGTTTCAAAAACATTTCAATCATAATATATCAATCACAGACGGCATAGTACCCCATCCTACTATGTCGCCATACTAGTTAAACAATCAAAACTGCATGATGTCGTATTGGAAGTTGGATTTCCATCATGAGTCAAGGCTAGAAACGATCTCCTTACCGATTCGAGACACTCTAGCAATGTCCTAGGATTCGGACGCTGGCGAACCCTTGGATACAGCAGGGCCGGTCCACAAATACTTTAGTGGATTAGTTATGCCTGAACACACGCTTCGCCTTCCTATTGGACCTATAATTTGGCCATTGGCGACCAATAAATCTGAGGCGCCTCATAATCCATCAACCACATAAGTAAAACGTCGGGCCGTGTAAAAACCCTAACACCACTTATAGCTAGAAAGAAACGTGTGCACTCCCTGCGTTCGCTTGCTCCGTTTCTGACTCATACCGGGGTGTAAGGCTCGCGAAGTAACGCTACACAAAGCTATGTTAATTAAAGCTATGCTTTGATCATCATCCACAAGGCTCTGCTTTTCAACAAAAGCCTTGATCCATGCATCTTAGCATGCCACATTACCAATCCCTACCATTAATTTCTGCCAATATATAACCTCTGAGCTCATACGTTTCGGAGAAGGGTATTAAGCAAGAGAATAAATTCTCCGCTACCAACAGGTATATATTAGCAGAAATCAACGAATACAGCGTAAAGGAATACAACGTCAGACATACCATCCATTTACAAGTCCATTCTGGGTCTGAACGAAACCGGAGAAACCTTGTTCCTCGCATATCCGAACAATCAACAAGTACGTCCAGACGGCTACCACTGTAGCCCATTCAAGGTAGCTACTCCAATCATGGGCATCAGTAGCAACTCATCCATTCGACGTGTAGATCATCGGTCTTGGCCCGTCTTCAATCTCTTCGACTGTTAGTCGTCGTATTCATTATTCAGAATGGGTTAAACCCAGTCTTTCCGAATAACTCGCGTAATTTATAATCAGTTGCTATAAAAACACATTCGACGCCTCATTCCAATTCAGAATATTCTTTTAATAAAATATTCTTAATTTTAGGGAAAAGTCCCCATTAATTTTATCAAAGATAAATCCCTTTAAAGTTATTCTTTTTAATCTCTAAAATCATTACTTAAAGATTATTCAAATTTAAAAAATTAATCTTATCTTTAACTGTGTTAAAGAACTAATGTCATTTTAAAAACATAGTTCACGATAAACACAAAATCATCTTCCATCCAATTGGAATCTACACGGAAATCATAACGGTATATAATTGATATAAATCCCCGTATCAGACTTATAATATAAATGGAATAACGGCAAAGCCTTTTAAATTCCATATATAGTTTCGGCCTTCATTTACAGGAGCTCAACTCGATTATTACCGAATCGAATTCCATTCAATTCCAATTTAATGTATTAAATTGGAAAACTTTATTTTGGAAAATTTCCATTTAAATCTTAATAAAAGATTTATAAATTCCAAATTATATTTTCACTGTTAATTGGGTTAAAGAACAAATGTCGTTTAAAACACAGTTCACGATAAACCCAATTCACATTTCATTTTATTCCAATTACTAAATATAATTGGGAAACTTTATTAATCTTAATTAAAAGATTTATCTTTTTACACGGGGTTTTAAGAATAGTGTTATTTAAGACACCATTCATGATAACCCAAAATCTAATTTATTTATTTTAAAAACATTGGATTTTCAGTCTAGTTAATAACTAGTTCATTTTGATAAAAATATATTTTACCTTTACAAAATTTGAGTTTTTCATCAAAAATCTTATTAAATCATTTATTATGACTTTACATAATTTTTATATATTTTATTAAGGCCTTCACAGTTGATTTCCATAAACGGTCATCGAACTGCGCTTATAGCGACCTTTTCTAATATTGATTTGGACATAACTCCAAATCTAACCGTTAGATTTCAAATCTCTTATATTCATTTGAAAGCTCTTCTCGATACGAACCCAACGGTTCCAGTTTTAGGAGAATCCGACGGTCGGATCTCCCGTTACATCAATTTGAAGTTAATGGTCGAAATTCGCGAACGGTCGCTGTGCGGCGCGTTCTATTCAGGCCATTATATATATATAATATATATTCTATATATTTCGTCGATTTCTATTAAAACGTATTTTATAAAATATTTTTTAATTCATTTTAAAATGATTTTATCTTCATTTTTAATTTTAAAGCAAAATTGAATATTCTATATTTTTATCGTATTAAAATATTTATATTTTCAAAATATTAGATGTATATATCACTTCTTTTTATATTTATTTTAAAATGGAATAAATCGATCGATAAACCCGTTCGGGTTAAAATAATGTTTGCTACTTAATCCGGCTTCACATTTTTATATTTTTATATTCGCCTAAAAAGGGACATAAAAATCATAGTTTTATTTTACACTGAATATTATTTTAAAATATTCATAATTTTAAAATATTCTTTATTTATAAGATTCTTTACCTCAAAATATTCTTTATATAAAGATGTTCTTCATTTTAAAAAAAACATTATTTTATTAAAAATATCCTGAATCGGGATGCAACTCAACCAATTACCATATAAATTCAGTTATATGGATTTCATACATTGCATATGTTCAATACTAATGAATAACAATCATCAAACAATACATTCACATCCAAAGTGAAGTTTATAACTATGTGAGCATTTAAAATAGATGAATAACGCTCATCACAGATTGTCAATCCACCGATTGACAATTAAATAAATATTGGGACTAGTGTATGTCCAATATCATCCCAATACCCGTGTGGGGTTTCATCCAACAAACAAATAGTAGATTATTTGTGCACTTGGGCGATGTGTGAAAAATTATCGTCTCAATCACATAAACATGTCGGATAACTTGCAAATGGAAGTGTAACGTTTCAACATCACAAACATATATTTCAAGGCATTGCTAACGCCATGTTTTAACATACGAATATTCTTACTACCATCGCTAACACATGAATGACAATGTTTTTAATCCTTCCTACAATAAAATGTAAATTTTATTGCTAACATATTTCATTTCAACAATGAGAAATTTTAATGATTCCTACATAAAAATGTAAATTTTTATTGTTAACATATTCCATTTTAATATCTAATTCATTTTAATGCATACAATTGAAATATAATTTTCATTGTCAAATCTTTTTAATGAAAACGACTTACAACAAAAATGAAGTTTTATCGTCCAATCTTTTATTGCAAAACAAATGACAATAAAAATGTGAACTTTATATTCTAATCTTTTTATTGTAGCAAAATGGCATTAAAAATATAAACTTTAATAGCTATACTTTTTATTGTAACAAAATGACAATAAAAATATAGACTTTAATAACTATACTTTTTACTGTAACAAATCAACAATAAAAATCTAATCTTCTATTTCAATTCTTTTTATTGAAAACAATATCACATAAAAATGTAATCTCTAATCCTATTTTTTTTAATGAAACAATATTACATAAAATGTAATGTTTTAATCTCCAATCTTTTTAATGAAAACAACATTATATAAAAATGTAATATTTTAATCCAGTTCTTTTTTAATGAAACAATACTACATAAAAATGTAATCCTTTAATTTTCAATCTTTTTAATGGAAACAACATTACATAAAAATGTAATATTTTAATCCTATTCTTTTTAATGTAACATTTTATATCAAAAATGTTATTTCTTTTCTAAGGCAACATTTTATAACCAAATGTCATTTTATTCTAATGCCATATTTTACAACAAAGTGTTGTTTTATTCTAATGCCACATTTATAGTTAACGTGCATGACATTTAATAATTAACATAAATGACATTTTATAATTAACATAAATAACATTTTTGTTTTGCATACAAATTATAATGTATGCACTTACATTAGAATGATATTTTCATTTTGAATATAAATCCTAATGTATACATTTACATTAAAAAGATATTTTCATTATGCATACAAATCCTAATGTATGCATTTACATTAAAATGATATTTCCTCTTTTGTATATAAATTCTGATGTATACATTTACATTAAAATGACATTTTTGTTTAATCCTTTTTAACTAACAAAAATATATATTTTTGTCTAATCCTTTTAAATGAACAAAAATGTATATTTTTTCCTAATCCTTTTAAATGAGCACAAATGTATATTTTTGCCTAATCCTTTTAAATGAACAAAACGTATATTTTTGCTTCATTCTTTTTAAATGACAAAAATTAATATTTTTACTTAATTCTTTTTGAATGACAAAAGTGAACATTTTTGCCTCATTCTTCTTAAATGATAAAAAGGAATGTTTTAGTCTCGTACTATTTAAATGACACAAAAATGAATGTTTTAGTTCATTCTTTTAAAATGACAAAAATGAATATTTTTACATTAACATGACATTTCAAAATAAATGACATTTTAATTCACATGACATGTTTTCTAACATGAATGGCATTTAGTTTCACATAACATGTTTTCTAACAAACTGATATTTTTGAATTAACATAACATGATTCTAACAAAATGGTATTTTTGTGACTACAATTTGTACATTAACATAACAAATAAAATTAATGTTTTTATGTATATGCAAATCCTTCTTTTTAACATAACAAAAAAATGATATTTTTATAGTTCAACACAAAATGATATTCTTACTTTGTTGATTCTAATACAACAAAAAGGATAATTTTATTTGCTAATTCTAATTCAACAAAAAAAGGACAATTTTATTTGTTTCAACAATCTCATCTTAACAAACATGATATAATTATCTATAACTATCTTATTTTAACAAACATGATAATTCCAACCCACATATCAACATAACAGTATTATCAACCAAATCATATCACGTATATAACAAATTGAATTAACAGCAGATTTGATTTCTAACACGAACAGAAATTAATAAATTTTAATTATTAAAATTAAAGAATTCTCACATCGATTTTCTCTA
This sequence comes from Allium sativum, assembly GCA_030737875.1. Classification (NCBI taxonomy): domain Eukaryota; kingdom Viridiplantae; phylum Streptophyta; class Magnoliopsida; order Asparagales; family Amaryllidaceae; genus Allium; species Allium sativum. The sequence goes on from CM060909.1 coordinate 167,975,675, forward strand.
AATTTTCAAAGTGCTCCATTCATGCTCTAGTCAGTTCCATGTCGAAGCTCATGCGAAGGCGATTCCAACGCAACTGGAATTTCTGAATTCAGACTTCGTATGAGATTACAAGTTTGATTTGAATTTAAATTTGCCTGAAATTTAAATCTGCTCCTTGTCAGTTCCGGTCAGTTTCATGTTGTAGTGTTCTTCAATACGATCGCAACGCATTTTGTTTCGTTTGATTCCATTTCTGTTTGGAGAAGATATGGATGTTTGAATATTTGCTTACATAAATAAATTAAATATTTAATTAAAAACTCAATTAACCTTAAACCCTCTTCTTCCTCATCGTTATACTGTAAAAAAAATGAACCCAAAACTTCAATCGCCTCCCTCTCTGCGCGCACACCATACGAGGCATTGGACCTCGATCTGAACACACCACCGTGAAGCCCTATAGGCGCCGCCCCCACGCCATGAATTCTGCCGAGCTCGGTGGTCCAAGCCACCTCGAAATCCGCGCCCAATGTTGCGATTTTGTCTCCAAAATTCTCTCTATCGTCTGCTTTAATCCCGATCACCACCGTTGATATAATAGAACTCTCTTTGTTCTTCGATTTCGTTTTAAAAGTTTTGAAAATCATTGAAGAATTTAGAAGAAAAGGGGGAGGGAAGATCAGAAGATAGCGGCCATTGGTTCCCTAGGGCGGCGGCTACTGTCATTAGAGATGGGATTAGGGTTTTGTTACATAATATTTATAGTACTGTAAATTATTTGATTATTTAATTCTAAAAAGGCGTGTTAATTCTCAATAACTCTGAATCTAGCCCAACTAATGTTGTCCCGAGCGAAATACCCCCGTTCCGGATCCAATGGACTAAGTCCCGTCAGTCCGTTTGATCGTCTCCAGCTTGTTTTCTTTAATTTAATATATAAATCATTTAATTATTTAATTTGAACGTACAATTAAATTTACCGGGGCCACATACGGACTCTAAAAATTCCAGAAAAATTATTTCTAGTTATGTTTTGACGATACGGTCCTAACAAAACTAATTTCGTCGAATTTCGAGACTGTTTGAAAAATGGCCATTTTCAAGTCGATCGAAATTGACTAAAACTGACAAAACACGTTTTCCTTTGCCACTCTCACATATTAATTCGAAAAATTATGAAAATTGAAACCTAGCAATAATTAGACATTCCGGTTCCAACAAAAGTAGTTTCGTCGAAAACGGAAGTCGTTTGCAAAATGGCAATTTTTAAGGGCCATATATTATATTAAAATATATATAAATTCTACAGCGACTTTTCTAAATTTTAAATTGTACATAACTTACAATTTATAAAGTGAAATTTTAGTTTCTTACATTCGTTATTAAGATATTATTAAACAGATTCAAATATTTCTTGTTTCGTCCAATTCTGATTTATTTTGAATTCTGTACATTCAGTTAAAGTTTAAAATTAAAATTTCAAACTACCGCGCTATTTCTAACTCCCTTTATAATTAAATTAAATTATTATGTTTTAACTTCGATTAAAATAAATTTTTAGTCATCATTATTTAAATTAAATCATTTTAAATATATAAAACCATAAAATTACTTAAAATAAAAAATTTAAATTGGTTCAGAATTTCCGGGTTGTTACAATCTCCCCCACTTAAAATCTTTTCGTCCTCGAAATGGAACGAAGCTAAAAGTTGTTTAATTAATCAACTCAATTTTCATTTCTTATCAATTTAGTTCAATATTAAATTCGATTTAGCTAAATTTATCATTCTTTCTCATATCGGTTAAATTAATTATCATACCAACATTTTAATTAATTAAACTAATTATCAAACATCACAACCAACAATTAATTAGGTGATTAATTTTTTAAATATATAACTTTTATATATAGTCAAAAATCATATTTTTAGTGCAAATCACAATAATAAACCCTATCTAGTTTTGGTTCTCATACCAGTCGATTGGAAATATATAGATATCCCACTCCGAAACTTGAACATAAACACTGATGATGATGCCTCATCATCAGAATCATCTCTGGGCAACTAGAGTGTGATTCTATATCTATCCAGCATATTTGAGACTTCGTATACACATGGATCAGACGTATGTTAAAATCTCTATATACTCGATTGTCCAAATTAAAATATAATAATATCTCAAATACGTATTTTAAGATAAAATTTTCAAAACTAAATTTGTTTTCATTTTAAAAATAACACTCTTCGGACTCATTCTAGGATACTACTGATCCCATCTCTAATGAGTCATTCTTTTATAGGATATTACTAATCCTACCTCTGATGAGTCTTTTGTTCAGTTCTAACGAGTTGTACCCCAAAGATTTGAGCTAACCAGAGCCTTGATACCAAATGTAAAGACCCGAAAATCCCCACCCTTTGAATCGACCATAAACCACACAGGTCTAAACCAAAAGTTGGAAATTTTCGAATACTTTAACTTTGGGAATACAACACATTAGAACAAATAACAACAGACTTTTATTACATCATGATAATATAACATCAGAGTACAGAATATGTCAGAGTGCATTGAAAATAATACAGCAGAAGATAATTTACAAAAGATTTAATACACTGCAGCGGAAATATAAACTAACACAGCGGAAGACTATCAATGCTCTGGACACAGCTTTAAGCTTCAATTCAGAATCCTGCTCAAAATGAATATATGCAAAACAAGCTACTCGACTGCCCGTGTGGAAAAGAGGGCACCCGAGTTTGCAAGTGAAACAAACTACAGGTCAGTCATGGGACTGGTATGAGAAATCTAACTTAACTTATCAAATAAGGCAAATTACGGGACCACGCCGCTAACGCGGAACGGGTTTACTCCATTAGGAAGCCAGTGCATGAAATAAAGTAAATCGTTAAACAACGCAATGCTTTTTAGAAAAATGAAACCATTATAAGACTCAAGTCCCATCACACAATGCAACGCAAACCGGAGGATAGAGTTTTACCTTATAATGGTAAAAAGAGCTTGATACGATAAAACGGATTTGATATTATTATTAGTGTATATATGTTTCAAAAATATTTCAATCATAATGTATCAATCATAGATGGCATAGTACCCTATCCTACTATGTCGCCATACTAGTTATACAATCAAAACCGCATGATGTCGTATTGGAAGTTGGATTTCCATCATGAGTCAAGGCCAGGAACGATCTCCTTACTGATTCAAGACACTCTAGCAATGTCCCACGATTCGGACGCTGGTGAATCCATGGATACAGCAGGTCCGGTCCACAAATACTTTAGTGGATTAGTTATGCCTGAACACACGCTTCCTGATCCTATTGGACCTATAATTTGGCCATTGGCGACCAATAAATCCGAGGCGCCTCATAATCCATCAACCACATAAGTAAAATGTTGGGCCGTGTAAAAACCCTAACACCACTTCTAGCTAGAAAGAAACGTGTGCACTCCCTGCAGTCCCTTGCTCCGTTTCTGACTCTTACCGAGGTGTGAGGCTCGCGAAGTAACGCTACACAAAGCTATGCTAATTAAAGTTATGCTTTGATCATCATCCACAAGGCTCTGTTTTTCAACAAAAGCCTTGATCCATACATGTTAGCATGCCACGTTGTCAATCCCTACCATTGATTTCTGCCAATATAAAACCTTTGAGATCATACGTCTCAAAGAATGTTATTAAGCAAGAGAATAAATTCTCCGCTACTAACATATATATTAGCAGAAATCAACGAATACAGCGTAAAGGAATACAGCGTCAGACATACCATCCATTTACAAGTCCGTTCTGGGTCTAAACGAAACCGGAGGAACCTTATTCCTCGCATATCCGAACAATCAACAAGTACGTCTGGACGGCTACCATTGTAGCCCCTTCAAGGTAGCTACTCCAATCATGGACATCAGTAGCAACTCATCCATTCGACGTGAAGATCATCGGTCTTGGCCCGTCTTCAATCTCTTCGACTGTTGGTCGTCGTATTCATTATTCAGAATGGGTTAAACCCGGTCTTTCCAAATAACTCGCGTAATTTATAATCAGGTGCTATAAACACACATTCGACGCCTCATTCCAACTCAGAATATTCTTTTAATAAAATATTCACAATTTTAGGGAAATGTCCCCATTAATTTTATCAAAGATAAATCCCTTTAAAGTTATTCTTTTTAATCTCTAAAATCATTACTTAAAGATTATTCAAATTTAAGAAATTAATCTTATCTTTAACTGGGTTAAAGAACTAATGTCATTTTAAAAACATAGTTCACGATAAACCCAAAATCATCTTCCATCCAATTGGAATCTACACGGAAATCATAACGGTATATAATTGATATAAATCCCCGTATCATATTAATAATATAAATGGAATAATGGCAAAGCCTTTTAAATTCCATATATAGTATCAGCCTTCATTTACAGGAGCTCATCTCGATTATTACCGAATCGAATTCCATTCAATTCCAATTTAATGTATTAAATTGGAAAACTTCATTTTGGAAAATTTTCATTTAAATCTTAATAAAAGATTTATAAATTCAAAATTGTATTTTCACTGTTAATTGGGTTAAAGAACAAATGTCGTTTAAAAACAGTTCACGATAAACCCAATTCACATTTCATTTTATTCCAATTACTAAATATAATTGGGAAACTTTATTAATCTTAATTAAAAGATTTATTCTTTTTACACGGGGTTTTAAGAATAGTGTTATTTAAGACACCATTCAAGATAACCCAAAATCCAATTTATTTATTTTAAAAACATTGGATTTTCATTCTAGTTAATAACTAGTTCATTTTGATAAAAATATATTTTACCTTTACAAAATTTGAGTTTTTCATCAAAAATCTTTTTAAATAATTTATTATGATTTTACATAATTTTTATATATTTTTAATAATTTTATTAAGGCCTTCACAGTCGATTTCCATAAACGGTCATCGAACTACGCTTATAGCGACCTTTTCTAAAATTGATTTGGACATAACTCCAAATCTAACCGTTAGATTTCAAATCTCTTATATTCATTAGAAAGCTTTTCACGATACGAACCCAATGGTTCCGGTTTTAGGAGAATCCGACGGTCGGATCTCCCGTTACATCAATTTGAAGTTAATGGTCGAAATTCGCGAACGGTCGCTGTGCGGCGCGTTCTATTCAGGCCATTATATATAATATATTCTTTATATTTCATCGATTTCTATTAAAACATATTTTATAAAATATTTATAAATTCATTTTAAAATGATTTTATCTTCATTTTCAATTTTAAAGCAAAATTGAATATTCTATATTTTTATAGTATTAAAATATATATTTTTTCAAAATATTAGATTTATAAATCACTTCTTTTTATATTTATTTTAAAATGGAATAAATCGATCGATAAACCCGTTCGGGTTAAAATAACGTTTGTTACTTAATCTGGCTTCACAATTTTATATTTTTATATTCGTCTAAAAAGGGACATAAAAATCATAGTTTTATTTTACACTGAATATTATTTTAAAATATTCATAATTTTAAAATATTCTTTATTTACAAGATTCTTTACTTCAAAATATTCTTTATATAGAGATGTTCTTCATTTTAAAAAATATATTATTTTATTAAAAATATCCTGAATCGGGATGTGACTCAATCAATTACCATATAAATTCAGTTATATGAATTTCATATGTTCAATACTAACAAATAACAATCATCAAACAATACATTCACATCCAAAGTGAAGTTTTAACTATGTGAGCATTTAAAATAGATGAATAACGCTCATCACAGATTGTCAATCCACCGATTGACAATTAAATAAATATTGGGACTAGTGTATGTCCAATATCATCCCAATACCCGTGTGGGGTTTCATCCAACAAACAAATAGTAGATTATTTGTTCATTTGGGCGATGTGTAAAAAATTATCGTCTCAATCACATAAACAAGTCGGATAACTTGCAAATGGAAGTGTAACGTTTTAACATCACAAACATATACTTCAAGACATTGCTAACGCCATATTTTAACATACGAATATTCTTACTACCATCGCTAACACATGAATGACAATGTTTTTAATCCTTCCTACAATAAAATGTAAATTTTGTTGCTAACATATTTCATTTCAACAATGAGAAATTTTAATGATTCCTACATAAAAATGTAAATTTTTATTGTTAACATATTCCATTTTAATATCTAATTCCTTTTAATGCATACAATGGAAATATAAGTTTCATTGTCAAATCTTTTTAATGAAAACGACTTACAGCAAAAATGAAGTTTTATCATCCAATCTTTTATTGCAAAACAAATGACAACAAAAATGTGAACTTTATATTCTAATCTTTTTATTGTAACAAAATGGCATTAAAAATATAAACTTTAATAACTATACTTTTTATTGTAACAAAATGACAATAAAAATATAGACTTTAATAACTATACTTTTTATTGTAACAAATCGACAGTAAAAATCTAATCTTCTATTTCAATTCTTTTTATTGAAAACAATATTACATAAAAATGTAATCTTCTAATCCTATTTTTTTTAATGAAACAATATTACATAAAAATGTAATCTTTTAATCTCCAATCTTTTTAATGAAAACAACATTATATAAAAATGTAATATTGTAATCCTATTCTTTTTTAATGAAACAATACTACATAAAAATGTAATCCTTTAATTTTCAATCTTTTTAATGGAAACAACATTACATAAAAATGTAATATTTTAATCCTATTCTTTTTAATGTAACATTTTATATCAAAAATGTTACTTCTTTTCTAAGGCAACATTTTATAACCAAATGTCATTTTATTCTAATGCCACATTTTACAACAAAGTGTTGTTTTAATCTAATGCCACATTTACAGTTAACGTGCATGACATTTAATAATTAACATAAATGACATTTTATAATTAACATAAATGACATTTTTGTTTTGCATACAAATTCGAATGTATGCACTTACATTAGAATGATATTTTCATTTTGAATATAAATCCTAATGTATACATTTACATTAAAAAGATATTTTCATAATGCATACAAATCCTAATGTATGCATTTACATTAAAATGATATTTCCTCTTTTGTATATAAATTCTGATGTATACATTTACATTAAATGACATTTTTGTTTAATCCTTTTTAACTAACAAAAATGTATATTTTTGTCTAATCCCTTTAAATGAACAAAAATGTATATTTTTGCCTAATCCTTTTAAATGAGCACAAATGTATATTTTTGCCTAATCCTTTTAAATGAACAAAATGTATATTTTTGCTTCATTCTTTTTAAATGACAAAAATGAATATTTTACTTAATTCTTTTTAAATGACAAAAGTGAACATTTTTGCCTTATTCTTCTTAAATGATAAAAAGGAATGTTTTAGTCTCATTCTATTTAAACGACACAAAAATGAATGTTTTAGTTCATTCTTTTAAAATGACAAAAATGAATATTTTTACATTAACATGACATTTCAAAATAAATGACATTTTAATTCACATGACATGGTTTCTAACATAAATGGCATTTTAATTCACATAACATGTTTTCTAACAAACCGATGTTTTGGTATTAACATAACATGATTCTAACAAAATGGTATTTTTGTGACTACAATTTGTACATTAACATAACAAATAAAATTAATATTTTTATGTATATGCAAATCCTTCTTTTTAACATAACAATAAAAATGATATTTTTATTTTTAACAATTCTAGTTCAACACAAAATGACATTCTTACTTTGTTGATTCTAATACAACAAAAAGGATAATTTTATTTGCTAATTCTAATTCAACAAAAAAAGGACAATTTTATTTGTTTCAACAATCTCATCTTAACAAACATGATATAATTATCTACAACTATCTTATTTTAACAAACATGATAATTCCAACCCACATATCAACATAACAGTATTATCAACCAAATCAAATCATGTATATAACAAATTGAATTTAATAGCAGATTTGATTTCTAACACGATCATAAATTAATAAATTTTAATTATTAAAAATAAAGTATTCTCACATCGATTTTGTCTGAGTTTTCAAATTGCTCCGTTCACGCTCTAGTCAGTTCCATGTCGAAGCTCTTGCGAAGACGACTCCAACGCAACCGGAATTTCTGAATTCTGACTTCGTATGAGAGAGATACAATCATTACAAGTTTGATTTGAATTTAAATTTGCTTGAAATTAAAATCTGCTCCTTGTCGGTTTCGGTCAGTTTCATGTTGTAGTGTTCTTCAATACGATCGCAACGCATTTCGTTTCGTTTGATTCCATTTCTGTTTGGAGAAGATATGGATGTTTCAATATTTGCTTACATAAATAAATTAAATATTTAATTAAAAACTCAATTAACCTTAAACACTCTTCTTCCTCATCGTTATACTATAAAAAAAAAACCGAACCCAAAACTTCAATCGCCTCCCTCTCTGCACGCACGCCATACGAGGCATTGGACCTCGATCTAAACACACCACCGTGAAGCCCTACAGGCGCCGCCCCTACGCCATGACTTCTGCCGAGCTCGGTGGTCCAAGCCACCTCGAAATCCACGCCCAATGTTGCGATTTTGTCTCCAAAATTCTCCCTATCGGCAGCTTTAATCCCGATCACCACCGTTGATATGATAGAGCTCTCTTTGTTCTTCGATTTCGTTTTAAAAGTTTTGAAAATCATTGAAGAATTTAGAAGAAAAGGGGGAGGGAAGATCAGAAGATAGCGGCCATTGGTTCCCTAGGGCGGCGGCTACTGTCATTAGAGATGGGATTAGGGTTTTGTTACATAATATTTATAATACTATAAATTATTTGATTATTTAATTCTAAAAAGACCTGTTAATTCTCAATAACTCCGAATCCAGCCCGACTAATGTTATCCCTAGCCAAATACCCCCGTTCCGGATCCAATGGACTAAGTCCCGTCAGCCCGTTTGATCGTCTCCAGCTTATTTTCTTTAATTTAATATATAAATCATTTAATTAATTAATTTGATCGTACAACTAAATTTACTGGGGCCACATACGGACTCTAAAAATTCCAAAAAATATATTTCTAGTTATGTTTTGACGATACGGTTCTAACAAAACTAATTTCAACGAATTTCGAGTCTGTTTGAAAAATGGTCATTTTCAAGTCGATCGAAATTGACTAAAACTGACAAAACACGTTTTCCCTTGCCATGCTCACATATTAATTCGAAAAATTATGAAAATTGAAACCTAGCAATAATTTGACATTCCGGTTCCAACAAAAGTGGTTTTGTCGAAAACGGAGGTCGTTTGCAAAATGACTATTTTTAAGGGCCATATATTATATTAATATATATATAAATTCTACAGTGACTTTTCTAAATTTTAAACTGGACATAACTTATAATTTATAAAGTGAAATTTCAGTTTCTTACATTCGTTAGAAAGAAATTATTAAACAGATTCAAATATTTCTTGTCTCATCCAATTCTGATTTATTTTGAATTATGTACATTCAGTTAAAGTTTAAAATTAAATTTTCAAACTGTCGCGCTATTTCTAACTCCTTTTATAATTAAATTAAATTATTACGTTTTAACTTCGATTAAAATAAATTTTTAGTCGTCATTATTTAAATTAAATCATTTTAAATATATAAAACCATTAAATTACTTAAAATAAAAAATTTAAATTGGTTCAGAATTTCCAGGTTGTTACATGTCGTATCAGATGAATATAGATGTCCGTTTTGTAAAAGAACGAATATCCATATAACGATCATATACAACACTTGTCAGACAGGGCCAAATAATAACTAAGGGTTTAAATATTTATCTATATTAAATTTAAATATACAATTTGTAAATATTTTACCGTTTTAGTACATGTGTACTAAATTATATATTTTTGTAATTTACTTCGTGTTTGCATTTAATTTACTTCGTGTTTGCATAAATTATATATTTTTGTAATTTACTTCGTGTTTGTCAACATAATATAATCTTCGTGTTTGCATAAATTATACTATTAGCAAACTCTATCACACACATATAACATTCAATAACCAAAGTTACCTAAACAAATACAATTAAACCCTAAATCAATTTAACCCTAAACAATTTGATCATTATGGTGATAATAATAGCAATTAGAAGGTAACATGATGTCATATACATATACAAACAAGTAGGAATTAAGCAAATTACAAATTAAACCCGAAATCAATTAAACCCTAAAAATTAGGTTTCTGAAATTACCTAATTTGGAGAACGAGAAGGGTGGAGATGGGTTGGAGAAGCTCGTAGATGGCGCCCAAAGAGGTTGGAGTGGTGGAGGAAGCTTTGGCAACAAATTTGGAAGGAGAGGAATGGTTGGAGGAGAGGATTAATTAGTGGAGAAGGAGGAATGAAGCTTTCGGTTAGCTGGAGCAGACAATATCACGTAAATTTGCAATGGCTTCCTACGGCCGCCAACGGCCATTGTTCCATCGGTTTCCAACGGCTCCTAAATAACTGTTATCGACCGTTGGAAAGTGGACATTGGAATAACATTCCATTTTAGTAGTGTTGCTGCGAAGAAGAAAAGTTGGAAAAAGTAACTTATCAAAATAGGAAAAGTCTTATAAGCAAGGATGTAGGAAGATTGTGCAAAGATCAAATAAAGAAGATGTAACACATTTATATGATGAAACTGAAACTCCAAAAGACAACAAGCAAAGAAAACAAGCAACCCTCCATTCCGGATCAAAATGATAAAAACTAGTTGGGTCATAAAATGTTAAATGTGCTAGCAGATGAAATTTTTTTATTGGATGCACTAAGTGGTGTTCATAATCACGTATTGGATAAAGACAAAATATAAGCTTTACGAAATGCAATCGAAAATGGTGAAATAGTCGAAGGCACTCTTGTTGAACAAGTGGCATAAGCCCATGCAAACAATGACATGCACATATGCACACCATACAAGTGGTTTCTGTGGATGACATCGAAAACTTAACACCATTCACCCTTTCTATTGATCCAACTTTGGCATAACCGAATGACTCACTTGACCTAGCAATGAACCCTCCTTCCAACTCATTCAATGTTGTTTGCACTACCTCAGTCGAATGCAATGATCAAAACTCCCCTTCAAACAAACTTCCATCTCTCAACCTTCAATTCTCCACCTTTCGTTCCACCTACCAGCATTTTAACTGCTGGTTTCTCGTCCTCCTCTCCACCTCCAACTCCACAACCAGTCGTCCATAACATTCTATCAGCCAATGATGACATTGTTTAAAAGTTTTGTTCTCCTCTTTCCCATCCCTCCTTCCCCGTCTGTTTCTATTCCTCCTCTTAAATCTCATCCCACCCTCCTCGCCTTTTCAAACCAAAAAAGTGCCACTCCCTAAGAAAAATGCACCACAAAAAGAAGTTTAATAAGTTTATCTATGTTTTGAAGTATGGTCCATGTATAATTTAATTTGAAATGAAGTATTAGAGTTTAAAGAAAATAACTAAGATTAAACTAATGGTTTGGGAAATAACAAATTCATGACTTTTTATTACTTGTGTTTTGACCTTACAATCTAAAATAGAAGAATATTCTGATGATAATTATAAGAAAATTAAAGTGGTTAATATTCAAATTTATACCAAATGTTGTATTTAGATCGGTTGTTTAACTTTACATTTATAAATCGACTTAATTATATCCTTCTTGGGATGCTCTGATTGGACACGCGCGCGCGCGTGCGCGCGCACACACATATATATAGTATCAGTATTTGTTAGTGCTTTAGTAATAATTTATTTATTTTTAAAATATTTCCATCTAATTCATCTTATAATCATTGGATCTAGGCTCGCACATGTACTATTAAATAAGGGAACTGCGTATTTTGTTATTATTTTGGACATTATTATGCCTATGAAGTCTAAATTAATTATATATTTAAGCTAAATAAATTAGAGAGGTCATTACTTTGTTTAATTGAGTAATAAAAGAGTTTTATTTAATTAATTATATATATATATATATTATACAATATGCATGTGTATCGTATACATTTGTACGTGTACATTGACGAGCAAATATACCATGTACATGGTTTCACATGCCTTGCATATATCTATTTGCCAGGATTTACACCGCAACAATAGACTCTAATGCATAATTACTATCAATTATATATTATTAATATAATATAAAACATGTTTTGCACTTACACAAATATACTATAAAAGTAGTTATATTTATATATATGCACATAATCCTATGGTTATAATTAAATATATTTTCCTTTATAATTTAAAATTAAATTTTAGAATTAAAATTCTAAAACTCGATATTAATTTAAAATATATTTAAAATTCAAAATTTACAAATGGGCTTAATATATATATATATATATATATATATATATATATATATATATATATGCACACATGTATGAATCTTTTTAATCTGAAAGAGTATGTGTGTGTATATTAAATTTCATAAGTCAAAAGTGTTTATGTATTTAAACAATATAATATAATATAAAAGAATATGTATTCTTTTAAATAAAATTTGTATTTTGAGCATCTATGTTTATCCATACATTATTTTGATTTTTTTTCTAATGTTAAATCCTTATGGATTCAATTCTTTCTTTAATTCAAAATTCAAAATTTGTATGGAAATATTATTTTGTTTGTATAATATTAAGTCCAAAAGAATAAATACATATACATACATGCATATATAATAAAAAAATAAAAGTGTTTTAGTAGTAAATATTAAATATTAATTTCGAATTAAATATAATTATATAAAATTGTTTTTTAATTTATGTACTTTCTAAATAATGTTATGATATACACAAATATCAACGGTAGACATATGCATATATTTTTTTAGCAAAGCTAAGCCGATTTTTGTACTGGTCGCAACCACTTTTCATTATAACAAATAATGAATACGAGTTAAAAACAGGAGACAGACAAATTATCTGACTACTACACTAGCTGGAATATAGTGTCCAGCCCACTGTACATATAATACAGGAGAGAAACTAATTGCTTCAACTACTAAGAATCTCCATCATCGGAGGAAGAAGGAAGAAGACCATACATTGCGGGTAGATCAAGAAGACCTAGGACCTGTGTCATGCACTAAATTGGCAAAAAGAGCAAAAAGATTAGGTACATAAGCAAAGTAATTCTTACCGTAAATTAAATTTCTGTCCCAATTTTCATCATCCAAAATAGACCTGTTGATTTCCCCATAAATACCATCCTTATAAAGCTTCAAGTCAGACCCATCATCAAAGTAGTTTAATCACCTAATGTCATCATCCCCCTCGACATCACTAATGAACAAATAATAGACTTGTTGGAATAGATCATGATGCATTTCTGAACATAGACGATGCCAAGATTTCTCATGAGAATTCCATTCAACTAAATCGACATCTTTTGTCCTCTCACCCATTGGTGAGGCAGTGCTAAGGAGGCACAACGCCCACTGCAGCAGCTCACGTACCAGAGGTCTCAAAAGTGGAGTATTTCTCTGGGTGGGAGACTCAACTGGAAGCTTGCAAGCATCAACATTTGTATAAAATGCTTCAAACAAAAAATATCTCCACCAAGCCACGCTCAAGATTGAACACAAGACCTCACACTCCTCGTATCCAAGCATTACAACCCCCACTACGCAAATCATTGTTTTCAAACTCAACACACACATACAAACACACCCAACACATATCCCATATGCACATCATCACCAAGGCAAGGTCGGGGATCGGCGTCGAAGGTCAGTGGGGGCGGCGACACGGCCTGGAGCGCAAGGGTGGGTCTGGGTTTGCAAAAAAAAAAAAAAGATTATTTTAAGAGATATGTACGGTTTTACGCCAAGAAGGGGATGGGCCAAGGTCGAAGGGAGGTGGTTGGAGCAGGGGTGGCTTGTGCGACCTTTGGTGGCCTAAGTGTGGCAGTGGTGAGGGTGGTTGCTGGGAGGAAGAAGGCACGAGATTTCCTTTTTCTGGGTATCACGGCTAGGGTTTAAGGAAATGGGTCGGGCAAGGGATGAACGGAGGCGGGTATGGGCTGCGCGCGGTGGTGTTGATAGCCTGATGCGCGTATGGGCGGAGGCAAAGGAAGAGGCAACAGTGGTGGAAAATGATATACGGATTTTCTTGCTACGTAAATGTTATATAAGGACGGTTGGAACAAAGCTCCCCTATCCTTCCACATAGGGGAACACATATGAGTTGACACACACATCTTTGTAACAAAAGATATCTCTGATGTTATGTGCCTACCAACTCATATTTTTACTTAACTTCTTCAATTTATTCCGTGATGTGAGATTATTTATTTAAACCGCCATTTCTATCTTAACAACATGCGAGACAACTCTAACAGTCTTTCCCTTTAACTCACATCCTACGAGTATCTTTTAAGAGCATTGCCTTATCTGCATGGCCCAGTCCGTAACCTTCGGCTCTGATACCACTATTATGTAACGACGGTCGGAACAAAGCTTCCCCTTCCTTCCACATAGGGGTACACATATGAGTAAACATACATATCCTTATAACAAAAGTAACCCCTGATGTTACGTGCCTACCAACTCATATTTGTACTCCACTTCTTCAATTTATTCCGTGATGTGAGATTATTTATTCAAACCGTCATTCTTACCTTAACAACATGCGAGACAATCATAACAAAGAAAAATATAGAAGGAAGAGGAGCGAGAGAGAAGGAGAAGGGGAGGAAGATAAGTTTTGATTTTGTTTAATTTGATCTTTTATGTGAATCTTGATTTTGTTTCAACAAATTTTCATTGAATTAGATTGAGAATTTTGAGAACTAGATTCAGGCAGAAAAAGAGAAAAGGAGATGGAAGAGTTCGGAGAAAATAGAATGAGAAGTAAGATATAATACGTGATATTTATTTGTGTGAGAAGGCGTTACGTAATTCTTAAATGAAAATTTAATACAAATTCTATACGTCTATTTAAATTCAGTATGGAAATAAAATACTAACTAATTCACTAGGGATATAGATATGCTACAAACAAAATACATACATAACGAAACGTCGTCCGCTTCTCGCGTTTTTACAATTATAAACGCGAATTCCGGACAAACAAATTGAATTTTAAGGAACCAAAAATGTTGGATGCTCAGAATTTGGTATAGACTCATAAAAAAAGGATGAATACAAGTTTTGACAAAAATTCGAAGTTGACTAAAGTTGACACGAAACTGACTTTTTCGAAATTTTTTATTTCAATAGATTTGTAACATCGATATATTCATTCATTAAATTTTATTATTTAAATTTAAGTTTTCATATATCTACTTAAATTTAAATAACACAAGTTGAGTAATTTAAGAAATTATATTCTAATTTGATAGTTGTTTTATTTCACTGTTCAAATGATACTTATTACTGTTAATTTACAAAATAAATTCATTTATTTCATTCAATTAAAAATAAATTGAAGTTTTAAATATTAAATTTTTAAATTTCAATCAAATTACTAATTTCAGATCTACTAAAATTTCAGGTTGTTACATACAGGGACGGAGCCAGGATTTCGAATCATCCTGGGCTATGTAATATTACTCTTCAACCAAATAGCTAGGATTGTAAGAAAATTTGACATATTCAAAATGAAATAAAATGTATGAACAAATAAAAAAAACCACTGATAGGCTAACAGAAGTGGAAATAACAGTAAAAAATTATACATGTATCTTTTACTTCATTTGTTTCCTCATTATCTTTTCAGTCAATTTTTTTTATTATGAAAGGTAAAAAAGAAAAACTGTTGTGCGAAGATTTAGCCTGTTTTGACAAAGGAAAGAGTTAAAGAGTAATGACTTTGCATCAACTGAATGAGATATATGAGTAATATGAAATAAAATTTTAGAGATTGACCCGGGCTGTAGCCCAGGGTACTCTTGCCACGGATCCGTCCCTGGTTACATATCATGTAGAAGTTCAAAATTAGATTGTACGAAAAAGCAGAAAATAAATGTACAATGATTGAAAACTGAGATGCGAAATGTGTGGAGTTATGTAACGGAAGGAACCGAGAATGTAACAAAAAGATTAAACTGCAATGCGATTTTTTTTTCTTAACGCGCAACAAAGCACAACGTAAACAAATTTTAATCGCAAATTTTACGGTACAACTGAATCAAGAAATACACATTGGAATTCAGTTGGCAAAATTAATTCAATGGCTACTCCATATTCCGCAGTAGTTGACTTCCTAATTTGCAGTTGAACAAGCTTTTTCGATTTTGAAAACAGCAAATATGAAATAAGAATGTAATAAATTGTGCACAGTAACTATGAAAACAATAACTAAATGAAACAGTAAGGAAACGAAAACAATCAAAGGAACCGTGGCCTTTTTTCCAAACGAAAGTGAACTTCAATAAAACTAAATGCAGAAATAAAGACCCACACATGTTCACAAAGCAGAATGATCCATGTTTCAATTGCAGGATAATTCTTTAATTTCTCATCTCTCGGAAACCCTAATAGTAATCCCATTCTCATATAAAATGGGGATTCGGCGTCAGTTTCATTAGCCTTGACCGCATCGGGCGTTCTCTATTTTCAAATCTGAGTTCTCTTTCGTTCGTAGTTAATCGGTAATTTTCCTTTCCACTGTCACTTGTCATTGTCGTGTTATTCGTCTTTCCTTCTCTTTTAGTTTGTAATTCATCGAGTGCTGTGATGCGTAATACTACCTATTTTATGATAATTTTCCATCTGATTAAAGTTACCAATGGATCCTTCTGAGCCTTCTAGTTCTTTTTCAATGGTTTTCCTTTCGAAATCGTTGTGATGAAAATGAATCTTTTGCAGAATTTCTTATGTCGACCAAAAATACAGACTACAATTATCTGATCAACGATAATGAATTTTATTTTGTTTTCCCGTGTTCAATAAGCCGATGCTCTGGAAGTCAAATGTAGAAGGAAAGAAGCATGGTAATGAGCACGAAAATAGAAGTAAACGGTCACTATGTCTGCTTGCCTTGATGCCTTCGGGCATTGATTTGGTGGGCCTGGATTAGACCTACAGTTTACTTAAACCCTTTTTTTTTGTTTTGTATTTGTTTTGTTGATTGGAGCTGCATAGCCTTCATTAATCCCAATTAAAACTTTATTTAAGTGGTTAATTGATTCATAGAAGTCTGACAAAGACGAAGAGGGTTTCGCTTATAATGCCTTTCTCATATTTTTTGAGATGTTTCATTAGTAACCGCTCATATAAACCAGTTTGGTTTTGTTTATCAAATATTTGGACTATTACATGATTATACGATGAAATCAGCTGGGATATAAGTTGTAACTCTTTTGATTTAAGGTTGGATTAAAAATATGGCCAATGATGAAATTAGAAAACAAAGAACACCATCTTTCAGGACTGATTGGTTGTTAAACCATGTTGTTATTTCTTAAATTCTGAGGCTATTCTTTTAATTATTATATATACCATGCCGTTTGTTATTTCTTAACTGCTTATGCAGTCCATGCTGTTATTCATCTTTCAGAACTCACGAATGAATAAATTTGCTGTATGCCTATTTCTTCAAACAGAAGTGGGGGTTTCGTTAGCTAGATTTTGTTTTGTTAGGTGCTGTATGCCTATTTTTCTTGTTCTTGCCAACATTTAATCGGGTTACCTTTGGGAAAGTCAGCAAATAATGATAATTATTATTGGTACAGCTTTCCAGCAGGTTATATTGTGTCCTATTTACCATTTGCTCATTCTTAATTACACCAGCAACAATCAGCATTCAATTAAAGTGAGTTTGTAAATAAATAGAATCTGTTGACTAAGAACGCATTTTCATTGTGCATGGATTTAACGAGAAGAGTTGACTACCGGAATTGCATTTAGTTTGTAAAATTTTAATGACTAAAATTTTGTAGTAAAAACAAATAGATAATGGCTTAAGGTTTTACATATTTTTGGGGTAGGAAAAGCAAATAATGAGATGGAATCTTTTAAACATTTTTTTTTTTTAATTAGAGGGGTGGGAAGGTTAAAATGTGGTAGAACATTTACATTCAAAATTTCTTTATTTTAGTAGCATAGGCTTTTTTTTAAGTGGCTGTAGAAATGGCCAGTGGTGTTGCATTTTTTTTTAACCAATGTTGTGGTTATTTCTATATTTTTGGCCTTTTTTAATTAAATGTTTATGTTTTTTTAGATTGATAGTTCTTCCTATTAAGTCTGCAATGTTTGTTTTTGGAGTTCTTTTTAATAATGCACTTTCTATCTTTCATTATGTTTAGATTTATGTCAAATTGGTTTTTTGTTTGTCATACGTACTATTCAAAAATAAATATGGTTTCCAATATTTATTTTTCTTTGTATTTTAGTTTAGTATGCAAGTGTATTGTGTAGATATGAAGTATGCTCATTATCTGGATATATTTATTACAATCAAACTTATTTGTTGCCCTTAATAATATTGATTGTTTTATGATAAAATTGTTTTAGGTTGGTACCGCCAGGAGTGTCATGTCAAAAGTAAAAAAAATTGGTATATCATTGTTTTTTTAGCATTTTCGGTGCTCATTTGTTGATTTATAGATCTAAATTTGATGTACTTTTGTTGAGTTGCATTGAAATGTATTGGAAAGTTAGGTAGTGTTTTGTTGAATTTCAAGTGAATTCCTTTAATTAAAACAGAGGTGTCGTAACAATGTTCTTGTTTTGTAAGTACTTTTTTTTTTTTTTTTTTTTACAATTTGATGTCATTATCATATGTATGGTATTTAAATATTAAATTATTATTTTTTGTGTTTGGTTGTCTTTAATTTCTGACTTAACAAAGTAGATAGTGTACCTATTTGTGTTTTGAAAATTTAATTTAATTTTTTTTTCGCTAACGATGTTGACTGGAATGTATGAGAAGTGGAGATTAAGAGAGATGCCGTGCTGATTGAAAAATAACTGTTACTTTCAATATTCAAAAAATAGAAAGTTACATTTTGATTAGTTGATTTCATTTCAAAATTTGTTGTTTTCCACCGTATAACAGTGTGGTGTGTGCTTTTAATTTGGATATAACAATAAAATTGATAAACGATCTTTTAAATATGATGAATCTTTTTTTGGTTTTATGATATACTGCTATTTTATTTCATCTTATAATATGATGTAATAATATGAAATTTCATTTTGTAAATCCTATTAGAGTTATGATTACTTGTGCATTGGTTCTTTAATATTTGTTTTTCCCTTTATGTAAATTTGACTAGTTATGTTATGTTTTAGAATTTGTAATTAACTTTTGCAAAACAATAAATATATGATTACATCTGTAATTAATTAAATTAATAAAATTTGATTTACTACTTCGAGGAAGTATAATTTATCTTTTATGTTCACATATATGTTTTTATACATACAGTAAATTGTTGTAAACTCTCTAATTAGTGTGTATGATATATGTAGTTTTGTTTTGCATCATAATTGATTTTAACTTACTTGAGAATGAATGTATTTAGGGAATTATATTTTTATTTAATGCATAAGAGAAGTAGTGATATGAATGACATACTTGTGTTAAAGAAGATTGATAGGATATTGTATTCTACATATATAATTGACATGGGAAAATAAGGTACACGAACATTTGAAAAAAGCGAAAACTTAGCAGCTAAGGGTGTATATAAAAATGTGCATACATTTGCCAAATAACTTACCTTTGCATATGTTATATGAAAGAAATGACATCTAGCTTGTAGGAACAATTCAAATGTCCTTATCAAACTGTGTAAGAAAAAGAATTGATGACATAAGAGCTGCGGCTAGAAAGTAGGAAATTGAATAGCAATATAGCTTTATGTTTAATTGTTTATACATATCCTGCAATATATTAGCTACTAGACATTTCAGATTTTGGAAAACACTTGTTAGAAAACATGCTTAAAATTTCATTTGTTAAGCAATTTCTCATTTATGCATTCATTTGGTATTTCATCCTTGATTATCAGTTGCAGTATTTTGCTTTAGGAATTAAACCAAGAACCAAAATGTAAACTCTTTCATTTGATTTACTGGCTATTATATGTTGCGGAAAAATTCATCTTTACTTTTTGTTGTAAACTACTTTAAACGGTGATTAAGTAGTACTTGATAGATAAGTATAGATATGTGATTTTATGTACTAGTATGTAGGATGTAAGAGTACACACACTGAGACTTTCAAATAAACCACTGTTTATATATATATATATATATATATATATATATATATATATATAAGCAATATATGAAAATCGGCGGTGTGAGACTATAAGTTGGCCTTATCTGAACTGAAATTGTAGATCCGCCGCTGGGTCAACCGCCCACGAGTTGACCGAAAGCAACCCCCATTGAGGATGCTCTAACAAAGTTATTTAAATTGTATTGTGCATTTAAATGAATTAAATGTATTCTGTTTATAGAAATGGTTTCTACTCTACCCTGTAACTTATTACACAAACTGAAATCTTCCAATAGTCTTTTTTTATTTACTCTCCCTCGGTTACTCGCTCTATAAATAATTTCCTAATATGCCTAAGATTTCATATTTTCTCGTTCATTTCTTAGATTTTTCCAAATGGGCAGTGAGTCAATAATGCCATCCATTCTTAAACTCAAGTGCGCTGTTCAAAATTACGATTGGGGAGTCAAAGGCGACAAATCTTTAGTGTCCAAAATTTATTCTAAAAATTGCGGTGAAAAAATCGAGGATGACAAGTGTTATGCAGAGTTTTGGATGGGTACGCATGACTCTGGACCATCAAGATTAGAATTTGGGTTGGAAACCAAAATGTTGAAATCTTGGGTTTTCGGTAACTTTGAGTTGCTTGGTGAGAAAATTGTGGAGAAGTGGGGTGGTGACTTGCCTTTCCTGTTTAAGGTACGGAGATTCTTCATTTTTGTTGTTATTTAGGGAAATCTGATCAAACCCGTTCTTTCTCACTTCAGCGGTTTGCACTTGCTTGATGAGTTTTTGGTTTGGCACGTAGGTTAATTTCGTTAATTTGGCTAAGATTATTTGGGGGTGATATTATTTAGTCGGTAGTTAGCGAAATTCGATTCTTTGTTGTATGGTTTGTGACTTTGTTTTTCCTAATATAGACTATAGAGCATTATTTAGTTGATTATGATATATGGTGCTAATATATCTGACTTTTATTTATTGATACTCTTTGATTGTGATCTCCTAGCATTTTTATTTGGGCGTTTTGGTCAATTTGTCTGTAAAATTTGTGTAACTGCATTCCTATGTTAAATTGATATATCTGCTTTGTTGTATAAGGTGCTTTAAAAGGTTTTTTGACTGTGAAATCAAAGCTGAGAGCATGTTTGACGACTTACAAGTTACTATTATTATTTGTATGTTTGGCAACTAATAAGGATGTCAAATAAGTTGCATAGAAGTTTATAAACTATAAGCGACTTATTCCACTTTTTACAACTAAATTTCAACACAACTTTAACTTTAATTTATCTCTCCTTCAACATCTTACTATTTATTCATGGCTACTTCAAAGTTACTATTGATAACTAATTTAAAGTATTTGTAGTTATAAAATAAGTTGTTTCCATAGGGGTTCTAGTTTAATTGCTACAATAAAAGGATTCATCAGTCATATTTATATATTTTTTACGTTCAGTAATCATCTTGCCTTAAAGTTTGACAAGCAGCCTTTTTATTGTACTTGTAGGTGAGTATGTATTTATGTTTGTTAAATATTTTTTTTGCTTCTATCTTTCTATACATAATCGAATTAGCTCATAGGTTTTAGTTTGGACTGAGATTAATGCGGATTGCATTATACGGGAATAGCTGTTCTTTTTGGTTCGTAGCATATTTGGTTTTAGTCATCAAATTGCTGTGCTTGTTGTTGTTCAATCAAAAATGAATGTTGATATTCATTTTACCTTGTTATGTTGTTATTTTCTAAAAGGGAATTTTAAAAAATTGTTCTATTTGGGTACTACATAATGATGCAATGAGTGATGGGTATTGGACTTAAATATTTGAGTATTATTTATTTATTTTGTTCTGGAAAGCATTCAGTTGGCTAGGTAGTATATTTTTATATCATGATAACAATCTATAATATTTCAAACAGCTACCTTTAGTGCATTTGTGTTATGATATGATATTATATGCGTATCATTTACTGTTAGTTGCATGGTGTTGTCGACCAAAATGAAGAAAGCAATAAAACTTCATTGCCCTACATACTCTTAGTTTGGACTTTGGATGAAATGAGAATGACACATAGTATTTCCCTCTCTTTGTTACATGAATTTACTTGTTTTAATAGGTTCTATCAGTGGGGAAGGTACTGTCTATACAAGCACATCCAGATAAGGAATTGGCAAAATCACTACACAAGAAGAACCCTGAAATTTACAGGGATACGAACAGTAAGCCTGAAATGGCAATTGCTATCACAGAGTTTAAGGCTTTGTGTGGTTTTGTTAGCAACGAGGTATAGATGTCCTTCATTTAACTTTTATATGATGTACATGTTTCTTAAAACATACTTTTTCTTGTTCCTTGGTGGGTTTTTTTAAGAGTTATTGTTATCAAACGTGTCATTAACAAGTTTTCCTTTTTTTTTTTTTTTGGTTTCGTATTGTTTGTTCCATGTCTAAATAAGACATAATCAATGGTAGTCTAACACATTTGAAGAAATATACCACTGACCTGTCTTTTAAAAGAAAAAAAATATTTGAACTAGTTTTGTGATGTGCTACATCAACGTCATAATCCGTAGTTGCTTATAGGCCGTAGTTGATTGGGGGTAATCATCAGTAGAGGTGGGCAAATGATAGGCTCGGTTTGAAATGGATGAAAATATTAAACTAAAATGACCATTCAAAACAAAAAAATAAACCAGGCCAAACCAATATTATTCAAAATCAAAACCAACCAAACCAAACAATTGGTTTTGTTTTGGGTGGTTTAATTGGTTCATCATTAAATGACCCGGATCAAGTTGTTAATATAATATGAGATTTGAATAACTGATCGTTTCCATAATGATTCGACTGTATTACAACGTTTGAAACACACACTCGTAAAGCATAACAATATTGACATTATATATATATGTATATATGTGTATATATGTATATATATGTATATATGTATATATAGGCAGGTTCAATGGCATCCGTAACAGTGCAACACCCTATTTGCTTCTCACTCTCTCACTTTCCACTCACTTATTTTAATAGAAATGTGGGGATGTTATCGGGGGCATTTGTGGTGTCATTGAAGGTTATATATATATATGAGGAGCGTTCAATGGCACCCCAAAAGCCCCCTTATATAAACCAAGCATTTATATTAGTTTAAGTTAGTGGAATAAGAGACAAGTAGTGGAGGGAGAGAAACGGAATGTGTGGTGGAAATCAGGAGGCATTTAGGGGTGTTGCACTGTTTCGGATGCCATTAAACGCTCGCCTATATATATATATATATATATATATATATATATATATATATATATATATATATGGGGCCGGCTATTTGGACACAAAATTAAACGCAAAGAGAGACACAAAACCTCCACCGTTGGATTTGTTTGTCTTTATGTGGAGAGTGTAATTCATGGGAGGATCCAATGGTTGAGATTTATTGTGTGCAATTTTGTGTCTAAATAGAATTTCCCTATATATATATACATACATACACACACACACATATATATATATATATATATATATATATATATATATATATAGGGAGCGACTATTGAGACACAAAATAAAACACAAAATCTGAACCGTAGGATTTGTTTGTCTTTATATGTGAGGTGGAATTCAGGGGGAGATCTTGTGGTTGAGATTCTTTGTGTCAATATTTTGTGTTTAAATAGAATTTCCCATATATATATATATATATGTATATATATATATAATGGTTTCACTTTTATGGTCTGGCAAAACCGATCTTAATATGAAAACAAAACCCAAATTTGCCAATTATTTAACAAAACCAAACTGAACCGACCAAACTTGTTTGGTTCGGTTGGTTATTTGGTTTGAATCAATAAATGCACACCCCTAATCAGCAGACATCTGACATTGATGCTCAGTTACATTTTCTTAGAGGAAAATATACTTTAGGCAGACCCCTTTCATATTAGCATTTTATTCCTTTTTGTTCTCTTTCAAAAATATGAACACATGATTTGAGGATTCCTTTTTTGCATGAAATACATGGTCTGCAGATAGTTTGGCTACACTTTTTGAATATCCTGCTAAATTGAACGCTGTTCATAAGCTGGTGAAGAAGCATGCACCGAACACTCAACTCATACTCTACTCTATTTAAAGGATTTAACGCCATTGTTGGGATTCAAATCTGTTGATGCTTTTTTTTTCCGTGACTTTGCCCCCATTGATATATCTGCAGCTCATAACCCCCTATTGAATAATCATGCCTTGGTGCAAATAATTGTTTTTCACTGCTTTTTGTTGAAAATTGGATTCTGCAGGAACTTAAGGATGTCTTCAGTAATGTGCCTGAGATTATAGAGCTCGCCGGTCTTGAAAATGCAAATTTGTTTCTGATCGCTAAAGAACGAAATGAACCTGTTGAAGCTAGAGATATTTTGAAATCTGTCTTTACCAAGGTCATGTCTGCTGATAATGAAACAGTTTCTCAGCTAGTACTGAAGCTAATAAACCGCTTGAAAGAGGACAGTAAGGTATGCTATATACACACACACAAACGTGCGCACACACATCGTGTGTAGAAGGGGGCGGCTATAGATCACAAAATGGAATAGAATGAATGTTGAGCGTTGGATCTAACTAGATGTTGTATTCAGGCGAATATTTAGTGGTTGAAACAAATCCCAAAGACCCCCGATAATGTTAATTTTATAGTACACACACCCCTTTAATGTTACTTTTTACATCGAATAATATATCAGGTTGCAGGATGGTAGTTGATTCGATATCTGCTGTGATTTTCTGCAAGGAAATTTGGAGTGTGAAAGCAACCCATGAAAAAAAAAAACTTAAAAATTCATTGTTCACCACTTTACTTGGATTGTCAACAGAAGTGTTTTCCTTTTTTAAGAGTAATGCTTATAAATTACGTAAGTTCGAAATTCCTCCATGCTTCCAGTGGAAAATATGTGCATATGCTTCCAGAACATAGCAGAACCTAGGATTATGGTAATGCCCCAAAAAAGAAGAAGAGTGCAGTGTGGACTGTGGAGGAATAATCCTAGTCATCTATGATTGACCAAATATTACTTTTTGCATGAACTAGAAGATGTGGTGTTTCCTCTCTATTTTATTTTTTCTCTACTTTCGTCCTCCGCATGTGCTGCCCTAAGGTATCCTCTAAATATATTTGTATAGCTGATTATGGCTGTGCAATGAAGAAGGATGGACATGAACTGTACTCTTGCTGACTGGAGGTTATATTTGACAATGGCACAGTGCTTTTTTCCCCAGTCACTATTACCAAACCCACCCCCCATATATGTCACATGTATAGCTTGGCCTCTTAATATTTGGATCAGATAACTTTTATTCATTACATACAAGATATTTTCCAACATCAAATTATAAACATCTGGCTTCCTGTATTATAATTATATCTTAATCTATGGTTTTGTATTACCTAGTTGCGTGTACGCATGAACCCTTATAAGTCTCCTACCACCAGCTGCCAACACGAGTATATTTTGTTGAATCAGAGTAGGATGCTAAATGAGAAAGAAGAACTAGCTTTATTGTTAGAATCGCAATTCCCAGGCGATATTGGAGTATTATCTTCGTTCTTCTTTAATTATGTGAAACTTAAGCCCGGTGAAGCATTATATCTCGACGCTAACGAGCTTCATGCCTATATTTCGGGAGAATGCATTGAGTGCATGGCAACCTCAGATAATGTGGTTCGAGCTGGACTTACTCCCAAGTATAAAGATTTACAAACACTTTGTAAAATGCTCACATACAAACAGGTTTGATCTGATACTGAACAAGCCTGTTTTTCTTTTGCAACTTATATCAATGCTAATTTACTTTTTCAGCTACTCACACACACACACAAGCAGTATTATGTTTGTTGACCTATAGTGTGGCAAAGCTAATATCAAATGATATTTGTGCACGGTATAAGTTTCTCTACTGTGCAACATATATCATTTGATGTTATGCTGCAATTGTACATACAGATCTGTACTTTTCTTTTGGAGAAAATAAAGTACCGACGAACGCCCCAGCTTAATTTCTGAAGGTTTTTGTGTGGGGTTTTAAACATGGATTTTAGTCATCTAGTTCAACAGAAAATGCTAGCAGGTAGCGAGGATCCTACTTAGAAATCAGGGTATTTTGGTTAAAGTTCTGTGTTATTACAAGACGATAAAGAGCTAAATAGGTTAGACCTAAAGGCAGGATTCATTAACAGCGTTTAAAAAGCAACTTTATTGCTTTTTAAAAGATCAAAATGTCAAGGTAAATATAGATGCGAATGAGTATACAATTTTAATGTTATTTTTATCTCATTTGGAAAAATATTTAAATTATACTATTAGGTTTGATACCTCATTTCTCTAATACATCTCTTCCCTCGTGATTTCAACCATATGTTCCGATTTAAATACTCATACTTTTGCTCTTCTGCCACCTACGTAATTATTTAATTTGGAATCTGTGGTTAAATATGGGGAATAGATATGTAGCAGAAATGAGGTGTATATATGTATAAAACATTTAAAAATGCCCTAAGGATTCATACTTCTGGTTGCTGGATATACTTCAAGTCAAAATTATTTTGCTGGCACATTAAACTCTATTTCCTCAGGGATTCCCGGAAATATTGCAAGGGGTGCAAATAAATTCACACGTGAGACGATACACGCCTCCTTTCGATGAATTCGAGGTTGATCATTGCTTGCTACCACCAGAAATATCCGAGCTTTTTCCTGCTATTCCCGGTCCATCTCTGTTCATTGTCCTATCCGGCAATGGCACTCTAATCGAACCGACTTCTGTAAATACACATGACATGGTAATCGAAGAAGGCAATGTACTATTTGTGCCGGCTAACACTGAGGTTCTTATCTGTGCCGGTGCTTATCAGCATTTGAGAATGTACAGAGCTGGTGTGAACAACAAAGTCTTCAACTAGTTTATACTAAAGCTACTCGGTCTACGGAAGAATATATTCTTTTTTTTTTTTTTGAAGTATCTGTTTTTACATTATTTTTATATGATTGAAATAATGACTGTATACTGTAAAATTAAAGGGATGGTAATGATCATCAGTTGTGATTTGTACTGCTGATACGTAATATAAGTTTGGTTCATTGCATTAAAGTTAAGAAGAGTGATTATATGTGAAGATAGAATGACAGCAGTCTTACACACACATGTATTACAGAGAAAGTTTATTTAAACACAAAAAATAGATACAACCGATGATACAGTTAATTTTTACTACTGGATAGTCTTTTGATTTTCAACTATTATACAAGGATAAAGTGGATTTGCGCTACTGATAACTTGTCAAACTAACGCTTTTACGAAACCAGTTCTACAGTTTTTTTATCAAAAGAAAATCCTGCTTTGATAGTATAAGGATCATGCTTTCTTTATTTGATCTAGAATGTTATATCATATTTAAGTGCTACTGATGCTTTACACTAGCAACCAACCAATAGTTTGTTTATTAGAATACAATCGCATACGTCAGTCAGAAACAAGTTAGCTGTTTAGTTGTTAAAACTGATTCAAAGACAATGGCAGTCGTATATAATTTTATTTTAAAATTGAGGATTGTTTAAGAGACTCCACAATTGATTAAGATAAATCAATTTTTATTTATTGTATAATTGTTATGCAAAAGACAAAATAAATTAGTCTCCCTTTAAACATATAAATTAAAATTCCAATATTAACTCTCTATAATTCTCATTAATACAAAACATAAGCCTTAATTAATGTCTACAATTTAATGTTGCATATAAAAATAAAAAATGGATATAGTTAATGTAATCAAGACACAAAAAAGTTTGTGATCAGTAAGCATCAGATCATGTTATTAATTATAATTTCATATTGGATTTGGTATGGTTAATTTAAAAATAAATGCAAAAATGAAAATTTTGATCTAATATGCTGTATCGAATTTATATAATTGAGATGTTTAGTAATTCGCACGTTTGTTATTTGCGTTGAGTTTAGTAAGTTAGGATTATACATAAGTCACGAGTCAGTGGTAGTTAGGTCTTTTTTTTTCTTTTTAAAATAAACCAGACCCCCTTAACAAAAAAAGATTAAACTGAAGTTCCCTTAAAATTATTCTCAACCAAAAGTGGAGTCCCTTTAACAATCCCTTTAAAAATTAATTCTTTTTTCTTGGAAGTAGAAAATTATATCCATACGAAGAATTAATCAATAAACGACGATAATGACATAACAAGAGAGAATGAATGTTATTAATATCTAAAAATGTAGGTATCAGTTGTTAAAATAGACAATTCAAATCTATTCAAAAAAAGAAGATATTGGCTGGTTTCCGTAATCCATAAAATAAGGGAAACAAATTGAGAAGAAAATCAATTAGTATCATAAGAGATTAATTTATTTGAGAAATCATTTAATAAAACTGTATGTGGGAACAAACATAAATATGCTAAATTTGTGTTGAGACTGAATCGAGCAAATTCAGAAATATTTCATCCCTATATTCGTAGAAGTATTCATTCTTGCATATATAAATACAAGGACATTTTCTCATCATTTCGTCACAACAGAAACAAGATAGTTTCCCACCATAACATCTCTATTTGTGTAATTTTTAGGATGTGCGTAATTTGTTGAGTGATTCATTTTTTTCTCATGGTTGTCGGGTCTCCATGGACGGAGAATATTTATATCCGAATCTGGTCAGAAATATTTCATCCGTATTCATAGAAGTATTCATTCTTGCACACACACACACACACACACACACACACACACACACACACACACACACACACACACACATGTAAGGACATTTTCTCATCATTTCATCACAACAGAAACAAGATAGTTTTTCGCCATAATATAGCCAGTAAGATCTTTGTTTATGTATTTTTTAGGTTGAGCGAAATTGTTGAATGATTCATTTTTTTTCTTATGGTTGTCGGGTCTCCATGGAAGGAGGATATTTATATCTAAATCTCGTTACATCTTATGTCCTTTTTCTTTCTTTCCATTGTTTGTTCTTATGTGATTTTATAGTTGATTTTAAGTTTTATGGTATTCAAATATGCAATAGTAGATCCTGATTAAAATGATCGCGCATATTGATTTTTCCACAATAGATTGGTATTAGAGCTAGTGTTATTGTTCTATTTGAATGTTAATGGCTACATCTGAATTGTCTGTTAGTGGATCTGATATCGATTATGGTGTTAAATGCTTTCATGGAAAAGATATTTTGGAACTTTGAAGTTAAAGATGGAGATAGTTTTGAAGAAGGAAAATACTTCTACGGAAATTTATGCGTCTAAGAAATTGAAGGACATTGAAACTGGTGTTTTGGAGGAGATGGAAAATGAAACTCTTATAACAATTCGGTTTAGTCTTTTAAATGAAGTTCATAAATAGTTTTCTCAAAAGGCGACGGCAAAAGAATTATGAGATGCATTATTTGATGCATGCATGTCTCTCATAAATCATATTATTCTTCATCAACAACTCTATACATTTAAGACGAAGCCTCAAGTCGATTATATGGAGCATGCAATTTCTTTGACTACTTTCACTATGAACTTAGAGGTAGCGAATGTTGAAATAACCGATGAGGCTTAAGTAACGATCCTCTTATGATCCTTGCATAAGAAGTATACTATTTTTGTGGTCACAATAAGATTACTCTATCAGATGTAAAGACCAGTCTTCGTAATGAAATGTTGAAAGGTAAACCGATAAGCACTAGTTTTGATAGTGATTCAGAGGGTTTATATATTCAGAGAGGTAGAAGCCAAAGCAAGTAAAAGAACGGTAGAAGTCAAAGTAATTCAAGGTCTATATCTATAGGGTCTAAGTGATTGACTTGCCATTATTGTAAGGAATCTGGGCACGTTATAGCTCAATGTCCTAAGCTCGAAGAAAGAAGAAATGACCTAAAGGAAGCTTCGACATCTACTATAGAGAAATTAGATAATGAGAATGATATCTTTAGGAAGAGAAACTTTTGACTTATTGGTTATGACGCATCTTATCATATGACACCTGATAGGAACTGTTTCTCTGCATATCGTGAGACCCATGAAGGAGAGATTTTGATTGACAATGATGCTTCTTGCCATATGTTGTTATTGGTAAGTTGAATATTAGTGATTCAAATATTTGATAAGAGAGAAAGAAATTTGCTAATTGATTCAGCCAATTAATTGTGTTATATGCGGAAATATATGAGAGGATATTTTGATAGGGAACTAATTGATTACATAATCAAAATTTCAATTAATGGATATGTAAATAGGGAAATGTGCATATTAATTGATTTGGTAATATGAAGAGATAAGTGATCGACTTGGAGAATCATGCAAGGAAGGAAACATATGGAAATCAAGATCTTCTCTTTCCATTTACATTGCAATCACATCATGGAGATTTGTAAAGATTCCAAGGAAATTGTTTTTCTTCATCTCTAAGAAACCTATCATCCTGGAGCCTATTTATATCTTCATATTTGTGGAACATGAATGTGTGAGAGCATCCACCATTATCTTCTTCTTCAGCATACCCTAATTTCTGTTGTCAATCAATTATAGGTTTTATGTGCATCAAGTCTTTGAAGAGATTGATGATTCAATTTCTCATATAGGGCAGTCTCTCTAATTTGCTACTTATAATTTTGTAATTTCTCTTTTGTACTCTCTTTCTTAAGTGAAATAAAGAATAGCTGTTGGGTCTGTGGATGTAGGCATAGCCGAACCACGTTAAATCCTTGTGTGTCTTCTTCTCCTCTTCTATTTTGTTTTGTTTGGTGGTTATTTTTCATTGAGTTGACGTTTGATAATTAATCGACAAGCTAGATCCATCTTTTGTATTGCTTTCGCATTTGTGTAATTATTTGCACAACAGTTTGGTATCGGAGCTAACTGTCTTGTTCTAAATTAGTTATCAATGGCTAATTCTTTTAGTAGTGGTATGAAAAATTATGGCGTTACCAAATTTGTTAGAAGAGATGTTTTTGGGATATGGAAGGTTAAAGTGAAGACTAATGACGGTGTTCTTCAACAAAAACTTCATTCACCTAGAGAAAGAGATAAAATGCAGAAGCGCCTTGGAGGAGATACGCCTAGGACCCAATTCATGGGTTCTAGAAGAGGTGTTTGCTACTATTCTAAGAAGAAGGGACATTTCATACTAAATTGTTCAGCTCTTAAAAAGAAGAGAGAGAAGAAGAAGAAAGCTTCAATTTTGGCAGCAGTTAGATCAAATGCAGATAGATGTGATAGTGATACATCATTATTTTCAGCCAGTATTTCACCTTTATAGATTACAAGTTGGGTGATTGATTCTGGAGCCTCTTGTCATATGACGCCAGATAAGAGCGGTTTTGTCAGTTATGAGAAGATTGATAGCGGAGCAGTTCATTTACAGTATGGCACATCTTGTCATGTTGCTGGAGTTGGAAGTGTGAGGTTTAAGATGCATGACGGTATCATTAGGACTATCACGGATGTTCGACATGTTCTGATGCTACATAAAAGTTTATTGTCAGTTGGAGCTTTGAGTAGACTTGGTATGAAGATAATAATAGATGTAGAGAATTTTAAAAGTGGCGAAGGGTTCCTTGGTAGTTATGAAAGGGGTGCGAGTCGATGATATTTATATGCTTCGTGGAGAGACAGACTTGGGAGATTCAGTAGTTTCTACTGTTTCTAGCGTTTCAGATTCTACTTAGTTATGACACTTCCATTTAAGTCATGTTGATGAGGAGATCCTGGAAGTATTGAAGAATCGTAGGTTAATTGTTGTTGATTCTCAAATAAAGCCTAGCTCTTGTGGAGATTGTTCTTTTGGAAAGGAGAAGCATGTCACATTTGATGTTGGAAGACCTACAACTACAGAGTTTCTAGAGTGTTTTCATTCTTATGTATGGGGACCCGCCCCAATTGCATCTTTAGGTGGAGCCAGTTTCTTCGTATTATTTATGGATGATTTCTCACGTATGGTCTGGGTCTATTTCTTAAAGACGAGATCCAAAATATTTGCCTAATTTCGAAAGTGGAAGACCTTAGCTAAAAAGAAGTCAGGAAAGCAGCTGAGAGTTCTTAGAGTTGGCAATAGTAGTGAATTTGCATCACAATAATTCACTAACTATTGTGCATCCAAGCATGTATTTAGAGATTTTTCTACGAAATTACATTTTTTTGGAGTGACGGAGAGCAAGTGTCAGATATTATGGGAAAGAGCTATGAGCGTGAGACTGATTTCCGGATTAGAAGAGGGATTTTGGGCAGAATCGATATCTATGGCAGTATTTCTCATCAACCGTACACCTTCTATTGCCATAGATATGAAGATTCAAGAAGAAGTATGGAAAAGAGAGCCTTTTGATTATTTATTCCTTAAAGTGTCTGGTTGTTCAACTTATTTAGAAGATGAGAGACATGATAAGATGAAGCATAGAGGAAACAAGCACATTTTGTTAGGCTATGGAGAAGGAATGAAGAAGTTTACGTTGTAGTGCAAAACAACTAAGACAATTGTGACTAGCAGGCATGCAATATTTGATGAGAGGTCTTTACTGAAGGTGGATCCTCTATCAAGTGATGATGTTAGGAGGAAGAAAAATTTCCAAACACGTTTGGATTCATCAGATTGTTTCCATATTCGAAGAGAAAGCGGTATTTCCGATGGTACCATGGTTGATGAGAAGATGCCAGAGGTTCAGACTCTAGGTGGAGCTCGGTTGCAAAAAAGGCCTATTAGTTCAGTTGGCCCTATTGGTAAGAACATTTGTAATGATGATTCTTCATCCAATGCTTTTAAAGTTGCAAAGCTTGTTGGTAAGTCTATTGGTATTAATAAAGAAAATTCCAGTAAAATTCTTGAAAAGGAGGTTGAAGTCGATAATATTGAGCATGTCCTCACTCAATATAAATTGGAGAAGGTGAAGCGCGCTATGATGTCTCCATTAGTCTCTCAGATTTCTATATCTACAAGTTTGTCTTCTTCATCGGATTTTTCGAAGAATTTTTGGTATTTTCTATCTTTCCTATGCTTGGTAAAGATTTGGAAGCTCTGTTTGGGCAATATTGGCCAAAGTAGTTCACATTGAGGTTGATGGTGTAGACCCAACAATTTGTTGAGATTTTATGACAAAGAGAGATTGTTATATTTGAATCAAGGTGGAGTGTTGAATATTAGTGATTCAAATATTTGATAAGAGGGAAAGAAATTAGTTGATTGATTCAGTCACTTAATTGTGCTCTATGTGGAAATATATGAGAGGATATTTTGATAGGGAACTAATTGATTACATAATCATATCAATCAATGGATATGTAAATAGGGAAATATGTATATTCATTAATTTGGTAATTTGAAGAGATAAATGATTGGCTTGGAGAATCATGCAAGGAAGGAAACATATGGAAATCAAGATCTTCTCTTTCCATTTACATTGCAATCACATCATGGAGATTTGAAAAGATTCCAAGGCAATTGATTTTCTTTATCTATAAGAAACCTTTCATCCTGAAGTCTATTTGTATCTTCATATTTGTGGAGCATGAATGTGTGAGAGCATCCACCATTATCCTCTTCTTCAGTATACCCTAATTTCTGTTGTCAATCAATTAGGGGTTTTGTGTGCATCAAGTCTTTGAAGAAATTGATGATTCAATTTGTCATTATATGGTAGTCTCTCTAATTTTCTACTATAATTTTTTAATCTCTCTTTCCCTATTTTTTTACTTTCTTTCTTAAGTGAAATAAAGAATAGTTGTTGGGTTCATGGACGTAGGCATAGCCGAACCACGTTAAATCCTTGTGTCTTCTTCTCCTCTTCCATTTTGTTCTGTACTGTGGTTATTTTTCATTGAGTTGGCGGTTGATAATTAATCGACAAGCTAGATCCTTCTTTTGCTTCTGCATTTGTGTAATTATTTTCATAACATATGAAGTTTAGAATATTTGATGGTATTATTCCTACGGTTATAAATTTTAGACGTGTACTTAACTTGAGGAGGAGCTTAATTTTGGTTGGGCTTTTAGCAGACATGGATTGAAAATTTAAGGATAAATATTAAAGATATGAAGGGTTCCATTATTTCCATGAAAGGCTTGAGGCATGAAATCTGTATGTATTGGAGGTTACTATTGTAGTTGTTGAATCAACTTATGCTACTTCCGCTGATCTAGATTTTTCCAAATTATGGCACTTACGGCGATGACATATTAGTAAACATAGTTTACATAAGTTGAGAAAACGAGGTTTGATTAATGGTATTCACTATTCAAAGCTAGGCTTTTGTGAGGAATGCGTTCTTGGCAAGAAAACAATTATTTCTTTTAGTACTGGTGAGCATGGAGTATGTTCATACAGATGTTTATGGTCCCTCCCCTTGTTCGTCTTTGGGTGGAGCCAGGTACATCGTTTCATTTATACGCGATTTTTCTCGTAAAGTATGCGTATACTTCCTATAGTCTAGTAGTGAAATTCATGCCAAGTTTCAAAAGTAGATTTCAATGACTGAGAGGCGGAAAGGGACAAGGTGAAGGTTCTCCGTTCAAATAATGACGATGAATTTGTATCATAAGAATTCATCGAATTTTTGAGTTTAGAGGTATTACAAGGCAGCACACCACATATGATGACCCACAGTCAAATGGAGTTAATGAAAAAATGAATCAGGCAATACTGGAGAGAACTCGTTGACTTAAATTGACTGCTACGTTAAAGAAGAGATTTTGGGCAAAAAAATTATCTATTACAACTTTCTTATCAACTGCACACCTTCTACTGCCACAGATACGAAGATTCCCGAAGAAGTATGGCAATGAACACCTCTTAGCCATTCATTTTTCAATGTGTTTGGATGCCTAGATTATGTACATAAGAGAAAAAAAAGTTAGAGCCTGGAGCTCGTAAGTGTTTCATTCTAGGTTACAGAAGAGGAATGAAGGGAAATAGGAATTGGTGTCCTATTAGTAATATGATTACTATCAACGGGAATGCGACTTTTGATGAAAAGGCTACATTGAAGGTGGAATCTTCCTTATCTGACGATAGTGTGATGACAACTTCAGAATACTAACCACAAGGCAGGTCATATTCCAATTCTTTCCATAAAGGTACATATGGTGTTTCCGATGGCATCGTGATTGATGAGCTTAGTAAAGATTTTAACATAGAGGACCAGACTCAAGGTGGAGCTCATTCAGAGGTTATGCCTGTTAGACAGAGAAGAAAGCCAAAGTAGCTTGATAATTTTGTTGGATTGAGCTTCGAAGACATTATTTTCGATAACATGGCAACATAGGCATTAAATGTTGTATATGATAAGTGTGACGACCGCCCACAACTCCTGCACTTAACAAGAGAAATAATGCACTGAAAGATGTGCCAGGCAGCTATGTACGATCATTAGGGTAGGATAACAAAAGCGGAACCAGTCGTATAACTCACAGCGCAAGGATAAAATATAATAGAACATATACAACAGGTAGTAATAGTGAAGCCGAATTAAACAGAATCTTAAACTTTTTCATATCATCATGAAATTTCCATAAAACCATGGATTACACTATAAGAGTCTGTGCAATGAGCCTCACTACAAGCCACTCAAAGAAAAACATCTAACATAAGAAAACAAAAATAGTAGATAGTAGAAAATAATATGCCAGCCTCCTGCTCCTCATCGCACAACAACATCATTCTATTCAAGATCAACTACCTATCACCTGCTACTTAGTTTACCCATCCACAACCGGATAAACAACCCAAGGTAATAAGAGGAAACATAAAACCTTGAGTCAGACAACAGTCTTAATGAGCGATAAAACAACTATCTAACATCATCAATAAAGTATATGAGAATAAGCAGATTAATCAACTAATCTACCAACATCAACAGAGAAGAACCCAAACCTGTCTTCCCCATATCCGACAGTGATAATCTTTACAACAATCAAGTAGAAACAAACAGTACATTTATGATAACCAGTTATTAAGCATAGGCCATCCTAATCGACATCGACATCGACATCTCCTAAACACAAGCCCCGATGGCCTAAACCAACATCAGACAAGCACCCAAGAGATATCTCCTTCGACGTCGAATAATCTGCACAAGACGATACAAGTAAAACAATCATCATCCATGGCTCTAGCTATCACCGCCAATCTTGCTTTGAAACCATCGTTAATCACATGACCGACTCAATATCCTACCGTCCGTCAAGGGCTAATGGTAAACCCCGGTTCTAGCAAAACCCCATATGCCTTTCCACGATACGTATTTTTTCCTAATTATTTCATAATCCCGATGCATATCATTTAAAAGTTTAGTAATTTCTTTATCAAAATTCCATACCTGATCATCCATTGCCATGAAGCATACATTGGCATCTTCCGTTTTCGAATCACTATCACTTGATGATGTATCTGAATCATCACATGCTGCATTGAATGCTTGTTTCCTCTCCTTGTTAAAACTATTTGAAAAGTACTTTGGTCTTCTCAAGTTGGGACAATCTCTTTTCAAATGATCGGGTTTATCACATTCAAAACATTTAACAATATTTCCATTTTTGGAATTATTGTTGTTAGTTTTTCGAATTTTCTTCGTTATTCAGTACTTCAATAATTTATTGATCTTCTTGGTAATAAACCCGATATCATCATCAACAATATCGTCATCTGGTTCATCATTATCGACCATTGCATTGAGTGCCAGTGATTTCTTCTCATTCCTCTGATTCTCTTTTCTAACCTACAACTTTACTTCATAGGACATTAGATTACCAAGTAATTCTTCTATTGACATGGTACTAATTTCACTGGCTTCTTCGATTGCCAGTGTCTTCTGGTCCCATTCGCTAGGAAGTGAACTCAAGATATTTCGGACTTAGTCTTCTTCGGTAATTTTCTTTCCTAATGATATTAAGGCATGTATTATATCTTGAAATATGTAATACATATCAGAAATAGACTCATTTGATTTCATTTGAAAGAGTTGAAACTGGTGATTTAGCATAGATATCTTTGTCTGTTTTACTTTATTGGTGCCTTCATGTGTGACTTTCAGTATTCTCCAAATTTCATACGCAGAATTACATATAGAAACTCGATTAAATTCATTTCTATCTAAAGAGCAAAATAAAATGTTCATGGCCTTAGAATCATTAAGTGCTTGTGTCTTTTGGTCTAATGTCCATTTTGAATATTCAGTTTGAGGCTCTATGTATTCTTCTTGGGTAATGTTCCAAATATCTAAACCATTAGAATGCAAATAAAATTTCATCCTACAAGCCAATAAGCATAATCACTGCCATCAAATAGAGGGTGTCTAGTGGTAGATTGCCCTTCTATAAAAGAATTAATAATGATGTTACTAGTGTCACTAGCCATTTATAATTTTCAATAAATCATATTATGATAACTTTGAAAACCTTGCTCTAATACCAATTTTTAGGGAACTGAGGTGTCTATAACCCAATGTTAATGGATCTTAAGGCTATTCAGACACTAGAGAGATGAAGTGTATTTACTATATCTATTCAAATTCAAATAGAAAGAAATACGTAATAAAATAAAATATAGTAAACTAAATAACACCGGGATTTTTATACTGGTTCGGATTATCCAATCCTATATCCGGTCCTGCACTTCACCGTGTAGAATTTCACTATAGTCGCTTGCTTTCCATGGGTGGCAAAAGTACCTTTACAATCTTGATTTCATGGGCTACAAGATACATTTTCTCCTTATCAACAACAACAAACAATGGCAAGTAGTCGTATCTTCAATACAGATTCTTGTAGAATTGGTACAATGATCCTATAGACCTCCAATGGAAATATGTCTTTGAATTCTTTGAGGAAATAGGATAAAATCAGAGAGAGAATGATATAAATTCTAATACAATTCTCTGATATTGTGTGGCTTGCTAATCAATGAAGGATAGGAGTGAAAGAGAGTGGATTTGCAAGAATAATAGAATAGTATTCGATGGATTTGTATAGAGAATATATGGAGAAGGAGTAGAAGAAAATGTTAAAAGATGATGTCAAAATTCGTTACCAGGAGCCTTTAAATAGTATTTGAAAGGATGTCTATTTTAGTGAAAGGATGGAGGGAAATAACTTCTCAATTTAAATTTGAAAATCTGAAAAGCCGTTATATGTCGACAAACCAAAAGATGTATGTTGACATACTTAGTGTTGCAAAA
Source organism: Allium sativum (assembly GCA_030737875.1). Classification (NCBI taxonomy): domain Eukaryota; kingdom Viridiplantae; phylum Streptophyta; class Magnoliopsida; order Asparagales; family Amaryllidaceae; genus Allium; species Allium sativum. Next base: position 168,014,136 of record CM060909.1, read on the forward strand.
GACACTTATAAGTGTCGCAAATATTCAGCACTTCAGATTTTCTTATATTTGTGGATTTTGGTAATTCAGTTGAGGTCAACTGTTGATTGTCTTCAAGTATAGTTGCCATGAGATCTTTAAAAAGATATTCTAAGGTTCACCCAACTCCTCATCATTTCAAACACCTCTGTTCTTCAGCATTCATCTTTAATATGCTTTGGTCTTCAATTGCTTTGATTATCCTTCCTATGTAACTCTTCTTTCGTATTCTTGTTTATCTTTATAAATATCTTCATAATATATCTTATGTAACTGAACACCTTCAAAGATATGTTAGCAATAATGTTTATATGGTTGTTGTCATCAAAATCAATACCTAGTGTATTAACAAGAAGTGCAAAGTCTCAGACTTTAGTACTCAAAATTTTGTTTCTATACTAAAGCAGTAACTACAGATGTTAATGTTGTAAATTGGAGGTAGAGGTCTACACAATATTAATGGAACCATTAAACATTTGAAGCTATTATATACCTAATCACAACATGAGAATAGGAACAAATAAAACCCAAAATAAAAGTAAAACCAACAGGATAAGACTTACCTGAGTGTTAGACCAAAAAGTGGTTCTAACATCCAATTAGCTAGAAATTGTAGAGAATTATGATCTAAGAACAGAGAAAAGCAGTCTACACACAAGATTTATAGTGGTTCGACATTAATGAGCCTACGTCCACTTTATAATTCTCCAATTTATAAATTTGTTGTAGGTACAATGTTGATAGTCACTCAATCTCACAAATTCAATCAATAGTCTCTCAATAATTCGTAGAATTATACCCAAAAATCTAGAGCATAATTTCTATGAAAAGGAGAAATGTTGTCAATGGTGGAGCTTGAGTGTTCAGAGTTCCAAAAGATCCTTCAAAGTGTCCACTCGTGGTGTATTTATAGACATGAAGGGCGAGTGGGTCGCGTGATGACGTAGCGTTAATCCCTGAACCCTTGGAGTATATCACGGGCTAATGGAAGGAAGGCTTCTGGAGCGGTTCATGCCACGTGTGCTTCAATCCTCCTTTATAGGTTAGGGAATCAGTCGTGGCTTGACCAAGCATCTGCTTCAACTATTTGGAGGGGGATCGGTTCGAGTCTATGCGATCCGGAGTGATCAATGTTGATGCGTCTCCATGTGGTGAGCGGGTCGGGTCGAGTTCTTCATGAGATGGACCGGTGACGATGTTTTGGAGTTGATTTTTTCTTGTGCGTGCGAATGGGTCACCCTCGAACCGCTTACCGCGACCCGTACAATCTACCTAGCAATCGTCGAGATGCAAATCCCTTCTTCGATTCGAGATTTATCCATTTATCCAATTCAACCACTTCATTCATGAATGATTGTCTCTTAATCAATGTTGCACTTGATTGTGGGCAGTCAGACTCTGCGTGGCCTGGTCACAAAGTAGGCCAACATTTTGCTTCCTCGAAATACGTTTTATCGGAGATGAGACATGCTTCGAAATAATTAATCCGTCCATTCTGGAGTCGGTGAATATCAATAGTCGTATCCATCTGTATAGTCACAACGCTTTACGAAATCGTATTTCTTGATTTCTGTAACAATTATAAATACAAGACCTGATCTCCAATTGCTTTTGCCATGCTCAACAATTTCAAGTTTTCAATCGGATTACAAACGACTCTTCCGGTAAACTCTTTGACCTTTTTAAAGCTAAATCAAAGGAGTTTTAGCCATCTAATACATTACTTTGTCAATTTTTCTTCATATATGTATGCGTGATCCTTAGCAATTTTCTTCAATTTTATCTGAACCCATCTAATTCAACAATACAATCAAATTATTGAGCCAAGAATCGCGTTGTGGATCTGATCGAGTTTGCTTGATTTGGTCTACATTCGATCCGAAGCTTTTTGCTTTCCTTTCATAACTAAATGGTTGGTTCGAGGGGAACGCCAGGGGATCGGATCGCACTGACGCGAGCCGCTTTGGCATCCAAGTCGGGAGATTTTGTGCTATTCCAACTATTGGGCAGCTGGATCGGGTCGAACCATCAAATCAAAGGGGATACGAACGGTCCTTTTAACCCTTGTATATGATGATTCTCTTCCACCATCTTTCATTTACTTTTACTATAATCATATCATTCCAAATTGCTAGAAACCCTAATTCTTGTTCTTTCAGATTTCATATAATTTCAAACCAAATTAAATAGGTAGATATAAATCATCTCATTATACGCTTTGATTCTTGCTTTAATTCGCGAATTTGGCCGATTTCTCCGATCATACATTGTCGCGCTAATCTCCGAATGCCTGACTCAGTCACCATCGTTGTCAGCGTCGAGCATGTCACCGATGGCGACATCTAGGGCGCCAATCCTTTGGCAATGCTGGAGACAATGGTGGATGAACTTCGACTTCACTATAGTGCTTCATGGAGTCAAGGGTGCTTGAGAAGGTACGATATTGAAAGGGTGGGAAGAGAGGCAGTGGATCTCGTATATCAGAGAGGAGGGCGAAAGGGACTAGGAGGAGAGATTGGGGAAGGGACGGATCGCTTCATTGAGACCGGGTTGGGTCGAGTTAATGCGACCCGAAGCTTACCCGACCCGAGTACTGCGATCCAACCATGATTCTCGGTTAGAGACTTTTGATCCAAACTTCCCATGTTTGGTCCAGCATGTATGCATTTCTACTTATCATCGAACCCGGCTGTTACAAAGACTTTGGCAACATAAATCCATTGATCATGCTTACGTATATCTCAATTAGAGCTAATTGCAACTTAATTGGATTTTTGGACAGTTAGGATTAAGCCACTGAACTGGATCTCATGTACTTAATAAGCATATGACTGTTCGACCATTCAATACATGCTAATCAATTACTTATTTTTCTGCTTACTTTATGTCTTCTCATTTCAGCATCGCACACACCGGCACACACTAGCTCACACACACACATGGGGGGCACGGGCTAATATACTCTAATCCTCGATGTTTCTTTAATAGTACAACGAACATGTCCAGAAGACGCTCAACAAGATTTTCAGAAAAGAGTGCAGCTCCAGGATCATCTAGCTACTTCAATTCTGAAGTATTCTCGTTAGACTCAAACTGGGAAAATTCAGGCTTGGAATTTGAGGTAGACATTCACGAATAGGAAACATCACCCGGGGGAGAAGTATCATTAGACAAAAAAGAGGAAGGAGGAATAGGGACGGTCGGGCTCCTGATGAGTTTGAAAGTGCAGTCATTCTAAATGCCCCCTGTGAGTTTGTGGCTTTGACGATTGATGAAGCTAGGTTCAGATGGATATGCCTAAGGCAGGATATTCCTTGGGAGGAAGTTACGGTGGCAAGTGGGACGGATAGACCCCACGTCCCTATGGAGGGGTATATGGCCATCAATAAGGTAATGTGTGCAGTGGGAACCATTCCTCTGTTTCCGCCATTTGTCGTCGAGTTCCTGAGACGATTGTGTATCTCTCCAATGAAACTCCATCCTAACGCATACACTTATTTGTACACTATATATGTGGCATATATGGAAATTATGGGTACAGAGCTTACTTTTGAGGATCTGAACATATTTTACCATTTTAAGCATCGCTCAAAGGGAACTTCATCCTCCGTCTTCTTCGAATCCGGGCCTATTAGGAAAATTCTTAATGAGGGATACAACAATGTAGGGGAAGTGAAGCCCAAGTGGTTCTTCATTAAGGACCAGGCTGGGTGTGCACGAAGGTGACTACAGTCAAGTAAGATTCAAGTTCTGACTTCCCTGCTTCAATCATATTATGAAACATTCTAATTTTTCCTTTCATGTTCTCTGTTTCAAATCCTAAAAAGGAGCAGGGTCAACTATACTTAGATCGCTTGAGCCACATGTTGAATGGTAATCCGAATTTCTTGAACGCCCGGAAGTTCTTGGTGGATGAGGTTCTGCACAGGCATCGTCTACTTAGTATAAATCAGATTATTAGACACGAAGGCCGTGGTTTTACATAAGTGCCCCAACTTAAGTTCCTTTCACTCCCACAGAAACCAGCAGCATGCCCCTGGTCGAAGGGCAAACCATAACTACAACCGAGGTGGGAGAGGGTTCAGGAAACAAAGTTGTTACGGGTTTTGTTCAGGAAACACAGGTGGAAGAAAAAGCGATAATTCTTGAACGAGACCCGACTATTTTTCTAAAGAGTCCCTCGCCAATGAAGATCCAAGACGAAGAAATTCTGAATAGGCCGATTGGGGATGAATCTCGGGATGTTGATCTGAAAGACGCTTCTGTTGCAGAAAGACAACCTTCTCTGAAGACTCCGTCTCCAATTTGGTCTCCTATTGGCAGGTCCTAGCTAGATGATCCCATATTCAGGGACTTGGCTAGGCTTTCTTTACTTGATGAGATCTATACTTCCAAAGATATCAGCATGGGTTCATTCTTCCCTACCTCCGAGGAGGAAGCCACCCCTGTAAAAGACGGGGGGACTACACAAACAAGCCTAACTCTGGGCTCTGGTCCATTGGGGGGATCACTTAGGATACGCACTGCACTTGCACGTCACAAGATCTATGCACTATGTCAATCCTGATACCTAATGCTTGTTTGTGCTATCTTGTAGGAAAGGTCGCGGGAGAAATGACACTCATCAATCTTAGTACCATTGATCCCTCTGCTCTCGGTCTCCGCCTCGCTGGGGTTCAAAGAAGTACAAGAGCCATTCTTTTCACCGTGAGGGAGATAAGTACATTCCAAAATCTCCAACTTCTTCCAAAAGACGATATCCTTAAGAGAAACTACCCAAGAAACAGTCTGAATCGAAGGACAAATCAAAGGATTTGGGCAAAAAGCCGAAGAAGAGCAAAGCCACTCTCGTACGCTCTAAGCGTCGAAACATCGATATTACTACAACGAAGCCCATGGTACTTGATGCTGACATCCAGAAGAGACTCAAGGTGCTAAAGGAACAGTTTACTGAATATCACTTTGGGAATATGCACTTCGTTCCGAATTTGAAGCCGCTTGATTCAGATTGGGCAACGGTCGTTAAAGCTCAAATAGACTTTATAGATGAGCAGTACAAAGAGACATGCAGGTTTGCTCGTAAGCTCTACAAAATCATCAAGAATTTAATAGTGGATATCGACAATATGAAGCAAATGGCTGAATATGACTTAAAGGCCAGAGATACCGTGGAGAAAGATCTTGAAGATATGCAGGCCAAGCTCGTTCTCATGCAACGTGATGCAGAGAACTTCAAGAAACAACATGAGGAATTGCAAAAGCAATATTATACCGAGCTCGACTTTTAAAGCCAGGAGCACACAGCCTTAAAAAAGGAAGTTGAGGATATTAATTTAGAAAACACTGGTTTGAATCTATCTTGCACTCACCTTGAGCAAGAAAAGGCGAGTTAGAAAAGAAGAATGTTGGCTTGGATGCTAAGCCGGTGGAGTCTGAGGAGAGAACGGTCTTAGCCAAGCAAAACACCAACATCGCTCTTAAATCCACGACCGATTCTAATGCACATCTTGCCGAGGCCCAAAAGGAGTTAGATGAATATGGAGATCTTATGATCAAATTCTTTGCTCAAGTGATTCAGACTCGTGACATCTCTTGGATTCAGGACTACCCAGCAACTCTAGTCGATGTATGGGATCATATTATCGATGATGAGAAGCGATGGCTAAAGGTGGACGCCGTCGATGAGGAGAAGTTGATCGAAACATACTTGAGTGGTGATGAGCCGGAGAGTCTAGCTGAAGGGAAGAGACTAATCCAGGAAACTATTGAGGAGGAGAAGCGTCAAGCTAAAGGAAAGGATATCATCGAAGGTGACTCCAGTTCTACTCCTGCCATGCCTGGAGTTGCAGAGACTGAGGGGCATGATACCAAACACCCTGAGATCCCCAAGGCTCCTCTTCTATCTCCCATCGAGGAAGATGCTACTCCTTCCACTCCTAGGAACAAATCCGCTGAAGGTATCTCTTCCTTTTCATCGCAGTTTGTCAACGCCATCATAGCGTGTCGTCGTATCGTAGAGAAGACAATTGAAAGGCCCATGTTATCCCCAAAATTTAATAACTATTGTTTCTCGTTATTTAGGCACAAAGCCTGTCGAGGAAACTAAGAAGAAACAGAAGGAGGCTGCTGACAAGGCCATAGTGCTCTCTGGCAGCGAAGTTCCCAAAGGCGGGGAAATCATTGATGCTTTAAAGGATACAGAGAGCAAGGAGGACGAAGAGGATGTGGATGTCACCATTACCGGAGCAACGAAGGAGACTGATAACTTGACACTTGCCTAGATGAAAGCTAGATCCTAGGCACTCCTGAAGGCCAAGAAAGAAGAAGAGCCCATTTCGGTTGACCCCCATCAAGCAGTTTCTCCTGGCGGAAAAATAATCATCAAGGTGCCATCCCGGACGATTACTGGGGAGCTGGCTTCCAAGTCCTCTGCCAATCCATAAGATTCTCCTTCTGACAAGAAGAGAAAAAAGCGTATTCACACTAACGCTGAAAAGGAGGAGAGGCAGAAGCTAAAAGACGCCAAGAAAGCCAAACATTCTCCTAAGTCCAAATGAAGCATTGCTTCTGATTTTTATTTTGCTTTCCACTAGCCTGTGGTTGTTATGAGTGCGGCCCTCGCGTTTTTGACTAGTTATCTATGTAAATCTGCACATTGTTAATAAAGTAGTTTCCCTACAATGTCATATGTTTACAACTATATTATCAATTTCGCTTAAATGTATCTATGATCGAAACATTATTATGCTAAGTAATAAGCAATAGATTGTATCGCATATCAAACTAGGATTCCTATCCAGTATTCTTGTGAATCAAAAATTTAAATTTCTGTAATCAAAGCATAATTACTAAATTAAGTAATGAATAACATATCATATTGCAGTTATCATAAGGGTGTGACATATATATTCCCCCAATCAATCTTGAATAAAGTACCTGGCCAGGGCTTGTTCAGGATTGCTTAGAATCGATATTATATTGTCCCCAATCCTTCTGTGGAGAGTACGGGCTTAGCTTCCAATCTTTCCCCTAATCCTTCAATGGGATTGGAACCCTTTTTCTTCGACACTAGGTCTCAGTGCCTTTATACTCTCCTTTCGTGTGCCAAGGTTAGAGTGTGGTTGAGGCGGTTTGTAATCATAGTGCACCAGTCACGCCTACTTTTATACTCACTCTCGGATCGAGAGAGTTTGAGTTGATCAGGCGAACGATCATACAATTCGCCCCGGCTTTCCTTCTACACTCTATTTCTAAGAGCGGGATTCCGCCTGTTCGAGCATCGTTCTCGTATTCGATTTTAATCTGTACTCCACGCTTCATACTGGCATAGGGAACTTGTCAAGCAAGCGATCGTATTCTCACTTTGGTTCACAAGGTTAAAGTCACTGCATCAGGTGTTGGTATTAAGCTCGAGGTTAGCCAATCAAAATTCGATTGGCCATAGATCCAAGTCCGCTTATTCAAGTTGGAGCGAGCGAGCTCCATAAAAAGGGGTGGATAACCCTTTTTCCTAAGTTCGGCACCAACCGATTACATCACAATCGTCAAGTCAAAGATCAAAACAATCATAGAGCATAGAAAAATAAATGCAGGTAATGTAAATGATACACGGTATTTTTATAGTGGTTCGGCCAAATCATAGCCTACTTCCACTTTATAATCTTTTATTTATAACAATTAGACTGTTCTAGGCAAGTCGTGCCTTTTTACATAGTTCACGAAATAAAAGAATTAATGTAATCTCAGGTCAAGTAGTGTCGTAGATGTTGGGAATTCCTCGCTCTGGGGAGTTCATCGCCATCTACGGTCATTAGCTTGAAAGATCCATTATCAAGTTTCCGTTAGATGACATATGGTCCTTCCCATTTCGGGCCCAGAAAAGCGGGGGACGGGAAGATGCGCTTCAAAACCAGGTTTTCAAGTTCAAAGGTTCGGGGCCAAACCTTTCTATTGTAGTATCGAGCGTCTTGGTGTCTGTGCCTCGAGGCACGTAAGTCCGCTTCATCTCTCTTTTCCTCAATCATGTTCAAGGACTCAAGGAGAAGCGCATTGTTCATCATCCAATTATAATACGTTGTCCTGCGAGAGGGGAATTCCAATTCCACTAGAATGACAGCTTCTAATCCGAATGAAAGTAAGAAGGGAGTGTGGCCAGTCTCCATTCTGTAGGTTGTTCTATAATCCCATAAGGATAAGGGTAGTCCATCGTCCCATATAGCTTTCACCTACTTCAATCGCTTCTTCAGAATGGACTTAATGATTTTGTTTATTGCTTCGACTTGCCCATTCGATTGCGGATGTGCTACAACGTTGTATCTCTTCTCGATGCGATATTTCTAGCAGAAATATCTGAAATCTGTGCTATCGAACTAGGTTCCGTTGTCAGTTATCATAACTTTGGGGATCCCGAATCGACAAATGATGTTTCTGATGATGAAGTTAATCACCTGCTTTATCATGATCGTGGTCAATGGCTCATCTTCCGCCCATTTCGTAAAGTAGTCTACAACCATGATCACATATTTTGCCCCACCTTTGGCGATTAGAAGGCTTCCGATGATGTCAAGTCCCCATACAGCAACGGCCATGGGCTCACCATCGAATTGAGCTGGCTGGAAGGTGCCCTCGGAATCTTTGCAAAATTTTAGCACCTATCGTAGCATTGTGAATAATCAGCTGCATCCTGATTTATAGGCCAGAAGTAGCCATACGCATTATCTTCTTTGCCAACGTCTTACCTCCAATGTGATCTCCACATTCGCCTTCGTTCACTTCTTTCTATACACGTTTGACGTCGTCATGTGCTATACACCGGAGGAGGGGTACCAAAATTCCTTGTCGGTAAAGAACTTCACCCTGCATGACATATCTTGAAGCTTTGCGAATGATGGCACATCTCTCACTCTTTTTCGTCAGAACTGTTCTGTTCTGCAGAAAGTTCTTTATCGGCGTCATCCATGACTCTCTCTGGTTCAGTCTCCAGCACCGGATCAACTTCTATCTGATCGATGCTCGGAGCTTCTAGTATCTCGATTGGGACCATCTCTGTTTCTTCTGGATTCTTAGAGCTTTCTAACTTAGTCAACTTATCTACCTTATGATTCTCTGTTTGTGGAATGTGGGAAATGTTGTAATGCTCTAGGTTGTCCAATAACTGCTCTACCCTTTCTAGGTAAGCTGCGAGTCGTGGTCCCTTCGTCTGAAATTCCTTCCGAACTTGACAAACAACAATTTGAGAGTCACAAAAGATGTTCAATGCTACTACTCCAAACATCTTAGCGAATTTCAACCCGGTAATCAGGGTCTCGTATTCGTAATCGTTGTTAGTAGTGGAAAATTCCAATCGTAGTGCATAGTAAATTGACCGTCCTTCAGGATTAATTAATACAACTTCAGCTCCGGACCGTCAATCATTCTTGGCGCCGTCTATATACAGTTTCCAGGTGTTGGATTCTAGCTTTTGTTCTGAGGGGCTAGTTTCTTCATCTGATATATCCTCTTCGGGAATGGTGAATTCAGCGATGAAGTCGGTTAAATCTTGCCCCCATATGGACTTTCTGGGAAGGAAGTTGAGGTCAAACTGGCTTAGCTCGATGTTCCATTTGAGTAGTCTTCCAAATGCCTCAGGTAGCTACAAGACCTATCAGAGTGGCTGATCGGTGTATATAACAATGTGGTGAGCTTGAAAGTAATGGCGGAGCTTTCTAGAGGCAATGAACAAGCTGTAAACAAGCTTTTCTATCTTTGGGTAATTGCGTTTTACAGCCGCCAATTTCTTACTTACATAATACACCGGTCTCTGGATTTTCTCCTCCTAGTGTACAAGTACTAAACTGATAGTGTGCGGCGATATTGCCAAGTACACAAACATATCTTCATAATCCACTGGCTTAGACAATGTCGGGGGCTTCTCTAAATGATCCAGCAGGTTCTGGAAGACTTCACTATAGTCTGGGGTCCATTCGAAGTTGCGTTTTCCTCGTTTTATCAAGTTAAAGAAAGGAATGCAATTTTCAGTGGCTTTTGGAAATAAATATGCTGAACACTGCGACCTTCCCTGCTAAACTCTGCACATCCCTGATTTTTCGTGGCTTGCTAACGTTCCTGATTACTGCAATTTGATCAAGATTGATTTCGATTCCGTGTGAGCTAATGATGAAACCAAGGAATTTTCCTGATGCGACTCCGAATGAGCATTTTAACGGGTTAAGCCTCATACCTAGCGTTCGAGGATATCAAACATTTCAGCCAAATCTGCTATGTGGTCATAAAATCGCTTAGACTTCACAATCATATCATCCACATAAACCTCCATAGATTTCCTGATTTGATTGTAGAACATACGATTCACTAAGCCCTGATATGTCGCTCCGGCATTCTTCAATCTGAAAGGCATTACCATATAGCAGTACAATCCAAGGTCAGTGATACAACTGGTATGTTCTTAATTTAGTACTGCATGGGAATCTGGTTGTAACCCAAATATGAATCCATGAAGGAGAGAAGTTCGTGTCCCGCTGTTGAGTCCACAAGCTGATCGATACTTGGAGCGGGAAGCTGTCTTTTAGGCAGGCTTTGTTCAGATCCGAAAAGTCAATGCTTGTGCGCCACTTACCGTTGGCTTTCCTGACAAGGACGGGGTTCGATATCCAGTCGGGATACGTAGCATCCCTGATGAACTCATTATCTCTCAGCTTCTCCACTTCCTTTTTCACGACACCCGACCTCTCTGGGCTTAGCATACGCCTTTTCTGCTTCACTGGAGGATACTTTGGGTTTATGATTAGAGAATAACTTTTGATTGATGGTGAGATCCCACATATATCGGCGTGGTTCCAAGCGAATACATCTAGATTCACCCATAAAAATTAGTCGGTTCCCTCGTTCGGAGGAGGTCTAAGTGAGATCCGATCTTCAAGACATAGGTCGGGTCGTCATCATCGATCAGGATATCCACAGGCGTTTCATTAGGGGTCGCTCTTCTGCATCCCGAATCTTCATCCTCTCTGGGATCTATATCTTTAGGCAGAAGACCGGGCGACTCATTCTGTGATGTTGTCTTTATTTATGATGCTGACGCCTCCCTTGCAGGAGGAGAAGCATTCTTTGGTTTTGTGTTGTCTCTGTTGAGCAGAATCTTCCATTTTTCCATATAACAGGCTCTTCCGTTAACTTGGTCACCACAGACCATCCCTACGCCGGTATCGGTTAGGAACTTTAGCAATAGACACCAGGGGGCGATGTAGGCTCTGAATTCTGCGAGAGCCTATCGACTTAGAAAGGCGTTATACGGCGGATCAATATTCATGACGACAAATGGGAGGATTCATACTCTCCTGCAATCTCCTTCCGCAAGCTCCACAGACAATTACACCACTCCCATCAGAGTTGTTGTTGAGCCGTTAAAGCCACATATCCATCCTGTGCATGGCTTCAAATCCTTGGCATCCAATTTCATCTGATCGGATACCTTTTTAAACAGAATATTGACGGAACTCCCACAATCAGCAAGGACTTTCCATGCAAGGGCTGGACCAATGGTAGTAGTAATTACCAATGGGTCGATACTCGGAATCTCTACTCCCACACTTTCTCTATCTCTGAAGATAATGTCATCCGGCATCGTCTTCTGTTGCTTCGCGGGTGTAGTGTCCTCGAGGGAACTACGCTCTCCCACTTATGGATGCTTAATGGCATTGACGTACTGCTCCATGGCTCTATTACTGAATCCAGCTGGATGCGGTCCTCTGACCTCGGTATTAATGACTATCCCCTTCCCTTTCTGCTGGGTAGTAGATCTAGGGGCAGGTTGGTTCTGATTCGGAGCCGATCCTCCTTACCCCTATCTCTAGGGGCAACTTTATACTCATCCAACTTCACAGCTCCAAGAAGCTTTTCCACAACATCTCGTAAGTGGCGACACTCATTTGTAGTGTGTCCGTAAGTTTCTTGGAATAAGCAGAACTTCCCGGTCTCTCGCTTCTTTTCAGTCAAGCCTCTTAGTGGAGGCTTCTTGTATTGACTAACATTGAAGGTGTCCAAGTATATGTTCTACAAGGAGTCATTCAATGGTGTGTAATTCTCGAAGGGCTGGAATCGAGACCTCTTTTTGGGATCGTTTCTCTGATTCCTGCTTCTCATGTTGTCGTTCCCACCTTGGCAGTCATTTCCTCCACTTTTGTTGCTGACATTCACTTCAACTTTCCCTACACTGACGCTAGATTGCTTGATAGCAACATTGTTTTGGATATCTTCTCTCGGGTTATCATCGGATTTTCTTTTCCGGTTGGTGTATTCCTCTTCACGTTATAGGCGGATGTTATCCTTCTCATAAATAGCTCTCTAGTCAATGGCGGCTTTCCGGCCAGGTATTTCCCGAATTCAATGTCTTTATCGACTCCGTCTATTAGCGCCATCAAAATGGTTTGTTCGTGGGGGTTACTCACTTCCGTAACTGCCAGATTGAAAAGTTCCAAATATGATTTCATAGTTTCCCCAAGAGCATGTTTGATTACCGAAAGCTCGATGACGTTCTTGGATTTCCAGTTGTGAAGTCGAAACTGATTCATGGAACTCTCGCTTAGCTCTTTGAAACTGGAAATTGATCGAGGCGAAAGGCAGGTGAACCACATCATTGCCACATCTTTGAGGTATATTGGGAAAGCAGTGCACTTCACGGCATCAGGGACCACCGTGGCGTTCATATACCAGGAGTATCTCATCAAATGTCGTCTTGGATCAGTTCTTCCTCCAAAACGGTCCATAGTGGGCGGATTGAATCGCCTCTGGAACTGGACATCCAATATGTCATCAGTGAAAGGTGTATGGCTGCGATCGATACCCTAATCTTCGTTAGTGTAACCTCTGTTATTAGCCATAATTTGACGTACCATAACTTCCACTTCAGCATTGGTTAGCATAGGCTTGGGTTCAGTACTTCTCGCTCTTCTAGCACTTCCAACTTCTACGTAGGGCGGCGTCCTTCGGTTTCTTGCAGGAGCAGAGTTTCCTTGCCCCCCGCGATCTCGGTCATTCACAGGACGAGTGGGCGAAGAAGGTGGCCTTAGGTAGGATTAGTAATGGTTGGATCCCGAGGTAGGACGTAAGATCCACGCATTGACAATAGCATGGGCTCTGCCAGGCTAGGATCATTAGGACCCAAGCGATGGACTGCATCTTCACGAGATCCCAACATTCCAAACGTCATTTGTTTAAGGTTTTTAGGCCTTTCAAGAGGTCTTCGCGGAGGTCTTACATTCTCTTCTGAGGAAGATGAGTAGTCCACTGCAAGGCGATGAGTTGGGGAAGGCGTCCTCTGCCTACGAAGTTCATCCATCTGCATGTTCATTGCATTCATGTTCTCGTGGATTGCGGCACTATCACGTCTTTGGGCTTCTATATCCTCGTTAGTTTTTTCCATCGTGGAAATCAAACGTGCAAAGTCCATCTGTGAAACAGAGGTAGACCTGGGAAGTTGGTTGCTGGTAGTTGCTGCTGGACTTGGAGCACTTGGATCAGGTTGGATGGAGACATCACCGTCAACAGGGCGGTTCAGGTCGCCCCATTCAGATCGGGTCGTAGGAAGGCGATCATATGGATTCTGTGAACGGCCTCCGACTCGGGTTGTGATAGCCTCCTCGGGTCGGGTCGCCCCCGACCCGGCTCCCTACGAGCTGTTGTTGATGAGTGCCTGTGCATCATCCCTTTAATCTTCGTTCGTCTCGTTTGCTCGAGAAGTTTGCGGTTCCTTTCCTTTCCTTGAAGGCATGGAATATAAACCCGTTGAATTCAATGAAAACTTCAAAAACCGTAGAAATGCGGGCTATCTCTTCGGACCTGAAGTTCCAAATAGTAGAATGACAATCCGGAAAGTTGAGAATTTGACGTTCTCAGTGAAAGCACCAAAATGTTAGACCAAAAACTGGTTTTAACACCCAATTAACTAGAAATTGTAAAGAATTATGATCTAGGAACAGATAAAAGCAGTCTACACACAAGATTTATAGTGGTTCGGCGTTAACGAGCCTACGTCCACTTTATAGTTCTTCGATTGAGTTTTTTTTGAACGGTAAGCATAAAATTATTATTCACAACGTTAGAGTTACATCATAAACAAAAAAAAATCAATACAAACTCTAAACAGATCTCAAGCCTAAGAATTTCAAAGACAAACACAAAATGATGGACACAATTCGAGCACAATTTCAAAAAGAAAAAATATATCAAGATAATTGCACTTATTAGTGCAAATTAAAAGAAAACCAAATAACACGTAAAGCTTCATTGACAGTTTGAAACAGGATACTGCAAAAAGCCAATGGTTTTCAAGCCTTATAAAATCTCCAGAAAACCACCAAACAGAGACTGATAATGTCATCACCAAACATAAACTTGAATTTATACCATCATATCAATCAATCCTCGTGTCTTCCTAAAACCATAAAACAAACAACAATCATCTCCATTTATAAAAGGATCTACTGCAAGCTTAAAACTGTCACAAAACAGATAATCCCAAGCAGGCACTAAATAACATCATCGACATCAAAACTTTAAAGAATCAAATAGAGGAGCGGGATTCCTTCTCGTATGCCTTTTTGAAGACTTCACTTTACTATTAAAAGGCATCACATCTTCAGGCCCATATTCTATAGCGTCATCCAAATCATCACATTCGTCTAAATCATCCCAAAACTTGCCATGTAATTTAATATTCTTAGATTTGGTCTGAGATAAAGAGACAGCTGAAACAATGTTTGATGGAGGAGGTAACTGAATCTGAGCAGGTAAAGTTAAATGACAATAAGGGGATGATATAGAAGGAGCAGTGGTGGAAGTTTTAATAGAGGTAGATGAAGTGGTAACAAGCAATTTTGTACTAGATAATGAAGCACAAGACATTGTTACCACAGTATTACCATTAAAAGATTGAACCTTGTCATAAGAGGAAGATGATGCAGAAGCTTTCACAAAAGCAGAAGATGAAGCAGCTCAAAGTGCTACAACAAAAGACAAAGCAGAAACTACATTAAATAAAGTAGAAAAAGTTGTTGCAGTAGTAGTGGAGGGTAAAGCAATGTTCACATCCTCAACCTTGTCGTTGTATAGATTACCAAAAAGAGTATCATCACCATCAAAAGATGAGTCCAAACCAGTTAATTCCCCCTTATTACCTTCTTAACTTTGAACGGAAGTTTCACCCACATCATTTCTTGTGCATTTAAACCCGAAACATCCCCATCATAAGCTCCTTTGCTAAGATCAGCAACATTACTAACTTTATTAACATTTATATTTGAACCATTTCCAACACCAGTATTGCTTTCAATGACATCGAAGGCAAGAGCTTCGAAAGGATTATTATCGGTATTTACTACATCATTTTTTCCAACATCATTCTCCCTATTAATACTCTCACTTTTTTCCTTCATACTTTTTTATTTTGGTATTAACAGTGTTCCGATTATTCTGATTAGCTGACATATCTTTCTTCTTGTACCGACCAACATTAGCGTTAACACCTATATGAGTATCAACAAAAAATCTTCAACCTGTACCTCGTTTTCCATTACATCCTTAGGTCTGAACTCAAATTTTGATGTTTCATGTCCAAAAACTTTACATAAAGTACAAATCCTAGGTCTCCAATAATATGATAGCTTCACTGAAGGGCAATGATCTCCTAGACCATCAATTTCTATTGTTTCTGGAAGTTTAAAGTCTGATGTAACTTCAATCAAAGCTTTAACATATCGAAATCTCTGTAATTTCTCAGTACTGCTATCAAAACATATTAACTTCCTCACATGACAAGAGAGCCAGTTAATACCTAATAAAGTCCATAAGATAATAGGTATTCTATAAAAATGTACGCAAACTTGCACTTTCTTAATATGAGCTTGCGAATTACCTATTGTAGGATCCCATTTAGTGATTATAAACATTCTTCTCCTAATAAAGATCAGGTCAGATTTAAGAATCCTATCCCTATCCAACTCGCTACTAAATTCAAAATAAAAATGTATACCATCTGATTTTATGTTCACATCACCAACTAAGTTCCAATATCTGTCCAAGAAATTTACCACAGTAGGGTATGCAAGAGTATTGTCCAAGAAAAAGCCCACCAAGTGGTTGCTCCAATATTTCAATCCTTCATTCTCCACTAGATCAGGCATTTTCTTTGGCACTTCATCCCTTGCAATTTCAAAACGTCGTGGTTTAAAAAACTCCAGCATTGCGGGGGAGAGAGTTGAACAGAGAGGCGTAATCCATCTTCGTGAAGGAAGGAAATTAGGATTTCAACGAATTGTGGTTAACTGAATTAGGAAAATGCGCCGAATTAACTTGCTCGCAATTTACATTTTGCGGAATGGAATTGGAACTATTAGGTTTAAAAGTGGAAAATCCCAGATCTGGATTCGAAGTAGAACCTCCACAATTAGCATTAACGGGGTTAGACGATAAGGGATTGACACGAGAAATGCGGGGACCAGGGGGACTTGTGGAGAAGAGCGAGAGGGAAAAGGAGGAAAAGTGGATTCAAAAGTGGAGGAGGACGAAGAGAAAGAAGATGGCACAACCACCATTAACTAGGTCGCCATTAACTAGGAAATTAATCGAGATGTTTCATAGTTAGTCGTTCATTCGATTGATAAATTGATTACAAGTACAATGTTGATAGTCACTCAACCTAACAAATACAACCAATAATCTCTCAATAATCCTTAGAAATATACTCAAGAATCTAGAGAATAATCTCTATGAAAAGGAGAAATGTTATCATTGGTGGAGCTTGAGTGATCAGAGTACTGAAAGATCCTTCAAAATGTCCATTCATGGTGTATTTACAGGCATGAAGGGAAGGCATGTCGCGTGATGACGTGGCATTAATCCCTGAACCCTTAGAGCAGATCGTGGGCTAGTGGAAGGAAGGCTTCTGGAGCGGTTAGTGACCGCTTCGATTCGCCTTTATAGGCTCGGGAATCAATCGTGGCTTGACCAAGCATCCGTTTCAACTATTTGGAGGAGTATCGGGTCGAGTCTATGCGATCTGGAGTGATCAATGCTACTGCGTCTCCATGTGGCGAGTGGGTCGGGTCGCGTTCTTCAGGATCCGAGCCGGTGACGATGTTCTGGAGTTGATTTTTTCTTGTGCGTGCGAACGGGTCGCCTTCGAGCTGCTTACCTCAATCCACACCATCTGCCAAGCGATCATCGAGATGCAAATCCCTTCTTTGGTTCGAGATTTATTCGTTTATCCAATTCGACCCCTTCGTTCGTGAATGATCGTCTCTTGATCAATGTTGCACTTGATTGTGGGCAGTCAGACTATGCATAGCCAGGTCACAAAGTAGGTCAACACTGAGCATCTAACAAAATCAGTAAGAGGACGCATTCTCTGTATTAGAGCATACAGACCCCATAAGCATGCATATATAAAGCAAGTAGTTAACATATGTAAGCATTCATTCGTTTTTCCTTGAATAAGGCTCAAGTTTTTTTCCTGAAAAGGCTCAAGCATGTAAATATAAAGTACTAGTAATTAAGGGAGGAACACAAAAAAGGCTCAAATTTTATTTTCATCCTTTTCCCTAAAAAAAGAGTAAAATAGATTATGTACGCCTAGATGATTAGAAAAAAATATCTAACTACTCAAAGCGGATATCATACACTATTACCCATGATCACGTACAACTCAAGTATTTTCTTGTGTACAAACAAAAGGTTAACTCGTAAGAAACAACTTAAATATTACCATGGTTGCTTTGCTATTTCTATTTATACATACATACATACATACATACATACATACATACATATATATATATATATATATATATATATATATATATATATGAATATGAAAAGTGTTCCAGGGTACAAACTCCAATTACAATTGTTGTTAATTTATGTATAACTAATATTATTTATTGAAGCTAAAATAAGCAATTGTGGGAGTATTTGCATCTTTTTTGTTTAAAAAAAATGATACATCATTCTTACTTTTGAGCTTAAGATGATTAACAGCCGTAACAAACTTCTGATGCAATCCAACTGACCAAACAACTTTTTGCTTCTTTAGTTTAACAGAAGATAATCAACCATTTTTTAAGAGTAATAAACAAGAAGGTATGATAAAATGGCCACAAAATTCAGAATAAAATAAACTTTATTGCCATAGTCTGCTATTGTATATGTTTAGAATATTTGCAAATAAAGAACACTTAACAGAGCAATATTAGCCATTTTCCTGAAAACACAATACAAAAGAAAGTAACAAGACATTTAATAATTCTGAAAGAAAACAACATTTGTGGTACAATTCAAAGATTTATTTGTATCAACCATCTAAAATAACAAGCCCCTGCATGCATTACATAAATGAAATGGCAAGAGAATCGAACAATTTTTGTATGACTATCGGCAACATGCTCTAGATGTACATAACATTTTATGTACGATTGCTGTATCTAGCATGCACAAGTAGGAGATCCAGCAGCATGTGCCTTTGCAAAACAAGCCACTGCAGCAGTAATTGATGTTTTTGTACTATATGCTAATCTAATCTAGCATTAGATAACAAGGCAAACAAGTTAGACAAAGGAGTTCTGTGTTTAAGTGTTTAGCCATAAGAAATGAATAAAATGCACTACAAAACCGCAGTAACTCAGTTGATTAAAACATTAAAGTGCGTTAAATAAATCAACAACATACATTATGACATCCTATGTAATCTGTAAGTTTGTTCTTTTCAAGTAAAACAACCTAACAACATATAAATCTATTTTATATACCAGAATTTCTAACCTTAAAAAAAATGATCAAATTTTTAATTTTGACATTTGGATAAAGATCCAATTCATGTAATTATTTCAACCAAAAACCCTAAAATGCCACTACAAAAATCAATTTTTAGCGAATGAGGTTTATGTATCGATCCGCATTCTATGCATCGGAGGATCGTAGAATATTTATTTCATTTTCATACAAAGTCATATGGTCAGTTAACTATGGGAAGCAACTATTGGGGTCATTTCCCATATTCACGATTTTTGCCGATTTTTAAATGACCATTTTTCCCCTAGCGAATCTTGTTTTGCCTATAACTTTTGGTTGGTAAGGAGTTTTGACCTTAATACACCTCCATTGGATTCAAACGATGGTTTAGCTTTCCGTAGAGTGGTCACATTAATCAAACGGACTTACCGTTTGGGAGATATGGCTGAAATAAGGTTTGTAGATGGAAAAACAACTTAATTGGGCTTAACAGGGTAATTAGCAACTAGACCCATAACCCATTTCGGGATTAGGGTTATGGGAGGGCTGAAAGGGTTTGGAAAAATATTTCATTTCAGTTTTCTAGCCGCCACTTACATCTCTTGATCCCCGATAATGGCTTCCATCTCTCAAACCACCCTTTAATCACTTCCTAATTGCTAATTAACCAAAAACTACATCAAATCAAGTCAAATTAGCATCAAATCAGAGATAGAGCTGCTGCTATACCTAGGAATCCGTGCCATAACAGTAAAGTTTCAGATCTAAGATTTCATTTGTGGCTAAGGTGAGTGATTTGCACTTTTATTCACTAATTATGGCTAATTAGGGTTGATTAGTGATAATTAGCGAAATTATGCATCATAAAAATCTGGACAAATATGTAGAAATTCTAAAACATTATTTTATGTCACTGGTGAAAATTTAGGTTAATTTGATTAAGTTTGCTAATCCTATAGTTAAAACATGTTTAAGGGGATTAAGGGGGAAATCATGCTTTTTGAGTATGTTTGATCTAAAATATTTCTTGTGATTGATGTTTTAATGTTTTTGATTGACTTTATATGTTGTTATTGTTGTTTGGGATGTTTTATGATTTCATAAGAAAGCTAGAATGGTTGAAAATGCCGTCGTTTGGCGAAAATAGCTTGCTGGAAAAATTACGGAGTCTCAGAACCGGTTAGGATGAAGACCCGATTCGAACCAGTTAGGAGGCAGACCGATCTGAACAGGATAGGAGGAGGAGACCCGAACCGAACGGGATAGGAAGAGGAGACCCGAACGGGATAGGAGGAGGAGACCCAAACGGAGCCGGATAGGAGGAAGTCCGAAACCGAACCAGATAGGAGGAGGAGACCCGAACCGAACCGGATAAGAGGAGGAGACTTGAACCGAACCGGATAGGAGGAAGAGACCCAAATCGATCCGGAGAAGACCAAAACCCGAGATGCAAAGGAAGTCCAAATGAGAAGTTATTACTCAGGATCCAAATGGGAACCAACGAGTTAACTTATAGAGTTGAGCTTTGCTGCGGGACGTGTGCAAAGGGGTTATCGATATCTATAACTTTTGTTCACTGGTGAAGAGAGGCGTCATGTAGACGAACCAGAGCCTGGGCTGGTTGGCCCTTAACCTAGAGCCAGGAATGTGTGGACTGGGTAGGGTTATTGACTATAGAGCAGTGAGGAATGGTCATAGCAATAGTTGTACGGAGTTGCCGTCATGGCCCCCAATAGATTTGGTGATCAAAGAGGTGGATATCGTATGCTTTACGCACTGTGTGAGAGATGTGAGGATGATTGCTATGTTTGATGTTTGCTATCACCATGACACACACTCCCATTTTACACTATATGTTAGTGTTACCTTAGAGTATTATATATCTTGCTGTGCTAACTCTTTGGTTGCAGGTCCAAGTTCAGGTATGATCTTTTATACCTGTTATTGCTTTATTCAGTTATATAGAGTTGCTATCGCTCATACCAGACTTTTGTTAGACCCAGAGTTTTATGTCTCTTCTTAATACTCTGGGTGCTCCTAAATGAGCAGACTAGAGGCAGGTTAGGTGGTTATGCGCGAGTAGCTATCCAGAGACGAGCAGGAGGCTTCCACGTACTATATGCATATATTCTCCCTGTGTTGTTGCTGGACACTACTTTGGGCATTAGTAGTGTACTTCTCTTTATTTCCTTTTTAGAGACAGTATTTTGAAATTGTAATAATGGTTTGGATCATAAGCTGTATTTTGGTTTCCGCTATTCTGATGGATATGGTTTAGTTTTCAGCTTAAGCATTGTCTCACCTGTTTTATATCAAGTTATGTTATTATTATATTTTATTCCATGCACTGTGAGATATACTACATGTTCTTGGTGATTCGTTGTTTCAAATCCTTTCTTTGACGACTGTCTCATGCTAGTTGGACATTGGTACAGTGCATTTCGGGGAAATGTCGGCTAGTGCGGGGCGGGCCGTCACACTTGGTATCAGAGCCTAGGTTGCGTAGTTTAACCTAGGGGAAGACATGAGGCGGAGATAGTATACGTATATGAGAGCGCGTATTTGTGATATTTTGGTTTTCAAAAGCTATATATATACTATTAATATATCTAAGGATGAAGTCGCACTGCATTGGCACCACCAAAGAGATGGTTAATCGGTTTCTCTTTATAGATTGAACGATGAGACGAAATACGAGGAACAAGGTGAGGACTTCCGTAGAGGGAGTTGAAGAGGGATCAGGTTCAGGGGCCAACGATGGGAATGTCCCTGACATAAGGACGATGTTTACTGCCTTCATGCGGGAGATGCTTAGAGATGCTCAGGGAGCAGTTCCTAATGCTGCTAACGGTGGTGGTGCAGTAGTGCAGGCACCTAGAGCCGACTTCACCAAGCTTAGCAAGGATTATACTAGTCTTGGTGGGAAGCCATTGCATGGAACGGAATCGGCTAAGGAGGTTCAAGATAGGCTTGATAGTTGTGAGCGCATCTTTGGGGATTTGGGGATCGAGGATGCAATGAAGAGAAAGTTAGCATCGCATCGCATCAACTTCAAGGATGAGCAATGAATTGGTGGAATGCTATTAAAGCAGCTACTCCCGAGGATCAAGTTACTTGGAATCAGTTTAAGACTCGCTTCAGTGATAAGTTTATTCCAGCTTCTCAAAAATCAGAATTGTTCAGGAAATTTCTGGAGTTTAAGCAGAATGGTAGGGCAGTCTTGGAATATGTTGCTGAGTTCGATACCTTATCGAAATATGGATTATCTCTTATCGATACTGCCAAGAAGAAGAACGAGAAGTTCATAACTGGCCTAGATAAGTACTTGGGGGAAAGGCTGATAAATCATATAGATGAAACTTTCGAATCTGTTGTGGGAAAAGCATTGAGATCAGAAAGCCTTTACCCTAAGCCAAAGACTAAGGTTGCTATTACATCAGCAGAGGAGCCAAAACCACAGGCAACCGGTGAAGGAAATAAGAATTCCTAGAATAAGAGGAAACATAATCAGGCCAAGGATGGTCAGAAAAAGAAGAATAAGAAAGATATCAAGTGCTTTAGCTGTGGCAAGAAGGGCCACTATGCCAGCAATTGTTGAGAAAAACCAGGGGAAAAGAAGTGTTTCAACTGTGGCCAAGTGGGACATTTCAAGGATAAATGTCCACAACCCCCTAAAAAGAAGCAGACCGTGAGAGCATATGCTATCAACGCTGTTCCTTCTTCGTCGAATGCCCCAACTGCGGCGCAGAAGGGAAAAAGTGTCATCATTTAAGGTATGCTTTCTATTTATGATGTTCCTGTTCGAGAGTTGTTTGATACCGGGGCTTCCCATTCCTTCATATCTAGTGACCTGGTAGATAGGTTGGAATTGGAACCCGAGATTGTCGATAGACCTTTAGTTGTGATGAACCTGATCGGTGGTTCGACTAGCCTTTATATGATTTGCCGTAATTTGCTCTTGTCGAGTCATGGATGTATGTTTGCTTGTGATTGCTTTGTTTTGGGCTTTACTGGATTTGGCATTATTTTAGGAGTCAATTGGCTCCAAAGATATGGGGTGATGGTAGACTGTAATGGGTCTTCGGTGACCATTAGAGCGGACGATGGGCAGAGAGTGGTATCGGGTTGTCTACCTAGTGATGAGGTGATGGATAGTTTTCTACCTTCCCTCGACATTCCGTAGGATGAGTTATCAGATGTGCCTATTGCTGGAGAGTATCCGGACATCTTTGAGGAAGTGACCGGACTTCCACCACACCGAGAGATCGAGTTTCGGATTGATTTAATGAAAGATGCCTGACCTATAGTGATGCCACTTCGTCGTATGGCACCAAGGGAGCAGAGAGAGCTCGAAGTGCAATTAAGCGATCTTTTAAAGAAGGGATTTATCCGAAGAAGTGTTTCCGAGTGGGGAGCACCAGTTGTATTTGCTACTAAGGCCGATGGTTCCCTTCGCTTATGTGTGGATTACCGCGAGTTGAATAAGGTGACTAGGAAGAATAAGTATCCTCTTCCATGGATAGATGATTTGTTTGATCAACTGAATGGAGCAAGAGTGTTTTCCCAATTGGATCTTGCGCCAGGATTTCATCAATTCCGAGTAGCAGCTAAGAGTATTCCTAAAACGACATTTCGGCCGCCGTCGGGATTCTATGAGTGGTTGGTCATGCCATTCGGGTTGACCAATGCATCCACATATTTTGTGGATCTTATGAATAGGGTTTTCAGGGATCAACTAAATAAGTTTGTTCTTGTGTTCATGGACGATGTCTTGGTTTACTCAAGGACAGAGGAAGAATACAAGAAACATTTGAGAACAGTAATGGAGGTGTTGAGGAAACACCAATTGAAAGTGAAATTTTCTAAGTGTCACTTTTGGAGAAGGGAAGTGAGATTCTTGGGCCTTGTCGTTTCAGAAAATGGTATTATCGTGGATCATGCGAAAATGGCTACGGTACAAGATTGGTCTACGCCCAAGAATGCAACGGACGTGAGAATTTCTTTGGATTAGCTGGATATTATCACAAGTTTATTCAAGACTTCTCCAAGATAGCGACATCGTTAACTCAACTGGCCAAGAAGAATCAAGCTTTCTTCTGGGATGAAAGGTGTGAGAATGCATTTAAGAGTCTAAAGGAAAAGTTAACATGCGCGCCAGTGTTAGTTATTCCTAAGGGAAACGAAGATATGACGGTACACACGGATGCTTATGGTACCGGACTAGGTGTTGTACTGATGCAAGGAGGTAGGGTTGTAGCTTATGCTAGTCGGCAACTGAAACCACATGAGAAAAGATATCCTATCTATGATTTGGAATTGGCAGCAATCGTGTTCGCATTAAAGATGTGGAGACACTATCTCTTGGGAGAAAGATTCGAGTTGTTTACTGATCATAAGTCATTAAAGTATATTTTCTCTCAGAAGGATTTAAATCTTCGTCAGCAGAGATGGTTAGAGTTCTTGGCTTCATATGATTTCAATATCTCATACACACCCGGGAAGGGAAATGCGGTAGCTGATGCATTGAGTAGGAGACATGCCAATTTAGAGGCTATGTTTCTAGAATGGAAGCAACTGGAGCATATCACGGGATATGATTTTAGACCTAAGTGCGAATTATATCCAGAAATGTTAGCAAATTTGACGATCAGACCAACTTTGATTGAGCAGATTGGTTCCAGTCAGAGGGACGATCCTAATCTATTGGAAATCATCTCCAAGGTAGAGATGGGCATCGACAGTGAGAAGATGAACAAGTATGGACTTGATCGAGAAGGATGGCTTCAAAAGAATGGTAAACTATTCGTACCCAATGTTAATGGATTGAGAGATGAAGTGCTTAGAAATTGTCATCACTCAAAACTGATTATACACCCCGGTGGTAACAAAATGTATAAAGACATGAAGCAGACCTACTATTGGGAAGGGATGAAGAGAGACATTGGGAAGTTTATATCCAAGTGCATAAATTTTGAGTTAGTTAAAGCCAAGCAAAAGAAGCCTAGTGGTTTGTTACAACCGTTGGAAATTCCCGAATGGAAATGGGAACAAGTCTTAATGGATTTCATTGATGGTCTACCAAGGACTAGATCGGGTCATGATAGTATTTGAGTGATTGTAGACCGACTGACCAAAAGTGCAAGGTTTATACCAGTCAAGTCGAGTAGAATGGCAATTTAGTTAGCACAACTGTATATGAAGTGGGTAGTGAGATTTCATGGAGTACCTAAAGGTATTGTGATTGACCGAGATTCATTATTTACTAGTGGGTTTTGGAAGAGCTTACAAGAGGCTTTAGGGTCAGAATTACATCTTAGTACCGCATACCATCCTCAAACCGATGGTCAAACAGAGAGGGTGAATCGTGTATTAGAGGATCTTTGAAGAGCTTGCATATTGGATTTTGGAGAGGGTCATGGGATGACCATTTTCATCTAGTTGAGTTCGCATATAATAATAGTTATCAGTTCAGTATTGGTATGGCTTCATTTGAAGCTTTGTACGGAAGACCGTGTAACTCGCCATCATGTTGGTTGGAAACCGGTGAGAAATTTGTGCTTGGGCCAGATGTAATAAGAGAAACTTCAGATAAGATCAAGGTTATTCAACAACTAATGAAGGCTGCCCAAGATAGGCAGAAGAGTTATGCTGATAAAAGACAAAGATATTTGAAATTCTCCGTTGGCGACTTGGTATTCGTCAAGATTTCTCCGTTGAAGAGTGTGATTCGATTTGGTAGGAGAGGCAAATTGGCACCAAGATTTGTTGGTCCATTTCCCGTTCTTGAACAAATTGGGAATTTGGCATATAAAGTTGGATTGCCAGACAAGACGGCGGGAGTTCACGGCGTATTTCATGTTTCCCAGTTAAGGAAGTTCGTGCATGATTCTGAAATGACTATTTCACCAGATCAGTTGGATGATATCGAAGTAAAATCCGAGGCAGTTAGGAGCCGTAGGATGATTCGTATTGTTGGACACGATACGAAAAAACTTCGAAGGAAGACGGTGGAACTAGTCAAGGTCCAGTGGGGCAATAATGGGAATGACTGTACTTGAGAAACATAAGAGAGCATAAGGAAGTCGTATCCAGAACTCTTTGCCTGATAAGATTTTTATCGCGATTTAGTTATTCCCTTGTTAGTAAACCGCATGCTAGGATAAGCTTGTTTTGTAATTGTGTATGTTTGATTGTTTGTAAATGGTTGATAGGCATGCGGGACACCATTGTATGTTTTCTTAGTTAAGGAATTCGGGGGCGAAATTTCTTAAGGAGAAGAGAGTGTAACGACCCGCATTCTACGCATCGGAGGATCGTAGAATATTTATTTCATTTTCATATGAAGTCATATGGTCGGTTAACTATGGGAAGCGGCTATTGGGGTCATTTCCTACATTCACGGTTTTTTCCAATTTTTAAATGACCGTTTTGCCTCTGGAGAATCTTGGTTTGCCTATAACTTTTGATTCGTAAGGAGTTTTGACCTGAAACTGTGTCCATTGGTTTTAGATGATGGTTTACCTTTCCGTAGAGTGGTCACATTAATCAAACGGACTTACCGTTTGGGAGATATGGCCGAAATAAGGTTTGAAGAAGGAAAAACAACTTAATTGAGCTTAACAGGGTAATTAGCAGCTAGGCCTATAACCCATTTTGGGATTAGGGCTATGAGAGGGCTGAAAGGGCTTGGGGAAACATTTCATTTCAGTTTTCTAGCCGCCACTTACATCTCTTGAACCCCAATAATGACTTTCATCTCTCAAATCACCCTTTAATCACTTCCTAATCGCTAATTAACCAAAAACTACATCAAATCAAGTCAAATTAGCATCAAATCAGAGATAGAGCTGCTACTATACATAGGAATCCGTGCCAAAACAGTAAAGTTTCAGATCTAAGATTTCATTTGTGGCTAAGGTGAGTGATTTGCACTTTTATTCTCTAATTACGGCTAATTAGGGGTGATTAGTGATAATTAGCGAAATTATGCATCATAAAAATATGAAAAATATGTAGAAATTCTAAAATATTATTTTGTGTCACTGGTGAAAATTTGGGTTAATTTGTATTAAGTTTGCAAATCCTATAGTTAAAACACGGTTAAGGGGATTAAGGGGAAAATCATGCTTTTTGAGTATATTTGATCTAAAATATTTCATGTTATTGATGTTCTAATGCTTTTGATTGATTGAATATGTTGTTACTGTTATTTGGGATGTTTTATGATTGCATAAGAAAGTTAGAATGGTTGAAAACGTCGTCGTTTGGTGAAAATAGTTTGCTGGTAAAATTACGGAGTTTCAGAACCGGTTAGGAGGAGGACCCGATCCGAACCGGTTAGGAGGGAGACCGATCCGAACCGGATAGGAGGAGGAGACCCAAACCGAACCGGATAGGAGGAGGAGACCCGAACCGAACCGAACCGGAGAAGACCAAAACCCGAGATGCAAAGGAAGTCCAAATGAGAAGTTATTACTCAGGATTCAGATGGGAACCAACGAGTTAACTTATAGAGTTGGGCTTTGCTGCAGGACGTGTGGAAAGGGGTTTTCGATATCTATAACTGTAGTTCACCGATGAAGAGATGGGGGCATGTAGACGAACCAGAGCCTAGGCTGGTTGGCCCTTAACCAAGAGCCAGGAATGTGTGGACCGGGTAAGGTTATTGACTATAGACCAGGGAAATATGGTCATAGTAATAGTTGTACGGAGTTGCTGTCATAGCCCCAATAGATTTGGTGATTAAAGCGGTGGATATCGTATGCTTTACGCACTGAGTGAGAAATGTGAGGATGATTGCTATGTTTGATGTTTGCTATCATTATGACACACACTCCCATTTTACACTATATGTTAGTGTTACCTTAGAGTATTGTACATCTTGTTGTGCTAACTCTTTGGTTGCAGGTCTAGGTATGATCATTTATACCTGTTATTGCTTTATTCAGTTATATAGAGTTGCTATCGCTCATACCAGACTTTTGTCTGACCCAAAGTTTTATGTCACTTCTTATTACTGTGGGTGCTCCTAAACGAGCAGACTAGAGGCAGGTTTGGTGGTTATGCGCGAGTAGCTATCTGGAGACGAGCAAGCGGCTTCCACGTACTATATGCATATATTCTCCCTGTGTTGTTGCTGGTCACTACTTTGGGCATTAGTAGTGTACCTCTCTTTATTTCCTTTTTAGAGACAGTATTTTGAAGTTGTAATAATGGTTTGGATCATAAGCTATACTTTTGTTTCCGCTACTCTGATGGATATGGTTTAGTTTTCAGCTTATACACTGCCTCTTCTGTTTTATGTCAAGTTATGTTATTATTATATTTTATTCCATGCACTGTGAGATATACTACAGGTTCTTGGTGATTCATTGTTTCAAATCTTTCTTTGACGACCGTCTCGTGCTAGTTGGACATTGGTACAGTGCATTTTAGGGAAATGTCGGTTGATGTGGGGCGGGTCGTCATAGTTTATTTTTTAATTACCTTTATTGAGCTAGAGGCGTGAAATAGAGACCAGAGGCAAGATTCCTTTGTTGAAGCGAATTGGTTCTGAGGCGAAATCGAGATGGAACTACGCGAGCTAAAGAGAAACGATGGTGGAGGAGATTTCTGGTACACACTACACCAAAAAAGCAAAATTGGCATACCAGGATATAGAGATTTGATACGGCTTTAAGCCGTACCAAATTTCATTTGCTACAGCTCTACTAGTCAGCACCTCCCTAATCTTTAAAATCTAACAGTAGATTTTCGAACATTCAGATTGGTTCATTTGATATGCGCTTCACCCGTGTCAAAACTGCATCGTATTTTTCTCTTTTCCATCAACCCTTACATTTTTCGTAGGCCGCCCATTTCGCAATTAATTCTTTGCCGATTATTTTTGTTTCCCTCTTCTAGAACCCTAGCCTTATTTTCTCCACCACAACCCTCTGCTTGATTCTATGATAGCTGGCGATTCCAAGATAGCTACTTAATTCCAATAGCTGCTCGATTTCAATAACTTGTTTTGGTGTGGAGAAACAACTTCGCTCGGAATCGGCCTCTTAGTAGATCGATTCTGGAAGATTTGAACGCTTCGAGTGATCGAATTAGGGTAAAGCCATTAGAGGTTTTGGCATTGCGGTGTTACTACACTCAGTTTCCAGATCTCAAAATCTGAAAATTTCTCCAATTCCTCAAACCGGTCCTATCAGAAAATCAGATCTGCAAGAGAGTGATCTTCCTTCCCGATTTGCAATGGGTATGAATCTCACTACGGGTTTTTTATTGTATAAATTTGCGGTTTATTGTATTGGGTAGTCCATCATTACTTAATATCGGTTTTACTTTATTATTATATATTGTTCAATTATGGATTTCAGATTTAGTTGATAACCCTGTCAGAGATTGTTGCTCGTGATTATATGGATTTCGGAAAGAGGGAAAGTTTGATTATTGACTGTATAGAGATGAATAGTTAGTGAATAATCACCAAACTGAAGTTCAACTGGAAATCAAATTATATACCGAGATCTTAAGGCTTCTAATATTCTTCTTGATTCGACATGCTTAAACAAGAGTACACCACATATGCTTGCTAGTAATAGTATAAATTATAAAAAGCATTATACTTGATGAATTTTGCACACCTTTGAAATGTAGGATTTTAGTGTGAAACTATCAGATTTCGGCTTGGAAAAAGCAGGCCCAACTGGTGACAGGACACATGTTCAACACAAGTGCTAGGAACCGAAGGATACATTGCCTCAGAATACTTTCAACAGGCTCTTTATCTGCGATACCGTATATCATATATGCATTTTACATTAGACTATTCTTTGTTTTAAAAAAAAAATCAAGTTTTCAAAGAAATGCTTCCACTTGATAATTTGTTGGGAGAAGTTCGCTCGCGTAGGTACAGTCCTTATCAATCTAACTTAGGTTTACATTACTCAATGTCTTAAAGGAAGAACAAAAGCTCTTTCTTGCAAGTTTCCTTACACACGTACAGATAAATAGCTTAAGATTTATGAAGCCATGGAGATTCAATTCAATATTTCTTTGCGATTGGTGGAAAAATGCCGTTTAGTTTTTGTTTAGTTTACTTGCACAGTTGTACTATTTCATTTTTGTTAAGATTTATGAAGCCATGGAGATTCAATTCAATATTTCTCTTCTGAAACCTTATTTATAAAAAAAAATCGTTATGTCTTAATTATAGAGTATGCGCATGACTTCTTTGCGGTTGGTGGAAAAATGCTGAGAAAATTAGTTGAATTTTATATGATTAACTTCTGAATAAGTTTTTTTAAATGATAGTATGTAGTACACATAGATTGCAATTATCATATTACGTGACATAAACTATTTATTATTATTTTAGACTGAGGGTTAATTCTTCCATACAAGAAAGAGCAAAAGCTGTATTTGTCTTGGATTGCATAAGTGATGCACATGATGAATGTAAATATGTCATCTAGGCCGAAGCATGTTTTTGGTTTCCTTGATTAGTAACTACAATTTTTTATTCACTCTCTGCACTGCAAAAGTGATTACACATGCTTAAAGCTATATTGCAAAGATACAACCTAGCTATTAGTATTATTGAATTAGGAAACATTGTTGCTATCATTTTTTCTAGCCTTATGGCATTTCCTTCTAAAGCATTGAGAAAAACTTTAAATGGCTTGATGCATAACACTCAATTGGCTGTAACCAAATAATGTATTTATCTACATGAAGATTTTAAATTCCGCGGAACTCACTTATTCTTATACGTACGAAGTAGCATATTCATGTTAAGTGTACATTCAAAAAATGACCAAATTGATTTGTATTCATACTGCCACTTTTTAAAAACATGATGGAATTTAATCATCTAAGCCAGTAATAGTGGTAGAATTGCTCAATCACCATGTATTTGTAATGACGTTATATATCACTACTATTATTTTCCTATGGTTTCTTATTTTCTATAATTTGTTGCAAGTTCTTCAATGTTTCAAGGATATTTAATTCAAACTTATCTATTGGCAATCCTTTTCTTTTTATGACTCAATTCTACCCAATAGGGAAGGAAAGTCCAATATAGATGCTGTAATAACCTTGAAAGAAATATCTATGTACATAATTACTATATTATAAAGGAGGAGCCTCCTTTTTTTTGTGTGTTTCATGATATATGTTTTTTCTCATTTGATCTTATTTTATTTCCCCCCTAATTTAGATCCATTGCTTCTTTTTCTTTCTGAAAAGATTTTATTTAGTTTTGTTAACGGTATCTATAATTTGGGTATAAATGAACTAAAGAAGCAATATTTAGCATAAGATATTAATGGACTATTATTTCCAAGCATATGGTTGATACTTAGCAAATAACTAAGAAATATTTTGGATGTTCGGACAGTAAAGGAAAGAATCAAATACTTGATTCTTTGCTCAAAAATGAAAAGAAGAATAAATTCCTTTTTTATGATTACATTTTCATGCATATTTTTCTCTCCTAACCTATATTTTCTCTTCATCTCCAATTCTAAACCTTAGTTCTGTAAAAAAAAAAAACTAACATCAATAATTTCTCCTTAGTTCTGTAAAACACAGATAATACCGTGATGTGGAAGAAACGAGAGGAGCTTTTTTAGGAGAAGATTTAATGCAATATGAGTGGAAGGAAACTAACATCAATAATTTCTCCTCTTACAATATCTTTCACTTTTTTTACTTTAGCCTTAAAATATATTTGTTTTAACCAAATTAATGATATCTTTATCCGTTCTGAGATTTAATTTAAATAAATTTTATTAGAAATAGGCTTACACCCCCTTGATGGATAGATCTTTAATAGTATTTTAAATACATCAATACATCATTACTATATATATATATGTGTGTGTGTGTGTGTGTGTGTGTGTGTGTGTGTTGTACATTGAGTGTAAAACATTTACATTTTTATGTGATTAGTTCTGACGATCTACTGTAGTAGTGGTATTATGTATTTCATTTCTAATGTATATATTGTGTTTGATTAAACTGCACCATCCATTTATGCTTAATAGCATTCACTCATAATTTGGATTAACAAAAGGTTCATAGGATTACATTACACTTCCTACATTAGCTTTATGTTTTGCCTGTCACTATTAGAAAAATGTGCATAGGCAATACTTTTTCATATTATTCTTCAAGAGTGCTTTGTTCTTCATTTTCTGCATCCTTTACTTTGTTCTTCATTTTCTGCATCCTTTACTTTGTTCTTCATTTTCTGCATCCTTTACTTTGTTCATGTACCTCTAAAGTGACATCCTATAAGTTATTTAACTTTTGTTTTCTTCAACTTATCATTTAAATACTTTGGTATTTCATTGTGCCGATATTTCTTGACATTTCTGTTTCATTCAGTGCTCTTTTGGCACCTTTTGGATGTTGTAAGTTTCTAATTCTTCGATTTTACTATACATCAAATAATTTTTGGGCTGCCAAATACAAAATCTTTCAAGTGGTTCTATCAACGTGACTTTTTACAATTTTACTTTATTGTTTCATTAATGCATACATCATATGCTTATGATACTGTTTATAACAAATTGATTCAATAGTTATCGATGATTTCATTTTGTTTCGTAACTATGACTGAATAGTTGCGCGACAAAACTGAGTTATAAACTCAGTTGCGCGGCAAACTGATTTGCAACTCAGTTTTGTTGACATTTGCGCAAACTATGTAACCTGTCTTGCGCAAAACTGAGTTGCAAACTCAGTTTGTGCAAAATTGAGTTGCAACTTAGTTGCGCGGAAATATTGAGTTGCAACTTAGTTGCGCGGCAAACTGAGTTAACTGAGTTTGCAACTCAGTTTTGTGCAAACTGGGTTTGCAACTCGGTTTTGTTGACATTTGTGCAAACTGTGTAACCTGTCTTGAATCTGATATTTGTATATGACTCCATCTCTTGCAGGGTGTCCAAGTTGATGAAACACCAAGCAAAGGCGATAATAAAATTATAAATGGAAGTGACCAATCAGAGGTTGAAAGCGAAGAAATAAAGGAACAACTGCAACAACAAAAATATCATCGTGGTCTAACTGAGCAAGATCTCCATAAAGCCATCCATAAAAATATCTTCGAGGTCTAATTTCTACAACAACAAAAATCAGTTTTAACAGGTTTGGTTTTGGTTCCTTTATCCCAAATTGGTATAACTGCTGGATGTATATGTTCCATTTCCACAAAATTTTCCATGTAATGGGCATTAATTTTCATATTGTAATGCTGTAGACAAATGCTCATTGTAAGGTTTTGCAAACAAATTATATACGCTGAGTTTATGAATGACTAGTCTTGTTACAATATTGTGTGATGATGAAAGCAGGATTGATGTATGGAAACAAATTGTGAATATATATATATATATATATATATATATATGTGTGTATATTAATTTGATACGGCCATTAGCCGTATCAAATTATCAATTTGATACGGCTAATGGCCGTATCAAATGCATGTATTTGATACGGCCTAAGGCCGTATCAAATTGATAATTTGATACGGTCCAAAGCCGCAAATACATGCATTTGATACGGCCTTAGGCCGTATCAAATTGACAATGACGTCATTTTTTGATATGGCCCAAAGCACTGCCAAATCGATTTAGATACGACCATGACCACTGCCCAATTAGCATTTTTGGTGTACTGATGGTTTTCCCACGGTGGGGGTAAAAGTGAGTTTTACTGAAAAAATTAGGTCATAACGAAAGGAAAAGAAAAGGAAACACGAGCTGGCAGATGAAAAAAGCACCCAAATTGTTAGCGGGAAAAATTACCAGCATTTCTCGTTTTCTTTTATTTTTGTAAATGGATAATGCTTGCACTTAGCAATCAAACACTACCAATTAATGTAACTAATATCATGTTTTGTTGTAGTGTCTAAACAAGGCTTGCCCAAAAGACAGCTTTCCGCTTCCAAGGATTGATCAGTTGGTAGATTCAATGGTAGGACATGAATTCTTTCGTTCATGAATGCATATTCGTCATACAACTAAATTCCAATGCATGTACCCGACGAGGAACATACCGGCTTTATCACAGATATTGGGATATACTGTTATGTAGTAACGCCTTTTGGATTAAAGAACATCAGGGTGACATACCAATGTCTAGTGAATCGTATGTTTCATAATCAGATTGGGAAATCTATGGAAGTATACGTGGATGACATGCTTGTGAAGTCTAAGCAATCGTATGATCATGTTTCAGACTTGGCAGAAATGGTCAATATACTTCGACATTACATGATGAAGCTCAATCCTTTGAAATGCTCTTTTGGTGTTGCGTTAAGTAAACTTTTGGGTTCCATCATCAGTTCTCGTGGGATTGAAATCAACCTAGACAAGACTGCAGGAATTAGAATATTCAAGAACCGCGAAGAATCAAGGATGTACAAAGCTTGGCGGGAAAGGTTGCAGTTTTGTGTAAATTTATTTACAAGGCCACTAATAAGTGCATTCCTTTCTTTGACTTAATAAAGTGAGGGAAGAACAACTTTGAATGGACCTCGGATTGTGTTGAAGCCTTTCAAAAGTTGCTAAGTGATTTGGAGAAACCTCCGATATTATCCAAGCCAGTAGATGATCAAGAATTGTTCGTATACTTAGCACTATCATCGCACGTAATCAATTCAGCTTTAGTCTACGAGGAGCATAAAGTATAAAAGACCAGTGTATTATGTGAGTAAGAAGCTAGCAGTGGAAGAATGCAATTACTCGAAGATTGAGAAGCTTGCTTATAGCTTATTAATCGCTTCGAGGAAACTCCGCCACTACTTCCGGGCTCATCTAATCATGATATACACTGACCAACCACTACGACAAGCATATGAGAGGTTGCTCAAGTGGAACATTGAAGTAAGTCAGTTCGATCTCACTTTCCTTCCGAGGAAATCCATTCTAGGGCAAGTATTGGCGGACATTATAACTGAATTCACAATTCTCGAGGAAGATGTGTCGGATGAGGAAGCCAACCCTCAAGAATCCAAAACAAAATTAGGCATTTGGAAATTATTTATGGATGTTGCTCGCAATGAGCAACGTTCTGGCAACAGAGTTATTGTGACACTCCACGTCCATTAATGTCACTCACTAAGGGAATGCATTAAGTTTCGTGAAGCGTTATAGACAAACAGAACATAAATATTACAAGATAGATAATAAGAACACAGCGGAATTTAAAACAAACTTTATTTATTATAAAGCATCGTAGTCAAAAGCGCACATGTCTGAAATTACATAAAAGCCATTACACAAAAATACCAAGCTTTCTGTCTTGTTACATCAGAGTATATAAGTAAATAAAAAGCATAATTCCCCAAACAAAAGAGTTAAGCCATAGTAGAGACAAGAACTTGAGCCATACTTCAGAAGTAGCTCCTAGCAAGATGATATCTGAGTCCTGACTAAGCCTGAGTGTTTCCTCCCTGGAAACCTGGGGGGAAACGGAAGAAAGAAGGAGAAACAAAGGGGTTAGACATAAAGTCTGGCGAGTCTAATTACTTTTAGCCAATAAATAAATAAAAGTAACATGATAGGCATATAAAGTGGATAAGAGAGAGAGATCACTACATAAATGGCAGGCTTGACAAGGTAAGCAAGATAAGATGTACACACTCTCTAATGATTACTCTGCACTGTTACTAGTATAACTAAAATGAGATGATCCCTTCCGCTATAAATGGTAGGCTTAAGCATATGTCCAAATGTATCCTAAGTACAACCCTAATCGATTGACTCCCTACTCCGTCGATACCCTGTGCTGGCGCCACAGTAGGAGGTATCACTTCCTAAAGTGGCGGCCCTTCATATCCCAAGATGCACACAACCATACTACTGGTGTCACGGCCGTCTTATCCCCTCTGCCTGGCTCATGCACGCACATGGCCCGGTCGGTTTGCGCCTACACCATTGGTCTCGTTTGGATCTCTTATAATCAATCAGTAAGCATGCCCCTTCTCCGCCTAGTACAGAGTACTCTACTTGATACTTGTTCCGGGTTACTGATTGAAATGGGCCCCACACCATATGAAACAAGCTCTCCCTTTTGTCTTGTATCCCCACTAGGTTTTTCATTGACTATGTATATCCTTAGGTGTCTTTAATTACATAGCCCTATACTAGTTATGCTTACCCTAAATGGTGTCTTTAATTACATAACTTTACTATATTTTCCGCCATTTATGTATACCATTAGGTGTCTTTAATTACACAACCTTATTGGGTTAAGTCTGTGGGTCTATATATAAATATTACCCACCCCCTCTAATTTACTTAACCCACCTACTATCCATTCCATTTTACTTAACCCTAACTTAAGTTCATAATCCTACGATCCTTTTGGATTAAATTAGGTTAAGTAGTCCATTTCTTACCATGTCCATTTATGGTAATAATGGGCTAGACCTCCCACATTAGGCCTACAACGTGTGGATGCTGGATATGCCGGTCAGGTCCGGGCAGTCTTATTCCACAGTTGGGCCTAACCTTGTGTTTTAGCCTGATTCGTATTTGCGCACTTAGACCTCTCACATTAGGTTCAACATTAGTGGCTGCTGGATATGGCGGTCGGGTCCGGGCAGGCTTCCACCACTAATGCAACCTAACCTCGTGTCATAAGTGCAATTACAATTTCCTAATTGTAATTACTAAACTTTCTGTTTTTTCCCAAATCTACCTATGTCATTATAGGTAATTATTTCTGTTTTCCCCATTTGAATTATATGTCCAATTTATATAAACATTATATAAATCATACCAATTCTAATCCCTTTTCCCCCGTTCCCCAACTAGCGCATTCGCACGTATTTTGGCCGCATTTAGGCTATAAAATAGCCTAGTCATATCAATGAAAAGGGAATATGACAAAGGTGATAGTTTCAACATGACTTGGCATAAACATAAACTAGCATGTGATAGGGTGGACATATAAGCATAAACTGATGAACTTGTGGCAATTACTACGATGTCAAAGCAAGCATGATGAGATCTAAATTAACCATCTTAGATGTCCAATTATTTAGATATAGCATAAATAGGGTGACATAGTAACATGTTTAGATCTAAAGATGGATTCACATGTAAAGTTTATAACATATCTAATATGACCACAATATGACAGGTGAAAGGTGATTTACATAAGGGACTAGATCTAACCAATGTTACAACTGTTCAAATTTACAGATCTACAATTACCACAATATAGTTGCAAGTCAAGATCCACATAGGTGACATAATAGAATAACCACAATTGCATTAGATCTAGAGAAATAGATCTATCATGACATAGCATAAGGTTTAACATAGATTCATAGTTTTACAACATATCCAAATTACATTCTTTCATAATTTACTTCTATTCATTTAAACCTAAAAATAACTAGAAACTCACAGCGTTAGGTTTAGAGAATAGAGAAAGAATGGATCTTGAATTCTGAATTTGATTTGCAAAGCACGTTGTTGTAGAAAACAGTTCCGTCTCAGTTCACAACTCGGCAGCATGTGGCCTCCATGTTTTCAGATGAAGAAAATAGGAGAATAGGACTCATATAAATAGCTGCCAAACCCCCTTAAACCGAGTGCCACGTCCGCCCTAGGGGTGTCGACACCCTTGTGGGTGGGTCGACCCCTAGGTCGACACCCCTTAAGGGGGGTCGACACGACCCCTAGGTCGACACCCCTTAAGGGGGGTCGACCCCGATGTCGACTCCCCTCTAAGGGGTCGACCTCCTTGAGCTGGAAATTTGCTGCCTTGACGAATTTTAGAACTTCGAATCTTCTGGATAAGATTCTGACTCAACTCTGATTCCTATATGACTCACATGTATATATATGTTCTTTCTACGTGTATACAAACTTAAAACCCTCATAACTTCCTTATACGGAGTCCAATTTACGCAAATCAAACGTCTATCTTGATCGGAATTTCGAGACGGACGCAATGACACAGTCCGTTTCCTCTAACTCTAAATATTAAATTCATTATTATTTAATTTATCCTCTTTAATGTCGTTAAAAATTCGGGGTGTTACATTCTCCCCTACTCATAGGATTTCGTCCCTGAAATCTCTAAGTTGAGAAGAATGCTAATCCTACCATCCAACATCCATTTACTCATCCATCAATCACTGGCATCCATTTTCCTTAAAGACTTCTAATGCTTACATGAATATATGCAAAGATATGTGTATATGTCCCAATACTAATGCAAAGATCAGGCGGTCTACTGATTCCGATGACCTCCTTAATGCAATGTATGTTAGTGCCATGAATTCAATATATATGCAAATAATCCTATTTTGACATATTAGTTTTATATGTGTGCACACTCATTCATCCAAATGCAACATCCATATGCTAAACATCCATTTCCATCCATTAAAAGGAAAGAAAAATGCACACACATCCATATGCAATATGAAAGTGATTGAGCCGATCTAGTGCCTAACGTGTGTGTATACACGTCCACAGGTAACCACTAGCAAATACTTGCATCCACTTGCATCCATCAAACATAACATGTTTCAAACACATGTTTACATCCATAGGATTCCAATCTAAAGGTCGATAAGATACATTCAAATGATGGAAACAAGCACTGATGAAACTTTGGAAAAAGGAGTTAAGAAAATACCCTAAAAAAGGAAAGGGTACAAAGCACGAATCTTGCCGTCGGTTTCTCAAGTCGCATCTTCTGGGCTATCTCCCCATTGAACTTTTAGCAACTTGATCTCCTTATTTCGCAGCTTCTTAACCTCTGATCCAAAAATGCGGGTAGGGAGTCGTCTAACTGTCGCCTTCCATTCCACTTTGACTTCTTCCAACACCCTCGGCTCAACAACCTCCACGGTGTCATGCAAGCACTTACGCAGATGAGAAACATGGAAAACATCATGAACACCAGATATATTTTCTGGGAGCTTAACTCTGTAGGCCATTTGGCCAATCCTCTCGGTTATGGGAAATGGTCCCACAAACCTAGGTGCCAGCTTCCCCACTGATCCAAAGCGAACAACATTCCTCAGAGGCGATACTTTTATAAAAACTAAGTCTCCCACTTCAAACTCAATGTCAATCCTTCTCTTTTCTGCATAGGACTTCTGCCTATCCTAAGCTGTCTTCATTCGCCGTCGAATAAGGTCAATCTTTTCGGACGTTTCCCTAACCAAATCTGGTCCAAGTAATAATCTTTCTGCAGATTCCCACCAACAAGTTGGTGATCTACAGGGCCGTCCGCACAATGCTTCGAAGGGTGCCATGCCGATGCTAGATTGATAACTGTTATTATAGGAAAACTCTACCAAAGGAAGATGCTCTTCCAAGTCCCTCCGAAGTCTAGGATACACAGTCTCAAAAGATCTTCAAGAATTCTGTTCACCCTCTCCATCTGCCCATCGGTCTGAGGATGACAAGCGGTGCTCAAACACAACTGTGTACCTAATGCTTCTTGCAAACTCCTCCAAAATTCGCTAGTAAAGATGGGGTCACGATCACTTACGATGTTAGAAGGTACTCCACGAAGATGAACTATCTCACGAATATAAAGTGGTGCCAACCATGATGTCGTCCTCTTACTCTTAACTGGAATAAAGTGAGCACTCTTAATGAGTCTATCAACGACCACCCAGATACTGTTGTTGCCTTTCTTCGGTCTAGGAAAACCATCTATGAAATCCATAAAGACGCTCTCCCATTTCCACTGCGGAACCTCCAACGGATGAAGTAATCCACCGGGCTTCTTTTGCTCAGCTTTGACTTGCTGGCAAGTTAAACACTGAAAAACAAATTCGGCCACATCTTTCTTCATTCCATCCCAAAAGAAAACCCTTTTCATGTCTTTGTACATCTTGTCACCGCCTGGGTAAATGGTCATCTTAGAATGGTGGGCTTCTTCTAGGACTGCCTTTATCAAGCTTCCAGTTTGACGAACACAGAGCCTTCCATATCGTCATAACCACCCCTTTTCATCTATGGCATACCTACTGAGGTGACTAGAAGTCTCCCCTCTTCTGAGATTTTCCATGATGTCTAAAATCTGTGGGTCGCCTTGTTGCAAAGCTCCTATCTGGTCTATAAGAGTTGGCCGTATCTCCAAGGATGCAAACAAATCAAGTAAAATCTCGATGAAGGGTCTAAAATCAAAAGATGATATGAACTCCAAGTTCTTTCTTTCCACAAACAGAGGACTCAGGGCCATCCTCTACCTACTTAGTGCGTCAGCCAACACATTACCCTTGCCAGGGGCATAAGCAATCTCGAAATCATAAGAAGCTAAGAACTCCATCCACCGCTGTTGCCTTAAGTTAAGATCCCTCTATGAGAATAGATACTTGAGAGATTTATGATTGGTGTATAATTCGAACCTTTCTCCAAGTAAATAATGACGCTATGTCTTTAATGCGAATACTATGGCAGCTAGATCTAGATCATGAGTGGGGTAGTTCTTCTCATGAACTCTCAACTGCCTACCCCCATACTACTTTCCCTTCTTGCATTAGAACCGCACCAAGCCCTGTACCGCATGCATCAATGTGAATGGTAAACTCTTTACTTCCATCATGCAAGGTCAAGACTAGGGCTGTTGTCAGAGCCCT
The DNA here is from genome assembly GCA_030737875.1 of Allium sativum. Taxonomy (NCBI): domain Eukaryota; kingdom Viridiplantae; phylum Streptophyta; class Magnoliopsida; order Asparagales; family Amaryllidaceae; genus Allium; species Allium sativum. Next base: position 168,054,556 of record CM060909.1, read on the forward strand.
CTTCAATCGTACATTAACGTTAATGCATCCATAGACGCTCTGATACCAAGTGCGACACCCCACATCCATTAATGTCACTCACTAAGGGAATGCATTAATGCACTACAATCCGTTCCTAGAATCCTCAGTCGTACATATCCCAGAGGGCATCACAATACCCGGATGGTTCCGTAGGTATTTGGAGGCCACGACGCTTGCCGAAGGCCAAGAGAATGTACCTCCCCCAGCTGCACCAGTCATTCCTCCTCCTCCTCCCCCTCCAAGAGCAGATAACTTTTCCAAGATCTGCAAGGACTTCCTTGCTATGGGAGGGAAGCCATTCCATGGGAATGAGACGTTTGTAGAAGCTCGGAATTGGCTCAAGGAGACCGAGGACTTATTTGTAATCTTTGATGTAGAGGATAGAAGGAAGGTTCAGCTAGCCGCCTGGCTACTAAAGGACGAAGCCTCATTTTGGTGGGAAGTCACCCAAGCTGGACGTCCGGTGGAGAATTGGGAAGATTTTAGACAGAGGTTCAAATTGAAATTTCTTTCCCAAGCTGAAAGAAGCATGCAGATGGAAAGATTCTTAGCATTCAAGTAAGGGAACTTGTCTGTGAAAGAGTATGTGAATAAGTTTAACCAACTAGCAAGGTTCGGGTTAGAGTTGGTGGATACGCTGCACAAAAGGGCTTTGTGGTTTGCTAAGGGGCTGAGTGAGCCTCTACATGGAATATCTATGTCCCACATTTCAATGGGGGAACCTTTGAGAAGCTTGTTGATATGGCCCTAATGCATGAAGAGGATAAGGGAGAGAAGAAAGAAGTAAAAGTTGAAGAGACGTCACAAAATAGGAAGGTGTAGCCCAAAAAGGGACAACAACAACATCAACAACAACAGAAGAAAGTAGGGAAGAATGACAAAGGCAGGGATAAAAGAAAATGTCACAATTGTGGAAAGGAGGGTCACTTGGTCAAAGACTGTAAGAGAAGAAAAGGCAATTGCTTTAATTGTGGAGAGACATGACACTTCTCTAGAGAATGCCTAAAGAGATAGGGATCACAGGGATGAGGTACGAGGTTTACCTCCAAGGCGCGAGATCGACTTCCACATATATCTGGTGGACAATGCAAAGCCAGTTGCATTACCAGTGCACCACATAGCTCCAAGCTAAAGGAGGGAGCTGAGTAAGCAAGTAGGGGAGCTACTTGAGAAAGGGTTTATCAGACGAAGCATATCTGAATGGGGTGCTCTAGTAAAATTTGTAACTAAGGAGGATGGTTCGCTTCGTTTGTGTTTTGACTATAGAGAATTGAATAAGCTCACCAAGAAGAATAGGAACCCGCTTCCGAGGATTGATGACTTATTTGATCAGCTTGTTGGTGCCTCGATATTTTCTCAGTTAGACTTGGCTACGGGGTTCCATCAGTTGAGGGTGGCTGAGGACATCATAGATAAGACTGCTTTAAGAATTCTGGACGATTTCTTTGAATGGCTAGTTATGCCTTTTGGGTTGACGAATGTGCCCGCCTATTTTGTTGATTTGATGAGTAGGGTGTTTCGGGAGTTCCTAAACAAATTTGTCGTAGTCTTTGTCGATGATATTTTTATCTTCTCCAAGAGTGAAGAAGAGCATGCCCAGCATTTGGGAGAAGTTTTGAAAACTCACCGTGACTATCAGCTAAAAGCAAAGTTCTCCAAATGCCATTTTTGAAGGAAATAGGTGAGATTCTTAGGGCATGTAGTCTCTAAAGAAGGGATAGCTGTAGATCCCGCGAAAGTGGTTGTAGTGCAAGATTGGCAGATTCCTAAAAATGCAACCGTGGTGAGAAGCTTTCTTGGGTTGGCAGGTTACTATAGGAAGTTCATTAAAGACTTCGCGAAGATATCATCCCCTCTCACCAGGCTGACAAAGAAGAATTTGGTGTTTTCATGGGATATAGATTGTGATGTTGCTTTCCAACGACTGAAGAGGGCTCTGACAACAGCCCTAGTCTTGACCTTGCCTGACGGAAGTAAAGTGTATACCGTTTACATGGATACGTGAGGTACAGGGCTTGGTGCGGTTCTAACGCAAGAAGGGAAAGTAGTATGTTATGGGGGTAGGCAGTTGAGAGTCCACGAAAAGAACTACCCCACCCATGATCTAGAGCTAGCTGCCATAGTATTCACGTTCAAGACGTGGCGTCATTATTTACTTGGAGAAAGGTTCGAGTTATACACCGATCATAAATCTCTCAAGTATCTATTCTCACATAAGGATCTTAACTTAAGGCAACAACGGTGGATTGAGTTCTTAGCTTCTTATGATTTAGAGATTGCTTATACCCCTGACAAGGGTAATGTGGTAGCTGACGCACTAAATAGGAAGAGGATGGCTTTGAGTCCTCTGTTTGTGGAAAGAAAGAACTTGGAGTTCATATAAGCTTTTGATTTCAGACCCTCCATCGAGATTTTGCCTGATTTGTTTGCATCCTTGGAGATACGGCCAACTCTTATGGACCAGATAGAAGCTTCGCAACAAGGTGACCCACAGATTTTAGACATCAAAGAAAAGCTCAGAAGTGGGGAGACTTTTAGTCACCTCAGTAGGTATGCCATAGATGAAAAGTGGTGGTTACGACGAGATGGAAGGCTTTGTGTTCCTCAAAATGGAAGCTTGATAAAGGCAGTCCTAGAAGAAGCCCACCATTCTAAGATGACCATTCATCCAGGCAGTGACAAGATGTACAGAGACATGAAAAAGGTTTTCTTTTGGGCTGGAATGAAGAAAGATGTGGCCGAATTTGTTTATCAGTGTTTAATTTGCCAGCAAGTCAAAGCTAAGAAAAAGAAGCCCGGTGGATTACTTCATCTATTTGAGGTTCCACAGTGGAAATGGGAGAGTGTCTCTATGGATTTCATAGATGGTTTGCCTAGATCGAAGAAAGGCAACACCAGTATCTGGGTGGTAGTTGATAGACTCACTAAGAGCACTCACATTATTCCAGTTAAGAGTAAGAGGACGACATCATGGTTGGAAGTACTTTATATTCGTGAGATAGTTCGCCTTCATGGAGTACCTTCCAACATCGTAAGCGATCATGACCCCATCTTTACTAGCGAATTTTGGAGGAGTTTGCAAGAAGCATTTGGTAAACAGTTGTGTTTGAGCACTGCTTATCATCCTCAGAACGATGGGCAAATGGAGAGGGTGAACAAAATTCTTGAAGATCTTTTGAGGCTGTGTATCCTAGACTTCGGAGGGACTTGGGAAGAGCATCTTCCTTTAGTAGACTTTTCCTATAATAACAGTTATCAAGCTAGCATCGACATGGCATCCTTCGAAGCATTGTACGGACGACCCTGTAGATCACCGACTTATTGGTGGGAATCTACAGAAAGATTGTTACTTGGACCAAATATGGTTAGGGAAACATTCAAAAAGATTGATCTTATTCAATGGCGAATGATGACAGCTCAGGATAGGAAGAAGTCCTATGAAGACAAGAGAAGGACTGACATCGAGTTTAAAGTGGGAGACTTAGTTTTTATCAAAGTATCGCCTTTGAGGAATGTGGTTCGCTTTGGATCAGTGGGGAAGTTGGCACCTAGGTTTGTGGGACCATTTCCCATAACCGAGAGGATTGGCCAAATGGCCTACAGAGTTAAGCTCCCTGAAAAACTATCTGGTGTTCATGATGTTTTCCATGTTTCTCATCTGCAGAAGTGCTTGCATGACACCGCGGAGGTTGTTGAGCCGAGTGTGTTGGAAGAAGTCGAAGTGGAACGGGAGGCGACAGTTAGACGAGTCCCTACCCGTATCCTTGGATCAGAAGTTAAGAAGCTGCGAAATAAGGAGATCAAGTTGCTAAAGGTTCAATAGGGAGATAGCCCAGAAGATGCAACTTGGGAAACCGAAGACCTGATTCGCGCTTCGTACCCTTTCCTTTTCGAGGGTATGTTCTTAACTCCTTTTTCCAAAGTTTTATCAGTAGTTGTTTCTATCATTTGAATGTATCTTATCCATAGTATTTTTTCGACCTTTAGGTAGGAATTCTATGGATGTAAACATGTGTTTGAAACATGTTATGTTTGATGGATGCAAGTGTTTGCTAGTGGTTTCCTATGGACGCATACACACACATTAGGCACTAGATCGGCTCAATCACTTTCATATTGCATATGGATGTGTGTGCATTTTTTCTTTCCTTTTAATGGATGGAAATGGATGTTTAGCATATGGATGTTGCATTTGGACGAATGAGTGTGCACACATATAGAACTAATATGTCAAAATAGGATTATTTGCATACATGTTGAATTCATGGCACTAACATACATTGCATTAAGGAGGTCAACTGAATTAGTAGACCGCCTGATCTTTGCATTAGTATTGGGACATATACACACACCTTTGCATATGTTCATATAAGCATTAGAAGTCTTTAAGGACAATGGATGCCTATGATTGATAGATGAGTAGATGGATGATGGATGGTAGGATTATCATTCTTCTCAACTTGGATATTTCGGGGACGAAATCCTTTGAGTAGGGCAGAATGTAACACCCCGAATTTTTAACGACATTAAAGAGGATAAATTAAATAATAATTAATTTAATATTTAGAAATAGAGAAAATGGACTGCGCCATTGCGTCCGTCTCGAAATTCTGGTCAAGATAGATGTTTTGTTTGCGTAAATCAGACTACATACGAGGAAGTTATGAGGGTTTTAAGTTTGTATATGTGCAGAAAGAACATTTATACACATATGAGTCATAGGAGTCAGAGCTGAGTCAAAATCTTATCCAGAAGATTCGAAGTTCAAAAATTTGCCAAGGTGGTAAATTTCCCGCTCTAGGAGGTCGACCCTCCTTAAGGGTTGTCGACCCCCCTAGAGGGGTGTCGACACCGGGGTCGACCCCCCTTAAGTGGTGTCGACCTAGGGGTCGATCCACCCATAAGGGTGTCGACACCCCTAGGGCTGACATGGCACTTGGTTTCAGGGGGACTAGCAGCTATATATACATATATGAGTCCTATTCTCCTATTTTCTTCATCTGAAATTATGGAGGCCATATGCTGCCAGGTTGCAAACTGAGACGGAACCATTTTCTACAACAACGTGCTTTGCAAATCAAATTCGATATTCAAGATCCGTTCTTTCTCTATTCTCTAAACCTAACGCTGTGAGTTTTTAGTTATTTTTGGTTTAAATGAATAGAAGTAAATTATGAAAGACTATAATTTGTATATGTTGTAAAACTATGAATCTATGCTAAACCTTATCCTATGTCATGATATGTCTATCTTTCTAGATCTAATGCAATTGTGGTTATTCTATTATGTCAAATATGTGGATCTTGACTTACAACTATATTGTGGTAATTGTAGATCTGCTAATTTGAACAGTTGTGACATTGGTTAGATCTAGTTCTTTATACAAATCACCTTTCACCTGTCATATTGTGGTCAATTTATATACATTGTAAACTTGACATGTGAATCCATAAACGAGTGACATTAACGGACGCGAGTGACATTAACGGACAGGGGGCAACCCATAAACGAGTCCGTACCCGTATCCTTGGATCAGAAGTTAAGAAGCTGTGAAATAAGGAGATCAAGTTGCTAAAGGTTCAATGGGGAGATAGCCTAGAAGATGCGGCTTTGGGAAACCGAAGACAAGATTCGTGCTTCTTACCCTTTCCTTCTCATGGGTATGTTCTTAACTCCTTTTTCCAAAAAAGTTTTATCAATGCTTATTTCTATCATTTGAATGTATCTTATCCATAGTATTTTTCGAACTTTAGATAGGAATCCTATGGATGTAAACATGTGTTTTAAATATGTTATGTTTGATGGATGCAAGTGTTTGCTAGTGGTTGCCTGTAGACGCATATACACACATTAGGCACTATCGGCTCAATCACTTTCATATTACATATGGATGTGTGTGCATTTTTCTTTCCTTTTAATGGATGGAAATGGATGTTTAGCATATGGATGTTGCATTTGGACGAATGAGTGTGCACACATATAGAATTAATATGTCAAAATAGGATTATTTGCATACATATTGAATTCATGGCACTAGCATACACTACATTAAGAAGGTCAACTGAATCAGTAGATCGCCTGATCTTTGCATTAGTATTGGGACATATACACACACCTTTGCATATATTCATATAAGCATTAGAAGTCTTTAAGGACAATGTATGCTAGTGATTGATGGATGAGTAGATGGATGATGGATGGTAGGATTAACATTCTTCTCAACTTGGAGATTTCGGGGACAAAATCCTTTGAGTAGGGGAGAATGTAACACCCTGAATTTTTAACGACATTAAAGAGGATAAATTAAATAATAATTAATTTAATATTCAGAGTTAGAGGAAACGGACTGCGCCATTGCGTCCATCTCGAAATTCTGGTCAAGATACATGTTTGGTTTGCGTAAAACGGACTCCGTATGAGGAAGTTATGAGGGTTTTAAGTTTGCATATGCGTAGAAAGAACATAAATTTTTCAAACACAAAGCCCAAACAGACAAGATTACAATTTTTTCACAATTATTAGAACAACAGTCAGATTAAAGCAGGCAGTTATTTGAAAACAGTATCAGAGCAGCACAGCAGAAACAGTTTCAAATCAGACTTGTTAAGATGTTGATCACACAAGATGATTCATGATCCAATGATTAAAAATACCGTTTATTTAAAATTATTTGATGAATATGAAGATATCAGGATTCAATGAATCGATCACACCAGATTATTAATTTCACATTCAAGATATATGTGTGATTCACTAAATCAATAATTTCAAATGAGTTTAAACAAACAAATATTTAAATAAATTAGCCATGGAATAACAGAGAGATTTAAGACAGAATTTTCAAAAAGTTTCTATCAAGTCCAAGAGATATCTCAGATCATTTACATCAAGTATGATCCCAAAATTAAGAAATAATTTATTTGAAATCACTTGAATCAATGTCAAGTTTTGAGACACAATAAATTATTCTCACAAGGTTGATAATTTCAAGTTTAGGAGGTGTGTGAAATCCAAATTATCAAGAATTTCATATGATTTCAAATAAACAAATTTCAATCATACTGATCATGGATATAAAAAGAATTTCAAGATGTATCACTGAGATTCAAGACAGATCAAAAAATATCCAAGCCAATCTAAAATCCAATGAAATTATCACAGCTGTGAAATAATAATGTGCTGTAATGAGTATAAATTTTCAAGCCTTTCTAAAATGAATTAGAAGAACCTCAGAACAGCAGAGATGTGTGAAAATTTCAATTTGTTTTTCAGATCTTCAAAAAATTTAGAATTCATATTAACAGTGTTCAAGATATGACAAGAATACATCAACACTGTTATGAATTCAGCAATGAGAAAATAAACTTCAAAACAATTGCAGATATATACAAGTTCAAATTCAGGATCTGGAAATGATTAGCACACGATGATTTTATACAAATAAAGCAAATTTCCAGAAAATCGTGAATTCTGCAACTGGAAGTTTTAGAAGTACAGACTAAGAAGAATATGGCAGTGTCAAATCAAAAACAAAACAACAAAAAAAAAACCCAGAAGGAGATAGAAGAAGAAATAAACAAGAAAATAAAAATATATTTACAAGATGAGTTTAGAGATCATACCAGAATCCAATGCAAAACAGAATCTCTAACTCAATAGACTTGGCTAAGGAATCATGAATAATCTAATGATATAAAGCAGTTTGAACTCAGCTTCTCTTTCTGCACTGCAATTCCTCAGCCACCTCTGGTACCTAACTGTTCAAGGAATCGAGTGGTCTAACAAAATTTGTAAAACCGCTCACACTTATGTTAACATCTTTTGGTATCCAGATCTGTTTGTGTAACAACCCATTCGAATCTATCTTTGTGCCTTTAGGAACCCAAACTTGTTTAGTTTTTCCAAAAAACATTTTATTTCTTTTTGAGGTCCACAACTGTTCAACTGGATTGTTATCAAACCAATTCTTGCCCCGATTGTGATTTAAAAACCTTTCGGAATTTTCAAAATTCAAATTTTCAGAAAGATCCTTTTTGAAGCAATTTAAAGGCTTTTTAAAATCACAAGAATTCAAATTTTCAAAATCATTTGTTTTCCCAAAACTAAGACCATTTTTGTTTCCTGAAAAGAGTTGGTTTTTCAACAACATATTTAGAGATTTTTCTCCGTTAGAAAATTTGATCAGAGTTAATTCAAGTTGTTGAATTTTAGATTTAAGGTCAGAATTCTCTTTCATTAGATTTGAACAACGATTAATGCTGATCTTTCTCCTTTCAGTATCGTTTTGTTTCAAAAACAAATTTTCGTTTTCAAGTAATTTAATTCTGGTTTGGGACTCAGAAATTTCAGATTCAAAATGTTTTTGTTTTTCAGACTCAAATTTCTTGGATTTTTCAATCTCGTTTTCAAGTTCTTTCAAAATCAAATCAGATTTCAACAAATTCTCCTTTTCTGCAATTTCAAATTTGGAATATATATCCGTCTTAAAAATTTCAAATTCCTTTTGTAAAAAATTATTCAAACTTGATAACTCAATCTTGTTTTCCTTTAAGATCAGAATTTCTCTTTCAAACTTTTGAATATTTTTATTGAGATGAACAAGATTGGTTTTCAATTTCAAACAATTTTTGCAATCCGAATTTGAAGAATTTTTAAAATGTTCAAGCTATGATTCCAAATCATCAATTTTGCTGGTCAACTCAGAATTCTTAGATTTCAGAGATTTGTTTTTAGATTGGAGTTTATCAACAGATTTAGTCAAATCAACGCACATATAAACTAAATCTTCATATGAGAAATTTTCTGTTTCAGCATCTTTTGATTCTCCATCTGATCCTTCTGAATTTTCATTTGTAAATCCTGTTAAACAGAACTCTGAATCTGAGTTGATTTTCTCGGGTTTTGAGCTACCGTTGTCAAATCTTCCATACCTCGTATTGAGAGTATCCCAGATTTCCTGTGCAGATAAATAATGACAGATAAGATTAAACTGTTCAGTACAAAGATAACCAAATATAATTTTCATAGCACAGGTATTGAAAGTAATGTCTACACTATCAAATCCATTGATAACAACATACCAATATTTAATATTAATGGAATTTAAATGAAATTCCATTTTGGATTTCCTGTTTAAAAAATCTGTTCCATTGAAAATAGTTGGAGATGAACTGGACTGACTCTCTATCGACTGACAACTAGGAATCACCATTACTCTAGAGTTAATGAAATAACCTGCTCTGATACACTTGTTGGATCTAGATTAACCCTAGAGGGGGGGGGGGGTTGAATAGGGTTTATCATAGTTTTTAACTGAATTAAAAATATGACGAGATTTATAATAATAAACTGATCATAGAATATAGCAGAAACAGAAATGCAGAAAATAAATCACACACAGATATACCCAGCTTTGGAAAAACCCTGCCTACTGCTGCATTTCTAAAGTTTCTACTAGGTGATAGAACAGATCCCGCATACAAGACCATGTACACTCGCAAACTCTGCTCCTATTCTAACCCTACGCTCAAAACCCTAGACTGGCCTGTGTACCCTAAACCAGATTTTCCCAGACTATAGACCAGTAATCTGTAAACCCTAGTTTTAGTTGAAACTAGAAAAACAAACGACGATTCCACAAGAAAAAACAAAATACACAATAAATAAAAAACAAAACCCTAGGAGATAAATTAAAGGGTCATCCCCTTTTAAAACTTAGCCTAGTCAAATTAGAAATAGGCCGGCACCTTTCTCTTTGTTTTTGCCCGACCTCCTTTTGTACTCCGGAGAAAATAAATGGCGGCTAGGGTTTGTCAATGGGCTCCAATTCGTTGCTGAAGAAAACGATATCTCTTTGTGCAATCTCTGAAAGGATGGGCGATGATGTTTGTTAATCAATTTGGGAATTTTCCTTCGATCGAATTGCAACTCTGATGTCTCGGGTTTGAAACCCTAGCACTTTGTAAGTCCCCTTAATTTTGATCTTTTATTGCTTGAATTTATTCTTGTTGGTCTCGATGCTGATATGCCTGTGATGATTGGTGTTAAAATAGGATTAGAAAATCCTATTATTCCTCTGATTTCGATTGATGTCTTGGCCTGATTTTGTGTTACCCCTTTTGCTAAATCGCTTGAGTTAATTCGGCCTTGATGACTTTCTGGAAAAATATGTTTGATCACTTGCCAAAAATGAATTGCTGGAAAACTTTTTGGTCGTGCATTGATTTCATACCTGCTAAATAAAATACTTTGTTTCTGGAAACTGATTTGCAATTGTTCTTGCCAAAAGAGTGATTGCGAGATTTGTTTATTCAAAACAAAACATTTGTGATTTCCTGCAACTATTAAAACTTTGCCGTGAACCATTCTTTGATAAAACATCCCAAAATATTCCCTTGGTTTACTTCATTTCTGGAAAGTATTTTGAAGGATTTTTTTCCCAAAAAATGTTGTGATTTCTGCTAATTGATTACTTGCCAAAAACATGTTCTCCAAAACTAGAAACCCATTAACAGTTGATTTGCTGGCCCCCTGTAATCAATTTGAGTATTTCTGGAAATGAAACTTTTGTCTTGAAACGATTTTTGGAACCAAAAAATAAATCACTTGCCATAAAAAATTGTTGTTGAGTGATTAAATTAGTTAGCCAATGAAAAAATGAAATAAAGGAAATGCCATCTTGACAAAAACATTTGCGCACTGGTTTTTCAAAACCTGATAAGAAATAAAAAGATTTCTTGGCAACAAAAAAAAAAAAAATGGTCTTTGTTTTGTTGTGATAAAGTCATTTCTGGAAACACAAATTGTTTTCTTGCCAAAAAGAAATAATGTTGACTTATTTATGAAAACAGAATAAACCGTTTTTGCCGAACATAGAATCTGCAATTTCTTGTCCATTTCTATTTGCATTACTCTTTGAATTCGAACCTGACTTGGTGCTCGGCCCTTTTGTGTACTTGCATCACTTGTGCTGATTTGAACATGTATAGCATTCTGGTCTTTGTTCCTGAGATGATCAACTGTGTGTGTTGCTTGGTTCACCTGCCATGTTTAATTCACTTGATCTGCCGTGTTTGTCCACTCTATTTTTGAAGATGATTTGCCATGCAGCCATTCATATTTCTGCATGCATTGCTGATCTTGCTGTGTTGATAGACCACATGTATATTACTGTATGCTTGCTTTGTTGAAGTTGCCACACTGTTGTATGATGATGCATTTATGCTGTTGTGCTCCATTATGTTGCTATATTTGACTTTTGGCTTGAATTTGCATGTTTAAAAAACAGTCTCGACACTTGCTTATTGACTGTGTTATTCACTTCCCTGCTTCACCATGCTTGAGTAGTCCTATGCTTCTTTTACAAATTTGTTTGCTGTTTTTGACTTGAGGTTTTGCTCTATTAAGTTGACTTTGTCAAAGCTGTACACATTCTTGTTCATTTGCATGTATATGACCATCCGATTCCTAGCTTTGTCATGCTAGCTGAACTATGACTCGACCACTTTCATTGACCCATGCTATATACACCATGTCTTGAACATGCTTTGCCAATCATGTATGTAGCTAAACACCCTGGTGCTACCTGAATGTAACTTGCTGTGAAACCTTGTTGCTTTGCACCAATTTTCTTGCTGACTTGTTGCACTTGCGATAATAGCTGAAGTACACTATGTTCATGTGCACACTTGTCTTGCTGTTGACTTTTCATTGAGTTGTTTTCACTTTGGCTCGACCACACATGATTATGTTGCACTGAGCCGAGATGGTCCATGTGGCTACTCCTTAGCTGCACACTGATTGGCGTGGCAGTACACACATGTATATTTATACACGTGTGTAAATGCAGCCATCAGATAAATTTTCCTGTCCTTGTACTATATATATATACTGTCTAGACACAGTCGGATTAACAAATCAGATCAAGTCAGAAAAATGATGAGAAACACACCGAAATTCTGAGGCAAATAAATTTAAAAAAATTCCTTTTTTTTTAAAATAAAATTTATATACGCGTGCATTCTGTTTTATTTCTATTGTAGTGTACTGTGTGTGTTTCCATTTTATTTGACAGGTAAGCAGAAGATGATGACTGGACTGACAGAGCTGTGAAGACTGGACTGACAGAGCTGTGAAGACTGGATTGACAGAGCTGTGAAAACTGGACTAACAGTGAAGATTGTGAAGACAGAAGATATAAAATTAAGAACAAGAACAGTGTCAGTGAATGTTAGTACAAGTGTCTGTATATGAATATGAGTCTGTATAACCAAGCGTGAGTGATGTAGAGAGAAATATTATATGAATACAAGTGTCAGTGTATGTTAAATTGAGTGCATTGAAAAGTATATCCGTGATGTACAAATAGTGGAGTATAAAATTTGTACTGTTTAAATTTTGAAATAAAATATTCTATTCAAATAAAATACTATGTGAATATTTGGAATTTTGTACAGTCGTATTTTATTTAAACAGAAATATTATATTCTTGTTTGAGATGTGATATAACAGTACAGTAACAAACACATTTAAGATAATATATACTTGTTTGTTATCATCAAACAAAAATCATATAATTGTATATATAACTACGTTATATACAACAGTTAGATCTAGATCTTTGTACAAATCACCTTTCACCTGTCATATTGTGGTCAATTTAGATACGTTGTAAACTTGACATGTGAATCCATCTTTAGATCTAAACATGTTACTATGCCACCCTAATTATGCTAGATCTAAATAATTGGACATCTAAAATGGTTAATTTAGATCTCACTATGCTTGCTTTGACATCGTAGTAATTGCCACAACTTCATCAGTTCATGCTTATATGTCCACCCTATCACATGCTAATTTATGTTTGTGCCAAGTCATGTTGAAACTATCACCTTTGTCATGTTCCCTTTTTATTGTTATGGCTAGTCTACTTTATAGCTTAGATGCCGCCAAAATCCATGCAAATGCGCTAGTTAGGAAAGGGGGGAAAGGGATTGGAATTGGCATAATTTGTAATATTCTTATTAATTGGACATATAATTCAAATGGGGAAAATAGAAATAATTACCTATAATGACATTGGTAGATTTGGATAAAAGTGGAAAGTTAAGTAATTACAATTAGGAATTGCAATTGCACTTATGACACGAGGTTAGGTTACATTAGTGGTGGAAGCCTGCCCGGACCCGACCGACATATCCAGCTGCCACTAATGTTAAACCTAATGCGAGAGGTATAAGTGCGCAAATACGAATCGGGATAAGACACGAAGTTAGGCCCAACTGTGGAATAAGACTGCTCGGATCCGATCGGCATATCCAACATCCGCACGTTGTATGCCTAATGTGGGAGGTCTAGCCCATTAATACCATAATTGGATATGGTAAAGAAATGGACTACTTAACCTAATTTAATCCATAAGGGTTGTAGGATTATGAACTTAAGTTAGGGTTAATTAAAATGGAATGGATAGTGGGTAGGTTAAATAAACTAGAGGGGGTGGGTAATATTTATATATAGGCTCACAGACTTAACCCAATAAGATTTGTGTAATTAAAGACACCTAATGGTATACGTAACCGGTGGAAAAATATAGTAGAGTTATGTAATTAAAGACACCCTTTAGGGTAAGCATAACTGGTATAGGGCTATGTAATTAAAGACACCTAAGGGTATACATAGTCAATGGAAAACCTAGTGGGGATACAAGACAAAGGGGAGAGCTTGTATCATATTGTGTGAGACCCATTTCAATCAGTAACCCGGAGTAGGTATCAAGTAGAGTACTCCGTACTAGGCGGAGAAGGGGCACACTTAATGATTGATTATAAGAGATCCAAACGAGACGAACGGTGTCGGCGCAAACCGACCGGGCCATGTGCATGCATGAGTCGGGCAGAGGCGGATAAGACGACCGTGACACCAGCGGATATGGTTGTGCACATCTTGGGATATGAAGGGTTGCCACTTTAGGAAGTGATACCTCCTACTTTGGGGCCAACACAGGGTATCTACGGAGTAGTAAGCCGATCGATTAGGGTAGTACTTAGGATACATTTGGACGAATGCCTAAGCCTACCATTTATAGGGAAGGGATCATCTCATTTGGTTATACTAGTAATAGTGCAGAGTAATCATTAGAGAGTGTGTACATTTTACCTTGCTTACCTTGTCACACCTGACATTTATGTAGTGATCTCTCTCGCTTATCCACTTTATATACCTATCATGTTACTTTTATTTATTTACTGGCTAAAAGTAACTAGACTTGCCAGACTTTATGTCTGACCCCTTTGTTTCTCCTTCTTTCTTCCGTTTCCCCCCAGGTTCTCAGGGAGGAAACACTCAGGCTTAGTCAGGACTCAGACATCATCTTGCTAGGAGCTACTTCTGAAGTATGGCTCAAGTTCTTGTCTCTACTATGGCTTAACTCTTTTGTTTGGGGAATTATGTTTTATTATGTACTCTAATGAAACAAGGTAGAAAGTTTGGTATTTTTGTGTTATGGCTTTTGTGTAATTTCAGACATGTGCACTTTTGACTACGATGCTTTATAATAAATAAAGTTTGTTTGAAATTCCGCTATGTTCATATTATCTGCCTTGTAATATTTATGTTTCTGTTTACCTATAACGCTTCACGAAACTTAATGCATTCCCATAGTGAGTGACATTAACGGACGTGGGGCGTCACACTTGGTATCAGAGAATTTTTAAAAAGTTAGTATCATATATATGCCTAATACCAAGTGTGACACCCCTACTTTTGACTATAATGCTTTATAATTAACAAAGTTTGATTTAAATTCTGCTGTGTTCTTATTATCTGTCTTGTAATATTTATGTTCTATTTGCCTATAACGCTTACGAAACATAATGCATTCCCTTAGTGAGTGATATTAACGGACGTGGGGTGTCATACTTGGCATATGTATGATACCAAGGTTGTAATATTTATGCTCCGTTACCAAGTGTGACACCCCACGCTCGTTAATGTCACTCACTAAGGGAATGCATTAAGTTTCGTGAAGCGTTATAGGCAAACTGAACATAAATATTACAAGACAGATAATAGGTACACAACGAAATCTAAAACAAACTTTATTTATTATAAAGCATCGTAGTCAAAAGTGCAGATGTCTAAAATTACATAAAAGCCATTACACAAGAATACCAAACTTTCTTTCTTGTTTCATCAGAGTACATAAGTAAATAAAAAGCATAATTCCCCAAACAAAAGAGTTAAGCCATAGTAGAGACAAGAACTTGAGCCATACTTCAGAAGTGGCTCCTAGAAAGAAGACATCTGAGTCTGGACTAAGCCTGAGTGTTTCCTCCCTGAGAACCTGGGGAGGGGGGGGGGGGGGGAGGGGGGAACGGAAGAAAGAAGGAGAAACAAAAGGGGTCAGACATAAAGTCTGGCGAGTCTAGTTACTTTTAGCCAGTAAATAAATAAAAGTAACATGATAGGCATATAAAGTGGATAAGAGAGAGATAACTACATAAATGGCAGGTGTGACAAGGTAAGCAAGGTAAAGTGTACACACTCTCTAATGATTACTCTGCACAATTACTAGTATAACTAAATGAGATGTGCACAACCATATCTACTGGTGTCACGGTCGTCTTATCCCCCTCTGCTAGGCTCATGCACGCACGTGGACTGGTTAGTTGCTGCCTACACCATTCGTTTCGTTTGGACCTCTTATAATAATCAGTAAGCGTGCCCCTTCTCCTTCTAGTACGGAGTATTCTACTTGATACCTACTTCGGGTTACTGATTGAAATGGGTCCTACACAATATGATACAAGCCCTCCCCTTTGTCTTGTATCCCTACTCGGTTTTCCACTGACTATGTATACCCTTAGGTGTCTTTAATTACATAGCCCTATACCAGTTATGCTTACCCTAAAGGGTGTCTTTAATTACATAACTCTACTATATTTTTCCACCAGTTATGTATACCATTAGGTGTCTTTAATTACACAACCTTATTGGGTTAAGTATGTGGGCCTATATATAAATATTACCCACCCCCTCTAATTTACTTAACCCACCCACTATCCGTTCCATGTTACTTAACACTAACTTAAGTTCATAATCATACAACCCTTATGGATTAAAGTAGGTTAAGTAGTCCATTTCTTTACCATGTCCAATTATGGTATTAATGGGCTAGACCTCCCACATTAGGCCTACAACGTGCGGATGCTGGGTAGGCCGGTCGGGTCTGGGAAGTCATATTCCATAGTCGGACCTAACCTCATGTCTTAGCTCGATTCGTATTTGCGCACTTAGACCTCTCACATTAGGTTCAACATTAGTGGCTACTGGATATGCCGGTCGGGTCTGGGCAGGCTTCCACCACTAATGTAACCTAACCTCGTGTCATAAGTGCAATTACAATTCCTAATTTACTAAACTTTCCATTTTTATCCGAATCTACCTATGTCATTATAGGTAATTATTTCTATTTTCCCTATTTGAATTTTATGTCCAATTTATATAAATATTACATAAATTATACCAATTCTAATCCTTTTTCTCCCGTTTCCTAACTAGCGCATTCGCATGTATTTTGGCGGAATCTAGGCTATAAAGTAGCCTAGCCATAACAATAAAAAGGGAACATGACAAAGATGATAGTTTCAACATGACTTGGCACAAACATAAATTAGCATGTTATAGGGTGGACATATAAGCATAAACTGATGAACTTGTGGCAATTACTACAATGTCAAAGCAAGCCTAGTGAGATCTAAATTAACCATTTTAGATGTCCAATTATTTAGATCTAGCATAATTAGGGTGACATGGTAACATGTTTAGATTAAAGATGGATTCACATGTCAAGTTTACAACGTATCTAAATTGACCACAATATGATAGGTGAAAGGTGATTTGTATAAAGAACTAGATCTAACCAATGTCACAACTGTTCAAATTAACAGATCTACAATTACCACAATATAGTTGCAAGTCAAGATCCACATAGGCGACATAATAGAATAACCACAATTGCATTAGATCTAGAAAGATAGATCTATCATGACATAGCATAAGGTTTAACATAGATTCATAATTTTACAACATATCCAAATTACAGTCTTTCATAATTTACTTCTATTCATTTAAACCTAAAAATAACTAGAAACTAACAACATTAGGTATAGAGAATAGAGAAAGAACGGATCTTGAATTCTGAATTTGATTTGCAAAGCATGTTTTTGTAGAAAATGGTTCCGTCTCAGTTTGCAACCCGGCAGCATATGGCCTCCATAATTTCATATGAAGAAAATAGGAGAATAGGACTCATATATATAGCTGCCAGACCCCCTGAAACCAAGTGCCACGTCAGCCTAGGGGTGTCGACACCCATGTGGGTGGGTCGACCCCTAGGTCGACACGTCTTAAGGGGGGTCGACCCCGGTGTCGACACCCCTCTAGGGGGGTCGACCTCCTAGTGCGGGAAAATTGCCGCCTTGACGAATTTTTCAAATTCGAATCTTCTGGATAAGATTCTGACTCAGCTTTGAGTCCTGTATGACTCATATGTATATATATGTTCTTTCTGCGTGTATAAAAACTTAAAGCCTTCATAACTTTCTCATACGGAGTCCATTTTACACAAACCAAATGTCTATCTTAACCAGAATTTCGAGACAGACGCAATGGTGCCGTCTGTTTCCTCTAATTCTGAATATTAAATTAATTATTATTTAATTTATCCACTTCAATGTCATTAAAAATTCAGGGTGTTACATTCTCCCCTACTCAAAGGATTTCATTCCCGAAATCTCCAAGTTGAGAAGAATGCTAGTCCTACCATCCATCATCCATCTACTCATCCGTCAATCACTGGCATCCATTGTCCTTTAAGACTTCTAATGCTTATATGAATATATGCAAAGGTGTGTGTATATGTCCCAATACTAGTGCAAAGATCAGGCGGTCTACTGATTCAGTTGACCTCCTTAATGCAATGTATGTTAGTGCCATGAATTCCATATGTATGCAAATAATCCTATTTTGACATATTAGTTCTATATGTGTGCACACTCATTCGTCCAAATGCAACATCCATATGCTAAACATCCATTTCCATCCATTAGATGGAAAGAAAAAAATGCACACACATCCATATGCAATATGAAAGTGATTGAGCCGATCTAGTGCCTAATGTGTGTGTATATGCGTGCACATGCAACCACTAGCAAATACTTGCATCCACTTGCATCCATCAAACATAATATGTTTCAAACACATGTTTACATCCATAGGATTTCTATCCAAAGGTCGAAAAATACTATGGATAAGATATATTCAAATGATAGAAACAAGTACTGATAAAACTATGGAAAAAGAAGTTAAGAACATACCCTCGAAAAGGAAAGGGTACGAAGCACGAATCTTGTCTTCGGTTTCCCAAGCCGCATCTTCTGGGATATCTCCCCATTGAACCTTTAGCAACTTGATCTCCTTATTTCGCAGCTTCTTAACCTTTGATCCAAGGATACGGGTAGGGACTCGTCTGACTGTCGCCTCCCGTTCCACTTCGACTTCTTCCAAAACCCTCGGCTCAAAAACCTCCGCGGTGTCATGCAAGCACTTTCGCAGATGAGAAATATGGAAAACAACATGAACACCGGATAGATTCTCCCGGAGCTTAACTCTGTAGGCCATTTGGCCAATTCTCTCGGTTATGGGAAATGGTCCCACAAACCTAGGTGCCAGCTTCCCCACTAATCCAAAGCGAACCACATTCCTCAAAGGCGATACTTTGATAAAAACTAAGTCTCCCACTTCATATTCGATGTCAGTCCTTCTCTTGTCTGCATAAGACTTCTGCCTATCCTGAGCTATCTTCATCCGCTATCGAATAAGGTCAATCTTTTCGTACGTTTACCTAATCATATCTGGTCAAAGTAACAATCTTTCTGTAGATTCCCACCAACAAGTTGGTGATCTACTGGGTCGGCCGTACAATGCTTCGAAGGGTGCCATGCCGATGCTAGCTTGATAACTATTATTATAGGCAAACTCTACTAAAGGAAGATGCTCTTCCCAAGTCCCTCCGAAGTCTAGGATACACAGTCTTAAAAGATCTTCAAGAATTCTGTTCTCCCTCTCCTTCTGCCCATCGGTCTGAGGATGATAAGCGGTGCTCAAACACAACTGTGTACCTAATGCTTCTTGCAAACTCCTCCAAAATTCGCTAGTAAATATGGGGTCACGATCGCTTACGATGTTGGAAGGTACTCCATGAAGACGAACTATCTCACGAATATAAATCGCTGCCAACCATGATGCCATCCTCTCACTCTTAACTGGAATAAAGTGAGCGCTCGTAGTGAGTCTATCTACTACCACCCAGGTACTGGTGTTGCCTTTCTTTTATCTAGGTAAACCATCTATGAAATGCATAGAGACGCTCTCCCATTTCCATTGCGGAACCTCCAATGGATGAAGCAATCCACCGGGATTCTTTTGCTTCGCTTTGACTTGCTGACAAACTAAACACTGAGAAACGAATTTGGCCACTTCCTTCTTCGTTCCTTCCCAAAAGAAAACCCTTTTCATGTCTCTGTACATCTTGTCACCACCTGGATGAATGGTCATCTTAGAATGGTGGGCTTCTTCTAGGGATTACTTTATCAAGCTTCCAATTTGAGGAACACACAGCCTTCCATCTCGTCGTAACCACCCCTTTTCATCTATGGCATATCTACCGAGATGACTAGAAGTCTCCTCTCTTTTGAGCTTTTCCATGATGTCTAAAATCCGTGGGTAGCCTTGTTGCGAAGCTCCTATCTGGTCCATAAGAGTTGGCCATATCTCCAAGGATGCAAACAAATCAGGCAAAATCTCGATGGAGGGCCTGAAATCAAAAGTTGATATGAACTCCAAGTTCTTTCCTTCCACAAACAGAGGAGTCAAGGTCATCCTCTGCCTACTTAGTGCGTCAAACACCACATTACCCTTGTCAGGGGTATAAGCAATCTCTAAATCATAAGAAGCTAAGAACTCCATCCACCGTTGTTGCCTTAAGTTAAGATCCTTCTGTGAGAACAGATACTTGAGAGATTTATGATCGGTGTATAACTCGAACCTTTCTCCAAGTAAATAATGACGCCACATATTAATGCGAATACTATGGAAGCTAGCTCTAGATCATGGGTGGGGTAGTTCTTCTCATGAACTCTCAACAGCCTATCCCCATAACATACTACTTTCGCTTCTTGCATTAGAACCGCACCAAGCCCTGTACCGCACGCATCAGTGTAAACGGTAAACACTTTACTTCCATCAGGCAAGGTCAAGACTGGGGCTGCTTTCAGAGCCCTCTTCAGTCGTTGGAAAGCAACGTCACAGTCTATATCCCATGAAAACGCCAAATTCTTCATTGTCAGCCTGGTGAGAGGGGTTGATATCTTCGCCAAGTCCATAATGAACTTCCTATAGTAACCTGCCAACCCAAGAAAGCTTCTCACCTTGGTTGCATTTTTAGGAATCTGCCAATCTTGCACTACGACCACCTTCGCGGGATCTACAACTATCCCTTCTTTGGAAACTACATGCCCAAAGAATCTCACCTCTTTCCTCCAAAAATGTCATTTGGAGATCTTTGCTTTTAGCTGATGGTCACAGAGAGTTTTCAAAACTTCTCCTAAATGCTGGGCATGCTCTTCTTCACTCTTAGAGAAGATCAAAATATCATCAACAAAGACTACGACTAATTTGGTATAGGCATATGTATGATACCAAGTGTGACACCCCAAAAATATTCACCCATAACCGATTGCATCCGTTGAGGGTGGCTGAGGACTTCATAGATAAGACTGCTTTCAGAACTCTGGACGGTTTCTTTGAATGGTTAGTTATGCCTTTTGGGTTGACGAATGCACCCGCCTATTTTGTTGATTTGATGAGTAGGGTGTTTCGGGAGTCCTTAAACAAATTTTTCGTAGTCTTTGTTGATGATATTTTGATCTTCTCCAAGAGTGAAGTAGAGCATGCCCAACATTTGGGAGAAGTTTTGAAAACTCTCCGTGACCATCTGCTAAAAGCAAAGTTCTCCAAATGCCATTTTTAGAGGAAAGAGTTGAGATTCTTGGGGCATGTAGTCTCCAAAGAAGGGACAACAGCAGCAACAACAACAACAGAAGAAAGGAGGGAAGAATGACGAAGGCAGGGATAAAAGATTGTTACTTGGACCAGATATGGTTAGGGAAACGTCCGAAAAAGATTGACCTTATTCGACGGCAGATGAAGACAGCTAAGAATAGGCAGAAGCCCTATGTCGACAAGAGAAGGAATGACATCAAATTTGAAGTAGGAGATTTAGTTTTTATCAAAGTATCGCCTCTGAAGAATGTGGTTCGCTTCGGATCAGTGGGGAAGCTGGCACCTAGGTTTGTGGGACCATTTCCCATGACCGAGAGGATTGGCCAAATGGCCTACAAAGTTAAGCTCCCAGAGAATCTATCCGGTATTCATGATGTTTTCCATGTTTCTCATCTGCGGAAGTGCTTGCATGACACCGCGGAGGTTGTTGAGCCGACTGTGTTGGAAGAAGTCGAAGTGGAACGGGAGGCGACAGTCAGACGATGTAACGACCCGGAATTTTAGGGCTAAATTAAAATTTTTATTTTAATGAATTTAAAGTATTTTTAATGATTTATTTATTTTAATCGAAGTTAAAACGAACAAATTTAATTTTAATTATAATAAGAGCGAGAAATAGCGCGGTAATTTGAAAAGTCAAACTTGAACTTTGACTGACCATACAGGATGCAAAATTTAACGGAATTTAGTAAAACAAAAAATATTAGAATCTATTTAAAAATATCTTTCCAACGAATCCGAAAAATCGAAATTTCATAGCGGAAATCAAAAGTTATGGCTAATTCAATTTTTAGAAAAGTCGGTGGGTAATATGCATAGGACAAAAATGCTACTTTTTGCATACGAAGGAATTTCGACTCGAAACCACTTCCATTGGTTTCAGAATGACATTTCTGCATTGAAAAACAGTAAACACTTATATGTTTCGAGTTTCAGAAAATATTTGTTTAAAATATATTTTTAATATTAAATATATTCGCCTTGAAAATAGCCATTTTTCAAAAAGTCTCAGAATCGAACGAAATAAATTTTGTTGGATTCGTATCATCAAAACAAAGCTAAAAATGATTTTTCGGTAATTTTTGGAATTAATATATAATTATAATTGATTTTTCAGTGTAAACAAACAAATTTTTGACTTTAAAAATTCATTAAAAATTCATACGGGCTCAAAATTTAACGAAATTAATTTTCATAGGCCACAGCATCAAAACATAGCTAAATATATTTTTCGAGAATTTTTGAAGTTAATTTGTGACCTAGGTGAATTTCTGCGTACGTTTGAATTTAAAATAATGATTTATATTTAAAACTGAAAAACGAAGGCCAAGACGATCTCGTGAGCTGATGAGACATATCCAGATGAGTTCGGAACGGGGGCTAAATGGTATGAACGACGGTAAGCAGGCTTGAATCGGGGTTCGGGCCAAAACGGGCTTAAGCGGGCCTAATTACATAATTAGTTAACCCTAATATAATATTATAATATCCGAAAATCACTGTTCATCCTCCATCTTCAGCCGACACCTCTTCATGCTGAACCCATCATGGCTGAAAACTTCAAACCCTCATAACTCTTTCGTTTCTCAACGAAAATTTGCGTGTGAGTACACGTTTCGAAGCTCTCGCCGAGCTCTTCGATCTCCGACAAGTCCCGTCCCTTTCCGTCGCCTGTGCCGCCCGCCCCGAGCCCGAGAAGGTCCGCTGGTCGCAGCCACGCCGGGCCCACCACGCTCGATCGAACTCCACCCTCTTCTGGCCGTGCAAAGATCTCTCCAAGGCGGTCATTCTCCAAAAAACCGCACTCAAAACCGTTCAGTAAATCAAAAGTTATCGCGATTTAAAGTTTTGAACAAATTCTGAAAATATGGTATGCTTCAGATTTCCCCACGCTTTTAAGTGTTACACAGCCAGTTGTTAAAAGTCTGAATTTGATTTTTCCTATGAATTTGCATTGGAATCATTCCAGATCTGAAATCAAATTGAATGCGAACACCGGATCTGATTGAACCCGAGCCATCTTTTCAGACTAGACCACTGTGAGAATTTTATTTTTATTTAATTTAATTTATTTTATTATTATTTTTATGATTATTAGCGGTAGAACCAATATGACATGATATTTAAACATAGATCTAAACCGATCATAACATATGACGTGAAATCGGAATTGTCTATTATGCTATGTGATTAGACCTGAAATTTCAGGTTTAAATCTGAATTATAAATTAATTAAAAATTATTTATATGTTCTTTATTTAATTACACCGTGTTGATTTTGCTAATGCCCAGTTATAACATCACCTTGTAATCACCTGGATGCTAGTTATTGGATTTGGATTTGTGGTTATGTTTGGATGTGTGGTCATGCGATGTGATGAAAATTTACAATTTATTTGATGCAAATAAATTAAGAATGCTACTTGTGATGAATGCTACTTGTGATGAGATTTATATTCTCTTCTTATGTAAAATTGAAATAGGGAAAAATTGACATTTTTATCAAATGTTAATATAGAAAACTGTCACCGTATGAAATATACATTTTTGTTCAAAGAAAAGAATGAAAACCAAAATTCACATTTTTGTTTGCATTGGATTGAATAAACAAAATTAGCATTTTGTTTGCATTGAGAAGAATTAGACAAAATATACATTTTTGTATATTAAGAGTGAATTAGCGAAATAAGTATATTTTCACAATGCAAACATGACATTAGAACAAAAATTCATTTTTGTCAATGTAAGTTAGCAACAAAAATTCATTTTTGTCAATGTAAGTTAGCAACAAAAATTCATTTTTGTCCATGTAAAGTTAGCAACAAAAATTCATTTTTGTCAATGTAAGTTAGCAACAAAAATTCATTTTTGTCAATGTAAGTTAGCAACAAAAATTCATTTTTGTCAATGTAAGTTAGCAACAAAAATTCATTTTTGTCAATGTAAGTTAGCAACAAAAATTCATTTTTGTCAATGTAAGTTAGCAACAAAAATTCATTTCATTTTTGTCAATGTAAGTTAGCAACAAAAATTCATTTTTGTCAATGTAAGTTAGCAACAAAAATTCATTTCATTTTTGTCAATGTAAGTTAGCAACAAAAATTCATTTTTGTCAATGTAAGTTAGCAACAAAAATTCATTTTTGTCAATGTAAGTTAGCAACAAAAATTCATTTTTGTCAATGTAAGTTAGCAACAAAAATTCATTTTTGTCAATGTAAAGTTAGCAACAAAAATTCATTTTGTCAATATAAATGAAGTTGGCGACAAAATCATTTTTGTCAAATAATGAAGTAGTGATATAATTATATTTTGTCAATGTAAAAGAAAGACAAAATATACATTTTGACAAATGTAAAGAATGACATGAACCGTATGTGTATGCTATGATATAAACCATTGTATGTTAATGAATATATTTTGTTCATTATATAAAAAGAAGAAAGCATTGTATGTGAATGACTATATTTTTGTTCACTATAAAATAGAATATGGCATTATATGAAATGAACAATATTTGTCATAAATAAGAAATATTTGCATTGTATGAAAATAGCATATTTGTTAATATTAATATAGAAAATTTGCATTGCATGAAAATAGTGATTTTTGTCAAGTTAGAAAAAAAAAAAAAACAAATGCATTGTATGTATAGTATTTTTGTCAATTTAGAAAAGTACTAAATGCATTGTATGTATAGCATTTTTGTCAATTAGAAAAATATCAAATGCATTGTATGTAAATAGTATTTTGTCGAGTTAGAAAAGTATCAAATGCATTGTATGTAAATAATATTTTGTCATGTTGGAAAATATTAAATGCATTGCATGTGAAAATAGTGTTTTTGTAATGTTAATAAATAGAAAAAGCACCGTATGTCAAGAAGGATAATTTGATCATAGGATTCATATACATTTATTTTCAATGCATTTAAAAAGAAAATGAAGTGTATGTAAATTTGACATCATTTACAATGTTATTTTACAAGAGGATTCACCATATGATTGGTTAACATATTTTTAATGTTAATATAAAAATATCTACACCATATGGTATTAACATCATCTTTAAATGTTAAAAATAAGAAAAACTTTCATCGTAGGAAAATTTCATTTTTGTTAACGTAATAAAAAGAGAAATCCACCGAATGCTATTTACATTATTTTATAAGTATAATATAATTGAAATTCATAGCATGATGAAATTAACATTGCTAATGTTAATGTAATAAAGGTAATTTCACCGTAGGATGTAATTAATGTTTTTTAAATGTTAATATAAAAAGAAATTTATGCCGTAGGATAAGATGTTCATTATTTTATAATGTATATAAAAGAGAAAAATGCATCGTAGGAAATGTACATTATTATTATTTTTATGTTAAATAGAAAGGTAATCTACATCGTAAGATGAAGTGTACATTATTTATAATGGGAATAAAAAGGGAATTCCATCGTAAAATAAAATTTCATTTTAATGTAATGGAAATTAAAAATGCATTTAAAAAGAGAATTTAACATAGGATGAGTTACATTATTTTATAATGTGAATTAAAAGAAGAATTGCACCGTAGGATGAGAATAACCTTATTTTTAATTTTAAATTTTAAAAAGAGTTTAACGATAGGATTAATATACATTATTTTTAATGTAGATAATAAAAGAAAGTTTAATCAGAGGATAAGTTACATTATTTATAATGAAATTTAAAGAGAATTGACCGTAGGATTGAATTATATTATTTTAATTAAAAGGTAATTTAACATAGGATGAGTTACATTATCTTAATGTAAATTAAATGTAATTTACATCGTAGGAAGTTAACTTTTATGTTAAATGATTAACATTAAAGAAGGATTACAACGTAGAATGAGTTAACATTATTTTTTTGATGACAAGATATAAGAATGCGACATGTAAATGCAAGTTTACATTTTATTCATTGTAAATAAGTAAGAATGTGACATGTAAATGCAAGTTCACATTTTATTCATTGTAAATAAGTAAGAATGTGACATGTAATTGCAAGTTTGCATTTTATTAAATGTAAAGAAAACAAGAATGCGATATGTAATGAAAGTTTACATTTTAATTAATGTAAATTAAAATATGATTTTGAGAATGCATCGTTGAATAAGAAGTTTGACTATTTTAAATAATTAAAATAGAATGAATTGTTAATAAAAATAATTATTAACAAATAAGAAGGATTTTCAAAAATATATATATGTATATATATACGAGGATTGTTTGGGAAGTCCGAGATATTCTCATCCCAAATTAATCCAGCGGCGTTAAAGATCGAAGTAAGAAGACGACGTATGAAGACCGTAAATCTTCCCTCGAATGGACAGCGATCGAGATCCTGAATTGACTTGCTACAAATTCATGGGTCAAGGTCATTGCCCAGACGTACGTGTTGGTTTCACGGATTTGACTTTCGTTCAGACCCAGAGCATAAGTTTAAATGGATGGTGTGTCTGACATCGTACTTCGTTATATATCATATTGTTGATTTTCTGTTAATATATAAATGTTTGGTGGTGGAGAATTTATTCTCTACTTAACACCCATTTATGTATTGATGGAGAAGCAATGGTATGGTATGGAGTGACAGTGTGGCATACTAAGATGCAATGATCAAGGTTTATTGTTGAAAAGCAGAACCTTGTGGAGACGATCAAAGCATGGCCTGTTTAGGCGTAGCTTTGTGTAACGGGACTTCGCGAGCCTCACACACCGGTTGAGTCAAAAACGGGCGAAGGGAACGCAGGGAAAGCAGCACGTTTCTTTCTAGCTAGAAGTAGTGTCAGGGACCTCCCAGCGCTGATACTTTACTTATGTGGATGATGGAATGTGGCGCGCCTCGGATAGGTCCTATAGGACCGGGAAACGTGTGCTTAGGAATTGCCAATCCTCTAAGCTGTATGTGAGGACCGGCCCTGCAGGATCCAAGGGTTAACTGCGGGTAATCCTGAGGCACTATCTAGAGTGTCTCGAATCGGTAAGGAGCTCCGCTCTAGCCTTGACTCATGATGGAAACCAAAATCCAAATACGAACCGACGAATTTGATTGTATTACTAGTACGGAGGCATAGTATATGGTACCTATGCTTCCTAAGATTAATACATTTACTTTGAAATGCTTTCATATACACTAATAATAATATTAGATGCGTATTTGCCGTATTTAGCATGTTTAATCACCATAAGGTAAAACCCTATCCTCTGGTGTGCGTTGCATTGTGTGATGGGACTTGGGTCTTATGGTGATTCCATTTTTCCAAAAAAAGCATTGCGTTGTTTACGATGTATTTAATTATTTGTTATGACACGTTTATGCACGACAATCCATTAGAGTAAACCCGTTCCGCATTAGCGGCGTGGTCTTTGGATTTGCCATATTAATAGTGATTTATTACTTAAGAATTCTCACACCAGTCCCACGACTGACCCATAGTTTGTTTCACCTTTTTGCAAACTTGGGTGCCCTCTTTTCCACACGGGCAGCCAAGTAGACAGGTTCATTCTTTGCTTGGAGTCTTTTCTTTGGAGCTGCTTATTCTCTCTCTTGGATTTGCTTTTGTGGAGAGGTGATGACTTGGAGCTTGAAGACATTTATCTTTTGTTTCTATGGCATCTTTTCTTTTCTTTTTAGACATCAAATTTATTTCTTTTCTGCAAAACTTGTTGTAATAGCTTAGTTTCTGTGACTGTGGATTTTCTGTGATTGATGACATTATATTTTTCCGCTGCTATAATGTTATTACTCTATGAATTTCCTTTGCTATATTGTATCTGTGTTCTGTTTTATTGTATTTATGTTGTATTCCAAAAATGATTACTCCTACTTTCACTCGTGGAAGTTTGGGGCCGTCACAGACGAGTCCCTACCCGTATTCTTGGATCGGAAGTTAAGAAGCTACGAAATAAGGAGATCAAGTTGCTAAAGGTTCAATGGGGAGATAGCCCAGAAGATGCGAACCGAAGACAAGATTCGTGCTTCATACCCTTTCCTTTTCGAGGGTATGTTATTAACTACTTTTTCCAAAAAGTTTTATCAGTGCTTGTTTCTATCATTTGAATGTATATTATCCATAGTATTTTTCGACCTTTAGATAGGAATAAGATGGATGTAAACATGTGTTTGAAACATGTTATGTTTGATGGATGCAAGTGGATGTAAATGTTTGCTAGTGGTTGCCTGTGGATGCATATACACACACTTGATATTAGGGATGTTTTGTTCCCCAGACATGCTGAAAAAGGAAAAAGGAAGAGATTTAAATAAAGGACCGAAGGATACTACATATGGCTATTTGGGGAATGTTTTCAAAAACAAACTTTTCTTTTTGAAAATGCTTTCTATTAGACCTTTTTGAAAATAGTTTTTCAAAAACTTTTATCTAATCTAGTAACCTTCAGCTCTGATACCAAGTGTGACACCCCACGTCTGTTAATGTCACTCACTAAGGGAATGCATTAAGTTTCGTGAAGCGTTATAGGCAAACAGAACATAAATATTACAAGACAGATAATAAGAACACAGCGGAATTTAAAACAAACTTTATTTATTATAAAGCATCGTAGTCAAAAGTGCACAAGTCTGAAATTACAAAAAAGCCATTACACAAAAATACCAAACTTTCTGTCTTGTTTCATCAGAGTACATAAGTAAATAAAAAGCATAATTCCCCAAACAAAAGAGTTAAGCCATAGTAGAGACAAAAACTTGAGCCATACTTCAAAAGTAGCTCCTAGCAAGATGATATTTGAGTCCTGACTAAGCCTGAGTGTTTCCTGTCTGAGAACCTGGGGGGGGGGGTGAACGGAAGAAAGAAGGAGAAACAAAGGGGTCAAACATAAAGTCTGGAGAGTCTAGTTACTTTTAGCCAGCAAATAAATAAAAGTAAGATGATAGGCATATAACGTGGATAAGAGAGAGATCACTACATAACTGCCAAGAGTGACAAGGTAAGCAAGATAAGATGTACACACTCTCTAATGATTACTCTGCACTGTTACTAGTATAACTAAAATGAGATGATCCCTTCCGCTATAAGTGGTAGGCTTAGGCATACGTCCAAATATATCCTAAGTACTACCCTAATCGATCGGCTCCCTACTTCGTAGATACCCTGTGCTGACCCCACATTAGGAGGTATCACTTCCTAAAGTGGCAACCCTTCATATTCCAAGAGGTGCACAACCATATCCATTGGTGTCACGGTCGTCTTATCCCCCTCTGCCCGGCTCATGCACGCACATGGCCCGGTCGGTTTGCGCCTACACCGTTCATCTCGTTTGGATCTCTTATAATCAATCAGTAAGCATGCCCCTTCTCCACCTAGTACGGAGTACTCTACTTGATACCTACTCCGGGTTACTGATTGAAATGGGTCCCACACCATATGATACAAGCTCTACCCTTTGTCTTGTATCCCCACTAGGTTTTCCACTTTCTATGTACACCCTTAGGTGTCTTTAATTACATAGCCCTATACTAGTTATGCTTACCCTAAAGGGTGTCTTTAATTACATAACTTTACTATATTTTCCACCAGTTATGTTCACCATTAGGTGTCTTTAATTACACAACCTTATTGGATTAAGTCCTTGGGCCTATATATAAATATTGCCCACCCCCTCTAATTTACTTAACCCACCCACTATCCATTCCATTTTACTTAACCCTAACTTAAGTTCATAATCCTACAACCCTTATGGATTAAATTAGGTTAAGTAGTCCATTTCTTTACCATGTCCAATTATGGTATTAATGGGCTAGACCTCCCACATTAGGCCTACAATGTGTGGATGCTGGATATGCCGGTCGGGTCCGGGCAGTCTTATTCCACAGTTGTGCCTAACCTCATGTCTTAGCTCAATTCGTATTTGCGCACTTAGACCTCTCACATTAGGTTCAACATTAGTGGCTGCTGGATATGCCGGTCGGGTCCGGGTAGGCTTCCACCACTAATGCAACCTAACCTCGTGTCATAAGTGCAATTACAATTCCTAATTGTAATTACTAAACTTTCCATTTTTATCCAAATCTACTTATGTCATTATAGGTAATTATTTCTATTTTCTCCGTTTAAATTATATGTCCAATTTATATGAACATTATATAAATTATACCAATTCTAATCCCTTTTCCCCCGTTTCCTAACTAGAGCATTCACACGTATTTTGGCGGCATTTAGGCTATAAAATAGCCTAATCATAACAATGAAAAGGGAATATGACAAAGGTGATAGTTTCAACATGACTTGGCATAAACTTAAACTAGCATGTATAGGGTGGACATATAAGCAAAAAACCGATGAACTTGTGGCAATTACTATGATGTCAAAGTAAGCATAATGAGATCTAAATTAACCATTTTAGATGTCCAATTATTTAGATATAGCATAAATAGGGTGACAAAGTAACATGTTTAGATCTAAAGATGGATTCACATGTCAAGTTTATAACATATCTAATATGACCACAATATGACAGGTGAAAGGTGATTTACATAAGGGACTAAATCTAACCAATGTTACAACTATTCAAATTTACAGATCCACAATTACCACAATATAGTTGCAAGTCAAGATCCACATAGGTAACATAATAGAATTACCACAATTGCATTAGATCTAGAGAAATAGATCTATCATGACATAACATAAGGTTTAACATAGATTCATAGTTTTACAACATATCCAAATTACAGCCTTTCATAATTTACTTCTATTCATTTAAACCTAAAAATAACTAGAAACTCACAGCGTTAGGTTTAGAGAATAGAGAAAGAACGGATATTGAATTCTGAATTTGATTTGCAAAGCACGTTGTTATAGAAAACGGTCCCGTCTAAGTTCGCAACCTAGCTGCATATGACCTCCATGTTTTCAGATGAAGAAATCGGAGAATATGACTCATATATATAGCTGTCAGACCCCCTGAAATTGAGTGCCACGTCATCCCTAGGGGTGTCGACACCCCTGTGGGTCGGTCGACCCCTAGGTCGACACCCCTTAAGGGGGTCGACCCCGGTGTCGACACCCCTCTAGGGGGGTCGATCCCCTAGAGCGGGAAATTTGCTGCCTTGACGAATTTTTGAACTTCGAATCGTCTGGATAAGATTCTGACTCAGCTCTGACTCCTATATGACTCATATGTATATATATGTTCTTTCTGCGTGTATACAAACTTAAAACCCTCATAACTTCCTCATATAAAGTCCGTTTTACGCAAACCAAATGTCTATCTTGACCAGAATTTCGAGACGAACGCAATGGCACAGTCTGTTTCCTCTAACTCTGAATATTAAATTAATTATTATTTCATTTATCCTCTTTAATGTAATTAAAAATTCGGGGTGTTACAGTTATTTTGGTAACCCCCGAGAGGCTTTCGATTTATTATACTTTGAGGCTTAATTTTCCCACTGCCAACAATGATTCCGAGTATGAGGCCCTGATTGCTAGTTTGAGACTCACGAAATAATTAGGGTTAATTGTGTTGGACATTTTCTGTGACTCTCAAATCATTGTGTTTTAGGTTCAGAAAGATTTTCAGACGAAGGGACTACGACTTGCAACTTACCTGGAGCGGGTTTAGGAACTGTTTGACAGCATGGAACATTAGCATTTCCCATATTCCACGATCAGAAAATCAGAAGGTCGAAAAATTATCCAAACTAGCATGTTTTGATAACCCGGAAAAGATGGAAATGGTTCTGATTGAAACACTGAACACTCCGAGCATTGCTTAGGTGCAGGTTGACCAAGCATTGGAATCTGAACCTGAGAGAGTCCTAGATGACCCCCATTAAGAACTTCCTGCAGCATGGAGCTCTTCCATAAAGGAAAAATGAAAGGCAGCGAAAGCATCAACATACGTTAAGTAGTGAGGCATTCTTTACAAAATGGGTTTCTCAGTTTGTTTACTCCGGTGCATAGCCCATGACGACGTCAAGCGCGTGTTGAGGGAAGTGCATGAAGAT
Source organism: Allium sativum (assembly GCA_030737875.1). Classification (NCBI taxonomy): domain Eukaryota; kingdom Viridiplantae; phylum Streptophyta; class Magnoliopsida; order Asparagales; family Amaryllidaceae; genus Allium; species Allium sativum. The sequence goes on from CM060909.1 coordinate 168,086,694, forward strand.
GACTGTGGTGACCACACCAGAGGACAAACTTTGGAAAAAAGATACTGCGACATGGCTAATTATTGCCTACCATAAACTGAGAGGTGGCTGATTATTCATGATGCTACAATAAGTGTTAAAGGTTTACTAAGATTCCTAGATCTCCTCCCAGTCAACTCACCTCGATGGTGAGTCCTTGACCCCTTGCCGTATGGGGAGTAAACATAACTGGAAGTCTTCCAATTGCCAAAGGCGGGCAAAAAATACAATCGTGGTTGTGGACTACTTCACAAAGTGGGATGAAGCTGAGCAGCTAACCACAATCATGATGAAGCGGGTGATCAAATTTATCATCAGGAACATCATATGTCGATTCGGAGTTTCCAAAACTATCATAACCGACAATAGGACCAAATTTGACAGCACATGATTCAAAGATTTCTATCGACGATATCATATCGAGAAGAGATACATAGGTGTTGCACATCCACAGTCGAATGGACAAGTAGAAGCGGTGAATAAGATCATCAAGCCCATTCTGAAAAAGGGATTGGAGCAGGAGAAAGCCAACAGGGTTGATGAGTTACTGTTGGCTCTTTAGGCATATACAATTACCTATAAGTCAGCGACCGACCATACTCCATTCACGCTCTCATATGGCTCGAAAGCAGTAATCCTGATAGAGCTTGAAGTCCCCTCTCACAGAGCAACATATTACAACCCTTTGAATAACAAGGCTCTTCTCCTTGAGTCATTAGATATGATCGACGAGAAGAGAGACAAGACGGACTTGAATGCTTCGGATCACAGACATCAGGTTGCCCGATATTACAACTGAAAGGTCTGGCCTAGAACCTTTGAGCCTGGCAACCTAGTACTGAAGCATGTCTTCCCGACCCCAGTTTTCGTGGACCCGTAGTGGAAAGGACCAAACGTCATTCATCGAAGGCTTGATAATGGAGCTTTCAGGCTAACAACCGTTGATGGAAATCATCTTCCAAGAGCATGGAATGTCGAACATCTACGGCACTAGTTAACCTAAGCTTTTATCTTGTCTTAGGTTATGTAATGAGGCACAGTTTGCCTAAGTCATTGTTTATAAATAAATTCTCTTTCCATGCTCTTTGAATTTTTCTATTGATTTTCCTAAGTATTATAATCTGATTGGTCTATGTAACACCCCACGTCCGTTAAGGTCACTCACAAAGGAACGCATTAACTTCAATGGAGTATTACGGGTACTGGAACAGATATGTTACAAGACAGACATATAAAAACAACGGAAAAGGAATAAAGTAAAAGAACTTCAAATCATTTATTAATAGCAGCTGTAAAACCAAGTGGTACAATTGTTTTCAACCCATCAACATCCAATACCCAATTACATAGAAAATAAAACATCTGTCTTGTTTAAAACAAAGAAGCATAAAAACAAACTGAATTATTCCCCAATAAAGAAAAGCAAGCCATAATTGAAATGAGACTGAGTCCAAAGCAATACATGATGATCTTGAAGCAACAAGAAATCCAAGCTAAGCAGAAGTGTTTCCTCACTGAGAACCTGAGGGGGGAGGGGGAAACGGAAGAAAAGAGGCAAAACAAAACTAGGTCAGACATAAGTCTGGTAAGTCCAGTTACTTTCAGTATATGAACAAGCAAGAACAACATGACATGAATTAAACGGAATAAAGACATAAGCATGATGATAAGGAACATAGGATAACATAGGATAAGCAATAGGCAAGATAAACTAAGTATAACATCGCATGAAAACTATTCTCTACACCACTGTACCAGTGTCCCAACATATGTTCTGTATCAACCGTGAAACGATCCCTTACACGATCGGCTCTCTAATGTACTAACTCGCTTGTGTCTGTGTCAATCGGCCAAACCTTGCATGTAGATACCAGTGCTGGTCCCGCCTAGGGTGTATCAAATCCTAAGGTGGCAACCCGACATAAAACTAGATGCACAACATTATATCTACTGATGCTCAGTGCCTTATTTTTCCTAATTCGGAATACGTGCACGACCGTAGTCCGCCGGAACCTACACTGCCGCACCCCCTGCTGTTACTTTTGACCACTTACAATCAGCCCAGTAATCGTGCCCCACCCTACCTAGTTTCAGGGTACCGTTGATAGCTAATGTGGGTTACTGCTGACATGGGTCCTCGTTATTAGGGTTTCCTAGGGTCTACTCGTATACCCCATAAATTTGGTTAAGTGTTGACTATCAGTTCATGTTGACTTAACCCAACCACACATCATGTCAAATTGGTTAAGTGTTGTTAACCTAACCCTATCGTACTTAGCACGTGTCATTAGCATTAATTAATTATTAATGCACCCAACCTCTCACATTAGACCTATTATTGTGGTTGCTGGACGTGCCAGTCGGTTCCGGGCAGGCTTACACCACGGCTCAATCTAACCTTGGGTTCAAGCACGATATGACTAACTTCTCACATTAGAACCTATTGTTAGTGGTCCTATTTTTGCGAAAGGGAAGACGAAGAGCAAAATGGAATCAAAAAAATTCACACCGTGGAGATTATTTCTTTTGTTTCGCATGTCTCATCAGATAAATAAGGGAAGTTCCTTTTCTTCCCCAGTACTAATTGATAAGGAAAAATATATATAGATTTAGCACAATTGGTACTATTGCTATATTCAATATTAAAATTTTAAGAGATACCAATACTCTTTTTTTCAATCATTCTACTCTTGATCAATTAAATGGAATAGAGTGCTCAGATTTGATATGCCGGGCGGCTCTGGGCAGAATTACACCGCAAACTCATTCTAACCTCGAGTTAGCCATGTTCCATCTTTATTCAATTAACCATTCATGTCAATTTTAGGTGTCATATGGCAATTACCGACTTATGTCCATTTTAGGTGTCATATGGCAATTACCAACTTTACAAGCATGTTCATGTTCAAGTTATGCCAATAGTGTCAATTTCATGTTTATGCCCCAATAACCCAATCCTTCCCCGTATTCCCATCGTACGTATAACGCGATTCAACCTAGATTATAGGTCAATCTAGATTCATAAATAAAAAGGGATAAACAAGAATAACTTGACAATGATAGGCATAAGAATAGGCATAAGATAATAGTCCCAAAACACGAGAATTACAGATCTAATAGAATCACAGTATAACTAAATAAACTGATTTAGAATCATTGCAGGCATATAGATCTGATTGTGAACAATATTATGAACATGAAAGGCTTGAATAATAAACTGGGTTCAACAACTTGTATAGATTTGATTTAGTAGAAACAACCCAAAGTCATAGATTCACAAAGGCTAAGAACAGATCCAAATAGAAAATCAAGCAGAGGTCCAAGTTCATTTTAATTCACGTCCATATTATAATTAGTTGTCTAAATCTGAAAATAACCGTTAACTTACAAAACAAAGGCAAATCTTGTTTTCTGGGATCTGTTTTCTGAAACTGAATAGCTATCCCTTGACGTAGATTATCGATTCTCTAGTTTAGATTTGATTCGAAGTTTCTAACTTGACTCCGCGAAGAACATGAGCAGCATAACCCCGTCTTTGATTTATTTTGATATGAATTAGGGCAGAGTATAGGCGTAAGAAGTTGTGTAGAGAAAACTGTAGCCTTAGGGGTGTTTATATAGCATAGGTGTCAACGAATCTGGTCAGAACGGGCGTCTAAATGCAGGAAAACGAACCAGGCCTCGGATCTGGAATCAGGAGGGAGGTTGACCCCCATGTCGAGCTATGTCGATCAAGGTCGACCCCCAGGTCGACCTGGGTCCTGGGTGGGAATTTTCCAGCCCAGCCCGGGTGTGTGTTTTGAATTTCGAACTTTTAAATTTGAATTCGGCTGGTTTTTTTTTAATTCCTGAAACTTCTAAGTGCCATAACTTCTTCATACGAAGTCCGATTTACGCAAACTTGAATCTTATCCAAGCAGAATTCCGAGATGAATGCAATGGAATAACCCATTTCCCTTAATTCTTCTTTTAAAAATTAAGTATACTTTAATTTGTGACCTTAACATGTTATTAAAATACAGGGTATTACATTCTCCCCTCCTTAAAGGATTTCGTCCCCGAAATCTCCAAGTTAAGAAGAATGTATCCTACCATCCATCATCCATCTACTCATACATCATCCACAAGCAACCATTGTCCTTAAAAGATTTCTAATGCTGTATGAACATATGCAAAAAGTGTGTGTATATGTCCCTTATCTAATGCCAAAGATCAGGCGGTTTACTGATTCAGTTGACCTCCTTAACGCGAATTATGTTTGTGTCATGAGTCCAACATGTATGCAATCGTTCCTAATAAACTTTATAATTTCTACATGAGTGCACAATCATTCATTTAAATGCAACATCCATATGATGACATATCAAATTTCCATCCACATATAAGTACAAGCACTCGTGCATATGCAATATGAAAAGTGACTGAGCCGATCAAGTGCCTAATGTGTGTTTATGCATCCACGAGCAACCACTAGCAACCACTTGCAACCACTTGCAATCATCAATCATAACATGTTTCAAGTACATGTTTGCATACATAGGTTTCTACCTAAGGTTTAAGGATAGGATGGAGAAGATAAACTTAAGCATGGATATAAATATGTATACCAAACGCAAACAAACTTATAGGAAAAAAAGATCGAGAACATACCCTCAAAAAGAAAAGGGTACAATGCGCGTATCTTATCTTCGGTCTCCCAAGTCGCGTCTTCTTGAGCTTCACTCCATTGTACTTTGACTAGCTTGACTTCCCGATTCCGTAGCTTCCTAGTCTCAGTTTCCACAATACGAGTTGGAACTCGCCTCATCCTCACTTCCCGTTCCACTTCCACTCCTTCAAGGATGCTAAGCTCTACTACTTCTGCCGACTCATGTAAACACTTTCAGAGATGAGAAACGTGAAAGACGTTGTGAACTCCGGCCAATCTCTCGGGTAACTCCACCTTATAGGCCAAATGTCCAATCCTTTCTATGATAGGGAATGGTCCTACAAACCTCGGTGCTAACTTTCCCGCCGCTCCAAAGCGAACCACATTACGTAAAGGAGAAACCTTTATAAAGGCCATGTCTCCAACCTCGAATTCTACGTCGGTCCTTCTCTTATCTACATTGGATTTTTGCCTATCTTGAGCCATTTTCATCCGTCTTCGTATCAACTCTATATTCTCAGAAGTTTCTCTAATCATGTCGGGTCCTAGTATGAGCTTATCTGTCGATTCCCACCAACAAGTTGGTGACTTGCACGGTCTTCCATATAACGCTTCAAAAGGAGCCATACCTATGCTAGCTTGGTAACTATTAATATAAGCGAATTCTACTAAAGGAAGGTGATCTTCCCATGTCCCTCCAAAGTCAAGATTGCATAGTCTCAAGAGATCCTCTAGGACTCTATTCACCCTTTCGGTCTGTCCATCAGTTTGAGGGTGATAGGCCGTGCTCAAACATAACCGCGTACCTATAGCCTCTTGCAAACTCTTCCAAAACTCGCTAGAAAAGATAGGGTCGCGATCACTTACTATGCTAGAAGGCACTTCGTGTAAACGAACTATCTCTCGAAGGTATATGGATGCCAGCCATGATGCCGTCCTCTTGCTCTTCACAGGAATGAAGTGAGCGCTCTTCGTAAGTCTATCCACTACTCCCCATATGCTAGTATTGCCCTTCCTTGACCTAGGCAACCCATCTACGAAGTCCATCGAGACACACTCCCATTTCCATTGCGGAACCTCCAAAGGATGAAGTAACCCACCGCAGCTTTTACTTGTTGGCACACCAAACACTTAGAGACGAATTCCGCTACGTCCTTTTTCATTCCAGTCCAATAGAAAACTCGCTTCATGTCCTTGTACATTAAATCCCCTCCAGGATGTATGGTCATCTTCGAGTGATGCGCCTCTTTGAGAACTTTCTTTACTGAGTCTCCCACTTGTGGGACACATAGCCTTCCATCCCGTCTCAGCAATCCCTTGTCATCTATGGCATATCTGCTGAGGTGACTAGAGGTCTCACCTCTAATTAACTTGTCTGTCGTCTCGACTATCTGAGGGTCATCTTTCTGTGAAGTCCCTATATGTTCTATAAGTGTAGGCCTCAACTCTAGCGATGCTAACAAACCAGTCAATGAATCAACAAAAGATGTAAAATCAAAGGTTGAAATAAATTCTAGACTTTTCCTTTCAATAAACAAAGGGCTTAAAGTCAACCTTTTTCTACTCAAGGAATCTGCAACAACATTACCCTTACCAGGGGTATAAGCAACCTCAAAATCGTATGAGGCTAAGAATTCTATCCATTGTTGCTGTCTTAAGTTTAAATCTTTTTGCGAGAAAAGGTACTTAAGTGACTTATGATCAGTATATAATTTAAACCTTTCTTCAAGTAAATAATGGCGCCAAGACTTAAGCGCAAAAACAATGGCAGCTAATTCCAAATCATGAGTTGAATAGTTTTTCTCATGTACTTTTAGTTGTCTTCCTCCGTAGCATACCAATTTCCCTTCTTGCATCAAAATTGCACCTAGCCCTGTGCCACACGCATCTGTGTATACTGTAAACATCTTACCTCCGTCGGGTAATGTCAGAACTGGGGATGTGGTAAGAGCTCTCTTAAGCCTTTGGAAAGCAACATCACACTCGATGTCCCAAGCGAATGTTAGGTTCTTCTTCGTCAACCTAGTAAGTGGGGCTGAAATCTTAGCAAATTCCTTAATGAACTTTCTGTAGTAGCCCGCTAATCCGAGAAAGCTTCTCACTTTGGTTGCATTCCTTGGAACCTTCCAATCTTGCACCGCAACTATTTTTGCGAGGTCCACAACTATTCCTTCCTTGGATACCACGTGTCCAAGAAACCTCACCTCTTCCCTCCAAAAGTGGCATTTGGAGAACTTTGCCTTAAGCTGATGTGCACGAAGAGTATCCATGACTTCCCTGAGATGCATAACATGTTCTTCCTCGCTCTTTGAGAAGATCAAAATGTCATCTACAAAGACCACCACAAACTTACTAAGGAACTCCCTGAACACCCTGCTCATCAAAGAAATAAGAGGGTGCGTTTGTCAAGACAAAAGGCATGACAAGCCATTCGAAGAAACCATCCGGGGTTATGAACGCGGTCTTATCAATGCTGTCTTCAGCCACTCTTAGCTGATAAAACCCGGTAGCCAGATCTAGTTGGGAGAAAACCGATGCATCTACAAGCTGATCGAATAAGTCATCTATTCTTGGAAGTGGGTGCCTGTTCTTCTTGGTCAGCTTGTTTAGTTCCCTATAATCAACGCACAGGCGAAGTGAGCTATCCGCATTGGTTGCGAACACTACTGGAGCACCCCATTCAGAAATACTCCGCCTTATAAACCCCTTTTCTAGTAGCTCTTTAACTTGCTTGCTGAGCTCTTTCCTCTCCCTTGGAGCCATGTGTCTAACAGGTAAAGCAACGGGTTTTGCATTATCAACGAGGTATATGCGGAAATCTATCTCCCGCTTCGGAGGTAAGCCCTTTACCTCTTCAAATACATCCGAGTATTCACGGACCACTCTAACAGACTGCAAATTCTCAACAGATGCGTCCAGAGATTCTAGATAGCTAAGCATAACAAAGTTCATGGGATTACAAGAGATTTCGAGAGTGTTACCAAGGTGAGTCATGAGTCTAACCACTCTCCTTTCACAATCAAGGATGGCTCCATAACTGGACAACTAATCCGTCCCTAGAATCAACCCATAGTCCATAAACCCGAGAACATAAGCATTACATCGAAATTCAACGCTTAAGATAGATATATTCAAATCCAAGCAAATCATCGACAAATAAGCCGAACCCCCAATTGGATTTGAAACAACCAAGGGATCCCCTATTATATCGGTGTCTAGGTGCAGAGATTCAACTAAAACATTAGATATAAAAGAGTGCGATGCGCCAGAATCAAAGAGTGTGCGAACATGATGATCAAAAAGATAAACTAAACTCTCAACATAAATATTTCTACCTCGTTCTTGCGGAGGTGCTATGAGAGCATGAACCTACCCTCCAGAAGTAGACCGAGTCCTCTTCCCTTGCCCTTACTTCTTAGGGCGGTCCTTGACGATATGTCCCGCATCACCACAATGAAAGCATCCACCCATCTTTCTCTTCTTCTTTCTACAGTCCTTGATCACATGCCCAACAATACCACAGAAATTGCATTTCCTCTTCACACGTGACTTGTTATTATTATTGTTGTTGTTGTTCTTTCCTTTCTTGAAATCGGTCCTCTTATCATCTACCTTCACCCCTTTCTTATCGCCCTTTTCTTCCTCATGAAGCAACGCCATTTCAACCAAGCTCTCAAAGGTCGCGTTCATAGGTACATGGGACATAGCTAGGATTTGTAGTGGCTCATTCAATCCTTTTACAAAACGTAGCGCCTTTTTGTGCGGAGTATTCACCAACTCCAATCCAAATCTAGCTAGTTGGTTGAACTTGTTAACGTATTCCTTGATTGACAGGTTTCCTTATTTGAGCGCTAGGAACTTCTCCATCTGTAAGCTTTCCTCCACTTGCGATAGAAACTTTAATTCAAATCTTCCCCTAAAATCCACCCAAGTCTCAACGGACCTAGTAGCATTGGTGACTTCCCACCAAAATGAAGCTTCCACTTTTAGTAACCACGCCGCCAACTGAACCTTTCTTCGGTCCTCTACTTCAAAGATGTCAAACAAGTCTTCGGTTTCCTTCAGCCAATTCCATGCTTCCACAAATGTCTTGGTTCCAACGAAGTTCTTTTCTCCCATGGCACGGAAGTCTTTACATATCTTTGAGAAAGCGTCAACTCGCGGAGGTTGAGGAGGAGGAGGAGCTGCGGCTGGGGGAGGAGGGACATTAGCTTGACCCTTGGCAGATGTCGTGGCCTCTAAGTACCTACAGAACCAACCTGGGAATTGCACGCCCTCGGGCAGATTGAGATCCCCAGACATGCTGAAATGGAAAGAAAAGATTCAAACAAAGAAATGAAGAATAATGCATATGGCTTTGGGGAATATGCCTTTTAAAAACAAAAACTTTTCTTTTGAAAAATTGCTTCTTTGTAAACAGTTTTGAAAATAATTTTAGAAGGATTTTAAAACTTTTGCCCAGTCTAGTAACCTTCTGCTCTGGTACCAAATGTAACACCCCACGTCCATTAAGGTCACTCACAAAGGAATGCATTAACTTCAATAGAGTATTATGGGTACTGGAACATATATGTTACAAGATAGACATATAAAAACAGTGGAAAAGGAATAAAGTAAAATAACTTCAAATCATTTATTAATAGCAGCGGTAAAACTAAGTGGTACAATTGTTTTCAACCCATCAACATCCAATACCCAATTACATAGAAAATAAAACATCTGTCTTGTTCAAATCAAAGAAGCATAAAAACAAACTGAATTATTCCCCAATAAAGCAAAGCAAGCCATAGCTGAAATGAGACTGAGTCCAAAGCAATACATGATGATCTTGAAGCAACAAGAAATCCAAGCTAAGAAGAAGTGTTTCCTCCCTGAGAACCTGAAGGGGGGGGGGGGGAACGGAAGAAAAGAGGCGTAACAAAACTTGGTCAGACATAAGTTCGGTAAGTCCAGTTTCTTTCAGCATATGAACAAGCAGGAACAACATGACATGAATTAAACTGAATAAATACATAAGCATGATGATAAGGAATATAGGATAACATAGGATAAGTAATAGGCAAGATAAACTAAGTATAACATCGCATGATAAATATTCTCTGCACCATCGGACCAGTGTCCCAACATATGTTCTATATCAACCATGAAACGATCCCTTACTCGATCGGCTCTCTAATGTACTAACTCGCTTGTGTCTGTGTCAATCGGCCAAACCTTGCGTGTAAATACCTGTGTTTGTCCCAGCATAGGGTGTATCAAATCCTTAGGTGGCAACCCGACACAAAACCAGATGCACAGCGTTATATCTACTGATGCTCAGTGCCTTATTTTTCCCAATTCGGAATAGTGCACGATCGTAGTCCGTCGGAACCTACACTGCCGCACCCCCTGCCGTTACTTTTGACCGCTTGTAATCAGCCCAGTAATCGTGCCCCACCCTGCCTAGTTTCAGGGTACCATTGATACCTAATGTGGGTTACTGCTAACATGGGTCCTCGTTACTAGGGTTTCCTAGGGTCTACTCGTATACCCCATAAATTTGGTTAAGTGTTCATTATCAGTTCATGTTGACTTAACCCAACCACACATCATGTCAAATTGGTTAAGTGTTGTTAACCTAACCCTATCATACTTAGCACGTGTCATTAGCATTAATTAATTATTAATGCACCCAACCTCTCACATTAAACCTATTGTTGTGGTTGCTGGACGTGCCGGTCGGTTCCGGGCAGGCTTACACCACGACTCAGTCTAACCTCGGGTTCAAGCACGATATGACTAACTTCTCACATTAGAACCTATTGTTTGCGGTCACTGGATATGCCGGGCGGTTCCGGGCAGAAATACACCGCAAACTCACTCTAACCTCAAGTTAGCCATGTTCCATCTTTAGCCAATTAACCGTTCATGTCAATTCTAGGTGTCATATGGCAATTATCGACTCATGCCCATTTTAGGTGTCATATGGAAATTACCAACTTTACAAGAGATATTCATGTTCAAATTATGCCAATAGTGTCAATTTCATGTTTATGCCCCAATAACCCAATCCTTCCCCGTATTCCCATCGTACGTATAACGCGATTCAACCTAGATTGCAATCTAGATTCATAAATAAAAAGGGATAAACAGGAATAACTTGACAATGATAGGCACAAGAATAGGCATAAGATAATAGTCCCATAACACGAGAATTACAGATCTAATAGAATCATAGTATAACTGAATAAACTGATTTAGAATCATTGCAGGCATATAGATCTGATTGTGAACATATTATGAACATGAAAGGATTGAATAATAAACTAGGTTCAACAACTTGTATATATTCGATTTAATAGAAACAACCCAAAGTCATAGATTCACAAAGGCTGAGAACAGATCCAAATAGAAAATCAAGCATAGGTCCAAGTTCATTTTAATTCACGTCCATATTATAATTAGTTTTCTAAATTTGAAAATAATCATGAACTTACAAGACAAAGGCAAATCTTGTTTTCTGGGATCTGTTTTCTAAAACTGAATAGCTATCTCTTAACGTAGATTATTGATTCTCTAATTTAGATTTGATTCGAAGTTTCTAACTTGACTCCGTGAAGAACATGAGCAGCATAACCCCGTCTTTGATTTATTTTGATACGAATTAGGGAAGAGTATAGGCGTAAGAAGTTGTGTAGAGAAAACTATAGCCTTAGGGGTGTTTATATAGCATAGGGGTCAACGAATCTGGTCAGAACGGGCGTCTAAATGCAGGAAAACGAACCAGGCCTCGGATCTAGAATCAGGGGGGAGGTCGACCCCCTGGTCGACCTATGTCGACCCAGGTCGACCCCTTGGTCGACCTGGGTGCTGGGCGGGAATTTTCCCGCCCATCCCGGGTGTGTGTTTTGAATTTCGAACTTTTAAACTTGAATTCGGGCTGGTTTTTATTTTAAATTCCTGAAAATTCTAAGTGCGATAACTTCTTCATACGAAGTCCGATTTACGCAAACTTGGACTCTAATCCAAGCGGAATTCCGAGAAGAACGCAATGGCGTAGCCCATTTCCCTTAATTTTTCTTTTAAAAATTAAGTATACTTTAATTTGTGACCTTAACACGTTATTAAAATACAGGGTATTACAGTCTGTGTAAAATATGAAGGAAAGGAGTAACAGTCTCCCTTATGACATTCGCTTGCTCATGTCCCGATGAGCTAAATCATTTCCGTAACTAATCAGACTTGAGTTGACCAAATTCGAGCTTGATACCGGCGCTTAATACGACGATCTTCACATTATGAACCAAAGTGAGGAGACAACTCTAAGAGCAACCTTTTCTCTCAACTTGGGGGGGGGGGGACATGACTAGAACAAGTGTGGCCCGACCACTTGATCTCATTCCTCAAATTTTGGAATGGAAGAATCGATATAATTAGAGTTCGATATTGATACTTGAATCGACAAAATCCCACTTTAAGATTTAAAGTGTAGACTGAATGCCAAAGCGAATGACATGACCATTCGGATGACCAACTATATCTCTCATGACTTGGGGTTGAGTATAAAACCAGGGTAGGCATGAAATAGTGCGCCACAACTTGAGACCACCTTAACCAATAACTCTAACCTGAACTTAAGACATGAGAGTATAAAAACACTCGAACCGAATATCCAAGGGACTTGGCTCTTACCCCACAGAAGGATTGGAGGCATGATACAAACTGAGACTAAAATCCCCACTTATGCTGGAGGCAATGGTATGATCCTGTAAATTAACCCCTATATTTCCAAGGACCTGGCTTATTATTCAAGATTAATTGGGAGCATATACATTATACCTCCAAGTTACGCGATTACGTGTATAAAAATTAAATCACAATTACATTGAATGGAAAGAGATAAACCAATTTGCGAATATATGATATTGCAAAAACATTGCTTTATTTACAAGATGCAGGTATATACAGGACGATAAAACAAAAACGCGAGGGTCGGACTCGCAACAACCACAGCAGGCCAATGGAAACCAAAAGGAAATAAGTTCAGAAGCATCTAAGACTTAGATGTCTTGCTCTTCTTGAGCTCTTTAAGCTTCTTCTGCTCCTCTTTCTCGGTCTTTGTGAGAATGCGCTTCTTCCTTTTAGATTTTCCGGACGAGGGATTAGCAATGGATTGGGAAGTCATATCCATTAAGATTGATCCAGAAGGCTCGGTAGAAACCTTTGCGCTAAGAGGAGGAATCGTTTGGACAGGTTCAACAGGGATAGGCGATTTCGAGACTTCAACTTTGACCTTTATGAGCATTCCCTCATTTGTTGCTCTCATCTCTGCAAGGGTTAGCTCCTCAGTTTTACTGGACTTCCTGGTGCACACATTATCATCATCCTTTCACCCTCTTTACCATCAAAGTCCTTTAAAGATACAATCATATCACCTTCCTTTGGAGCGTCGTCACCGGTAGGTGGTGCAGACTTGTTAGTAGCTTTAATCTCCAAATCTGCAGCAATGTCAGCAGGGTTCGTACCTAAAGTAGGGAGATTAATGATTGTTAGCTCCAGAGAAATAACAAGCCTCTCAATTGGAAGCCTCATAGCACGACGACACACCCAAATAGCTTCAGAAAACCGTGGAGAAATAGTAGAGATACCTTCGGTTGACAAATCTTCAGGAGTGGCAGGAGCAGTAGCTTCAGTGATAGGAGAAAGGAGTGTACGTGTGGTAAGTGTTAATACCCTAGGTACCCCAGGTATTGATTTTGATGACAACAACCATATAAACATTACTAATAACATATCTTTGAGTTGTGCAGTTAAATTAGATATATTATGAAGATATTTATAAAGCTAAACAAGAATACAAAAGAAGAATTATAGAGGAAGGATAATCAATGCAATTAAAGACTAAAAGCTATTAGAGAAGAATGATGAATAACAGAGGTGTTAGAAGTGATGAGGAGTTGGTTGAACCTTAGAATATCTTGTTAAAGAACCCATGGCAATTATACTTGAAGGTAATCTACCATTGACCTCAACCGAATCACAAAATCCACAAATATAAGCAAATTTGAAGTGCAGGAAATTTGCGAAACTTATAAGTGTTGGTGGCATATTTGCAACACAAGTATGTCGACATACCCTTTTTTGTGTATCGACATATAACCGCTAGTCCAGATTTTTGAACTCAAATTTAGTAATTATTTCCTTCCACCCTTTCACCAAAAGACACATCCTTTCATACACTATATAAAGGCCCCTGTTAACGAATTTTTATACAATAATTTCTCATTTTCTTCTACTCCTTCTTCTCTATTTATTCTTTACAAAATTCCTTTGAAAACTATCCTATTACTCTTGCAAATTCACTCTCTTTCACTCCTATTCTTCATTGATTATCAAGCCACACAATACCAGAGAGTTGTACATGAATTCATATCATTCTCTCTCTCTGATTTAATCCTATTCCCTCAATGAATTCAAAGATATATTGCCATTGGAGGTTTATAGGATCATTGTATCAAATCTGTATAGAAGATACGTCTACTTGTCATTGCTTATTGCTGCTTATAAGGAGAATGTGTATCTTGTAACCTGTGAAATCAAGATTGTAAAGGTGTTCCTGCCACCCGTGGAAAGCAAGCGATTATAGTGAAATTCTGCACGGTGGAGTGCAGGACTGGATGTAGGATTGGTTAATCCGAACTAGTATAAAAATCCTGGTGTTATTTACTTTACTGCATTTTATTTTATCACTTATTTCTTTTGATTTGAATTTGAATAGATATAGTTTATATCTCTAGTGTCTGAGTAGCCTTAAGGTCCTAACAATTCGTATCAGAGCCTGGTCTTTCTAAAAGTTCATAATCTGATTTTTGAAAAATTATAATGGCTAGTAACACCATTATTAATCCTTTTATAGAAGAGCAATCTACCACTAGACATCCTCTATTTGATGGCAGTAATTATGCTTATTGGGCTTGTATGATGAAATTTTATTTGAAGTCTAATGGTTTAGATATTTGGAATATTACACAAGTAGAATACATAGAGCCCCAAAATGAATATTCAAAATGGACACCAGACCAAAAGACACAAGCACTTAATAATTCTAAGGCCATGAACATTTTATTTTTCTCCTTAGATAGAAATGAATTTAATTGATTGTCTATTTGTAATTCTGCATATGAAATTTGGAAAATATTGAAAGTGACACATGAAGGCACAAATAAAGTAAAATAGAAAAAGATATCTATGTTGTTTTACTAGTTTCAACTTTTTCAAATGAAACCAAATGAATCTATTTCTGATATGTATTCTGAATTTCAAGATACTGTACACACCTTAATATCATTAGGAAAGAAAAATTATCGAAGAAGACCAAGTCAGAAAGATCTTGAATTCACTTCCTAGTGAATGGGATCAGAAGACACTGGCAATTGAAGACGCCAATGATATTAGTACTATGTCAATAGAAGAATTAACTGGTAATCGAAAGCTTCGAAAGAATTGTAACTTCAAAAAAAGATGGCTCTCGAGAATGCCTGTTAATGGAGACTTGCTACTTTTCCCCCTAATCTTATGCGTTCTTCATCTTCTTCAAATCGTCCCTATTCCTAATCATTTCTCATTGATTCCCTTTTTTCACTTCTAATCCTCTCTAGCAAGTTTTCATCCTCGTGGGTGTTCTCCATAACCCAATTTCAGATCTCAACGATCTGTTTGTCTTCTTCTTACCATTTGCTTTAATTCCAGCTCCTTCTTGCCTTTATCTAAATCTTTCCTGCTACAGACCTCTTCTTCCAAAGCGGTATCCCTGTTTTGCCCCATGAGTTTCGAAGTACAACCTAAACCACTTGGTTTTTTAAAACCCTGAGCCTCTTTAGATCCATAATGTGCAGCATCGTGTTTCCTGGCGAGTTTGCCCCCTCTCATTGCATAGTGACATTGCCCGATGTTTTTCTGACCTTCGCTCAAGGGTTCTAGGATGCTCTGGTTGTTTTCGGAAATGGTGGTGAGGGTTCTGCTTTGTTTTTGGTGGTTGCAGTGACAAGGCTCAACTTGTTGTGTAGAAGTTGTTTCCTCATCTTCGCGGAGGCTTTTGCTATCTGGAATGAATCTTTACAACAAATATTTTCCGACTCCACCATGTCTCTGCTCAATATGCTGGTTTCCAAACCAACCGTATATACTCGAAAAGGTGAAGAAAATCAATGCCTTTAGCTCGGTACGCTTTATTTGAAACTGTGTGGCTGCTGTTTGGTTGTATGGTGTGGTTTGGTATATGTGTTTGTGCAAGTGCTGGGTAACCTATTGTTCGTCTTGGAGATGTGGAATAGTTGTATGTGGTGAATGAATTTTTTTTGGCAGATGGGATTGTCTTTGTTGTGGTATAGAGAAGGCTTGTTTGCTGATTTTTGACCTTTTCGGTGGTGTTAGTGTTGCTCACTTGGCGAATCTTTACAAGTTCATTGCCAACAAGGGAAGCTTATGCTCCGACATGGTCTGACTTGTTATAGGTGCTCTTATCTTGTGTCTAACTCCTCTGATTTCGTGACTGTCATGGGGTTGTCCTTCCTTTCATGGTGTTCTACATGGATTTACGACCTTTGCTGGTCGGTAATCAAGTAGAAAGCTTTTTCTCGTTGCTCATGACAGGTCCTTGTCACATGTCCTCGGTAGAGCTTGCTAACGTTCTCTTGCTAGTTTTCTCAAGTCAAATCATAAGGTTCTGAAATGCGCTACTCTATGTAATACAGTATGGGTGACAAGAGCTTTCACGATGTTCATACAGGCTTAGTATAGCCTCTGTGCCTTGTACAAAAGATTTCTTTTCTCTATATGGCATGTCCTTTGCCCTGTGTAATAAAATATGTAATCTAACTTCGAAGTATGTAATTTTTTTATTTGGTATCTCCTTGCGTGGAGAACATCATGTTTGTAGTCTAGTAATATAGCTAGCTCTAGTGCTGTAAGCTTGATAGGTAGAGTGGACGGAACACTATATACTCTATAGGCGGTGGACGGTCCACCTTAAAAACCGAATTAGTTGATTGTTAACCATAATCACCTGTACTATACTGTATTTTTATTATTGGTTATAATAAAAAAGTGTTATGGAACACTATAAAAATCGATCGGCTATGCCAACAAAAAAAGAATTAATTAGTAATCTAATGTCCCATGATGTGAAGTTGCAGGTTAGTAAAGAGAATCATGGAAATGAGAAGAAATCACTGGCATATAACGCAGTGATTGATAATGATGAACCAGATGACGATATTTAGTTTATAACCAAGAAGATCAAGAAATTCTTGAAGTACTGGATAACGAAGAAACTTCGAAAAACTAACAAAAATAACTCCAGAAATGGGAATGTTGTTAGATGTTTCAAATGTGATAAACCCGGTCATTTGAAAAGAGATTGTTCCAACTTGAGAAAACCAAACCACATTTCAAATACTTTCAACAAGGAGAGGAAACAGGCATTCAATGCAACATGGGATGCCTCATCATCAAGCGACGGTGATTCAAAAACATAAAATGCCAATGTATGCTTCATGGCAATGGATGACCAGGCATGGAATTTTGTTATAGAAATTACTAAAGTTTTAAATGGTACGCATCGAAGTTATGAAATACTTAGGAAAAAGTAAAATAATAGTTTGGCAGAAATAGATAGATTAAAAATATTTAATGAAAAGTTGAGTAAAGAAAAACAATGTCTAGAAGATGAAATTGGAAGATTTAATGGTCATAAAAATGGAAAGGATTTAACACTTGGAAGTTTTGAAAAACTATAAAGTGAAAATGAGTCCTTAAAATCTGAAAGTCTTTCAATGAAGTCACATATCAGTGATCTGAATAAGAAAATAACATCTCTAGACAATGTTATTTTTAATCGTAGTAAGGATTTTAATAAAATGAAAACTGATATTGATAAATTTAACAAAGGAAAGGCTAATCTAGAGAAATTATTATTTGCATCTAAACACAATAGGAATAAGCATGGACTTGGATACACCGCTAAGGCTAAATCAAAGAAAAATAATACTTAATGTACTAAGTTTGTTAAAGCCACCAAGTTCAAACCAAAACTTAGGAAATTAAAGTTAGATCCTCCAAATAAGTTCATTAATTTATGGGTTCCAAAATGGTTAGATAATACTGAAAAAGAACAGTATATTGATAATTTTATTAATAAGGTTCATTTATCTAACGATTATATGTTGAAAGGGCATTCAAACTCTTCATGGGTTTGGCATCCCAAAATTTAACCCCATGGACCCCGAAATAAAAAGGGTACCACTGTACATATTTTATAAATTTTCAGGTACCAAATAGTCGATGCTCAAGGCATATGACAAGAAATCTATTGAACCTTGGATAAATATGAAAAGGATTTGTTATTGGCATCTACAAAGTCGGTAACTCTAAAACTCATCTGATTATTTAGTTTATTTCATGTTTTGATTTCCCCACTTGTTTTGTATATATGCAAACTCTACATATTGTCTAGAAGTTAATTAAACAATTCTTTTTTACCCTTTTGTTGATGACAAAGGGGAAGAAAAGGTATAAATATACTAGACAACATGATAGGGGGAGTGCACAGAGTAAAGGGGAGTAAACAGAGTTAGAGGGAGTCAAATATAAAAAGTATTATATTTTATATCTTAAATATTTATATGGTTGTCATCATCAAAACAAAGGAGATTATTAATACACTAGGTACCCCACGTATTGATTTTGATGACAATAACCATATAAAAATTACTACTAACATATCTTTGAGTTAGCAGTTACATTAGATATATTATGAAGATATTTATAAAGATAAACAAGAATACAGAAGATGAATTACAGAGGAAGGATAATCAATGCAATTAAAGACTAAAAACTATTAGAGAAGAATGCTGAAGAACAGAGGTTTTGGAATGATGAGGAGTTGGTTGAACCTTAGAATATCTTGTTAAAGAACCCATGGTAATTATACTTGAAGATAATCAACCATTGACCTCAACCGAATCCCCAAAATCCACAAATATAAGGAAATTTGAAGTGTAGGAAATATGCGACACTTATATGTGTTGCTGGCATATTTGCAACACAAGTATTTCGACATACCCTTTTTTGTATGTCGACATATAACGGCTAGTCCATATTTTTGAACTCAAATTGAGTAGTTATTTCCCTCCACCCTTTCACCAAAAGACACATCCTTTCATACACTATTTAAAGGCCTCTAGTGACGAATTTTTATACAATAATTTCACATTTTCTTCTACTCCTTCTCCATTTATTCTCTACAAAATTACTTTGAAAACTATCTTGTTACTCTTGCAAATTCACTCTCTTTCACTCCTATTCTTCAATGATTTACAAGCCACAGAATACCAGAGAGTTGTACGTGAATTCATATCATTCTCTCTCTAATTTAATTCTATTTTCTCAAAGAATTCAAAGATATATTGCCATTGGAGGTCTATAGGATCATTGTATCAAGTCTGCAAGAATTCGAAACACCCCACCTCTGTTAAGGTCACTCACAAAGGGAATGCCTTAACTTTGGTGGAGGTTTATAGGTAAAAGTCACAGATAAAACACAAGACAGATATAAACACATATATATATATAAGCAGCGGAAAACAAACGGTCTTTCATTTCATAAATACGTGTTCATACAAAACATTTCCATAATTGTCTCACAATAACTTCCAAAACATTAAATCATCATTTCTATCTTGATTATTAAATAAAGAAGCATAAAACATAATTAAAGCTGCAGAAATCCCCATAGAGTGTGTCCAAAAGCCATAGCCAAGGAAAGAGAGTCCAAACCATACACCTACTATCTTGAAGCTTGCAAAGAGTCTGACTAAGTTGGATTGTTTCCTCCCTGTGGACCTTGGAGGGAACGGAAGAAAAGAAGACGAAAGAAAAAAATAGAGTTAGACATAAAGCCTGAGTAAGTCTAGTGACTTTTTAGTATGCAAATAAGAAAAAGGGCATGATAGGAATAAACTGAAAATAGGAAACTACTATGAACTAAGGTAAAGTAGTTTGAAACGAACATACTATCGTACCCCACACTATATCTCTGCACCTACTTATATTTGTTCCAACTGGCACCCCATGATCAGGGTGAAGTGATCCCCTTTTCTAAAGATTGGCTCCTACTTGCAAAATCAAATGTGTCATACAGCCCCACTTGATTGTAGATACCTATGCTGGTCCCACCATGGGGTGTATCAAGTCCTATGGTGGCGGCCCGACACAATTCCAGAATGCATAGATTATACTACTGATGCCCCAGTGCCCTGTTTGTCTGCTCCGGAGAGTGTGCACCCCCGCACTCCATTAGAACCCACACTGTTGCACCACCTGCTATCGCTTTGACCGCTTACAATCAGCCCAGTAATCGTGCCCCACCCTGCCTAGTTTAAGGGTACCATGATACCTAATTGGGTTACTGCTGAAACGGGTCCCCGTTACTAAGGTTTTCTAGTCAAACATGTTAAGTGGTTAAGTGTCAGTATGAACCTAACTCCATCCATCCGATTTAGTTAACATGTTGAGTTTGGTTAAGTATTTTTGTTAACTTAACCCTACCAATCCTAACTTAGCTTTAACATATTCATTAAAGCACCAAGCACTCACATTAGACAGGTATTGTTGCGATTACTGGATGTGCCGGTCGGTTCCGGGCAGGTTTACACCGCAACTTAGTCTAACCTCGGGTCCTTATTGGGCTCAATTCCTTAACCTCCCACATTGGATAGGTGTTGTTGTGATTACTGGACAGCCGGGCAGATCCGGGCAGGTTTACATCACAACTCAATCCAACCTCGGGTTAAGCATATTCGTATTTTCTAAATTTACATTTTATTTATGTAAATTTCTACAAATATTTCATGTTACATGTTTTAATTCAAAACTAATGGTATATAAATTATACCATTCATGGCCTTAACCAATTCCATGGTTTTGGGCCCACCTACATATTTGTTTTAATAATTACCCCCAACGTTACCCCCGTTTGTTCGTTTATATTAATCGTATAAAGACATTGGGCCCACTAGTAGGCCCAATCCATAAACGAGAGATAAAGGAGGAAACATGTATGACATAAATTCCATCAGCATAAATCATGTAAATTGACATAAAAGTAGTTGTAGGCTAGCATGTGACATAATCATGGTATGTCAAATTTCAACACATGTATGAAGACTAGATTAATAAGGTGGACTGTCATAAATTCATGTCACAAACTTGCATATAAAATATCTAATCTAGATCAGTACCTAACATGTAAACTTGCATTGAAATGTGGATTTAGTTAAATAGGTGTCACTTGAATTATTTAATTTAGACTACATAAGCCTAAACATATTTAGATTTAGGCATAACATCGAACATAACTAGCATATGACAAGAATATGACATATCCATAAAGTATGTATAATTTCTATCATATGTCCAATTATAACATGAAACATGTATTAAAGTGGATCTTGGCATGGATCCATTATGAACTTGCAACTTTTGTGTGAACATATAAACATGTATACAAACTTAATCATATAGGCATAGAAGTTCTATTGTACAGCATATAACTTGTCATAATCACCTAAACATATAGGTGTAGATATGAACCAAATAACTTGTATGTGAATTTGAATAGATCCAACATCAACTAGATTAATCCACAAGCATTCTAATGGATCCAACATCAACTAAACTAATCCACAAACATTCAAATGAAATCATTGTCATAATTAAATATGAATTAACATTTTTTTTACAGCATAGCATAATTCCAATCTTTAGTTCATATCAAATCATGTTCTATTTCTATTCACATCTCAAACGTAACTAAACTTACAACGATCGATGAACTTGAATTCTGGATTCTGAGTTCTGAAATTGGGCTGCGTTCCTTTGGGTAGATAAATGTTGTTTTGATTCTAACTTTGAATTAGTTTTGTATGCCTCTAAGCTTTCTTCAAACAGAGGCTACTCTTAGCTTTCTTCCAGCAGCATGGTGGCTCTAGTTTTATTTTTTTGTGTGAATTTAGGGTAGAGACTTAGGTTGTATATATAGAATTCCAAACTAATTAGAGCCGTCCGATGAAGCTAGAGTTAACCAAGGCCATCCATTTCAAAAGAAGCCAATCAAACAGTGACAAATCAGCCCTAATGACACAGCTAAGACCCAGAAAACGAGCCAAGACCCAACCAAATAGGTCAGGCCGACCAACCAGGTCGACTCCTAGGTCGACCACATGGTCGACCTGGGTCATGGGCGGGAATTTTCCCGCCCAGCCCGATTCTGTCTTCTGATTTGAAATTTGAATTCTGTTTTCGAGCTGTTTAAAAATATTCGAAATTCTGAAACTTCTGAAGGCCATAACTCCTTCATACGGAGTCCGATTTACGCAAACTCGGACTCTATCTCAAGAAGAATTCCGAGATGAACGCAATGGCATAACCCGTTTCCCTTAATTCTTTCATTCTGAATTAATTATACTTTAATTTGTAAATCTAGCGTTGGCAAAAAATTCGGGGTGTTACATTCTCCCCTCCTTTTAGGATTTCGTCCCCGAAAACTTCAAGTCTGGAAGAACATGTATCCTACCATCCAATCGTCCATCTACTCAACCATCAAACATAGGCGTCCATTGTCCTTAAAAGACTTCTAATGCTTCATGATCATATGCAAAGTGTGTGTACATGTCCTTATCTAATGCAAAAATCAGGCGGTCTACTGATTCAGTTGACCTCCTTAATGCAAATTATGTAAGTGTCATGAATCCATTATGTATGCAAATTTTTCCTACTCATAATTCTACATGAGTGTGCAAACATTCATACAAATGCGACATCCATATGATAACACATCAAGTTTCAACCATATACAAATATGAATACATATATGCATATGCAATATGAAGTGACTGAGCCAATCTAAAACCTAGGTTGTGTGTGTATATGCATCCACGAGCAACCACTAGCAACCACTTGCAACCATCAACCATAACATGTTTCAATTACATGTTTACATTAAAAGGAGTTTCTACCTAAGGATAAAGGATAAGATCGAGGAGATATTCCTAAAAAGATAGATACAAGCACAACTTAAGGAAAAAGAGAGATCAAAGATGTACCCTAAAAAAGAAAAGGGTAGGCCGCGCATATTCTGTCCTCAGTTTCCCAAGTCGCGTCTTCCTCGGCATCCCTCCATTGAACTTTAACAAGTTTGACTTCACGGTTGCGTAGCTTTTTAACTTCCGTTCCTAAGATACGAGTTGGAACTTTCCTCAAGTTGCTTCTCGTTCTATCTCAACTTCTTCTAGAATGCTAGGCTCCACCACTTCCGCAGTCTCATGTAAACATTTCCGGAGGTGAGAAACATGAAAGACGTTGTGAACTCCAGCCAACCTTTCGGGTAGCTTTACTCTATAAGCCATCTTTCCAATCTTTTCGATGATAGGAAACGGCCCTACAAATCTTGGTGCTAGCTTCCCTGTGGATCCAAAGCGAATGACGTTCCTTAAAGGAAATACCTTAATAAAAACCATGTCCCCAACCTCAAACTCAAGGTCGGTCCTTCTCTTGTCTGCGTAGGATTTTTTTCTATCTTGGGCTGTCTTCATTCTCCTTCATATCAGGTCCACTTTTTCTGAGGTCTCTCTAATCAAGTCTGGTCCAAGAATGAGCTTATCTGTAGACTCCCACCAACAAGTTGGTGATCGGCATGGTCTTCCATATAGAGCTTCGAAGGGCGCCATGCCGATGGTGGCTTGGTAGCTGTTGTTGTAGGCAAATTCCACTAAAGGAAGATGATCCTCCCATGTCCCTCCAAAGTCAAGAACGCACAGTCTCAAAAGGTCTTCTAATACTCCATTCACCCTTTCCGTCTGACCATCGGTTCGGGGGTGATAGGTCGTGCTCAAGCATAGCTCTGTGCCTACAGCTTCTTGCAGACTCCGCCAAAACTCGCTCGTAAAGATAGGGTCTCGGTCACTAACAATGCTGGAGGGTATTCCATGTAGTCGAAATATTTCCTTGAGATAAAGAGATGCTAGAGATGAGGCAGTCCTTCGACTCTTGACAGGTACAAAGTAGGTGCTTTTTGTAAGCCTATCCACTATTACCCAAATGCTAGTATTGCCCCTTCTTGACCTAGGCAACCCATCAATGAAGTCCATTAAAATGCTATCCCACTTCCGTTGTGGGACCTCTAAAGGATGAAGCAGTCCTCCAGGCTTCTTCTGTTCCGCCTTAACCTGTTGGCATATCATACACTTAGAAACGAAATCTGCCACGTCCTTCTTCATGCCGCTCTAAAAGAAAACTCTCTTTGTGTCCTTGTACATTTTGTCTCCGCCTGGGTGTATTGTCATCTTGGAATGATGTGCCTCCTCGAGAACCATCTTTACTAAATCCCTTGCTTGTGGGACGCATAGTCTTCCATCTCGCCTCAGCCAACATTATCATCGATGGAGTACCTAATGAGGTGACTGGAAGTCTCACACCTAATTTGCTTATCAATCACATCCACAAGCTGAGGGTCTTCTTGTTGTGCGGTCCCTATCGAGTCCAAAAGAGTGGGTCGCACTTCTGGCGATGCCAACAAACCGGGTATAAAATCAGAGGAGGGACTAAAGTCAAAAACTGGCTATATACTCCAAGCTTTGCCTTTCTACAAAGAGAAGGCTTAAGGCCAGCTTCTTTCTACTCAAGGCGTCTGCCACTACATTGCCCTTGCTAGGAGTATAGGAAATCTCAAAATCGTTTGAGGCAAGAAACTCCATCCATCTCTGTTGCCTCAAGTTAAGGTCTTTCTGCGAGAAAAGATACTTCAAGGATTTATGGTCAATATACAATTCAAACTTCTCACCTAGGAGATAATGGCGCCAAGACGATGGCAACCAACTCAAAATCGTGGGTAGGGTAGTTCTTTTCATGAACCTTCAACTGTCTTCCACCATAAGCTACTACCTTGCCTTCTTGCATCAGAACAGTGCCTAGTCCCGTACCGCATGCATCTATGTATACTGTAAACATCTTGCTTCCATCTGGCAGCTTCAGAACTGGGGCTGTTATAAGAACCCTTTTTAATCGTTGGAAAGCAAACTCGCAATCCAAATCCCAAGCGAAAGTCAAGTTCTTCTTCGTCAGCCTTGTAAGAGGAGCTGAGATCTTTGCGAAATCTCTGATGAATTGTCGGTAAAAACCTGCTAACCCGAGAAAGTTTCGGACTTCGGTTGCATTCCTTGGTGCCTTCCAATCTTGCACCGCCACTACTCTCGTAGGGTCCACAGCTAACCCCTTTTTGGACACCACATGTCCAAGAAACCTCACTTCTTCTCTCCAAAAGTGGCATTTGGAGAATTTGGCTTTCAGCTGATGAACTCGGAGAGTCTCCATGATCTCCTTTAGATGCTGAGCGTGCTCTTCCTCATTCTTTGAAAAGATCAAAATATCATCTACGAAGACCACCACAAACTTGTTGAGGAATTCTCTGAACAACCTGCTCATTAGGTCCACGAAATAAGCGGGTGCGTATTGTCAAGCCGAAAGGCATGACATGCCACTCGAAGAAACCGTCTGGGGTTCTGAACGCCGTCTTATCAATGCTATCTTCAACCACTCTTAGCTGATGAAACCCCGTCGCCAGATCAAGTTGGGAGAAAACCGACGCACCTACAAGCTGATCTAACAAATCGTCTATTCTGGGAAGAGGGTGCCTTTTCTTCTTGGTTAGCTTGTTTAGCTCCCTATAGTCAACGCATAGGCGAGGCGAACCGTCCACTTTAGTTGTGAACACCACTGGAGCACCCCATTCCAAAATGCTCTGTCTAATGAACCCCTTCTCGAGAAGCTCTTTAACTTGCTTACTAAGCTCCTTCCGCTCCCTTGGAGCCATGTGCCTAACAGGTAAAGCAACGGGCTTTGCATTATCAACAAGATATATGCGGAAATCTATTTCCCACCTCGGAGGTAAGCCCCTCACCTCTTCAAAGACATCCGTATATTCACGGACCACTCTAACCGACAGCAAATTCTCAACAGAAGCATCAAGCGACTCTAGATAACTAAGCATAACAGCATTCAAGGGATTACAAGAAATTTCTAGAGTGTTACCGAGCCGAGTCAAGAGTCTAACCACTCTTTTCTCACAATCAAGGATGGCACCATTACTGGATAGCCAGTCCATGCCTAAGATCAAACCATATCCCGTGAAGCTCAAAACAAAGGCACTACATCTAAACTCAACGTTTAGAATAGAGATTTTCAAATCCAAACAAACCATTGACAAATAAGCTGAGCCCACAATTGGATTTGAAACAACCAAGGGATCCTCTACCATACTAGTGTCTTGGTGCAGAGATTTTACTAAAGCAGATGAAATAAAGGAGTGTGATGCGCCAAAATCAAAGGGAGTGCGAACTGGATGATCATAAAGATGAACTAAACTTTCTACAGAAATATTACTACCTCGTTCCTGTGGAGGTGTCTCCAGTGCGTGAACCTGTCCCCCTGAAGTGGATCCAGCACTTTGTCCCTGCTCTCGCTTCTTTGGGCAGTCCTTAGCCATGTTTCCAGTCTCACCGCAATGGAAGCAAGTAGCACTCATCTTCCTCTTCTTCTTTCTGCAGTCTTTCACCACATGTCCAAGAATGCCACAGAAATAACATTTCCTTTTTTCACATGTCTTGTTATTATCGTTATTGTCCTTTCCTCCTTGATCATTATCCGCCTTCTTGTTCTGCGATTCTTCCACTTGCTGGTTCACGTAGAGGAGGAGGAGGAGGAGTAAAAGCGTCTGCAGCTAGGAAGTAAGGTCCCCAGACATGCTGAAACTAAAAGGAAAGATTCAAAATGAAGGATAGAAAGATAGTGCATATGGCTTTGAAGGATTATGCCTTTTAAAAAAAGTAACACTCTTTCTTGAAAAAAATGCTTCTTTAAACTTCTTTTTGAAAAGGGTTTCAAAAACTTTTATCTGATCTGGTAAACCTATGCTCTGATACCAAGTGAAACACCCCACCTCCGTTAAGATCACTCACAAAGGGAATGCCTTAACTTTGGTGTATGTTTATAGGTAAAAGTCACAGATAAAACACAAGACAGATGTAAACATATATATATATATATATATATATATATATATATATATATATATAAGCAGCGGAAAACAAACAGACTTTCATTTCATAAATACGTGTTCATACAAAACATTTCCATAATTGTCTCACAATAACTTCCAAAACATTACATCATCATTTCTGTCTTGATTATTAAATAAAGAAGCATAAAACATAATTAAAACTGCATAAATCCCCTTAGAGTGTGTCCAAAAGCCATAGCCAAGGAAAGAGAGTCCAAACCATACACCTACTATCTTGAAGCTTGCAAAGAGTCTAACTAAGCTGGATTGTTTCCTCCCCGTGGACCGGGGGGGGGGGGGGGGGATGGACGAAAAGAAGACGAAAGAAAAAAAATAGAGTCAGACATAAAGCCTGAGTAAGTCTAGTGACTTTTCAGTATGCGAATAAGAAAAAGGGCATGATAGGAATAAACTGAAAATAGGAAAGTACTATGAACTAAGGTAAAGTAGTTTGAAACGAACATACTATCGCACCCCACACTATATCTCTGCACCTACTTATATTTGTTCCAACTGGCACCCCATGATCAGGGTGAAGTGATCCCCTTTTTCTAAAGATCGACTCCTACTCACAAAATCATATGTGTCATACGGCCCCACTTGATTGTAGATACCTATGCTGGTCCCACCATGGGGTGTATCAAGTCCCATGGTGGCGGCCCGACACAATTACAGAACGCATAGGTTATACTACTGATGTCCCAGTGCCCTGTTTGTCTGCTCCGGAGTGTGTGCACGCCCGCACTCCGTTAGAACCCACAC
The DNA here is from genome assembly GCA_030737875.1 of Allium sativum. NCBI lineage: Eukaryota > Viridiplantae > Streptophyta > Magnoliopsida > Asparagales > Amaryllidaceae > Allium > Allium sativum. The sequence goes on from CM060909.1 coordinate 168,114,272, forward strand.
TACTGCACCACCTGCCGTCGCTTTGACCGCTTACAATCAGCCCAGTAATCGTGCCCCACCCTGCCTAGTTTCAGGGTACCATGATACCTAATTGGGTTACTGCTGAAACGGGTCCCCGTTACTAGGGTTTTCTAGTCATACATGTTAAGTGGTTAAGTGTCAGTATGAACCTAACCCCACCCATCCGATTTAGTTAACATGTTGAGTTTGGTTAAGTATTTTAGTTAACTTAACCCTACCAATCCTAACCTAGCTTTAACATATTCATTAAAGCACCAACCACTCACATTAGACAGGTATTGTTGCGATTACTGGATGTGCCGGTCGGTTCCGGGTAGGTTTACACCGCAACTCAGTCTAACCTCGGGTCCTAATTGGGCTCAATGCCTTAACCTCCCACATTGGATAGGTATTGTTGTGATTACTGGACAGCCGGGCGGGTCTGGGTAGGTTTACATCACAACTCAATCCAACCTTGGGTTAGGCATATTCGTATTTTCTAAATTTACATTTTATTTATGTAAGTTTCTACAAATATTTCATGTCACATGTTTTAATTCAAAACTAATGGTATATAAATTATACCATTCATGGCCTTAACCAATTCCATGGTTTTGGGCCCACCTACATATTTGTTTTAATAATTACCCCCAACGTTACCCCCGTTTGTTTGTTTATATTAATCGTATAAAGACATTGGGCCCACTAGTAGGCCCAATCCATAAACGAAAGATAAAGGAGGAAACATGTATGACGTAAATTCCATCAACATAAATCATGTAAATTGACATAAAAGTAGTTGTAGGCTAGCATGTGACATAATCATGGTATGTCAAATTTCAACACATGTCTGAAAACTAGATTAATAAGGTGGATTGTCATAAATTCATGTCACAAACTTGCATATAAAATATTGAATCTAGATCAGTACCTAACATGTAAACTTGCATTGAAATGTGGATTTAGTTAAATAGGTGTCACATGAATTATTTAATTTAGACTACATAAGCCTAAATATATTTAGATTTAGGCATAACATCGAACATAACTAGCATATGACAAGAATATGACAAACGCAATGGCGTAACCTATTTCCCTTAATTCTTTCATTCTAAATTAATTATACTTTAATTTGTAAATTTAGCATTAGCTGAAAATTCGGGGTGTTACAGAATCTGTATAGAAGATACGTCTACTTTCCATTGTTTGTTGTTGTTGATAAGGAGAAGGTGTATCTTGTAGCCCGTGAAATCAAGATAGTAAAGGTGTTCTTTCCACCCGTGGAAAGTAAGCGATTATAGTGAAATTCTGCACGGTGGAGTGAAGGACTGGATGTAGGATTGGTTAATCCGAACTAGTATAAAAATCTTGGTGTTATTTACTTTACTGCATTTTATCTTATCACTTATTTCTTTTGATTTGAATTTGAATAGATATAGTTTATATCTCTAGTGTTTGATTAGCCGTAAGGTCCTAATAGTAAGTCATGGACGTTCAGGTTCAAACCCACTAAATCAAAAATAACTTTTAGTAGCATTAAAAAATGCTGTAATATGATATGATAGCATTGTTAGAAACGCTATATAACATCATGCGGTCGTAGGTACAAAACTTGTGACAACACTATCAAAAGTCTTATTTGATAGCGTTTATATTCTGTTATTAGTATTTTTCTACAACATTTCGAGTTTTCCATCGAAATTTGTATATCACATTTTCAACAACATTTAATAAACATTGTTATTGATTTATCATACCATTTGTTAACGACATTTTTCGTCAATACCTGGATTATGATATATAAGATATGGGTTCAAGGAATTTGATGTAATCATGACCCAGAGTTGCCGAAAGATGTCCAGAGGCCTGCGTTATTAAGCTAAGTCTATCTTTCCTTAAGTGTCAGAAATTCAATCTTGAAGATTAGATGTCCTTCTCTCAAGTGATGAATATTACAATGACGGTAAGTGGAGTTCTAATTTAACCTAGGGAAGGTTTACATAGCCAAACCAATGACTTCCTAGGTCACGAATACAATGATATATATTGTGATAATATGAAAATAGGCTAACACCTCCTCATACTTAGGAAAAAATACGCCGTAGAGCCTATTAACTCAGATGATCATTCCACATCGGTTCAGCCTGAAGGGCCTTGGATGCGTCGGGAGTCAAGTTATAAGCCTGCGAACAGTTTCCTTTTTCAGATCAGAAGGCGTCAGGATCATTATGAGAGCGTTGATTGGCATTGCAAAAAACCTCAAAATGGAAGGAGGAGGACTTCAAATTTCTGAGAAGCCCTCCTTCTTACATGAAGGGGCCATGATCAACTTCCTCATACGAAAGGTTAGTATTAACTCCCTGTTTCAACATAACTTCACAACAAGATTATCAAATTGCAAGATGTTTTAAGCCTTGGAGTTCTCTGTTCATAAATTGTTGATGTATTACAAGAGTTGAAGAAATCCTTAATCTGCTCTGGAGGAATTAGGATTTACTCTTTTCAAAGAAGAAAGAACAAGATTGAGAAAAATGAAAAATTCCCCCTCTCTATGTGGCTCTTGGGGTCTTATTTATAGAGAATTATGGGGCCCTTCTGCTATTGGGCTATTGGGCCTGTAGGCGCCTTTGCCGACCGCTTTTTCCTTGGTTTCGGGTGCTTGGCTTGCGGTCGTCTTTGGAGTGTTAATTATGATCTTCGAAGTGGGAGTGCCGGTGAATTAGGGCTTCTTTGGGATTGATATAGGCTTGCTGATGTGGTGTCCTTCGAATGGCATCTGAACCCTCGGTAGCAACTCCTGAGTGTAGGCTCTCGGACGTAAGCTTCTGGATGTAGGCTTCCGGCTTTCTCATGAATAATTGGAGGAGCTTGCCCTGATGATGTATGTTGATAACTGCCGGTTCAAAACCGCTGTCAGTCTCTGTACTGGGTAGATTAGTACGAGTAGCCTTTATCTCTGCTTGGGTCCTGGTTAGCCCTCCGGTGGAGCTTTTTGGACTATCTGGTTTTCCGGAAAGTGGTTTTCGGTGATGTTTCTGTTGTTTATTAATGTGGCCTTTCGTCATCTATGCAGCCGATATTTCATAAGTTGTCTCCGGATAATCTTTATGTGCTGGCTCATTACCCTTGATACTTTCACCTTCTTTCGCCACAGAACTCCCCGTCGAGTAGACAATGTCGGATGGACCCTACCAGATAAACTTCGCTAACATTTTGTAGGTTTTGAATTACTTCCCTCCTAAGTGTTGTCGGTTTATTCTACTCTCGGATCGTCTTTCCCTTGCCTATATTCATCCGATACCCCTTCACCACCGGCCTATGCTAAGGGTAATTTTGGTAGTAACATTTACCCCCCTCTTAGTGAAGGGGTGTCTTCAACTTTCCAAGTCAAACTTATTTTTCTAGGCTCTTTTCTGTTTATTCGTGAGTTGTTGCTGGATCATGTCATGAAAACCGGCTTTGATAGTAGCTTTAAACCAACCCTTACTCGGATATCCTGAAGATTTAAAAATCAGAGATCCCCTTTCGACGTTTGCGGAGAACTAAATCGACCTAGACTTGGGTATTGATATAAATGGAAGACCGAAAACCCCTTCCAGTATTCGTGAATAGTCGAATACCCCCAATTCGGGTATTTGAGGATTGGAGACTGGAGACCCCTTCCGTTATTAATGAAGAGCCGAATCAACCCAGATTAGGGTATTTAAAGATTGAAGATTGGGAACTCCTTCTGGTATTAATGAAGAGCCGAATCAACCCAATTCAGGTATTTAAAAATTGAAGATCGGGGACCCCTTTCGGTATTAATGAAGAGTTAAATCAACCAAGATTCGGGTATTTAAAGATTGAAGACCGGGAACCCCTTCCGGTACTAATGATGAGTCGAATCAACCCAAATTGGGTATTTAAAGATTGAAGACCGGGACCCCTTCTGGTATTAATGAAGAGCCGAATCAACCCAGATTCGGGTATCTAAAGATTAAAGACTGGGAACCCCTTCCGGTATTATTGTTTTTGGCATCCCCCTTCGATTTGAATTGTGAAGCAGAGGTTGTACCTGCTTCCTGAGCCACTCTCTAGGCTTTTGATGTCAAAGAAGAGGATGTACATGCATTGTTGGCCACTCTCTTTGCCTGTACGTCCGGTGTGTTTGGCTAGCTTATCAACAACAGGGCCTAAGGACTTACCCGTCCTCCCTCCAGGAGGCGCCTTATCCTGACCATCGTGGGTAGTGATAAGGTCTTAGAAACTTAGACGGGGCCATTGTAGACACAGAACTAAGGTTTACTCTTTTGACGCTCTATACTGACCATCGTAGGTACTGATAGAGACTTACATGCCACTCCCCTTCGAGGGATGCCCTATCCTGACCATTGTAGGTGGTGATAGAGGTTGGTTTTCCCTTCTGCGGGTAACACTGAACATAAGCAGAGGTAGGACATGCTCTTATGCGAGCAGAGGTAGGACATGCTTAGTTCTAGCAGAGGCAGGGCATACTCTTTTACGAGCAGAAGCAGGGCGTGTTAAATTTTAGATGCACCGCCACGACCATTGTTGATGTGAAACGGAGGCTTACGCTTTTGATGTTTTAACCTTGCCCCCTCTTATTTGGGCATAGATAAAGACAAACACATCATCCCCCTTCGGGGGATGCCTTGTTCTGACCACCTTTGGTGGCGACAAGGGTTTTGATCCTTTTTCAGCTTCACCCCTTTTGGGCCTCTTTTTAAGTTATAGGAAGGGTTTTCGTGCCCTTGGTGGCATGATCGTATTAGGGAGGATAGTCTTTTCCTTTATTACTTTACCGTTGAGAAATATGGTCTTAAATGTTCCGAGTTCCATGTTCTCGGAACAAGGCCCCATTGGGTCTACTCAGTCGATATGTTCCGGGCATAACTTCTTGATGGATAACCAAAGGGCCTGCCCAATTTGGGCCGAGAGGGCCATCCGCTGGGTTCTTTGTGTTAGCCATCACCCTTCCTAGAACTAATTCTCCTTTTGAGAAGGCTCTGGTAAACCTTTGAGTTGTAGTATTTTGTAACTCTTCTTTAATATTCAGCTGTTCTGATTGCAGCCTCATCTCTTAATCCTTGTATCAAGTCTAGGGGTTCTTTTCTTAACTCTTGGTTAGGATTGAATGCGTATGCTATTCTTCTATGCAATGAGATCTCAATCTCAACCAGAAGCATAGCTTCGCATCCATGTGTTAAGGAGAAAGGGGTGTGTCCCGTTGCTGTCTTGGCAGAGGTTCTATACGCCCATAGCACTAACGGCAACTCTTCTGCCCAATTTCCTTTGGCTTGATTTAGGCGCTTTTTGAGAATTGTCTTTATGGTTTTGTAGGCAGTTTCCACAGGTCCGTTAGCTTTCGGATGGGCTACCGAGGAGAAACTTTTGATGATCCTATTTTTTTCACAAAACCGAGTGAATTCTTCGCTCTTGAATTGTGTTCCATTATCTGATATAATTTTGTGAGGAATTCCAAAAAGGGTAACAATATTCTTTATTACGAAACTTAGCACCTTTTTGGACGTGACTGTCGAAAGGGGTTCTACCTCCACCCACTTGGTTAAGTAGTCGATGGCTATTACATCATACTTTGCTCCCCCTTTGGAGATTGGCAAGGGTCTAATCAAATCTATCCCCTATATGTCAAAGGGCCAAGGGCTTGATATAGTGGTTAGTTCGCTAGGCGGAAGCCGGGCACCTTAGAATACTTTTGGCACTTATCACATTTTTTGACATACTCCACTACTTGACTAACCATCCGTGGCCAATAGCAACCTTGTCACATGACCCTTTTGGCCAGCTTAATTCCATTAGAGTGGTCTCCGCTCCATCCTTCATGAGCTTCCTTCAAGAGGTTAAGCCCATCTTTGGAACTTACACACCTTAAGTAGGGAAGCGAATGTCCCTTTTTATAGAGTATATTATCTACAATCACAAACGTAGGAGCTTAGTGTTTTATTTTTCTCGCATCTTGCTTTTTACAGGGCAAAGTCCCGTTTAGGAGGTATCCACTATGGGAGTCATCCATGTATCTTTTCGATGGTAATACATTCCCGTTAGGGGAGATTTCCCGTGGGAGTTTCCCTCTTTGTCCCTTTCGTCCCTCCTTCTCGAGGCTTGGGATCTAGTTAAGACTAGTAATTCTTTCCCCGTTTCCGGTTCTTCATGCCCGACAGCCGACACTAGGATTTTCCTGATAACCCACGAGAATTACTCGAGTCTCGAGGGCCTCTCGGGAACTAGCTAATTTGGCTAATGAATCTGCTTGAGTATTCTCCCCGCGGGGTATTTGATGAACCGAGAAATCCTCAAACCAGGAAAGCATCTTTAATACCTTCTTCATATATAGGAGTAGCCGTGCATCCTTGGTTTGATAGGTTTACTTTATTTGGTTTACCATTAGCTGTGAATCACTAAAGATTTCTATCCGCGGTATCTTCAATTGTAGTGCCAAGTTTAAACCGACTACCACTGACTCATACTCGGCTACGTTATTAGTTGCTGGGAACCCTAACTTCATGGCGTAGTGCAAGCGGTGTCCGTCGGGGGTAATTATAATATAACCTTCCCCTGCTCCCTATTCGTTAGAAGCTCCATCCACAAAGAGTTGCCAGTTGGCCTTTAAATCATTTTCTTTAACTGATTGTTCTGAAATGAAGCTTGTGCACTCATTCACGAAGTCCGCGAGGGCTTTCCCTTTAATTGCCGCTCGAGGATAGAACTCAATCTCGTATTGGATAAGCTCGATACCCCATTTGATTAACCTTCTTGAGGTTTCTAGTTTACTAAACACTTGTTTGAGCGAGAAACTAGTCAAGACCCTAACGGGGTGAGCTTGGAAGTATCCTTTGAGTTTTCATGCGATAAGTATTAGGCAATACGCTAATTTTTCTATCACAGGGTATCGGGTTTCTGCGTCCTTCAGCCTTCGGCTAACGTAGTAAATGGGGTATTGAGTCACATTACTCTCTCTAATTAGGATTGAGCTTACCACATGTTCCAACATAGCCATATATAGATATAGGTCTTCTCCCTTCTCGGGACTGGATAAAAGCAGAGGCGTTCCCATATAAACTTTTAATTCTTGGAATGCTCTCCTACATTCTTCGTTCCATTCGAAATTATTCTTTTCCTTTATAACATCGAAGAAATGGACACACTTGTCAGTGGCTTTGGAAATGAACCTATACTAAGGGCTGCTACTTTCCCGTTCAAGCTTATGACCTCTTTGCTTGTCCTAGGTTCTTCCATATCTCTTATGGCTTGGATTTAATCAGGACTAGCTTCAATCCCTTGCTCGCTTACCACATATCCCAGGAACTTTCCAGACTGAACTCCAGAAGAGTACTTTTGTGGGTTTAATTTCATTTGGCAACTCCTTAAGACACTGAACATATCCTCTAAGTCCTTTAGATTGTTTTTCATTTTGGTGGACTTCACCAACATGTCATCCACATATACTTCCATATTGCGCCCTATTTGTTCTTGGAACATCCTGTTTACCAGTCTTTGGTATGTTTCTCCCGCGTTCTTCAACCCGAAGGGCATCACTTTATAACAAAATGTCCCCCAATCAGTGATAAAGCTTGTATGCTCCTCGTCGGGTTTATGCATCGAAATTTGATTGTACCCTGAATAAGCATCCATAAGGGATAGTATCTTACACTACAACAAAAACACCATATTACAACTTTAATTTTACAACGGTGATAAACGCACCGTTGTAATAAATGGGTTTTTACAATGGTGGTAAAAGCACCGTTGTAATAAATAGTTTTTTACAACGGTGGTATAAACACCGTTGTAACTACAACAAAAACACCATATTACAACTTTAATTTTACAACTGTGGTTAAAGCACCGTTGTAATAAATGTTTTTTACAACTTTTTTCCAGAAAAGTTGTAATAAATTTATTTTTAACAACTGTGTTATTTTGACAGTTGTAATAAAAGCCTATCACAACTTTTATTTTTTGACTGTTGTAATATATGACTATATTATAATATTAATTATTTTCATTAAATAATTTTTAATAATTAATATTTACAACTAATTAGTAATTATTAATTAATAACCTATATATTAATATTAAATATTTAATTAAAAATACTTCAATAAATAAATAATTCATGATAATAATTAGTAATTGACAACCAATTAGTAATTATTAATTAATAATCAATAAATACATATTAAATATTTAATTAAAAATACATCAATAAATAAATAATTCCTTCTAATAATTACTAATTAACAACCAATTAGTAATTATTTAATAATAATCAATATATAAATATTAAATATTTAATTAAAAATAATTATTTATAACTACTTCATTATTAAGTACTAGTAATTAATTAGTAAGTAATAACTAATGAGCGGTTAATAATCAATTAATTAATAATCAATAAGTAAATAACAATTAATAAATATTTAATTTATAATTAATCATGACTATTAGTAGTAATTAATATTTAGTATATAATATTTTTTAATAAGTAATCGTTGTAGAAAATTTTTCCAAAATCTTTTGTCAAATATGATCCCTACGGAGGGGGGGTCCGGGGGGGATGGCAACCCCCTAGGTGGGTGTGCGGGGGCAACGTCCCCGCTAACGGGGTTCGACCTGCCCGGTCAGGTCGCGGGGGTCCACGGGGCAGCGCCCCGTCCGAAACGGTACATTTTGTGTACTGTTGAATTTGAATCTTACTCAAAATTTAACAACAATCGTTAATTAAGTAACAATTGTAAGTTAAAAATCAGTAGTAAATAATAATAATAATAATTTATAATTAACTAAAATAATAATTGAAATTAATGATAAAAACATATATTAAATAAGTAATAGCTCCGCGCTGCAGCTATTTTTAGGGACAGTTTAATAGTTCACAAATTTTAAGCGGAAAACCAAAAAAATTGGCTCCAACTACTTCAAGTTTAAGCGGGAAACCGAAAAATTAACACCGACCTACTTCGTATTTTTTTTAACAGTTGCGTCCACCCATTCTTCCCCTAAATCAATATCGACCTGCCTCTAACCATTCGTTTCCCCAAATCAAAAACTAAAACGCAATCGAGCTTTCCTGTCCTACAATGGTGACTAGAGTTTCCGCCGCCCTATTCTCTTCCTTAGTTTCCGCTCTTCTGCTCTTCTTTTCCTTGTCGTATCCCTTCCTCTTGTCCCCTCTCTTCTCCGTCCTCTAGCCCTAGCTGTCATCGTCGTGGGTAGGAGCTCTCCTTTCTTCCTCTATCTCTACTTAATCGGCCGCCTCTTTTCTGGTTTTCTCCTCTTAGTCGATCTGTTTTGTGGATCTGTTTTGGATTTGCTGAATACGATAAGTTTTGGATTTGCTATTTCCCACCTTAAAAAATTTGGGGGAACGCACGTCTTGGCCTTGTTCGTAGCTCACTAATCCTCTTTCAGATCTCGCAGTTACTATATGCTGTGGATTAAACTTATTCCAGTGTGCCAGATGTTGTCAATATCTTCATTGTACTGGGGCATCAATATTGGAATTTAAGGTATTGTGACTATGGTGGCTTTTGTTGGTTTGTTTGTTTGACTTGGTTGGAACTTGGATATGTCATTTGTGCTGTGAGTGTTTTGACTTGGGTGTTAGTGTGGTCGTTCTTGAGTTGTCTGTGCTTTGGTTAGCTTTAGGATTTGTTGTTATTGCTCGGTGGTTTTGGGTTGCTGGTCAGTTGTGCTTTGTCGGAGTTCTTATTGATTGTCTTTGAAGTGTTAAATTGTGTTAAATTGTTTCGATTTCATATTAGTCTTTGAAGTGTTAATATGTTTGTCTAGAACTATGTACCTCACTCTTAGTGAATAATACACTTAGAAATAGATGGTTGCCAATTTTCCTTATCCTTATGTCCTTCATTGGTCCAAGTAACTAGCTTGTTTGTTTTGCGTAAATGCACTGTTGTTGACAATTTATAATTGTTACACATAACTCTTATGTATGTATATTGGAATAGATAACGTTATCTAGGCCCGATAATTCTCCTTTGATCCCACTTTGGATTAGGAGTTGCAAAGATGTTAGTAGCATGCATCTAAGTATTGACAGGATTTCATTTGATTTTGATTCATGCTTATGATTAAATTAAATTTTGCTACCAACAAGTTTTAGCTGATGGAATATCCAGTTTTCAATATCTGATACCACTAATTCACTATCAAACGATATGTTGGGTTAGTAAATGTGTATAATATAGATCATGGTTCAGCTGAATAATTTGTGGGAACCATGTCAGACCATATTTTTAGCCGAAATTGCTGAAATAAAACGTTGATATCTATGCTTTATTGGTGCCATCTGTTATTATTAATATGCGACTAATGCAAGTCAAAATGTTTTTTCTAATAGATACTCGAGTGGGAGTTAGCATGGAAAAACGTATGAAAATTTCATTGGTTTGGCTGAAGAATCCAAGATCAAGTAAGGTTTCTACCTCAGAAATAAGGTTTTGCATGCTATTTTTTTCCCATAGTTCTGGGTAAAGTAGCAGTTTTTAGGCTATGTCTGTCCGGGAAGATATATAATTCTGTCCACAAAACCGATATATATATATATATGTGTGTGTGTGTGTGTGTGTGTGTGTGTGTGCGCGCACGCGTATGCATATATATATAAATATGTATGTGTGTGTATATATATATAAATAAATTGATTTTTTTTGACACAAAAATAAATGAAATGCAAAATATATATGCATTTGGGCATCACTGTACTCATGAATGAATGACACAGAGTAATAAGGATATTTGACGATGAGCATGATGTTGAAATGGATGATCGATTGGGGATGCTGGAGCATAAAGACTTGGTGTATGTCAGTGTGTATGTATATTTATACGAAAGTGTGTATGTAACTGAGTGTATTGAGTGATCAGTTTGTAGTGCGGAATGTATGTATTGTTATGACTGTATTATGTAAAAATGAGTTGTACGATAGTGGATCAGAAAGTTGTACTAATTCAAATATTGAAATAAAATATTTAATTGATTATTTTAGATCAGTGTAGTATCATTTTATTCAATATAAATATTTATTTTTATATGAAATGTAATGTATAACGAAACAAAAATCATATTGTTATAATTAACTGTAGTAGGAATTACTACAACGGTGGAAAAAAGTTGTAATATATATTACTGCAACGGTGCAAAAATGTTGTAATATGTATTACTACAACGGTGGAAAAAAGTTGTAAAATATACATATTACAACGGTGTTGCAACAGTGTAAAAACATTGTAAAAGATGTGAGTCTATTACAACTTCTTAATACACGACGTTTTGCCCACCGTTGTAAAATGTATATTACAACGGTGTTCCACCGTTGTAATAGGGTCATTTTGTTGTAGTGTTATGACCACTTGTGGCATCAACTAACTGGTCAATCAGCGAAAGGGGATAACAGTCTTTCGGACAGGCCTTGTTTAAGTCCTTATAATCAACACATGTCCTCCATTTCCCATTGGATTTATTCACAAGTACGGGATTGGATAACCATTTTGGGTAAAGGACTTCCCGGAAAAACCCGTTAGTTTCTAATCTCTTGACTTCCTCCTTCAAGGCTCCCAACCGGTCTCTACTGTATTATCTTTTCTTTTGCCGAACGGGATCACCAAAGGGTCAATGTTTAAGGCGTGACTCATAATAGAGGGACTGATACCGATCATGTCGGAATGAGTCCAAGCGAAAACATCCTTGTTGAGTTATAGGAACTGAATTACGTCGCTCTTGAGGGGTTACGTCATCCTTTTCTCTATATTGACGATCTTTGACTTATCTTATGAATCAATGTTAACCTCTTTCACGTACTCTTTTGGTTTTATTCTTTCAATGTCTCCTCTAGAATCTAAGTCCGTGACAATTTCCCCTTCTTTCCTGATCGAACGCGATAAACACTCCCATCTTCCTCCCTCAATAACTTTCGATCCACACATTGAAGTCATTTTATTTTTGAGGCAATTTTGTAATACTCTCCACCCTCTTCACATCCATATAGGATTGATCATTTGGAGTTGTTTATATTGCTCGAATCACCCTCTCAAACTTGCGCCGCTCGCCCTCGAATCCCTGCCACCAACCGACACCGAGTTCGACATGATTGGGACCCCTAGGCGTACCTCTCATAGCTGTTCCACGTAGTATATTCTGATCGTCACAAAGTTGAGTGTGTTCCGCAAAAATTGCAAACCTAGTTTCGAACGATAGCTGAGAACCGTGACCTGATAATTTGGGTGAGGAAGAAAGGTTTAATTTTTATTTAATTACTTTGTTAATTAATTAAAATGTCATTAGCATTTAAAAATTCACAACTTTCTCATACGGTGTCGAAATTCAGTGAAACATGAGACATTGGACTCGTGACAGCATATTCTACATTCTAGAAGAGACCGGAGGAATTTTAGAGCTCACCACCAATTAAGGAGGAGTGGAACCCAATGTAAGATTTCTAAATTCAAAAGAAAATGGACTAACTATATATGCGTTATATATGCGATGTATAATATATATATGCGATGTATGATATATATATGCGTTGTAAAAAACGTATATGCAATGTATAAAAATTGTTTATGCGTTGTATAAATTGGAAATGCAAAAAATTTGATTGTGTTGTGGAAAATTTGGTTGAATATGGGTTTGTCAACCCTTTGATTGATTTGATTGAATGGAATGGTTATGTATGGCGCGAGCCAGTATCACGATAGGGATAATGCTAGACATTATTTTTCCGATTCTAATATCGCGCCGTTATAATGCCGAAATTTTCTGAAACAGTTTTAAAAAAATAATCATGTGTTGAAATAAATGTTTGTTCATTAAAAATATTATTTTTAACATGTATGTGAAGTATTAAAAATAACCATGTGTTGAAATAAACGTTTGTTCATTAAAAATATTATTTTTAACATGTATGTGAAGTGTTAAAAATATTCGAAATACCCCGATCTCCGAAGAGACGGAAAACAACGGATTGCTTTGAGAACACGACGCATCAAAACACAAACAACAGAATATTTCATTGCTATTACAACAATTTACATCAGAGTACAAGATACTGGAGTTCAAATGAATAATATACAGTGGAAAATAATATCAGAGATTTAAAATATACAGAAACGGAAATTTAAAATGTATAAATACAACGTACATCGGAAATATATCAACTAGCACAACTGAAGGAAATACGCGGATACAAAGCTTTTCGAATATTGCTCCAGCTGTAAATCCAGGATCCTGTAAAAGAAATCTCCAAAACAAAAACTACTGACTGCTTGTGGAAAATATGGGCACCCTGAGTTTAGGATAAAGCAATAAACTCTGAGTCAGTCATGGGACTGGTGTGAGAAATAAACAGTTATTAAATCTTTACTTTAAAAGTTAGGAAATCATGGGACCACGCCGTATAACACGGAACGGGTTTACTACACATGAATCTCAGTTTAAAATAAAACAATGCAATGCTTTTTGGAAAATGAAGCTGTTATAAGACTGGGGTCCCATCACACAATGCAACACAAGCCGAAGGATAGAGTTTCCCTTATAATAGCCAAACATGCTTGGTACGTTTAAAACAAATCATTTTGATATTACTATAAGTGCATAGTGTCAAAAACAACTTCAATATAAATGTATCAATCCTAGATGACATAGGTACCATATATTATGCCGCCATACTAGGTTTACAACTAAAACCAAAAGTGTCATATTGGAAATTGGATTCCATCTATGAGTCGAGGCAAGGGATGGCTCCATTCTAATTTGAGACACTCTAGCCCATGCCCCAGGATACAGCCGCAACTGCACCTGATCTTCAGGGTCGGTCCACACTTACTTTAGTGGATTAGTTATTCCTCAACAATACGTTTCCCTGCCCTATGGGGCATAAAATCTGGTCAGTACGTCGACCATCAAGAGCCACTAGGGACCCAAATTCGAGGCGCCTTGCAATCTATCATCCACATAAGTAAAAATGTCTAGGCTCCATACCATGACACCACTCCTACCTAGAAAGAAACACATGCACTCCTTGCAGTCACGATCTCGTTTTTGACTCATACCTGGTGTGAGGCTCGCGAATTAACGCTATACACAAAACTATGCTATTTAAAGCCGTGTTTTGATCATCATCCACAAGACTCTACTTTTCAACAAAAGCCTTGATCATTTACATCTCAGCATGCCACACTGACAATCCACCCCATGCAACTGATGTCTATCAATATATAACCTCTAAGCTCGTACGTCTCAGAGAAGGTTGTTAAGCAAGAGAATAAATTCTCCGCCACCAAACAGATATATATTTAATAGAAATCAATCAACACAGAATGAACTCCAATGTCAGACACACATCCATTTACAAGTCCGTTCGGGGTCTGAACGGAACTGGAGGCACCTTATTCCTCGTCCCATATGTCCAATACAAGATAGAGGTCCTTGCATATCCGGTCGATCTCCAAGTATGTATGGACGATCACCGCTTATTACCTTGTCTCAGGGGATCAGCCCAATCAAGACATCAATAATCATCCATACGATGTGAAGATCTCCGATCTTCGACCACCGTCTTCATCGTTGACATTTAATCGTCGTACCAGTCAGAATGGGATAAACTCGGCCTTTTCGAATAACTTGCATATTTTATAATCAATAATCAAGTGCCATAAAAACACATCATACACCTCGTTCCAATTCAGAATATTCTTTTATTCAAATATTCTTTACATTGGGAATTGTTCCCAAAAATCTTATCAAAGATTTAATTCATTTAAACCTCTTGTATAAATCTTCACTTGGAAATCGTTTCAAAAGATTTTGTATTATTTTTTCACAACTTTAAATCAAATCAAGGTTTATCCAACTAGTCGGGGTTATCGAGCCTTACCTAAGTAATCATTTATTTTATTTTTCCAATCCCAACCTATTCATCCCATGGAGCAAAACTGGTAGTACTCCATATCTAACACCCACTGTGTTATTGGTAAATTCAATTACCATTCGACGTTCAAATCTAATTAATTACCACATTAACATTTCAATCTAACTAAAGATTCATTAAAACTCCACTTAGTTTTAATCACCAAAAATCATTATTCAATGATTATTCAAATTAGGAAATAAATCATGTCTTTAACTGGGTTAAAGAACCAATGTCATTTAAAACACAGTTCACGATAAACCCAAAATCATCTTCCATCAAAATGGAATCTACACGGAAATCATAATAGTGTATAAACTATATAAATTCCCATATCAGACTAATAATATAAATGGAATAATGGCAAAGCCATTTAAATTCCATATATAGTAACGGTCTTCCTTCACAGAAGCACACCTCAATTATTACCAAATCGAATTCCATTCAATACCAATTTAATATATTAAACTGGAAAACTTTATTTGGAAAATTCCATTAACCTTAATTAAAAGATTATAAATTTCAAATCATATCTCCACTGCTAATTGGGTAAAAGAACAAATGTTATTTAAAACACCGTTCACTATAAACCCAAAAATCCAATTCTTAATTCAATTCCAATTAAATATTAATTAATTGGTAAACTTCACTAAATCTTATTAAAAGATTTATTCTTTTCTCAACTGGGTTTAAGAACAGTGTTATTTAAGACACCATTCACGACAAACCCAAAATCCAATTTGATATTAAATACAAGGCTCTGAAAAGAAATTTTATCGGCTTATATTCAATATCAAATTCTGAAACCAACGGATATCGCATTGGGAATAACGATATCAATATCTTCCAAATTTCCATAACAATATCTGTATAATTACGGAATCCAATATCGAAAATATCTGAAGATAATTTCCATTTAAATCCATTCCAATTTATTCATTGGAAAATTATGGTTATATTAAAACCCTTTACAAATCCAATTTATTTATTTAAAAACCATTGGATTATTATTCTAGTTAATAACTAGTTCATTCAGATAAAAATATCTTTTATCTTTTCAAAACTTGGAATTTTTAACCCAATTTTTTTTTCCAAATCATTAGTTATGATTTTACATAATTTTTCCATATTTTTAATAATTTTATTAACGCCCTTACAGTCGGTTTCCAATATCGGCTACCAAACTGCATCCATAGCGACCTTTCCCAAAATTGAATTGGACATATTTAAAATGTAACCATTCAAATTCTAATCTCTTATATTCATTGGAAATATCTTTTCGATACGAACCCAACGGTTCCGGTTTTAGAAGAATCCGACAGTCGGATCTCCCGTAACGACAATTTAAAGTCAATGGTTGAAATTCGCAAACGGTCGCTGCGCGTTCTATTCGAACCATATATATATATATGTATATATATATATATATTTCATCGATTTCCATTCAAAACATATTTTTATAAATTCGTTTTAAAAATGATTTCAACTTCCATTTCAATTTTAAATCAAAATTGAATATTCCATATCATTAAGATATTAAAATGATATTATTTTCAAAATATCTAATTTTGAAATCATTTCTTTTCGATATTCATTATAAAATGAATAAAATCAGTTGATAAATCCGTTTGGGTTAAAATGGCGTTTAACTACTTAAATCGGCTTCATATATTTCAATATTTTCGCGTCCATCCAAAATCGGACATCAAAATCATTTTTTTATTATTCACTGAATATTATTTTAAAATATTCGTTATTTTAAAATATTATTTATTTTCTGAATCGGAATGCAACT
Source organism: Allium sativum (assembly GCA_030737875.1). Taxonomy (NCBI): domain Eukaryota; kingdom Viridiplantae; phylum Streptophyta; class Magnoliopsida; order Asparagales; family Amaryllidaceae; genus Allium; species Allium sativum. The sequence continues at coordinate 168,131,018 of CM060909.1, forward strand.
CAATCATTTACCATATAATTTCAGTTATATGGATTTCATACATCACATGTATTCAACAATAATGATAAATAATCATTCAACATTCAAACTTCATCCAGAGTCAAATTTACAACTATATAAGCATTAAAAATTAAATAACGCTCATCACAGCCTGTCAACACATCGATTGACACTCAACTAAATATTGGGATTAGTGTATGTCAAATATCATCCCAATACCCATGTGGGGTTTTCAACCAACGACAGTCTATTTAAAGAAATCATTGGTTAATAAATTTAACCAATTTTAATTCGGTTTGAATTATTTTTCTACTTAACCAATCTTCACTATTTAAATTATAAATAGATATTTATAATTAAATTTCAACAACCACAAAGTGTATCCACATTGTTTGAAATACATGTGTCATATATTCAAACAACGCTTCATGTGCAAATGAGTCGTGAATAGTTCATGTGTTGAACTCAAGGAATGTCACATACAATCAGATTAAAATCAACAATGACAATTTATATTTTTTCGGTTATACAATAAATAACTGTACAAAAATTTAGTGAGAGAGTTCTAACTTTGGGTTCCACTCCGCCATTCTTTTATTTTTGAATTTCAGTTCTATTTGGATTTGAATTTGCCTGAAATTCTAACGTGCTCTGTTTCCATTCTGGTTAGTTCTTAAATGTAGTGTTCATCTCCACGATTCTAATAGCTCTGAAATTGTTAAATTCCGATACAGTATGAGAAAGATATAAATTTATAAAGATTAATTACATTATCGAGAGAGTTGAAATTAATTAATTTTAATTAATCCCTCACTAATCACCTTCTTCCTCCCTTCACCCTACAGTTAAAATCGAAACCAATGTTCGAAACTAGGGCCTCAACTCACACCTCAACCGCTCGTCCTGATAATGATCGGCCAACCCCACCTTGTAGCCGCCCGCGTCAGCCTACTCTGCCCACCACCACGTGGCGTTCGAACCCCCACTTCAGCCTGATTTGGCATGTGAAGTAGAGAGCTTTGAGCTTGAATTTCACGAAAAATACTCCACTAGAAACGATCATATGGATACAGATTCGAAGAGCTAAAAGAGTACTTCAATTTTTGCTTTGGAATCAAGTTTTAATTCGCATTGATTTGTGAGAAATTAGAGAATTTGTTTTGAATAAATTAGGCTGTTAATTTCTGAATTGGCAGCGGGTTTAATTGGGGATAGGGTTTAATTGGGGCTATTTATACTAAATTATATTATTATTTTATTCCAAAAAAGTAGGGTTTTGCATCCGAACTTCAAATTGAACCCAACGACTATCGTCCCTAGCTAAAAACCTCATTCCGAACATAATGGGATATGTTTCGTAAGCCAATTCGATAGCTTCGATCAGTTTTCATCAAAATTAAAATATAAATTAATGTAATAGTCAATATTGAATTTGAACATACATTTTAATTTACCGGGGCCACATACTGACCCCAAAAATTACAGAAAAATAAATCTAGCTATGTTTCGACGATACGGTCCTAACAAAACTAATTTCGTCGAATTTAGAGACCATTTGAAAAATGGCCTTTTTCCAGTCGATTAAATTTAAACTGAATTGACAAAACACGTTTTAATTTACCATGCTCACATATTAATTCCAAAAATTATGAATTTTGAAACCTAACAATAATTTGATATTACGGATCCAACAAAAGTGGTTTCGTCGAAAACGGAGGTCGTTTGCAAAATGGCTATTTTTAAGGGCTATATATTATATTAAAAATATATAAATTCCATAACAACTATTTTAAATTTTAACCTGGGCATAACTTTCAATTTATATTATGAAATCTGAATTTTTCACATTCATTAGAAAGATATAATTAAACAGATTCTAATGTTTTTGGTTTTACTGAAATTCAATTAATTTTGAATTTATACGTTCATTAGAAATTTAAAATCGAATTTTCAATCTACCACGCCATTTCGATTTCATTTTATAATTAAAATAAATTTATACGTTATAACTTCGAGTCAAATAAATTTTTAGTTGTTATTATTTAAAATAAATCATTTAAAATATTCAAAACTCATTAAAATAGCTAAAATAAAATTTTTAAATTGGTTCAGAAATTCCAGGTTGTTACAATCTCCCCCACTTAAAATATTTTCATCCTCGAAAAATAATGGAGCTGAAAGTTGTTTAACTAACCAGCTCAACTTTCATTCTGGCTTTCATTTTCCAACTTTTCAGTTTCTAAGAATTTTTTAATTTCTCTAAAATTTGGCTAACACCCTAAATTTTTGAAAATTTTCGCAGTAACCTCCTTTGTACGGGCTGTCGGTAAAACCGCAACTTGCCTCACAGGGCCGTCATCATCCAAAAAGAAAAAGAAAAAACCAAGCGGCTAGCCAATCGGCTCATCAAATCATCAAACCTAATGAATATAGTAAACATGTACCTATTTGTCGGGCATACAATATTATTCATCTTCTTAGTTTCCATGCTACGACCTATTCAATTATATACACATGTACATATAGGCAACTTCAATCAATTTTCAATTTAATTCAAAATTCGATTCGATTTGGCTAAATTTACCTTTCATTCCCTTATTGGTTTTTACCATTTTAATTAGTTGAACTAACAATCACACAACACTATCAGCAATCAATTAGTTGATTAATCTTTCAAACATATAACTTTTATATACTTAAAAATCCAATATTTGGTGCCAAATCACAAACATAAACCCTAACTAAGTTTTGTGTAACGATACAGATTTCGCCCGGACCTAATCGATCGCTAAAACGACCAAGACCGTTCGAATACCGTATACGCTAACTCTAGGCATACAACACATCAGAACAAATAACAGAAGACTTTTATAAACATCATGATAATGCTACATCAGAGTACATAATATCAGAGTTCTAACATAATAATACTGCGGAAGATAATTTTACAATAAATGTAATACAATGCACAGCGGAAATATAAACTAACACAGCGGAAGACTATCAATGTTATGGACACAGCTTTAAGCTTCAATCCAGAATCCTGCTTATATATCTGCAAAATAAACTACTCGACTGCCCGTTTGGAAAATAGGGCAACCGAATTTGCAAGGGAAAAGCAAACTACAGGTCAGTCATAGGACTGGTGTGAGAAACTCTACAATTAAATTTTACTTATATAAATGATAAGACAAATCACAGGACCACGCCGCTAACGCAGAACGGGTTTACCCCCATGAATGCCAGTGCATAAACAACAATCAGTAATAGAGATATGGATATACTATGCATCAATCAACATGCAATATCCCAATCTACCCATTTAGATTAATCATCACACTTAGATTTACCAAATCCAATTCAATTTACATAAATTATTCCTTTTGACTTTATTTCCCGATTTTTATTTCAATTCATTTTGAAATACATATCTAACTTTTATATCAAAGTAGATTTCACTTCGGGATTTCAAACCAAATCTTTGGAAATATGAATTCCAAATCATAATAATGCATACAAACAAGTATGCAACCAAATATCAGGCTCCCCCTAGACAAGGCAGAGGGCACGCACCTAAGCAACTCGATATATATATATATATATATATATATATATATATATATATATATATATATATATATATGTGCACCTCCCACGCATAGAGCAGGCTACACCGACGACGCACCTCCCACGCATGGAAGCATACACCGCCCACTTCACCCATACTTTTAGTCGTCCGGGTTACTCGAATCTCTAGCCACATACCAAATCATTTCATATCCCCAAGTAGGAAAAATCATTTCACAACATAATAATCACAAGTACTTTCAAAATATAGTACTTCACATCAGCAATTCACACATATGATTAGTCACTATTAATCACATAACCTTTGAGCTCGTACGTCTCAAAGAAGGGTGTTAAGCAAGAGAATAAATTCTCCTCCACCAAACAGATATGGTCTTATTCTGGTTCCAGGAAGACTTCTACCACAAGTTGAGCTTAACCTTGTATCTTAGTATGGTTACAATTTAAATTTCCTAATTGGGGTTGAGAACATTAGTCCTGATAAATCCTAGGAATCGTAGCCATTTTACTAAATTTCCCTATTAAGTTTACTTTCCTCAAATCAACATTGCTTACGATGGTTATTTATGTACTTATGGCATTATTTATAGAAATCAATTACACTGATTGCAACAACGGCCACCACAAATATATTCATTTAATATGGATTACATTTATGCATATAATTCCATTGAATACATTCAAAATTTCAGACATTCAATATAATGTATACTTTGTCTTTTTACGTAGAATTGGACGGATAATATATATATATATACATATATATAATTTGCGCGGTCAACGTAGTTATCTTTCTTTGTTATTATTTACTGTTAAATTTAATAATTTGGTTTAATTAATAACCAAACATTCCTTTTTGCATTCAATCTTTCCAAAAGGTTCCAAATCTTACGAAAAGGCCATTAGCTATAGTTACTGTAAGTTATGCTTAATTAGTGGAATTGACATATTTCCAAATCACAAGAAATATATTTTAATGTATAATTGTAAATAGTTGATGCAAACTACGTAGAAATATTTGTATTTATACGTAGATTTGCACCCCATTTCCCTTTTTCTACCTTTTTTCCATATCTCTTGTGAATTCAAAATAATGTCTTTTTGTTAAAAAAGAGGAAAACGACATATTTACAACAACTAAACCAAAACCTCAAGAATATTGAACACAAATAAGCATATATCATTTAAATTAAAATTGCATAATTCACCATTGTATCTTTTCAATCAATATCACATAATTTATCTCTTTAATACTGAAACTAGAGATTTGGAAGAAAACAACATCTAAACAATGTTATTGGGACAGATTTCCAAATCTTCAGTGTTTTACAACAAACACATAATTTCCAACATTATTGTAGGCAATGTGTATAAAAAAATTAAGTAAACCTACAATTAATATTATTTCTGACCACTATTCACAATTTCCAAGTTTTGACAATATTTGTAACAGATCTGATAGGTGCCAATTCAAATTCAATAATATTATGAACAGATCTGATGATAATAGGCATATATCTTGAGATTTAATTCAAAAGAGATAAATAGGCAATTCTTTTGTATGTAAATTTTTTACTCACCTGAAAGCATCCAAATCTGAAATCTGAATAATCTTTTAGGCTTACAGTCCTCAAATTCTTACAGATTTATAATTATTTTGAAAGGGGGTTACTTTCAAATCTGTAGATTTGCAAGAAATTAGAAAGAGAGGGAAGAATCTGATGAAGAAGAACCTAGGTGCCAATCCATACCCTTTTCCCACTTGAATCTGATTATCCTTTTCAATTTGTATTGTAATTTGTTTGATTTGATTGTATATGAAGATATTTGTTTTAGAATTTATATGAAGAAAAAGGAAAATAGCAGAGCTCCGCTGCTGTTATCAGAAATAGGTGGAAAAGAATAAGGCCTTACCCCTTTATTTATAGGAGTGGAATTGACATGTACCGTTATATTGATTTTAAGTAACATCGGTCCATTTATGTAATAATTTATATAAAACTATACCTCCCAACCTTAGCCGTCACTGGGCTGAATTGCCTGAAGCGATCGACCGCCGCCCCAAGGGGTGTCAACGGCCCTTCGGTCAATCTGCCCAGTGAACACTGGTTATAAAAGGTATAATATATATTATTTATTATGTTTATTTATTTCCTTCTGTTTTTCATATTACGTCCGTAACTTTTTCATACGAACTCCTTCGTGAAACTCCAAACATGAAAGTTGACCAGAATTCCAAGGCGAATGCAATAGTCAAATTCCATCGTTTGTAGAAATTCTTATCTTTGTGAATCCAGTTAAACAACTTATCTATTGTAAAAATTTTGGGTTGTTACATTCTTCCCCCCATAAAGGAATTTCATCCCGAAATTATAACACCTAGTTATCCTATCCTACACAACCAATTTGTGTACATCCACTTTGCAACCATGTGTATATGTGCACGGTGTACATAATGCATTTCAACCATAAGACATGTATGCAAGATGATTCTAAATCAGGCCCTCTATATGTATGAATTGAAATTTTTAAAACACTTTTGAAAACATGATGCAAAACATCCTAAATATATTGGCAGTTCTATATGAATGCAAATTTTGAAAATTCTTTTTCATCCACAACACTCACACAATTATGAATAAAAATGTGAGGTAACCAATTATTGCATCCATATCCTACCATCCAAAACGTCATGCAATCTAATCATTTCCTATGTAATTTCTCCTAAACCAGAAAAAGGAAATCAAGCGAAGAATTTTAACATTTTCTTCACTTATAAATATCTCATTTCCCGCCCTACAGTGGAATTTTCACCTCAATTCCCCAAATTACTCCAAAAATTTCCATCTGTAGATAGTAAAGGAGGCTTACAACAAGCCCTAAAACGTAAAATGAGGTAATTAGTAATCTTGCGCGCATCGTTGATAAGGTATGGAAACAACGTTTCCAAGGCCAAAATGGGATTTTCCTTATTGTTGTTAACGTTTTTATCGTATCATCAGTCATACTACATCGCTAAAATGCGCACACAGACCATCCAAAACTCTTCCTTACGCTGTTCATGTGACCAAAAATAGAAAATTTTCGCTTTAAAACTTATTTTGAAAATTCCTTTTCAATACGGTTTCACTTTCCATATGGGATTCGCATGAAAACTAAAAATTTGGTAATATGCTCTTTGCACAATTCAAATCGTTTATTTTATTGTAAAACAGACGTTTAAGCACATGCAAATTACCATAACCAAATTTTGCGTTTCCGCGCAACCCAAAATAAAAGAAAGTAAATTATTAGAAATTTAAATTTAAATTGGAAAAAGTTTTTTTTTCAAACAACATATACCAAAAGTTCCCAAAAATATATTTTGCGGAAATTTAAACGATTCAAGGCACATGTTGACGAAAAAGGAATTCAGTCACGCAAAACGCGAAAACTGAAATCACGCACAAAAGACCAAAATAAATTTAAGCTTAACAAGGAACAAGTGATTAATTACACCCGTGATGATAAGAACGCAAAACCTGTCCTTTGCTAAAATTTATCCAACATGGAATTCTATTCATTCCATCTCTAGGACAACTCTTAGTTAGATAAGAAAATGAGATTTCATTCAACCAACTATGCATGAATGATACAAACGTTTCCAAACAATGAAATCTCATTGAAAAATCGTGTGATTTCAAAGGCAACAAACACTAACAGTTATAAGCACGAGTTTTCACAAAGCCAAGATCCAAATGCTGAAAAGGGAAGACAACCAAAACAACAACATCGAAACTCCCAAAACACGAATATGAACAATGAGATGCCTTGCTCCGCGAATGGAGGTCAAACCATTTTTATGACCTTTAATTAATCATATCATGGTAGAAAAATGCTAAATCTCATGTTACAAACACTGTTGGTGTTGTTAGAGGTGCACACATCACCATCTCTTCTAAGAGAGAATTTGCAATGAAAAAAGAAACCTACCATAAAACTGCTTCTCATGGAAATTCACCCAATATTGTCTAAAGACAAAATGGATAGGTGAAATTACAAAAAGTAACTCCATGAGACAACACACAAGAACAACAAGCTAAATTAGATATGATGCGGCACTAAATGATGATTACGCCATCGGTCAAGCAAAAGATTAATTTCCGCATCATGCGATAAATCTAGTCGTAACTTTCCATCTATAGAGCGATGTGTTAAATGGGTCACACATCAACATGCATAGTTTCGACATAGATCTTCAGACACTAAAAGCCGAAATTTTTTAAAAAAAGATTCGCTGCAAAATCTCCAAAGCCGGTAAGCAAAGACCACTCTAATCCGCGTAAAACACACATGCCACTAAAACTCTTATCGAGATTCTACTCGGACCAACCATCCAAAGACGGCTTAATCTTCATCTCTGAAAGGACAATTGCCTTCATAAAATCTATTTCATTAAGATATAACAAAGGCGAATGCAGCACAAACAAAAATCCTATTCTAAGATCTCGAAATAATGGACCGGTGCAAGCCCAAATGCCACAAAAAATTTTGTTAGCCCTAAAAGGGTGAGACCTTTTTGCTTATTCCGATCCAACAAAATAATCTTTCTCCCTAAGGATGTGACCCAAATGGTATGAGTAAGATCGGATAGCAAATTTAGATATTATGGACTAAGAAATAGTCGAAGAGAAGAAATTAGATTTTGAAGTACTAGTGAGGCAAGATCTAATGCGCAAACAAGAGCGAGAAAGGAGGAGGCGAGGCGACAACAAAGAAAGAGAAGAAGAATAGAAATATGGTTCGGCTAGATGAGGAAGGAAGGACGAAAGAAAGAAGTTAAGAGGGTGGTTTGGACGCAACCTTTACGGTTGAGTCATAGGTCCAAGTAGTACCAAAACTCATCAATAAGCTGACCATCCTAGATATAACACTAAATGGTCAAATGTCAAATGGGTTTTGGGCAAAGTTTGAACCCTGACCTTATTAGGCCAGATTAAACTATTAATCGTCCCGCGTCAACTTTTAAGATTTAACGTGACCCGAAAAATACTTATCCTCATTACGATGATATAGTAGGCCATAGTCAAACTCCGAACCAACTCCAAGGATTTAAAGTAGTCTCAACAATGATGCTGCGACCACCTAAGGAATGAACGAACTTAGAACAGAAAATCAGCTAGAAATCCGTAATATAAACTAAAGCGGATTTTCCCCTTACCTAGTTGTTACACAAACAAAATGATTCAAAACCAAATACCGTAAAATTTAGATGAAGGATTTTCCTTAGCCTTTCTGAAGGAAAATTTATCAGAAATGGTATTTATTATATACTAACTGTTTCATATTTATAAATCCAATTTTATATTATTATTTATATTCCGGTTCGTATTACAAACTGAAAAACCTTTTCATGTTCAAACATGTTGGAACTTTAAAATCTCAAGCTTTAATTGTGATAATTTCAATAAATCATCCAACATATATAAAAAGAGGGGTAATAAAAATCACAAGAGATGGGTATTAATTATTTTCAAGTTTAATGGAACATCCCTTATCATTTCCAATTCCCTTCTTTCTACCAATCGGATTATTTATTTATTAAAATCACATAAAGCCCAACAATTCTGAAGCACGAATAGATTAAAATTTTAAAACCATATCTTTATAAAACCATTTTTCCGAAACTGAAATTCCAAAACTTTTGAAATCCATTTTATTTTCCCAAACAGTTTTAAAAATAAAATTTCCTCGAATACAAGGCCAAGAACTCAAATGAATATTTTAACAACAGAATATCCGAAAATTTAACGAAGTAATGAATGGTCATACATTGTAATTATATTTCCGAATGGATACGAAATATTAACATGGATTTCCCATTTTAGACAAAGGAAAGGTCTTTGACTGGAACCAAAAACGAAACCAAAAACCAGAAGTCGCGACTATCTCAGTCGTGGCTAGATTTTTCGCCAATCTTCAAACTCGAATCAACGTAATCCACCATATGCCATCCTCATGCTCTTCTCAACGAAATCGCCAACGAACTGTTGGGTAAGACAGAATTGGCTAGAAATCTGAACTCAAAAAATTTCAACTCTTAGTTGCTTAAAGCCAATTCTATATAATTAGTCCCATAACTAATTCATCGTCGAAATAAATTAAAGTTGAGAAACAAAGACAAAGAAAAACAGAAAAAAATCGAATTACATTCTCTCACGAGTCCTAATTCAACTAATTCCTCTGATCGTCTAACCCAGACTCTGATACCACATGTAACATGTAACAACCCGGATTTTCAGAACCAATTTAAATTTTTTTATAGATATTTTGATGGATTTTGAATATTTAAAATGATTTATTTTAAATAATAATGACTACATATTTATTTAAATCGAAGATAGAATGAATAAATTTATTTTAATTATAAAACAAGCCTGAAATGGCGCGGTAGTTTGAAAATTTGATTTCTAATTTCAATTGAGTATACAGAATTCAATATAAATCGATTTTAGTAAAACAAGAAATATTTGAATCTGTTTAATTATATCTTTCTAATGAATGTGAAAAACTGAGATTTAATAATATGAATTGAAAGTTATGTCCAGTTTAAAATTTAAAATAGTCGTTATGGAATTTATATATATTTTAATACAATATATAGCCCTAAAAAATAGCCATTTTGCAAATGACCTCCGTTTTCGATGAAATCACTTTTGTTGGATACAGAATGTTAAATTATTGTTATATTCCAATTTTCATAATTTTTGGAATTAATATGTGAGCGTGGCAAAAGAAAACGTGTTTTATCAATTTCAGTCAAATGGTATCGACCAGAAAATGGCCATTTTTCAAACGGTCTCCAAATTTGGCGAAATTAGTTTTGTTAGGACTGTATCGTAAAAACATAGCTAAATTTACTTTTTGGGAATTCTTGAAGTCAGTATGTGGCCCAAGTAAATTAAAATGTACGTTTAAATTAAATATACATTGATTTATATTTTAATTTAAAGAAAAACTAATCAAAACATTAGAATTGGCTTACGAAACACATCCCATTGTGTCCGAAATAGGGGTATTTTGTAACACTCTGTAATTTTATAACATTAAAATTCACATATTAAAGTATACTTAATTTTTAGAAGAAGAATAAAGTAAAACGGGTTACGCCATTGCGTTCGTCTCGGAATTCTCTTGAGGTAGAGTCCGAGTTTGCATAAAACGAATACAGTATGAAGAAGTTATGGAGGTTAGAAGATTTGAACTTAAACCAGAAATTAAAATAATAATTTAAAAATCAAATTTGGGTTTCAAACAGCAGGAAAGGAGGCTGGCGGGAAGTTTCCCGCCAGAGGGTGACGACCCCCCTAGGGGTGTCGACCCCTCTATAGGGGTGTCGACATGGGTGTCGACCCCCCCAGTAGGGGTCGATCCCTACGAGCAGTTTTGGGCTGAGACGATTTTTGGGTCTTTAGGGCTACGTGGCGAATTCTGGTTGGTTGTGTGAGGTGTATTTCGGATTTGGAGGGTTTAGATGGAACCTAACCTAATCCTAAGGCCCTAATTAACTCACTACACTTATATAAACACCCCTAAACCTAAACCCTAATTCATTAATCTAAGTAATGGCGCCTCCATGCTGCAAAAACCTAAAGTGACCTAGCCTCCACCCTAATCAATCAATTCAAAGTTAAAGACAACTATCAATGCCTACATCAACGGATAGCTTTCCAACTTCAGAATTCAGAATCCAGAATCGTTCTTTTCTTTCTTAAACCTCGATCTGTGAGTTCGTTTAGTTTTAACAAGATAATTAAACTGAAGTAATCATGATAGGTTGTAAACTGTGTTCATATGCTATGCCTGTAATGGAATTCACCAAGTTTGCCAGTTTGTCATCTTTTTCATGAGGCTACCATATGTCTATTCATGTCTATATGCTATTCATGTTCATATGTTACATGCCTGTTTATGTTCATGTTTATGCCGTTTGACTCTCTTCCCTCTCCTTTTTCCTTTTTCTTTTTATGAGGTTAGGCTACCTTCGAGCCTAACCATTCTTCATCGAATTATGCGAACGAATAACGTGGGAACGGTGGGGAAAAGTTTGGGGAAATTGTATAATATGTGATTTGACCTAAAATTGTGATAATTAGTAATTGGGACATAAATTGATGATGGCCATAGTTGGGCAAAATTGTGTATGACATGTAAAACATGAAATTTGGCATAAGTGGGTTTGGGTATAAAAATTGGCATAACCTATAAACTTGTGATTATAGGCATAAAGTGGTTAGAAACTTGTCACCTAAATTGGGTTGAATTCATGGGTAAACGGGAATACCTAATTTGTATGAACTTAGGTTAATAAACGCCTACGACATGAGGTTAGATAGGTTTGTGGTGTAAGCCTGCCCGGAAACACCTGGCATGTCCAGCAACCACAAACGGTATCTAATATGAGAGGTCAAAGGCATAAAATTAGATGCGTAATAAGGCAAAGACACGAGGTTAGATATGTTTGCGGTGTAAGCCTGCCCGGAACTGCCCGACATGTCCAACAACGGCAAACAGTGTCTAATGTGAGAGGTCTTGCAGGATTACGGTTAAAATAAATTAAAGAACACTTAACCTAGATGATGACATGTAGTTGACATGGGAATATTGTGGTGTTAAGTGGGAATTCCTAGTGGGGACCAAGCTTAGGAGGAAAGCTTGTGTCATGTGTGGGGTCCCTTTTCAACCAGTAACCCATTTATTATCTTAGTGAGCTCGTACTAGGTCGAGGACGGGACACGCTTACTTGGGTTGATTGGAAGAGGTCAATTAAAGGATAGCGGTGGTAGTGCAAGTCCAACGGGGTCATGTGCGTGCATAGGTCCGGGCTGGTAGGTAAGATTCTGTTGCATCGTGTAGGTATAAGTCGTGCCTTCTAGTCGTATCGGGTTGCCACTTTAGGTATTGATACACCCTACTGTGGGACCGGCATGGGTATCTACGAGTTAGGGAGCCGATCGAATGGGGTAGGGTAGTGGGTACACTTAGTGGAGATAGGAGCAGGCAGCACCTATGACAGCAGCTAGGGGTACACGAGAGACTACCATTATTACTATTATTTCCATCTTTATGGTTGTGTAAGTGGGATCATATCTTTTAGTAAGTTAGTGTGGTGCAGAGCATATCTCGTAGTAGTTAGGAGCACAGTTGTGGTTGAATCTTTCTTACCTTATTTACCTTGTCACCTCTGTTATGTTACAGTCATTCCTTATGTTCAGTTTATTGCTTATCCTGTTGCTCTACTTATTATATTGTTAAAATTACTGGACTCGCCAGACTATATGTCTGACCTCGCTTTGTTTTCGCCTCTTTTCTTCCTTCCCCCTGCCCCCCAAGATCCTCAGGTTGGGAATTAGCGGAGCTTAGCTTGGATTTCTTTCTTGGAGAGCTTGGGAGTGCTGAGAGTGAAGCTCAGCTTCATTTATCTTTATCTTTTCCTTTATGGCTATTTTTAGTAGTGGGATTATGCTTTTATTTTATGTACTCTGATTTTGTCAAGATGGATACTATGTACTTGACTCTAGTCTTTGGTTTTTGATGATGTAACCAAACCTATTTGTTTTCCGCTGCAAGGAATGAAGTTTTAAATTTTTAAGTACTGCTTTATATATGTATTGTTGTTAAGTTTTTGTTCTGTACGCCCTACAATGCTCTATGAAAGTTAATGCATTCCCTTAGTGAGTGACATGAATGGACGTGGGGTGTTACATGTGGTATCAAAGCTAAAGGTTACCAGAACAGATAAAAGATTTAAAAAACCGTTTTCAAAAGTATTTTTGGAAAGAAATATTTTCAAAAACATGACTTTAAGAGAGTATTTTAAGAGAAAGGTTTTTATGAAAAACATAATCCCTAATAGCCATATATCTATCTTTCGAATCTCCGTTTTGAATCTTTCCCTTTTTCCTTTCAGCATGGCTGATCAAACCGAAATACCCGAGGGCGTACATGTACCAACCTGGTTCAGAAGGTAACTGGAGGCAAGGGCTAATGCCGCAGGCCCAGTAGACGCTCCTCCTCCTCCTCCTCCTCCACTTCCTCCTCGTGTGGACGCTTTTTCGAAGATATGCAAGGACTTCTGTGCGATGGGTGGGAAACCATTTATTGGAACTGAGACATTTGTTGAGGCTCGGAATTGGCTCAAGGAAGTGGAAGATCTATTTGGTATCTTTGAGATAGATGATGGAAGGAAAGTTCAATTGGCTACTTTGTTGATGAAGGAAGAAGCTTCTTATTGGTGGGAAGTAACTAATGGGGGACGTGTAGTGGAAACTTGGGAGGATTTCAAGCAAAGGTTCGAGCTGAAGTTTCTTTTACAAGCGGAGGAAAGTTTATATACGGAAAGGTTCTTGGCTTGAAGCAAGGGAGTTTGTCAGTGAAGGAGTATGTGAACAAGTTTAACCAGTTAGCCAGATTTGGGATGGAACTAGTTAATACACCACATAAGAAAGCCTTGAGGTTTGCTAAAGTTCTGAACGAACCATTACATGGATTGGCTATGTCCTACATTCCTATGGGGGCTACTTTCAAAAATCTAGTTGATATGGCACAGATTCATGAAGAAGAGAAAGGTGCTAATGCTAATAAGGAACGGGATAAGAAGGTGGATCCAAAGAAAGCACAACTGCAGCAACAAAAGAAAGGTGGTAAGGATAACAAGGGCCAAGGAAAGAAAAGGTGCTTTAATTGTGGAACACCGGGCCACATGAGCAAGGACTGTAGGAAGAAGAAGACGGGTTGCTTCTAGTGTGGTGAGGAAGGGCATATGATTAAAGACTGTCCAAGAAGGAAAGGGAAAGGGCAGAGGGCAGGGTCAACTTCTGGAGGGCAGGTGCACACTCTTATGGCACCCCCGCAAGAGAGAGGTAGAACCATTTCCATTGGAAGTTTAATTTTCCTTTGTGATCATCCTGTTCGTACTTTATTTGATTCTGGCGCTTCACATTCGTTCATTTCTGCTTTTATTGTTGAGTCTCTGCACCTAGAAACTAGTATAGTAATGGATCCCATTAGTGTCCCAAATCCTATTGGGGGTACAGCCTATCTTTCTATGTTATGTCGGGGTTTGAGAATCTTTGTGTATGGCGTTGAGTTCGAATGCAATGCTTTTGTGCTTGGTTTCATGGGATATGGGTTGATTCTAGGAATGGATTGTCTGGCCAGATATGGTGCCATTCTTGATTGTGAAAGGAGGGTAGTTAGATTATTTTCTAGTTTGGGCAATACTCTCAAGATCTCATGCGATCCTATGGGTTCGGTGATGCTTAGCTACCTAGAATCTCTTGACACTTCTATTGATGATTTGCGATCTGTTCGAGTAGTCCGTGAGTTCTCAGATGTCTTTGAGGAGGTTAGGGGTTTACCTCCAAAGCGTGAGATAGATTTCCAAATATATTTGGCGGACGATACAAAGCCATTTGCATTGCCTGTGCTCCACATGGCTCCTAGAGAAAGGAGGGAACTTAGTAAACAAGTGAAAGAGTTGCTTGAGAAAGTGTTCATAAGAAGAAGTATCTCGGAGTGGGGTGCTCCAGTTGTTTTTGCTACTAAGGCTGATGGTTCACTTAGACTGTGTGTGGACTATAGAGAGCTAAATAAACTCACGAAGAAAAATAGACACCCATTACCGAGGATAGATGATTTATTCGATCAGTTGGTTGGTGCTTCGGTTTTCTCGCAGTTGGACTTAGCTACTAGGTTTCATCAGTTGAGGGTGGCTGAGGATAGTATAGATAAGACTGCATTTAGAACTCCTGACGGTTTCTTTGAATGGTTTGTCATGCCTTTTGGTTTGACAAATGCACCTGCGTATTTCGTAGACTTGATGAGTAGGGTGTTTAGGGAGTTTCTAAACAAGTTCGTGGTGGTCTTCGTGGATGATATTTTGATATTCTCTAAAAGCGAGGAAGAGCATGCCCTACATCTTAGGGAAGTACTAGAGACCCTTCGAGCACATCAACTCAAAGCTAAATTCTCCAAATGTCATTTTTGGAGGAAGGAAGTGAGATTCTTAGGGCACGTGGTCTCTAAGGAAGGGATAGCTGTGGATCCCGCAAAGGTAGTGGCAATCCAAGATTGGAAGATTCCTAAGAATGCAACAGAAGTAAGAAGTTTCCTTGGTTTGGCGGGCTATTATAGAAAGTTCATTAAAGACTTTGCTAAGATATCAGCCCCACTTACTCGATTGACGAAGAAGAATTTGGTCTTTTCTTGGGATGTTGACTGTGATGATGCTTTCCAACGTTTGAAGAGAGCCTTGATGACAGCTCCAGTTTTAGTTTTGCCGGATGGGAGTAAGCCATTCACAGTATATACCGATGCTTGCGGGACAGGGCTTGGCGCGGTGTTAATGCTAGAGGGAAGGGTGATATGCTATGGTGGAAGACAGTTGAAGGTCCATGAGAAGAATTACCCGACCCACGACTTAGAGTTAGCTGCCATAGTTTTTGCGCTTAAGTCTTGGCGTCATTATTTGCTTGGAGAGAGGTTTGAGTTGTATACAGACCATAAGTCACTTAAATACTTGTTCTCTCAGAAAGATCTAAACTTGAGTCCTTTGTTTGTAGAGCGGCAGAGTTTAGAGTACATCTCTACCTTTGATTTTAGACCCTCGATTGATTATGTGTCCGATTTGTTGGCATCATTAGAGTTGCGACCTACGCTTGTGGGACAGGTAGGGGAGGCACAGCGAGATGACCCACAGTTGATAGAGATAGTAGACAAGCTCATAAGAGGGGAGTCTTCGAGCCATCTTAGTAGGTATACTATTGATGAGAGAAGTTGGCTGCGTAGGGATGGGAGGCTTTGCGTACCACGAGATGAGGGTTTGAGGAAGGTGATTCTTGAATAAGCACATCGTTCTAAGATGACCGTACATCCGGGTGGTGACAAGATGTATAGGGATATGAAGTGAGTTTTCTTTTGGGTCGGAATGAAGAAGGATGTGGCTGAGTTCGTGTCTCAATGCTTAGTGTGCCAGCATGTTAAAGCTGAGCAAAAGAAGCCTGGTGGTTTGCTTCACCCTCTAGAGATTCCGCAGTGGAAGTGGGAAAACGTTTCCATGGATTTTGTTGATGGGTTGCCGAGGTCAAGGAAGGGTAATACGGGGATTTGGGTAGTGGTAGATAGACTTACCAAGAGTGCCCATTTCATTCCCGTTAAGAGTAAGAGGACGACGACATGGTTAGCATCAGTTTATCTACGAGAGATAGTTCGTTTGCATGGCATACCTTCGAGTATTGTGAGTGACTGAGATCCCATTTTCACTAGTGAGTTTTGGAAGAGCTTGCAAGAGGCGGTAGGAACGAAATTGTGTTTGAGCACCGCTTATCATCCTCAGACGAACGCCCAAACCGAACCAGTGAATCAGATTCTAGAAGACCTTTTGAGGTAATGTGTCTTGGACTTTGGAAGGACTTGGGAAGAGCACCTTCCATTAGTAGGATTTTCTTACAACAACAGCTATCAGACTAGTATTGGCACGGCCCCTTTTGAGGCTTTGTATGGACGACCATGCCGATCACCGACTTATTGGTGGGAGTCCACGGATAAGGTTTTGCTTGGGCCGGATATGGTTAGAGAAACTTCGGAGAAAGTAGACTTGATTCGGAGACGCATGAAGACAACACAAGACAGGCAAAAGACATATGCTGATATGATAAGGACCGATCTTGAGTTCGAGGTTGGAGACATGGTCTTTATTAAGGTATCACCGTTGAGGAATGTAGTTCGCTTTGGAGCAGTAGGGAAATTGGCACCGAGGTTCGTAGGGCCATTCCCCATTACAAAGCGAATTGGTCAGATGGCCTACCGAGTGCAGTTGCCTGAGAATCTTAGTGGTGTGCATGATGTGTTTCACGTGTCACATTTGAGGAAGTGTTTGCATGATGCTGCGTAAGTAGTAGAGCCGAGCATGCTTAGAGAAGTGGAAGAGAGCGAGATGCTACGATTAGACGAGCTCCTACATGCATCCTTGGATCGGAGGTCAAGAAATTACACAACTGAGAGGTCAAGTTGGTTAAAGTTCAATGGGGAGATG
Source organism: Allium sativum (assembly GCA_030737875.1). Lineage (NCBI taxonomy): Eukaryota > Viridiplantae > Streptophyta > Magnoliopsida > Asparagales > Amaryllidaceae > Allium > Allium sativum. The sequence goes on from CM060909.1 coordinate 168,148,680, forward strand.
ATCAAGGAAACGCGACTTGGGAGACAGAAGATAAGATTCGTACATTGTACCCTTTCCTTTTTGAGGGTATGTTCTTAACTTCTCCTTTTTCTACCTCTTAGTATGTAGTTGTTCTATCGTTTAGGGTATCCTCTCGAGTATGTCTTCGATCTTTAGGTAGTAGTCCTATGGTTGTGAACATGTGTTTGAGACATGTTAAGTTTTGTGGATGCAAGTGTTTGCTAGTAGTTGCTCGTGGATACATTTATACACACACTTTAGGCACTTAGATCGGCTCAGTCACTTCATATTGCATATGCATATATGTGTTATTTATTGAAATTTGTGTGTTATAATGTGGACATTGCATTTGGATGTATGATTTTGCACCCATGTAGAAATGATATGTATCATTAGGAATAATAGCATACATGTTGGATTCATAGCACTGACATAATTTGCATTAAGGAGGTCGACTGAATCAGTGGACCGCCTGATCTTTGGATTAGATAAGGAACATACACACACACATTTGCATATGTTCATATGGCATTAGAAATCTTTTAAGGACAATGGATGCTTGTAGATGATGGTTGAGTAGATGGATGATTGGTTGGTAGGATACATTCTTCTTAACTTGAAGATTTCGGGGAGGAAATCCTTTAAGGAGGGGAGAATGTAACACCCCATAATTTTATAACATTAAATTTCACAAATTAAAGTATACTTAATTTTTAGAAGAAGAATTAAGTAAAACGGGTTACGCCATTGCGTTCATCTCGGAATTCTACTTGAGGTAGAGTCCGAGTTTGCGTAAAATAGATACAGTATGAAGAAGTTATGGAGGTTAGAAGATTTGAACTTAAACCAGAAATTAAAATAATAATTTAAAAATCAAATTCGGGTTTCAAACAATAGGAAAGGAGGCTGGCGGGAAGTTTTCGGCTAGAGGGTGTCGACCCCCTAGGGGTGTCGACACTGGTGTCGACCTCCCTATAGGGGTGTCGACATGGGTGTCGACCCCCCCAGTAGGGGTCGACCCCTACGAGCAATTTTGGGCTGAGACGATTTTTGGGTCTTTAGGGCTACGTGGCGACTTCTGGTTAGTTGTGTGAGGTGTATTTCGGATTTGGAGGGTTTAGATGGAACCTAACCTAATCCTAAGGCCCAAATCAACTCACTACACCTATATAAACAACCCTAAACCTAAACCCTAATTCATTAATCTAAGTAATGGCGCCTCCATGCTGCTAAAACCTAAAGTGACCTAGCCTCCACCCAAATCAATCAATTCAAAGTTAAAGACAACTATCAACGCCTACATCAACAGATAGCTTTCCAACTTCAGAATTCAGAATCCAGAATCGTTCTTTTCTTTCTTAAACCTCGATCTGTGAGTTCGTGTAGTTTTAACAAGATAATTAAACTAAAGTAATCACGATAGGTTGTAAACTGTGTTCATATGCTATGCCTGTAACGGATCTCATGAAGTTTGCTAGTTTGTCATCTTTTTCATGAGCCTACCATATGCCTATTCATGTCTATATGCTATTCATGTTCATATGTTACATGCTTGTTTATGTTCATGTTTATGCCATTTTGACTCTCTTCCCTCTCCTTTTTCCTTTTTCTTTTTATGAGGTTAGGCTACCTTCGAGCCTAACCATTCTTCATCGAATTATGCGAACGAATAACGTGGGAACGGTGGGGAAAAGTTTGGGGAAATTGTATAATATGTGATTTGACCTAAAATTGTGATAATTAGTAATTGGGGCATAAATTGATGATGGCCATAGTTGGGCAAAATTGTGTATGACATGTAAAACATGAAATTTGGCATAAGTAGGTTTGGGTATAAAAATTGGCATAACTTATAAACTTGTGATTATAGGCATAAAGTGGTTAGAAACTTGTCACCTAAATTGGGTTGAATTCATGGGTAAACGGGAATACCTAATTTGTATGAACTTAGGTTAATAAATGCCTACGACATGAGGTTAGATAGGTTTGTGGTATAAGACTGCCCGGAACCACCTGGCATGTCCAGCAACCACAAACGGTATCTAATGTGAGAGGTCAAAGGCACAAAATTAGATGCGTAATAAGGCAAAGACACGAGGTTAGATAGGTTTGTGGTGTAAGCCTGCCTGGAACCGCCCGACATGTCCAGCAACCGCAAACGGTGTCTAATGTGAGAGGTCTTGCAGGATTACGGTCAAAATAAATTAAAGAACACTTAACCTAGATGATGACATGTAGTTGACATGGGAATATTGTTGGGTTAAGTGGGAATTCCTAGTGGGGACCGAGCTTAGGAGGAAATCTTGTGTCATGTGTAGGGACCCTTTTCAACCAGTAACCCATTTAGTATCTTAGTGAGCTCGAACTAGGTCGAGGACAGGACACGCTTACTTGGGTTTATTGTAAGAGGTCAATTAAAGGATAGCGGTGGCAGTGCAAGTCCAACGGGTTCATGTGTGTGCATGGGCCCGGGCTGGTAGGTAAGACACTGTTGCATCGTGTAGGTATAAGCCATGCCTTCTAGTCATATTGGGTTGCCACTTTAGGGATCGATACACTCTACTATGGGACCCGCACGGGTATCTACGAGTTAGGGAGCCGATCGAATGGGGCAGGGTAGTGGGTACACTTAGTGGAGATAGGAGCAGGCAGCACCTATGACAGCAGCTAGGGGTACACGAGAGACTACCATTATTACTATTATTTCCATCTTTATGGTTGTGTAAGTGGGATCATATCTTTTAGTAAGTTAGTGCGGTGCAGAGCATATCTCGTAGTAGTTAGGAGTGCAATTGTGGTTGAATCTTTCTTACCTTATTTACCTTGTCACCTCTGTTATGTTACAGTCATTCCTTATGTTCAGTTTATTCCTTATCCTGTTGCTCTACTTATTATATTGTTAAAATTACTGGACTTGCCAGACTTTATGTCTAACCTCGCTTTGTTTTTGCCTCTTTTCTTCCTCCCTCCCCCAGGTCCTCAGGGTAGGAATTAGCAGAGCTTAGCTTGGATTTCTTTCTTGGAGAGCTTGGGAGTGCTGAGAGTAAAGCTCAACTTCATTTATCTTTATCTTTTCCTTTATGGCTATTTGTAGTAGTGGGATTATGCATTTATTTTATGTACTCTGATTTTGTCAAGATGGATATTATGTACTTGACTCTAGTCTTTGGTTTTTTATGATGTAACCAAACCTATTTGTTTTCCGCTGCAATGAATAAAGTTTTAAATTTTTAAGTACTGCTTTATATATGTCTTGTTGTTAAGTTTCTGTTCTATACACACCTACAATGCTCCATGAAAGTTAATGCATTCCCTTAGTGAGTGACATAAATGGTCGTGGGGTGTTACATATTTAGCTAGGGGCAGCAGTCGTTGGGTTCGATTTGGAGTTCGGACGAAACTTCCTTTTTAAAAGATAATTGGAATAAAATATTATTTAAATAAATATATATATATAATCATTTATTTCTCCAAACCCTATTCTTATCATTCTAGCCGCCAATGTCCAAAACCGATGGACGATTTCTTTCAAACCTCCTCCCCTATCGTTCTCCAAATCCGCTCCATGATTTTGGAAAATTCCAACTGCAAATTGAAGAGCACTGAGAGGTCAGCCAATCCAACGGGCAAGATCGGAAATAGTGAATTGTGGAGGGTGGAAATTGGCTGGGAAGTTGCGTTGTTCGTGGCGTTTTCTGGCGGGAATGGGGGCGCGACCTCGATGATGGTGGTTGGAATAGATGCGCGGCAGCGAGGGCTTCAAGGTGATGGGTCCTGATCGGTTGCAGGTGGCGTGGTTGAGGAGCTGGCGGCGGATTTTCTTGGCAAGCGATGGGTTTTGGGGTTCGACGGGGAAGATAGATTAACAGGAGGGAGAAAGGGTAATTAGGGTTAGTTAATCAAATTAATTAATTACTTAATTATGTTATTAAAGTAATTAACATTCGAATTATCATAACTCATTCAAACGAGGTCAGAATTCAGCAAACCTGAAAGCGTTAGAATCGTGTTAGCTAGTTCTACGCAATGGAACAAACCAAAATGAAAATGAAGCAAATTAGAGCTTGAGGCAAATTCAAATCCAAACTGTTCAGAAATTCAGAAATAAAACTGGTGGAGGCGAAACCGACTGTGAGAACTCTTTCTCGCTCAAATTGTTTTATCGTTAAATATATTTTAGGTTGCAGACGGTGCTTAGTAGCACCCGACACTATTTATTGTACAAACCATGGTTGTTTGTTTGGATTGAATGGACAGTATTATGGTTGTATTGTAACACCCCACGTCGTTCAATGTCACTCAATAGGGGTATGCATTAACTTTCATGGAGTATTATTGGTGTATAGAACAGAATATAACAAGACAGATACACATATGGGTACTTGAAAATTTTAAAACAACTTTTATTACAGCGGAGAAATAGATTTATTACAACAACATCAAAAACCAACAACAAAACCAAGTACACTTAACATTCATCTTGACAAATTGTTTTCTGAGTACATAAAGTAAAAAGCATAAACCCCAACATAAGTAGCCATAAAAAAGATAAGCTGAACTTTACTTTCAGCAATCCAAGCATGTCCAAAAGAGAGAGAAAGAGATCCAAATCAAGCTCCACTAGCACTAGTCCCACCCTGAGAACCTAAGAGGGGGAGGGGGGAGGAAGAAAAGAGGCGAAAACAAAGGGGGTCAAACATAAAGTCTGGCGAGTCCAATAACATTAACAATTATATTGTTAATTACTTTAATGATTATATTGTTAATGTTATTGGACTCGCCAGACTTTATGTCTGACCCCCTTTGTTTTCGCCTCTTTTCTTCCTTCCCCCTCCCCCTCCCTCAGGTTCTCAGGGTGGGACTAGTGCTAGTGGGGCTTGATTTGGATCTCTTTCTCTCTTTTTTGGAAGTACTTGGATTGTTGAAAGTAAAGTTCAGCTTATCTTCTTTATGGCTACTTTTGTTGGGGTTTATGCTTTTTACTTTATGTACTCAGAAAACAATTTGTCAAGATGAATGTTAAGTGTACTTGGTTTTGTTGTTGGTTTTTGATGTTGTTGTAATAAAACTATTTCTCCGCTGCAATAAAAGTTGTTTTAAAAATTTTCAAGTACCAATATGTGTATCTGTCTTGTTATATTCTGTTCTATACACCAATAATACTCCATAAAAGTTAATGCATTCCCTTTGTAAGTGACATTGAACGATGTGGGGTGTTACACGTGGTATTAGACCTGAAGGTTACCAGAACAGATAAGAGATTTTGAAAAACTGTTTTTTTTCCTCAAAAGCATTTTATAAAGAGTACTTTCAAAAATATGTTCTAAGGAGAGTATTTTCAAGAGAAAAGTTTATTTTAAAAACATAAACCCCAAGAGCCATATATCTTTCCTTCGATTCTTTGTTTTGAATCTTTCCTTTTTCGTTTCAGCATGTTTGGCGATCTTAACCTTCCAGAGGGCATGCCGGTACCTGGCTGGTTCAGAAGGTACCTAGAGGCTAGGGCTAATAATGCAGGCCCAACAGACGTTCGTCCTCCCCCAGTTGCAGCCGCTCCTCCTCCTCCCTCTCCACGCGTTGATACTTTTGCAAAGATATGCAAGGACTTTCGGGCAATGGGCAGGAAACCTTTCCACAGGTCAGAGAAGTTTGTGGAAGCTCGAAATTGGCTTAAGGAGGTGGAAGAGTTGTTTGGTATCGTCGAGGTAGGAGATGGAAGGAAGATCCAACTAGCTGCTTGGTTAATGAAGGACGAGGCCACTTTTTGGTGGGAGGTCACTAATGGAGAGCATCCAGTTGAGACATACGAGCAAGTTTAACTTGATTATATGAATCTAAACATAAAGGTGTGAACTTGCATATATGAATCTATTTTTTACCTAAACTTGAATATGAATTTAAACATGTAAACTACTATCACATGTTTACACCATAACAAAAACACCATTTCACAAATGTCAAAAACAGCTGTAATAGATTTATTACAACTGACATCCGCCAGTCCTTATATCCAGAGTTGTAATAGCACCAGAATTTTTCACAATAGTTTTTGATTGCTGTAAAAGTTCTGTTTACAACTGCTTCTAGCACTTGTAAAATGATTTTTTACAAAAGTTCTTGGCAGTTGTAAAAATCTTCATTATAATTGTTTTGATTCTTGTGGCAAATTATAGAATTATTTTTGGTTATAGCTCAAAAGAAATTCTAAAAACATTTTGAAATATAGATAAACATAAACAATGCAATAGGATTAACAATGCAGGATAAAAGAATCAAGAATTACACTATAAGATACTTTTATAACAAACATGAATTTCTTGTCATTAGCTATAAAAAATTCAATCTAAACAACAATCTATACTATAAAATAACTCCAAACTACAACTCAACGAGTTTTACAATGAAAACTAAGCTCTAGTAAGCTCATTTTAATCAAGTTATGGTAAGAAATCCACGATAATCACTTCCAGAAATCAAAGAAAACAAAAATCTATACACCCAAGCCGGAAATCAATCATCTTAAGAAATCACTGCTCGAAATCTTCTAAGTAGCACTACCAGAAATCATCTCCAACACATCACAAATCCGCGGCAATCACTACAACACCTGATCCACTATACACTACCATCTCAAAACATGCTTATATTCACCATTTAAAACTATCCATCGTCGTCTCAAAACCATCTCCTATTCACCATTCAATGTAGCTCCTCCGGCATAGCCATCACCAGCAAATCAGTACCACTAACCATCCCAAAATTAATAATTGTACGGGAATTGGATCACATATTATCATAGATGACAAGCAGCAACAAAAATCAATAGATGTACAGAATAGTTGAAAAAAGACTTAATCAAACTAAAATAAAAATAAATGGAAGTTACAAGCCGTAAATTACTTTTTTGACGTTCAATTCAATATAGATGTTCAAAACATAAGAAATCCAAAACTAGCAACTACACTGAATTTAGAATATATTCCCGAAAAAGGACGAAAAAGAAATATTTCCTATTTCTGTGTTCTTCAATGACTGGACAAACTATTTGCAAGTTACCCTAGAATGTTTAAAAGGCCTGAATATTGGATTTTAATTCTACTGCATTGTATAAATCAAATTGTGTATGTACGATAAGAAACTAATAAGTATTGAAATGCACGGTTCTTTAAAATGTGAAATTTAAGGGGATGGTTTGGTAATCGTACTACGGGTTCCTGCTACATTTAAATTTGATGTCATCAAGTTGTTACCTTTATAGTTGCGCACTCGTGTAGATATATATCATCACACTATAATCCTTTCCAACAGCCAATTATAAATAAAAGATCAGCAAGCAAGGCTTCTTTGATGCATGTATCTAGCAAAATAGGTACAAACCGAAAAACAACATCAACAAAAACTCATTCAATTCATACCATTCACCAAAGTATGTATTGAACAACTTTCTCCTATTGCCTTGTGCCAAAATCACAACGGAATATCACATCAACCTTGTGCCAAAAGCCCACAACTTTTGTTTCTCATGCTTGAAATCTTTTGCCAGTTCTACCTCATCTATCCAACCGACAACCTCACCTGAAACAAAACTACCCACATCATGTAAGCATCTGCTACTGTCAAGATTAATTACTCCAATCCGCAAAATACTGCAAAATCAAAACAATATACTGCAAAATCAAGACAAAACGCTGCAAAATCAAAACACAAAAAAAATTTACAGTCTGAGGCACGGACGAACCTTAAGGCACAGTAGTAGGGATCTCAACATCAACGAAGGCAGGAGTTAGACAACGATCACTACTTTTCATATCTATGGTCTGAGGCGACGAATGAGACACGTCCAGATCCGATTAAGCGCATGGAGATTCGCGCAAGAAATTCTGATTAAAGCATGATGAGCCAAGCCGATGTGGTTGATTTGAGATACTTTTCAATGCGAAGAAGATAATTTTAGGGGAGATTTTTTTTTGATTCGGAGGAGATAGTATATTATTTCAGATCTGAACAATAAAAGGGGAAATATAAAAAGTAAATAAGGTTTTGTTTTTAATTGAGGAGCTTAGGGAAGTGGAAAGAGCAGATAATAAAGAGGAATAAAAAATTAACGGTGGATGTGGGAAATACACGGTTAAAGCCTTATCGCATAGAAAAGGAGCAATATAATATTTGGTTTGGAGGGAAATTTTGGGTTGGAGCCATCAAAATAAAAAATCAATTTGGAGGGAAAATGATAAGTGTAAGACAAAATTTCTACTACTTAAAACAAAAGAATACTTCTATATATTGTGTAAAAATAATTATTAAAGAAAACCTCAAAATGCATATAGAAGTAATAACTAACTTGAATTTTTAACATTATGAGTTGAATTAACAAGCAAAAATAATCACTAGTTATTACTTATTTACAATTAATTATTACTTATTACAACCTAATTATAATTTAATATTTATAATTGAAAGTTAATTATTATGTATATATTACCAGTTATCAATTATTAAATATTTGATAGCAATAATTAGGAGCTAATTACTATTTATTTATTATTAACTATTAGATATTAATAATATAATAATCAATAGTCATTATTGATTTGTAAGGTTGCTATTCAATATTAGTAATTCCAGAAAATTAATATTATTAATAATTAATTATTAAATATAAATATATAATATTTATTATTATAATTAGTATTACATAAAGAACCTTTTGTATTATTGATTCTTAAATATTAATAATGGATTTCAAAAATTAAGCATCAAGTATTGTTCTTAATTACTGGTATTAATTTTTAAAAGTAATTTCATATTTATTATTAATAATTACCATTTAACACTTTTTATATTTATTGGTAATAATATTAATTATTTGTAGTATGTTTTACAGACTATTTGGTTAACAATTATTTAGTATTTTTATAATAGATGTACAGAGTTTGTAATAGACATCTATTACAAGTGCCAAAAAAGAAAGAGTTGTTAAAAAGCAAATATCTTTTGTAACTGACAGAAAGAGTTTTAATAGATATTTATTACAACTGACCTAAAGAAGAGTTGTAAAAAATAAGCATCTATTACAAGTGGCCAGAAAGAACAGTTGTAGCAGGCCTACATTACAACTTGCAAAATGGAATAGTTGTTGAAAACTAATCTATTACAACTGTCTGAATAAAACAGTTGTAAAAAATCTCTTTCGCAACTGACAATTTGTGACAGTAGTAAAACTACAGTTGTAATAGGGTATTTTTGTTATAGCGTTACATATAAACTCACATATATATACTTGATTCACATATAAACTTGTGTATAATTCGCATACAGACTTGCATATAATTCTCATACAAACTAGCATATGATTTACATCCATACTTGCATACAAACTGATGTCATATAATGAATCAAGTTAAACATATGTGATTGGGCATATGAAATGGATCCACTAACACAAGTTAACAAAACTGGCATATGAACCAACATCATGAATCTATGTACATAAGACAACAACTAGCATATATCCGCAAAAATAGACAATATCACATCGGTCAATGATTCAACAGTCATAATCTTATAACCCAAACTATAACTCATCATAATTAATTTATTAATTATTTTGTGAAAGATATTGTACTCACAAACGAAAAGAAAGTCTTGATTTCTGGGATCTATTTTCTGAAACTGATTAGCGTTCCTTTGATGTAGACTAATTGTTGTTCTAGTTTTAGGCTTGATTTGATTTGATTCGTTGTCTCTAACTTGCTTCTAGTTGGTGGAGGACGGCGGCTACTCTAAGTTGACAACTGACAGCATGACGACTCTTGATATGAATTTGTATGATTAGGGTTTGAGGGTTAAGGTTGCTTATACAGAATTTTAATTTAATAAGAGCCGTTAGATCAACCTAGGAGTCATCAGAGCCAGACAGCTCCAGGACACATCATCCAGCAAATCAGAGGAAGACACTTCATCACAGAACACTTCAGAATGCTATGCTGGACAGTTCTCGGCCTGGGCTCACTTTCCAGGTGCGTCAGTGCATTTTTGCATGGGCGCACTTCCCAAGTGCGCTAGTGCAATTTTGTTCTGGCGCACTTCCCAAGTGCGCCAGTGCATTCTGGCTTGTTTCCGGTTTTTCCGCCTAACTTCGTTCTTCAATATCTCCTTCATACGATATCCGTTTTACGCAAACTCGGACTCTATCTCAAGCAGAATTTCGAGACGAACGCAATGGCATAACCCGTTTCACCTACTTCTTCCTTTAATAATTAATTATATTTAATTATCTCCTATGTCCCGGTTTAAAAATTACGTGGTGTTACATGTATTGTGTGAATAAAATATTTGAACAATAAAAATATCATTTTTATCGCAGAAATGAAATAATAAAAATATTCATGTGTTGAATAAAATGTGTAATCATTAAAAATATCATTTTTAATGTGTTATAGAACTATATAAAATATTCATGTGTTGAAATAAATATTCATTTACAGATCGGACGATTTGTTTATGTACACCCATTTAACTGACATTGATTGGGAAGATAAATTTTACACATCACCCGACTACACAAACAAAATCTGTGTTTGTTGATAGAAACCCCACACAGGTATTGGGATGATATTTGACGTACACTAATCCCAATTTTTTGGTTGTACGTCAATCGACTGGTTGACAGACAGTTGTAAGCGTTAATTATTTATATTTAATGCTTACGCAATTGTGAAATGCACTCTGGATGATGGTTGACTGTGTATAATTATTGTTGTGTACATATGTGTACGAAATCCATATAAATAACATTATATGGCAATGACTGTGTCTGATTCCAATTCAAAAAGAACGAATATTTTAAAATAACGAATATTTTAAAATAATATTCAGTAAAGGATTAAAATATGACTTTGATGTCCGATTTGGGTTGGACACGAAAATATTGAAATATATGAAGCCGTGTTGATTAGATTTGAGCCATTTCAATGCGAATGATATTTATATCGATTTTATTCATTTTTATAATGAATACCTAAAAGGAAATTATTTCGAAATCTGATATTTTGAAAATATTATCATTCAAATATTATAATGATACAGAGTATTCAATTTTGATTTAAAATTGAAAATGTAGTTATAATCGTTTTAATCGAATTTATAAATGATTTATAAAATATGTTTTGAATGGAAATCGACGAAATATATATAATATATATATATTATATGTATAATGGCCGGAATAAAACGCACCGCGCCGCGACCGTTCGTGAATTTCGACCATTGACTTTCAATTGTTATTACGGGAGATCCGACCGTCGGATTCTCCTAAAACTAGAACCTTTGGGTTCGTATCGAAAAGGGCTTTCCAACGAATATAAGAGATTTGAGAGCTAACGGCTGGATTTGGAATTAGGACCAAATAAAATTTGGAAAAGGTCGTTGTAAATGCAGTTCGATGACCGTTTATGGAAATCGACTGTACGGGCCTTGATAAAATTATTAAAAATATTTATAATTTGTGTAAAATCATAATAAAGGATTTGAAAAGAATTGGGATGAAAAATGCCACTTTCGTAAAGATAAAAATATATTTTTATCAAAATAAACTAGTTATTAACTAGAATAATAATCCAATATTTTAAAAGAAATAAACTGGATTTGAAATGGTTTTAAAAATAACCAGAATTTTCCAATGAATAAATTGGAATGGAAATAATCTTCGGAATATTTCGATATTGGATTCCGTGGTTATACGAATATTGTTATGGGAATTTGGAAGATACAGATATCGTTATTCCCAATACGATACCCGTTAGTTTCAGAATTTGATATTGAATATGAGCCGATATAATTTCTATTCATAGCCTTGTATTTAATATTAAATTGGATTTTGGGTTTATCGTGAAAGGTGTCTTAAATAACATTGTTCTTAAATCCAGTTGAGAAAAGAATAAATCTTTTAATCAAGATTTAGTGAAGTTTTCCAATTAATTAATATTTAATTGGAATAAAAGAAATGGATTTTGGTTTCTCGTGAATGGTGTCTACAATAACACTGTTCTTAAACCCCGTGTGAAAAGAATAAACCTTTTAATTAAGATTATTAGAGTTTCCAGTTATATTTAGTAACTGGAACAAAATGGAACGTGAATTGGGTTTATTGTGAACTGTGTTTTTAACGACATTCGTTCTTTAACCCGATTAACAATGAAATGTGATTTGGAATATATAAATCATTTATTAATATTTAATGGGAATTTTCCAAAGAAAAGTTTTCCAATTTAATAAAATAAATTGGAATGGAATGGAATTCAATTTGGTAATAATCGAAGTGAAATTCTGTGGAGGATGACCATTATTATATATGGAATTTAAAAGGCTTTGCCGTTATTCCATTTATATTACTGGTCGGATACGGAAATTGATATCGATTATATATATGATTATTTTTCCGTGAATATTCCATAATTAATGGAACGTGGTTTTGGGTTTATCGTGAACTATGTTTTAAATGACATTGGTTCTTTAACCTAGTTAAAGACAGGATTTATTTCCTAAATTTGAGTAATCATTAAATAATGATTTTTTGGGAAGATTAAAACTAAGTGGAGTTCTAATGAATCTTTAATCAGATTGAAATATGAATGTTATAATTTTAATTATCAAATTTGGAAGATTATTGAGAATGGAGTGTCACCTGTTTTGGTTCAAGCGATTTTTGGAGATTAAAACTAAGTGGAGTTTTAATGAATGAATAATGATTTATTTCCTAGATTTGAATAATCAATGAATAATGATTTATTTCCTAGATTTGAATAATCAATGAATAATGATTTATTTCCTAGATTTGAATAATCAATGAATAATGATTTTTGGAGATTAAAACTAAGTGGAGTTTTAATGAACCTTTAATTAGAATGAAATGTGAATGTGATAATGTAAATTATCAAATTGGGAAATAATCGAGAATGGAGTACCACCAGTTTAACTCCAGGCGATAGTTAAATCTTTAATTAGATTTGAACGTGAAATGGTAATTAATTTTTACCGATAACACAGTGGTGTTAGATATGGAGTATTACCAGTTTTGCTCCATGGGATGAATAGGTTGGGATTGGGAAATAAAACAAATGATTACTTCGATAAGGTTCGCTAATCCCGACAAGTTTGGAAAACCTTAATTTGGTTTAAATTGCGAAAAGATTATTTGAATAAAAGAATACTCTGGATTGGAATGAGGCGTATATTGTGTTTTATAGCACTTGTTTATAAAATACTTGAGTTATTAGGAAAGACCGGGTTTATCCCATTCTGAATAATTGATACGACGATAAGTCGACGATAAAGACGGTGGTTGAAGACCGGAGATCTTCACATCGTTTGGATGATTAGTGATGTCTTGATTGAGAGGCATCCCAAGACAAGGTAATAAGTGGTGATCATCTAGACGTACTTGGAGATCGACTGGATATGCAAGGACCTCTCTCCTGTATTGGACATATGGGACGAGGAATAAGGTGCCTCCGGTTTCGTTCAGACCTAGAACGAACTTGTAAATGGATGTGTGTCTGACATTGATTTTATTCTGTGTTGATTGATCTCTATTAAATATATATCTGTTTGGTGGCGGAGAATTTATTCACTTGCTTAATACCCTTATCTGAGGCGTACGAGCTCAGAGGTAATATATCGATAGACATCAGCCGCATGTCGTGAATTTTCAGTGTGGCATGCTGAGATGCAAATGATCAAGGCTTTTGTTGAAAAGAAGAGTCTTGTGGTTGATGATCAAAGCATGACTTTAAATTGCATAGCTTTGTGTATCATTAATTCGCGAGCCTCACACCCTGGTGTGAACCAGAAACGGGAGAGGACCTCAGGGAGGACATGTGTTTCTTTCTAGCTAGGAGTGGTGCCATGGTATAGAGCCCAGACATTTTTACTTATGTGGATGATGGAAAGCGAGGCGCCTCGGATATATCGGTCACTACGCGGCCGATGGATGGTATGGTCGATATACTGACCAGATTTACGCCCAATAGGGCGGGGAAACGTATTGTTCAGGAATTATAATCCGCTTAGTATGGACCGGCCCTGACGCTCCAAGGGCTCATCAGAGTCTGGGTCCTGAGGCATGGGCTAGAGTGTCTCAAATTCGGTAAGGGCGATCCCTTGCCTTGGTTTATGATGGAAATCCAACTTCCAATACGACATTGTGCGGTTTTGATTGTAAAACTAGTATGGTGACATAATATATGGTACCCATGCCGTCTATGATTGATAAATTATGATTGAAATTGTTTTTTAAACATATAGACACTAATAATAATATCAAGCATCGTTCTTATCGGAAATTCTACGCTTTGCACCTCTATCGCCTACCAAGAGAAATCAGGAAATAATCGAGTTAGAGCTGTAGCTATGAGTGTTGTAGATGGTCTGACGAGAGCAATGCAAGTGATTGATACAGGAGCTACTCTAAGTGTTCCAGTCGGCGGAGCTACTCTCGGACGAATTTTCAATGTTCTTGGAGAGCCCGTTGATAATTTAGGTCCTGTAGATACTCGTACGACGTCGCCTATTCATTGATCCCAGTCTACTCGATATAGATTAGGCGTGAATGAAAACTTTGACAAAAATCTTTCAAAAAAATATTCAACTAATATTATCATAAAAGATTTTTTTTCCTAAATTTGGAACAAGGACCCTGATTGATTTGGTGTACTGGACCTCTAATTAAGATACTGGGTCGCCTATGCTTATACTGGGTGGACCTCACTCATGAAGAGGTCGCCTTGTTATCAAAATAGGGAGTTGGGTAAAGCAAACTCCCTCCTTGGACGAGCACGGGGCTTAGTCAAGTAGAACGGGTTGCACAGCTTGATGCTCCGATCGAAAACAAATTAGTGTGGCCATGCCAGGAAAACTTTCCCGAACAATTTATTGCATTTTGGCCAAAAGTAAATTTTTTAAACATACCAAGCATGTTTGGCTATTATAAGGGAAAACTCTATCCTCCGGCTTGCGTTGCATTACGTGATGGGACCTGAGTCTTATAATAGCTGCAATTTTTTCAAAAAGCATTGCGCTATTTGTTTTATGCACTGGTATTCTTGGGGTTAAACCCGTTCCGTGTTATACGGCGCGGTCCCTTGATTTGTCTAACTTTAAAATCAAATTAATAACTGTTTTAGTTCTCACACCAGTCCCATGACTGGCCTGGAGTTTATTGTTTTAACCTAAACTCTGGGTACCCCTATTTTCCACACGGGCAGCTAGTAGTTTTGGTTTTCGCAAATATTTCTTTTCCCAGGATCCTGGATTACAGCTGGTGCTATATTCGGAAAGCTTTGTATCCGTGTATTTCTTTCAGTTGTGTCAGATGTTGTATTTCCGCTATGCCTTGTATTTACACAATTTATTTCCGCTGTTATGTATTTTAAATCTCTGATATTTTCCGTTATGTAATAATTTAAATCTCTGATATTTTCCGTTATGTAATAATTATTCATACTCTACAATATTCTGTTTACTCTGATGTAACTTGTTGTAACAGTAATGAAAAGTTCTTCTGTTTGTGTTCTGATTTGTCGTGTTCTCAATTCAATCCGGGCTTTCCTTTACGGAGAAGTTTGGGTCGTCTCAGCGTAGTATTAGAGCTTTGGTTTACAGAGCTCGAGAACAAGACACATTAGAACCAAATGAAAGAATTCATCAGAGATAGGATTAGTAACATCCTATGAGAATAGCTCGTTCGAGATAGTCAGCAGTATCCTAGAACAAGTGTGAAGAGCGTTATTTTTAAAAATAAAAATGAAAACAAATTTAGTTTTGAAAATTATACCTTATTATACATATTTGATTATTTTATTTTAAATTGATTTTGGACTATCGGGTATATAGAGATTTTAATATACGTCGGATCCATGTGTATTTGAAGTCTCAAATATACCGGCTGGATATAGAATCACACTCTAATCGCTCGGAGATGATTTTGATAATGTCCATGACATCATTAGCATCTGTGTTCGAGTTTCGAAAGTAGGATATCTATATGATTCCATTTGACTGGTGTGAGAACCAAAACTTAGTTAGAATATGTTGTTGTGATTTGGCATCAAAAATAGATTTTTGAGTATATAAAAAAGTTATGCCTTTGAAAATTTAATCAACTAACTGATTGCTGGTTGTGTTGTATGATTATTAGTTCAACTAATAAAAATATTGGAATGACAATTAATTTAACCAATATGTGAATGAATGAGAAATTTACCCAAATCGAATCAAATATTGAACTGAATTGGAAATTGATCGGAATTGCATATATGTACATGTATGTATAATGAACAGGTCATAGCATGGAAGCTAAGACGAGGAATAAAATTGTATGCCCAACAAATAAGTACATTTTACTATATTCATTGGGTTTTGATGATTTTATGAGCCGATTGGCTAGCCGCTTGGCTTTTTCTTTTGGATTGATGAGGGCCCTGTGAGGCTAGTTTGGGTTTCACCGATCAGCCTTTACAAAGGAGATTATGGCGAATTTTTTCAAAAATTTAGGGTGATAGCTAAATTTTTGAGAAATTAGAAAATTCTTAGAACCTGAAAAGTTGAAGAATGAAAGTTGAGTTGGTTGGTTAAACAACTTTCAGCTCGGTTCCTTTTCGAGGACAAAAAGATTTTAAGTGGGGGAGATTGTAACAACCCGGATTTTCAAGACCAATTGAATTTTTATGTTTTAGCTATTTTGATGGATTTTGAATAATTTAAATGATTTATTTTAAATAATAACGACTAAAAATTTATTTAAGTCGAAGTTAGAACGAATAAACTTATTTTAATTACAAAACGAGCCTGAAATGGCGTGGTAGTTTGAAAATTCGATTTCTAATTTCAATTGAGTATACATAATTCAATATAAATCAGATTTTAGTAAAACAAGAAATATTCGAATCTGTTTAATTATATCTTTCTAATGAATGTTAAAAGCTGATTTAATAATACGAATTGAAAGTTATGTCCAGTTTAAAATTTAAAATAGTCGCTATGGAATTTATATATATTTTAATATAATATATAACCCTAAAAAATAACCATTTTTGCAACCGATCTCCGTTTTCGACGAAACCACTTTTGTTGGATCCGGAATGTCAAATTATTATTATATTCCAATTTTCATAATTTTTGGAATTAATATGTGAGCGTGGCAAAAGAAAACGTGTTTTGTCAATTTCAGTCAAATTGGATCGACCAGAAAATGGCCATTTTTCAAACGGTCTCCAAATTC
This sequence comes from Allium sativum, assembly GCA_030737875.1. Taxonomy (NCBI): domain Eukaryota; kingdom Viridiplantae; phylum Streptophyta; class Magnoliopsida; order Asparagales; family Amaryllidaceae; genus Allium; species Allium sativum. The sequence goes on from CM060909.1 coordinate 168,165,958, forward strand.
GGCAAAATTTGTTTTGTTAGGACTGTATCGTCAAAACCTAGCTAGATTTATTTTTTGGGAATTTTTGGAGTCAGTATGTGGGCCAGTAAATTAAAATATACGTTTAAATTAAATATACCTTGATTTATATTTTAATTTAAAGAAAAACTGATCAAAACATTAGAATTGGCTTACGAAACGTATTCCATTGTCTCCTAAATGAGGGTATTTAGCTAGAGGCGTCAGTCGTTGGGTTCTATTTGGAGTTCGGACGAAACTTTCCCTTTTAAAAGATAATTGGAACAAAATATTATTTAAATATATATATAATCATTTATTTCTCCAAACCCTATTCTTATCGTTCTAGCCGCCAAAGTCCAAAACCGATGGACTATTTCTTTCAACCCTCCTCCCTTATCGTTCTCCAAATCCGCTCCATGATTTTGGAAAATTCCAACAGCAAATTGAAGAGCATCGAGAGGTCAGCCAATCCAATGGGCAAGATCGGAAATAGTGAATTGTGGAGGGCGGAATTTGGCTGGGAAGTTGCTTCATTCATGGCGTTTTCTGGTTGGAATGGGGGGCGCGAGCTCGATGATGGTGGTCGGAATAGATGGGCGGCGGCGAGGGATTCAAGGTGATGGATCCCGATCGGTTGCAGGTGGCATGGTTGAGGAGCTGGCGGTGGATTTTCTTAGCAGGCGATGGGTTTTGGGGTTCGATGGGGAAGATAGATTAACAGGAGGGAGAAAGGGTAATTAGGGTTAGTTAATCAAATTAATTAATTATTTAATTATGTTGTTAAAGTAATTAACATTCGAATTATCATAACTCGTTCAAACGAGGTCAGAATTAAGCAAACCCAGAAGCATTAGAATCGTGTTAGCTAGCTCTACGCAATGGAACAAACCAAAATGAAAATGGAGCAAATTATAGTTTGAGGCAAATTCAAATCCAAACTATTCAGAAATTCAAAAATAAAACTGGCGGAGTGGAAACTGACTGTGAGAACTCTTTCCCACTCAAATTGTTTTACCGTTAAATATATTCTAGGTTGCAGACGGTGCTTGGTCGCACACGACACTATTTATTGTACAAACCATGGTTGTTTGTTTGTATTGAATGGACTGTATTGTGGTTGTATTGTGTGAATAAAATATTTGAACAATAAAAATATTAATTTTATTGCAGAAATGAAATAATAAAAATATTCATGTGTTGAATAAAATGTGTAATCATTAAAAATATCATTTTTAATGTATAATAGAACTATATAAAATATTCATATGTTGAAATAAATATTCATTTACAAATCGGACGATTTGTTTATGTACACCCATTTAACTGACATTGATTGGGACGATAAATTTTACACATCGCCCAACTACAAAAATAAAATCTGTGTTTGTTGATTGAAACCCCGCACAGGTATTGGGATGATATTTGACGAACACTAATCCAATTATTTGGTTGTATGTCAATCGATTGGTTGAAAGAGTGTTGTAAGCGTTAATTATATATATTTACTGCTTATGCAGTTGTGTAATGCACTCTGAATGATGGTTGACTGTGTATAATTATTGTTGTGTACATGTGTGTACGAAATCCATATAAATAACATTATATGGTAATTGACTGTGTCTGATTCCAATTTAGAAAAAAACGAATATTTTAAAATAACGAATATTTTAAAATAATATTCAATATAGGATTAAAATATGATTTTGACGTCCGATTTGGGATGGACACGAAAATATTGAAATATATGAAGTCGTGTTGATTAGATTTGCGCCATTTTAACGCGAACGATATTTATGTCGATTGTATTCATTTTAATAATGAATATCGAAAAGGAAATTATTTCAAAATTTGATATTTTGAAAATATTATCATTTAAATATTATAATGATAAGGAGTATTTAATTTTGATTCAAAATTGAAAATGAAGTTAGAATCGTTTTAAACGAATTTATAAACAATTTATAAATACGTTTTGAATGGAAATCGACGAAATATATATAATATTATCTATATATAATGGCATGAATAGAACGCGTCGCGCCACGACCGTTCGCGAATTTCGACCATTGACTTTCAATTGTTATTACGGGAGATCCGACCGTCTGATTCTTCTAAAACCAGTACCGTTGGGTTTGTATCGAAAAGGGATTTCCAATGAATATAAGAGATTTGAGATCTAACAGTTAGATTTGGAATTATATCCAAATAAAATTTGAAAAAGGTCGCTGTAAATGCAGTTTCGATGACCGTTTATGGAAATCAAATGTACGGGCCTTGATAAAATTATTAAAAATATTAATAATTTGTGTAAAATCACAATAAACGATTTGGAAAGAATTGGGATGAAAAGTTCCACGTTTGTAAAGATAAAAATATATTTTTATCAAAGTAAACTAGTTATTCACTAGAATAATAATCCAATATTTTAAAAGAAATAAATTGGATTTGAAATGGTTTTAAAAATAACTAGAATTTTCCAATGAATAAATTGGAATGGATGGGAACAGAAATAATCTTCGGAATATTTCGATATCGGATTCCGTGGCTATACAGATATTGTTATGGGAATTTGGAAGATACAGATATTGTTATTCCCAATACGATATCCGTTTGTTTCAGAATTTGATATTGAATATAAGCCGATATAATTCTATTCAGAGCCTTGTATTTATGATTAAATTGGATTTTGGGTTTGTCGTGAACGGTGTCTTAAATAACACTATTCTTAAACCCAGTTGAGAAAAGAATAAATCTTTTAATCAAGATTTAGTGAAGTTTTCCAATTAATTAATATTTAATTGGAATTGAGTAAAAGAATTGGATTTTGGGTTTGTCATGAATGGTGTCTTCAATAACACTGTTCTTAAACACCGTGTGAAAAGAATAAATCTTTTAATTAAGATTATTAGAGTTTCCAGTTATATTTAGTAATTGGAACAAAATGGAATGTGACTTGGGTTTATTGTGAACTGTGTTTTTAACAACATTCGTTCTTTAACCCGATTAACAGTGAAATGTGATTTGGAACATATAAATCTTTTATTAAGATTTAATGGGAATTTTCCAAAGAAAAGTTTTCCAATTTAATAAAATAAATTGGAACGAAATGGAATTCGATTTGGTAATAATCGAAGTGAACTTCTATGTAGGAAGACTGTTACTATATATGGAATTTAATAGGCTTTGTTGTTATTCCATTTATATTACTGGTCGGATGCGGAAATTGATATCGATTATATATATTGATTTGTTTTCCGTGAATATTCCATAATTAATGGAATGTGATTTTGGGTTTATCGTGAAATGTGTTTTAAATGATATTGGTTCTTTAAACCAGTTAAAGAGAAGATTTATTTCCTAAATTTGAATAATCATTAAATAATGATTTTTGGGGAGATTAAAACTAAGTGGAGTTTTAATGAATCTTTAATTAGATTGGAATATGAATGTGATAATTTAAATTATCAAATTTGGAAAATGATCGAGAATGGAGTATCACCAGTTTTTCTCCAAGCGATAGTTAAATCTTTAATTAGATTTGAACAGGAAATGGTAATTAACTTTTACCAATAACACTGTGGTTTAGATATGGGGTACTACCAGTTTTGCTCCATGGGATGAATAGGTTGGGATTGGGAAATGAAATAAATGATTAGTTCGGTAAGGTTCGCTAATCCCAACTAGTTTGGAAAACCGTAATTTGGTTTAAATTGTGAAAAGAATATTTGAATAAAATAATATTCTGGATTGGAACGTGGTGTATGTTGTGTTTTTATAGCACTTGTTTATAAAATACGCTAGTTATTTGGAAAACCGGGTTTATCCCATTCTGAATAATTGATACGACGATAAGTCACAATGAAGACGGTGGTTGATGACCGGAGATCTTCACATCGTTTGGATGATTACTGATGTCTTAATTGGGAGGCATCCCGAGACAAGGTAATAAGTGGTGATCGTCCAGACGTACTTGGAGATCAACTGGATATGCGAGGACCTCTCTCCTGTATTGGACATATGGGACGAGGTATAAGGTGCCTCCGGTTTCGTTCAGACCTAGAACAAACTTGTAAATGGATGCGTATCTGACATTGGATTTTATTCTGTGTTGATTGATCTCTATTAAATATATATCTATTTGGCAGCAGAAAATTTATTCTCTTGCTTAACACCCTTCTCTGAGACATACGAGCTCAAAGGTTATATATCGATAGACATCAGTTGCATGGCGTGAATTGTCAGTGTGGCATGCTGAGTTGCAGATGATCAAGGTTTTTTTGAAAAGCTGAGTCTTGTGGTTGATGATCAAAGTACGACTTTAAATAGCACAGCTTTGTGTAGCGTTAATTCGCGAGCCTCGCACCCCGATGTGAACCAGAAACGTTAGAGGATCCAAGGAGGACATGCGTTTCTTTCTAGCTTGGAGTGGTGTCATGGCATGGAGCCCAGACATTTTTACTTACGTGGATGATGGAAACCGAGGCGCCTCGGATATATCGGTCAATACGGGGCCGATGGATGGTATGGTCGATATACTGACCAGACTTACGCCCCATAGGGCGGGGAAACGTATTGTTTAGGAATTATAATCCACTAAGTGTGGACCGGCCCTAGCGCTCCAATGTAGAGTGTCTCGAATTCGGTAAGGGAAAACTCTATCCTTCGGCTTGCGTTGCATTGTGTGATGGGACCTGAGTCTTATAATAGCTTCATTTTTTTCAAAAGGCATTGCGCTATTTGTTTTATGCACTAGTATTCTTGGGGTTAAACCCGTTCCGTGTTATACAGCGTGGTCCCTTAATTTACCTAACTTTAAAATCAAATTAATAACTGTTTTAGTTCTCACACCAGTCCCATGACTGACTGGAGTTTATTATTTTAACCTAAACTCTGGGTGCTCCTATTTTCCACACAGGCAGCTAGTAGTTTTGGTTTTCGCAGATATTTCTTTTCCCAGGATCCTGGATTACAACTGGAGCTATTTCTATAAACTTGGTTAACTTTTATTAAAATTACTTATGTAATTAATTTTAACTTACTTGTGTAATTAATTTTAATTTACTTATGTAATTAATTTTAATTTACTTATGTAATTAGTTTACTTATGTAATTAATTTGTTAAATTACTTTGTTTACATAACATGGAGTGTATTGTTTAAATTACTTTGGTTTACTTATGTAATTAGTTCTCACACTAGTCCCATGACTGACTTGGAGTTTATTGTTTTATTAAAATTACTTTGTTAAATTTACTTATGTAATTAATAATAATTGATGTTTACATAACATGGTTAACTTTTATTAAAATTAGCTAAATTTTATTAACTTCGCTATTTCTATAAACTTGGTTTATTTTAAAATTTTTTATAAACCTAGTTATTTTTACAAACTAACTCAATTTCAATAAAAGTTAGTTAACTTCTATAAAACTTAGTTAACTTTTATGAATTAGGTTTTTTTTATAAATCTTAGATAATTTCATCCAACTACCCTAACCAACAAAATAAATGCATTATGCTATAATGCCAGTCTTTTATCTACCAGCTTGAAAGTTATTCATTATGTGTTATATGGTTGATTCCTGATTCCAAAAAACACATGTGTGCATATAAACAAGTATATTGGGTAGTACTAACTAAAAAGGCAATTAAACTACGCATGAATTATCAAAATTGATGAATCTAATACTTATAATTCACAATTTTTAGAACAATCCTGCTTGCTGGGAACACAAGACTATCCCCCTGCTTTGCATGTTGTATCATAAGATTCCCCTGAACAAATAATTCGATTCCACGTGCCATTGATGTACATGTTTGTTTGAGGAAGATTTAGCTCGTTGGAGGCCTTTCCCGGGGATTCAAAGAAAAATTCATTATGGTTTTCCTTCCGATGACATCTAAAAACAAAAAAATATAAACATACAGGTAAATTCAAATTGTCTATGATTTCCTTTCAAAAACAACAAACCAGACCAACATTGTATAAATTACATTGGCTATGTAATCCCAAACCATCATTGCTAACCAATAGACCTCGATCGAAAACAGAAACCACAAACCTTCTGAAAGCAATCCAATCGTCCTCCTCCGTTAACCCAATCATAGTTTCTGCAATCATATCCAACAAGCACCACACCCATCACACACCCGAACACCAACTCCTCAAACAAGCTGCAACCCCCAAAATCAAACAAACTCAATTGCTTATTGAAACACAGTTGCTTTTTTTACCACCTAAAAGTAATCCAATCGTCCATTTAAATTGTTTTTTTAGTTATTCAGGCGAGCTAAAAATAAACTGAGGTTGTACAGTTTATTAAATTATGAACGCAGGCCAAATTTTTACACAATAGCTTATTAAAGCACAAATGCTTTTTTACAGCATCCTGGTTCACATATATTAACTATTCATGCTAATTAAGGTGTTATGTTTGTCATTTTTAGTTGTTTTGGGTTTCATGTTTGTACTAATACAAAAAATGCTTTGCTTTATTGTTATCCAAAATGAGTTTCACTATTAAATTTAAGGTAACTCTTCAAATTGTAATAATTTTCCCTGTTTTGAATATTTCTAGACATAAATTAACAGAAGCGGAAGATAAAGTTGAAACATGGAGAGTTCAAAAACATAGACCTGAGCATTTAGGGTGTTTGATACAAAAAAATCAGGCAACAGAGACCAAAATGATTGCAAAAAATGAGCATCTAAAATAAATTTCATATGATTGCAAAAATTGTGTTATAAAACTACATTTGGCATTTAACTAAGCATCAAAAATGTAATAGATATACCCTACTGAATCAGCTTATGTTCTCGCTTACTGTGTATTTGGAACAAGTTTAATGCTATGGATGAAAAAACTTTCAAAAGAATGCTTTTTAGTTTAAAAAAAATACAAATGAAGTTGGATTGTATCATTCTGTATTTTCGTAAAGGAAATTTAAATAAAGGAATAGAACAAAAAATTTAAAGGCCTAACAATTATAAGTTATGCTCGTAGAATACAACAAGATCAAGCATTTGAATAAATAAGCTCTTGAGAAATAAATACGACAAGCTGTAATTTTTGGTAGCCAACCTTTTAATATGAAAGTTTTCTCATATTACACATCATGGGTAACATTGGTCTTCTTCCTGTCACATATATATCGAACCATGAAACTGGAAAATGCAGCGTAAGTTGTGGATTATAGCAATTTTCTGTTGGAGAATGGAGTTTTGATAACAACATCCTTATTTCAATTATCATTATTAATTGATTATAAAATATATACTAACATTTCTATCTAGAATATATATACATATATATTCAGGGTTTGTATACAGGACTTAAATACTGAGGACTGTACAATTTCTAGAATACCAAGAGATTCAAGATTCAGAAGAGATTCAAGATTCATGGATTATCAAGTTATCAAGTTATCAAGATATCAAGATTTCAAGAGTTCAAGAAAAATATAGTAGTAGAGTCTAGTTTATATGTAAGACTCTGAATAGCACTCCAGGTTCAAAATTTGTTTTTCAAATTCTGATTTTCAAATTTCAGTTTCTGTTTTCAAAATTCAAATCCTAATTTCAAATTATTTTTCTAAATGATTTCAAACTATAATCTTATGATTTCAAACATATATGTTTATAAAGTTTTAATATATAAGTCTATAATATATAGTTTTATAGTTTTAAATCTTATAGCTTTATAAATATGTTTATATAATATATTATTATGTTTCCATATGATTTACACTTTAGAATATTCATTTAAATTATTAAGTTTTGATTTAAGAATTTACAGAATAATATAAGTTTAAACACTTGAAAAATAGTTTTAAAAATCAAAATACTACACATATGTCAACATACATTTATGGCAATGCCGACATACAACTGTCATAATTTCAATTTTCAAAGGATGTGCCTTTTCATTATTTGTAACGTTTCTGAAACGTTGCAACCATTGAGACAATATAAATAGAAGCTGATTTCGAATTTTTTAATCATTCTTCTTCTCCATCTTCACCCCTTTACATATCAACATTAATATACATCATTATATTGATTTCTACACTTATATTTTGCTGATTTCTACTCAAATTATATCAAACTTCTTCTCTTCTCTATCTATACCAATTACTCTCTGAATTGAAGTGTTATTGAAAAGTTATAGAGCTGTTGTAATCATTTGGGAATTTGTTTGGGAAAGGGTGTGTTCCTTCCATCCCTGAAATCAACGAAAGGGAGCAGAATTAACCTTGGTACCGTGAAATCAAGGGTGTTTGGAGCGGTGTTAACCTTGTAGCCGCGAAATCAAGGGGTTGTACTTGGATATTGATAATAATAAAACTCTGTGCAATCCAGCATTGCGTGTGATTGGACGTAGGAGTTATTCGAACAAGTATAAAATCCGGTGTGTTTTTTTCTTTTTAGCATTTTATATTTATCTATTTCTGTGCCTGTGTTTGATTCTATGTTTGTGATCATCTCTGGTTTGAGAATCGTTGTGTGATTCATATAGTGGACCAATTAAGTTTAAGATTTTCATAAATTCCTTATAAACACTATTTACTCCCCCTCCCCCCTCTAGTGTTCGTTTTGCCTTAAGATTCACATTCTACATCCCCCCACAATTGGTGCTAGAGCATAGGTTTTCAAAAATTTCATAATCTGATTTTTGGAAATATTAAATGGCAACTTTTAAAATGATTTATACCACTAGTTTCAATTCATGCATTGCATCAATGTTAAAGAGGTTGCCTTCAATTATGTTGAAAATTCAAGTGATCTACTAAATTATTGTCCAATACAGGAAAAGTTGTGTTACATGGCTATTGAAAATTCAAATTCTGAAATGGTGTGTTACATGGCTGTTGAGAATCCAAATTCTGATGGACAAATGGTGAAAATCAAAAAGGACAAATGGATATTGGATAGTGGTTGTTCATGGCATATGACGGGAAATCTAGAATTACTGAATAATCTAGTATACGAAGATGGAGGAATGATCAACTTCGAAGATAACTCTAAAGGATATATAGTTGGCATCGACAATGTTGGTAATTCTGCAACCCCTACTATTTCTGATGTTTTATTACTTAGGAATCTAAAACACAACCTACTAGTATAAGTCAACTTTGCAAAAAAGGCTATAAAATAAATTTTGAAAAAGATAAATGCTTTATAGATGATAGGAATTCAAAAATAATATTCGAAGGAGATAGAAAGAAAAATATCTATATAATAAGTATGAAAATCACCAACTATAATCTATGTCTTATGGCCAATACAAGTGACCCTTGGATCTAGCATAAGAGATTCGGTCATATAAATTTCAATACATCTCTAGGATTTCAAAGTTAGATTCAATTAGGAGATTACCCAAAATGAAATTTAAAGTAACTAATTTATGTGACGCTTGTCAGTTCGAAAAATTAAAAAGAAGTTCATTTAAATCAAAAGAGGAAATTACAACCTCAAAACCATTAGAGTTAATTCACATGGATCTATTTGGTCCATCCCAAACTCCATCAATAAATCACAATAGATATGTTTACATAATAATCGACGATTTTTCTAGATTTACCTGGAATTTGTTTCTTAAAAATAAAAGTGATGCTTTTGATCAATTTAAAACATTTGCTAAAAGAATTCAAATTTGTTATCTTTAAAAATCAAAATAATACGTAGTGACCACGGTGGAGAGTTCGAAAATAAATTTTTTGAGAAGTTTTGTAATAAGAAGGGGATAACCCATAATTTTTCTTTCCTAAGAACCCCTCAATAAACAGAGTAGTTGAACGTAAAAACAGGTCAATTCAAGAATGTGCGAGAACCATGTTATCAAATAGTAATTTGCCTATAAATTTTTGGGCTGAGGAAGTTGTAACAGCTTGTTATATATTATATAGAATATTAATAAGACACTTGACTCATAAAACACCATATGAACTTTTGCATAATTAGAAACCAAAAGTTTCATATTTTAAAATATTTGAAAGTAAATGTTTTATTCTTAATACTAAAGAAAATTTAGACAAATTTGACTCTAAATCTGATAAAGGAATATTTATTGGTTTTACAGAAAGAAGTAAAGCATATAGAGTTTCTAATATAAGAACTAATACTATAGGAAAAACCTTAAATGTATCATTTGACGAAAATTATAAAAATATAACACAATACAATGAAGATGAATGTGAAAATGATAATAATGAAACAAATAATGAAAATGATCAACCAAATAAAAGAATTAGATTATTTAGAGACCACATTGTAGAAAATATCTTAGAAGATATTGAATACGCTGTTAGGACTCGAAACAAATTAATCCATATGAGTAATTCAGTATTTATTTCAACTGTTGAACCTAAGAATCCAAAGGAAGCATCATTCGATGATTCATGGCTCCCTGCTATGCTAGAAGAATTGAATCAATTTACCAGGAATGATAATGGGAACTTGTTCCTAGATCAGAGGATAGACTGTAATTGGAACTAAATGGGTCTATAAAAGTTAAATGAATGAACACGATGAGTTCGTAAGAAATGAGGCACAATTAGTAGCACAAGATTATACTCAAGAAGTGGGAATAGATTACGATGAAACGTTTTCTCCCGTAGCATGATTAGAAGCTATTAGGGCATTATTAGCCTTTGCAAATCATAATAATTTCAAATTATATCAAATGGATGTTAAAAGTGATTTTCTAAACGGATAAGACGTATATGCAGAGCAACCACCTCTTTTTGAAGATGAAAATTTTCCAAACGACGTGTATAAATTAAAGAAAGCGTTATATGGATTAAAACATGCTCCTAGAGCATGGTATGATCGATTAAGGACGTATTTATTACAATTAAACTTCAAAATTGGTTAAATAGATAATACACTTTTTATTAAAAGAAATAATAACGATACACAATTAGTATAAATATATGTTGATGATATAATCTTTGGATCAAAAAATAATAAAATGAAAAAAAAATCAGATATTATGACCCAAGAATTTGAGATGAGTCATATGGGAGAACTAACATTCTTTTTAGGCTTACAAATTCTTCAATTAAAGAATGGAATATTTATTAATCAACAAAAATATGCAAGAGATTTAATTAATAAATATAATTTAACGACAACTAATGGGATTCCAACGCCAATGGCAACTAATATAGCCTTAAGTAAAGATGATATGTCAAAAGACATTGATCAAAAATTATAAAGAGGTATGATAGGATCATTATTATATATAACTGCTAGTAGACTAGATATAATGCATAGTGTATGTCTCTGTGCAAGATATCAATCACAACTTAAGGAAACTCATCTAAAAGCCGTAAAACGTATTCTAAGATATGTAAAACATATATTAGATTTTGGATTATTTTATCCCAAGGATGATTCGTTTGATTTAATTTCTTATTATGATGCTGATTATGCGGGTTGTAAATCCAATCGTTAAAGCACAAGTGGAACATGTCATTTCTTAGAACATTCACTAGTTTCTTGGTTTAGTAAAAAGCAAAATATAGTATCTTTGTCAACAAATGAAGCAGAACATATATTTACTGCTTTGGCTTTGTTCACAAGTAATATATATGCAACAAACTTTAAAATATTTTGGATTAAATGTAAATAAATCACCAATATACTGCAATAATACAAGCGCAATAAATATATCTAAAAATCCAACTCATCATTCAAGAACTAAACATATTGATATATGACATCATTTTCTAAGAGATAATGTAAGAAAAGAGAAAATTTCACTCAAATTTATAGAAACAGAAAAACAAATAGCAGATATATTAACAAAACCATTAAACGAAGCAACATTTACTAAATTTAGAAGAGAATTAGGTATTTGTCCATTAAGTGAATTAGAGTAATTAAATATATTAATAAAGTACAACAAAAATCAGAAAAATAAAATTAAAAAACACATATGTCGACATACATTTTTCGACATATCGACATATAACTGCCAGATTTCAAAAATTGATACTCACCAAAATTTAGTTACAACAACTATTTAAACTTCTTATTTCAAATTTTCTTCTTCATCTTCTCATTTCATTTTTGGAAAAATTCTAAACCATAAAAAAAATGGCCTTCACAATTTATAATAATCAGATCAATCCCGATTCGTCTGCCGAGCCATCCGAAGGTCCATTTCAACGCACTACTCTCGCTCATGTGATGAAATTAGAGGAGAAAATGGAGAATGTACTACAAAAGCTCACTGAAATGCAAGTTTTACAAACAAGGATGAATCAAGAGCATGTAAAAGAAGTAAAAATCATGCAAAATCTACAGAAGTTTATTATTGACAATCACAACAATCCGATTATCATTGAAGATGATAATCAAATAGTGGAAGAGGAAGAAGAGGAAGAGGAAGAAATGGCTGAAGAGGAGGAAGAAAAGGCACAAACTAAAGGCATGGAGGAAGACGATCAAGTCATTTGCGTTGGCGAAGTATGCTTTGATAGAGAAGGGAATATATTTGAGCAAAATGGGGAATTTTGTCTCCATTATCCCAATTGCCCAATTCATAAATCCCCAATCATCAAGAAGCATTAGACGTTTTGTTTCTCATTTATTCGTACATGCGATGTAATACATACAATTATAGTATATTCGTGTTCTCGTAAAATGTCGTAATTTATATGGTTAATATTGATTGTCTTGTAAAACAATGTCTAAATTATTTAGTTCATACAATGTTTGTTTTCTATATAGTTTTCTTTATTTTAGAATAAGTATTAGAATAGTTATAAGGGTATTATTTAAGCATGAATTTAGAGGGAGTCATGTATATTTAATAGAATTAAGTATTATAACCTTAGAATATATAAATAGATATACGATATAGTTATTTATGGTATAGATTTATGGGGTGTATATTTAGAGTTTCTTTTTGTTGATAACAAAAGGGGAGAAATTATAAAATAAGGATTAGCCAGGCTTATTTTAAGGGGGAGTATGTAGGATACACGGTGAAAGGGGGAGTATTCGAAGGACCAGATCAAAAAGTATCAACAGGTATGAATATTTTATAAATCACGGTTGTCATCATAAAAAAGGGGGACATTGTTGGAGAATGGAGTTTTGATGGCAACATCCTTATTTCAATTATAATTATTAATTGATTATAAAATATATACTAATATTTCTATCTAGAATATATATACATACATATATATGCAGGGTTTGTATACAGGACTCAAATACTGAAGACTGTACAGTTTTTAGTGTTCCAAGAGATTCGGGATTCATAAGAGATTCAAGACTCATAAGTTATCAAGTTATCAAGATTTCAAGAGTTCAAGAAAAGTATAGTAATAGAGTCTAGCTTATACGCACGACTCTAAATAACACTCTAGGTTCAAATTCTGATTTTCAAATTTCAAATTATGTTTTCAAAATTCAAATCCTGATTTTAAGTTATTTTTCTAAATGATTTCAAACTATTATCTTACTTATGATTTCAAACATATATGTTTATAAATTTTTAATAGATAAGTTTATAATATATAGTTTAATAGTTTTAAATCTTATAACTTTATAAATATGTTTATATAATATATTATTATGTTTCCATATGACTTTACACTTTAGAATATTCATTTAAATTACTAAGTTTTGATTTCAGAATTTCAAGAATAATATATATGTTTAAAAACTTGAAAAACATTTTAAAAAATCAAAATACTACACATATGCCGACATACATTTATGGCTATGACGACATACAATGTCATAATTTCAATTTTCGAAAGAAGTTTCTTTTCACTATTTGTAACGTTCCTGAAACGTTGCAACCATTGAGACGCTATAAATAGGGGTTGATTTCGAATTTTTTAATCATTCTTCTTCTCCATCTTCACCCCTTTACATACCACTGTTAATATACATCATTTTCTTGATTTCTACACTTATACTTTGCCGATTTCTACTCAAATTATATCAAACTTCTTCTCTATCTCTATTAAATACTCTCTGAATTGAAGTGTTATTGAAGAGTTTTAGGGTTGTTGTAATTATTTGGGAATTATTTGGGAAAGGGTTTGTTCGTTGTAGCCCTGAAATCAAGGAAATGGAGCGGTGTTAACCTTGTAGTCATGAAATCAAGGGTGTTTGGACCGGTGTTAACCTTGTAGCCGTGAAATCATGGGGTTGCACTTGGATATTGATAATAATAAAGCTCTGCGCAATCCGGCAGTGCTTGGGACTGGACGTAGGAGTAATCCAAACCAATATAAAATTCGGTGTGTTCTTACCTTTTCTGCATTTTATATTTATCTATTTCTGTGTCTGTGTTTGATTCTGTGTTTGTGATCATCTCTGGTTTGAGAATTATTTTGTGATTCGTATAGTAGATCAATTAAGTTTAAGATTTTCATAAATTCCTTATAAACATTATTCGCCCCACTCTAGTGTTTATTTTGCCTTAAGATCCGCATTCTACATCCCCTAACAATTTCATTCAATATTGAACGCAAAAAATGTTGTATTGCTCATGCTTGGAAGAAAATCACTAATAAAGGAAAGATGCGGTAAAAGGAAAGCTTGCGTCAATATGACAAAAGGAAACATGTGATAAAAGGAAAGCTTGCGCATACAATATATTTCAGTATAAAGTATTACCGCATAAAGCCTGTACAACGGTCACCTGCACTAATAAAGGAAAAATGTGATAAAAGGAAAGTTTGCGTGTACAATATATTTCAATATCAAGTATTACCACATATAGCATGTACAATGATCACCTGCACTTGCCTATTTTTACATCTTTCCTTTTGTTTTGTAAATGGGCTGTACCATTTATTCTACTTTACATTATTATAAATAGAGGATACCATTCTATACAATTTGTATCGATCTTTATTACAATTATGAAATAATAAAACTTTTCTTCAATGTTTCCTCTACTGGTCTTTATTTCTTTCATGGTATCAGAGCATTATTAAGGTTTAACATCCATCGATCCATCTCTTCTTTAACAAGAAAAAGTTCTGATAATCTTTACGGTTGATAGCTGTTGACCAACTCACCAAACCAATAATTAGTCCACAATCATAACTAATTACTGTATAATTGGATGAAAATAATTATTTACTGTAAAAATTACAAATCAAAACTGCAATTCAAGGGTGGTCTTGAAGGATTCATCATGGGCACCTTATTTGTTGCTCCAAAATTTATCACTGATCAAGAGAACAAAATTGTTAACAACAAAGAATATATGAAGTTTCATAGGCAAGATCGTTTAATCAGTTCATGGTTGTTATCATCTATTAATCAAAGTCTACTGCCGCAAGTAATTGGCTGCAAAAGTGCCAATGAGATATGGACAACTATAGAAAAAGCTTTCAATAATCAGTCAACAGCTAAAGAAATGTTTTATAAAAGGCAGTTACAGAAGATAAGGAAAGATAACACCACCATGAGAGAATACTTAAGCAAAATCAAATCTGTTTGTATCCTGTTAGAGGCAGTTGGTCATAAAGTTCAAGAATCCAAACAAATTCTAACAATACTCAATGGCTTGAGTGAAGAGTACGGGGCTGCCGAAGCTATAATCTCTTCACAAAAGGATTTTTCTTCTATATATGAAGTACATTCAATTCTTTTAGCTTATGAAGCTAGACTTGAAAGCAAGAAATCTCAAGAAAGTGACTTCACTCTCAATTATGCAGTCAACAAAGACAACGATAACAACAAAAATCAAGCAAATAATAATAGTAGAAGTGAACAAACCTTTCAAAGGGTAACTTAACCACCAAAGGCAGAGGTGGAAGAGGAGAAGGACGCTGAAGCAACAACAACAATCGACCAAAGTGCCAAATTTGTAAGAAAATTGGCCACACTGCCATCAAGTGCTACTTTCGATACAATTCAAACTATTCAGCAAATCAAGACAACAACAACAACCAAAGAAACACTAACTACACTGCCAATGCTGCTCAAGCTCATGGAGGAGCAACTAATCATCCTGACTTTACCAGAAATCAGAATGAACAAGCCAAAGCTGAGCATATTTAAGATGATTTATGGTACCTAGATTCAGGAGCCAGCAATCATATTACCAACAACGTGGAAAATCTGAACCTTGGAAACAAAAAATACAAAGGTAATCAAACTATAAGCATGAGCAATGGTAAGTGTGTTAAAATTTCACATATTGGTACTAGTAGTATAACTATCAATATGCAACTATTTTACATAACTTATTAAGAGCTCCCACTATTAAGAAAAACTATATTAGTGTATCTCAATTTGCTAGGGATAATAACGTTTATTTTGAATTCTTCCCCAAACATTGTGTAGTTAGAGACATACCAACTAGGGAAATTCTTCTACAGGGTAATGTTGTGAAGGGACTCTATGAATTCAATATCAACAACTATAAACCCTGTAACAACCCGTATTTTCAATAACCTGTTATAACATAAATGGAGGCAGAATTAAACTGTAAAATCTGAATCAAGGGAAACGGGCTATGCCATTGCGTTCGTCTCGGAAAAATACGCGAAATAGAGTCCGAGTTTTCGAGAATCGGAGTCCGTATGACCAAGATATGGCCTCGCGAAGTTTCACGAAAAATTCCCAAATTAAAGTATACTTAATTAAGTGAAATGGGTTGCGCAGAGAAATATATATATATTGATATATATATATATATATATATATATATATATATATAATTGAAAATTAAATAAATATGCAAAAATGTTCAAAACAGCGAATTGGGAGAGGGGAATAACCGAACCGGCCGATTTTTGAGGTCGACCCGAGCTCGCTGGGTCGACTAGGGGTTAATCCAGGGTGTTTGGCTGTCAACCCGTGGGACGATTCGCTCAAATGCAGATTTTGCATTTGGATGGTTCTCATGGTTCATCTTTAATCTAAAGGCCCTAGATGGTTCC
Organism: Allium sativum; assembly: GCA_030737875.1. Taxonomy (NCBI): domain Eukaryota; kingdom Viridiplantae; phylum Streptophyta; class Magnoliopsida; order Asparagales; family Amaryllidaceae; genus Allium; species Allium sativum. The sequence goes on from CM060909.1 coordinate 168,182,883, forward strand.
TACACTTGACTTCTTCCCCAAGACATGCTTTGATGGCTTGGATTGAATCTAGGTTTAATCCTATGGCCTAAAACACTTGCCTAATCTATAAATAAGCCCCTAACCTACCCCTAAACCCTCATTATTCACTCATGCAACTAAACTATGGCAAAATTGCTACTCTCATGGCCTCCACTCAACTATCCTAGCCTCCACTTCATTTCTATGAGAGGTTTCATGATCATGAGAGTATTAGAGAGTCCCTATGTTAGTATGAGAGCTTCTCAAGTTGATTTCAAAGCTAAAGCTTTGATCTTTGTTCATAAAGATGGGGTTTTTATTGATTTGGAGTGTTCATCTTTGGGTTTTTGGGTGATGGCATGCATAGGCTTCATCACAAGCTTTAATTTAATCGATTTAGGCCTTCATAGCAATGTAAGCCCTTTCCCTACTCTTAGATATTAACTATGAAGTTAAATTGTTCATGTTGCAAGTTTGGGTTTGATCATTGAGAATGATACATGCTACCATGTCATGCAAGTTTATGAAGTCATTATCTTGGTATTATGAGCTAAAAGCTACAACCTTTATGTTGAAATGTTGCATTATGCAACATGAGAACCTTCATAATCTTTATGTCAACTTGCATATGAAGTCATAACCCTTATATGATGATATATGCGAGTTTCTAGTCATCATTTCATGTCGTTTGTCACCATGATTCGCTTATGTGCCAAGTTTGGGTTTATGCATGTTTTTCAGGCTTAAGAATGTAACATGCCAGCTAATGAACGCGTTTGTGCCTCATTTGCCACCATGATTAACTTGTGGCTTAATATCCATTTTTGTCATGCCTTTGTCAAGTCTCTTCTTTTAATCCATTACGTTGTTGTGAACGTATATGTGAGTTTAAAAGCGTTGGGGTCACATTATGGGAAAACATAATGACATGAACATGATTTGGGTAAATGGGTATAAACATGACAACGTGTAACGTTAAATATGACATGTGTTTATACTTGAAAACATGACTTGAAATATAACATGGAAGTTGACATGTAAGTATGCATAAAAACATAAGCTTGGGAATTTACCTATTAAGTTAGGTCTACCCATTGGGAATTTACCTATTGAGTTAGGTCTACCTAGTTGCTTGAAAACTTGAATATGAACATGACACTAGACTAAACATGAAAGTGGCCAACTCGAGGTTGGGTTGAGTTTGCAACGTAAAGCTACCCGGAACCGACCGGCCTAACTAGTAGTTGCAAACAATAGGACCCAATGTGAGAAGTTGGTCATGTTGTGCTTGAACCCGAGGTTAGACCAAGTTGTGGTGTAAAGCTACCCGGAACCGACCGGCTTAACTAGTAACCACAACAAAGTCTAATGTGAGAGGTTGGGGTGCATTAAGTAATTAATGCCACATGATAGGGTTAAGTTAATTTGATTAATGACTCTTAACCAAATATGACATGGACAAATGGGTTAAGTAAATTGATTAGGCTAATGATACTTAACAAAACATGACAAGGTTGGGTAGGTTAAGTAACTTGATTTGCCTAATGACACTTAACCATTTTTATACGACTAGTGGACGGGGTTAAGTTGACCAACACTTAATCAATCCAACACGATAATTTGGTAAGATTAAGTAAGTTTTCTTAATGACACTTAACTGAAAGATACAGTTAATGGATGGGGTTAAGATTAGACTCAACTAGTCTAAACATGATAATCGGATGGGGTTAAGTTAGCCTAGACTTAATTAATCCCACTTGGTAGTTTAATGGGGTTAAGTTAAACACTTAACTAATCTAACTCGTTAATTTGATGTGGTTAAGTGACCTAAACTTAACCAATCTAACTCGTTAATTTGATGTGGTTAAGTGATCTATACTTAACCAATCTAACTCGTGAATTTATTGAGGTTAAGTTAACCCATACTTAACCAATATAACGTGAAAACATGATAAGGCTAAGTCATGAATCGCTTGAATACACTTGACCGGTTTGACTAGGTAATTTGATAGGGTCAAGTTAATATATACTTAACCAACTTGAGCATGGTTCGTAGGGTTAAGTCTTGAACTTGGATACTTAGCCAATTTTGACATGATTTGTAGACGGGTTAAGTCTCGAACTTGGATACTTAGCCAATTTTGACATGATTTGTAGACGGGATTAAGTCATGAACTTAAGTGACACTTAATCTGTTATGTAAACCCTAATTCGGAGGATTAGGTGGGTAACCGTAATTAACAAGGATAACGGGAATAAGGCTAAGTGGTAAACCTTAGTTGAAGGATAACTAAGTAATGATTCTTAATCAGGGAAATTTAGGCCAGTTCATAGATAGATGAGTAACCTAATACGGTAGGTCATCGTTTAAGCACACGAGTAGGAGCAAGTATCTGATTTAGATAAAGGCTCCGGCGAACTGGGTAACGAAGCAGCGGCTTCGGGGAACGTGAGGATATTCTTGGTATCCCTCTATGAGCTGCCAGGTAATTATACTAGGCTCATGAGAGGTTAAGGTCTGCGTTAGAAGAACCAAGAGTATGCCTTGGTTGCTATGCGAGCGACCTAAAGATGGGGATGGATAGGGGATAGTCGACGATACACGGTCGTACCCTAGATAGCATTTTTCGTCAGGCTACCTACCATCTTTGGTCAAGCGTGTACGTACGGAAAGGCAGAGAACACCCAATAGACCATAATTGCTATCTAATTATGGTTGCGGTAAGGCTAGGATTGTGGGTTGGCCAGTAGTGTGTTCTCATACAGGATTTATCCTGTCTTGTCTTTCGCTAGTTGAGGGAGGGGTCCCGTGGGACCATAGCCACGGATAGAAAAACAGACCTTAGCATCTGCACCGGCAGATAAATCGAAAGCTCCCGACCGAGTCCTGTATTTCCTGACCTGCCCTGTGACAGGACTCGGATGGCACGATGTGATACATGTGCATACAGTCATGGAAAAACGATTCACGATGAATGCGTGGGAAAAAGGGCGCGGTTGACGGTTAGCGTAAATCCTAGTGGCCCTGGGTGGTTGAACCAAGACCGAGATACGAGAACGTGCAATAGGTAAGCATAATCCCTAGTAGCCCTAGGTAGCATAAGTCCTAGTTGTACAAACGATAATTCATGTTGGAAGACCCTAGCTAGGTTTAGGGTAACAGTCCAAACTGATCTTAAGGATCATGGAACTATGTTAAAGTAATATAGAATCTCATGGGAAAGCCCGTATGGTCTACGGCAAAGGACTGAACATTTACATGGAATAAAACATACGAGTTGAGTAACCTATATATGCGATATATTAGGTTGACATGGACCATTACACGACTTTTGAGTAAGGGTCATTCATGGTTAACACATGATACGGTGGGGATACTAGTACGGTAGGTGCAGAGCAGATGTACAGGATAGTTACCTTGGGACGTTATACGTGATAGATATCTTGGGGATATTATACTTGATAGAAACCTGACGATGTGATACCCTGTTTTATCTTGACATCGTAATTTATCATGGCACCTTAGTTTATCTGAGTTCAGTAGTTCACCCTGTTATTTTGATTTAGCTTATCTATCTTGTTATCATGCTCATGTTCATCTCAGTTTCTCATGTCAGTTAACTTTACTAGTTTTTATACTAATTGTAGATAGGGCTTACTCAGTCTTTTTGACTGACCCGTTTTGTTTCGCCTCTTTTCTTCCGTTTCCCCCCCTAGGTTACAGGGAGGGAATACTGCGGTTTAGTTCGGACTTCTTCTGCTTGAAGGTCATCATGGATGGCTTGGACTTTCCTTGGCTATGGCTACTTTACTGTTTTTACTTGGGGAATAAGTTATGAAAAAGTCTTTATGCTTCTTTATTATTGCAAGACAGGTTTTGATGTACTCTGATGTAAAAGGCTTTAGACCTTAATTATTAATGTTTATGAAAGTTTGATTTTACTTCCGCTATGTTATATGTTCTGTCTTGTGATATTTCTGTGCATGTTTACCAATAATGCCCCTCTAAAGCTAGTGCATTCCTTTGCGAGTGACCCTAGCGGAGGCGGGGTGTTACACGTGGTATCAGAGCAGAAGGTTACCAGACTGGGCAAAAGTTTTTAAAGACCTTCTGAAAACTATTTGAAAATCGTTTACAAAGAAGCATTTTTCAAGAAAATTTTCTTTTAAAAGAAAAAGGCTATTCCCCAAAGGCCATTAGCACTATCCTTGTTTCCTTGATTGAATCTCTTTTCCTTTCTTTCCTCCATCTGTAGTCACAGTGGTTTTAACTGCGACTAGTCTTTTTTATCTACGAAAGTGTTTTCCATACGATGGAGGTGGTTCTCGAGAGACCAATGGCCGCGTTCTAAGAAAGGATCGTGAGAAAGAGGATAAAGGATACGAGCTTAAGGATGAGCAATTTGTTGGTATGGCTCAACCCATAATGAGAGAGTACCTTTGGCATGGTAAAACGGGACGGATAGTTAAGTATCATGGGACAAGGACAAGATCATCGGGAGGGCAATGGTATGCTCTCATTTCTAGGACACCTCGGAAGAAGGGTAACGATCTTGTTAAAGGTTTAGCTTTTCTTCTCTATCATCCCGTTAGGACTTCGTTGTTCGTATCATTTAAGTCTGCTTCGATAGTTGAGTCTCTGCACCTTAAGTACTAGCGTAATAGAGAATCCCATTTTTGTCTCAAAGTCCTATTGGAGAATCAGTCCATTTATACATGACTTGTTTGGATTTGGGAATGTCTATGCCAAGTGTTGAGTTTGGAAATAATGCTTATAAGCTATGGATGGATTCTAGGGATGAAGTGGTTATCCAGTAGGGGGTGCCACTCTCGGTTTTGATAGGAGGGTAGTTAGACCTTTTGACTAGCCTTGGTAATGCCCTCGAAGTATCGGGTAACCTTTTTGAGGTTCTGTCATGACTAGTTACTTAGAATCCCTTGATGCCTTTATTGGAAATTTGAAGCCCGATCGAGTGGTGTTCGCCAATAAGACGGATGGTTTACTTCATTTATGCATGGGTTATAGAGATCACCCTAGTAAGTGCGCATGATAACCTGATTGACATCTTTTTACTTTCAAGAGAAAGTTCTTCTACATGGAATGCCTTATAGTATATAAACGAGATCCAAGATTCACTAGTGAATTTTGGAAAGCTTGCATGAGATCATGAGTACGCAGTCATGTTTGCGCCAAGTATTCTAGAAAAAGGATAAGTGCAAGTGGAACGAGAGGTGACGAAGAAATGAGTTTCAGCTCATGTTATGGAAGCAGGAAATAAGAAGCTACGAAATCGCGAAGTTAAAGGGCGGTCAAGGCACAATGGAAGTAAGCCCGAGGAAATACGACTTTGATGGTCAAAGACTAGATACGCGCATGATATCTCTTTTTGGGAGTATATCCTTGATCCCTGTTTCTGTAGAGCTTACTTGTAGGTTATCTTTGTGGACATCCTCTCGGTCCTACTTTCTGTTACAAACCCCGTAAGGAGTTTGTCTTGTTTATCTTCTCGGCCCTGTTTCAGGGAATTCTAGGTAGAACCCTATGGATGTAAACATGTATTTGAAACATGTTATGATTGATATGGTTGCAAGTGGTTGCAAGTGGTTGCTCGTGGATGCGCGAATACACATTAGATACTAGCTCGACTCGGTCACATTTCATATTGCATATGCACGAGTATTTATACTTGTTTATGGATGAAATCGAATGTATTATCATGCGGTTGTTGCATATGAATGAATGATTGTGCACGCATATAGTATCTATATGACTAGGACTATTTGCATACATGTTGGATTCATGGCACTATACATATTTTGCATTAGAAAGATTATTCAGGCCTGATCATTAGCATTAGCTAAGGAACATGTACACACACGTTTTGCATATATTCATACAACATTAGAAATCATCTAAGGACAATGGTTGCTTGTGGATGATGTTTTGAGTAGATGGATGATGGATGGTAGGATATGTTCTTCCTAACTTGGAGATTTCGGGGACGAAATCCTAAAAGGTGGGGAGAATGTAACAACCCGTATTTTCAATAACCTGTTATAACATAAATGGAGGCAGAATTAAACTGGAAAATCTGAATCAAGGGAAACGGGCTATGCCATTGCGTTCGTCTCGGAAAAATACGCGAAATAGAGTCCGAGTTTTCGAGAATCGGAGTCCGTATGACCAAGATATGGCCTCGCGAAGTTTCACGAAAAATTCCCAAATTAAAGTATACTTAATTAAGTGAAATGGGTTGCGCAGAGAAATATATATATATTGATATATATATATATATAATTGAAAATTAAATAAATATGCAAAAATGTTCAAAACAGCGAATTGGGAGAGGGGAATAACCGAACCGGCCGATTTTTGAGGTCGACCCGAGCTCGCTGGGTCGACTAGGGGTTAATCCAGGGTGTTTGGCTGTCAACCCGTGGGCCGATTCGCTCAAATGCAGATTTTGCATTTGGATGGTTCTCATGGTTCATCTTTAATCTAAAGGCCCTAGATGGTTCCTACACTTGACTTCTTCCCCAAGACATGCTTTGATGGCTTGGATTGAATCTAGGTTTAATCCTATGGCCTAAAACACTTGCCTAATCTATAAATAAGCCCCTAACCTACCCCTAAACCCTCATTATTCACTCATGCAACTAAACTATGGCAAAATTGCTACTCTCATGGCCTCCACTCAACTATCCTAGCCTCCACTTCATTTCTATGAGAGGTTTCATGATCATGAGAGTATTAGAGAGTCCCTATGTTAGTATGAGAGCTTCTCAAGTTGATTTCAAAGCTAAAGCTTTGATCTTTGTTCATAAAGATGGGGTTTTTATTGATTTGGAGTGTTCATCTTTGGGTTTTTGGGTGATGGCATGCATAGGCTTCATCATAAGCTTTAATTTAATCGATTTAGGCCTTCATAGCAATGTAAGCCCTTTCCCTACTCTTAGATATTAACTATGAAGTTAAATTGTTCATGTTGCAAGTTTGGGTTTGATCATTGAGAATGATACATGCTACCATGTCATGCAAGTTTATGAAGTCATTATCTTGATCTTATGAGCTAAAAGCTACAACCTTTATGTTGAAATGTTGCATTATGCAACATGAGAACCTTCATAATCTTTATGTCAACTTGCATATGAAGTCATAACCCTTATATGATGATATATGCGAGTTTCTAGTCATCATTTCATGTCTTTTGTCACCATGATTCGCTTATGTGCCAAGTTTGGGTTTATGCATGTTTTTGAGGCTTAAGAATGTAACATGCAAGCTAATGAACACATTTGTGCCTCATTTGCCACCATGATTAACTTGTGGCTTAATATCCATTTTTGTCATGCCTTTGTCAAGTCTCTTCTTTTAATCCATTACGTTGTTGCGAACGTATATGTGAGTTTAAAAGCGTTGGGGTCACATTATGGGAAAACATAATGACATGAACATGATTTGGGTAAATGGGTATAAACATGACAACGTGTAACGTTAAATATGACATGTGTTTATACTTGAAAACATGACTTGAAATATAACATGGAAGTTGACATGTAAGTATGCATAAAAACATAAGCTTGGGAATTTACCTATTAAGTTAGGTCTACCCATTGGGAATCTACCTATTGAGTTAGGTCTACCCAATTGCTTGAAAACTTGAATATGAACATGACACTAGACTAAACATGAAAGTGGCCAACTCGAGGTTGGGTTGAGTTTGCAACGTAAAGCTACCCGGAACCGACCGGCCTAACTAGTAGTTGCAAACAATAGGACCCAATGTGAGAAGTTGGTCATGTTGTGCTTGAACCCGAGGTTAGACCAAGTTGTGGTGTAAAGCTACCCGGAACCGACCGGCTTAACTAGTAACCACAACAAAGTCTAATGTGAGAGGTTGGGGTGCATTTAGTAATTAATGCCACATGATAGGGTTAAGTTAATTTGATTAATGACTCTTAACCAAATATGACATGGACAAATGGGTTAAGTAAATTGATTAGGCTAATGATACTTAACAAAACATGACAAGGTTGGGTGGGTTAAGTAACTTGATTTGCCTAATGACACTTAACCATTTTTATACGACTAGTGGACGGGGTTAAGTTGACCAACACTTAATCAATCCAACACGATAATTTGGTAAGATTAAGTAAGTTTTCTTAATGACACTTAACCGAAAGATACAGTTAATGGATGGGGTTAAGATTAGACTCAACTAGTCTAAACATGATAATCGGATGGGGTTAAGTTAGCCTAGACTTAATTAATCCCACTTGGTAGTTTAATGGGGTTAAGTTAAACACTTAACTAATCTAACTCGTTAATTTGATGTGGTTAAGTGACCTGAACTTAACCAATCTAACTCGTTAATTTGATGTAGTTAAGTGATCTATACTTAACCAATCTAACTCGTGAATTTATTGAGGTTAAGTTAACCCATACTTAACCAATATAACGTGAAAACATGATAAGGCTAAGTCATGAATCGCTTGAATACACTTGACCGGTTTGACTAGGTAATTTGATAGGGTCAAGTTAATATATACTTAACCAACTTGAGCATGGTTTGTAGGGTTAAGTCTTGAACTTGGATACTTAGCCAATTTTGACATGATTTGTAGACGGGTTAAGTCTCGAACTTGGATACTTAGCCAATTTTGACATGATTTGTAGACGAGATTAAGTCATGAACTTAAGTGACACTTAATCTGTTATATAAACCCTAATTCGGAGGATTAGGTGGGTAACCGTAATTAACAAGGATAACGGGAATAAGGCTAAGTGGTAAACCTTAGTGGAAGGATAACTAAGTAATGATTCTTAGTCAGGGAAATTTAGGCCAGTTCATAGATAGATGAGTAACCTAATACGGTAGGTCATCGTTTAAGCACACGAGTAGGAGCAAGTATCTGATTTAGATAAAGGCTCCGGCGAACTGGGTAACGAAGCAGCGGCTTCGGGGAACGTGAGGATATTCTTGGTATCCCTCTATGAGCTGCCAGGTAATTATACTAGGCTCATGAGAGGTTAAGGTCTGCGTTAGAAGAACCAAGAGTATGCCTTGGTTGCTATGCGAGCGACCTAAAGACGGGGATGGATAGGGGATAGTCAACGATACACGGTCGTACCCTAGATAGCATTTTTCGTCAGGCTACCTACCATCTTTGGTCAAGCGTGTACGTACGGAAAGGCAGAGAACACCCAATAGACCATAATTGCTATCTAATTATGGTTGCGGTAAGGCTAGGATTGTGGGTTGGCCAGTAGTGTGTTCTCATACAGGATTTATCCTGTCTTGTCTTTCGCTAGTTGAGGGAGGGGTCCCGTGGGACCATAGCCACGGATAGAAAAACAGACCTTAGCATCTGCACCGGCAGATAAATCGAAAGCTCCCGACCGAGTCCTGTATTTCCTGACCTGCCCTGTGACAGGACTCGGATGGCACGATGTGATACATGTGCATACAGTCATGGAAAAACGATTCACGATGAATGCGTGGGAAAAAGGGCGCGGTTGACGGTTAGCGTAAATCCTAGTGGCCCTGGGTGGTTGAACCAAGACCGAGATACGAGAACGTGCAATAGGTAAGCATAATCCCTAGTAGCCCTAGGTAGCATAAGTCCTAGTTGTACAAACGATAATTCATGTTGGAAGACCCTAGCTAGGTTTAGGGTAACAGTCCAAACTGATCTTAAGGATCATGGAACTATGTTAAAGTAATATAGAATCTCATGGGAAAGCCCGTATGGTCTACGGCAAGGGACTGAACATTTACATGGAATAAAACATACGAGTTGAGTAACCTATATATGCGATATATTAGGTTGACATGGACCATTACACGACTTTTGAGTAAGGGTCATTCATGGTTAACACATGATACGGTGGGGATACTAGTACGGTAGGTGCAGAGCAGATGTACAGGATAGTTACTTTGGGACGTTATACGTGATAGATATCTTGGGGATATTATACTTGATAGAAACCTGACGATGTGATACCCTGTTTTATCTTAACATCGTAATTTATCATGCACCTTAGTTTATCTGAGTTCAGTAGTTCACCCTGTTATTTTGATTTAGCTTATCTATCTTGTTATCATGCTCATGTTCATCTCAGTTTCTCATGTCAGTTAACTTTACTAGTTTTTATACTAATAGTAGATAGGGCTTACTCAGTCTTTTTGACTGACCCGTTTTGTTTCGCCTCTTTTCTTCCGTTTCCCCCCAGGTTACAGGGAGGGAATACTGCGGTTTAGTTCGGACTTCTTCTGCTTGAAGGTCATCATGGATGGCTTGGACTTTCCTTGGCTATGGCTACTTTACTGTTTTTACTTGGGGAATAAGTTATGAAAAAGTCTTTATGCTTCTTTATTATTGCAAGACAGGTTTTGATGTACTCTGATGTAAAAGGCTTTAGACCTTAATTATTAATGTTTATGAAAGTTTGATTTTACTTCCGCTATGTTATATGTTCTGTCTTGTGATATTTCTGTGCATGTTTACCAATAATGCCCCTCTAAAGCTAGTGCATTCCTTTGCGAGTGACCCTAGCGGAGGCGGGGTGTTACCCACTATCAACGATCACTCACATTGTAATTTGACTAATATTACTTATGAAAGTCATATTAGAAACACCTTTGATTTATGGAATTATAAATTAGGGCGCCCTAGTGCTAGTATTGTAACCAAGATTCTTAGTGATAATAAAATAACATTTATTTCTGCAAAATTACCTTATGTATGCCCTTATTGTCAAATGAGAAAAAGTCACAAATTACCATTCTCTGATTCTGCAATTGAATATTCCAAACCTGGCCAGTTAATTACTACAGATCTGTGGGATCCATCTCCAGTATTATCTGATTATGGATATAAATACTATATATCGTTTGTAGATGCTTATACTAGGTATACTTGGTTATATTTCTTAAAAACTAAGTCTAAAACTAAAAATGTTGTCATAAATTTTATCAAAATGTTTGAAAACCAAGTAAACAGTCTGATTAAAATTATACAATCAGAAGGAGGATTAGAATACAAACCATTAGCTGATTATTTCAAAAATAAGGGAATTATACACAGAGTGACATGTCCTTACACTTTTGAGCAGAATGGTATTATTGAAAGAAAACATAGACACATAGTTGAATCAGGTTTAACATTACTAGCTCAAGCATCTTTACCTCTTAAATTTGGCATGATGCTCCCAGCACTGTTGTATATGAAGCGACCCGAACTTCTCGGCCGTCCTAAACGAACAAGAAGGCGGACTGCTTTGAGAACAAGACAAATCGGAACACAAACAACAAAACATTTCATTGCTATTACAACAATTTACACCAGAGTACAAGATATCAGAGTGTAATGACCCGCATTGGCAGAGGTATTATAATTTATTTATTTAATTATTTAAATGGTGATTAAAAGGATTTAATGGTCGTGGGATTAAATAGTGGCGAATATTTAATTAAAATAATAATTAAATAATATATTTAATTCTGAAATAATCAGAATTGGCTGAAATGGCGATATGGTGTGAACTGGATCATCTGTGATATTTAATTCAGCTTGGAATTTGAATTTGAATAATGAATATATTATATAAACGACAGTTTGAATGTATAATTATAATATAATTAAAATCGAGCTCGAAATGGCGTTGCAGTTCGTAAATTGGCGATTCGAACTTCAACTGAATATACAGAAGCCGTTTTAAATCGGATTTCTGTGAAACAAGAAACGTGTGGAGCTGGTGGAGTATATCTTTCTAGTGAAGAGAAAAATCGGGATTTCGTCATGTAGATTTTGATTTACATCCAAATCAAATTCTAGAAAAGTTGCTATGGAATTCCCTTATAATTTATTTATAATTATAAAAGGAATTTCATTGAAAATCGAATATCGATTTAATCGGGATTGGAAATATCGAGCTAGAAATTCATAGAGGAATATTCTAGAGCTGAATGATATCATATGTGGATATATACGATAATATTTAATTTAATTATTTTTAAATATATTTAATATTTAAAAATGGTTATTTAGAGCTTTAAAAATAGCTAGTTTTGCGAACGACCTCAGAATTCGACGAAACTAATTTTGTTGGATTCGCAATATTAAATTATTGCTAGATTTCAATTTCCGTGATTTTTGAAGTCAGTATGTGGCCGTACCGATTTTTAAAGTGAGAAATAGTCAGTACTTCGACAGTTAAAAATACACTGTGTGAGCATACGAAGTCGGAATTCGACGAAACTAGTTTCGTTGGGACCGTAATGTCGAACTCTAGCTGTATGTCAATTTTCGTGATTTTTGAGTATCGTGTGTGATCACACGAATTTTTAGAAGGCAATAACGAAAATAAAATGAATATATATCCCAGAATATCTAATGACAAATGTCTAAAAATATCTCCATCCGTTTCATTATAAATACCCCCCTTAACCTTAAAAAACCTAATTCTTTCTTTGTTCTGGTCAACGGAGAAATCAGCCGTTCTTCTTATGTTCACAGTAAACATTTTCCATCTTCAAAATCCAAATAAAAATCAAAACAAAATCTAGAAATCATTCTAGATATGTGTTTGGGTTCAATAAGTAGTGCTCTTCAATTCTAGGTGGGTATCGTTGGACTCGGTTAGTTTTCCTGATGCTCCATTTTCAACCGCGAGAGCTAGGGTTACGGTTCTTTGGAAAAATAAGCACTGATGTTGGGTTTTGTTGGTGGATTTGAACTCACAAGGTCGAGTACTACCTTGTAGCAGATTGTTGGAGTGATTTGTGAAGATCGGTGTCGATCAATGTACTGGGACAAAAACTCTGCGTCGCGATAATCAGGGTGAGGGCGAACTTCAAACGGATGGCGTGGTGTGGAAGAGCTCGAGACTGGGAGGATATGGGTGGTAGTTTTGGTTGGATTCGTGGGAGATTGGGATTGAACGAGGGGTGTGAGGTTTCGTTAACGGCAGGTTTGGATTACTAGAAGTTCAATAGTAGTATAAACGAGAAGAAGATACGGTGGTATCGGGTAAAAAGTGGTACCGGGCCTGAAAACGTGGTAAGGGCCCAATATGAAATGTAATTGCGTTTAACAAAAATTTAAATATATATTAACTTCTAAAGATCGTAACTTTATCATACGATATCCGTTTTCAGCGAAAAAAGTTGCGTTGGGACCGTATGGACGAGAGCTTCACAATGAAGCTGACTGAACATGGATTGGGGTTCGTATGAATTTATGGCGAGATAAATTGTTTGATTCAAATCAAACAAATAGTTTATCGTTCTTTAATGATGAACTGCCAATGTGAGTAAATCTCACTAACTCTGAACAGTTTATAATTTCATGTTGTATTTTTAGAACTGTTAAATATTGGCTGATTGACTGTGTGTTGACTGTGTGTTGACTGTTTGATTGAACTGCTAGTCAGTTAGTTGAATTTCTATATTGATTCTATTTAACAGAATATATCATATGGAACTGAAAGTGATGTTTTCTATATTTTTAACATCTGTGATGCAGGGAAATAGGTTGGAGGAATCCGATTGGATTCCTCAACAGTTATTTTACTGTTATTCATATATTGTGATATATGATGTGATATATAATCTGTTGTCGATTATATGTGTTTGGACGATACTGATCATCATGATTTGATATGTTGAATACAATAACATACCGAAATGTTGATAAGGAAATATTTTCAAAGTGATTTTTGAAAATAAAATATTTATAAATGGAATATTTATAAATAAGAAATATTTATAAATTGGAATATTTATAAATAGGAGATATCTAGAAAAAGGGAAAACGTTATAAAAAGGAAACTGTTATAAGAAGGAAATCATTTTTAAAGTGGAGAACCGTTACTAAAAGTAAATCTTTAAAAATGAATAAACGTTGTTAAAAGGGAAATCTTTATAAAGCGAATAAAGTATTAAATCGAATTAGTTATTCGAAAGGGGTTAGTCGAGTTAGCTGAATAGAGTTAATCGAATATTTGTTAATAGATTAGAGTTAACCAGTTAGAGTTAACCAGTCAGAGTTAATCAAACAGAGTTAATCGATTAGAGTTAGATAAAAGGAGTTAATCGATGTTAGTTTAATCGATTAGAGTTAAAGTAAAAGGAGTTAATCGATGTTAGTTTAATCGATAAGAGTTAAAGTAAAAGGAGTTAATCGATGTTAGTTTAATCGATTAGAGTTAGAGTTAAATCAAAAGAGTTAAGTGAATAGAATAAATTGAATAGATTTATCGAATATACCTTATCGAAGGAAAGAATTATCGAATAGAAAAGATTTGAAAGAGAGTTACGTAAGGAAGTTTGTTAAAGAATTAGAAGGGTGAACTTTGTCTATTTCAAGGTTAGAAACGTTGTTCAGTTAAGATCTGAGAGGTAGTATTACCCCAACTTGATTGACTTCATTTTTAACTAAGGAATGGTTAAGGTTCGATAGTAAAGGATGGTTAAGTGAATTTAGTAATTAAAGGAAATGGTTTGAGTTAGCATCGCGATGGTTTGTTTAAACATCTGTCTAAGTCCAATGAAGAAGCTTTGGAAATGTTTTCCAAATAAGAAACCAGAAATGTTTTCTAATAAAGAAAACAAGAAATGGAAATGTTTTCCATTGTTAATACAGTATATTTTCCAAATTTAGAAAATAAGAAATATTGAATATAGGGAAACATGAGATAAGTAAATTAATGAAATAAAGAGATTAATGTTAAATGATGTTTGTTCGATATAATTTCCATTTGGAAATAATATCGTTGTTTGCACACGTATTTTTCTTCGATAGTTAAATCACAGACTATCGAAGTTTTGACCATTTTAACGTTGTTAATATGGAGAGACCGGTTGGATTATTATCCAAAGAACCACTCTGTATTGGCATAAGCATTGCGAATCATATATGCCAAAGGAAATTGAAGACGGAGTTATGCAAGGGCTATCCTGTTTACAGAATAGTGCCTTCGGTTCATCCTATTCCTGGATGACTTGTATGGATGGATGTCTGACAGAGTATTTCCAGACGATCACGTATATTGATTTCTCCAACCGTACCAAGAGTGGAAGCGGAGAAGGAAACTTCTTTTAGCTAACACATAATGTATGGTTGAGGACGTCAATCGATTATTTGATGGATTTGACGATGTGGCATTCAAAGTGAATCTGGTGTGATGATAAAGCGTAGCTTCTAGCCTCATCAACCGGTAAATGACAGAAATCGGGCAAGCAGCATGGCTAAGTCGGTCGCACCAAAGTAGGGTGTATAACCACCTGATCTAGAGTTTCATTTACTTCTAAAAATCTATTGTTGATGCTGTCCCATTCGGGAAACGGTTGCTGATCCCAACCGTTGGTGATATACATTCGATACACTCAAGCGAAATGAGTGGTCGGTCATGTGTGGCCGGGTTGCAAGATGTTCTTGTGGAACCCAGTGTATTCCTCTCTAGAGGTACACTAGCGAAAGGTGGTTCCATACCTTGTCATAGTTGGAAATTCATTACCCAATACGTGCTTGCGGTTTTGATTGTATACTATATATGTAGAACGTGAGATGAAAGCGTTTCTGCTAGATGATTATTATATTGTGTTGATAGACATTATTATAATATCAAAAGGGTTTTTGATATAAAGATATTTGGATACTCATAAGGGGAAAAACCCGTTCCGTTGTACGGCGTGGTCTTATGAGATATCGATTACCTGCTTGAACTGTTTTACTCATACCAGTCCCATGTCTGACCTGGAGTTTATTTTGTTGTTTTCCCTAAACTCTTGGGTGCCTAAATTTGTACGGGCAGTCAAGTAGTCGGGATTTACAGATATACTAGAAATGCTAGGAGCAGGAGGCTTCAGGATCATATAGCTATAGTTTATTTCCGCTGTGTTGTAAGTGCAGTACTTTGATAATGATATGTATATTCAAGTACATATTTGTATTTCAAAGCCATGTTATGAAATATATTTATTCGTTCTGCTGTGAGATTCGTGGTACTCTGATATTGCGTTCTTCTTCTTCTTCTATTCTAAGTTTCTATCTTATCTATCCTCACCCTCTAATT
This sequence comes from Allium sativum, assembly GCA_030737875.1. Taxonomy (NCBI): domain Eukaryota; kingdom Viridiplantae; phylum Streptophyta; class Magnoliopsida; order Asparagales; family Amaryllidaceae; genus Allium; species Allium sativum. The sequence goes on from CM060909.1 coordinate 168,198,961, forward strand.
TCTTTCATTAATGATCGGTATTTTTCGATGTTTGGTTAGTCGTCGTCGTGTTTATGTCGATAACCAAAGTCGTCAAAATCCCGGGTCATTACAGTTGGTATCAGAACTTAAGTTAAGTAATTACCTTGGCTCCGTGGCGTGACTCGGTAGAGATAGGGTTAGTAATACCCTAGATTGAGTTTGAGTGTATATATACGAGTGAGCGTATTTGTTATTGATATAAAAATTGTTTTATATTGTGGTGATTTATTGGTTGAGTCGTTTGTGGGTTCTGGTCGATCAGTTTGATCCACTGTGTCGGTAGGGAGTTTGTAAACACTCGAATACGATGGGTCGACACGATATGTTTTGAAAAGAGGGTAAATTAAAATAAGTTTACCCAAGATATATCTTGACATAGAGAAGATATATATATATATCAAAATTTTAATATAATGGATATATTAGTTGTTATTATAATCGAGTAAGATTACAAATTGAATGGTTATGTAAATAACCAATCAGAATTCATATAAGTGAAATACGTGAAATCAGATGAGTTAAATCTGAAATTTAAACCAGAAATTTAATTAAAATTCTGGAAAATTGGGTAAGTGTTTGTAAATGGATTTGGATTAAAAATAAGGAAAATTTAAGATCCTAGGAGATTTTAAATTGTTTAACAAGCCGTGTGAATTATATTTTGAAATGAATTTTAAAGTGGAAATGTTTAGAAATGGTTTTATAGTATTGAACTCACTTCAATCGCTGGAAAATAGATTCTGATGATGATAGCTGCATCATCAGTATTCATTTTCGAGTTGTAAGTGACGAATTACTACCAGAGATACTGTTTTGAAATTGTTTTTGGAAAGACAAGTTGTGTTGAATTTCAAATGGGATTTATAATAAAGAATGAATAAAGAAAGTTTGAAAAGGAATTTGAATAAAGGAAGTTCAAACATAGAATGTAAATAAGAAAATTCAAAGGGGATTTGAATATAGAGAATTCAAAGGGGATTTGAATATAGAAAATTCAAAGGGGATTTGAATATAGAAATTCAAATGAGATTTGAATAAAGAAGATTTAAATAATGGAAAATTGAATATAGAATTCATGTAGAGTAATAATAGAAATTGAATATAGAAATTCAAAGGGAGTTTGAATACATGAATAATAGAAGTAATATAAAATTTGAATAGAAATTGAATGGAATTAACTAAGTCGAAGAGAAATTAGTTAATCGAGTTTTAAATTTGAAATTGAACTTTGAAAGGTGAATTGGATTTGTAAATGTATATTCGAAATCGAATATAGAACTTAAATTTGAAATTTGGATTCAAATTAGTTAATAAGCAAGTTAAAATATATATGAACATGTCATGTTCGAATATAAAAGTGAAATAGACTAAAGAGTTAATTAACAAATTATTTAACGAATTGAGTTAAAACGATCAGGTATAGTTAAAATAGATTGGGCAGGTATAAATATACATGAGATAGGTATGGATAAGGTATGAAGGTATATAAATAGAATGCTCGACGAAAAGGTATGTATTTAATTCATATATGAGGTTTTATGCGCCGTATCGGTTAGCCGCTTGGCTTTTTCTTTTTCTTTTGGATTGGTGAGGGCCATGGGAGGCAATTTGAAATATCCCGATGCTTTTGGTACAAAAGAGGTTATGGCAAATTTTACCGGGAATTTAAGGAGTTAGAATATTTTTAAGATAATTTGATAGTTAGAAATCAACGTATCGATATATATATATAGAAGTCGATAAGGAAACAAACATAGAAATAGAATAGTAAAATCCAAAAGGAAAACTAAGAATAAAATCTCGTAAAAATAGAAAGAGGAAGCGTATACGTGTTTAAAAGTGAATAAGTAGTTGTATGGTATTGATTATTCGAGTAAGTAGTCTTATCTGTTTTGACGTTATAAATGTTATTCAGTCAAGGTCTGAGAGGTAGTTATACCCCAACTTGATTGATTTCATTATTAACAAATAAATGGTAAGATTTCAGGCTCGAAGATCAATGTTGAATAAGAGTTAGTTGAATATAGTATTTGGGTTGTCGTAACGATGTTTTACACAACATCCGTTTTAACCCAAATAAGTGTAAGCTTGGAAATATAATAAATAATATTTCCTAAGTATAGAAATAAACGAGATCGGAAAAGAGATAAGTAATTGGAATATTTTCCAATTATAAATAGCACATATTTTCTAAAAGTTTAGAAAATAAAGGAAGGCGATATTCGGAAATGTTTTCCAAATAACATAAAAGGCCAATATGGTTATTGAAAATATTTGGTTAACAAATATTGACAAAGAAATAGAGAAGTGATTTTACTAATGGAATATTAATTAAGGGCTCAGTGACATGTTCAAAAGGAAAATTTGATCTTCGAAAAGAGTAAACTGTTTGAAAACTCCCAAGGGAAGACTGCTTGAATAAAAAAAAAATTAACAGAAATTTGTGAATGCAAAATTGAATTAAAGTAAAGCCAGTAAAATGGTAACTGAGATTGAATTAGAATGATATCAAGACAAATTGGATTGTTAGATTCAAATTTGAAGTGTAATGTGATAATCAAGTTAAGAGTTGGGAATCGAGAAGAAACTCGAGTTGGAATGATATTTGGCTCGGATATAAGCGAATGGTTGTGTTATGGATAAAAGCAGATTGGAATTTGATTGGGGTGACCCTTGTATCCGCTGAATTAATAACAGGTGGAAAGGATATAATGATATGCCGACAAAAAGGTATAAGTTTATATTTCGATTGGATATAAGATTTATGAACCGAATTGGCAAGCCGCTTGGCTGTTTGATTTTCTTTTGGGATGGAGATGGCCCAGAGAGGCGAGTCAGAGTTTGAGCTATTGACCAGTAAAAAGGAGGTGCTGACGAAATTTTTCGAAGAGTTAAGGCGTCAGAAAATTTTCAGGATATTTGGAAATTTTCGTTAATGAGAATTAATTAATAATTTAATTGAAATTAAATTGGTTAGTTGAAACTGAAGTTAAGAAGTGAACAAATATGTTCTAACCAGTCGATAGGGTCGTCCTCTACCTTTTAGCAATTTCGAGGACGAAATTATTTTATGTGGGAAAGATTGTAATGACCCGCATTGGCAGAGGTATTATAATTTATTTATTTAATTATTTAAATGGTGATTAAAAGGATTTAATGGTCGTGGTATTAAATAGTGGCGAATATTTAATTGAAATAATAATTAAATAATATATTTAATTCTGAAATAATCAGAATTGGTTGAAATGGCGATATGGTGTGAACTGGATCATCTGTGATATTTAATTCAGCTTGGAATTTGAATTTGAATAACGAATATATTATATAAACGACAGTTTGAACGTATAATTATAATATAATTAAAATCGAGCTCGAAATGGCGCTGCAGTTCGTAAATTGGCGATTCGAACTTCAACTGAATATACAGAAGCCGTTTTAAATCGGATTTCTGTGAAACAAGAAACGTGTGGAGCTGATGGAGTATATCTTTCTAGTGGAAGAGAAAAATCGAGATTTCGTCATGCAGATTTTGATTTACGTCCAAATCAAATTCTAGAAAAGTCGATATGGAATTCCCTTATAATTTATTTATATTTATAAAAGGAATTTCATTGAAAATCGAATATCGATTTAATCGGGATTGGAAATATCGAGCTAGAAATTCATAGAGGAATATTCTAGAGCTGAACGGTATCGTATGTGGATATATACGATAATATTTAATTATAAATATTTAATTTAATTATTTTTAAATATATTTAATATTTAAAAATGGTTATTTAGAGCTTTAAAAATAGCCAGTTTTCAAATCGGAGCTTTCTTTATCTTCATGGAGACTAGGGTTCCGCCTCTTCTCCTTTCCCCATCGTCTCTTCTTCACCCCTTTCCTTATCTCTGATCCATTCTGCCCTAACCTTCCTCCTAGCCCTCGCCCCCTCCCTAGCTTTCTACCTTGTGGACAAGCGGCTCCATCGCTGGATCTAGTTTTTGCCCCGATAAATTTCTGTCGTCGACCTAATTGTTGTTGGTTCCTTTAACCAACCCCCTCCCTATTTTCTCCTCATTTCTGGCAGCCTCCTTCTGCTTTCCTTTCTCTCTCTTAGATCCCTGCCCTAGCATCCCTTGATTCCCTCATTTGCGCCTTTCCTCGCTTCTGTCCTTCTGCTTTTCCAGTTTTATGCTCGAGCATCTCCTTAGGCCGCTCCTCTTGTCAGCAGGCTTGTATCAATGCTTGTATCGTTCTGCTAGAAGTCTGTGCTCCCCGCTGTTTTCTCCTTCGGCTGTCTTCTTCTCCTTCAGTCTTGCACGGTCGCTAGTGATGTGCTTGATGATGTTAGTGCGTTTCTGGTAAGTTTTTTTTGGGGCTTTGCTTGTATTGGTATTGATGAGGTTGAGTCTGTTGGTCGTTGCTTGTCTCTGGTCTCTCTGAAAGTAGTTAGACCTATTTGGGTGTGCCGTCTCTGTATGAGATCTGGGAGGTTTGGCCTGGTTTGTGGTTCTAGCTTCTTGATGGTTGTATTTCTTGTGGGTTCTGTCTGATCTGGAATTGAGGACCATAGTACTGCTTTTTGGTTGCTATCCTTGCTTGAAGCTGCTGTGTGCTGAGATCACTTCATAATCTGCATCCATTTCAACTATCTGCACTGGTTTTCTAATTTTCTGCTTCTCGGCTTCACTGAGCTATCCAGTGAGTGGTTTATTTAGGCTTGGTGCAACTGGATTGAGTACATATATCTATTCTTTGTCTTTCTCTGTTGTCGGATAAAGAAAGTTCTAATTGAGATGAAATCTGAGCTGTTACTCGTACCCGAGTTTAGCTGTTAATCTGCGAAATTCAAATCCATGCAATTTTCATTCTCTGCATCGCAACCTTATGGCAAACTTGGATGTTGGTAATGGCCGCTTGGTAAGTAATATTACAACAAAATGTATTAAATATAGGACTGCTAGCAGCCTTCTTTTTAGATATGTTGTATGTGCTAAGTGCTGTACTTGTATTCTCTTGATTTGCTCCTTATCTATTCTGTAACTAATCTCACCCTGCGTGGTGATAGATAGTAGTTTTAGTATTAGATAGGGCAATCATGTTTGTAGCAGATAGGCATTCTGCCTATCTCCTGTTAATATTTGTACTCGTTATTTTCTATAATGAAAAAGTGGTATGGACCACTATAAAAACGGCTGGCTTTGCCAAAAAAAAAAAGCCAGTTTTGTGAACGACCTCAGAATTCGACGAAACTAATTTTGTTGGATCCGCAATATTAAATTATTGCTAGATTTCAATTTCCGTGATTTTTGAAGTCAGTATGTGGTCGTACCGATTTTTAAAGTGAGAAACAATCAGTATTTCGACTGTTAAAAATACACTATGTGAGCATATGAAGTCGGAATTCGACGAAACCAGTTTCGTTGGGACCGTAATGTCGAACTCTAGCTGTATGTCAATTTTCATGATTTTTGAGTATCGTGTGTGATCACATGAATTTTTAGAAGGCAATAACGAAAATAAAATGAATATATATCCCAAAATATCTAACTACAAATATCTAAAAATATCTCCATCCGTTTCATTATAAATACCCCCCTTAACCTTAAAAAACCTAATTCTTTCTTTGTTCTGGTCAACGGAGAAATCCGCCGTTCTTCTTATGTTCACAGTAAACATTTTCCATCTTCAAAATCCAAATAAAAATCAAAACAAAATCTAGAAATCATTCTAGATATGTATTTGGGTTCAATAAGTAGTGCTCTTCAATTCTAGGTGGGTATCGTTGGACTCGGTTGGTTTTCCTGATGCTCCATTTTCAACCGCGAGAGCTAGGGTTACGGTTCTTTGGAAAAATAAGCACTGATGTTGGGTTTTGTTGGTGGATTTGAACTCGCAGGGTCGAGTACTACCTTGTAGCAGATTGTTGGAGTGATTTGTGAAGATCGGTGTCGATCAATGTACTGGGAGAAAAACTCCGCGTCGCGATAATCAGGGTGAGGGCGAACTTCAAACGGATGGCGTGGTGTGGAAGAGCTCGAGACTGGGAGGAGATGGGTGGTAGTTTCGGTTGGATTTGTGGGAGATTGGGATTGAACGAGGGGTGCGAGGTTTCGTTAACGGCAGGTTCGGATTACTGGAAGTTCGATAGTAGTATAAACGAGAAGAAGATACGGTGGTATCGGGTAAAAAGTGGTACCGGGCCTGAAAACGTGGTAAGGGTCCAATATGAAATGTAATTACGTTTAATAAAAATTTAAATATATATTAACTTCTAAAGATCATAACTTTATCATACGATATCCGTTTTCAGCGAAACAAGTTGCGTTGGGACCGTATGGACGAGAGCTTCACAATGAAGCTGACTGGAGATGGATTGGGGCTCGTATGAATTTATAGCGAGATAAATTGTTTGATTCAAATCAAACAAACAGTTTACCGTTCTTTAACGATGAACTGCCAATGTGAGTAAATCTCACTAACTCTGAACAGTTTATAATTTCATGTTGTATTTTTAGAACTGTTAAATATTGGCTGATTGACTGTGTGTTGACTGTTTGATTGAACTGCTAGTCAGTTAGTTGAATTTCTATATTGATTCTGTTTAACAGAATATATCATATGGAACTGAAAGTGATGTTATCTATATTGTTTAACATCTGTGATGCAGGGAAACAGGTTGGAGGAATCCGACTGGATTCCTCAATAGTTATTTTTACTGTTATTCATATATTGTGATATATGATGCGATATATATTCTGTTGTCGATTATATGTGTTTGGACGATACTGATCATCGTGATTTGATATGTTGAATACAATAACATACCGAAATGTTGATAAGGAAATATTTTCAAAGTGATTTTTGAAAATAAAATATTTATAAATGGAATATTTATAAATAAGAAATATTTATAAATTGGAATATTTATAAATAGGAGATATTTAGAAAAAGGGAAAAACGTTATAAAAAAGAAACTGTTATAAGAAGGAAATCATTTTTAAAGTGGAGAACCGTTACTAAAAGTAAATCTTTAAAAATGAATAAACGTTGTTAAAAGGGAAATCTTTATAAAGCGAATAAAGTAGTAAATCGAATTAGTTATTCGAAAGGGGTTAGTCGAGTTAGTTGAATAGAGTTAATCGAATATTTGTTAATCAATTAGAGTTAACCAGCTAGAGTTAACCAGTCAGAGTTAATCAAATAGAGTTAATCGATTAGAGTTAGAGTAAAAGGTGTTAATCGATGTTAGTTTAATCGATTAGAGTTAAAGTAAAAGGAGTTAATCAATGTTAGTTTAATCGATTAGAGTTAAAGTAAAAGGAGTTAATCGATGTTAGTTTAATCGATTAGAGTTAGAGTTAAATCAAAAGAGTTAAGTGAATAGAATAAATTGAATAGAGTTATCGAATATAGCATATCGAAGGAAAGAATTATCGAATAGAAAAGATTTGAAAGAGAGTTATGTAAGGAAGTTTGTTAAAGAATTAGAAGGGTGAACTTTGTCTATTTCAAGGTTAGAAACATTGTTCAGTTAAGGTCTGAGAGGTAGTATTACCCCAACTTGATTGACTTCATTTTTAACTAAGGAATGGTTAAGGTTCGATAGTAAAGGATGGTTAAGTGAATTTAGTAATTAAAGGAAATGGTTTGAGTTGGCATCGCGATGGTTTGTTTAAACATCTGTCTAAGTCCAATGAAGAAGCTTTGGAAATGTTTTCCAAATAAGAAACCAGAAATGTTTTCTAATGAAGAAAAAAAGAAATGGAAATGTTTTCAATTGTTAATAAAGTATATTTTCGAAATTTAGAAAATAAGAAATATTGAATATAGGGAAACATGAGATAAGTAAATTAATGAAATAAAGAGATTAATGTTAAATGATGTTTGTTCAATATAATTTCCATTTGGAAATAATATCGTTGTTTGCACATGTATTTTTCTTCGATAGTTAAATCACAGACTATCGAAGTTTTGACCATTTTAACGTTGTTAATATAGAGAGACCGGTTGGATTATTATCCAAAGAACCACTCTGTATTGGCATAAGCGTTGCGAATCATATATGCCAAAGGAAATTGAAGACGGAGTTATGCAAGGGCTATCCTGTTTACAGAATAGTGCCTTCGGTTCATCCTATTCTTGGATGACTTGTATGGATGGATGTCTGACAAAGTATTTCCAGACGATCACGTATATTGATTTCTCCAACCGTACCAAGAGTGGAAGCGGAGAAGGAAACTTCTTTTAGCTAACACATAATGTATGGTTGAGGACGTCAATCAATGATTTGATGGATTTGACGATGTGGCATTCAAAGTGAATTATTTGTGATGTTAAAGCGTAGCCTCATCAACCGGTAAATGACAGAAATCGGGCAGGCAGCATGGCTGAGTCGGTCGCACCAAAGTAGGGTGTATAACCACCTGATCTAGAGTTTCATTTACTTCTAAAAACCTGTTGTTGATGCTGTCCCATTCGGGAAACGGTTGCTGATCCCAACCGTTGGTGATATACATTCGATACACTCAAGCGAAATGAGTTGTCGGTCATGTGTGGACGGGTTGCAAGATGTTCTTGTGGAACCCAGTGTATTCCTCTCTAGAGGTACACTAGCGAAAGGTGGTTCCATACCTTGTCATAGTTGGAAATCCATTACCCAATACGTGCTTGCGGTTTTGACTGTATACTATATATGTAGAACGTGAGATGAAAGCGTTTCTGCTAGATGATTATTATATTGTGTTGATAGACATTATTATAATATCAAAAGGGTTTTTGATATAAAGATATTTGGATTCTCATAAGGGGAAAAACCCGTTCCGTTGTACGGCGTGGTCTTATGAGATATCGATTACCTGCTTGAACTGTTTTAAACTGTTTTACTCATACCAGTCCCATGACTGACCTGGAGTTTATTTTGTTGTTTTCCCTAAACTCTTGGGTGCCTAAATTTGTTCGGGCAGTCAAGTAGTCGGGATTTACAGATATACTGGAAAGGCTAGGAGCAGGAGGCTTCAGGATCATATAGCTATAGTTTATTTCCGCTGTGTTGTAAGTGCAGTACTTTGATAATGATATGTATATTCAAGTACAGATTTGTATTTCAAAGCTATGTTATGAAATATATTTATTCGTTCCGCTGTGAGATTCGTGTTACTCTGAAATTGCGTTCTTCTTCTTCTATTCTAAGTTTCTATCTTATCTATCATCACCCTCTAATTTCTTTCATTAATGATCGGTATTTTTCGATGTTTGGTTAGTCGTCGCCGTGTTTATGTCGATAACCAAAGTCGTCAAAATCCCGGGTCATTACACAGGGTATAAATAAATAATATATAGCAGAAAAATATCAGAGATTTAAATTACAAAGTAGTGGAAAAATAAAACATAACACAACTGAAAGAGATACACGGATACAAAGCTTTCCGAATATAGCTCCAGCTGTAAACCAGGATCCTATAAAAGAAATATATGCAAAACCAAAACTACTAGCTGCCCGTGTGGAAAATAAGGGCACCTAGAGTTTAGGTTAAAACAATAAATTCCAGGTCAGTCATGGGACTGGTGTGAGAACTAAAACAGTTATTTAAAACTTTACTTTAGAAATAAAGTAAATCAAGGGACCATGCCAAATAACACGGAATGGGTTTTCTCCCAAGAATACCAGTGCATAAAACAGTTTATAAACAGTGCAATGCTTTTTGGAAAAAATGAAACTATTGTAAGACTCGGGTCTAATCACACAATGCAATGCAAGCCGGAGGATAGGGTTTTACCATATAATAGCCAATCATGCTAGGTACGTTTAAACAAAATCATTTGATACTATTATAAGTGTATAGTGAATAAAACAACTTCAAATATAAATGTATCAATCATAGACGACATAGTATCTCATGCTACTATGTCGCCATACTAGTTCTACAGTTAAAACTGAAATGTCACGTATTGGAAATTGGATTCCATCTATGAGTCGAGGCAAGGGATGGCTCCTCACTGATTCGAGACACTCTAGCAAATGCCTCAGGATCCCCCGCAGTAAACCCTTGGATGCTTCAGGGTCGGTCCTCTCTTACGTTTGAGGATTAGTTATTCCTGAACACCCGTTTTTCGGTCCTATAGGACCTATCCATCGGCTCCGTAGTAACCGATATATCCGAGGCGCCTCGCTATCCATCATCCACATAGGTAAAAAAAAATATAAATGTCTAGGCTCCATACCATGACACCACCAATAGCAAGAAAGAAACGTCGTACACTCCCTGCAGTCCAATCCCATTTTTGACTCATATCGAGGTGTGAGGCTCGCGAATTAACGCTATACACAAAGCTATGCTATTTAAAGCTGTGCTTTGATCATCAACCACAAGACTCTGCTTTTCAATAGAAGCCTTGATCATTTGCATCACAGCATGCCACACAGGTAATTCACGCCATGTGACTGATGTCTATTGATATATAACCTCTGAGCTCGTACGTATCAGAGATGGGTGTTAAGCAAGAGAATAAATTCTCTGCCATCAAAATGATATATATTTAATAGAGATCAATCAACACAGAATAAAATCCAATGTCAGACGCACATCCATTTACAAGTTCGTTCTAGGTCTGAACGAAACCGGAGGCACCTTATTCCTCGTCCCATATGTCCAATACAGGAGAGAGGTCCTCGCATATCCAGTCGATCTCCAATTACGTCTAGACGATCACCACTTATTACCTTGTCTTGGGTGTACAGCCCAATCGAGACATCAGTAATCATCCAAACGATGTGAAGACCTCCGGTCTTCAATCGCCGTCTTCATCGTCGACTTATCGTCGAATCAGTTATTCAGAATGGGTATAAACCCGGCCTTCCCGAATAACCCGCGTATATTATAATCAAGTGATATAAACACACAACATACGCCTCATTCCAATCCAGAATATTCTTTTATTCAAATATTCTTTTCACAATTTTAAACCAAATTAAGGTTTTCCAAACTTGTCGGGATTAGCAAACCTTATCGAAGTAATCATTTGTTTTATTTCCCAATCCCAACCTATTCATCCCATGGAGCAAAACGGGTAATACTCCATATCTAACACCACTGTGTTATCGGTAAAAATTAATTACCATTTCACGTTCAAATCTAATTAAAGATTTAACTATCGCCTAGAGTTAAACTGGTGGTACTCCATTCTCGATTATTCCCAATTTGATAATTTATATTATCACATTCACATTTCAATCTAATTAAAGATTCATTAAAACTCCACTTAGTTTTAATCTCCAAAAATCATTATTCATTGATTATTCAAATCTAGGAAATAAATCATGTCTTTAACTGTAGCGACCCGAACTTTCCCGATCTCCGAAGAGAAGAGAAAGAGCAGATTGCTTTGAGGACAAGACAAATCAGAACACAAACAGAAGAACATTTCATTGCTTATTACAACAATTCCATTATAATAAAAGAATATACAGAGTATGAACAAATAATATATATTTGATAAATATCAGAGAATTACAAATTACAATGCAGCAGAAAAATAACACAAATCACAACTGAAAGAAATACACGGATACAAGAGCTTTCCGAGTATAGTCCCAGCTGTAAATCCAGGATCCTATAAGAATAAATCTGCAAACCAAAATTACTAGTTGCCCGTGTGGAAAATAAGGGCACCCAAAGTTTAGGTTAAAACAATAAACTCCTGGTCAGTCATGTGACTGGTGTGAGAACTCAAATAGTTATTAATTTGGTTTTAAAGTTGGGTATATCAAGGGACCACGCCGTATAACACGGAACGGGTTTCCTCCCATGTGACGAAAAGGAATTTCGCTCGGTCCGAACCAGTCGCTAAACCGACCCAGACCGTTCGAAACGCCCTATCGTTTGGGAACACGACAAAATAGAACGCATACCAAAGAACATTTCATTGCATATCACAACAATGCATCAGATTACAAGAATATACAGAGTATAAATGAATATTACACAGAAATATCAGAGATTACAATAAATTACATAGCAGCGGAAAATAATACAATACAATACTAGAAGAGATATACGGATACAAAGCTTTCTGGATATCGTTCCAGCTGTAAACCAGGATCCCGTGAATATAAATATGCAAAACCAAAACTACTAGCTGCCCGTGTCAAAATAAGGGCACCCAGAGTTTAGGTCAAAACAATAAACTCCAGGTCAGTCATGGGACTGGTGTGAGAACTAAAACAGTTATTATTCTTTATTTTAAAGTTCGATAAATCAAGGGACCACGCCGTATAACACGGAATGGGTTTCCTCCCAAGAATACCAGTGCATAAAACAAACAGCGCAATGCTAAATAAAGAAAAATGAAGCTGTTATAAGACCCAGGTCCTATCACACAATGCAACGCAAGCCGGGGGATAGGGTTTTCCCTTATAACATCCAAAGAATGCTTGATACGTTTAAAACAAATCATTTGATACTATAATAAGTGCATAGTGTATAAAACAACTTCAAATCATAAGTATCAATCATAGACAGCATGAATGATCCATACCACTATGTCGCCATATATAAGTTTACAATCAAAACCGCAATGTCGTATTGGAAATTGGGTTTCCGTCTATGAACTGAGGCAAAAGATAGTCCTCAACCGATTCGAGACGCTCTAGCCCGTGTCTCAGGAACAGCCACAACTGCCCCTTGGATCGTCAGGGCCGGTCCACCGATGTGGATTATTATGCCTGAACAATACGTCTCCCCGCCCTTTGGGGCGTCAATGAGCCAAAAAAAATGACTCCATCGGACCCGGATCGTCCGATCAAACCGAGGCGCCTCGCAACAGCAACAACCACATAAGTCAAACTCGTCAGGGCGTGTAAAACCACTGACGCCACTTCTAGCTAGAAAGAAACGCATGCCCTCCCTGAGGCCCGTCTCCCGTTTTTGGTTCATACCGGGTGTGAAACTCGCGAAGTAAACGTTACACAAAGCTACGCCACAAAGGCCGTGCTTCGATCATCAACCACAAGACTTTGCTTTTCAACAGAAGCCTTGATCATTTGCCACTTAGGCATGCCACATAGGCAATTCACTCCATGCGTTTGATATCCATCAATATATAACCCCTGAGCTCGTACGTCTCAGAGAAGGGCGTTAAGCAAGAGAATAAATTCTCCGCCGCCAAACAGATATATATTTAATAGAGATCAATCACACGGACTAAAATCCAATGTCAGACACACAGTCCATTTACAAGTCCATTCTGGGTCTGAACGAAACCGGAGGCACCTAGTACCCCGCATATCCATCAATCTCCAAGTACGTCTGGACGATCACTAACTGTTTCCATCTTCTTGGGTGTACATCCCAATCAAGATCATCAGTATTTATCCAAACGACGTGAAGATTTTCGGTCTTCGACCACCGTCTTCATCTTCGACTTATCGTCGTATCAGTTATTCAGAATGGGATAAACCCGGTCTTTCCGAATAACTCGCGTATATTTTAAATAATTGTTACACCAACACAACATACGCCTCATTCCAATTCATCAGTCACTAACCGTAAATTAATCAAGAGAATAATTCCCAAAACATTAACCCCGAAGGCCGAAACCAACATCAGATCAATATCCAGGAAATCATCCTGCTTAGCTAACCGACAGTTAGTTTCTAAATTTCACATTCCTAGGGAAAGGTTCCCATTTATCAAAGATAAATCCTTTAAATTTATTCTTTAATCTATTTTTTTGAATATCAACTCAAACTAGTCGGGATTAACGAACCTTACCGAAGTAATCATTTGTTTTAATTTCCCAATCCCAACCTATTCATCCCATGAAGTAAAACTGGTAATACTTCATATCTAACACCACGGTGTTATCGGTAAATTCAATTACCATTTCACGTTTAAATCCAATTAAAGATTTAACTATCGCCTGGAGCAAAACAGGTGCTACTCCATTCTCGGTCATTTCAATCTAATTAAAGATTCATTAAAACTCCACTTAGTTTTAATCTTTGGTTGGGTTAAAGAATCAGTGTCATTTAAAACACGGTTCACGGTAAACCCAAAATCACCTTCCATTAATTATCGGGTTAAAGAACGAGTGTTATTTAAAACACCGTCCACGATAAACCCAAAAATCAATATCGATTCAATTCCAATTAAATATTATTTAATTGGTACACTTCATTAAATCTAAATAAAAAGATTTAATCTTTTCTCGACTGGGTTCAAGAACAGTGTTAATGAAGACACCATTCACGACAAACCCAAATCACATTTGATATTAAACACAAGGTTCTGAATAGAAAATATATCGGCTTATATTCAATATCAAATTCTACGACCAACAGATATCGTATTGGAAATAACGATATATATATCTATATCTTTCAAATTTCCATAACAACATCTGTATAATCACGAAATCCAACATCGAAATATTCCGAAGACAATTTCGATTCAAATCCATTCCCATATAATTATTGGAAATTTTGGTTATTTTCAAAACCACTTCAAATTCAATTTATTTATTTAAAAATAGATAGAATTATAATTCTAGTTCAAAACTAGTTCATTTCGATAAAAATCTATTTTTATCTTTTCAGATATGGAGTTTTTCATCCCAATTCGTTCTAAATCATTTCTTATGATTTTACACAAATTATTACTATTTTTAATAATTTTATCAAGGCCTGTACAGTCGATTTCCATCAACGGCCATCGAACTGCACTTACAGCGACCTTTTTCAAATTTGATTTGGACATAATTCCAAATCCAACCGTTAGATTTCTAATTTCAAATATTCGTTAGAAAGCTCTTTTCGATACGAACCCAACGGTTCCGGTTTTAGGAGAATCCGACGGTCGGATCTCCAGTAATGTCCGTTCGAAGTCAATGGTCGAAATTCACGAACTGCCGCTGCGCGGCGCGTTCTATTCAGGCCATTATATTATATATATAATATATATAATATATACTTCGTCGATTTCAATTCAAAACGTAGCTTATAAATTGTTTTCAAATTCGTTTTCAAAACGGTTTCAACTTCATATTCAATTTCAAATCAAAATTGAATATTCCAATATAAATTCGTTTTAAATTCATTTCAAATCGATTTTAATTCTATTTCAATTCTATTCGAATTCATTTGAAAATGATTTCAATTCTATTTCAATTCTATTCGAATTCATTTGAAAACGATTTCAATTCTATTCCAATTCTATTCGAATTCATTTCAAAACGATTTCAATTCTATTTCAATTCTATTCGAATTCATTTCAAAACGATTTCAATTCTATTTCAATTCTATTCGAATTCGTTTTATATTCAATTTATTTCGAAATCGTTTTCTATTCGATTCAATTCAAATTTCATTTCAAAATATTTGATTTCGAAATCACCTTTCAATATTCATTTTAAAATGAATAAAAACGATATAAGTATCGTTCACGTCAAAATGGCGTCAATCTAATCAACACGACTTCATATATTTCCATTTTCAAATATTCTATTTCAAATATTTCTTTTTCAAATATTTCCTTTTCAAATATTTCCATTATTAAAATATTTCGTTCAACAAATGACTAATCTCAGCGGATGAGTACTGTCAACACATGAACCTTTATTTTATAGTGATAAAGATATAAATTTTATTATTAAAATATTTCGTTCAACACATGACTAATCTCAGCGGATGAGTATTGTCAACACATGAACCTTTATTTTATAGTGATAAAGATATAAATTTTATTATTAAAATATTTCGTTCAACACATGACTAATCTCAACGGATGAGTACAGTCAACACATGAACCTTTATTTTATAATATTCTTTATTTTCTAAATTGGAATGAGGCCCAATCAATCACCATATAAAGTTAATTATATGGATTTTCATACATCACACGTATATAATAACATTGAAAAATAATCAACCATCAACCAAAGTGCACTACACTGTATAAGCACCAAATATAGATATCTAACGCTTATAACAGTCTGTCAATCAATCGATTGACATATTGAATCAATCAGGATGAGTGAACTTCAAATTTCATCCCAACACCCGTGTGGGGTTTCAAACAATCAAACACAGATTTTAGTTGTGCAGTTGGGCGATGTGTAAAATTTAACGACCCAATCAATCCTTCAAATAGGTGTACATAAACAAACCGTCCGGTTTGTAAATGAATATTTTATTTTATTCACTTCCACGTTAAAAATTATATTTTTAACGATAAAATATTTTATTTTAACACATGAATTTTTATTCAGTTCATTTATACAATAAAAATGATATTTTGATTTTTCTAACATATTTTAGAAAATTTCGGCGGCATAACGGCACGATACTAGAAACGGGACAAGGCCTAGCCTTATCCCCGGTCTAGTGAAGGCCCACGCCATTCACACATCAATCAAATCCATTCAATTCACCAAACAATTCAAATTTCAATCAAATAATCTAACTAATTTTTGCAATCAAACAAACAAGTCCATGGTCTGTGGACGATTATGTCGGGTGCTACTAAGCACCGTCTGCATCCTAGTATATATTTTTAACTAGAAAAGAAATTGAAGAGTGAGAAGTTCTCACCGATAGCTATCCAATCATCTTGACTCTTCTTTGATAGAAATCTTCAACTTTTCGTCTTTTGTCACTTTCGTTGCCCGCACTCACTACATATATAAAAATCACATTTTTATATTCTCTAGTGTATAAAAATCATATTTTTAATTCGTTACATATATAAAAATCACATTTTTATATTCTCTCTACTTCACGATAAAATAAAGTTCAGATTTTTCTTTCACTTCATATATTTACAACGCTTCTTCCTATATAAAAATTATATTTTTATATTTCTACTTCTTATATAAAGATTGAATTTTTATCATCATAACTATATAAAAATCATATTTTTAATAGGCCACTAGTATAAAAATTATATTTTTAACCTTTTTATATTATAAAAATTATATTTTTATTTCGCTACTTCTATAAAATTCGTATTTTTAATATCTGCATCATATAAAAATTTGATTTTGATATCGTTACTTAAGTAAAAATTCTATTTTGATATCGCTACTATATAAAAGATTATATTTTGAACTTCTATATTATATAAAAATTATTGCCATTTCATAGAAAAATCTATTTTCTTTTTATACTTCTAAAAATTGATTCTTTACTACTTCGCCACATCTATAAAGATCTCATCTTTAACTTGCTATATAATAAATAAAAAAAATCATGTCTTTTTATTATATATATATAAAAAAAAACTAATCTAAGCTTTCTACTATAGAAATTTAACCTTAACCTATTTGAAATATAACCTTTTCTTCATGAAATAAATATAACTTTTCATTATTTAAAAGCATAATCTTTAGCATAAAAAAATCAATTTTTAAAACTATATTTTTCTCTAAAAGAAATGAAATAAAAAAAACAATAAAAAAAAAACTTGCAGCGTCTTCAGGGGGGGTCTCTCTGAGTTCGCCGGAGGTGGCTAGGGGGGAGGTCGGCGGACATCACTGTGGGGGGGGGGGGGGCTTTGGCGTTCGCGTCTTTGATTGGAAGGGAGGGACGGTTTCGAGCGGAGAGGACAAGGAGGGAGGAAGGAGAAGGATCGGAGGAGGAAGGGGGGGTACGGCGGTCTCTGGCGCGGCGGTGATAAGGGGGGAGGAGGAGCGTGGAATCGCCTGGGGGGCCTCGACCTTTTTTTTTTTATTCATGTCGATTTTGATTTGGTCAACGAGGGGGAGGCTGAGTGTATAGGAAGAGAGAGAGATATTTTATTTTTAATTTATTTAATTATTTAATTTCAAAAAGCAACTTTTATTTTCGAACTCGAAATCGAACCCACCGCCTGTCGTCTATAGCGTTTTACCCCCATTTCGAACACAATGGGATATGTATCGCAGGCTGATTCGACTGTTTCGATCAGTTTCCGTCAAAATCAACATATAACTCTATATATTGAATTTGAACGCGCATTTCAATTTACTGGGGTCACATACGAACTTTAAAAATTCTAGAAAAATATTTTCTAGCTTCGTATTGACGATACGGTCCTAACAAAACTATTTTCGCCGAATTCTGAGACCGTTTGAAAAATGGCCAATTTCCAGTCGATTAAAATCAACTGAAACTGGTCAAACGCGTTTTCCTTTGCCACGCTCACATATTGACTCGAAAAATTATGAAATTTGGAATCTAGCAATAACTTTACATCACGGACCCAACAAAAGTGGTTTCGTCGAAATCCGAGGACGTTTGCAAAATGTCTATTTTTAAGGGTCTGAATTCCATAGCGACTATTCAGAATTTTCAACTGGACATATCTTTTGATTCCCGCTATGAAAATTTGATTATTCGGATTCGTTGGAAAGATATTCTCAATTAGATCCTATTGTTTTTGGTTTCACTAAAATCCGGTTTGTTTTGCACCCGGTATATTCAATTGAAGTTTGAAATCGAATTATCGAACTACCGCGCCATTTTCAATTCTATTTATAATTATATATAAATATTTATATTCTAACGACGACGTATATAATATATACGCTCGAATTCTATTCAAAATAAATTTCTCGTCGATATTATTTAAAATAATTCATTTTAAATGTTCAAAATTCGCTAAAATTGCCAAAATAAAATTTTTAAACTGGCCCAGATTTTCGGGTTGTTACAATCTCCCCCACTTAAAACTTTTCGTCCCCGAAAAGGAACAAAGTCGAAAGTGGTTTGATTAATCAACTCTACGTTCGATCTGGCTTGCATTCTCCAACTTTTCAGTTTCTGAGAATTTTCAAATTCTTCAAAAATTTGGCTAACACCCTAAATTTTTGAAAAATTTCGCCATAACCTCCCCTGCACCGGGAGCCACGGGAAAATCCCGAAATTGCCATACAGGCCTTCTGATCTCAAAAAGAAAAAGAAAAAGCCAGGCGGCTAGCCAATAGGCTCATAAAATCATCATCACCCAAACAAAACAGTAAACTATGTAGTAAACATGTACCTATTTGTCGGGCAAACAAATTTTGTTCTCTGCTCTAGCCTCCTTGCTATGACCTGCTCAATGTAAGTACAAGTATATGCAAGCAAATGCGACCAATTTTCAATATTGTTCAATATTTGATATAATTAGGCTAAATGGTTCAAAATTAGCAAACAAATAAACAAACAACACAAACATCAATCAATTAGTGAATTAGAGTTTCAAATTCATAATTTTGATACATATACAAAAATCAGATTTTTGATGCCAAATCACAACAATAAGCCCTATCTAGTTTCGGTTCTCACACCAGTCTAATGGAAATAAAGAAATCTCACTTTCGTTACTCGAAAATAAATACTGGCGACAGTGCCCCATCACCAGAATTATCCCCGGGCAACTAGAGTATGATTCTATAACCATCCAGTATATTAAAACTTCGAATACACGTTTGCAAGACGCATATGCAAAATCTTTATATATCGGATTGTCCAAATCAATTAAATAAATAATCAAATACGAATGATTGATTTAAATTTTCAAAACAAAAATTGTTTTCACTTTAAAAATATACTCTTCACACTCGTTCTAGGATACTACTGATCCCATCTCTAACGAGTCATTCCCATTGGATATTACTAATCCAATATCTGATGAATTCTTTCGTATGGTTCTAACGTGTCTTGTTCTCTGAGCTTTGTAAACCA
This sequence comes from Allium sativum, assembly GCA_030737875.1. NCBI lineage: Eukaryota > Viridiplantae > Streptophyta > Magnoliopsida > Asparagales > Amaryllidaceae > Allium > Allium sativum. The sequence continues at coordinate 168,218,670 of CM060909.1, forward strand.
AAGCTCTGATACCAACTGTGACGAAAAGGAATTTCGCTCGGTCCGAACCAGTCGCTAAACCGACCCAGACCGTTCGAAACGCCCTGTCGTTTGAGAACACGACAAAATAGAACACATACCAAAGAACATTTCATTGCATATCACAACAATGCATCAGATTACAAGAATATACAGAGTATAAATGAATATTACACAGAAATATCAGAGATTACAATAAATTACATAGCAGCGGAAAATAATACAATACAATACAATACTAGAAGAGATATACGGATACAAAGCTTTCCGGATATCGTTCCAGCTGTAAACCAGGATCCTGTGAATATAAATCTGCAAAACCAAAACTACTAGCTGCCCGTGTCAAAATAAGGGCACCCAGAGTTTAGGTCAAAACAATAAACTCCAGGTCAGTCATGGGACTGGTGTGAGAACTAAAACAGTTATTATTCTTTATTTTAAAGTTCGATAAATCAAGGGACCACGCCGTATAACACGGAACGGGTTTCCTCCCAAGAATACCAGTGCATAAAACAAACAGCGCAATGCTAAATAAAGAAAAATGAAGCTGTTATAAGACCCAGGTCCTATCACACAATGCAACGCAAGCCGGGGGATAGGGTTTTCCCTTATAACAGCCAAAGAATGCTTGACACGTTTAAAACAAATCATTTGATACTATAATAAGTGCATAGTGTATAAAACAACTTCAAATCATAAGTATCAATCATAGACGGCATGAATGACCCATACCACTATGTCGCCATATATAAGTTTACAATCAAAACCGCAATGTCGTATTGGAAATTGGGTTTCCGTCTATGAACCGTGGCAAAAGATAGTCCTCAACCGATTCGAGATGCTCTAGCCCGTGTCTCAGGAACAGCCGCAACTGCCCCTTGGATCGTCAGGGCCGGTCCACCGATGTGGATTATTATGCCTAAACAATACGTCTCCCCGCCCTTTGGGGCGTCAATGAGCCAAAAAAAAATGACTCCATCGGACCTGGATCGTCCGATCAAACCGAGGCGCCTCGCAACAGCAACAACCACATAAGTCAAACTCGTCAGGGCGTGTAAAACCACTGACGCCACTTCTAGCTAGAAAGAAACGCATGCCCTCCCTGAGGTCCGTCTCCCGTTTTTGGTTCATACCGGGTGTGAAACTCGCGAAGTAAACGTTACACAAAGCTGCGCCACAAAGGCCGTGCTTCGATCATCAACCACAAGACTTTGATTTTCAACAGAAGCCTTGATCATTTGCCACTTAGGCATGCCACATAGGCATGCCACATAGGCATGCCACATAGGCAATTCACTCCATGCGTTTGATATCCATCAATATATAACCCCTGAGCTCGTATGTCTCAGAGAAGGGCGTTAAGCAAGAGAATAAATTCTCCGCCGCCAAACAGATATATATTTAATAGAGATCAATCACACGGACTAAAATCCAATGTCAGACACACAGTCCATTTACAAGTCCGTTCTGGGTCTGAACGAAACCGAAGGCACCTAGTACCCCGCATATCCATCAATCTCTAAGTACGTCTGGACGATCACTAACTGTTTCCATCTTCTTGGGTGTACATCCCAATCAAGATCATCAGTAATTATCCAAACGGCGTGAAGATTTCCGGTCTTCGACCACCGTCTTCATCTTCGACTTATCGTCGTATCAGTTATTCAGAATGGGATAAACCCGGTCTTTCCGAATAACTCGTGTATATTTTAAATAAGTGTTACACCAACACAACATATGCCTCATTCCAATTCATCGGTCACTAACCGTAAATTAATCAAGAGAATAATTCCCCAAACATTAACCCCGAAGGCCGAAACCAACATCAGATCAATATCCAGGAAATCATCCTGCTTAGCTAACCGACAGTTAGTTTCTAAATTTCACATTCCTAGGGAAAGGTTCCCATTTATCAAAGATAAATTCTTTAAATTTATTCTTTAATCTATTTTTTTGAATATCAACTCAAACTAGTCGGGATTAACGAACCTTACCGAAGTAATCATTTGTTTTAATTTCCCAATCCCAACCTATTCATCCCATGAAGTAAAACTGGTAATACTTCATATCTAACACCACGGTGTTATCGGTAAATTCAATTACCATTTCACGTTTAAATCCAATTAAAGATTTAACTATCGCCTGGAGCAAAACTGGTGCTACTCCATTCTCGGTCATTTCAATCTAATTAAAGATTCATTAAGACTCCACTTAGTTTTAATCTTTGGTTGGGTTAAAGAATCAGTGTCATTTAAAACACGTTTCACGGTAAACCCAAAATCACCTTCCATTAATTATCGCGTTAAAGAACGAGTGTTATTTAAAACACCGTCCACGATAAACCCAAAAATCAATATCGATTCAATTCCAATTAAATATTATTTAATTGGTACACTTCATTAAATCTAAATAAAAAGATTTAATCTTTTCTCAACTGGATTCAAGAACAGTGTTAATGAAGACACCATTCACGACAAACCCAAATCACATTTGATATTAAACACAAGGTTCTGAATAGAAAATATATCGGCTTATATTCAATATCAAATTCTACGACCAACAGATATCGTATTGGAAATAACGATATATATATCTATATCTTTCAAATTTCCATAACAACATCTGTATAATCACGAAATCCAACATCGAAATATTCCGAAGACAATTTCGATTCAAATCCATTCCCATATAATTATTGGAAATTTTGGTTATTTTCAAAACCACTTCAAATTCAATTTATTTATTTAAAAATAGATAGAATTATAATTCTAGTTCAAAACTAGTTTATTTCGATAAAAATCTATTTTTATCTTTTCAGATATGGATTTTTTCATCCCAATTCTTTCTAAATCATTTCTTATGATTTTACACAAATTATTACTATTTTTAATAATTTTATCAAGGCCTGTACAGTCGATTTCCAACAACGGCCATCGAACTGCACTTACACCGACCTTTTTCAAATTTGATTTGGACATAATTCCAAATCCAACCGTTAGATTTCTAATTTCAAATATTCCTTAGAAAGCTCTTTTCGACACGAACCCAACGGTTCCGGTTTTAGGAGAATCCGACGGTCGGATCTCCCGTAATGTCCGTTCGAAGTCAATGGTCGAAATTCGCGAACTGCCGCTGCGCGGCGCGTTCTATTCAGGCCATTATATTATATATATATAATATATATAATATATCCTTCGTCGATTTCAATTCAAAACGTAGCTTATAAATCGTTTTCAAAACGGTTTCAACTTCATATTCAATTTCAAATCAAAATTGAATATTCCAATATAAATTCGTTTTAAATTCATTTCAAATCGATTTTAATTCTATTTCAATTCTATTCGAATTCATTTGAAAATGATTTCAATTCTATTTCAATTCTATTCGAATTCATTTGAAAACGATTTCAATTCTATTCCAATTCTATTCGAATTCATTTCAAAACGATTTCAATTCTATTTCAATTCTATTCGAATTCATTTCAAAACGATTTCAATTCTATTTCAATTCTATTCGAATTCGTTTTATATTCAATTTATTTTGAAATCGTTTTCTATTCGATTCAATTCAAATTTCATTTCAAAATATTTGATTTCGAAATCACCTTTCAATATTCATTTTAAAATGAATAAAATCGATATAAGTATCGTTCACGTCAAAATGGCGTCAATCTAATCAACACGACTTCATATATTTCCATTTTCAAATATTCTATTTCAAATATTTCTTTTTCAAATATTTCCTTTTCAAATATTTCCATTATTAAAATATTTCGTTCAACACATGACTAATCTCAACGGATGAGTACTGTCAACACATGAACCTTTATTTTATAGTGATAAAGATATAAATTTTATTATTAAAATATTTCGTTCAACACATGACTAATCTCAGCGGATGAGTACTGTCAACACATGAACCTTTATTTTATAGTGATAAAGATATAAATTTTATTATTAAAATATTTCGTTCAACACATGACTAATCTCAACGGATGAGTACAGTCAACACATGAACCTTTATTTTATAATATTCTTTATTTTCTAAATTAGAATGAGGCCCAATCAATCACCATATAAAGTTAATTATATGGATTTTCATACATCACACGTATATAATAACATTGAAAAATAATCAACCATCAACCAAAGTGCACTACACTGTATAAGCACCAAATATAGATATCTAACGCTTATAACAGTCTGTCAATCAATCGATTGACATATTGAATCAATTAGGATGAGTGAACTTCAAATTTCATCCCAACACCCGTGTGGGGTTTCAAACAATCAAACACAGATTTTAGTTGTGCAGTTGGGCGATGTGTAAAATTTATCGATCCAATCAATCCTTCAAATAGGTGTACATAAACAAACCGTCCGGTTTGTAAATGAATATTTTATTTTATTCACTTCCACGTTAAAAATTATATTTTTAACGATAAAATATTTTATTTTAACACATGAATTTTTATTCAGTTCATTTACACAATAAAAATGATATTTTTATTTTTCTAACATATTTTAGATAATTTCGGTGGCATAACGGCACGATACTAGAAACGGGACAAGGCCTAGCCTTATCCCCGGTCTAGTGAAGGCCCACGCCATTCACACATCAATCAAATCCATTCAATTCACCAAACAATTTAAATTTCAATCAAATAATCTAACTAATTTTTGCAATCAAACAAACAAGTCCATGGTCTGTGGACGATTGTGTCGGGTGCTACTAAGCACCGTCTGCATCCTAGTATATATTTTTAACTAGAAAAGAAATTGAAGAGTGAGAAGTTCTCACCGATAGCTATCCAATCATCTTGACTCTTCTTTGATAGAAATCTTCAACTTTTCGTCTTTTGTCACTTTCGTTGCCCGCACTCACTACATATATAAAAATCACATTTTTATATTCTCTAGTGTATAAAAATCATATTTTTAATTCGTTACATATATAAAAATCACATTTTTATATTCTCTCTACTTCACGATAAAATAAAGTTCAGATTTTTCTTTCACTTCATATATTTACAACGCTTCTTCCTATATAAAAATTATATTTTTATATTTCTACTTCTTATATAAAGATTGAATTTTTATCATCATAACTATATAAAAATCATATTTTTAATAGGCCACTAGTATAAAAATTATATTTTTAACCTTTTTATATTATAAAAATTATATTTTTATTTCGCTACTTCTATAAAAATTGTATTTTTAATATCTGCATCATATAAAAATTTGATTTTGATATCGTTACTTAAGTAAAAATTCTATTTTGATATCGCTACTATATAAAAGATTATATTTTGAACTTCTATATTATATAAAAATTATTGCCATTTCATAGAAAAATCTATTTTCTTTTTATACTTCTAAAAATTGATTCTTTACTACTTCGCCACATCTATAAAGATCTCATCTTTAACTTCCTATATAATAAATAAAAAGAAATCATGTCTTTTTATTATATATATAAAAAAAAACTAATCTAAGCTTTCTACTATAGAAATTTAACCTTAACCTATTTAAAATATAACTTTTTCTTCATAAAATAAATATAACTTTTCATTATTTAAAAACATAATCTTTAGCATAAAAAAAATCAATTTTTAAAACTATATTTTTCTCTAAAAGAAATGAAATAAAAAAAAACAATAATAAAAAAAAAACTTACAGCGTCTTCAGGGGGGGTCTCTCTGAGTTCGCCGGAGGTGGCTAGGGGGGAGGTCGGCGGACATCACAGTGGGGGGGGGGGCTCTGGCGTTCGCGTCTTTGATTAGAAGGGAGGGACGGGTTCGAGCGGAGAGGACAAGGAGGGAGGAAGGAGAAGGAGGAGGATCGGAGGAGGAAGGGGGTACGACGATCTCTGGCGCGGCGGTGATAAGGGGGCAGGAGGAGCGTGGAATCGCCTGGGGGGCCTCGACCTTTTTTTTTTATTATTCATCTCGATTTTGATTTGGTCAACGAGGGGGAGGCCGAGTGTATAGGAAGAGAGAGAGATATTTTATTTTTAATTTATTTAATTATTTAATTTCAAAAAGCAACTTTTATTTTCGAACTCGAAATCGAACCCACCGCCTGTCGTCTATAGCGTTTTACCCCCATTCCGAACACAATGGGATATGTATCGCAGGCTGATTCGACCGTTTCAATCAGTTTCCGTCAAAATCAACATATAACTCTATATATTGAATTTGAACGCGCATTTCAATTTACTGGGGTCACATACGAACTTTAAAAATTCTAGAAAAATATTTTCTAGCTTCGTATTGACGATACGGTCCTAACAAAACTATTTTCGCCGAATTCTGAGACCGTTTGAAAAATGGCCAATTTCCAGTCGATTAAAATCAACTGAAACTGGTCAAACGCGTTTTCCTTTGCCATGCTCACATATTGACTCGGAAAATTATGAAATTTGGAATCTAGCAATAACTTTACATCACGGACCCAACAAAAGTGGTTTCGTCGAAATCCGAGGACGTTTGCAAAATGTCTATTTTTAAGGGCCTGAATTTCATAGCGACTATTCAGAATTTTCAACTGGACATATCTTTTGATTCCCGCTATGAAAATTTGATTATTCGGATTCGTTGGAAAGATATTCTCAATTAGATCCTATTGTTTTTGGTTTCACTAAAATCCGGTTTGTTTTGCACCCGGTATATTCAATTGAAGTTTGAAATCGAATTATCGAACTACCGCGCCATTTTCAATTCTATTTATAATATATATAAATATTTATATTCTAACGACGACGTATATAATATATACGCTCGAATTCTATTCAAAATAAATTTCTCGTCGATATTATTTAAAATAATTCATTTTAAATGTTCAAAATTCGCTAAAATTGCCAAAATAAAAATTTTAAACTGGCCCAGATTTTCGGGTTGTTACATCCCAAGAATACCAGTGCATAAAACAAACAGCGCAATGCTAAATAAAGAACAATGAAGCTATTATAAGACCCAGGTCCCATCACACAATGCAATGCAAGCCGGAGGATAGGGTTTTACCTTATAATAACCAAATAATGCTTGATACGTTAAATTTAATCTTTTATTATTACTCTAAATGAAGAAATCAACTTCAAATATAAATGTATCAATCCTAGACGGCATGGGTACCATATATCATGTCGCCATACTAGTTCTACAATTAAAACCACAAAATGTCTCATTATAAGTTGGATTTCCATCTGTGAACCAAGGCAAGGGATCGTCCTTACCGCTTCGAGACAATCTAGCCCATGTCTCAGGAACAGCCGCAACTACACCTTGGATCGTCGTGGCCGGTCCACACGGAGTGGATTATAATGTCTGAACAATGCGTTTTCCCGCCCTATGGGGCGTAAACTGGTCATATCCCAACCATACCATCCATCGGCCCCAAAGTGACGGATATAACTGAGGCACCTCGCTTTCCATCATCCACATAAGTAAAATGTCAGGGCTTGCCAACGCTGACACCACTCCTAGCTAGAAAGAAACGCATGTCCTCCCTGAGGTCCTCTCCCGTTTCTAGTTCACACCGGGGTGTGAGGCTCGCGAATTAACGCTATACACAAAGCGGCGTTATATTAAAGTTATGCTTTGATCATCAACCACAAGACTCTGCTTTTCAACAAAAGCCTTGATCACTGCATCTCACCATGCCACACAGGCAATTCACGCCATGCTACTGATGTCTATCGATATACAACCTCTGATCCCCTACGTCTCAGAGAAGGGTGAAGTAAGAGAATAAATTCTCCTTCACCAGGCAGATGTATATTTAACAGATATCAATTAGCACAAAATAAAATCCAATGTCAGACACACAGTCCATTTACAAATTCGTTCTGGGTTTGAACGAAACCGAAGCCACCTTATTCCTCGTCCCATATATCCAATACAGGAGAGAGGCCCTCGCATATCTGTCGATCTCCAAGTACGTCTGGACGATCACCACTTATTACCTCAGCTTGGGTCTACAACCCAATCAAGACATTAGTAATCATCCAAACGATGTGAAGACCTCTGGTCTTCAAACACCATCTTCATCGTCGACTTATCGTCGTATTAGTTACTCAGAATGGGAAAAACCGGTCTTTCCGAATAACTCGCATATCTTATAAACAAATGTTATACAAACACAACATACGCCTCATTCCAATCCAGAATATTCTTTTATTCAAATATTTTTTTCTCAATTTTAAACCATATTAATGTTTTCCAAACTAGTCGGGATTAGCAAGCCTTACCGAAGTAGTCATTTGTTTTATTTCCCAATCCCAACCTATTTATCCCATGGAGCAAAACTGGTAATACTCCATATCTAACACCATGGTGTTATCGGCAAATTTGATTACCATTTCACATTCAAATCTAGTTAAAGATTTAACTATCGCTTGAGCAAAACTGGTGATACTCCATTCTCGATCATTTCAATCTAATTAACGATTCATTAAAACTCCACTTAGTTTTAACCTTCCCAAAAATCAATACTAATGATTATATAACTTGGGAAATCATATCCTGTCTTTAACTGGGTTAAAGAACCAATGTCATTTAAAACACGGTTCACGATAAACCCAAAATCACATTCCATTTTATTCCAATTACTAAATATAACTTGAAATTCTAATAATCTTAATTAAAAAATTTATTCTTTTCACACGGGGTTTAAGAACAGTGTTACTGAAGACACCATTTCATTAGTCTCTAACTGTAAATTAGTAAGAGAACAATTCCCTAAGTATTAATCCCGAAGGCCGAAACCAACATCAGATCAATACCCAGGAAACCATTCAACTTAGCTAATCTCCAGTTAGTTTTTAATTTTTCTTAACTCCGTTGGGTTTAAGAACAACATTTTTAAAGATACCATTCACGACAAACCCAAAATTCAATTCAATTCAATTAAATATTAATTAATTGGTCAACTTCATTAAATCTTAATAAAAAGATTTAATCTTTTCTCAACTTGGTTAAAAACAGTGTTAGTGAAGATACCGTTCACGACAAACCCAAAATCCCATTTGATATTAAATACAAGGCTCTGAATAGAAAATATATCGGCTTATATTCAATATCAAATTCTGAAATCTACAAGTATCGTATTGGAATAATGATTTATATATATATATATATATATCTTCCAAATTCCTCCACAATATCCATATAATCACGGAATCCAATATCGAAATATTTCGAATATAATTTCGATTCAAATCCATTCCAATTCATATATATTGGAAATTCCTGTTATTTTTAAAACCATTTCAAATCCAATTTATTTCTTTAAAAATATTGGATTATAATTCTAGTTCATAACTAGTTCATTTCGATAAAAATATATTTTAATCTTCTCAACATGGAATTTTCATCCCAATTCTTTCCAAATCATTTATTATGATTTTACACAAATTATTAATATTTTTAATAATTTTATCAAGGCCCGTACAGTCGATTTCCATAAACGGCCATCGAACTGCAATTACAACGACCTTTTCCAAATTTGATTTGGACATAACTCCAAATCCAACCGTTAGATTTCAAATTTCTTATATTCGTTGGAAATCTCTTTTCGATATGAACCCAACGGTCCCTGTTTCAGGAGAATCCGACGGTCGGATCTCCCATGACGTCAATTAGAAGTCAACGGTCGAAATTCACGAACAGTCGCGGCGCAACGCGTTCTATTCAGGCCATTTAATATATATATAATATATATTATATATATTTCATCGATTTCCATTCAAAACGTGTTTTATAAATCGTTTTAAATTCGTTTTAATAACAATTTCAACTTCATATTCAATTTTAAATCAAAATTGAATATTCCATATCATTAATATATAAATGATAATATTTTCAAACATTAGATTTTGAAATCACTTCCTTTTCGATATTCATTATAAAAATGAATAAAATCGATATAAATATCGTTTGCGTCGAAATGGCGCATATCTAATCAACACAGCTATATATATTTAAATATTTTCGTGTCCATCCCAAATCGGACGTCAAAATCATATTTTGATCTTTGACTAAATATTATTTTAAAATATTCATTATTTTATAATATTCATTATTTTAAAATATTCATTCTTTCTGAACTGGAATCAGACACAGTCAATTACCATATAATAATATTTATATGGATTTCATACAACACATGTATAGAACAACAATGATAACCAATCAACTATAATCCAGAGTGTATTCTACACTTCATAAGCATTAAATATAAATATTTAACGCTTACAACAGCCTATCAACCAATTGATTGACATACAGCTAATTATTGGGACTAGTGTATGTTATATATCATCCCAATATCCATGTGGGGTTTCAATCAACAACCACTGAATATTATTTGTGCAGTTGGGCGATGTGTAAAATTTATTGTCCCAATCCATATCAGTCAAATGGGTGCACAAAAACAAATCGTTCGATTTGTAAATGAATATTTATTTTCATTTCATTTACTCGTTAAAAATTATATTTTTAACGATAAAATATTTTACTCAACATATGAATATTTTATATAATCCATATCACAACACAATACAATCAAGCAAACAAGTCGTCCATGGTCTGTGGACGACGGGGAGCAGTTCATATATGTAGTTATAAAATAAATAACTGTACAAAGAAAATTATAGTGAGGAGTTCTCACCTTTGGGATCCACTCCATCATTTTTTATTTTCTGAACTGTTTTGATTTGTTTCAGCGCGTTGTGCTCTTCACCGTTATTCCAACGTAATCTGTTTCACGCAGTTTTATATAAAAAATCACATTCTTATTATAACGCTAAATGGATAAAAATCACATTTTTATTTCAAGCCATATTATAAAAATACAATTTTTACACCGCTACTTCACATATAAAAATCGCATTTTTTTATATAATTTAAAATCGTATCCTTATAACATAAAAATCATATCTTTCTTGCTATACATTTATTAAAATTATATTTTTATTAACGCTGCTTCCTTATCAAAATCATATTGTTATCTCGCCTTCTAGATAATAAAAATCATATTTTTATTTAGCTAAGTATATAAAAATCATATTTTTATTTCGCTAAGCATATAAAAATCACATTTTTATAAACCCGCTTCCATTATAAAAATCATATCTTTGTATAAATAAAAATCAAATCTTTTAATAAATAAAAATCAAATCTTTATTTGAATAAAATTCCTATTTTTATATATATAAACCACATTTTTATATAATGAAAAATCATGTCATGCATACGATAAAAATAATACTTTTATCGAACTAAAGATCGTATTTTCCATAACTAAAATCGCATTTTTATTATGCTACTATATAAAAATAAAAATCATATTTTTATATCATTGAAAATCGAATCTTTATAGTGTTAAAAATCAAATCTTTCTACTCGTTATATATATATATATATATATATATATATATATGTGTGTGTGTGTGTGTGTGTGTGTGTGTATAAATCAAAAAAAATTATACTTGCTAAATATATATATAAACATCAAACTTTTATACAATGTTTATATGGATAAAAAAACACATTCTTATCCTAAGCTATTTCATTATAAAATCTGAAACTTGGCACTATATTATTTATATTAAAAACTGAAATTTTAAAATCAATATATAAAATCTCACTGTTTTTGGGTTTGGTGGTTGGAGGGGAGGTCGCTCGAGTCAGAGAAGGTGGCAGGGGGTTGCAGCGTCGGCGGTGGGCCAAGGCAGTGGCGGCGGCGGTCCCTTTTCCAGCGGTGGAAGGTTTAGGGGGCTTAGGGTCTTTGATCTGGGTGAAGTGAGAGAGGAGAGAGAGAAGGGGGAAGGGGCGACGGGCTGTGGCGTGGCGGCGGCCACCAGGAGGCGCGGCGGCGGAGGAATAGGTTGGACGGCGGCGGCGGTTAGGTTTAGGTCTTTATTTTATTTTTTTCGTTTTCTTAATTGAGAGTCGGGGAGAGACAAAAGGAAGTAAGGTGGGTTAAGGTGTTTAAATATATAATTAATATAATAATTTAATATTATTTTCCATAACGAAGTTGATTTTGTATATAAACCCCAAACGAGACCCAACGACTGTCGCCTTTAACTAATTACCCCCATTCCGAACACAATGGGGTATGTTTCGTAACCCAATTCAGCTATTACGATCAGTTTTTATCAAATTCAAAATATAAATCAGTATATATTGAATTTGAACGTTTATTTTAATTTACTGGGGCTACATACTAACTCTAAAAATTCTCAAAAGTTATTTCTAGCTTCGTGTTGACGATACAATCCTAACAAAATTAATTTTGTCAAATTTGAAGACTGTTTGAAAAATGGCCATTTTCTGGTTGATCCAAATTGACTAAAACTGTCAAAACATGTTTTCTTTTGCCACACTCACATATTGATTTCAAAAATTATGAAAATTGGAATCTAGCAATAATTTGACATCCCGAATCCAACAAAAGTGGTTTCGTCAAAAATGGAGGTCGTTTGCAAAATGGCTATTTTTAAGGGCCATGTATATATATATTAAAATATATATAAATTTCACAGCGACTTTTCTGAATTTTAAACTAGACATATCTTTCAATTTATAAAGTGAAATCTTAGTTTATTACATCCGTTAGAAAGATATTGTTAAACCGATTCAAATATTTCTTGTTTCGTCCAAATCTGACTTATATTGAATTCTGTATATTCATTTGAAATTAGAAATCGAATTTTCAAACTTCCGCGCCATTTCGGGCTCGTTTTATATTTAAAATAAATTATTCGTTTTAACTTCGTCGAAAATAAATTTTTTGTCGTTATTATTTAAAATATTTTAAATATTCAAAATCCAATAAAATTGCTAAAATAAAATTTTAAATTGGTTCTGATTTTCCGGGTTGTTACAATCTCCCCCACTTAAAATCTTTTCGTCCTCAAAAAGGAATGGAGCTGAAAGTTGTTTTACTAATCAACTCAACTTTCATTATGGCATTAATTCTTCAACTTTTCAGTTTCTAAGAATTTTCAAATTTTTCAAAAATTTGGCTAACATCCTAATTTTTCGAAAAATTTCGCCATAACCTCCTTTGTACCGGGAGCATCGGGAAAATCCCCAAACCACCACACAGGTCCTCTCATCTCAAAAAGAAAAAGAAAAAGCCAAGCGGCTCATAAAATCATCCAAACCCAAACAAAACAGCAAATATGTACCAATTTGTCGGGCATACAATTTTATTCCTCTTCTTTAGCCTCCTTGCTATGACATGTTCAACGTATATACATGTATATGCATGCAAATCCAATCACTTTCCAATTTAATTCAACATTCGACACAATTTGGTTATATTCACCGTTCATTCACATAATGGTTTTATTAGTTAACAAATAATCATACAACACAACCATCAATCAATTAGTGAATTAACATTTCAAATTTATAATTTTGATATATATATATATACACACTCAAAAATCATGTTTTTGATGCCAAATCACAACAATATATTCTAACTATATTTTGGTTCTCACCAGTCAATTGGAAATATATAGATATCCCACTTTCGAAACTCGAACACGGATACTGATGATGTAGCTATCATCATCAGGATCATCTCCGGGCGACTAGAGTGTGATTCTATATCTATCCAGTATATTTGCGACTTCGCATACATGTCGACTAGCCAGACGTATATTCAAAATCTTAATACACTCGATTGTCCAAATTCAATTTAAAATAACTATTCAAATACGAATAATGGACATAAAATTATAAAACTGAGTTTGATTTCAAAAATAACACTCTTCCATTTCGTTCTAGGTTTCTACTGATCCCGTCTCTAACGAGTCATTCTTATTGGATATTACTAATCCAATCTTTGATGAATTCTTTCGTCTGGTTCTAATGTGTCTTGTTCTCGAGCTATGTAAACCAAAGCTCTGATACCAAAATGTAGCAACACGAACTTCCCCAGTCTCCGAAGAGAAGAGAAATAACGGATTGCTTTGAGGACAAGACAAATCAGAACACAAACAGAAGAACATTTCGTTGCTTATTACAACAATTCCATCAGAGTACAAGAATAAACAGAGTATGAACAAATAATATACATTTGATAAATATCATAGATTTACAAATTACAATGCAGCATAGAAATAACACAAATCACAACTGAAAGAAATACACGGATACAGAACTTTCCGAGTATAGTCCCAGCTGTAAATCCAGGATCCTGTAAGAATAAATCTGCAAACCGAAACTACTAGTTGCCCGTGTGGAAAATAAGGGCACCCAGAGTTTAGGTTAAAACAATAAAATCCAGGCCAGTCATGTGACTGGGGTGAGAACTCAAACAGTTATTAATTTGGTTTTAAAGTTAGGTATATCAAGGGACCACGCCGTATGACACGGAACGGGTTTTCTCCCAAGAATACCAGTGCATAAAACAAACAGTGCAATGCTAAATAAAGAACAATGAAGCAATAATAAGACCCAGGTCCCATCACACAATGCAACGCAAGCCGGAGGATAGGGTTTTACCTTATAATAGCCAAATAATGCTTGATATGTGAAATTTAATCTTTTATTATTACTATAAGTGAAGAAATCATTTTCAAATATAAATGTATCAATCCTAGATGACATGGGTACCATATATCATGTCGCAATACTAGTTCTACAATTAAAACCGCAAAATGTCTTATTTGAAGTTGGATTTCCATCTGTGAACCAAGGCAAGGGATCGTCCTTACCCCTTTGAGACAATCTAGCCCATGTCTCAGGAACAGCCGCAAATGCACCTTGGATCGTCAGGGTCGGTCCACACGGAGTGGATTATAATGCCTGAACGATGCGTTTCCCCGCCCTATGGGGCGTAAACTGGTCATATCCTGACCAAACCATCCATCGGCCCCATAGTGACTGATATAACTGAGGAGACTCGTTTTCCATCATCCACATAAGTAAAATGTCTGGGCTTGTCAACGCTGACACCACTCCAAGCTAGAAAGAAACGCATGTCCTCCCTGAGGTCCTCTCCTGTTTCTGGTTCACACCGGGGTGTGAGGCTCGCGAATTAACACTATACACAAAGCGACGCTAAATTAAAGCTGTGCTTTGATCATCAACCACAAGACTCTGCTTTTCAACAAAAGCCTTGATCACTGCATCTCAGCATGCCACACAGGCAATTCACGCCTTGCAACTGATGTCTATCGAAATACAACCTTTGATCCCCTACGTCTTAGGGAAGGGTGAAGTAAGAGAATAAATTCTCCTTCATCGGGCAGATGTAGACTTAATAGAGATCAATCAGCACAGAATAAAATCCAATGTCAGATACACAGTCCATTTACAAGTTCGTTCTGGGTTTGAACGAAACCGGAGCCACCTTATTCCTCGTCCCATATATCCAATACAGGAGAGAGGCCCTCGCATATCCGTCGATCTCCAAGCACGTCTGGACGATCACCACTTATTACCTCGTCTTAGGTGTACAGCCCAATCAAAACATTAGTAATCATCCAAACGATGTGAATACCACCACTCTTCAACCACCGTCTTCATCGTCGACTTATCGTCGTATCAGTTATTCAGAATGGGATAAACCCGGTCTTTCCAAATAACTCGTGTATCTTATAAACAAATGTTACACAAACACAACATACGCCTCATTCCAATCCAAAATATTCTTTTATTCCAATATTCTTTTCTCAATTTTAAACCATATTAAGGTTTTCCAAACTAGTCGGGATTAGCGAGCCTTACCGAAGTAGTCATTTGTTTTATTTCCCAATCCCAACCTATTTATCCCATGGAGCCAAACTGGTAATACTCCATATCTAACACCACGGTGTTATCGGTAAATTTAATTACCATTTCACATTCAAATCTAGTTAAAGATTTAACTATCGCTTGGAGCAAAACTGGTGATACTCCATTCTCGATCATTTCAATCTAATTAAAGATTCATTAAAACTCCACTTAGTTCTAATCTTCCCAAAAATCAATATTAATGATTATATAACTTGGGAAATCATATCCTGTCTTTAACTGGGTTAAAGAACCAATGTCATTTAAAACACGGTTCACGATAAACCCAAAATTACATTCCATTTTATTCCAATTACTAAATATAACTGGAAATTCTAATAATCTTAATTAAAAGATTTATTCTTTTCACACGGAGTTTAAGAACAGTGTTACTGAAGACACCATTTCATTAGTCTCTAACCGTAAATTAGAAAGAGAACAATTCCCTAAGTATTAATCCCGAATGCCGAAACCAACATCAGATCAATACCCAGGAAACCATTCAACTTAGCTAATCTCCAGTTAGTTTCTAAGTTTTCTTAACTCCATTGGGTTTAAGAACAACATTTTTAAAGATACCATTCACGACAAACCCAAAATTCAATTCAATTCAATTTCAATTAAATACTAATTAATTGGCAAACTTCATTAAATCTTAATAAAACGATTTAATCTTTTCTCAACTGGGTTTAAGAACAGTGTTAGTGAAGACACCGTTCACGACAAACCCAAAATCCCATTTGATATTAAATACAAGGCTCTGAATAGAAAATATATCGGCTTATATTCAATATCAAATTCTGAAATCTACAAGTATCGTATTGGAATGACGATATATATATCTTTGAAATTCCTCCACAATATCTATATAATCACGGAATCCAATATCGAAATATTTCGAAGATAATTTCGATTCAAATCCTTTCCAATTCATATATTGGAAATTCCTATTATTTTTAAAACCATTTCAAATCCAATTTATTTATTTAAAAATATTGGATTATAATTCTAGTTCATAACTAGTTCATTTCGATAAAAATATATTTTTATCTTTTCAAATATGGAATTTTTCATCCCAATTATTTCCAAATCATTTATTATGATTTTACACAAATTATTAATATTTTTAATAATTTTATCAAGGCCCGTACAGTCGATTTCCATAAATGGTCATCGAACTGCACTTACAACGACCTTTTCCAAATTTTATTTGGACATAACTCCAAATCCAACCGTTAGATTTCAAATTTCTTATATACATTGGAAAGCTCTTTTCGATACGAACCCAATGGTCCCGGTTTCAGGAGAATCCGACGGTCGGATCTCCCGTGACGTCAATTCGAAGTCAATGGTCGAAATTCACGAACGGTCGCGGCGCGACACGTCCTATTCAGGCCATTTAATATATATAGTATATATATTATATATTTCGTCGATTTCCATTCAAAACGTGTTTTATAAATCGTTTTAAATTCGTTTTAAAAACTATTTCAACTTCATATTCAATTTTAAATCAAAATTGAATATTCCATATCATTAATATATAAATGATAATATTTTCAAACATTAGATTTTGAAATCACTTCCTTTTCGATATTCATTATAAAAATGAATAAAATCGATATAAATATTGTTCGCGTCGAAATGGCGCATATCTAATCAACACGGCTATATATATTTAAATATTTTCGTGTCCATCCCAAATCGGACATCAAAATCATATTTTGACCTTTGACTGAATATTATTTTAAAATATTCATTATTTTAAAATATTATATATTTTAAAATATTCATTCTTTCTGAACTGGAACCAGACACCGTCAATTACCATATAATATTATTTATATGGATTTCATACATCACATGTATAGAAAAACAATGATAACCAATCAACTATCATCCAGAGTGTATTCTACACTTCATAAGCATTAAATATAAATATTTAACGCTTACAATAGTCTGTCAACCAAATTATTGACATACAGCTAATTATTGGGAGTAATGTATGTCATATATCATCCCAATACCTGTGTGGGGTTTCAATCAACAAAAGCCGAATATTATTTGTGCAGTTGGGCGATGTGTAAAATTTATCGTCCCAATCCATATCAGTTAAATGGGTGCACAAAAACAAATCGTTCGATTTGTAAATGAATATTTATTTTCATTTCATTTACTCGTTAAAAATTATATTTTTAACGATAAAATATTTTACTCAACATATGAATATTTTATATAATCCATATCACAACACAATCAATTTCAAACAACACAATACAATCAAGCAAACAAGTCGTCCATGGTCTGTGGACGACGGGGAGCAGTTCATATATGCAGTTATAAAATAAACAACTGTACAAAGAAAATTATAGTGAGGAGTTCTCACCTTTGGGATCCACTCCATCATTCTTTATTTTCTGAACTGTTTGGATTTGTTTCAGCGTGTTGTGCTCTTCACCGTTATTCCAACGTAATCTGTTTCACGCGGTTTTATATAAAAAATCACATTCTTATTATAATGCTAAATGGATAAAAATCACATTTTTATTTCAAGCCATATTATAAAAATCCAATTTTTACACTGCTACTTCATATATAAAAATCGCATTTTTTTATATAGTTAAAAATCGCATCCTTATAGCATAAAAATCATATCTTTCTTGCTATACATTTATAAAAATTATATTTTTATTAACGCTACTTCCTTATCAAAATCATATTTTTATCTCGCCTTCTAGATAATAAAAATCTTATTTTTATTTCGCTAAGTATATAAAAATCATATTTTTATTTCGCTAAGTACATAAAAATCACATTTTTATAAACCCTCTTCCATTATAAAAATCATATCTGTGCATAAATAAAAATCAAATCTTTTTATAAATAAAAATCAAATTTTTATTTGAATAAAAATCCTATTTTTATATATATAAACCACATTTTTATATAATGAAAAATCATGTCATACATACGATAAAAATAATATTTTTATCGAACTAAAGATCGTATTTTTCATAACTAAAATCACATTTTTATTATGCTACTATATAAAAATAAAAATCATATTTTTATGGCATTGAAAATCGAATCTTTATAGTGTTAAAAATCAAATCTTTCTACTCGTTATATATATATATATAAATAAAAAAAATTATACTTGCTAAATATATATAAACATCAAATTTTTATATGATGTTTTTATGGAATAAAAAAATCACATTCTTATCCTAAGCTATTTCATTATAAACTCTGAAACTTAACACTATATTATTTATATTAAAAACTGAAATTTTAAAATCAATATATAAAATCTCACTGTTTTCGGGTTTGGTGGTTGGATGGGAGGTCGTGGAGTCAGAGAAGGTGACAGGGGGTTGCAGCGTCGGCGGTGGGCCAAGGCAGTGGCGGCGGCGGTCCCTTTTCCGGAGGTGGAAGGTTTAAGGGCTTAGGGCCTTCGATCTGGGTGAAGTGAGAGAGGAGAGAGAGAAGGGGGAGGTAGCGACGGGCTGGGGCGTGGCGGCGGCCACCTAGAGGCGCGGCGGAGGAATAGGTTGGACGACGACGACGGTTAGGTTTAGGTTTTTATTTTATTTTTTTGTTTTCTGAATTGAGAGTCGGGTAGAGAGAAAAGGAAGGAAGGGGGGTTAAGGTGTTTAAATATATAATTAATATAATAATTTAATATTATTTTTCCATAAAGAAGTTGGCTTTGTATATGAACCCCAAATGAGAACCAACGATTGTCACCCCTAACTAATTAACCCCATTCCAAACACAATGGGGGTATATTTCGTAACCCAATTCGGCTGTTACGATCAGTTTTTATCAAATTCAAAATATAAATTAGTATATATTGAATTTGAACGTTCATTTTAATTTACCGGGGCTATATACTGACTCTAAAAATTCTCGAAAAATTATTTCTAGTTTCGTATTGACTATACGATCCTAACAAAACTAATTTCGTCAAATTTGAAGACCATTGGAAATATGGCCATTTTCTGGTCGATCCAAATTGACTGAGACTGTCAAAACATGTTTTCTTTTGCCACGCTCACATATTGATTTCAAAAATTATGAAAATTGGAGTCTAGCAAAAATTTGACATCCCGGATCCAACAAAAGTGATTTCATCGAAAACGGAGGTCGTTTGCAAAATGGCTATTTTTAAGGGCTATGTATATATATTAAAATATATATAAATTCCACAGCGACTTTTCTGAATTTTAAACTGGACATATCATTCAATTTATAAAGTGAAATATCAGTTTCTTACATCCGTTAGAAAGATATTGTTAAAACGATTCAAATATTTCTTGTTTCGTTCAAATCTGACTTATATTGAATTCTATATATTCATTTGAAATTAGAAATCGAATTTTTAAACTGCCGCGTCATTTCAGGCTCGTTTTATATTTAAAATAAATTATTCATTTTAACTTTGTCAAAAATAAATTTTTCGTCGTTATTATTTAAAATAAATCATTTTAAGTGTAACATCCCGCCTTTTTGACCGCTTCAAATTGATATTTAAACCAACTTAAACGCCCAAATCGACGGACCGTTATTTAGCTTACAGAGTTTAGAAACATAATCAGTATGGAAAACACAGAATAAATAGAGGAAACACTATTGAAAAGCAAAATAAACTTTTATTAATATATCAGAATTTTTGATACAATATCTTCTTATACAACGGAATTTAAAATACAGTTGAATACAGAAAAATATTTACTGTTTACATCTTCAGAGTATGCGTCTCCTGGAATCCCCAGCTTCGTCAATCTTCGAATCCTGAGTTGTAATCTTTAATCTGAAATGCTCGAATCTGACCCGAGCGTTCCATGCAAAAACATAAAACACTCGAGTCAGGATTAATCACAGTTCAAGTAAAATAATTTCAATAGGAACTGAATATAATAGTTAATTATAACATCACTATATGCAAGATGTCAAATACACACACAAATAATATCTGTGTATACCAGTATTATTTCAGGGACAAGTGGTCACGGTAGCCTACAGATACACATGTGTATCGGTACACGTGTGCACTGCCTCGACATACCGCAACCACAACAAGTACCGTAAGGTTCATAGATTACACGTAAGATGTAGCAAGATCGGACGGTAAGTGGTCCACAAAACAGTGGCCATACATACATAATAGGAAATCCGGAACCAAATACGGAAGTGCACAACAATAAGTGCAGTGGAAAAAGTGTAACCAGCCCAACATGGTAAACGAGCTAAACATTTCTTGCATCATAATGACAACAATGAACTTCTACAGTGAACTAAAAAACAAAAAGGACTCGACATTAAATGGGTACAACAAATACCCAGCAACAAGGTCAACAGTTCAAGTCAAGATAGCAACAAAACAAGTTGAACCAGTGACCAACATGACAGTGCACAGTGGTGCAGGCCAGCAATCAGCGCTAGGGTCAATGGAGAGCAAGTTATAAGCATGGAAAGCAAAACCAGTATGCCAACTTACAGGTAACTCAACAACTGGGAGGAACAAAATGTTTCAAAGCTTGGTGATATTTATGTATATATATAAAAGCACAGCATAAATTCCTAAGCTTGGTAATGTCTAATGAGCTAGCAAAAATAATAGAGAATAAGTGGATATGACAGTATGAGTACACGCATGTAACAAGGCTTTTAGTTCAGGTCACTAAGAAAGAATACTGACCTCTTAAACATGGGTTCAAAATGCCAAAACTGAAGTGCCAAACTAGTACAAACTGAATAGGGTTCAATGTACCAACATGTGTGCATATTGAATAGGGTTCAATGTACCAACATGTGTACATACTGAATAAGGTTCAATGTACCAACATGTGTGCATACTGAATGAAGTTCAAGGTGCCAACATTAAGTACATGCTGCATGGGTTCAATGTGACAATCTATACTGGACATATTAATGGTTTAAAATGTCAATCTATAATGAACATATTCCATGGGTTTTAAAGTGTCAATATTCAACTCATAAGTATTTAATTACCACATGCCAAAATATATCAAACAGCATATCAAACTGTACGTGCATTTCATGCAATACACAGGCGTTTCCAAAATGAAACTTGACAGGCTCCAGGCATATGCAATAATCATGTGTTCAGTGATACAAATTGTCAGGATACATGAGAAATGCTTTCAGGTCTATACATATATACATTCACACATGCGCCTATATATAATCAAAGCATAATGCATAAGGGCGCAATACATAAGAATTAGAAGCAAAAATCAACTCTAGCAATGTCCACTCAGCATCAAAGCAGAACTGGATAGGTGAATTCAAAATTTTATGCCCAGTATGTACCATTTAACTAGTCTTAGATTTTATATAAAATTTTCCGAACAGGTCAGCTGAAATTTTAGGTTAGAGATGACAATAGAAAGTGATCCAAAAATTTCATGTATACAGTTATTGCCAGACCATATTTTATTCTTTTCTTCTTTTCGTTTTTTATAGTATTGAAGAAGCTAACCAAAACTAAAGTCCATTTAGCATAAAGTTTTACTATCAGTAGGTTCCTCTAGTGTCCAACTTTTAAACCATTTATATCCTATTTTGGACAGGCAAGGCTGTCCCTAACATCTAACAGTTATCACAATGTATGAAATGATGAAAATATTAACAAAATCAAAGCAATATCTGTTAGTACACTATTAACTAAATAATCCATCAAATACTCCACGCATGTAACCAAAAAGCTCAAGTTAACATAAGGTTTTTTAGTGTTCCTTAACATTAAACTAAATTTGAGAAAAGACTGATCTCAGCTAAAGAAAAAGATGACTGAAAAAATGCAATAGATATGATAAAAATGTTTTTCACAGATGATGTAAGACTGATTCCTCATCCATACTATTATACTTCTAATATAGCTCATGTTCACAACGAATCCATACATCTATATATGTTGTATGTGAGGTAACACAACAAGCATACTTAACACTTGCATCGTTCGGTATCAGTCTAAGAAATGTTTAACAGAGGTAAAAAAATGAGTCTATCCACTAATCTTGTTCACAGTTTTAACCAAACACTAGGGTGTTCCTGCTTTATACATCAAGGCAGATCTCACATATGTGATGGAAAAATTCCTATCAGTATAACGTAATGAACAATTAACTGCAAGACAACTAACCAACTATCCAAGCATCACTATTATATTCAGTTTAACTGAAATCAAATTAGTTGAACACAAGATTAATCGTGAGTGAGGTAACTCACTTTGAACCGACGTTAACCCTAGAGTTATTCGCTTCGATGGCGCAGGCTTTTGACTTGAGGAAGGCGCATGACGTAAGTGGCTTCGACAGCTCTGATTCGTTGGAGATAGAGCAGGCTTCGAGTTGTTAGATCAGCGGCTTGAAGCTCCGATTTTACAGAGGAAGGCGGTGGCGATTTGAGGCGGATGACTTGATTGAAGGGGGGAAACGTTCGATTGGAGAAGAGGGCCTGGTTGCGATCTTTGAAAGGGAATCGATTTGGGAAAAAGAAGTAATTCGAGGCCTTCAGCCATTGAAATTGAGAGGGGAGAAAGATTTTTCTCTTTGTTGAGTGAAATTGAAGGAGGCAGCGTGATTTATAGAATAAGAAGGAGAAAGGATAAGGATGACATCCGATCATAGATAATAGGGTAGTAGATATAGGTCGACGGTAGCAGATATAGGTCGATGCAATTAAACTGAAGGAGGTTACAACTGATTTTAAGTTAATATTAATTCTACCGTCGCTCAGATCTTGCACTGCCAATACGAACTCTGAACGCGATAAAAATTATGTGTACACCTTTGTTTCCACGTTCTAAATTTAATTGTAATCTAACTTTTGGTTTTATGCGACATTATTATTATCGATTCGCCGAATTTATTCTATTTGTTCCCTAATAACTCCGTTCGATTTCAAAACTGGCAACGTTAAATATTCTATTCTCTTTTACATACACAATTATACCCTATCCGAACCAATTTCCATATTTTTAACAAATATAATTTCTCATTTGATTAATGTCCACTAAGTTTGTCTGTTTATTTTAAATTCAACACTATATATTTTTCCATCGAATTCCAAATCCGATTTAAATATCCAACCAATTTCAATTCCAATATTCAACAATAATATTTGCTCCTCAACCAACCATTCTGAATTCAATCCAGGCTCAAAACAATATATTAATTTTTTTTTTCTAACCCAAATATCGATATAAAATTTATTATTAATTAAATCTTCAATTAATTTCACATTCCAATTGTCGAATTTTCTGGGACATTACAATCTACTCCCCTTTAAAACTTTTCGTCCTCGAAAAGAAGAGATCGTTAGAGTTATACCAATGTATACTTCAAATTTATGCAAAAAAAAATTCACAATTAGTTTAAATATCGATATTTTAGTCATCGATCCTCTCATTTATCTATCATATTCAATTCACTTGTAAAAATCAATTTTCCTTTCAATTATCAATTTAGACCAAATACGACTTTTATTTTATTTTCATGCACTTTAAATTTTAATCAATTTTCTTATACCAATTTCTGTCTCAAATTATTTTGAGATATCTTTCATTTTTCATTCTATCTCATATTCTATGAGATTCAAAATCTTATAATTTCTTTTCAAAACCAATTACTTATTAAATTTCAATTTCCGCATAAGTTTAATTTATGCACCTCAACTTACTTCAATTTTCTTAATAAATCTCATCTGTCGGTGTTTACTTATTCATCGTTGCAACAACAACGGGTCTAGGCTTTGCAACCAATCTCCTTACATTCAATCCATTTACTCCTTCTCAACACTCATTGAAGAGTGCAAATACACCTCCTTTTCAAGTCACAAATTTCTCGACTTGAAAATTTTCAAAATCCGAATAATTTATACCATTTTTATATAGAACACTAAATTTGTGTAGAAATATTTGTATTATTATTCTGAAATTCTCTTTCTTAACTTATTAAATTAGGTGTATATTAATTTCAAATTATTTATTTGAAAATACTTTGTAACCCAAAGCTTGACAAGTCTATTGTCTTTCTCACAGATGTTAGACACGCGCTGGCCAGACGCACGACTAAAATCTCCAAGTACTAAATATTCTTGTTTCAACTCCCAGTGAAAATATTTCAAAACTTCCTTTAAAAACAGCTACGGAAAGTACCATGTGATATTGATATGTTGAATGTTCATGAATCGTAGATACACAATGGTTTCATCTGGATCCCCCAGAAAACATCTGTATCCGTAGGAAATCACTTCCCTGCGAATTTCGTCATGGACAGATCAACAAAAGACATTTCAGAATCAAAAGAAAGCTGAGATCACTGAGCGTTGACTGCCCTATCTCAGGGTCACGAAAACAAATTACCGAAGATAAACCAAGTCACGAGGAAAGATCAAATCATGAGAATAGATCATGTCACGAAGACACATCAAGTCACAATGACAAACTGCTGCATCAAACAGGTGGCTCACTATCACTAAGATATATCAACTTCTCATGGATCCATTCTACCTTTAGTAACTATAGTGGTTACATCTCTTTCACTTGTAGATATGCCATGGGGACCACAGGTACACAATGGTTACGCCTGATTCCCTCAGGAAACTTCCATACCCGTAAGCTTTCACAACTCTGCGGATTACGCCCTGATCACGATTGTAGATCGCAATAGACACAATGGTTACGCTTTGTTCCCCCAAGAAACATCTGTCTGCCGTAGGCCATCTACAGCCTGCGAATTACGCTACACGGTCGTGTTCTTTCAGATAACTCGAGTTTTATGTCCGGACAACCTACTATCACCAGCAGCACATCTCACTAAGCTCGAAATTCAAAGAAGTAGGATGGTACTTCCCTCATCTTGATTTAAAACATATGATACTATATGTAGTACTTCATTTCATCCTCTTCATAAATTATACTTACGTCAGATTACATAAGATTTTCTTTCCAAATCATATTCCCAAACATCTCATCCTCATATAAATAAGATTTCATTTTAAAATCGATTACCTTCAAAATCAATCGTTTTCAAATTCACTGTATTCTTATATATCTCATATGAGTTCCGAAACTTCTGTATTTAAATATTAAAGTCTAATATCCTCAAACTTCGATTCACATTTCAAAATTTCAGTTCTGATCTTTTAACCAATTTAGATATTAGATATCCTTATAAATCCATTTGTTATCAACCGTCCCACCCAATTTCCAATTATTAAGTTCATTACTTAATTTCAATTTTTCTGATTAAATTTTTCCCATTCGAATCTAATAGGTTTCATACATCCTTGCTTTTGCTTTCAGTCTTTCACAAATTTTCATTTCTATGGAAATTTATTTATTTCTGCTTACGATATCTTACTCGTTCCCACTTATTCGTATTTGAATCTCAATTTAAATTTCAAAACTTATTGAATTATTCACTAACCGACAATTCACCTTCCAATTCAATAATTCGGAATTTACGAACTTAACCCTTTTTCCTTAATACATCTCTTAGATGTACAATCTCATTATTCCAATATATCAAATTACCATTCAACCAATCTCGATAATCAATTTCAGGTTTTTATTTCAAATATTCAAAAATATAACTATATATATTCCGAAATCATGTTGGTTTGTCAAATCATATTTCAAAATGAATTTATTTTATCAAAACAACCTAGCCGTAAGACTAAAAAATGAGTTTCTTCTATTTGCAAATACTTCTATTCAAAAATACATATATATTGTAAATTCTCAAATTATTTAAAAATTAATTTTCAAAATTTTCTAGAATCGAATTTGCAAATCTCGTCAAGCGACCACCTTAATTGTAATCAAATTAATATGTAATATATTTCATTTTGGGTTCATTTCAAATACACACCGTTTATTTCCTTCAACGGTTTGCTTAATTATAACCAATTTGATAGGTTATTTTATTCCATCATTTAAATTTGTTTGGAATATACTCCATTCTGAAATCCATTCACGCATATACTTCTTACTTCATTTCGATGGAACTCGCAAAAGAGAATATATCTTGTCGGGTTCCTTTTTCAAAGAAAATTCATTTGTTCAACAATTTCCCTTAATTTATTGAGATCTATAATCATTGGTGATTGTCTAATTGGTAATCCACATCCTCGCATAACCGACTTCACGGTATTCACCATTCTTATTCATCGAAATTTCCAAAATTTTACGATCTTCAACCAATCTACTCATACTATCATCTTTCCCTCAATCCTCTTCATATTATTTTTATCGCTATATATACTCATATGCATTATCACATATCTCTATCCTTCCACGTTCATCAGTACCTGACCGTAAATTAGTGAGCGAACAATTCCCTAAGTATCAACCCCAAAGGCCGAAGCCAACATCAGATCAACACTCAGGAAATTATCCAACTTAAATAATTTTTAGCCAGTCTTTAACTCCATTCTTTTTTTTCCAATAATTTTCAAATTCGGTTTACGAATCCATTTTTCTTATGCTCTGCCGCCCTTCGTTATCGTCGTGCGGCTCTTTGTTCTTCCGTTCTTGTCATTCTAATTTCTGCTAGCCTTTCCCTATCTTTTGAAAAACATTTCCAATTACAATACTTATTTTATCTAATTTTAGAAAATCACCTATTAACATTGGGAAACATTTCCATATATTCACAAATATTTATTTCCCATACTTCATTCTCATAGGAAACATTTCTAAATCCGTTATTTGGATTAAAACAGATGTTAAATAAAACATCGTTATTCCCACTCAACTGTTGACACTCATTTACTTACTTCACTTAACCAATTCTTACTATCGAACCTTAACCATTCCTTAGTCAATAATGAAGTCAATCAAGTTTTGGTATATTTACCTCTCAAACCTTAACTGAACAACATAATTAACTTTGAAATAGATAAAATTCACAATTTCGAACACCGACAAAACATTTATTCTCGTACTTCCAAACTCGAGTTAAGAATAGTTCACGCCTTAAAGATATGTAACTTTAAAAATAAACTTTAGTCTTTAATCTGAATAAACAATTTATTAATAGTATATTAAGTTTTAAATTTAAACGGAAAGTAAATAGCACTTTCCTAAAATTTAACATAATTGATTCCCACGAATAACTTCCTTCGAATAATCTCTTATTCGATAATTCATTCCGAACTTCGGAAAAATCTCGTTTGATTTTTATTCTAAACTTCAGAATAATCTCACTGTATTGCTTAATTCCATTTCCTTTATCCTCAGTTTCATTTGAAACATTTTCGCCTTCACACGTTACTTACTTCTAAAAAGTAAATATGATTCCTTTATCGAAACGTGAACTCGTCACATCAAATTAGCTTTGATTTCATTCAAGTCTCTTTACAAAAAGAAAATCTTCCTTCATATTTCGCTTCATTTATAATTCTCATTTACAAAACACTTCTTGTTAAATAACAAGTTTACAACTCACTATCGAATTCATACATTCGATTATACATTACTGGTTTGAAACCAATTATAATTTATCCTACCAAGTTCTGAACAATAAAATTTGACCAAATCGAATTCCAATTATAACCTCTTTGATTTTATTTTCATTAATATATATTCATCGTTTCCTCTTTGAGACGATATCACATTTCTCATTTCACATTCAAATTCGTACCTGAATTCTTATTTTAAGTCAATTTCAATCTTTATTTCCTGAAATACACAATTAGAGAATTTGATTCATTGATTCTCTTTTGATACCATTTTAATGACGGATTTGAGATTCAAACTTAAGGGGGACTAACGAAGGAAAATTCTCGCAAACCTGGATTCGAAGACTTCCAACGACGGGGGATTCTGAACAGAATAAAATTTTGAAAATCTTTTTCCGCTATATTAGATTCAAAATATTAGTTTTAAAATACTTGATATTTCTAAAATAACTTATCTCAAAAAAAAAAAAATCTGAAACCTTTTTGTTTTCAAGATTCGTTCTTAAACTCAATAAGCTAAGCTTTGTATAAACCAAAGCTCTGATACCACTTGTAACGTCCCGCCTTTTTGACCGCTTCAAATTAATATTTAAACCAACTTAAACGCCCAAATCGACGGACCGTTATTTAGCTTATAGAGTTTAGAAACAGAATCAATATGGAAAACACAGAATAAATAGAGGACACACTATTGAACAGCAAAATAAACTTTTATTAATATATCAGAATTTTTGATACAATATCTTCTTATACAGCGGAATTTAAAATATAGTTGAATACAGTAAAATATTTACTGTTTAAATCTTCAGAGTACGCGTCTCCTGGAATCCCCAGCTTCGTCAATCTTCGAATTCTGAGTTGCAATCTTTAATCTGAAATGCTCGAATCTGACCCGAGCGTTCCATGCAAAAACATAAAACACTCGAGTCAGAATTAATCATAGTTCAAGTAAAATAATTTCAATAGGAACTGAATATAATAGTTAATTATAACATCACTTTATGCAAAATGTCAAATACACACACAGATAATATCTGTGTATACCAGTATTATTTCAGGGACAAGTGGTCACGGAAGCCTGCAGATACACACGTGTATCGGTACACGTGTGCACTGCCTCAACATCCCGCAACCACAACAAGTACAGTGAGGTTCATAGATTGTGCATAAGATGTAGCAAGATCGGGCAGTAAGCGGTCCACAAAACAGTGGCCATACATACATAATAGGAAATCCGGAACAAAATAAGAAAGTGCACAGCAATAAGTGCAGTGGAAAAAGTGTAACCGGCCCAACATGGTGAACGAGCTAAACATTTCTTGCATCATAATGACAACAATGAACTTCTACAATGAACTAAAAAACAAAAAGGACTTGACATTAGATGGGTACAACAAGTACCAGCAACAAGGGCAGCAGTTCAAGTCAAGATAGCAACAAAACTAGCCGAACCAGTGACCAACATGACAGTGCACGGTGGTGCATGCCAGCAATCAGCGCTAGGGTCAATGGAGAGCAAGTTATAAGCATGGAAAGAAAAACCAGTATGCCAACTTACAGGTAACTCAACAAATGGGAGGAACAAAATATTTCAAAGCTAGGTGATATTTATTTATATATATAAATGCACAGCATAAATTCCTAAGCCCGGTAACGTCTAATGAGCTAGCATAAATAATAGATAATAAGTGGATATGACAGTTTGAGTACATGCATGTAACAAAGCTTTTAGTTCAGGTCACTAAGAAAGAATATTGACCTCTTAAACATGGGTTCAAAACGCCAAAACTGAAGTGCCAAACTTGTAACACCCCATGTCCATTAATGTCACTCACAAAAGGGAATGCATTAACTTCTATGGAGCGTTTTAAGTGAATATAGAATAGAAAATCACAACAAGACAGATATGAAATAGTACTTGAAAATTTAAAACTTTATTTATTGCAATGGAAGGTAAATATTTTTTGTTACATCACTAAAACCCAAAGACTAAAGTCAAGTACATAATATCCATCTTGACAAAATCAGAGTACATAATATAAAAAGCATAATCCCATAAATAGCCTTAAAAGAGATAGGTTGAGCTTTACTTCAGCAATCCAAATCCAAGTGCTCCCAAAGAGATCCAAATCAAGCTTCCCACCCTAAGAACCTGGGGCGGGGGGGGGGGGGGGGGGGAGGAAGGAAGAAAAGAGGTGGAAACAAAGGGGGTCAGACATAAAGTCTGGCAAGTCCGATATCTCCAACAATATAATTATCAAAGTAACTAGGATAAGACATAAGCTTGGTGAATAAGGAAATGACTGTGAATTAATGGCAAGACCAAGCAACCAAAAATAATAGGATGAGCAAAGTTAACGTTAAAGGAGCTTCCTAATCAATATAGGGTAATTACTATACTCTACTGTACTGTACCGTACTGTACTGTACTAACACTAACTGCGCCCATACTAGTCACTCTAGAAAGTTGATCCCTCTTGACTAAATAGAATGATGATAGCTTCGTGTACTACTAGATGTACCCACTATCCCCACTAGATGTACCCCTTTAATGGTAATTCCATGTACTCCTAGCTGACGTCATAGGTGCCGCCTGCTCCTATCTCCACTAGGTGTACCCCTTTAATGATTAATTAATGATGGTAGCTTCGTGTACCCCTAGCTGACTACATAGGTGTCGTCTGCTCCTATCTCCACTAGATGTACCTACTACCCTGCCCCATTTGATCGGCTCCCTAACTCGTAGATACCCGTGTTGGTCCCACAGTGGGGTGTATCACTCCACTAAAGTGGAAACCCAATACAACTTAAGGATGCACGGCTTATACCTACACGATGCAACAACGTCTTACCTACCAGCCCGGGCCCATGCACGCACATGACCCCGTTGGACTTGCGTTGCCACCGCTAACCCATTTTGGCCTCTAACAATCAGGCCCAGTAGGCGTGTCCCGTCCTCGACTTGGGTCGAGCTCACAAAGATACTTAATGGGCTACTGGACTGAAAAGGGCCCCCACCAAGCTTCCCACCTAGGCTTGGTCCCCTCTAATACATCCCACTTAACCCCATGTCCACTTATATGTATAAATTTGGTTAAGTGTTTTCTAATTAAACTAGTCTCACCTTTTGTTTAATTAATAGGTTGTATTGGTTAAGTCTGTGGGCCTATATACACAAATATTACCCACTTACCCAAGATTTACTTAACCCTCTCACTGGTTCAGACATATTAATTTACGGTTAAGTTTGTGGGCCTATATGTACTAATATTACCCACCTACCCAAGATTTACTTAACCCACTCATTCCGTATAACCCAGTTTACTTAACCCCCAACTTAAACTTAAGTTCTTACAATCCCTAGGGATCAGATTTGGTTAAGTAGTCCATTTCATTTACCATGTCCATTTTTAATTAATTAATCAATTAATTAAAACCTTTCCCTTCATAGGTGTCAATACCTATTTTATCCAATAATTTGAATTACATGTCATAATTGTTTATATTCAAATTACTCCATTTTTCTAATCATATTTCTCATGACATCCTCATGTCACCCACATGTCACCCACTAAATTTCTCATGCCACCCAAGGCACCCACTTAACCCCCTCATGTCCCACTACATATTTACTTTGGTTAAGTGTTTCTTAATTTATTACTATCGTAACCCCTGTAGGACCTCTCACATTAGACTGACATTTGTGGCTGTTGGATTTGTCGGGCGGGTCCGTGCTGTCCTACACCACAAACGAGCCTAACCTCGTGTCCATACAATTGTTATGCATTTAGTTTGGGCCTTTGACCTCTCACATTGGGCTACCAATTGTGGCTGCTGGATTTGCCGGGCGGGTCCGGGCAGTCTTACACCACAAATGAGTCCAACCTCGTGTCTTAGGCAATTAATTATACATAATTAATTTCCCCCAATATTTGAATTACTTTCCCTATTCAAATTACAAATCATTTCCATACTTATTTATGTATAAATATGTCACCTTAATTATGCCCACTATTTATGGTACATAAATTGTACCAATTTACATCTCAAATTAATTTCATGCCTTTTTAGGCATTTGTGCCAATTCCCAATATTTGATATCCCTATTTAAATTCAAATTAATCTATGTCCATAATTAAACTATGTCCATTACTACACATTAATTTTCCAATTAATGCCTTCATTAAATTTTTCGCCTTTTAAGGCAATTCACCTTAATTAATATATCAAATTCGTTATATGCCTCATTTACATGCCAATTCACATTTATTAACATAATCAATATTTTCATCCCATATTTGGATTAATTATTCCTAATCAAATATGTTAATAAAATTTCAATTATCTTTATGACCATAATTCACATTAATTATGTCCATATATCACTTTACCAATTAATATCTCAATTTACATATATGCCTCTTTTAAGGCTATTACATGCCAATTCACATTTATTAACATAATCAATATTTTTCCCATAATCCCCGCGGCGTCCGTTCGCATAGAATATATGATAGACTAAGAAATAGTCTAACACATGAAAAAGGGAAAAACACCACATATTCACATAACATACAAAATAGGCCTAACTTGCATATGAGAATTTACCACATAACTTGCATAAAATCATAGATCTAAACATAGGCCTAAAAGGTATGAACCTGCATGTTATGAATAAGAATTTCAACGCAAAATTTACATAGGCAATAACCACAAACTTGCATAACATGATTCATATTCCAAACTCATATTTTTATATAAACTTGCATATGTGATTTATGCAACATAACAATGGTGTAAATTTACCTCTAAACATATAAACTAGCATGTAAAGATTTAGCATATAACTCATACATGTCATAGCCTAACTTTTGATCTAAAATAGATGTCATAATTTTTACTAACTTGCATGTGATTTATGTCTAAATCAACATCTAAACTTGCATACATACATATGATCTATCATATGAATCAACATAACCAAACTAGCATTTAAACAACATGATGATTTGATTATACATAAGCCAATCATAGAATTACAACATAGATCATAACTTTTCAACATGTATGATAACATCACAATTTAACAACATAATCATATCATACGGTCAATAATTCACATCATATCCATATAATCCACAATTATATCTAATCTTACTTAATTTAATAATTATCTTGATTAGAGAAATCGAACTTGCCTTTCGTGGTTAAAGAATTATGAACAATTGATCAAACTTGATGCAGAATTGTTGTAGCGACATTAGTTGATTCGTTGTTGAAGCTCTAAGCTTGAATTAGGTTGAATTGATTAGCTATCTTCCTCTTTAGTTGGCGGCGGCTACATTGAGTTCCATGGCAACGGCATAACGGCTTTAGTTTCAATTTTAATTAGGTTTAGGGTTAGCATTAGGATGTATTTATAGGTGTAGGAAGTTATTTAGGACCATTAGATTAACCCTGAACCATGAGAACCAACCAAATGCAAAATCTGCATTTGAGCGAATCGGCCCACGGGTTGATAGCCAAACACCCTGGATTAACCCCTAGTCGACCCGGCGAGGCTCGGGTCGACCTCAAAAATGGGCCGGTTCGGTCATTCCCCCCTCCCAATTCGCTGTTTTGAACTTTTTCGCATATTTATTTATATAATTTTTAGTTTTTATATATCAATATATATATATATATATTTCTCTGCGCAACCCATTTCACTTAATTCTTTTCTTAAAATTAAGTATACTTTAATTTGTGAATTTTAACGTTATAAAATTATGGGGTGTTACATTCTCCTCTCCTTAAAGGATTTCGTCCCCGAAATCTCCAAGTCAAGAAGAATGTATATCCTACCATCTAATCGTCCATCTACTCAACCATCAAACAACAGCATCCATTATCCTTAAAAGACTTCTAATGCTTTAATGTTTATATGCACAGTGTGTGTATATGTCCATATCTAATGCAAATTTAGGCGGTCTACTGATTCAGTCGACCTCCTTAGTGCAATTCATGATAGTGCCATGCGTCAAATATGTATGCAAAAGATTCCTAATAATACATATTAATTCTATATGCGTGCACAACCATCCACCCGAATGCAGCAACTATATGATAATACAACCATTATACATCCATTTTACTAAATACATCCATATAAATGCAATATGCAATATGAAGTGACTGAGCCAATCTGGTGCCTAATAGTGTGTGTATATGCATCCACGAGCAACCACTAGCGAACACTGGCATCCACTTTGCATCCATCATACATAACATGTCTCAAACACATGTTTCAACCATAGGATTTCCCTAACTGAAGGTCAAAGATACCAGCGAGAGGACATACTAAAGATAAGATAAGCACAAGCTAAGCGATAAAGGAGAAATTAAAAGACATACCCTCGAAAAGAAAAGGGTACAATGAACGCATCTTCTCTTCCGTCTCCCAAGTAGCGTTACTCTCATCGTCTCCCCATTGTACTTTGACTAGTCTGACCTCTCGATTTCTCAACTTCTTGATCTCCGACCCAAGAATGCATGTAGGAGCTCGTCGAATCATCACATCACGCTCTATTTCCACCTCTCTAAGCAAGCTCGGCTCCACTACCTCCACTGTCTCGTGTAAGAACTTCCTCAAATGTGATACATGGAATACGTCGTGTACACCACTAAGTCTCTCAGGCAACTCCTCTTATCCGCATAAGATTTCTGCCTAACTTGCGCTGCCTTCATCCTTCTTCGAATCAAATCAATCTTCTCCGAAATTTCTCTAATCATATCGGGCCCAAGTAAGATCTTATCCGTAGATTACGACCAACGTGTAGGTGAACGAAAAGGTCGTCCATAAAGAGCTTCGAAAGGTGCCATGCCAATGCTAGACTGAAAGCTATTATTATATGCGAACTCCACCAATGGAAGATGCTCTTCCCATGTATCCCCAAAGTCTAGGATACATAGCCTCAAAAGGTCCTCTAGAATACGATTCACCCTCTCGGTTTGGTCGTCCGTCTGAGGATGATATGCGGTGCTCAAACATAACTGAGTCCCTACCGCTTCTTGTAAGCGCCTCCAAAATTCGCTAGTGAAGATAGGATCGCGGTCGCTTACTATGCTAGAAGGAACACCATGAAAACGAACTATCTCTCGGACATATACAGAAGCTAACCATGGAGCAGTCCTCTTACTCTTCACGGGAATAAAATGTGCGCTCTTAGTAAGTCTATCTACCATAACCCAAATCCCCGTATTACCCTTCCTCGATCTTGGTAATCCATCAACAAAATCTATCGAGATACTATCCATGTGAACTCATCGCAACTATCCATCTCCCACGCAAGCCGTCCTATTCGAACTCGATATCCCCCAAGCACAAGCCCCAAAGGCCTAAACCAATATCAGACAAGCACCCAAGGAATACCTCCTCCGATTTTAGACAGTCTACGTGAGATGATACTAGCAAAACAAATAATTGGGCACTTAACCGACTCTGGCTGTCCTCGCCAGTCTTGCTTCAAAACCATCACTAATCACCTAACCGACTTTGCATTATCCCCTAGGCACACACGAATACCTCGTGCCTCTAGGTAAACCCCGCACTTCATCGAAGACGTTACTATACTCACGGACCACACGAAAAGATTCCAAATCACCGTTGGATACGTCAAGAGATTCGAGATAGCTAAACGTCACTGAACCCCTAGGGTCACAAGAAATATGAGGGTCTTTCCATAATGAATCAATAGTCTACCTACCCTCCTTTCACTATCTAGGATGGCACCCCGCCTGGGTAGCCAATCCACCCCTAGAATCAAACTATAGCCCGTGAAACCAAGGACGAAGGCGTTGCATTCAAATCCAACGTCCAAGATAGACACTCTCAAATCCCGACAAACCATTGAAGGATGAGCCGAACCACCAAAAAGATTTGAGACTAGGATGGGATCCTTAACTAGACTAGTATTTAGGTGTAGTGTTTTCAACTAACGAAGCAGATACTAACGAGTATGAAGCGCCAGAATCAAACAAAGTTCGAACATGATGATAAAGGAAACAAAATTTCTACCTGGACGGTCCTACCCCTATCAGGTATACCAGCCGTGAGGGAATATAATTACCCTCCAGAAGATCCTGTACTTTGCCCTTGCCTCTTTGGACAATCCTAATAAGGTGTCCTATTTCTCCAAAAGGATAACTACTAGCCTTCTTGTTCACATTCCCCATTCGTGACCTTCCACCAAGATGAGGTTTCGTCCATCATTAACCAACAGCTATTTGAACCTTCCTCCCATCGTCTAGCTTAAAGGTATCAACAAGCCCTCCACTTCCTTGAACTAACTTCTAGCCCGTCAAACGTCTAAGTCCCTTGAAGTGGTTTTTCGTCCTTCGTATGGTAGTCCCTATTTATCTTAGAAAAAGCATCTATACGCGGAGGGGAAATCCAAAAAAGAGAAAGAGGAAGAGATTCAAAACGGAGAGTCGAAGGAAGGATATATGGCTCTTGGGGATTATGTTTTTTAAAACAAACCTTTCTTTCAAAAATACCCTTCTACAAACATATTTTTGAAAGTATTCTTTATAAAAATGCTTTTGAAAAATAGTTTCTCAAAATATCTTATCTGTTCTGGTAACCTTCAGCTCTGATACCACGTGTAACACCTCATGTCCATTAATGTCACTCACAAAAGGGAATGCATTAACTTCTATGGAGCGTTTTAAGTGAATATAGAACAGAAAATCACAACAAGACAGATATGAAATAGTACTTGAAAATTTAAAACTTTATTTATTGCAACGGAAGGTAAAATAAGTTTGGTTACATCACCAAAACCCAAAGACTAAAGTCAAGTACATAATATCCATCTTGACAAAATCAGAGTACATAATATAAAAAGCATAATCCCATAAATAGCCATAAAAGAGATAGGTTGAGCTTTACTTCAGCAATCCAAATCCAAGTGCTCCCAAAAAGATCCAAATCAAGCTTCCCACCCTAAGAACCGGGGGGGGGGGGGAAGGAAGAAAAGAGGTGGAAACAAAGGGGGTCATACATAAAGTCTGGCAAGTCCGATAACTCCAACAATATAATTATCAAAGTAACTAGGATAAGACATAAGCTTGGTAAATAAGGAAATGACTGTGAATTAATGGCAAGACCAAGCAACCAAAAATAATAGGATGAGCAAAGATAACGTTAAAGGCGCTTCCTAATCAATATAGGGTAATTACTATACTCTACCGTACTGTACCGTACTGTACTGTACTAACACTAACTGCACCCATACTAGTCACTCTAGAAAGTTGATCCCTCTTGACTAAATAGAATGATGATAGCTTCGTGTACTACTAGTTGTACCCACTATCCCCACTAGATGTACCCCTTCAATGGTAATTCCATGTACTCCTAGCTGACGTCATAGGTGCCGCCTGCTCCTATCTCCACTAGGTGTACCCCTTTAATGATTAATTAATAATGGTAGCTTCGTGTACCCCTAGCTGACTACATAGGTGCCGTCTACTCCTATCTCCACTAGATGTACCCACTACCCTGCCCCATTCGATCGGCTCCCTAACTCGTAGATACCCATGTTGGTCCCACAGTGGGGTGTATCACTCCCCTAAAGTGGCAACCCAATACAACTTAAGGATGCACAGCTTATACCTACACGATGCAACACCATCGTACCTACCAGCCCGTCCCACGC
Source organism: Allium sativum (assembly GCA_030737875.1). Classification (NCBI taxonomy): domain Eukaryota; kingdom Viridiplantae; phylum Streptophyta; class Magnoliopsida; order Asparagales; family Amaryllidaceae; genus Allium; species Allium sativum. Next base: position 168,256,671 of record CM060909.1, read on the forward strand.
ACGCACATGACCCCGTTGGACTTGCGTTGCCACCGCTAACCCATTTTGGCCTCTAACAATCAGGACCAGTAGGCGTGTCCCATCCTCGACTTGGGTCGAGCTCACAAAGATACTTAATGGGCTACTGGACTGAAAAGGGCCCCCACCAAGCTTCCCACCTAGGCTTGGCCCCTCTAATACATCCCACTTAACCCCATGTCCACTTACATGTATAAATTTGGTTAAGTGTTTTCTAATTTAACCTAGTCTCACCCTTTTGTTTAATTAACAGGTTGTATTGGTTAAGTCTGTGGGCCTATATACACAAATATTACCCACCTACCCAAGATTTACTTAACCCTCTCACTAGTTCAGACATATTAATTTTCGGTTAAGTTTGTGGGCCTATATGTACTAATATTACCCACCTACCCAAGATTTACTTAACCCACTCATTCCGTATAACCCAGTTTACTTAACCCCCAACTTAAACTTAAGTTCTTACAATCCCTAGGGATCAGATTTGGTTAAGTAGTCCATTTCATTTACCATGTCCATTTTTAATTAATTAATCAATTAATTAAAACCTTTCCCTTCATAGGTGTCAATACCTATTTTATCCAATAATTTGAATTACATGTCATAATTGTTTATATTCAAATTACTCCATTTTTCTAATCATATTTCTCATGACATCCTCATGTCACCCACATGTCACCCACTAAATTTCTCATGCCACCCAAGGCACCCACTTAACCCCCTCATGTCCCACTACATATTTACTTTGGTTAAGTGTTTCTTAATTTATTACTATCGTAACCCCTGTAGGACCTCTCACATTAGACTGACATTTGTGGCTGCTGGATTTGCCGGGCGGGTCCGGGCAGTCTTACACCACAAACGAGCCTAACCTCGTGTCCATACAATTGTTACGCATTTAGTTTGGGCCTTTGACCTCTCACATTGGGCTACCATTTGTGGCTGCTGGATTTGCCGGGCGGGTCCGGGCAGTCTTACACCACAAATGAGTCCAACCTCGTGTCTTAGGCAATTAATTATACATAATTAATTTCCCCTAATATTTGAATTACTTTCCCTATTCAAATTACAAATCATTTCCATACTTATTTATGTATAAATATGTCATTTTAATTATGTCCACTATTTATGATACATAAATTGTACCAATTTACATCTCAAATTAATTTCATGCCTTTTTAGGCATTTGTGCCAATTCCCAATATTTAATATCACTATTCAAATTCAAATTAATCTATGTCCATAATTAAACTATGTCCATTACTACACATTAATTTTCCTATTAATGCCTTCATTAAATTTTTTGCCTTTTAAGGCAATTCACCTTAATTAATATCTCAAATTCGTTATATGCCTCATTTACATGCCAATTCACATTTATTAACATAATCAATATTTTCATCCCATATTTGGATTAATTATTCCTAATCAAATATGTTAATAAAATTCCAATTATCTTTATGACCATAATTCACATTAATTATGTCCATATATCACTTTGCCAATTAATATCTCAATTTACATATATGCCTCTTTTAAGGCTATTACATGCCAATTCACATTTATTAACATAATCAATATTTTTCCCATAACCCCCGCGGCGTCCGTTCGCATAGAATATATGATAGACTAAGAAATAGTCTAACACATGAAAAAGGGAAAAACACCACATATTCACATAACATACAAAATAGGCCTAACTTGCATATGAGAATTTACCACATAACTTGCATAAAATCATAGATCTAAACATAGGCCTAAAAGGTATGAACCTGCATGTTATGAATAAGATTTTCATCACAAAATTTACATAGGCAATAACCACAAACTTGCATAACATGATTCATATTCCAAACTCATATTTTTATATAAACTTGCATATGTGATTTATGCAACATAACAATGGTGTAAATTTACCTCTAAACATATAAACTAGCATGTAAAGATTTAGCATATAACTCATACATGTCATAGCCTAACTTTTGATCTAAAATAGATGTCATAATTTTTACTAACTTGCATGTGATTTATGTCTAAATCAACATCTAAACTTGCATACATACATATGATCTATCATATGAATCAACATAACCAAACTAGCATTTAAACAACATGATGATTTGATTATACATAAACCAATCATAGAATTACAACATAGATCATAACTTTTCAACATGTATGATAACATCACAATTTAACAACATAATCATATCATACGGTCAATAATTCACATCATATCCATATAATCCACAATTATATATAATCTTACTTAATTTAATAATTATCTTGATTAGAGAAATCGAACTTGCCTTTCGTGGTTAAAGAATTATGAACAATTGATCAAACTTGATGCAGAATTGTTGTAGCGACGTTAGTTGATTCGTTGTTGAAGCTCTAAGCTTGAATTAAGTTGAATTGATTAGCTATCTTCCTCTTTAGTTGGCGGCGGCTACATTGAGTTCCATGGCGATGGCATAACGGCTTTAGTTTCAATTTTAATTAGGTTTAGGGTTAGCATTAGGATGTATTTATAGGTGTAGGAAGTTATTTAGGACCATTAGATTAACCCTGAACCATGAGAACCAAACAAATGCAAAATCTGCATTTGAGCGAATCGGCCCATGGGTTGACAGCCAAACACCCTGGATTAACCCCTAGTCGACCCAGCGAGGCTCAGGTCGACCTCAAAAATGGGCCGGTTCGGTCATTCCCCCCTCCCAATTCGCTATTTTGAACTTTTTCGCATATTTATTTATTTATTTTTTAATTTTTATATATCAATATATATATATATATTTCTCTACGCAACCCATTTCACTTAATTCTTTTCTAAAAATTAAGTATACTTTAATTTGTGAATTTTAATGTTATAAAATTATGGGGTGTTACAAAACTAGTACAAACTGAATAGGATTCAATGTACCAACATGTGTGCATACTGAATACGGTTCAATGTACCAATATGCACATGTGTGCATACTGAATAGGGTTCAATGTACCAACATGTGTGCATACTGAATAAGGTTCAATGTACCAACATGTGTGCATAATGAATGAAGTTCAAGGTGCCAACATTAAGTACATCCTGCATGGGTTCAATGTGATAATCTATACTGGACATATTAATGGTTTAAAATTTCTCAACTGATAAGTATTTAATTACCACACGCCAAAATATATCAAATAGCATATCAAACTATACATGCATATCATGCAATACATAGGCGTTTTCAAAATGAAACATGACAGGCTCCAGGCATATGCAATAATCATGTGTTCAGTGATAAAATTGTCAGGATACATGAGAAATGCCTTTAGGTCTATACGTATATACATTCACACATGCGCCTATATATAATCAAAGCATAATGCATAAGGGCGCAATACATAAGAATTAGAAGCTTAAATCAACTCAAGCAATGTCCACTCAGCATCAAAGCAGAACTAGACAGGTGAATTCAAAATTTTATGCCCAGTATGTACCATTTAACTAGTCTCAGATTTTATATAAAATTTTCCAAACAGGTCAGCTGGAATTTTAGCTTTGAGATGACAATAGAAAGTGATCCAAAAATTTCATTTATACAGTTATTGCCAGACCATATTTTATTCTTTTCTTCTTTTCGTTTTTTTTATAGTGTTGAAGAAGGTAACCAAAACTAAAGTCCATTTAGCATAAAGTTTTACTGTAAGTAGTGTAACAACCCGAAAATCTGGGCCAGTTTAAATTTTTATTTTGGCAATTTTAGCGAATTTTGAACATTTAAAATAGATTATTTTAAATAATAACGACGAGAAATTTATTTTGAATAGAATTTGAACGTATATATTATATACGTCGTCGTCAGAATATAAATAATTATATATAATTATAAAAGGAATTGAAAATGGCGCGGTAGTTCGATAATTCGATTTCAAACTTCAATTGAATGTACCAGGTGCAAAACAATCCGGATTTTAGTGAAACCAAAAATAATAGGATCTATTTGAGAATATCTTTCCAACGAATCTGAAAAATTGAGATTTCGTAGCGAGAATCAAAAGATATGTCCAGTTGAAAATTTTGAATAGTCGCTATGGAATTCAGGCCCTTAAAAATGGAAATTTTGCAAACGATCTCGGATTTCAACGAAACCTCTTTTGTTGGGTCCGTGATGCCAAGTTATTGCTAGATTCCAAATTTCATAATTTTTCGAATCAATATGTGAGCGTGGAAAAGGAAAACGTGTTTGACCAGTTTTAGTTGATTTTAATCGACTGGAAAATGGCCATTTTTCCAATGGTCTCAGACCTCGACGAAACTACTTTTGTTAGGACCGTATCGTCAATACGAAGCTAGAAAATATTTTTTTGGAATTTTTCGAGTTAGTATGTGACCCCGGTAAATTGAAATGCGCGTTCAAATTCAATATATAGAGTTATATGTTGATTTTGACGAAAACTGATTGTAACAGCCGAATCAGCTTACGATACATATTCCATTGTGTTCGGAATGGGGGTAATTAGCCATGGACGACAGGCGGTGGGCCTCGTTTAGAGTTCGTATGAAAAAGTCAACTTTTTATAATTAAAATAATTGAAACTTTCTCTCTCCCTATTATCTATAACCTCTGCCCCCCCCCCATTCGAATTCATTTCAGAAAAGGAAAAAAGGGAAAAAAACAACGATGGAAACCCATCGTCGATCTGCCCTCCTGCCACCGCCCAAGGTGGCGCTGATCGCGCCGAGCCCCTCCCCCATCGCGCCACCTCCGCCCTCTCCCCTTCTCGCGCTCCCTCTTCTTCTTCCCCCAAAACCGAACGCCATACCCCACCTTCTGCCAAATCAAACCCGCGAGCCCTCCGCCGTACACCATCGCGCATCCGCAACTCGCCATCGACCGACATCGCTACCCCCTCCCTTTGTCCCGCACCTGCACGCCCCAGTCCGATGAACCCCATCCTCCTCCGCAGGCCAGTCGCCTCCATCAGCACGAGCAAAGCAGTCCCACCTCGTGAAAGAAAAAACCCTGTAAGCTTTAATTCATTTATTTTATATGTTTAATAAAATCGTTTAGTTAAAAAAAATCATAGCATTGTTTAAATCTGAAATTAAAGATGCAATTTTGGATATGAAAAATGTGATTTTTATTCATATGAAAACCATAGAAAAGGTTAGATTTTTAAAATAGAAAAGGTTAGATTTTTAAAATAGAAAATATTAGATTTTTAAAATAGAAAAGATTAGATTTTTAAAATAGAAAAGAATAGAAAAGATTAGATTTTTAAAATAGAAAAGATTTTTAGAATAGAAAAGATTAGATTTTTAAAATAGAAAAGATTTTTAAAATAGAAAAGATTAGATTTTTAAAATAGAAAAGATTAGATTTTTAAAATAGAAAAGATTTGATTTTTCTAAATAGAAAAGATTAGATTTTTAAAATAGAAAAGATTATATTTTAAAAATAGAATTTATCTATATAGTAGCGATGTAAAAATAGAATTTTTACCCATATGGAGTGATTATAAAAATATGATTTTTAAATTGAAAGTGAACAAATAAAAATGTGATTTTTATTTTAAAGACAACAGTATAAAAATTCGATTTTTATATATTGAATAGCAAAGTAAAAATTCGATTTTTATATATTGAATAGCAAAGTAAAAATTCGATTTTTATATATTGAATAGCGAAGTAAAAATTCGATTTTTATATATCGAATAGCGAAGTAAAAATTCGATTTTTATATATTGAATAGCAAAGTAAAAATTCGATTTTTATATATTAAATAGCAAAGTAAAAATTCGATTTTTATATAATGAATAGCGGTATAAAAATGTGATTTTTATATATGTAGTGAAAGCGGACAACGAAAGTGATGAAAGAAGAAATGGCGGAGATTTTCTACATATGAAGAGTCGAGGCGTTTGCATTAGCTAGTCGGTGAGAACTTCTCACCTTTTAATTTTATTTTCTAGTTATAAATATATACTAGGATGCAGACGGTGTTTAGTAGCACCCGACACCCGTCGTCCACAGACCATGGACGGCTTGTATGCTTGTTTGTTTGATTTTGATGTGTAGTTGATTGTGTGATGTGATGTGAAATGAAATAAAATATTTTATAGTGGAAAATATTTTATGGTTAAAAATAGGATTTTTAACGTGTATATGAAATGAAATAAAAATAAACAGATCGGACGATTTGTTTATATACACACATTTGACTGATATTGATTGGGACGATAAATTTTACACATCGCCCAACTGCACAAATAAAATCTGTGTTTGATTTATTGAAACCCCACACGGGTATTGGGATGATATTTGACGTACACTAATCCCGATTGTTTAGTTGTATGTCGATCGATTGATTGACAGACTGTTATGAGCGTTAAATATTTATATTTGATGCTTATACAGTGTAGAATGCACTTTGGATGATGGTTGATTGTTCATCGTTGTTATGGTATACATGTGTTGTAGAAAATCCATATAATCAATATTATATGGTAATTGATTGGGCCTCATTCCATATTTGAAATAGAAATATTTGAAAAAGAAATATTTGAATAGAAATATTTGAAAAAGGAATATTTGAAAATATGAATATATGAAGCCGTGTTGATTAGATTTACGCCATTTCGACGTGAATGATATTTATATCGATTTTACTCATTTTATAATGAATATCGAAAGTGATTTCAAAATCTGAAATTTTGAAAAGAATTGAAATTCGAATTAAATTAAATAGAAATGAATTCAAATTGAAATTGAATAGAAATGAATTCGAATTGAAATTGAATAGAAATGAAGTCGAATTGAAAGTGAATATAAATGAATTCGAATTAAATTTGAATATAAATGAATTCGAATTGAAATCGATTTGAAAAGAATTTAAAACGAATTTATATTGGAGTATTCAATTTTGATTTGAAATTGAATATGAAGTTGAAACTTTTTTGAAAATAAATTTAAAATGATTTATAAAGCACGTTTTGAATTGAAATCGACGAAGTATATATTATATATATATATATATATATATATATATATATATATATATATATATAATGGCCTGAATAGAACGCGCCGCGCCGCGGCAGTTCGCGAATTTCGACCATTGACTTCGAACGGATATTACGGGAGATCCGACCGTCGGATTCTCCTAAAACCGGAACCGTTGGGTTCGTATCGAAAAGAGCTTTCTAACGAATATTAGAAATTATAAATATAATGGTTGGATTTGGAATTATGTCCAAATCGAATTTGGAAAAGGTCGCTGTAAGTGCAGTTCGATGGCCGTTGATGGAAATCGACTATACGGGTCTTGATAAAATTATTAAAAATAGTAATAGTTTGTGTAAAATCATAAGAGATGAATTGAGAAAGAATTGGGATGAAAAACTCCATATTTGAAAAGATAAAAATAGATTTTTATCGAAATGAACTAGTTTTGAACTAGAATTATAATTCTATTTATTTTTAAATAAATAAATTGGATTTGAAATGGTTTTGAAAATAACCAGAATTTCCAATATTTGAATTGGAATGGATTTGAATCGAAATTGTCTTCGGAATATTTCGATGTTGGGTTTCGTGATGATACAGATATTGTTATGGGAATTTGAAAGATATATATATATATCGTTATTCCCAATACGACATTTGTTAGTCGTAAAATTTGATATTGAATATAAGCCGATATATTTTCTATTCAGAGCCTTGTATTTAATATCAAATGTGATTTGGGTTTGTCGTGAATGGTGTCTTCATTAACACTGTTCTTGAACCCAGTTGAGAAAAGATTAAATCTTTTTATTTAGATTTAAGGAAGTGTACCAATTAAATAATATTTAATTGAATTGATATTGATTTTTGGGTTTATCGTGAACAGTGTTTTAAATAACACTTGTTCTTTAACCCGATAATTAATGAATGTGATTTTGGGTTTATCGTGAACCGTGTTTTAAATGACACTGATTCTTTAACCCAATCACTGATTAAAACTAAGTGGAGTTTTAATGAATCTTTAATTAGATTGAAATAATCGGGAATGGAGTATCACCAGTTTTGCTCCAGGCAATAGTTAAATCTTTAATTAGATTTAAACGTGAAATGGTAATTGAATTTACCGATAACTCCGTGGTGTTAGATATGAAGTATTACCAGTTTTACTTCATGGGATGAATAGGTTGGGATTGGGAAATTAAAACAAATGATTACTTCGGTAAGGTTCGTTAATCCCGACTAGTTGAATCGAAATTCAAAAGAAGATTAGAGAATAAATTTTAATGATTTATCTTTGATAAAACTAATGGGAACCTTTCCCTATAGATGTGAAATTTAGAAACTAACTGTCGGTTAGCTAAGTAGAATGGTTTTCTGGATATTGATCTGATGTTGGTTTCGGCTTTCGGGGTTAATATTTGGGGAATTATTCTCTTGTTAATTTACGGTTAGTTACTAATGAATTGGAATGAGGCGTATGTTGTGTTTGTGTAACACTTATTTAAAATATACGCGAGTTATTCGGGAAGACCGGGTTTATCCCATTTTGAATAACTGATACGGCGATAAGTCGAAGATGAAGACGAGGGTCGAAGACCGGAGGTCTTCACGTCGTTTGGGTGATTACTGACGATCTTGATTGGGCTGTACACCCAAGAAGATGGAAACAGTTGGTGATCGTCCAGACGTACTTGGAGATCGATGGATATGCGGGGTACTAGGTGCCTCCGGTTTCGTTCAGACCCAGAACGGACTTGTAAATGGACTGTGTGTCTGACATTGGATTTTAGTCAGTGTGATTGATCTCTATTAAATATATATCTGTTTGGCGGTGGAGAATTTATTCTCTTGCTTAACTCCCTTCTCTGAGACGTACGAGCTCAGGGGTTATATACTGATGGATATCAAACGCATGGAGTGAATGGCCTGTGTGGCACGCATAAGTGGCAATTGATCAAGGCTTTTGTTGAAAAGCAAAGTCTTGTGGTGATGATCAAAGCACAGCCTGTGTGGCACAACTTTGTGTAACGTGAATTCGCGAGCCTCGCACCCCGGTTGTGAACCAAAAACGGTAGAGGACCTCAGGGAGTACATGCGTTTCTTTCTAGCTAGGGTGGTGTCAGTGACCTACCAGCCCTGACATTTATATACTTTTCACATGTGTGGCTGTTGCTGTTGCGAGGCGCCTCGGTTTGATCGGACGATCCGGGTCCGATGGAGTCATTTGTTGGCTCATTTACACCCCAAAGGGCGGGGAAACGTAGTGTTCAGGCATAATAATCCACATCGGTGGACCGGCCCTGTCGCTCCAAGGCTTGCCTGCGCGCTTGCCTGAGGCTCGGGCTAGAGAGTCTCGAATCGGTAGAGGACGATCCCTGGCCTCGGTTCATAGATGGAAATCCAACTTCCAAATACGTGATTTTGCGGTTTTAATTGTAGAACTAGTATGGCGACATGATATATGGTACCCATGCCGCCTATGATTGATACTTATGATTTGAAGTTGTTTTATACACTATGCACTTATAGTAGTATCAAATGATTTGTTTTAAAACGTATCAAGCATTCTTTGGCTGTTATAAGGGAAAACCCTATCCCCCGGCTTACGTTGCATTGTGTGATAGGACCTGGGTCTTATAACAGCTTCATTTTTCTTTATTTAGCATTGCGTTGTTTATTTTATGCACTGGTATTCTTGGGAGGAAACCCGTTCCGTGTTATACGGCGTGGTCCCTTGATTTACCTAACTTTAAAAACAAAGATTAATAACTGTTTTAGTTCTCACACCAGTCACATGACTAACCTGGAGTTTATTGTTTTAACCTAAACTCTGGGTGCCCTTATTTTGACACGGGCAGCTAGTAGTTTTGGTTTTGCAGATTTATATTCACAGGATCCTGGTTTACAGCTGGAACGATATCCGGAAAGCTCTGTATCCATATATCTCCTTCTAGCTGTGTATTGTATTATTTTCCGCTGCTATGTAATGTATTGTAATCTCTGATATTTTTCTGTGTAATATTTATTCATTTATACTATGTATATTCTTGTAATCTGATGCATTGTTGTAATATACAAGGAAATGTTCTTCCGTCTGCGTTCTAATTTGTCGTGTTCTCAAAACAATTCGTTCTTTCTCTTCTCTTTGGAGACCGGGGAAGTTCGGGTCGTTTCATCGTGGTATCAGAGCTTTGGTTTATAGAGCTCGAGAACAAGACACGCAAGAACCATATGAAAGAATTCATCAGATATTGGATTAGTAGTATCCAATTAGAATAACTCATTAGAGATAGGATCAGTAGTATCCTAGAACGAGTATGAAGAGTATATTTATCAAATGAAAACAATTTTGTTTTAAAATTTAAATCGTTTTATACGTATTTGATTATTTATTTATTTTGAATTTGGACAATCGAGTATATAAAGATTTCACATATACGCGTCATGAACGTATATTCGAAGTTTTAATATACTGGATAGATATAGAATCACATTCTAGACACCCGGGGATAATTCTGGTGATTTGGCCACATCATCAATATTTATGTTCGTGTTTCGAAGGTGTGATTTCTATATATTTCCATTAGACTGGTGTGAGAACCAAAACTAATATAGCTGGAATACATTGATGTGAATTGGCATCAAAAACATGATTTTTGTATAATTATCAAAATTTATGAATTTGAAACGTTAATCCACTAATTGATTGATGTTTGTGTTGTTTGTTTATTTGTTTGATAATTTTGAACCATTTAGCCTAATAAAATCAAATATTGAATTGTATTGAAAATTAGTCGCATTTTCTTGCATATACATGTACTTACATTGAACAGGTCATAGCAAGGAGGCTAGAGCAGAGAATAAAATTTGTTTGCCCGACAAATAGGTACATGTTTACTATAATTTACTGTTTTGTTTGGGTGATGATGATTTTATGAGCCGATTGGCTAGCCGCTTGGCTTTTTCTTTTTCTTTTTGAGATCAGAAGGCCTGTAGGCAATTTCGGGATTTTCCCGTGGCTCCCGGTGCAGGGGAGGTTATGACGAAATTTTTCGAAAATTTAGGGTGTTAGCCAAATTTTTGAAAATTTGAAAATTCTCAGAAACTGAAAAGTTGGAGAATGGAAGCCAGATCGAACGTAGAGTTGATTGATCAAACCACTTTCGACTTTGTTCCTTTTTGGGGACGAAAAGTTTTAAGTGGGGGAGATTGCAACAACGCGAAAATCTAGGGCAGTTTAAATTTTTATTTTGGCAATTTTAGCGAAATTTGAACATTTAAAATAGATTATTTTAAATAATATCGACGAGAAATTTATTTTGAATAGAATTCGAAGGTATATATTATATACGTCGTCGGTAGAATATAAATAATTATATATAATTACAAAAGGAATTGAAAATGGCGCGGTAGTTCGATAATTTGATTTCAAACTTCAATTGAATGTACCAGGTGCAAAACAATCCGGATTTTAGTGAAACCAAAAATAATAGGATCTATTTGAGAATATCTTTCCAACGAATCTGAGAAATTGAGATTTCATAGCGGGAATCAAAAGATATGTCCAGTTGAAAATTCTGAATAGTCGCTATGGAATTCAGGCCCTTAAAAATGGAAATTTTGCAAACGACCTCGGATTTCGACGAAACCACTTTTGTTGGGTCCATGATGTCAAGTTATTGCTAAATTCCAAATTTCATAATTTTTCGAATCAATATGTGAGCATGCCAAAGGAAAACGTGTTTGACCAGTTTCAGTTGATTTTAATCGACTGGAAAATGGCCATTTTTCCAACGGTCTCAGAATTCGACGAAACTAGTTTTGTTAGGACCGTATCGTCAATACGAAGCTAGAAAATATTTTTCTGGAATTTTTCGAGTTAGTATGTGACCCCGGTAAATTGAAATGCGCGTTCAAATTCAATATATAGAGTTATATGTTGATTTTGACGAAAACTGATTGTAACAGCCGAATCAGCTTACAATACATATCTCATTGTGTTCGGAATGGGGGTAATTAGCTATAGACGACAGGCGGTGGGCCTCGTTTAGAGGTCGTATGAAAAAGTCAACTTTTTATAATTAAAATAATTAAAACTTTCTCTCTCCCTATTATCTATAACCTCTGCCCCCCCCCCCCCCGTTCGAATTCATTTCAGAAAAGAAAAAAAAACAACGATGGAAACCCATCGTCGATCTGCCCTCCTGCCACCGCCCAAGGTGGCGCTGATCGCGCCGAGCCCCTCCCCCATCGCGCCACCTCCGCCCTCTCCCCTTCTTGCGCTCCCTCTTCTTCTTCCCCCAAAACCGAACGCCATACCCTCCCTTCAGCCAAATCAAACCCGCGAGCCCTCCGCAACTCGCTATCGACCGACATCGCTACCCCCTCCCTTTGTCCCGCACCTGCCACGCCCCAGTCCGATGAACCCCATCCTACTCCGCAGGCCAGTCGCCTCCGTCAGCACGAGCAAAGCAGTCCCACCTCGCGAAAGAAAAAACCCTGTAAGCTTTAATTCATTTATTTTATATGTTTAATAAAATCAGTTTAGTTTTAAAAAAAAAATCATAGCATTGTTTAAATCTGAAAATAAAGATGCAATTTTGGATATGAAAAATGTGATTTTTATTCATATGAAAACCATAGAAAAGGTTAGATTTTTAAAATAGAAAAGGTTAGATATTTAAAATAGAAAAGATTAGATTTTTAAAATAGAAAAGATTAGATTTTTAAAATAGAAAAGAATAGAAAAGATTAGATTTTTAAAATAGAAAAGATTTTTAGAATAGAAAAGATTAGATTTTTAAAATAGAAAAGATTTTTAAAATAGAAAAGATTAGATTTTTAAAATAGAAAAGATTAGATTTTTAAAATAGAAAAGATTTGTAAAATATAAAACATTAGATTTTTAAAATAGAAAAGATTTGATTTTTCTAAATAGAAAAGATTAGATTTTTAAAATAGAAAAGATTAGATTTTAAAAATAGAATTTTATCTATATAGTAGCGATGTAAAAATAGAATTTTTATCCATATGGAGTGATTTTAAAAATATGATTTTTAAATTGAAAGTGAACAAATAAAAATGTGATTTTTATTTTAAAGACAACAGTATAAAAATTCGATTTTTATATATTGAATAGCAAAGTAAAAATTCGATTTTTATATATTGAATAGCAAAGTAAAAATTCGATTTTTATATATTGAATAGCGAAGTAAAAATTCGATTTTTATATATTGAATAGCGAAGTAAAAATTCGATTTTTATATATTGAATAGCGAAGTAAAAATTCGATTTTTATATATTGAATAGCAAAGTAAAAAAATTCGATTTTTATATATTGAATAGCAAAGTAAAAATTTGATTTTTATATATTGAATAACGGTATAAAAATGTGATTTTTATATATGTAGTGAAAGCGGACAACGAAAGTGACGAAAGAAGAAACGGCGGAGATTTTCTACATATGAAGAGTCGAGGCGTTTGCATTAGCTAGTCGGTGAGAACTTCTCACCTTTTAATTTTATTTTCTAGTTATAAATATATACTAGGATGCAGACGGTGTTTAGTAGCACCCGACACCCGTCGTCCACAGACTATGGACGGCTTGTATGCTTGTTTGTTTGATTTTGATGTGTAGTTGATTGTGTGATGTGATGTGAAATGAAATAAAATATTTTATAGTGGAAAATATTTTATGGTTAAAAATAGGATTTTTAACGTGTATATGAAATGAAATAAAAATAAACAGATCGGACGATTTGTTTATATACACACATTTGACTGATATTGATTGGGACGATAAATTTTACACATCGCCCAACTGCACAAATAAAATCTGTGTTTGATTGTTTGAAACCCCACACGGGTAATGGGATGATATTTGACGTACACTTATCCCGATTGTTTAGTTGTATGTCGATCGATTGATTGACAGACTGTTATGAGCATTAAATATTTATATTTGATGCTTATACAGTGTAGAATGTACTTTGGATGATGGTTGATTGTTCATCGTTGTTATGGTATACATGTGTTGTAGAAAATCCATATAATCAACATTATATGGTAATTGATTGGGCCTCATTCCATATTTGAAATAGAAATATTTGAAATAGAAATATTTGAAAAAGAAATATTTGAATAGAAATATTTGAAAAAGGAATATTTGAAAATATGAATATATGAAGCCGTGTTGATTAGATTTACGCCATTTCGACGTGAACGATATTTATATCGATTTTATTCATTTTATAACGAATATCGAAAGTGATTTCAAAATCTGAAATTTTGAAAAGAATTGAAATTCGAATTAAATTAAATAGAAATGAATTCAAATTGAAATTGAATAGAAATGAATTCGAATTGAAATTGAATAGAAATGAATTCGAATTGAAATTGAATATAAATGAATTCGAATTGAATTTGAATATAAATGAATTCGAATTGAAATCGATTTGAAAAGAATTTAAAACGAATTTATATTGGAATATTCAATTTTGATTTGAAATTGAATATGAAGTTGAAACTGTTTTGAAAATGAATTTAAAACGATTTATAAAGCACGTTTTGAATTGAAATCGAAGAAGTATATATTATATATATTATATATATAATATAATGGCCTGAATAGAACGCGTCGCGCCACGGCAGTTCGCGAATTTCGACCATTGACTTCGAACGGATATTACGGGAGATCCGACCGTCGGATTCTCTTAAAACCGGAACCGTTGGGTTCGTATCGAAAAGAGCTTTCTAACGAATATTAGAAATTAGAAATCTAACGGTTGGATTTGGAATTATGTCCAAATCAAATTTGGAAAAGGTCGCTGTAAGTGCAGTTCGATGGCCGTTGATGGAAATCGACTGTACGGGCCTTGATAAAATTATTAAAAATAGTAATAATTTGTGTAAAATCATAAGAGATGATTTGAGAAAGAATTGGGATGAAAAACTCCATATTTGAAAAGATAAAAATAGATTTTTATCGAAATGAACTAGTTTTGAACTAGAATTATAATTCTATTTATTTTTAAATAAATAAATTGGATTTGAAATGGTTTTGAAAATAACCAGAATTTCCAGTATTTGAATTGGAATGGATTTGAATCGAAATTGTCTTCGGAATATTTCGATGTTGGGTTTCGTGATGATACAGATATTGTTATGGGAATTTGAAAGATATATATATATATATATATATATATATCCAATACGACATTTGTTAGTCATAGAATTTGATATTGAATATAAGCTGATATATTTTCTATTCAGAGCCTTGTATTTAATATCAAATGTGATTTGGGTTTGTCGTGAATGGTGTCTTCATTAACACTGTTCTTGAACCCAGTTGAGAAAAGATTAAATCTTTTTATTTAGATTTAAGGAAGTGTACCAATTAAATAATATTTAATTGAATTGATATTGATTTTTGGGTTTATCGTGAACAGTGTTTTAAATAACACTTGTTCTTTTACCCGACCCGATAATTAATGAATGTGATTTTGGGTTTATCGTGAACCGTGTTTTAAATGACATTGATTCTTTAACCCAATCACTGATTAAAACTAAGTGGAGTTTTAATGAATCTTTAATTAGATTGAAATAATCGAGAATGGAGTATCACCAGTTTTGCTCCAGGCGATAGTTAAATCTTTAATTAGATTTAAACGTGAAATGGTAATTGAATTTACCGATAACACCGTGGTGTTAGATATGAAGTATTACCAGTTTTACTTCATATGATGAATAGGTTGGGATTGGGAAATTAAAACAAATGATTACTTCGGTAAGGTTCGTTAATCCCGACTAGTTGAATCGAAATTCAAAAGAAGATTAGAGAATAAATTTTAATGATTTATCTTTGATAAAACTAATGGGAACCTTTCCCTATGAATGTGAAATTTAGATACTAACTGTCGGTTAGCTAAGCAGAATGGTTTTCTGGATATTGATCTGATGTTGGTTTCGGCCTTCGGGGTTAATATTTGGGGAATTATTCTCTTGTTAATTTACGGTTAGTGACTGATGAATTAGAATGAGGCGTATGTTGTGTTTGTGTAACACTTATTTAAAATATACGCGAGTTATTCGGGAAGACCGGGTTTTTCCCATTCTGAATAACTGATACGGCGATAAGTCGAAGATGAAGACGAGGGTCGAAGACCGGAGTTCTTCACGTCGTTTGGGTGATTACTGTTGATCTTGATTGGGCTGTACACCCAAGAAGATGGAAACAGTTGGTGATCGTCCAGACGTACTTGGAGATCGATGGATATGCGGGGTACTAGGTGCCTCCGGTTTCGTTCAGACCCAGAACGGACTTGTAAATGGACTGTGTGTCTGACATTGGATTTTAGTCTGTGTGATTGATCTCTATTAAATATATATCTGTTTGGCGGTGGAGAATTTATTCTCTTGCTTAACGCCCTTCTCTGAGACGTACGAGCTTAGGGGTTATATACTGATGGATATCAAACGCATGGAGTGAATGGCCTGTGTGGCACGCATAAGTGGCAATTGATCAAGGCTTCTGTTGAAAAGCAAAGTCTTGTGGTGTTGATCAAAGCACAGCCTGTGTGGCACAGCTTTGTGTAACATGAATTCGCGAGCCTCGCACCCCGGTTGTGAACCAAAAACGGGAGAGGACCTCAGGGAGGACATGCGTTTCTTTCTAGCTAGGGTGGTGTCAGTGACCTACCAGCCCTGACATTTATATACTTTTCACCTGTGTGGTTGTTGCTGTTGCAAGGCGCCTCGGTTTGATCGGACGATCCGGGTCCGATGGAGTCATTCGTTGGCTCATTTACGCCCCAAAGGGCAGGGAAACGTAGTGTTCAGGCATAATAATCTACATCGGTGGACCGGCCCTGTCGCTCCAAGGCTTGCCTGCGCGCTTGCCTGAGGCTCGGGCTAGAGAGTCTCGAATCGGTAGAGGACGATCCCTGGCCTCGGTTCATAGATGGAAATCCAACTTCCAAATACGTGATTTTGCGGTTTTAATTGTAGAACTAGTATGGCGACATGATATATGGTACCCATGCCGCCTATGATTCATACTTATGATTTGAAGTTGTTTTATACACTATGCACTTATAATAGTATCAAATGATTTGTTTTAAAACGTATCAAGCATTCTTTGGCTGTTATAAGGGAAAACCCTATCCCCTGGCTTGCGTTGCATTGTGTGATAGGACCTGGGTCTTATAACAGCTTCATTTTTCTTTATTTAGCATTGCGTTGTTTGTTTTATGCACTGGTATTCTTGGGAAGAAACCCGTTCCGTGTTATACGGCGTGGTCCCTTGATTTACCTAACTTTAAAAACAAAGATTAATAACTGTTTTAGTTCTCACACCAGTCACATGACTGACCTAGAGTTTATTGTTTTAACCTAAACTCTGGGTGCCCTTATTTTGACACGGGCAGCTAGTAGTTTTGGTTTTGCAGATTTATATTCACAGGATCCTGGTTTACAGCTGGAACGATATCCGGAAAGCTCTGTATCCGTATATCTCCTTCTAGTTGTGTATTGTATTATTTTCCGCTGCTATGTAATGTATTGTAATCTCTGATATTTTTCTATGTAATATTTATTCATTTATACTCTATATATTCTTGTAATCTGATGCATTGTTGTAATATACAAGGAAATGTTCTTCCGTCTGCGTTCTAATTTGTCGTGTTCTCAAAACAATTCGTTCTTTCTCTTCTCTTCGGAGACCGGGGAAGTTCAGGTCGTTTCAAGTAGGTTCCTCTAATGTCCAACTTTGAAATCATTTATATCCTAATTTGGACAGGCAAGACTGTCCCTAACATCTAACACAATGTATGAAATAATGAAAATATTAACAAAATCAAAGCAATATCTGTTAGTACACTATTAACTAAATAATCCATAAAAATACTCCACGCATGTAACCAAAAAGCTCAAGTTAACATAAGGTTTTTTAGTGTTCCTTAACATTAAACTAAATTTGAGAAAACACTGATCTTAGCTACAGAAAAAGATGACTGACAAAAATGCAACAGATATGATGAAAATGTTTTTCACAGATGATGTAAGACTGATTTCTCATCCATACTATTATACTTCTAATATAGCTCATGTTCACAACGAATCCATACATCTATATATGTGGTATGTGAGGTAACACAACAAGCATACTTAACACTTGCATAGTTCGGTATCAGTCCAAGAAATGTTTAACAGAGGTAACAAAAATGAGTCTATCCACTAATCTTGTTAATAGTTTTAACCAAAGACTAGGGTATTCCTGCTTTATACATCAAGGCAGATCTCACGTATGTGGTGGAAAAATTTTTCTCAGTATAATGTAATCAACAATTAACTGCAAGACAACTAACCAACCATCCAAGCATCACTATTATATTCAATTTAACTGAAATCAAATTAGTTGAACACAAGATTAATTGTGAGTGAGGTAACTCACCTTGAACCGACTTTAACCCTAGCGTTATTCACTTCGATGGCGCAAGCTTTTGACTTGAGGGAGGCGCATGATGTAGGTGGCTTCGATAGCTCTGATTCGTTGGCGACAGAGCAGGCTTCGAGTTGTTAGATCAGCGGCTTGAAGCTCCGATTTTACAGAGGAAGGCGGTGGCGATTTGAGGCGGATGACTTGATTGAAGGGGGAAACGTTCGATTGGAGAAGAGGGATTAGCTGCGATCTTTGAAAGGGAATCGATTTAGGAAAAAGAAGTAATTCGAGGCCTTTAGCCATTGAAATTGAGAGGGGAGAAAGATTTTTCTCTTTGTTGAGTGAAATTGAAGGAGGCAGCGTAATTTATAGAATAAGAAGGAGAAAGGATAAGGATGACATCCGATCATAGATAATAGGGCAGTAGATATAGGTCGACGGTAGCAAATATAGGTCGATGCTATTAAACTGCGGGAGGTTACAACGGATTTTAAGTTGATATTAATTCTACCATCGCTCAGATCTTGCACCGCCAATATGAACTCTGAACAGGATAAAAAATTTGCGTACACCTTCGTTTCCACATTCTAAATTTAATTAATTTAATTGTAATCTAACTTTTGGTTTTATGCGACATTATTATTTATCGGTTCACCGATTTTATTCTATTTGTTCCCTAATAACTCCGTTCGATTTCAAAACGGGCAACGTTAAATTTTCTGTTCTCTTTTACATACACAATTATACCCTATCCAAACCAATTTCCATAATTTTAACAAATATAATTTCCCATTTGAATAACGTCCACTAAGTTTGTCTATTTATTTTAAATTCAACACTTCATTTTTCCATCGAATTCCAAATCCGATTTAAATATCTAACCAATTTCAATTCCAATATTCAACAACAGTATTTGCTCCTCAACCAACCATTTTGAATTCAATCTAGGCTCAAAAAAATATATTAAAATTTTAATTTCTAACCCAAATATCGATATAAAATTTATTATTAATTAAATCTTCAATTAGTTTCACATTCCAATTGTCGAAATTTCTGGGACATTACATTAAGTATTCAAAATCCAATAAAATTACTAAAATAAAATTTTTAAATTGGTTCTGATTTTCCGGGTTGTCACACTAACTGAGTTAAAGAACCAATGTCATTTAAAACACAGTTCACGATAAACCCAAAATCACATTCTATTAATTATGGAATCTTCACGGAAAACAGATCAATATATATAATCGGTATAAACTTCTGTATCCAACCAATAATATAAATGGAATAACGGCAAAGCCTTTTAAATTCCATATATAGTAACAGTCTTCCTCCACAGTAGCTCACTTCGGTTATTACCAAATCGTATTCCATTCCATTCCAAATTATTTTATTAGATTGGAAAACTTTACTTTGGAAAATTTACAATAAATCTTAATAAAAAGATTTATAAATTCCAAATCATATTTCACTGTTAATCGGGTTAAAGAACGAATGTCGTTAAAAACACAGTTCACAATAAACCCAATTCACATTCCATTTTATTCCAATTACTAAATATAACTGGAAACTCTAATAATCTTAACTAAAAGATTTATTCTTTTCTCAACTGGGTTTAAGAACAGTGTTAATAAAGACACCATTCACGACAAACCCAAAATCCAATCTCAATTCAATTCCAATTAAATATTAATTAATTGGTAAACTTCATTAAATCTTAATAAAAAGATTTATTCTTTTTTCAATTGGGTTTAAGAACAGTGTTAATAAAGATACCATTCACGACAAACCCAAAATCCAATTTGATATTAAATATACGGCTCTGAATAGAAATAATATCAGCTTATATTCAATATCAAATTCTGAAACTAACGGATATCGTATTGGGAATAACGATATCTGTATCTTCCAAATTCCCATAACAATATCCGTATAACCACGGAATCCAATATCGAGATATTCCGAAGATTATTTCCATTCCAATCCATTCCAATTTATTCACTGGAAAATTATGGTTATTTTAAAACCATTCCAAATCCAATTTATTTATTCAAAAACATTGGATTATTATTCTAGTTAATAACTAGTTACAAAAATTATTAATATTTTTAATAATTTTATCAAGGCCCGTACAGTCAGTTTCCAATAACGGCCACCGAATTGCATCCATAACGACCTTTTCCAAACTTTATTTGTATATAATTCCAAATCCAACCGTTAAATTTGAAATCTCTTATATTCATTGGAAAGCTCTTTCCAATACGAACCCAATGGTTTCTGTTTTAGGAGAATCCGACGGTCGGATCTCCCGTAGTGTCAATTCGAAGTCAATGGTCGAAATTCGTGAACGGTCGCTGCGCAACGCATTCTATTCAGACCATTATATATATATATATATATATATATATATATAAATCGTTTATAAATTCGTTTAAATCGATTCCAACTTCATTTTCAATTTTGAATCAAAATTTAATACTCCTTATCATTATAATATTTAAATGATAATATTTTCAAAATATCAGTTTTTGAAATCATTTCCTTTTCGATATTCATTATAAAAATGAATAAAATCGATATAAATATCATTCACGTCAAAATGGCGCATATCTAATCAATATGGCTTCACACATTTCAATATTTTCATGTTCATCCAAAATCGGACATCAAATTCACGTTTTGATCCTTTAATAAATATTATTTTAAAATATTGTTTAAATATTTTATTCAACGCATGAATATTTTTAATGGTTTATACATTCAATAAAAATGATGTTTTTATTGTTTAAACATTTTATTCAACACATGAATATTTTTAATCTTTCATTTATATAATAAAAATGATATTTTTATTGTTCATACATTTTATTCAACACATGAATATTATTTGAAAATATTCGTCATTTTTCCAAATTGGAATGAGACCCAATCAATTACCATATAATGTAATTTATATGGATTCCATACAACACACGTATATAATAACAATGATAAACAATCATCCATCATCCAGAGTGCCTTACACAACTGCATAAACATTAAATATAAATAATTAACGCTTACAACAGTTCGTCAACCAATCGATTGATATACAACTAAACAATTGGGATTAGTGTACGTCAAATATCATCCCAATACGCATTTGGGGTTTCAACCAACAAATACTGAATATTATTTGTGCAGTTGGGAGATGTGTAAAATGTATCGTCCCAATCAACATCAGTTAAATGGGTGTACATAAACAAATCTTCAGATTTGTAAACGAATATTTATTTTCATTTCAGGGGAATTTTATGTCGTTCATATATACGTTAAAAATTATATTTTTAACTATAAAATATTTTATTCAATACATGAATATTTTATTTAGTTCATACATTCAATAAAAATGATATTTTTATTGTTCAAACATTTTATTCAACACATGAATACAATACAGTCAATTCAATCCAAACAAACATCAATGGTTTGTACAATCAATGGTGCTGGGTGCTACTAAGCACCGTCTACATCCTAGTATATATTTAACTGTAATAAAAATTTAGTGAAAAAGAGTTCTCACCTTTGGTTTCCACTCCGTCGATCTTTAATTTAACGGTTTGGATTTGTTCCGGTGCGTAGTGTTCTTCACCGTGATTCCAACGCAATCTGATTCACGCGATTTATATTAAAAATCATATTATTAATATATATTTAAAAATCACATTATTATAACGCTACTACATATATAAAAATCACATTTTTATTTTGCTCTTATATATAAAAATCATATTTTTATATAACGCTATCTTATTTTTAAAAATCATATTTTTATTTCAAAACTATATGTGTAAAAAATCATATTTTTAATTTCGCTTTACATATATTAAAAATCCTATTTTTATTCTATGCTATGATTTATAGAAATCCATTTTTAAACAAGGTTATTTACATTTTAAAAATCATGCTATATACATATATATTTATAAAAACAATGTCATATATATTTAAAAATCATATTTTTACAATGCTATATATTTATTAAAAATCATATTTTTATCATTTCTATATATATATATATTAAAATCATATTTTACAATGCTATATATATTTTAAAACAATTCTATTCTTATATTTAAAACAATTAATATGGTAAAAATAAAAAGGAACTACCTTTTCACTAATTAAACTCGATAGTACACGAACTGCATGGGTTCCAAACTAGGGTTGCAGTTTGCGCCTCAACCGTGATGCTTGGCCAAGATCTGACGATGTCATGTTGTCGTGCTTGGAGAGAGCTTCCTAGCACCACCAACCGCCTGCCGTGCGATCGCTTGAGGAAGACGGAGTTCACCTAGCGATGGTGAGGGTTTGTGCTCGAAATTCGAGCCAACGACTGCACCATTATCGATCACCCCAGGCTAGATTTAGAGCTCTCAAGATCCTCTTCAGTTTTCCCTTCGAAAGCTTCATGGATTTGGAGAAAGGAAGGGAGGAAGGATCGAACGATTTCGATCGCTTGTTTAGGAAAGGCGGCTGTTGAATTATGGAGGAGAATAAGGGTTTCCTTAAAATATATATATTATTTAATATTACTTTATTCAAAAAAACTCTTGTGTATCGTTACTAACCCCAAATCAAACCAAACGACTGTCATTTCCAGGTAGTTACCCCCATTATGGACACAATGAAATATTATTCGTAACCCAATTTGGCTGTTACGAACTGTTTTTGTCAGAAATAAAATATAAATCAATATATATTGAATTTGAATGCATATTTTAATTTACCGGGGCCACATACTGACTCCAAAAATTCTAGAAAAATAAATCTAGCTATGTTTTGACGATACGGTACTAACAAACTAATTTCGCCAAATTTGGAGACCGTTTGAAAAATGGCCATTTTCTAGTCGATCCAATTCAACGGAATTTGACAAAACACGTTTTCTTTTTCCACGCTCACATATTGATTCCAAAAATTATGAAATTTGAAACCTAGCAATAATTTGACATTCCAGATCCAACAAAAATGGTTTCGTCGAAAACGGAGGTCGTTTGCAAAATGGCTATTTTTAAGGGTTATATATTATATAAAAATATATATAAATTCCATAACGACTATTCTGAATTTTAAACTAGACATAACTTTCAATTTATAAAGTAAAATCTCAATTTCTTACATTCATTAGAAATATATTATTAAACAGATTCAAATATTTCTTGTTTCGTCCAATTCTGACTTATATTGAATTATATACATTCATTTGAAATTAGAAATCGAATTTTCAAACTACCGCGCCATTTCAGGCTCGTTATATAATTAAAATAAATTTGTACGTTCTAACTTCGATTTCTCCTAATAATACCATGCCGTATAACTAAAATAGTTATTTAAAACTTTACTTTAGAAATAAAGTAAATCAAGGGACCACGCCGTATATCACGGAACAGGTTTTCATCTAATAATACCAGTGCATAAAACAGTTTATAAACAGCGCAATGCTTTATGAAAAAAAATGAAACTATTATAAGACTCAGGTCCCATCACACAATGCAACGCAAGCCGGAGGATAGAGTTTTACCTTATAATAGCCAAACATGCTTGGTATGTTTAAAACAAAAATCATTTGATACTATTATAAGTGTATAGTGTATAAAACAACTTCAAATATAAATGTATCAATCATAGACGGCATAATATCCCATGCTACTATGTCGCCATACTAGTTCTACAATTAAAACTAAAATGTCATGTATTGGAAATTTGATTCCATCTATGAGTTGAGGCAGGGGATGGCTCCTCACCGATTCGAGACACTCAAGCAAATGCCTCAGGAACCCCCGTAGTAAACCCTTGGATGCTTCAGGGCCGGTCCTCTCTTACGTTTGAGGATTGGTTATTTCTGAACACACGTTTCCCGGTCCTATAGGACCTATCCATCGGCTCCGTAGTAACCGATATGTAAGGACCCGTAACTTCCCCGTGAAGGAAAGCACGAATACTTTGAGAACAACACACAAAAGGACGCATACGGAAGAACATTCCATTGTTATTACAACAATTCCATCAGATACAAGAATATACAGAGTATAAATGAATAAATTACATTCAACAAATATCAGAGATTACAATAAATTACATAGCAGCGGAAAAATATACAAAACACAACTAGAAGTGACACACGGATACAGAGCTTTCCGAGCATCGTTCCAGCTGTATATCAGGACCCTGTGAATATAAATCTGCAAAACCAAAACTACTAGCTGCCCGTGCGGAAAATAGGGGCACCCAGAGTTTAGGTTAAAACAATAAACTCCAGGTCAGTCATGGGACTGGTGTGAGAACTAAAACAGTTATTTAAAACTTTACTTTAAAGATAGTAATTCAAGGGACCACGCCGTATAACACGGAACGGGTTTCCTCCCAAGAATACTAGTGCGTATAACAAAACAGCGCAATGCTCTTTGGAAAAATGAAGCTATTATAAGACCCAGGTCCCATCACACAATGCAACGCAAGCCGGAGGATAGGGTTTTCCCTTATAATAGCCAAACATGCTTGGTACGTTTAAAAACAAATCATTTGATACTATAATAAGTGTATAGTGTCAAAACAATTTCAATCATAAATATCAATCATAGACGGCATGTGTAACGACCCAGATTTTTGACCGTTTAAATCGACAATAAACCACACATGTCGACCCAAACAAATCGCCAACCCGGATAGTTATTGGGAAAAAGAAGACAGAAAGGAAAACAATCACAGAATCTCACAGCGGAAGGATCACATATAATAGACAAATAAATATTCAAAAGCATTTAAACATATACATTTGAGTTACAACATTTAAGTCATCAGAGTCATACACTTACATACAATACTGCAGCGGAAATAAAATGTAGTGGATACATATACCAAACTCCGTCTTCGATCTCCAAGGCCAAATAATCTTCATTAACTGCAACATCTGCTGACCCGAGCATATTGCATAAAAGAAAACACAACAAACACTCGGATCAGCACTAAATCATCTCATATTAGTCAAATTAAAATACAGAATAACATTGGTGTCATGGGTACAGTAACTCAAGAGATGTTACGGGATTTTTTTTCCATCTCTCAAGGATCCGTTAAACTACTACATACATAGTATAATACGCTATTACAATAGTGTTTACTCAGTAAAGTATAATATCGAAAATAGTGTAAGCGGGATTACCATGTTACCCTTACACCGTTTATAGCATTGTCGTAAAGTTTGCATATAACACACCAGTACGTCGGTGGATAGGGATGCGCCGTGATACGACAATGTTAAATCAAAATCGTAGGGGCTCGATCAGGATAATATGACAAGGCACTGAGGAAACACCCCGGTAGGATTCTACCGAATTCGCGGACCCAGGCCGGTGGTAACGCATAGCCGCAACTACCGCCCACCTCGAACGACATTCCCATATTCAAGGGGTGCACCCAAATCGATCACAGTAGTAATAGAGATGGTTTCGAAGGAGCGCGTTCGATCAGAGAAGCGATCTCATTAACCTGGGTATGGCTCCTGTTTTAGTCATTTCAATTATGACCCGAAGGTCAAGGCTAATCCATCATCGTTCTCTTTCTTCAAATCCAGTAATCGCCTCCATACCATCCGACTTCGGTTTTGGAACTTCCACCGCGTACACAGTTATCAAAGTGGTATCGACACTGACAGAGAGTATGCCTTATGTCGACTCCGGTCTCCTTGACAACCCATCGTTTACATTTTTCACACCGGTCAGTGTTTTTACCTTTCAAAGGAGTTCGTGTTTCATATCAAAATATCATGTTTCGAAATTCATTTTCATATTCTAAATAGAATATTATTCAACTGGGATATTCCCATTTACGCTCAACATCTTGAACTAATTCCAACTTATAAAATTTGAATATCCAATTAATTAACAATATATTTAAATAGTTTAAAGGTATAATTGAAATAATTTGAAATAATAGTTTGTAATAAAAGTAGAGTTTGACAAAATAATTAAAACATTAAAATAATTCATAAAATAAATAATTAATAATTATAAAGTATTTTATTTAAATAATTTATACAATAAATAGTTATAAGGAAATTTAATTTATTAACAAAATAGTTTTGAAAAATAGTTTTGACATACTATAGTTGGAATTAGCATCGTTTCGCCCAGATTTCGTTTACACTTGCAGTTGTATTTCAACTTCAAGTAAATCAATTCGAATTCACAATCCCGATCGACTTTATTTCAAATATACATTCATTTCAAATTTTGCCAATTCCAAATCAGATGGTTATTTTTAACCCGAGTGCCCAATTCAACGATCTTAATTCATAACAAATAAACCAAATCCGATTTCGATCATTTCAATTTATTCAAATTCCCACTTCGATATTTATTTTAAATTCAATACGTTGAATCCCGAAGCAACATTCAATTTCAAATCATGCTCCCATTTCGAATATTCAATTTATAACAGACTTTGAATTTTTCAATTCAATTTCATCGTTTCAAGATTTTAAATTTCAACAAATGTCGAGTTTACAATTCACCTTTAATTCAAATCAAGGCTGATTTAAAGTAAATCTCAAATCAGACACACAGTTCAATCTCAATACATTCGATAAAATCATTTTCACTTATATTTAACCTTAATTACAACCCAAAATCATTTCCCCTTTTTATTTGCATTTCAAATTTCAAATTCAAAGGAAATAAATTATAAAACATTTCTTATTGTCGTTAAACAATAAATTTCAAAATTCATGGTTAAACAAATATATTTAACCAACCGGTGTCCGTATATAATTTGCTATCATATGGCCAAGTGATTTAAATTTAATTTCTCGATATTCGGGATGGATCTATCATTTCAATCCAAATCGGGGTCACAGAGGTTTATCATTTCACTCTGTGTTCTTAATTCATTTTATCGATAAATCCCGGGTTTATTCGATGCCCGCAACATCAAGGGTAATTGGGATTTATCGTCACATGGGCACACCACATCATATACTGAATGACAGAACAATTCAAACAATACACCTTCAGTAATCAAGTAAACAGACGCATCCATCACAAACATTCATTCGAACAGTAAATCTAATCACATACTGGTTGACAGGTGTCGGAGTTTTCAAATTTGAAATTTAAATTAAATTTAAATAACCAATTATCGATTATTATTGCATGTAACACACTGGCATATCAATTTCAAGCAATCATTCATCAAATCAAACAAAACCATGTAAACAATTTATTCCATACATTAATTCGATAAATATGGGATAAATTTAGTCTTACGTGAGTGAAGAAACACTCACCTTCGGGTTACAATTCGAACGGACGTCCAGAAAAGGCCCAAAATTTGACAGTCTCAGATCGCAACCAAACCAGTGCCAAAACGTCCGCAACTCCGCCACGATCCCAATGCAACAAACCGCGTCCAATTTCGAGTTCATATGCAAGAGTTATCAGTGTTTTACTAGATTGAAGATTTAAATATATAAATTAATAAATAAATTTTCCTCACCAACCAATTGATGCCACGTCAGCACCCTGGATGTCCTCTTCCCGCTCGTTATTCTTCTCGGCTACAGTAATCCGGCCGTGAATGAACCCAATCGAACCCAAACTTTGACCGTGAACTGCTCCTCCCTCCGACCGAATTAGCTCCGCCGGCCACCTCCAATCGAAAGCTCAGACCGAGGCGCATCTCCCCGTACCAGTGGCCGGACCTCCGGTGGTCCCCTCTCCCGGCGGCAGCGTGAGGAACGAACGGGTTTTCAACCCTTGGACAACGAAATTCCGGCGAATCACTACACTAGAAATCAAACGGACACCATCATCGCACTCCTATCGACGATCTCTACAAAACACATAAGCCAATTTCTTCGATTGAAGCCTGGATCGAAAATTCCCAAATTGACCTCGTGAAATCCGAGAATAACCACCTTTGACCGCGATTTCCGGCCAGCTCCTCCGCTGCATGTCAAAACTGATTGTAGATCTGGACTCTACTCGCCGAGATCTTCGATTTGATATATAATTCGATGGGTTTTGAGAAGATTTTATTTTTGAGGTAAATTTTGTTTTTAAATTAAAAATTAAATCTAATTTCAGCCATGGAAAAGAGGGTTTGGTGGAGGGAAGAGGAAATGAGCTGATGTGGTGCTTGTGGGCTCAATATATATATAAATATAAGGTCCAAACTGATTAATACACACATCGTTACCGTATATCAAATTTTAACGTACATTTCACATTACCGGGCCCACATACTAATTCTGAAAAATCCGGAAAAATTATTTTTGGTTATGATTTGACGATACGATTCTAATGAAACTAATTTCGTCGGATTCTGAGCCCGTTTGAAAAATGGCCTTTTTCGGGTCGATCCAATTTAACTATCAACTGGTAAAACGCGTTTTCACTTGCCACGCTCACAGATTAATTCGAAAAATTCCGAAAATTGAAACCTAGCAATAATTCGAAATTCCGGATCCAATGGCGCCAGTTTCGTCGAAAACAGAGGTCGTTTGAAAAATGGCTATTTTACAGGCCTATATATATTCTATAGCGACTATTCTGAATTTTCATTTGACCATAACTTTTGATTTCCATTACGGAATTTCGATTTTTCGGATTCGTTGGAAAGATATTATCAAGCAGGTTCAAATATTTCTTGTTTCGCTAAAATCCGATTTATTTTGAATCCTGTGCAGTCGATTGAAATTAAAAATCGAATTTTCAAACTGCCGCGCCATTTCAGGCTCGTTATATAATTAAAATAAATTTATTCGTTTTTTCTTCGATTAAAATAATTTTTCCGTCGTTATTATTTAAAGTAAATCACTTTAAATATTCAAAATTCTTTAAATTAGCCAAAATGACATTTTCAAATTGGTTCGGGTTTTCAGGTCGTTACATTCTCCCCCACTTAAAGTCTTTTCGTCCTCGAAAAGAGAACGAACCGATATTAAGTGCATATTTATTTCAAATTCATATTTAAAATTAATATTTCCAAAACAAGTATAGTTATAAAACTCGTAAATTTTTCTAACTCCCGAAATCACGGAAAATTTCGGCAGCATCTCCCCTGTACGGAGAGGTCCGGGAAGAATCCCAAAACATATATATACTCAATATACATCTCATCCAACTATGAGGCATCCCAAAAGTGGGGAAAACAAAATATAAAACCACAAAACCATATACCACAAGTACGTACCTCGTTTAGCGTTATTTTGCATTTTTATTTACCTTTGCATTTAGTATTTGCGCAAGCGAGCTCCAAAGCGTAGCGCACACTCCTTACACCTGTTACAACTTGCATACACATGAGATTCAAGCATATATACAATATATGGCAACTTACCCAACATACATTAATCATTTAACCCCAAAACCAATATATCTATGCCAGGCCAGCAAACCAAATGAAGTTTATCCTTTGTCGCTTAAGTATACTCCCGTTCATATCACTTGTATTAAGCAAATTTTATTTTACCTATTCATATTATGCCATCGTCTATCTTACTCAAGTTCATTTCAACTTATTCATTTCAGTTGTTATTATCTCTTTACTCGGAAAAATGGATTTGAATTAAATTTGTTTACTCAATTCCGATACATTTCTATATTTTTCCCATTCAAGTTACATGAAATGTTATTCCATTAACATGCTTATTTACTCGACCCACCCTCTCATGATTGGAATTAAGGAAATGTTCACCCTCGAATTTTTTTCAAAATTAGTTCTCAAATCATTTTATTAAATTTCCTGAGTTAAACTCCATTTGACTCGATTCCTCTTCTAAATTTAGGTTATACACCATTCGACAAGATGATTTACATTCCATTTCATTGTTCAAATTTAGGTTCATATTCGATGTAGCGTCCAAATGAGTTTTAACCCATCCAGAGTTTTATACTTTCATCCCAATTCTTCCCAAATCACTTATTATGATTTTACACAAATTATTAATATTTTTAAAAAAAAATTTTATTATCGATATTTCAGTCGGTTTCCAATAACGGTCACCGAACTGCGGCCATAGCGACCTTTTCCAAATTTGCTTTGGACATATCTCCAAATCCAACCGTTAGATTTCAAATTTCTCATATTCGTTGGAAAGCTCTTCTCGATACGAACCTAACGGTTCCGGTTTTAGGAGAATCCGACGGTCGAATCTCCCGCTACGTCCATTCAAAGTCAATGGTCGAAATTCACGAATGGTCGTCGCGCTGCGCCATCTATTTAAACCATTTACTTATATAAACCCTTGGCAAACCTTGTTCTCTTATTATCCAATCTTAGTGTTTCCGAGTGATTTATGGTTTGTTTTCAATCTAATTCACTTAGTACGACTCAAATTAAATTTCTATTTTGGTTGACTTTACTTGAAACTTATATTTCATTGTAAATTTAGGTTTTCTCTAACACTCTTTCCGATCGAACCTAGAGTTTTCCTGAATTAAATCATCGTCCAAGATTAAGAGTTAGATGACGACTTTCTTGCACTTAATACTTAAGTCTATTTCATGGTTCCAAAGTCAAAATTCCGATGAATCGAGTACTAAATCTCGATCATTATTATTAGTTAAGACAACTCAAAGTGCTTAATTCTGGGTTTATAATCCAAGTTTAAATAACATACATATACACTTTATACTATAGGAATTTAAATCCAAACCCTTTTCAAACCAGTTATACAATACAGAATGGTCTCTCCCCCACTTAGACTCTTCAGAATCAACGTCGATAATGCGTGCACTCATTATCGAAGTCATTTCTGATGTCCAAGAAGGGACCACACACTTTAATCCTCAAAATCCTTTAGAAAAGTACTTATAATACGATGTTTTTCAAAATTTGACAAACCATTTCAAAAGTATCCAGGATCAAGTTTCACGTTCATTTCTATTTCAATCTTAAACCTTCTTATCCCTTATACTTAAAGGTATCATATCATTTTCATATATTTTCTTCGACCATTTTAAATTCCTTATTAAATTTATTATCGAATCGACCATAATAGGTATTAATTTAATATTATTACCTACCAACGACCGATGCTTATACACTTAAGACCAAAAATAATATACATAATATATATAAAATATAATCGAAACCATATTATGTCGATTCATTCCATTCGATTACTTAGGAATCCCTATCGATTCTATGGCGTCCCATATACCGACCAGAACCCATAAATATTCAATAGAACCAATCAGCACAATAAAAATCACTTTATATCAAAATACAAGTACGCTCTCTCATATCACTCAAACTCATTCTAGGGCGTTTCTAACCCCATCTCTAATGAGTTAATTCCCAACAGAGCCAAGGTTATCGATAACCATTGCTCTGATACCAACTGTAACGACCCAGTTTTTTGACCGTTTAAATCGACAATAAACCACACATGTCGACCCAAACAAATCGCCAACCCGGATAGTTATTGGGAAAAAGAAGAAAAAGAAGACAGAAAGGAAAACAATCACAGAATCTCACAGCGGAAGGATCACATATAATAGACAAATAAATATTCAAAAGCATTTAAACATATACATTTGAGTTACAACATTTAAGTCATCAGAGTCATACACTTACATACAGTACTGCAGCGGAAATAAAATGTAGTGGATACATATACCAAACTCCGTCTTCGATCTCCAAGGCCAAATAATCTTCATTAACTGCAACATCTGCTGACCCGAGCATATTGCATAAAAGAAAACACAACAAACACTCGGATCAGCACTAAATCATCTCATATTAGTCAAATTAAAATACAGAATAACATTGGTGTCATGGGTACAGTAACTCAAGAGATGTTACGGGATTTTTTTTCCATCTCTCAAGGATCCGTTAAACTACTACATACATAGTATAATACGCTATTACAATAGTGTTTACTCAGTAAAGTATAATATCGAAAATAGTGTAAGCGGGATTACCATGTTACCTTTACACCGTTTATAGCATTGTCGTAAAGTTTGCATATAACACACCAGTACGTCGGTGGATAGGGATGCGCCGTGATACGACAATGTTAAATCAAAATCGTAGGGGCTCGATCAGGATAATATGACAAGGCACTGAGGAAATACCCCGGTAGGATTCTACCGAATTCGCGGACCCAGGCCGGTGGTAACGCATAGCCGCAACTACCGCCCACCTCGAACGACATTCCCATATTCAAGGGGTGCACCCAAATCGATCACAGTAGTAATAGAGATGGTTTCGAAGGAGCGCGTTCGATCAGAGAAGCGATCTCATTAACCTGGGTATGGCTCCTGTTTTAGTCATTTCAATTATGACCCGAAGGTCAAGGCTAATCCATCATCGTTCTCTTTCTTCAAATCCAGTAATCGCCTCCATACCATCCGACTTCGGTTTTGGAACTTCCACCGCGTACACAGTTATCAAAGTGGTATCGACACTGACAGAGAGTATGCCTTATGTCGACTCCGGTCTCCTTGACAACCCATCGTTTACATTTTTCACACCGGTCAGTGTTTTTACCTTTCAAAGGAGTTCGTGTTTCATATCAAAATATCATGTTTCGAAATTCATTTTCATATTCTAAATAGAATATTATTCAACTGGGATATTCCCATTTACGCTCAACATCTTGAACTAATTCCAACTTATAAAATTTGAATATCCAATTAATTAACAATATATTTAAATAGTTTAAAGGTATAATTGAAATAATTTGAAATAATAGTTTGTAATAAAAGTAGAGTTTGACAAAATAATTAAAACATTAAAATAATTCATAAAATAAATAATTAATAATTATAAAGTATTTTATTTAAATAATTTATACAATAAATAGTTATAAGGAAATTTAATTTATTAACAAAATAGTTTTGAAAAATAGTTTTGACATACTATAGTTGGAATTAGCATCGTTTCGCCCAGATTTCGTTTACACTTGCAGTTGTATTTCAACTTCAAGTAAATCAATTCGAATTCACAATCCCGATCGACTTTATTTCAAATATACATTCATTTCAAATTTTGCCAATTTCAAATCAGATGGTTATTTTTAACCCGAGTGCCCAATTCAACGATCTTAATTCATAACAAATAAACCAAATCCGATTTCGATCATTTCAATTTATTCAAATTCCCACTTCGATATTTATTTTAAATTCAATACGTTGAATCCCGAAGCAACATTCAATTTCAAATCATGCTCCCATTTCGAATATTCAATTTATAACAGACTTTGAATTTTTCAATTCAATTTCATCGTTTCAAGATTTTAAATTTCAACAAATGTCGAGTTTACAATTCACCTTTAATTCAAATCAAGGCTGATTTAAAGTAAATCTCAAATCAGACACACAGTTCAATCTCAATACATTCGATAAAATCATTTTCACTTATATTTAACCTTAATTACAACCCAAAATCATTTCCCCTTTTTATTTGCATTTCAAATTTCAAATTCAAAGGAAATAAATTATAAAACATTTCTTATTGTCGTTAAACAATAAATTTCAAAATTCATGGTTAAACAAATATATTTAACCAACCGGTGTCCGTATATAATTTGCTATCATATGGCCAAGTGATTTAAATTTAATTTCTCGATATTCGGGATGGATCTATCATTTCAATCCAAATCGGGGTCACAGAGGTTTATCATTTCACTCTGTGTTCTTAATTCATTTTATCGATAAATCCCGGGTTTATTCGATGCCCGCAACATCAAGGGTAATTGGGATTTATCGTCACATGGGCACACCACATCATATACTGAATGACAGAACAATTCAAACAATACACCTTCAGTAATCAAGTAAACAGACGCATCCATCACAAACATTCATTCGAACAGTAAATCTAATCACATACTGGTTGACAGGTGTCGGAGTTTTCAAATTTGAAATTTAAATTAAATTACCAATTATCGATTATTATTGCATGTAACACACTGGCATATCAATTTCAAGCAATCATTCATCAAATCAAACACAACCATGTAAACAATTTATTCCATACATTAATTCGATAAATATGGGATAAATTTAGTCTTACGTGAGTGAAGAAACACTCACCTTCGGGTTACAATTCGAACGGACGTCCAGAAAAGGCCCAAAATTTGACAGTCTCAGATCGCAACCAAACCAGTGCCAAAACGTCCGCAACTCCGCCACGATCCCAACGCAACAAACCGCGTCCAATTTCGAGTTCATATGCAAGAGTTATCAGTGTTTTACTAGATTGAAGATTTAAATATATAAATTAATAAATAAATTTTCCTCACCAACCAATTGATGCCACGTCAGCACCCTGGATGTCCTCTTCCCGCTCGTTCTTCTTCTCGGCTACAGTAATCCGGCCGTGAATGAACCCAATCGAACCCAAACTTTGACCGTGAACTGCTCCTCCCTCCGACCGAATTAGCTCCGCCGGCCACCTCCAATCGAAAGCTCAGACCGAGGCGCATCTCCCCGTACCAGTGGCCGGACCTCCGGTGGTCCCCTCTCCCGGCGGCAGCGTGAGGAACGAACGGGTTTTCAATGGACAACGAAATTCCGGCGAATCACTACACTAGAAATCAAACGGACACCATCATCGCACTCCTATCGACGATCTCTACAAAACCCATAAGCCAATTTCTTCGATTGAAGCCTGGATCGAAAATTCCCAAATTGACCTCGTGAAATCCGAGAATAACCACCTTTGACCGCGATTTCCGGCCAGCTCCTCCGCTGCATGTCAAAACTGATTGTAGATCTGGACTCTACTCGCCGAGATCTTCGATTTGATATATAATTCGATGGGTTTTGAGAAGATTTTATTTTTGAGGTAAATTTTGTTTTTAAATTAAAAATTAAATCTAATTTCAGCCATGGAAAAGAGGGTTTGGTGGAGGGAAGAGGAAATGAGCTGATGTGGTGCTTGTGGGCTCAATATATATATAAATATAAGGTCCAAACTGATTAATACACACATCGTTACCGTATATCAAATTTTAACGTACATTTCACATTATCGGGCCCACATACTAATTCTGAAAAATCCGGAAAAATTATTTTTGGTTATGATTTGACGATACGATTCTAATGAAACTAATTTCGTCGGATTCTGAGCCCGTTTGAAAAATGGCCTTTTTCGGGTCGATCCAATTTAACTATCAACTGGTAAAACGCGTTTTCACTTGCCACGCTCACAGATTAATTCGAAAAATTCCGAAAATTGAAACCTAGCAATAATTCGACATTCCGGATCCAATGGCGCCAGTTTCGTCGAAAACAGAGGTCGTTTGAAAAATGGCTATTTTACAGGCCTATATATATTCTATAGCGACTATTCTGAATTTTCATTTGACCATAACTTTTGATTTCCATTACGGAATTTCGATTTTTCGGATTCGTTGGAAAGATATTATCAAGAAGGTTCAAATATTTCTTGTTTCGCTAAAATCCGATTTATTTTGAATCCTGTGCAGTCGATTGAAATTAAAAATCGAATTTTCAAACTGCCGCGCCATTTCAGGCTCGTTATATAATTAAAATAAATTTATTCGTTTTTTCTTCGATTAAAATAATTTTTCCGTCGTTATTATTTAAAGTAAATCACTTTAAATATTCAAAATTCTTTAAATTAGCCAAAATGACATTTTCAAATTGGTTCGGGTTTTCAGGTCGTTACATTCTCCCCCACTTAAAGTCTTTTCGTCCTCGAAAAGAGAACGAACCGATATTAAGTGCATATTTATTTCAAATTCATATTTAAAATTAATATTTCCAAAACAAGTATAGTTATAAAACTCGTAAATTTTTCTAACTCCCGAAATCACGGAAAATTTCGGCAGCATCTCCCCTGTACGGAGAGGTCCGGGAAGAATCCCAAAACATATATATACTCAATATACATCTCATCCAACTATGAGGCATCCCAAAAGTGGGGAAAACAAAATATAAAACCACAAAACCATATACCACAAGTACGTACCTCGTTTAGCGTTATTTTGCATTTTTATTTACCTTTGCATTTAGTATTTGCGCAAGCGAGCTCCAAAGCGTAGCGCACACTCCTTACACCTGTTACAACTTGCATACACATGAGATTCAAGCATATATACAATATATGGCAACTTACCCAACATACATTAATCATTTAACCCCAAAACCAATATATCTATGCCAGGCCAGCAAACCAAATGAAGTTTATCCTTTGTCGCTTAAGTATACTCCCGTTCATATCACTTGTATTAAGCAAATTTTATTTTACCTATTCATATTATGCCATCGTCTATCTTACTCAAGTTCATTTCAACTTATTCATTTCAGTTGTTATTATCTCTTTACTCGGAAAAATGGATTTGAATTAAATTTGTTTACTCAATTCCGATACATTTCTATATTTTTCCCATTCAAGTTACATGAAATGTTATTCCATTAACATGCTTATTTACTCGACCCACCCTCTCATGATTGGAATTAAGGAAATGTTCACCCTCGAATTTTTTTCAAAATTAGTTCTCAAATCATTTTATTAAATTTCCTGAGTTAAACTCCATTTGACTCGATTCCTCTTCTAAATTTAGGTTATACACCATTCGACAAGATGATTTACATTCCATTTCATTGTTCAAATTTAGGTTCATATTCGATGTAGCGTCCAAATGAGTTTTAACCCATCCAGAGTTTTATACTTTCATCCCAATTCTTCCCAAATCACTTATTATGATTTTACACAAATTATTAATATTTTTTAAAAAAAATTTTATTATCGATATTTCAGTCGGTTTCCAATAACGGTCACCGAACTGCGGCCATAGCGACCTTTTCCAAATTTGCTTTGGACATATCTCCAAATCCAACCGTTAGATTTCAAATTTCTCATATTCGTTGGAAAGCTCTTCTCGATACGAACCTAACGGTTCCGGTTTTAGGAGAATCCGACGGTCGAATCTCCCGCTACGTCCATTCAAAGTCAATGGTCGAAATTCACGAATGGTCGTCGCGCTGCGCCATCTATTTAAACCATTTACTTATATAAACCCTTGGCAAACCTTGTTCTCTTATTATCCAATCTTAGTGTTTCCGAGTGATTTATGGTTTGTTTTCAATCTAATTCACTTAATACGACTCAAATTAAATTTCCATTTTGGTTGACTTTACTTGAAACTTATATTTCATTGTAAATTTAGGTTTTCTCTAACACTCTTTCCGATCGAACCTAGAGTTTTCCTGAATTAAATCATCGTCCAAGATTAAGAGTTAGATGACGACTTTCTTGCACTTAATACTTAAGTCTATTTCATGGTTCCAAAGTCAAAATTCCGATGAATCGAGTACTAAATCTCGATCATTATTATTAGTTAAGACAACTCAAAGTGCTTAATTCTGGGTTTATAATCCAAGTTTAAATAACATACATATACACTTTATACTATAGGAATTTAAATCCAAACCCTTTTCAAACCAGTTATACAATACAGAATGGTCTCTCCCCCACTTAGACTCTTCAGAATCAACGTCGATAATGCGTGCACTCATTATCGAAGTCATTTCTGATGTCCAAGAAGGGACCACACACTTTAATCCTCAAAATCCTTTAGAAAAGTACTTATAATACGATGTTTTTCAAAATTTGACAAACCATTTCAAAAGTATCCAGGATCAAGTTTCACGTTCATTTCTATTTCAATCTTAAACCTTCTTATCCCTTATACTTAAAGGTATCATATCATTTTCATATATTTTCTTCGACCATTTTAAATTCCTTATTAAATTTATTATCGAATCGACCATAATAGGTATTAATTTAATATTATTACCTACCAACGACCGATGCTTATACACTTAAGACCAAAAATAATATACATAATATATATAAAATATAATCGAAACCATATTATGTCGATTCATTCCATTCGATTACTTAGGAATCCCTATCGATTCTATGGCGTCCCATATACCGACCAGAACCCATAAATATTCAATAGAACCAATCAACACAATAAAAATCACTTTATATCAAAATACAAGTACGCTCTCTCATATCACTCAAACTCATTCTAGGGCGTTTCTAACCCCATCTCTAATGAGTTAATTCCCAACAGAGCCAAGGTTATCGATAACCATTGCTCTGATACCAACTGTAACGACCCAGATTTTTGACCGTTTAAATCGACAATAAACCACACATGTCGACCCAAACAAATCGCCAACCCGGATAGTTATTGGGAAAAAGAAGAAAAAGAAGACAGAAAGGAAAACAATCACAGAATCTCACAGCGGAAGGATCACATATAATAGACAAATAAATATTCAAAAGCATTTAAACATATACATTTGAGTTACAACATTTAAGTCATCAGAGTCATACACTTACATACAGTACTGCAGCGGAAATAAAATGTAGTGGATACATATACCAAACTCCGTCTTCGATCTCCAAGGCCAAATAATCTTCATTAACTGCAACATCTGCTGACCCGAGCATATTGCATAAAAGAAAACACAACAAACACTCGGATCAGCACTAAATCATCTCATATTAGTCAAATTAAAATACAGAATAACATTGGTGTCATGGGTACAGTAACTCAAGAGATGTTACGGGATTTTTTTTCCATCTCTCAAGGATCCGTTAAACTACTACATACATAGTATAATACGCTATTACAATAGTGTTTACTCAGTAAAGTATAATATCGAAAATAGTGTAAGCGGGATTACCATGTTACCCTTACACCGTTTATAGCATTGTCGTAAAGTTTGCATATAACACACCAGTACGTCGGTGGATAGGGATGCGCCGTGATACGACAATGTTAAATCAAAATCGTAGGGGCTCGATCAGGATAATATGACAAGGCACTGAGGAAATACCCCGGTAGGATTCTACCGAATTCGCGGACCCAGGCCAGTGGTAACGCATAGCCGCAACTACCGCCCACCTCGAACGACATTCCCATATTCAAGGGGTGCACCCAAATCGATCACAGTAGTAATAGAGATGGTTTCGAAGGAGCGCGTTCGATCAGAGAAGCGATCTCATTAACCTGGGTATGGCTCCTGTTTTAGTCATTTCAATTATGACCCGAAGGTCAAGGCTAATCCATCATCGTTCTCTTTCTTCAAATCCAGTAATCGCCTCCATACCATCCGACTTCGGTTTTGGAACTTCCACCGCGTACACAGTTATCAAAGTGGTATCGACACTGACAGAGAGTATGCCTTATGTCGACTCCGGTCTCCTTGACAACCCATCGTTTACATTTTTCACACCGGTCAGTGTTTTTACCTTTCAAAGGAGTTCGTGTTTCATATCAAAATATCATGTTTCGAAATTCATTTTCATATTCTAAATAGAATATTATTCAACTGGGATATTCCCATTTACGCTCAACATCTTGAACTAATTCCAACTTATAAAATTTGAATATCCAATTAATTAACAATATATTTAAATAGTTTAAAGGTATAATTGAAATAATTTGAAATAATAGTTTGTAATAAAAGTAGAGTTTGACAAAATAATTAAAACATTAAAATAATTCATAAAATAAATAATTAATAATTATAAAGTATTTTATTTAAATAATTTATACAATAAATAGTTATAAGGAAATTTAATTTATTAACAAAATAGTTTTGAAAAATAGTTTTGACATACTATAGTTGGAATTAGCATCGTTTCGCCCAGATTTCGTTTACACTTGCAGTTGTATTTCAACTTCAAGTAAATCAATTCGAATTCACAATCCCGATCGACTTTATTTCAAATATACATTCATTTCAAATTTTGCCAATTTCAAATCAGATGGTTATTTTTAACCCGAGTGCCCAATTCAACGATCTTAATTCATAACAAATAAACCAAATCCGATTTCGATCATTTCAATTTATTCAAATTCCCACTTCGATATTTATTTTAAATTCAATACGTTGAATCCCGAAGCAACATTCAATTTCAAATCATGCTCCCATTTCGAATATTCAATTTATAACAGACTTTGAATTTTTCAATTCAATTTCATCGTTTCAAGATTTTAAATTTCAACAAATGTCGAGTTTACAATTCACCTTTAATTCAAATCAAGGCTGATTTAAAGTAAATCTCAAATCAGACACACAGTTCAATCTCAATACATTCGATAAAATCATTTTCACTTATATTTAACCTTAATTACAACCCAAAATCATTTCCCCTTTTTATTTGCATTTCAAATTTCAAATTCAAAGGAAATAAATTATAAAACATTTCTTATTGTCGTTAAACAATAAATTTCAAAATTCATGGTTAAACAAATATATTTAACCAACCGGTGTCCGTATATAATTTGCTATCATATGGCCAAGTGATTTAAATTTAATTTCTCGATATTCGGGATGGATCTATCATTTCAATCCAAATCGGGGTCACAGAGGTTTATCATTTCACTCTGTGTTCTTAATTCATTTTATCGATAAATCCCGGGTTTATTCGATGCCCGCAACATCAAGGGTAATTGGGATTTATCGTCACATGGGCACACCACATCATATACTGAATGACAGAACAATTCAAACAATACACCTTCAGTAATCAAGTAAACAGACGCATCCATCACAAACATTCATTCGAACAGTAAATCTAATCACATACTGGTTGACAGGTGTCGGAGTTTTCAAATTTGAAATTTAAATTAAATTTAAATAACCAATTATCGATTATTATTGCATGTAACACACTGGCATATCAATTTCAAGCAATCATTCATCAAATCAAACACAACCATGTAAACAATTTATTCCATACATTAATTCGATAAATATGGGATAAATTTAGTCTTACGTGAGTGAAGAAACACTCACCTTCGGGTTACAATTCGAACGAACGTCCAGAAAAGGCCCAAAATTTGACAGTCTCAGATCGCAACCAAACCAGTGCCAAAACGTCCGCAACTCCGCCACGATCCCAACGCAACAAACCGCGTCCAATTTCGAGTTCATATGCAAGAGTTATCAGTGTTTTACTAGATTGAAGATTTAAATATATAAATTAATAAATAAATTTTCCTCACCAACCAATTGATGCCACGTCAGCACCCTGGATGTCCTCTTCCCGCTCGTTCTTCTTCTCGGCTACAGTAATCCGGCCGTGAATGAACCCAATCGAACCCGAACTTTGACCGTGAACTGCTCCTCCCTCCGACCGAATTAGCTCCGCCGGCCACCTCCAATCGAAAGCTCAGACCGAGGCGCATCTCCCCGTACCAGTGGCCGGACCTCCGGTGGTCCCCTCTCCCGGCGGCAGCGTGAGGAACGAACGGGTTTTCAACCCTTGGACAACGAAATTCCGGCGAATCACTACACTAGAAATCAAACGGACACCATCATCGCACTCCTATCGACGATCTCTACAAAACCCATAAGCCAATTTCTTCGATTGAAGCCTGGATCGAAAATTCCCAAATTGACCTCGTGAAATCCGAGAATAACCACCTTTGACCGCGATTTCCGGCCAGCTCCTCCGCTGCATGTCAAAACTGATTGTAGATCTGGACTCTACTCGCCGAGATCTTCGATTTGATATATAATTCGATGGGTTTTGAGAAGATTTTATTTTTGAGGTAAATTTTGTTTTTAAATTAAAAATTAAATCTAATTTCAGCCATGGAAAAGAGGGTTTGGTGGAGGGAAGAGGAAATGAGCTGATGTGGTGCTTGTGGGCTCAATATATATATAAATATAAGGTCCAAACTGATTAATACACACATCGTTACCGTATATCAAATTTTAACGTACATTTCACATTACCGGGCCCACATACTAATTCTGAAAAATCCGGAAAAATTATTTTTGGTTATGATTTGACGATACGATTCTAATGAAACTAATTTCGTCGGATTCTGAGCCCGTTTGAAAAATGGCTTTTTCGGGTCGATCCAATTTAACTATCAACTGGTAAAACGCGTTTTCACTTGCCACGCTCACAGATTAATTCGAAAAATTCCGAAAATTGAAACCTAGCAATAATTCGACATTCCGGATCAAATGGCGCCAGTTTCGTCGAAAACAGAGGTCGTTTGAAAAATGGCTATTTTACAGGCCTATATATATATTCTATAGCGACTATTCTGAATTTTCATTTGACCATAACTTTTGATTTCCATTACGGAATTTCGATTTTTCGGATTCGTTGGAAAGATATTATCAAGCAGGTTCAAATATTTCTTGTTTCGCTAAAATCCGATTTATTTTGAATCCTGTGCAGTCGATTGAAATTAAAAATCGAATTTTCAAACTGCCGCGCCATTTCAGGCTCGTTATATAATTAAAATAAATTTATTCGTTTTTTCTTCGATTAAAATAATTTTTCCGTCGTTATTATTTAAAGTAAATCACTTTAAATATTCAAAATTCTTTAAATTAGCCAAAATGACATTTTCAAATTGGTTCGGGTTTTCAGGTCGTTACAGCATGGGTACCATATATCATGTCGCCATACTAGTTCTACAATTAAAACCGCAATACACGTATTGGAAATTGGATTCCATCATGAGTCGAGGCAAGGGGCAAGCTCCTCTCCGCGTTCGAGACACTCTAGCAAATGTCCCAGGACCCCACTATGATCCTTGGATCTTCAGGGCCGGTCCTCTCTTACTTTTGAGGATTGGCAATTCCTGAACACACGTTTCCCGGTCCTTACAGACCTATATCCGAGGCGCCTCGTATCCAACAACCACACAGGTGAAAAGTATATAAATGTCAGGGCTGGTAGGTCACTGACACCACCTTAGCTAGAAAGAAACGTCGTGCTCTCCCTGCAGTCACTATCCCGTTTTTGACTCATACCGAGGTGTGAGGCTCGCGAATTCACGCTATACACAAAGCTACGCCACACAGGCCGTGCTTTGATCATCACCACAAGACTTTGCTTTTCAACAGAAGCCCTGATCAATTGCCACTTACGCGTGCCACATTGGCAATTCACTCCATGTGACTGATGTCCATCGATATACAACCTCTGAGCTCGTACGTCTCAGAGAAGGGCGTTAAGCAAGAGAATAAATTCTCCGCCGCCAAACAGATGTATATTTAATAGAGATCAATCAACACAGAATAAAATCCAATGTCAGACACACAATCCATTTACAAGTTCGTTCTGGGTCTGAATGAAACCGGAGGCACTTTCCTCGCATATCCATCCATCTCCAAGTACGTCTGGACGATCACCAACTGATTCCCTCATCCTGGGTGTACAGCCCAATCAAGATCATCAGTAATCACCCAAACGATGTGAAGACTTCCGGTCTTCAACCACCGTCTTCATCTTCGACATCTCGTCGAATCGGTTACTCAGAATGGGTATAACCCGGCCTTTCTGAATAACCCACGTATATAATAAACAAATGTTACACAAACACAATGAACGCCTCATTCCAATTCAGAATATTCTTTTATTCACAAAATCACATTCTTAGGGAAAGGTTCCCATTAATTTTATCCAAGATAAATTCTTCTAAATTTATTCTATAATCTTCCTTTGGATATCATTTCAAACTAGTCGGGATTAGCGAACCACACCGAAGTAATTATTTGTTTTATTTCCCAATCCCAACCTATATATCCCATGGAGCAAAACTGGTGATACTCCATATCTAACACCACGGTGTTATCGGTAAAATTAATTACCATTTCACGTTCAAATCTAATTAAAGATTTAACTATCGCTTTGGAGCAAAACTGGTGATACTCCACTCTCGATCACTTTTCAGGTTTGATAATTTAAATTATCAATTCACATTTTTAATCCAATTAAAGATTCATTAAAACTCCACTTAGTTTTAATCTTTTCAAAAATCAACATCCTGCAATTAACTGGGTTAAAGAACCAATGTCATCTAAAACACGATCCACGATAAACCCAAATCACATTTGATATTAAATACAAGGCTTTGAATAGAAAACATATCGGCTTATATTCAATATCAAATTCTGAAACCAACATATATCGTATTGGAAATAACGATATAAAATATATCTTTCAAATTCTGTAACAACCCGAAAATCTGGGCCAGTTTAAAATTTTTATTTTGGCAATTTTAGCGAACTTTGATTATTTAAAATAGATTATTTTAAATAATATCGACGAGAAATTTATTTTGAATAGAATTCGACGTATATATTATACACGTCGTCGTTAGAATATAAATATTTATATATAATTATAAATAGAATTGAAAATGGCGCGGTAGTTCGATAATTTGATTTCAAAC
This sequence comes from Allium sativum, assembly GCA_030737875.1. Lineage (NCBI taxonomy): Eukaryota > Viridiplantae > Streptophyta > Magnoliopsida > Asparagales > Amaryllidaceae > Allium > Allium sativum. The sequence continues at coordinate 168,301,365 of CM060909.1, forward strand.
TTCAATCGAATGTACCGGGTGCAAAACAATCCGGATTTTAGTGAAACCAAAAATAATGGAATCTAATAGTGAATATCTTTCCAACGAATCCGAAAAATCAAAAGTTCGTAGCGGGAATCAAAAGATATGTCCAGTTGAAAATTCTGAATAGTCGCTATGGAATTCAGGCCCTTAAAAATGGAAGTTTTGCAGATGACCTCGGATTTCGACGAAACCAGTTTTGTTGGGTCCGTGATGTCAAGTTATTGCTAGATTCCAAATTTCATAATTTTTCGAATCAATATGTGAGCGTAGCAAAGGAAAACGCGTTTGACCAGTTTCAGTTGAATTTAATCGACTGGAAATTGGCCATTTTTCATCCGGTCTTAGAATTCGACGAAATTAGTTTTGTTAGGACCGTATCGTCAATACGAAGCTAGAAAATATTTTTCTGGAATTTTTCTAGTTAGTATGTGACCCCGATAATTTGAAATGTACGTTTAAAATTCAATATAGTGATTTAAATGAAAATTCAAAAGGAAACTGATTGTAACGATCAAATCAGCTTGCGATACATATCCCATTGTGTTCGGAATGGGGGTTAAACGCTATGGACGACAGGTGGTGGGCCTCGTTTCGAGGTCGTGGGTAAAAGTCAACTTTATGAAATAATTAAATAAAAAAAATATATATATATTTTTAATTCCCTCTCCCCGTCATCTTCCTGCCCCCCCCCCCCCGACTTCATTTAACAGAATCAAACGAAAAAAAAAAAAAAACCTAATTCTAAATCGCGCCGCCCCCCTGACCTCGAAGCCGCCGACGAACAAATCGCCGCCCCCCACCGCACGACCTCCCGCCTCCCAGTTCGAGCCCCGAAGCCACCGCCTCCCCAGTTCGAGCCTCGAAGCATCGCCTCCCCCGTTCGAACCCCGAGCTGCCCCTCGAAGCGAGCGCCGACGCCTTCTTTTCCCCCCCCTCTGTAAGTATTTTATTTAGTTATTTTATTTTAATGATTTAAAGAAACTGTGTTTTTTTTAATTAAATTTAAAACTGATTTTATATGGATTAAAAACTGTGTTTTTTTTTAAGAATTCAAAACTGATTTTAATAAGAATTTGAACCTGTTTTTTTTGAATTTAAAACTGATTTTAAAAGTATTAAAAACTGATTTTTAAGAGGTTTTGAAAACTGATTTTTAAAAGTTATAAAAACTGATTTTTAAAAGGTATTGAAGACTGATTTCTTTAAAAAGAAAAATCATATTTTTATATATTGAAAGTCGAAGTAAAAAAATCATATTTTTATATATTGAAAGTCGAAGTAAAAATCATATTTTTATATATTGAAAGTCGAAGTAAAAATCAGATTTTATATATTGAAAGTCGAAGAAAAATCAGATTTTTATATATATTGAAAGTTAGTTTATTTTAAAACTGAAAGAATTTATGTTGTTCATATAAAAGAATTGATTTTGTTCATATAAAAGGATTGATTTTGTTTATAGAAAAGCCTTCGTTTTTGAAATAGATTTTTTATAAATATGAAAGCATGAAAAGATTTAGGTTTTTAAAATGATAAGGACGAGATTTTTATAGAAATAAAAATAGAATTTTTATATATTGAACTTCGAAATAAAAATAGAATTTTTATATATTGAACTTCGAGATAAAAATAGGATTTTTATATGTTGAACTTCGAAATAAAAATATGATTTTTATATATGGAATAGCGAAGTAAAAAATCGATTTTTACATAGGTAGTGAAAGCGGACAACGAAGATGACAAAGATGCGATAGCGATGAAGATTTCTATCAATGAAGTGCCGTGGAGCTAGGATAGCAATATGTGAGAATTTCTCACCTTTCAATTTATTTTTCTAGTTATATATATATATATATACTAGGATGCAGACGGTGCTTAGTAGCACCCGACACAATCGTCCACAGACCATGGACTTGTTTGTTTGGCTGTGTTGTTAGTTAGATTGTTTGAGTTGATTTGAATTGTTTGGTGAAATGAAATTGATATGATTGATCTGTGAATGGCGTGGGCCTTCACTAGACCGGGGATAAGGCTAGGCCTTGTCCCGTTTCTAGTATCGTGCCGTTATGCCGCCGAAATTTTCTAAAATATGTTAGAAAAATAAAAATATCATTTTATTTAAAGAATGAACTGAATAGAAATTCATATGTTGGAATAAAATGTTTTATCGTTAAAAATATAATTTTTAACGTGAATGTGAATAAATAAATATTCATTTACAAACCAGACGGTTTGTTTATGTACACCTATTTGAAGGATATTGATTGGGTCGATAAATTTTACACATCGCCCAACTGCACAAATAAAATCTGTGTTTGATTGTTTGAAACCCCACACGGGTGTTGGGATGAAATTTGAAGTTCACTCATCCTGATTGATTAAATATGTCGATCGATTGATTGACAGGCTGTTATAAGCGTTAGATATCTATATTTGATGCTTATACAGTGTAGTGCACTTTGGTTGATGGTTGATTATTTTTCAATGCTATTATATACATGTGTTGTATGAAAATCCATATAATTAACTTTATATGGTAATTGATTGGGCCTCATTCCAATTTAGAAAATAAAGAATATTATAAAATAAAAGTTCATGTGTTGACAGTACTCATTCATTGAGATTGGTCATGTGTTGAACGAAATATTTTGATAATAAAATTTACATCTTTATCAATATAAAATAACGGTTCATGTGTTGACAGTACTCATCCTTTGAGATTGGTCATGTGTTGAACGAAATATTTTGATAATAACAACTATTTTGAAAAAGAAATACTTGAAATAAAATATTTGAAATAGAAATTTATGAAGCCGTGTTGATTAGATTGACGCCATTTTGACGTAAACGATATTTATATCGATTTTATTCATTTTGAAATGAATTGAATATATAACGATTTCGAAATAAAATGAATTGAATATATAACGATTTCGAAATGAATTGAATATATAACGATTTCGAAATGAATTGAATATATAACGATTTCGAAATGAATTGAATATATAACGATTTCGAAATGAATTGAATATATAACGATTTCGAAATGAATTGAATATATAACGATTTCGAAATGAATTGAATATATAACGATTTCGAAATGAATTGAATATATAACGATTTCGAAATGAATTGAATATATAACGATTTCGAAATGAATTGAATATATAACGATTTCGAAATGAATTGAATATATAACGATTTCGAAATGAATTGAATTGAAAACGATTTCGAAATGAATTAAATTGAAAACGATTTCGAAATGAATTGAAAACGAATTCAAATTGAATTGAAAGCAAATTGAAATGAATTCAAATTGAATTGAAATTTGAATTGAATAGAAATGAATTTCAAAACGAATTTATAGAGAAGAATTCAATTTTGATTTGAATTGAAACGGAAGTGGAAATTGCTTTTGAAACGAATTTAAAACTATTTATATAATTCGTTTTAAATAGTAATCGACGAAATATATTATATATATATTATATATATAATATAATGGCCTGAATAGAACGCGCCGCGCCGCGGCAGTTCGTGAATTTCGACCATTTATTTCAAACGGACATTGCGGGAGATCCGACCGTCGGATTCTCCTAAAACCGGAACCGTTGGGTTCGTATCGAAAAGAGCTTTCTAATGAATATTAGAAATTTGAAATCTAACGGTTGGATTTGGAATTATGTCCAAATCAAATTTGAAAAAGGTCGCTGTAAGTGCAGTTCGATGGCCGTTGATGGAAATCGACTGTACAGGCCTTGATAAAATTATTAAAAATGGTAATAATTTGTGTAAAATCATAAGAAATGATTTAGAAAGAATTGGGATGAAAAACTCCATATTTGAAAAGATAAAAATAGATTTTTATCGAAATGAACTAGTTTTGAACTAGAATTATAATTCTATTTATTTTTAAATAAATAAATTGAATTCGAAAAGGGTTTTAAAAATAACCAGAATTTCCAATGATTGCATTGGAGTGGATTTGAATCGAAATTGTCTTCGGAATATTTCGATGTTAGATTTCGTGATTATACAACTGTTGTTATGGAAATTTGAAAGATATAGATATATGTATCGTTATTTCCAATACGATATTTGTTAGTCGTAGAATTTGATATTGAATATAAGTCGGTATATTTTCTATTCAGAGCCTTGTATTGAATATCAAATGTGATTTGGGTTTGTCGTGAATGGTGTCTTCACTAACACTGTTCTTGAACCCAGTTGAGAAAAGATTAAATCTTTTTATTTAGATTTAATGAAGTGTACCAATTAAATAATATTTAATTGGAATTGAATTGATATTGATTTTTGGGTTTATCGTGGACAGTGTTTTTAAATAACACTCGTTCTTTAACCCGATAATTAATGAAGGTGATTTTGGGTTTATTGTGAACTGTGTTTTTAAATGACACGGATTCTTTAACCCAGTCACAGATTAAAACTAAGTGGGGTTTTAATGAATCTTTAATTAGATTGAAATAATCGAAGTGGAGTATCACCAATTTTGCTCCAGGCGATAGTTAAATCTTTAATTTGATTTGAACGTGAAATGGTAATTGAATTTACCGATAACACCGTGGTGTTAGATATGAAGTATAACCAGTTTTACTTCATGGGATGAATAGGTTGGGATTGGGAAATTAAAACAAATGATTACTTCGGTAAGGTTCGTTAATCCCGACTAGTTTGAATTGATATTCAAAAATAGATTATAGAATAAATTCAAGAAATTTATCTTGGATAAAATTAATGGGAACCTTTCCCTATGAATGTGAAATTTAGAAATTGACTGTCGGTTAGCCAAACAGAATGGTTTTCTGGATATTGATCTGATGTTGGTTTCGGCCTTCGGGGTTAATATTTGGGGAATTATTCTCTTGATTAATTTACGGTTAGTGACTAATGAATTGGAATGAGGCGTATGTTGTGTTTGTGTAACACTTATTTAAAATATACGCGAGTTATTCGGAAAGACCGGGTTTATCCCATTCTGGATAACTGATACGACGATATGTCGAAGATGAAGACGATGGTCGAAGACCGGAGTTCTTCAGGTCGTTTGGGTGATAACTGATGATCTTGATTGGGCTGTACACCCAAGAAGATGGAAACAGTTGGTGATCGTCCAGACGTACTTGGAGATCGATGGATATGCGGGGTACTAGGTGCCTCCGGTTTCGTTCAGACCCAGAACGGACTTGTAAATGGACTGTGTGTCTGACATTGGATTTTAGTCCGTGTGATTGATCTCTATTAAATATATATCTGTTTGGCGGCGGAGAATTTATTCTCTTGCTTAACGCCCTTCTCTGAGACGTACGAGCTCAGGGGTTATATATTGATGGATATCAAACGCATGGAGTGAATTGCTTGTGTGGCATGCCTAAGTGGCAATTGATCGAGGCTTCTGTTGAAAAGCAAAGTCTTGTGGTGATGATCAAAGCACGGCCTTTGTGGCGTAGCTTTGTGTAACGTTTACTTCGCGAGTTTCACACCCGGTATGGACCAAAAACGGGAGACGGACCTCAGGGAGGGCATGCGTTTCCTTCTAGCTAAAAAGTGGCGTCAGTGGTTTTACACGCCCTGACGAGTTTGACTTATGTGGTTGTTGCTGTTGCGAGGCGCCTCGGTTTGATCGGACGATCCGGGTCCGATGGAGTCATTCGTTGGCTCATTGACGCCCCAAAGGGCGGGGAGACGTATTGTTCAGGTATAATAATACACATCGGTGGACCGGCCCTGTCGCTCCAAGGCTTGCCTGCGCGCTTGCCTGAGACATGGGCTAGAGCGTCTCGAATCGGTAGAGGACGATCCCTGGCCTCGGTTCATAGATGGAAATCCAATTTCCAAATACGTGACATTTGCGGTTTTATTTGTAAACCTATATATGGCGACATGATATATGGTACCCATGCCGCCTATGATTGATACTTATGATTTGAAGTTGTTTTATACACTATGCACTTATAATAGTATCAAACGATTTGTTTTAAACGTACTAAGCATTCTTTGGCTGTTATAAGGGAAAACCCTATCCTCGACTGCGTTGCATTGTGTGATGGGACCTGGGTCTTATAACAGCTTCATTTTTCTTTATTTAGCATTGCGCTGTTTGTTTTATGCACTGGTATTCTTGGGAGGAAACCCGTTCCGTGTTATACGGCGTGGTCCCTTGATTTACCTAATGATTTAAAATAAAGATTAATAACTGTTTTAATTCTCACACCAGTCCCATGACTGATCTGCAGTTTATTGTTTTAACCTAAACTCTGGGTGCCCCTATTTTGACAGGGGCAGCTAGTAGTTTTGGTTTTGCAGATTTATATTCACAGGATCCTGGTTTACAGCTGGAATGATATCCGGAAAGCTTTGTATCCGTATATCTCTTCTAGTTGTGTATTGTATTATTTTCCGCTGCTATGTATTTAAATGTAATTTAAATCTCTGATATTTCTGTGTAATATTCATTTATACTCTGTATATTCTTGTAATCTGATGCATTGTTGTAATATACAATGAAATGTTCTTCTGCATGCGTTCTGTTGTGGCTTGTTCTCGAACTATCCGACATTTTCCTTTACGGGGAAGTTACGGGTCGTTTCATTTGGTATCAGAGCTTTGGTTTACAGAGCTCGAGAACAAGACACATTAGAACCTTACGAAAGAATTCATCAGATATTGGATTAGTAATATCCAATTAGAATGACTCGTTAGAGATAGGATCAGTAGTATCCTAGAACGAGTGTGAAGAGTATATTTTTCAAATGAAAACAATGTATAAACCCAAAATCACCTTCATTAATTATCGGGTTAAAGAACGAGTGTTATTTAAAAACACTGTCCACGATAAACCCAAAAATCAATATCAATTCAATTCCAATTAAATATTATTTAATTGGTACACTTCATTAAATCTAAATAAAAAGATTTAATCTTTTCTCAACTGGGTTCAAGAACAGTGTTAGTGAAGACACCATTCACGACAAACCCAAATCACATTTGATATTCAATACAAGGCTCTGAATAGAAAATATACCGGCTTATATTCAATATCAAATTCTACGACTAACAAATATCGTATTGGAAATAACGATACATATATCTATATCTTTCAAATTTCCATAACAACAGTTGTATAATCACGAAATCCAACATCGAAATATTCCGAAGACAATTTCGATTCAAATCCACTCCAATGCAATCATTGGAAATTCTGGTTATTTTTAAAACCCTTTTCGAATTCAATTTATTTATTTAAAAATAAATAGAATTATAATTCTAGTTCCAAACTAGTTCATTTCGATAAAAATCTATTTTTATCTTTTCAAATATGGAGTTTTTCATCCCAATTCTTTCTAAATCATTTCTTATGATTTTACACAAATTATTACCATTTTTAATAATTTTATCAAGGCCTGTACAGTCGATTTCCATCAACGGCCATCGAACTGCACTTACAGCGACCTTTTTCAAATTTGATTTGGACATAATTCCAAATCCATCCGTTAGATTTCAAATTTCTAATATTCATTAGAAATCTCTTTTCGATACGAACCCAACGGTTCCGTTTTTAGGAGAATCCGACGGTCGGATCTCCCGCAATGTCCGTTTGAAATAAATGGTCGAAATTCACGAACTGCCGCGGCGCGGCGCGTTCTATTCAGGCCATTATATTATATATATAATATATATATAATATATTTCGTCGATTACTATTTAAAACGAATTATATAAATAGTTTTAAAGATTTAAATCGTTTTTAAACGTATTTGATTATTTATTTATTTGGAATGTGGACATTCCAATATATAAAGATTTTGCATATACGCGTCATGAACGTATATTCGAAGTTTTAATATACTGGATAGATATAGGGCCGCACTCTAGTAGCCCGGAGATGTTCTGATGGTGGTTCGAAACATCATCAGCATTTATTTTCGAGTGACGAAGGTGTGATACCTATATATTTCCATTAGGCTGGTGTGAGAACCAAAACTAATATAGTTAGAACACATTGTTGTGATTTGGCATCAAAAACATTATTTTCTTTATATGTAGTAAAATTATAAATTTGCAACTCTAATTCACCAATTGATTGATGTTTGTGTTGTTTGCCTATTTGTTTGCTAATTTTGAACCATTATGCCGTATAGCATCAAATATTGAATTGTATTGAAAATTGGTCGCATTTGCTTGCATATACATATACTTACATTGAACAGGTCATAGCAAGGAGGCTAGAGCCAGAGAATAAAATTTGTTTGCCCGACAAATAGGTACATGTTTACTACATAATTTCCTGTTTTGTTTGGGTGATGATGATTTTGTGAGCCTATTGGCTAGCCGCTTGGCTTTTTCTTTTTCTTTTTGAGAACTGAAGGACCGGGGAAGCTATTTGAAATTCCCCGATGCTCCCATTGCAGGGGAGGTTATGGCGAAATTTTTCGAAAATTTAGGGTGTTAGCCAAATTTTTGAAATTTTAGGAAATTCTCAGAAACTAAAGAGTTGGAGAATGAAAGCCAGATCGAGCGTAGAGTTGATTAATCAAACCACTTTCGACTTTGTTCCTTTTCGGGGACGAAAAGTTTTAAGTGGGGGAGATTGTAACAACCCGAAAATCTGGGCCAGTTTAAAAATTTTATTTTGGCAATTTTAGCGAACTTTGATTATTTAAAATAGATTATTTTAAATAATATCGACGAGAAATTTATTTTGAATAGAATTCGACGTATATATTATACACGTCATCGTTAGAATATAAATATATATATATAATTATAAATAGAATTGAAAATGGCGCGGTAGTTCGATAATTCGATTTCAAACTTCAATCGAATGTACCGGGTGCAAAACAATCCGGATTTTAGTGAAACCAAAAATAATGGAATCTAATAGTGAATATCTTTCCAACGAATCCGAAAAATCAAAAGTTCGTAGCGGGAATCAAAAGATATGTCCAGTTGAAAATTCTGAATAGTCGCTATGGAATTCAGGCCCTTAAAAATGGAAGTTTTGCAGATGACCTCGGATTTCGACGAAACCAGTTTTGTTGGGTCCGTGATGTCAAGTTATTGCTAGATTCCAAATTTCATAATTTTTCGAATCAATATGTGAGCGTAGCAAAGGAAAACGCGTTTGACCAGTTTCAGTTGAATTTAATCGACTGGAAATTGGCCATTTTTCATCCGGTCTTAGAATTCGACGAAATTAGTTTTGTTAGGACCGTATCGTCAATACGAAGCTAGAAAATATTTTTCTGGAATTTTTCTAGTTAGTATGTGACCCCGATAATTTGAAATGTACGTTTAAAATTCAATATAGTGATTTAAATGAAAATTCAAAAGGAAACTGATTGTAACGATCAAATCAGCTTGCGATACATATCCCATTGTGTTCGGAATGGGGGTTAAACGCTATGGACGACAGGCGGTGGGCCTCGTTTCGAGGTCGTGGGTAAAAGTCAACTTTATGAAATAATTAAAAACAAAAAAAAAAATTAATTCCCTCTCCCCGTCATCTTCCTGCCCCCCCCCCGACTTCATTTAACAGAATCAAACGAAAAAAAAAAAACCTAATTCTAAATCGCGCCGCCCCCCTGACCTCGAAGCCGCCGACGAACAAATCGCCGCCCCCCACCGCACGACCTCCCGCCTCCCAGTTCGAGCCCCGAAGCCACCGCCTCCCCAGTTCGAGCCTCGAAGCATCGCCTCCCCCGTTCGAACCCCGAGCTGCCCCTCGAAGCGAGCGCCGACGCCTTCTTTTCCCCCCCCCCCCCCTCTGTAAGTATTTTATTTAGTTATTTTATTTTAATGATTTAAAGAAACTGTGTTTTTTTTTAATTAAATTTAAAACTGATTTTATAAGGATTAAAAACTGTGTTTTTTTTTTAGGAATTCAAAACTGATTTTAATAAGAATTTGAACCTGTTTTTTTTTTGAATTTAAAATTGATTTTAAAAAAAGTATTAAAAACTGATTTTTAAGAGGTTTTGAAAACTGATTTTTAAAAGTTATAAAAACTGATTTTTAAAAGGTATTGAAGACTGATTTCTTTAAAAAGAAAAATCATATTTTTATATATTGAAAGTCGAAGTAAAAAAATCATATTTTTATATATTGAAAGTCGAAGTAAAAATCATATTTTTATATATTGAAAGTCGAAGTAAAAATCAGATTTTATATATTGAAAGTCGAAGAAAAATCAGATTTTTATATATATTGAAAGTTAGTTTATTTTAAAACTGAAAGAATTTATGTTGTTCATATAAAAGAATTGATTTTGTTCATATAAAAGGATTGATTTTGTTTATAGAAAAGCCTTCGTTTTTGAAATAGAATTTTTATAAATATGAAAGCATGAAAAGATTTAGGTTTTTAAAATGATAAGGACGAGATTTTTATAGAAATAAAAATAGAATTTTTATATATTGAACTTCGAAATAAAAATAGAATTTTTATATATTGAACTTCGAGATAAAAATAGGATTTTTATATGTTGAACTTCGAAATAAAAATATGATTTTTATATATGGAATAGCGAAGTAAAAAATCGATTTTTACATAGGTAGTGAAAGCGGACAACGAAGATGACAAAGATGCGATAGCGATGAAGATTTCTATCAATGAAGTGCCGTGGAGCTAGGATAGCAATATGTGAGAATTTCTCACCTTTCAATTTATTTTTCTAGTTATATATATATATATACTAGGATGCAGACGGTGCTTAGTAGCACCCGACACAATCGTCCACAGACCATGGACTTGTTTGTTTGGCTGTGTTGTTAGTTAGATTGTTTGAGTTGATTTGAATTGTTTGGTGAAATGAAATTGATATGATTGATGTGTGAATGGCGTGGGCCTTCACTAGACCGGGGATAAGGCTAGGCCTTGTCCCGTTTCTAGTATCGTGCCGTTATGCCGCCGAAATTTTCTAAAATATGTTAGAAAAATAAAAATATCATTTTATTTAAAGAATGAACTGAATAGAAATTCATATGTTGGAATAAAATGTTTTATCGTTAAAAAAATAATTTTTAACGTGAATGTGAATAAATAAATATTCATTTACAAACCAGACGGTTTGTTTATGTACACCTATTTGAAGGATATTGATTGGGTCGATAAATTTTACACATCGCCCAACTGCACAAATAAAATCTGTGTTTGATTGTTTGAAACCCCACACGGGTGTTGGGATGAAATTTGAAGTTCACTCATCCTGATTGATTAAATATGTCGATCGATTGATTGACAGGCTGTTATAAGCGTTAGATATCTATATTTGATGCTTATACAGTGTAGTGCACTTTGGTTGATGGTTGATTATTTTTCAATGCTATTATATACATGTGTTGTATGAAAATCCATATAATTAACTTTATATGGTAATTGATTGGGCCTCATTCCAATTTAGAAAATAAAGAATATTATAAAATAAAAGTTCATGTGTTGACAGTACTCATTCATTGAGATTGGTCATGTGTTGAACGAAATATTTTGATAATAAAATTTACATCTTTATCAATATAAAATAACGGTTCATGTGTTGACAGTACTCATCCTTTGAGATTGGTCATGTGTTGAACGAAATATTTTGATAATAACAACTATTTTGAAAAAGAAATACTTGAAATAAAATATTTGAAATAGAAATTTATGAAGCCGTGTTGATTAGATTGACGCCATTTTGACGTAAACGATATTTATATCGATTTTATTCATTTTGAAATGAATTGAATATATAACGATTTCGAAATAAAATGAATTGAATATATAACGATTTCGAAATGAATTGAATATATAACGATTTCGAAATGAATTGAATATATAACGATTTCGAAATGAATTGAATATATAACGATTTCGAAATGAATTGAATATATAACGATTTCGAAATGAATTGAATATATAACGATTTCGAAATGAATTGAATATATAACGATTTCGAAATGAATTGAATATATAACGATTTCGAAATGAATTGAATATATAACGATTTCGAAATGAATTGAATTGAAAACGATTTCGAAATGAATTAAATTGAAAACGATTTCGAAATGAATTGAAAACGAATTCAAATTGAATTGAAAGCAAATTGAAATGAATTCAAATTGAATTGAAATTTGAATTGAATAGAAATGAATTTCAAAACGAATTTATAGAGAAGAATTCAATTTTGATTTGAATTGAAACGGAAGTGGAAATTGCTTTTGAAACGAATTTAAAACTATTTATATAATTCGTTTTAAATAGTAATCGACGAAATATATTATATATATATTATATATATAATATAATGGCCTGAATAGAACGCGCCGCGCCGCGGCAGTTCGTGAATTTCGACCATTTATTTCAAACGGACATTGCGGGAGATCCGACCGTCGGATTCTCCTAAAACCGGAACCGTTGGGTTCGTATCGAAAAGAGCTTTCTAATGAATATTAGAAATTTGAAATCTAACGGTTGGATTTGGAATTATGTCCAAATCAAATTTGAAAAAGGTCGCTGTAAGTGCAGTTCGATGGCCGTTGATGGAAATCGACTGTACAGGCCTTGATAAAATTATTAAAAATGGTAATAATTTGTGTAAAATCATAAGAAATGATTTAGAAAGAATTGGGATGAAAAACTCCATATTTGAAAAGATAAAAATAGATTTTTATCGAAATGAACTAGTTTTGAACTAGAATTATAATTCTATTTATTTTTAAATAAATAAATTGAATTCGAAAAGGGTTTTAAAAATAACCAGAATTTCCAATGATTGCATTGGAGTGGATTTGAATCGAAATTGTCTTCGGAATATTTCGATGTTGGATTTCGTGATTATACAACTGTTGTTATGGAAATTTGAAAGATATAGATATATGTATCGTTATTTCCAATACGATATTTGTTAGTCGTAGAATTTGATATTGAATATAAGCCGGTATATTTTCTATTCAGAGCCTTGTATTGAATATCAAATGTGATTTGGGTTTGTCGTGAATGGTGTCTTCACTAACACTGTTCTTGAACCCAGTTGAGAAAAGATTAAATCTTTTTATTTAGATTTAATGAAGTGTACCAATTAAATAATATTTAATTGGAATTGAATTGATATTGATTTTTGGGTTTATCGTGGACAGTGTTTTTAAATAACACTCGTTCTTTAACCCGATAATTAATGAAGGTGATTTTGGGTTTATTGTGAACTGTGTTTTCAAATGACACGGATTCTTTAACCCAGTCACAGATTAAAACTAAGTGGGGTTTTAATGAATCTTTAATTAGATTGAAATAATCGAAGTGGAGTATCACCAGTTTTGCTCCAGGCGATAGTTAAATCTTTAATTAGATTTGAACGTGAAATGGTAATTGAATTTACCGATAACACCGTGGTGTTAGATATGAAGTATAACCAGTTTTACTTCATGGGATGAATAGGTTGGGATTGGGAAATTAAAACAAATGATTACTTCGGTAAGGTTCGTTAATCCCGACTAGTTTGAATTGATATTCAAAAATAGATTATAGAATAAATTCAAGAAATTTATCTTGGATAAAATTAATGGGAACCTTTCCCTATGAATGTGAAATTTAGAAATTGACTGTCGGTTAGCCAAACAGAATGGTTTTCTGGATATTGATCTGATGTTGGTTTCGGCCTTCGGGGTTAATATTTGGGGAATTATTCTCTTGATTAATTTACGGTTAGTGACTAATGAATTGGAATGAGGCGTATGTTGTGTTTGTGTAACACTTATTTAAAATATACGCGAGTTATTCGGAAAGACCGGGTTTATCCCATTCTGGATAACTGATACGACGATAAGTCGAAGATGAAGACGATGGTCGAAGACCGGAGTTCTTCAGGTCGTTTGGGTGATAACTGATGATCTTGATTGGGCTGTACACCCAAGAAGATGGAAACAGTTGGTGATCGTCCAGACGTACTTGGAGATCGATGGATATGCGGGGTACTAGGTGCCTCCGGTTTCGTTCAGACCCAGAACGGACTTGTAAATGGACTGTGTGTCTGACATTGGATTTTAGTCCGTGTGATTGATCTCTATTAAATATATATCTGTTTGGCGGCGGAGAATTTATTCTCTTGCTTAACGCCCTTCTCTGAGACGTACGAGCTCAGGGGTTATATATTGATGGATATCAAACGCATGGAGTGAATTGCCTGTGTGGCATGCCTAAGTGGCAATTGATCGAGGCTTCTGTTGAAAAGCAAAGTCTTGTGGTGATGATCAAAGCACGGCCTTTGTGGCGTAGCTTTGTGTAACGTTTACTTCGCGAGTTTCACACCCGGTATGGACCAAAAACGGGAGACGGACCTCAGGGAGGGCATGCGTTTCCTTCTAGCTAAAAAGTGGCGTCAGTGGTTTTACACGCCCTGACGAGTTTGACTTATGTGGTTGTTGCTGTTGCGAGGCGCCTCGGTTTGATCGGACGATCCGGGTCCGATGGAGTCATTCGTTGGCTCATTGACGCCCCAAAGGGAGGGGAGACGTATTGTTCAGGTATAATAATCCACATCGGTGGACCGGCCCTGTCGCTCCAAGGCTTGCCTGCGCGCTTGCCTGAGACACGGGCTAGAGCGTCTCGAATCGGTAGAGGACGATCCCTGGCCTCGGTTCATAGATGGAAATCCAATTTCCAAATACGTGACATTTGCGGTTTTATTTGTAAACCTATATATGGCGACATGATATATGGTACCCATGCCGCCTATGATTGATACTTATGATTTGAAGTTGTTTTATACACTATGCACTTATAATAGTATCAAACGATTTGTTTTAAACGTACTAAGCATTCTTTGGCTGTTATAAGGGAAAACCCTATCCTCGACTGCGTTGCATTGTGTGATGGGACCTGGGTCTTATAACAGCTTCATTTTTCTTTATTTAGCATTGCGCTGTTTGTTTTATGCACTGGTATTCTTGGGAGGAAACCCGTTCCGTGTTATACGGCGTGGTCCCTTGATTTACCTAATGATTTAAAATAAAGATTAATAACTGTTTTAATTCTCACACCAGTCCCATGACTGATCTGGAGTTTATTGTTTTAACCTAAACTCTGGGTGCCCCTATTTTGACACGGGCAACTAGTAGTTTTGGTTTTGCAGATTTATATTCACAGGATCCTGGTTTACAGCTGGAATGATATCCGGAAAGCTTTGTATCCGTATATCTCTTCTAGTTGTGTATTGTATTATTTTCCACTGCTATGTATTTAAATGTAATTTAAATCTCTGATATTTCTGTGTAATATTCATTTATACTCTGTATATTCTTGTAATCTGATGCATTGTTGTAATATACAATGAAATGTTCTTCTGCATGCGTTCTGTTGTGGCTTGTTCTCGAACTATCCGACATTTTCCTTTACGGGGAAGTTACGGGTCGTTTCAAATTCCCATAACAATATCTGTATAGTCACGAAATCCAACATCGAAATATCCCGAAGATAATTTCGATTCAACTCCAGTCCAATCCACGTATTGGGAATATTGATTATTTTTAAAATCACTTTCAAATTCAATTTATTCATTTCACAAATAAATTGATTTTAATTCTAGTTCAAAACTAGTTCATTTTGACAAAAATCTAGTTTTATCATTTCAAATGTGGAATTCTTCATCCCAGTTCTTTCCAATTCATATATTATGATTTTACACAAATTATTAATATTTTTAATAATTTTATCAAGGCCCGTACAGTCGATCTCCAACAACGGCCATCGGACTGCACTTACATCGACCTTTTTCAAATTTGATTTGGACATAATTCCAAATCCAACCGTTAGATTTCAAATTTTTAATATTCATAGGAAAGCTCTTTTCGATACGAACCCAACGGTTCCGGTTTTAGGAGAATCCGACGGTCGGATCTCCCGTAATGTCCGTTTGAAATAAATGGTCGAAATTCACGAACTGCCGCGGCGCGGCGCGTTCTATTCAGGCCATTATATTATATATATAATATATATAATATATATTTCGTCAATTTCCTTTTCAAAACGTATTTTATAAATCGTTTTAACTTCGTTTTCAAAACCATTTCAACTCTATATTCAATTTCTAATCAAAATTGAATATTTCATATCATTACTATATAAATGATAATATTTTCAAAATGTTATATTTTGAAATCACTTCTTTTCTATATTCATTATAAAAACGAATATAATCGATATAAATATCGTTCACGTCAAAATAGCGCAACTCTAATCAACACGGCTTTATATATTTCAATAAATCCGTTATTCTATTCAACAAATGAATATTTATTCTATTCAACACATGAATCTATATTTCTTCCAACACCTGACTAATCTCAACACATGAGTACTGTCAACACATCACTATTTTTGTTATGTAAAATATTTTATAAAACTATGGTATCTATCGTTTGATTTTCAATTAGACTTCAACCGTAAAGTAGTTCTAATTTTAAATATGATAAAGATGTAAATTTCATTGTATAAAATATTTCACTCAACACATGAACATTGTCAACACATGACTATTTTTACTATTCAACACATGAATTTTCTTTTATAATATTCCTTATTTTCCCGATTGGAATGAGGCCCAATCAATCACCATATAATGTTAATTATATGGATTCCATACAACACATGTATATAATAGCATTGAAAAATAATCAACCATCAACCAAAGTGCACTACACTGTATAAGCATCAAATATAGATATCTTACGCTTATAACAGCCTGTCAATCAATCGATCGACATATTTAATCAATCAGGATGAGTGAACTTCAAATTTCATCCCAACACCCGTGTGGGGTTTCAAACAATCAAACACAGATTTTATTTGTGCAGTTGGCCGATGTGTAAAATTTATCGTCCCAATCAATGTCCTTCAAATAGGTGTACATAAACAAACCGTCCGGTTTGTAAATGAATATTTTATTTATTCACTTTCACGTTAAAAATTATATTTTTAACGATAAAATATTCTATTTCAACACATGAATTTCTATTCATTTCATTTACACAATAAAAATGATATTTTTATTTTTCTAACATATTTTAGAAAATTTCGGCGGCATAACGGCACGATACTAGAAACGGGACGAGGCCTAGCCTTATCCCCGGTCTAGTGAAGGCCCACGCCATTCACACATCAATCAAATCCATTCCATTTCACCAAACAATTCAATTCAAACCAAATAATCTAACCAACTACACAACCAATCAAACAAGTCCATGGTCTGTGGACGATTGTGTCGGGTGCTAGTAAGCACCGTCTGCATCCTAGTATATATATATATATATATATATATATATATATATATATATATAACTAGAAAAAGAGATTTTGAGTGAGAAGTTCTCACCGACTAGCTAAACCAAACGCCACGACTCTTCTTGTGTAGAAATCTCCGTCGTTCTCGCCTTTTGTCACTTTCACCGCCCGTAGTCACTACATATATAAAAATCACATTTTTATTATCTACATTATATAAAAATCTTATCTTTATATCTTCTATAAGTTAAAAATTGGATTTTTATCCTCTCTATAATATAAAGATCATATTTTTATTTATTTCATATGTCTAAAACTGTAGAAGCTTTAAAACAGAGAAAACTCACTTTTTTTCTAACGCCCGGATTCGCTGTTTGGGTCCTAGAATTTGCAAACGAGCTTCAACCTTCACACCATCTTGTTTTCTAGCACAAGCACGCCATTCTGAACAACTTTTGCCTAGTGGTCTTCTTGCCGAAAATGTGCCATTTCGCCGGAAATCGCGAAAAGACAGCATTTTGACAGTGTTTGATCAGCAGACTTCGGACGCGTTTTCCCGACAACTCCGCAATGCAAAATAGGACTTATCATATACCAAATCGAAGAGAATTTCGTGCTCTATAACTTTGGTCTTGAGGAACTTTAGCTAGAAACGCACGGTTTGGGAGTTATTCGCGAAATACGGTCAGGGACTTATTTGCAAAACGGGCGATTTTGGTGAAAATGAGTTTTTGGGTGTAGCGGGGCCCACGGCCGGAATTGGGCTGAGGGGGGGGGCTGCGCCGGACCTGATGTGGCATGGGAAGTCGGCTAATGGGTTGCGGTGGTGGAGGTGGTGGCCGTGGTGGTGGTGGTGGCTTAGGGCTTTGCGGTTGGAAGAGAGGAAGGAGGAGGAGGAAGAGGAGGAGGAGGGGAGGAGGAAGAGGGGGTGCGGCGGCTTGCCGGAGGCTGGTGGTGGGCGGTGGAGGAGGGGCAGCGGCGGGAGGAGGGGTGGTCGCCATTAAAGAGAAAAGAGGAAGAGAGAAAAGTGAGGAAGAAAAGGAAGTAAAAGTGTTTATATGCTAGTTTCTCGCGTATCGTCCGAACACAAACGATCTCCGATGGCCGCGGATTTCGGATATGAGATAGTAGACGTGAAGACGAGTCCAACGAAACAAGTTTCGTCGAATTCCGAGTTCGTTTGACCGTCCGTTAAAAATCACAAAAATGCTCAGATAAGCTCTAAAAATGCGATTTTGGCGCACCTTTTCTTCTCGCACGCTCACATGCTAATTCAAAAATTCAAGCCCTCTTGGATTTAACCATTATTAGATGATACGAATCTAGAAAAAAAAGTAGAATTGAATTCCGAGGTCGTATCAATAATGTTCCTTTGTAAAATGACTGCTCGTTTTACCCTGAACTGTTTCAGCTCGCACGGCCACATACTAACTCCGTTCGGCGCGCCATTTGGAACTCAACAATAATTTGTCATTATGAATCCATAAAAATTTATCCCGTCGAATTCTGAGCTCGTATGCAAAATTTCACTTTTTAAGGGCTATGTATTGTTAACCGAACAACTCCAGCCCATAGTCACTATTCCGGATATCGGAATATATCGAAGCTTATACTTTTCGGAGTTCTAAACGGCATTTTGAACTCAATGGAAGTGGTTTCGAGTCCAAATTCATCCGTATGCAAAATATGACTTTTTGGGCCATGTATAATTTACATAGCGACTATTCAGAATTTTCAACTGGGCATAACTTTTGATTCCCGTTATGAAATTTTGATTTTTCGGATTCGTTGGAAAGATATTCTCGACTAGATTCTAATATTTTTGGTTTCACTAAAATCCGGATTATTTTGCACCCGGTACATTCAATTGAAGTTTGAAATCGAATTATCGAACTACCGCGCCATTTTCAATTCTATTTATAATTATATATAATTATTTATATTCTAACGATGACGTATATAAATATATACGTCGAATTATATTCAAAATAAATTTCTCGCCGATATTATTTAAAATAATCCATTTTAAATAATCAAAATTCGCTAAAATTGCCAAAACAAAAATTTTAAACTGGCCCAGATTTTCGGGTTGTTACAATCTCCCCCACTTAAAACTTTTCGTCCCCGAAAAGGAACAAAGTCGAAAGTGGTTTGATTAATCAACTCTATGTTCGATCTGGCTTCCATTCTCCAACTTTTCAGTTTCTGAGAATTTTCAAATTTTCAAAAATTTGGCTAACACCCTGAATTTTCGAAAAATTTCGCCATAACCTCCTTTGTACGGGGAGCACGGGAAAATCCCGAAATTGCCATACAGGCCTTCTGATCTCAAAAAGAAAAAGAAAAAGCCAAGCGGCTAGCCAATAGGCTCATAAAATCATCATCACCCAAACAAAACAGTAAATTATGTCGTAAACATGTACCTATTTGTCGGGCAAACAAATTTTATTCTTCGGCTCTAGCCTCCTTGCTATGACCTGTTCAATGTAAGTACAAGTATATGCATGCATAGGCGACCAATTTTCAATACAATTCAATATTCGGTTCAATTAGGCTAAATGGTTCAAAATTATCCAACATATAAACAAACAACACAAACATCAATCAATTAGTGGATTAGAGTTTTCAAATTCATAATTTTGATACATATATACAAAAATCATGTTTTTGATGCCAATTCACAACAATGTGTTCTAACTATACAAGTTTTGGTTCTCACACCAGCCTAATGGAAATATATAGAAGTCACACCTTCGAAACACGAACATAAATACTGATGATGTGGCCACATCATCAGAATTATCCCCGGGTGTCTAGAATGTGATTCTATATCTATCCAGTATATTAAAACTTCGAATATACGTTCATGACGCGTATACGCGAAATCTTTATATATTGGGTTGTCCATATTCAAAATAAATAAATATTCAAATACGTATAAAATGATTTAAATTTCAAAACAAAATTGTTTTTATTTGAAAAATATACTCTTCACACTCGTTCTAGGATACTACTGATCCTATCTCTAACGAGTTATTCTAATCGGATATTGTTAATCCAATATCTGATGAATTCTTTCGTATGGTTCTAATGTGTCTTGTTCTCGAGCTCTGTAAACCAAAGCTCTGATACCACTGTAAGGACCCGTAACTTCCCCGTGAAGGAAAGCACGAATACTTTGAGAACAACACACAAAAGGACGCATACGGAAGAACATTCCATTGTTATTACAACAATTCCATCAGATACAAGAATATACAGAGTATAAATGAATAAATTACATTCAACAAATATCAGAGATTACAATAAATTACATAGCAGCGGAAAAATATACAAAACACAACTAGAAGTGATACACGGATACAGAGCTTTCCGAGCATCGTTCCAGCTGTATATCAGGACCCTGTGAATATAAATCTGCAAAACCAAAACTACTAGCTGCCCGTGCGGAAAATAGGGGCACCCAGAGTTTAGGTTAAAACAATAAACTCCAGGTCAGTCATGGGACTGGTGTGAGAACTAAAACAGTTATTTAAAACTTTACTTTAAAGATAGTAATTCAAGGGACCACGCCGTATAACACGGAACGGGTTTCCTCCCAAGAGTACTAGTGCGTATAACAAAACAGCGCAATGCTCTTTGGAAAAATGAAGCTATTATAAGATCCAGGTCCCATCACACAATGCAACGCAAGCCGGAGGATAGGGTTTTCCCTTATAATAGCCAAACATGCTTGGTACGTTTAAAAACAAATCATTTGATACTATAATAAGTGTATAGTGTCAAAACAATTTCAATCATAAATATCAATCATAGACGGCATGGGTACCATATATCATGTCGCCATACTAGTTCTACAATTAAAACCGCAATACACGTATTGGAAATTGGATTCCATCATGAGTCGAGGCAAGGGGCAAGCTCCTCTCCGCGTTCGAGACACTCTAGCAAATGTCCCAGGACCCCACTATGATCCTTGGATCTTCAGGGCCGGTCCTCTCTTACTTTTGAGGATTGGCAATTCCTGAACACACGTTTCCCGGTCCTTACAGACCTATATCCGAGGCGCCTCGTATCCAACAACCACACAGGTGAAAAGTATATAAATGTCAGGGCTGGTAGGTCACTGACACCACCTTAGCTAGAAAGAAACGTCGTGCTCTCCCTGCAGTCACTATCCCGTTTTTGACTCATACCGAGGTGTGAGGCTCGCGAATTCACGCTATACACAAAGCTACGCCACACAGGCCGTGCTTTGATCATCACCACAAGACTTTGCTTTTCAACAGAAGCCCTGATCAATTGCCACTTACGCGTGCCACATTGGCAATTCACTCCATGTGACTGATGTCCATCGATATACAACCTCTGAGCTCGTACGTCTCAGAGAAGGGCGTTAAGCAAGAGAATAAATTCTCCGCCGCCAAACAGATGTATATTTAATAGAGATCAATCAACACAGAATAAAATCCAATGTCAGACACACAATCCATTTACAAGTTCGTTCTGGGTCTGAACGAAACCGGAGGCACTTTCCTCGCATATCCATCCATCTCCAAGTATGCCTGAACGATCACCAACTGATTCCCTCATCCTGGGTGTACAGCCCAATCAAGATCATCAGTAATCACCCAAACGATGTGAAGACTTCCGGTCTTCAACCACCGTCTTCATCTTCGACATCTCGTCGAATCGGTTACTCAGAATGGGTATAACCCGGCCTTTCTGAATAACCCACGTATATAATAAACAAATGTTACACAAACACAATGAACGCCTCATTCCAATTCAGAATATTCTTTTATTCACAAAATCACATTCTTAGGGAAATGTTCCCATTAATTTTATCCAAGATAAATTCTTCTAAATTTATTCTATAATCTTCCTTTGGATATCATTTCAAACTAGTCGGGATTAGCGAACCACACCGAAGTCATTATTTGTTTTATTTCCCAATCCCAACCTATATATCCCATGGAACAAAACTGGTGATACTCCATATCTAACACCACGGTGTTATCGGTAAAATTAATTACCATTTCACGTTCAAATCTAATTAAAAATTTAACTATCGCTTTGGAGCAAAACTGGTGATACTCCACTCTCGATCACTTTTCAGGTTTGATAATTTAAATTATCAATTCACATTTTTAATCCAATTAAAGATTCATTAAAACTCCACTTAGTTTTAATCTTTTCAAAAATCAACATCCTGCAATTAACTGGGTTAAAGAACCAATGTCATCTAAAAAACGATCCACGATAAACCCAAATCACATTTGATATTAAATACAAGGCTTTGAATAGAAAACATATCGGCTTATATTCAATATCAAATTCTGAAACCAACATATATCGTATTGGAAATAACGATATAAAATATATCTTTCAAATTCCCATAACAATATCTGTATAGTCACGAAATCCAACATCGAAATATCCCGAAGATAATTTCGATTCAACTCCAGTCCAATCCACGTATTGGGAATATTGATTATTTTTAAAATCACTTTCAAATTCAATTTATTCATTTCACAAATAAATTGATTTTAATTCTAGTTCAAAACTAGTTCATTTTGACAAAAATCTAGTTTTATCATTTCAAATGTGGAATTCTTCATCCCAGTTCTTTCCAATTCATATATTATGATTTTACACAAATTATTAATATTTTTAATAATTTTATCAAGGCCCGTACAGTCGATCTCCAACAACGGCCATCGGACTGCACTTACATCGACCTTTTTCAAATTTGATTTGGACATAATTCCAAATCCAACCGTTAGATTTCAAATTTTTAATATTCATTGGAAAGCTCTTTTCGATACGAACCCAACGGTTCCGGTTTTAGGAGAATCCGACGGTCGGATCTCCCGTAATGTCCGTTTGAAATAAATGGTCGAAATTCACGAACTGCCGCAGCGCGGCGCGTTCTATTCAGGCCATTATATTATATATATAATATATATTTCGTCAATTTCCTTTTCAAAACGTATTTTATAAATCGTTTTAACTTCGTTTTCAAAACCATTTCAACTCTATATTCAATTTCTAATCAAAATTGAATATTTCATATCATTACTATATAAATGATAATATTTTCAAAATGTTATATTTTGAAATCACTTCTTTTCTATATTCATTATAAAAACGAATATAATCGATATAAATATCGTTCACGTCAAAATAGCGCAACTCTAATCAACACGGCTTTATATATTTCAATAAATCCGTTATTCTATTCAACAAATGAATATTTATTCTATTCAACACATGAATCTATATTTCTTCCAACACCTGACTAATCTCAACACATGAGTACTGTCAACACATCACTATTTTTGTTATGTAAAATATTTTATAAAACTATGGTATCTATCGTTTGATTTTCAATTAGACTTCAACCGTAAAGTAGTTCTAATTTTAAATATGATAAAGATGTAAATTTCATTGTATAAAATATTTCACTCAACACATGAACATTGTCAACACATGACTATTTTTACTATTCAACACATGAATTTTCTTTTATAATATTCCTTATTTTCCCGATTGGAATGAGGCCCAATCAATCACCATATAATGTTAATTATATGGATTCCATACAACACATGTATATAATAGCATTGAAAAATAATCAACCATCAACCAAAGTGCACTACACTGTATAAGCATCAAATATAGATATCTTACGCTTATAACAGCCTGTCAATCAATCGATCGACATATTTAATCAATCAGGATGAGTGAACTTCAAATTTCATCCCAACACCCGTGTGGGGTTTCAAACAATCAAACACAGATTTTATTTGTGCAGTTGGCCGATGTGTAAAATTTATCGTCCCAATCAATGTCCTTCAAATAGGTGTACATAAACAAACCGTCCGGTTTGTAAATGAATATTTTATTTATTCACTTTCACGTTAAAAATTATATTTTTAACGATAAAATATTCTATTTCAACACATGAATTTCTATTCATTTCATTTACACAATAAAAATGATATTTTTATTTTTCTAACATATTTTAGAAAATTTCGGCGGCATAACGGCACGATACTATAAACGGGACGAGGCCTAGCCTTATCCCCGGTCTAGTGAAGGCCCACGCCATTCACACATCAATCAAATCCATTCCATTTCACCAAACAATTCAATTCAAACCAAATAATCTAACCAACTACACAACCAATCAAACAAGTCCATGGTCTGTGGACGATTGTGTCGGGTGCTAGTAAGCACCGTCTGCATCCTAGTATATATATATATATAACTAGAAAAAGAGATTTTGAGTGAGAAGTTCTCACCGACTAGCTAAACCAAACGCCACGACTCTTCTTGTGTAGAAATCTCCGTCGTTCTCGCCTTTTGTCACTTTCACCGCCCGTAGTCACTACATATATAAAAATCACATTTTTATTATCTACATTATATAAAAATCTTATCTTTATATCTTCTATAAGTTAAAAATTGGATTTTTATCCTCTCTATAATATAAAGATCATATTTTTATTTATTTCATATGTCAAAAACTGTAGAAGCTTTAAAACAGAGAAAACTCACTTTTTTTCTAACGCCCGGATTCGCTGTTTGGGTCCTAGAATTTGCAAACGAGCTTCAACCTTCACACCATCTTTTTTTTCTAGCACAAGCACGCCATTCTGAACAACTTTTGCCTAGTGGTATTCTTGCCGAAAATGTGCCATTTCGCCGGATCTCGCGAAAAGACAGCATTTTGACAGTGTTTGATCAGCAGACTTCGGACGCGTTTTCCCGACAACTCTGCAATGCAAAATAGGACTTATCATATACCAAATCGAAGAGAATTTCGTGCTCTACAACTTTTGTCTTGAGGAACTTTGGCTAGAAACGCACGGTTTGGGAGTTATTCGCGAAATACGGTCAGGGACTTATTTGCAAAACGGGCGATTTTGGTGAAAATGGGTTTTGGGTGTAGCGGGGCCCACGGCCGGAATTGGGCTGAGGGGGGGGGCTGCACCGGACCTGATGTGGCATGGGGAGTCGGCTAATGGGTTGCGGTGGTGGAGGTGGTGGCCGTGGTGGTGGTGGTGGCTTAGGGCTTTGCGGTTGGAAGAGAGGAAGGAGGAGGAGGAAGAGGAGGAGGAGGGGAGGAGGAAGAGGGGGTGCGGCGGCTTGCCGGAGGCTGGTGGTGGGCGGTGGAGGAGGGGCAGCGGCGGGAGGAGGGGTGGTCGCCATTAAAGAGAAAAGAGGAAGAGAGAAAAGTGAGGAAGAAAAGGAAGTAAAAGTGTTTATATGCTAGTTTCTCGCGTATCGTCCGAACACAAACGATCTCCGATGGCCGCGGATTTCGGATATGAGATAGTAGACGTGAAGACGAGTCCAACGAAACAAGTTTCGTCGAATTCCGAGTTCGTTTGACCGTCCGTTAAAAATCATAAAAATGTTCAGATAAGCTCTAAAAATGCGATTTTGGCGCACCTTTTCTTCTCGCACGCTCACATGCTAATTCAAAAAATCAAGCCCTCTTGGATTTAACCATTATTAGATGATACGAATCTAGAAAAAAAAAGTAGAATTGAATTCCGAGGTCGTATCAATAATGTTCCTTTGTAAAATGACTGCTCGTTTTACCCTGAACTGTTTCAGCTCGCACGGCCACATACTAACTCCGTTCGGCGCGCCATTTGGAACTCAACAATAATTTGTCATTATGAATCCATAAAAATTTATCCCGTCGAATTCTGAGCTCGTATGCAAAATTTCACTTTTTAAGGGCTATGTATTGTTAACCGAACAACTCCAGCTCATAGCCACTATTCCGGATATCGGAATATATCGAAGCTTATACTTTTCGGAGTTCTAAACGGCATTTTGAACTCAATGGAAGTGGTTTCGAGTCCAAATTCATCCGTATGCAAAATATGACTTTTTGGGCCATGTATAATTTACATAGCGACTATTCTGAATTTTCAACTGGGCATAACTTTTGATTCCCGTTATGAAATTTTGATTTTTCGGATTCGTTGGAAAGATATTCTCGACTAGATTCTAATATTTTTGGTTTCATTAAAATCCGGATTATTTTGCACCCGGTACATTCAATTGAAGTTTGAAATCGAATTATCGAACTACCGCGCCATTTTCAATTCTATTTATAATTATATATAATTATTTATATTCTAACGACGACGTATATAAATATATACGTCGAATTATATTCAAAATAAATTTCTCGCCGATATTATTTAAAATAATCCATTTTAAATAATCAAAATTCGCTAAAATTGCCAAAACAAAAATTTTAAACTGGCCCAGATTTTCGGGTTGTTACACGATATATCCGAGGCGCCTCGCTATCCATCATCCACATAGGTAAAAAAAATATAAATGTTTGGGCTCCATACCATGACACCACCCATAGCTAGAAAGAAACGTCGTGCAATCCCTACAGTCCTATCCCTTTTTTGACTCATACTAAGGTGTGAGGCTCGCGAATTAATGCTATACACAAAGCTATGCTATTTAAAGCCGTGCTTTGATCATCAACCACAGACTCTGCTTTTCAACAGAAGCCTTGATCATTTTAATCTCAGCATGCCACACAGGCAGTTCACGCCATGCGACTGATGTCTATCGATATATAGCCTCTGAGCTCGTACGTCTCGAGAAGGGTGTTAAGCAAGAGAATAAATTCTCCGCCACCAAACATATATATATTTAATAGAGATCAATCAACACAGAATAAAATCCAATGTCAGACACACATCCATTTACAAGTTCGTTCTGGGTCTGAACGAAATCGGAGGCACCTTATTCCTCGTCCCATATGTCCAATACAGGAGAGAGGTCCTCGCATATCCGGTCGATCTCCAAGTACGTCTGGACGATCACCACTTATTACCTTTTCTTGGTTGTATAGCCCAATCAAGACATCAGTAATCATCCAAACGATGTGAAGATCTCCGGTCTTTAACCACCGTCTTCATCGTCGAATCAGTTATTCAGAATGGGTATAAACCTGGCCTTTCCGAATAACCCGCGTATATTATAATCAAGTGATATGAACACACAACATACGCCTCATTCCAATCCAGAATATTCTTTTATTCAAATATTCTTTTCACAATTTTAAACCAAATTAAGGTTTTCCAAACTAGTCGGGATTAGCGAACCTTATCGAAGTAATCATTTGTTTTATTTCCCAATCCCAACCCATCCATCCCATGGAGCAAAACTAGTAATACTCCATATCTAACACCACTGTGTTATCGGTAAAAATTAATTACCATTTCACGTTCAAATCTAATTAAAGAGTTAACTATCGCATGGAGTTAAAATGGTGGTACTCCATTCTCGATTATTTCCCAAATTTGATAATTTACATTATCACATTCACATTTCAATCTAGTTAAAGATTCATTAAAACTCCACTTAGTTTTAATCTCCAAAAATCATTATACAATGATTATTCAAATCTAGGAAATAAATCCTGTCTTTAATTGGGTTAAAGAACCAATTTCATTTAAAACACAGTTCACGATAAACCCAAAATCACATTCCATTAATTATGGAATCTTCACGGAAAACAGATCAATATATATAATCGATATAAACTTCTGTATCCAACCAATAATATAAATGGAATAACGGCAAAGCCTTTTAAATTCCATATATAGTAACGGTCTTTCTCCACAGAAGCTCACTTTGATTATTACCAAATCGAATTCCATTCCAATTTATTTTATTAGATTGGAAAACTTTACTTTGGAAAATTTCCAATAAATCTTAATAAAAAGATTTATAAATTCCAAATCATATTTCACTATTAATCGGGTTAAAGAACGAATGTCATTAAAAACATAGTTCACAGTAAACCCAATTCACATTCCATTTTATTTTAATTACTAAATATAACTAGAAACTCTAATAATCTTAATTAAAAGATTTATTCTTTTCTCTACTAGTTTTAAGAACATTGTTAATAAAGACACCATTCATGACAAACCTAAAATCCAATCTCAATTCAATTCCAATTAAATATTAATTAAATGGTAAACTTCATTAAATCTTAATTAAAAGATTTATTCTTTTCTCAACTAGGTTTAAGAACAGTGTTAATAAAGACACCATTCTCGATAAACCCAAAATCCAATTTGATATTAAATACAAGGCTCTGAATAGAAATAATATCGGCTTATATTCAATATCAAATTCTAAAACTAACGGATATCGTATTGGGAATAACGATATATATATATTCCAAATTCCCATAACAATATCCGTATAACCACGGAATCCAATATCGAGATGTTCCAAAGATTATTTCCATTCCAAACCACTCCAATCTATTCGTTGGAAAATTCTGGTTATTTTAAAACCATTCCAAATCCAATTTATTTATTCAAAAACATTGGATTATTATTCTAGTTAATAACTAGTTCATTTCGATAAAAATATATTTTTATCTTTCCAAACATGGAGTCATTCATCCAAATTCTTTACAAATCATTTATTATGATTTTACACATATTATTAATATTTTAATTAATTTTATCAAGGCCCGTGCAGTCGGTTTCCAATAACGGCCACCGAACTGCATCCATAGCGACCTTTTCCAAATTTTATTTGGACCTAATTCCAAATTGAACTGTTAAATTTCAAGTCTCTTATATTCATTGGAAAGCTCTTTCCGATACGAACCCAACGGTTCTAGTTTTAGGAGAATCCGATTGTCGGATCGCCCGTAGTGTCAATTCGAAGTCAATAGTCGAGATTCACGAACGGTCGTTGTGTGGCGCGTTCTATTCAGGCCATTAAATATATATATATAATATTATATATATATTTCGTTGATTTCCATTTAAAACATATTTTATAAATCGTTTATAAATTTGTTTTAAAACGATTCCAACTTCATTTTCAATTTTAAATCAAAATTGAATACTCCTTATCATTGTAATATTTAAATGATAATATTTTCAAAATATCAGATTTTGAAATTATTTTCTTTTCGATATTCATTATAAAAATGAATAAAATCGATATAGATATCATTCGCGTTAAAATGGCGCATATCTAATCAATACGGCTTCACACATTTCAATATTTTCGTGTCCATCCAAAATCGGGCATCAAATTCACGTTTTGATCCTTTACTGGATATTATTTTAAAATATTGTTTAAATATTTTATTCAACACATGAATATTTTTAATGGTTTATAAATTCAATAAAAATGACGTTTTTATTGTTTAGACATTTTATTCAACACATGAATGTTTTATTCAACATATGAATATTTTATTCAACACATGAATATTTTTAATCTTTCATTTGTATTATAAAAATGATATTTTTATTGTTCAGACATTTTATTCAACACATGAATATTATTTTAAAATATTCGTTATTTTTCCAAATTGGAATGAGACCCAATCAATTATCATATAATATTGTTTATATAGATTCCATACAACACATGTATATAATGACAATGATAAATAAACATCCATCATCCAGAGTGCCTTACACAACTGCATAAGCATTAAATATAAATAATTAATGCTTATAACAGTCCGTCAACCAAT
This sequence comes from Allium sativum, assembly GCA_030737875.1. Taxonomy (NCBI): domain Eukaryota; kingdom Viridiplantae; phylum Streptophyta; class Magnoliopsida; order Asparagales; family Amaryllidaceae; genus Allium; species Allium sativum. Next base: position 168,331,228 of record CM060909.1, read on the forward strand.
CGATTGACATACAACTAAACAATTGGGATTAGCGTACGTCAAACATCATCCCAATACCCGTGTGGGGTTTCAACCAACAAATATTGAATATTATTGCTGCAGTTGGGCGATGTGTAAAATTTATCATCCCAATCAATATCAACTAAATGGGTGTACATAAACAAATCGTCTGATTTGTAAATGAATATTTATTTTCATTTCAGGAGAATTTTATGTCATTCATATATACGTTAAAAATTATATTTTTAACTGTAAAATATTTTATTCAACACATGAATATTTTAATTAGTTCATACATTCAATAAAAATGATATTTTTATTGTTCAAACATTTTATTCAACACATGAATACAATACAGTCAATTCAATCCAAACAAACATCAATGGTTTGTACCATCATTGGTGTCGGGTGCTACTAAGCACCGTCTGCGTCCTAGTATATACTTAACTATAATATAAATATAGTGAGAAAGAGTTCTCATCTTTGGTTTCCACTCCGTCAGTCTTTAATTTAATGGTTTGGATTTGGGTTTGTTCCTGTGCGTATTGTTCTTCACCGTGATTCTAACGCAATCTATTTCACCCGATTTATATTAAAAATCATATTTTTAACAACTCTATATATATTTAAAAATCACATTTTTATAACGCTACTACATATATGAAAATCACATTTTCATATCGCTACTATATATATAAAAATCGTATTTTTATATAATGCTATCTTATTTTTAAAAATCATATTTTTATTTCAAAACTATATGTGTGAAAATCATATTTTTAATTTCGCTTTACATATATTAAAAATCCTATTTTTATTCTATGCTATAATATATAAAAATCCATTTTTAAACAATGTTATTTACATTTTAAAAATCATGCTATATATATATTATATATAAAAACAATGCCATATATATTTAAAAAACATATTTATACAATGCTATCTATTTATTAAAAATCATATTTTTATCATTTCTATATATATATATATATTAAAATCATATTTAATAATGCTATATATATTTTAAAATATTCTATTCATATTTTTAAAACAACTAATATGGTAAAGATAAAAAGGAACTACCTTTTCACTGATTAACCTCGGTAGTACAAGAACTGCATGGGTTCCAAACTAGGGTTGCAATTTGTGCCTCAACCGTGAAGCTTGGCCAAGGTCTGACGATTCCACGTTGTCGTGCTTGGAGAGAGCTTCCTAACGCCACCAACCGCATGTCGTATGATCGCCTGAGGAAGACGGAATTCGCCTCGCGACGGTGAGGGTTTGTGCTTGAAATTCGAGCCAACGATTACACCATTATCGATCACCCTAGGCTAGATTTAGAGCTCTCAAGATCCTCTTCAGTTTTCCCTCAGAAAGCTTCATGGATTAGTTCGTGGATTTGGAGAAAGGAAGGGAGGAAGGATCGAACGATTTCTGTAATGTCCCGTATTTTTATGGTATAATAATTAATTAATTTAATTATTTGAATAGTGATTTAGAAATTTAAAGGGTTGTTTAATTAAATAATATGGAATATTTAATTAATATAAATAATAGAATAATATATTTATTTTCAAAATAGTCGGAAATAATGGAATTCGCAATAATGTGTGTACTGGATTATTTTTAATATTTAATTTAGTTTCGAATTGAATTATAATAACGAATATATTTAAATAACGATGGTTGAACGTATTAATTATATTATAATTATAATCGAGCTCGAAATGGCGCGGCAGTTCGTAAATTGGCGGTTCGAACTTTAAACGAATATACAGAATCCGTTTTAAGTCGGATTTCTGTGAAATAAGAAACGTTCGGAGCTGGTGAAGTATATTTTTCTAATGGAAGAGAAAAATTGAGATTTCGTCATGTAGATTGTGAGTTGTGTCCAAATCAAATTTTCGATTTGTCACTATGAAATCGTTTATAAACCATAACGATATATTTAATTTTTATTAAATATTGGCTTCGTATTTAGTCAAGACCTTTGAGGTGTAGGTATAATTTAATTTTTAGAATTTTTCTGTAATTTTTATTTTGGAAAATAAGTACTTTTTATTTTGAAGTATTTTACACCCTAAATCAGCGTTCGGGGACATCACAGAATAAACTAACTTGTCTATATTATTATATTTTTGGGATCGTGACACGATGTTTAGTAAACAGTATTTTCATTTTTGTCCGTAGCAGTCTTTGAGTGAACGGAGTTTTACGCGATGGGGTACACAATTTCTTTTTAAAGTTGATTTTTGTAAAGGTATGCATTCACGTTCAAGTTAAACACTTCCCTCCATGTGCCATGTACTTTTATAATTTATTTAATGATGTTTGTCATGCCTTAGTTTCTAAGTAAATCCTGCCGTGTATCATCAAATCAAAACTGACGGAAGAAGTGAAAACTCAAAAGGACAGCCCACCCAATTCTGCAGCCATCAATATTTCATGGTTAAGTATACTTCCCTGCTAAGTGTACATATTTTCTTTGCTCAACTCTTAAGCCTCCGTCCATTATAAATACATATCCAATATGACCATGTTTCTGTTTACAAAACAGCAAACAAAACTTGAGTTATAATTTCAAACAAAATCACTAATATGAGAGCTTTCAGTTCGTCTCCTTGAACCCAAAGTTTTGCACAACGAATCCCACGTTCGATACTTACTGGTGGTGTAGTGCATCGGTGGGGGGACGGTTAACTAGCGAAGTATAAGGAGAAGTAAGTATTGGATTGGAATGGCTGCAGAATGGAGAGGATGTGCATAGCTTGCATTAGTGGGTGAGCTGCTACGTGAGTATGTAGTAGGGGAAGGAGCCGATGGGGGAGTGTTACTGGTACAGTGAAGAGAAAGTGCGAAATGGAGGTGGACGTTGCGGTCAGTCAGTGCTTTCGTGATGTATTGAAGGAGTATACGCGTCTGTAGTTGCGTGAACAATGGAGGGAGCAAGTTTCTAAAATGGTGTCAGGGTGTGTAATACATTCGTGAAAGAGTGGAGCCGAAGTGGAAAATGATTTCAGTATCTTGCAGCATGTATACTTTCGGAAGTGGGACTGGTGTATACGTTTGGGTCCATGGCGTCATCAGTAAAGGGTATAAGGGGGGACGTCGGTTTGTGTTTCCTGAAGGAGAAGTGCGGGTTAAAAATCATAGTTTGGTAATTGGTGATGCGTTTTGAATACATGGGATCTAAGTGTCACTGGAGAAGAAACCTAATATGTTGGAAGAAGAACTGTATAAGGAATTGCAGCGGCCATTTTTGGTTTTCGTGAGGATTACTGAAGCGTTTAAAATGGAGGAGGAGCAATGAAATCGGGTCAGTGCGCATGGAATTTGGGCCAAAGTCTTAAAGGGTAAGGCCCGTATATAACTAAACTTAATGTTTTTTATTTATTTAAAATAGTACGTGAACTTATAATATTAATATCCGGTACAAACGTTATCAGAATTGAGCGAATTTGGATCCGTTGGGATCGTAGGGATGAGGGCTACACAATGAAACTAACTAGGAGTGAATTGGAGCTCGTTACAATTTATGGCGAAATAAATTGTCTAATCTTAATTGACAATCTCTTATCGTTATTTAACGATAACCGACCAATGTGAGTAAATCTCACTAACTCTGCACAGTTATATTTTTATATAACGAATTTTTAGAACTGATAAATATTGGTTGATTGTTGTGTGTTGACTGTTGGGTTGAATTGCTTTTGTATTGGTTGAAATTATAGATAACGATATATATATATAAATCGTTAATCAAATATTGATTCTGTTTATCAGAATATTTCATATCGAAATGAAATCAATGTTATTATGTTGTCTAACATCTGTGAATGCAGGGAAATAGGTCGGAGGGATCCAACTGGATTCCTCAACATTTATTTACTGTTTTTCATATATTGTGATATATGATGTGATATATTATTATGTGTGTTTGGATAATATTGATCCTTGTTATTTGGTATTTTAAATACCATATGTAATACCGGAATGTAAAACGGGAATTTTCAAACTGTATATTGAAAATAAATTATTTATAAAATCAAAAGATTTTATAAAAGGAAATATTTATAAAATCATAGACTTTTATAAAAGGAATATTTATTTAGAAAATAAATAAGATATTATAAAGTATATTTATTCGGAAAATAAATAGGAATAGAAAAGGAAATATTTGTGAAACAAATAAAAAGGAAATATATGTAAAACAAATAAAAAAGGAAATATTTGTGAAACAAATAAAAAGGAAATATTTGTGAAACAAATAAAAAGGAAATATTTGTAATACAAATAGAAAAGGAAATATTTGTAAAAAAAAATATAAAAGGAAATATTTGGGAAACAAATAGAAAAGGAATATTTATAAAACGAATAGAATTTTATAAAAAGAGAATTTTACATTAGTAAGGTTTAGACCTGTACTTCACACACGGTTATAACATGATAAGTACTTAAAGTAAATATTTAATAGAATTCTGTTTTAACAGATAAATGGGGAAGATTAATTTATAAATAATGATTTATAAATTAAGTAAATAATTTATCGTGGGATAAATTGAATATATAAGTCAGAACTTATATAGAGAAATAGAAATCAGTTTCAACACTGATATTTTAAATAGAATGTGAACTCAACATTTATAAAGGGAATTATAACTGAGATTTTAGTGTTAGAAATAAAAAGGGCATTTCGTATGGATCATTTTATAAATAGAAGTATAAATAGAATTCGGAAATGGGATACTATTTTGAAATACGAAGTCAAACTTAATGGAGTTAATCGAATATAGTTATTCGAATGGAGCTAATTGGATAGAGTTATTCGAATAAGAGTTATTCGAATAAGAGTTATTCGAATTAGAGTTAATCGATTAGAGTTAATCGAGTTAGAGTTAATCGAGTTAGAGTTAATCGAGTTAAAGTTAATCGAGTTAGGGTTAATCGAATAAAGTTAATCGAGTTAGGGTAAATCGAATAAAGTTAATCGAGTTAAAGTTAATGGAGTTAGTGTTAATCGAATTAGAGTTTATCGATTAGAGTAAATCGAAAGGAGTTAATCGAATATAGTTTATTCGAGAGAAGTTAATCGAATATAGTTTATTCGAAAGGAGTTAATCGAATATAGTTTATTCGAGAGAAGTTAATCGAATATAGTTTATTCGAGAGAAGTTAACCGAATATAGTTTATTAGAAAGGAGTTAATCGAATATAGTTTATTCGAAAGGAGTTAATCGAATATAGTTTAATCAAAAGGAGTTAATCGAATATTGTTTATTCGAGAGAAGATAATCGAATATAGTTTATTTGAAAGGAGTTAATTGAATATAGTTTATTCGAAAGGAGTTAATCGAATATAGTTTATTCGAGAGAAGTTAATCGAATATAGTTTATTCAAAAGGAGTTAATCGAATATAGTTTATTCGAGAGGAGTTAATCGAATATAGTTTATTCGAGATAAGTTAATCGAATATAGTTTATTCGAGAGAAGTTAATCGAATCTAGTTTATTCGAAAGGAGTTATCGAATAGAGGTTATTCGAAAGAGGTTATCGAATATAGTTTAGTCGAAAAAGAGTTATCGAATATTGCTTATTCGAAAAAGAGTTATCGAATTATACGTTGGAATTCGATTATATCGAATTCGAGAAAGTACTATTAACTTTCCTTTTTTTATCAAGATTTATTTATTCATTAATAAATTAATTGTTTGTTTGTTTATCCAAATTAATAAATAAAAGTTATACTTAAGTTATTATATTTCGGACGCATGAGATTATAACACTATTGTTATAATCAAATGATTTCTGTAAAAGAAGTGGATTCGTAAATAGAATTTGAGAGTTACGTAAGGAAGTTTGTTAAAGATTTAAAAGATGAACTTTGTCTATTTCGAGGTTAGAAACGTTGTTCATTTAAGGTCTGAGAGGTAGTTATACCCCAACTTGATTGACTCCATTTTTAATTAAGGAATGGTTAAGGTTCGATAGTGAAGGTTGGTTAAGTGAATTTAGTTAATGAGTGTAATGGTTTGAGTTGGCATAGCGATGTTTTATTTAAACATCTATTTAAAATCCAAATGTAGGATTTTTGGAAATGTTTTCCAAATAAGAATTAGAAATGTTTTCTAATATAGAAAATAAGAAATGGAAATGTTTTCCAATGTTAATAACGTATATTTTATAAATTTAGAAAAATAGAAATATTGAATATATGGAAACAGGAATAGGGAAATGGATAATTAAATGACAAGTTAAATTAAAGTGGATAAGTGTTGATTGATGATTTGCTCGGTACGATTTCCATTTGGAAATACGACCGTTGCTTGTACACATGTTTTCCTTTGATAGTTAAATCACCGATTGTCGAAGATTTTGACCATTTCCGTTGTCAATACGGAGAGACCGGGATCAGATATATTATCTGAAAACCACTACGTATGGCATTAGCGTTGTGAATCAAAAATGATGAAGATAATCGAAGATTGAGTTATGCAAGGGCTGTTCTGGAGATCCTAGGTAGAAATTGCCTAAGATGGATTTACAGAATAGTACCTTCGGTTTGTCCAGTCCCAGGACAACTTGTATGGAAGAATGTCTGACAGAGTATATTTAATAGATCGCGTAAGTTGATCTCTTCAAACCTATTTGCGTTTGGTGGCGGAGGAATTTGTTTCACTTAGCTATATACCCGTAGTATTTTTAGGGAAATCAATTTGTGATTTGGCGGGTATAACGATGTGACATTTAAAGTGAATAAATGTGTGATCTGTCAGAGATAAGCGTGGCCTCTAGCCTCACAACCGGGAAATGACAAAAATCTGGCAGGAAGCATGGCTATGTGGGTTGCTTCAATTAGGGTGTATTATCACCTATCTAGAGATATTCATTTCATTCTTCAATCTATTTGATGTTGTCCCATTCGGGAAACGGTTGCTGATCTCAACCGTTGGTGATATATATTCGATACACTCAAGCGAAATGAGTGGTCGATCGTGTGTGGCCGGGTTGCAAGATGTTCTTGTTGAACCCAATGTATTCCTCTTTAGAGGTACACTATTGGAAGGTGGTTCCATACCTTGTCATAGTTGGAAATTCATTATCCATTAAGTGCTTGCGATTTTGATTATATACTATGTATGCAGAACGTGAGATGAAAGCGTTTCTGCTAGATCATTATTATAATGTGGTTGATAGGCACTATTATAATATCAAAAAAAATTGATATAAAGATTATTTTGGATTCTCATAAGGAAAAACCCGTTCTGTTATACAGCGTGGTCTTATGAGATATCGTTTTATTGCTCAAACGGTTTTAAATTGTTTTACTCACACCAGTCCCATGACTAACCCAGAGTTTATTTTGTTTTGTTTTCCCTAAACTCTTGGGTGCCCAATTTTGTACGGGCAGTCAAGTAGTCAGGATTTACAGATACACTAGATGGAGCTTGGAGCAGGAGGCTTCAGCAGTATTTTCTAGCTATTGTTTATTTCCGCTGTGATGTAAGTGTTGTAATCTAATATACATATACAGATTGTGTTTCAGAGTTATTTTGTATACTATATTTTATTTGTTCCGTTGTGAGATTCGTGTTTACTATGATGTTGTATGTTCTTCTTCTTCTATTCTAAGTTTCTATCTTATCTATTCTTACCCACTAAATTCTTTCATGGACTATCCGGTGTTTTTCGATGCTTGAATAGTCGACATTGAGTTTATGTCAGTTACTCAGGATCGCGAAATCCCGGGTCGTTACAGTGGTATCAGAGCTTAAGGTTAAGTAATTACCTTGGCTCTGTTGCGTGACTCAGTAGAGATGGGGTTAGCAATACCCTAGATTGAGTTTGAGTGTATATATATGAGCGCGTATATGTTATTTGATATAAAAACTGTTTTATATTATGGAGATTTATTAGTTGAATAATTTGTGAATTCTAGTCGATCAGTTTGATCCACTGTATCGATAAGGGTTACTAAACACTTGAATACGATAAACCGACATAGTATGTTTTAAAGAGGGTAAATGAAAATAATTTTACCCAAATTATAGTTTGATATAAAGAAAAGTATATATATTGGGAATATTATAATATATTGAACATATTGGGTGTTATTATAATCGAGTGAGATTATAAAAGTAAAATGGTTACGTAAATAACCAATCAGAATTCATATAAGTGAAATATATGAAATCAGATGAATTAAATCTGAATTTAAATCAGAATTGGAATTAAAATTCCTAAATTTGAGTAAGTATTTGTGAATGAACTTGAATTGAATATATGAGAATTTTTAAAATCCTGGGAGATTTTAAATTGTTTTATAAGCCGTGTGAATGGTATTTTGAAATGAATTTCAAAATGGAAGTGTTTAGATATGGTTTTGAAAAGTGATATAGTATTGAACTCACTTCGATCGCTGGAAAATAGATTCCGATGATGACAGTTGCATCATCGGTGTTCATTTTCGAATTTTTAAGTGACAGATTATTACCAAAGATTTTGTTTTTAAATTGTTTTGAATAAACAAGTTGTTCAAGAAATTCAAATGTTTTGAATTGTTATTATGATTTCAAATTGATTTGAAATAAAAACCCAGGAATTTAAAATTTTGGAAATTTAAATTTAACTTGTTAAGTTAAATAAATCGAGATGGTACAGATAAATAAGTAAATTAGAATTTAACTTGAACTAAGTTAAATAAAACTAGATTTGGTTAGTGAATAATTTGGAATGGAATTAAGTTGATAAGCTAAGAGTTTGGAATTTGAGATTGGAGTTTGAATGGAATTTGACTTTGGTTTAAACAAATGATTGTGTTGAGGATGAACTGATTGCAGTTTGATTGGAATGATACTGGTATATGTTGAATTGGTAATAGAAGCAAATGATATAATGTTATGCCCGACAAAAAGGTACCAGTTTATATTTATATAGGTTTGAGATTTTGATGGGCCGAATTGGAAAGCCGCTTGGCTGTTGATTTTCTTTTGGGTTGAAGAAGGCCTAGAGAGGCGAGTTGGAGTTTGAGCTATTGACCAGTACAAAGGAGGTGCAGGCCAAATTTTTCGAAAATTTAAGGTGTTAGAATTTTTTTAGTTTTTTTGTAATTTTTTGGTTATTCACAATAAATTAATATTTTATTTGAAATTAAATTGGTTCAGTTGAAATCGAAGTTAAGAAGTAAACAAATAATTTAAACCAGTTAATAGGGTTTGTTTTCTACCTTAGCAATTTCGAGGACGAAATTATTTTAAGGAGGGAAGAATGTAATGTCCCGTATTTTTATGGTATAATAATTTATTTATTTAATTATTTAAATAGTGATTTAGAAATTTAAAGAGTTGTTTAATTAAATAATATGGAATATTTAATTAATATAAATAATAGAATAATATATTTATTTTCGAAATAGTCGGAAATAATGGAATTCGCAATAATGTGTGTTTTGGATAATTTATAATATTTAATTCAGTTTAAAATTGAATTATAATAACGAATATATTTAAATAATGATGGTTGAATGTATTAATTATATTATAATTATAATCGAGCTCGAAATGGCGCGGCAGTTCGTAATTTGGCGGTCCGAACTTTAAACGAATATACATAATCCGTTTTAAGTCGGATTTCTGTGAAACAAGAAACGTTCGGAGCTGGTGAAGTATATATTTCTAATGGAAGAGAAAAATCGAGATTTAGTAGTGTAGATTGTGAGTTGTGTCCAAATCAAATTTTCGAATAGTCGCTATGAAATCGTTTATAAACCATAATGATATATTTAATTTTTATTAAATATTGGCTTCGAATTTAGACAGGACCTTGAGGCGTAGGTATAATTTAATTTTTAGAATTTTCTGTAATTTTTATTTTTGAAAATAAGCACTTTTTATTTTGAAGTATTTTACACCCTAAATCAGCGTTCGGGGACATCACAGAATAAACTAACTTGTCTATATTATTATATTTTTGGGATCATGACACGATGTTTAGTACAACAGTATTTTCATTTTTGTCCGTAGTAGTCCGTGAGTGAACGTGAGTGAATGGACTTCCCTCCATGTGCCGTGTACTTTTATAATTTATTTAATGAAGTTCGTCATGCCTTAGTTTCTAAGTAAATCCTGCCTTGTATCATCAAATCAAAACTGACGGGAGAAGTGAAAACTCAAAAGGACAGCCTACCCAATTCTGCAGCCATCAATACTTCATGGTTAAGTATACTTCCCTACTAAGTGTACACATTTTCTTTGCTTAACTCTTAAACCTCCGTCCATTATAAATACATATCCAATATGACCGTGTTTCTGTTTACAAAACAGCAAACAAAACGTGAGTTATAATTCCAAACAAAATCACCAATATGAGAGCTTTCAGCTCGTCTCCTTGAACCTAAAGTTTTGCATAGCGAATCCTACGTCTGATACTTACTGGCGGTGTAGTGCATCGGTGGGGGGACGGTTAACTAACGAAGTATAAGGAGAAGTAAGTATTGGATTGGAATGGCTGCAGAAAGGAAAGGATGTGCACAGCTTGCACTAGTGGGTGAGCTGCTACGTGAGTATGCAGTAGGGGAAGGAGCCGGTGGGGGAGTGTTACTGGTACAGTAAAGAGAAAGTACAAAGTGGAGGTGGACGTTGGGGTCAGTCAGTGCTTTCGTGATGTATTAAAGGAGTATACGGCGTCTGTAGTTGCGTGAACAGTGGAGGAAGCAAGTTTCTAAAATGGTGTCAGGGTGTGTAATACATTCGTGAAAGAGTGGAGCCGAAGTGGAAAATGATTTCAGTATCTTGCAGCATGTATACTTTCGGAAGTGGGACTGGTGTATACGTTTGGGTCCATGGCATCATAAGTAAAGGGTATAAGGGGGGACGTCGGTTTGTGTTTCCTGGAGGAGAAGTGCGGGTTAAAAATCATGGTTTGGTAATTGGTGATGCGTTTTGAATACATGGGATCTAAGTGTCACTGGAGAAGAAACCTAATATGTTGGAAGAAGAACTGTACAAGGATTTGCAGCGGCCATTTTTGGTTTTCGTGAGGATTACTGAAGCGTTTAAAATGGAGGAGGAGCAATGAAATCGGGTTAGCGCGCATGGAATTTGGGCCAAAGTCTGAAAGGGTAAGGCCCGTATATAAGTAAACTTAAAGTTTTTATTTATTTAAAATAGTACGTGAACTTATAATATTAATATCCAGTACAAACGTTATCAGAATTGAGAGAATTTGGATCCGTTGGGATCGTAGGGACGAGGGCTACACAATGAAACTGACTAGGAGTGAATTGGAGCTCGTTACAATTTATGGCGAAATAAATTGTCTAATCTTAATTGACAATCGCTTATCGTTATTTAACGATAACCGACCAATGTGAGTAAATCTCACTAACTCTGCACCGTTATATTTTTATATAACGTATTTTTAGAACTGATAAATATTGGTTGATTGCTGTGTGTTGACTGTTGGGTTGAATTGCTTATGTATTGGTAGAAATTAAAGATAACGATATATATATAAATCGTTAATCAAATATTGATTCTGTTTATCAAAATATTTCATATCGAAATGAAATCAATGTTATTATGTCGTTTAACATCTGTGAATGCAGGGAAACAGGTCGGAGGGATCCAACTGGATTCCTCAACATTTATTTTACTGTTTTTCATATATTGTGATATATGATGTGATACATAATCTGTTAATGATTATGTGTGTTTGGATAATATTGATCCTTGTTATTTGGTATTTTAAATACCATATGTAATACCGAAATGTAAAACGGGAAATTTCAAAGTGTATATTGAAAATAAATTATTTACAAAATCAAAAGATTTTATAAAAGGAAATATTTATAAAATCATAGAATTTTATAAAAGGAATATTTATTTAGAAAATAAATAAGATATTATAAAGGATATTTATTTGGAAAATAAATAGGAATAGAAAGGGAAATATTTACAAAACAAATAAAAGGAAATATTCGTGAAACAAATTAAAAGGAAATATTTGTAAAACAAATATAAAAGGAAATATTTGTGAAACAAATAAAAAGGAAATATTTGTAAAACAAACAAAAAGGAAATATTTGTAAAACAAATAGAAAAGGAAATATTTGTAAAACAAATATAAAAGGAAATATTTGGGAAACAAATAGAAAAGGAAATATTTATAAGATGAATAGAAATTTATAAAAAGAGAATTTTACATTAGGAAGGTTTAGACCCGTACTTCGCACACGGTTATAACATGATAAGTACTTAAAGTAAATATTTAATAGAAATCTGTTTTAACAGATAAATGGAGAAGATTAATTTATAAATAATGATTTATAAATTAAGTAAATAATTTATCGTGGGATAAATTGAATATATAAGTCAGAACTTATATAGAGAAATAGAAATCAGTTTCAACACTGATATTTTAAATAGAATGTGAACTCTACATTTATAAAGAGGATTATGAATGAGATTTTAGTATTAGAAATAAAAAGGGCATTTCGTATGGATCATTTTATAAATAGATGTATAAATAGAATTTGGAAATGGGATACAATTTTGAAATATGAAGTCAAACTTAATGGAGTTAATCGAATATAGTTATTCAAATGGAATTAATTGAATAAATTTATTCAAATAAGACTTAATCGATTAGAGTTAATCGAGTTAGAGTTAATCAAATAAAGTTAATCGAGTTAGGGTTAACCGAATAAAGTTAGTCGAGTTAAAGTTAAAGGAGTTAGTGTTAATCGAATTAGAGTTATATTAATTGGGGAGGTATATTCATTGTGAGCAGGAGGACTCAAACAACCCGAACAGCAACAACAAATACCCTAAGATCATGGCTACTTGCATGAAAAGCTTCCTACCGGACTTAGCTCAGAGTAAATCGAAAGGAGTTAATCGAATATAGTTAATCGAGGGAAGTTAATCGAATATGGTTTATTCGAGAGAAGTTAATCGAATATAGTTTATTTGAAAGGAGTTAATCTAATATAGTTTATTCGAAAGGAGTTAATCGAATATAGTTTATTCGAGAGAAGTTAATCGAACATAGTTTATTAGAGAGAAGTTAATCGAATATAGTTTATTCGAAAGGAGTTAATCGAATATTGTTTATTCGAAAGGAGTTAATCGAATATAGTTTAATCGAAAGGAGTTAATTGAATATAGTTTATTCGAGAGAAGTTAATCGAATATAGTTTATTCGAAAGGAGTTAATCTAATATAGTTTATTCGAAAAGATTTAATCGAATATAGTTTATTCTAGAGAAGTTAATCGAATATAGTTTATTCGAGCGAAGTTAATCGAATATAGTTTATTCGAAAGGATTTAATCGAATATAGTTTATTCGAAAGGAGTTAATCGAATATAGTTTATTCGAGAGGAGTTAATCGAATATAGTTTATTCGAGAGAAGTTAATCGAATATAGTTTATTCGAGAGAAGTTGTCGAATATAGTTTATTCGAAAGAGGTTATAGAATATAGTTTATTTGAAAAAGAGTTATCGAATAGTGATTATTCGAGAGAGAATTATACGTTGGAATTCGATTATATCGAATTCGGGAAAGTACTATTCACTTTCCGTTTTTAATCAAGATTTATTTATTCATTAATAAATTAGTTGTTTGTTTATTTATCCAAATTAATAAATAAAAGTTATACTTAAGTTATTATATTTCGGACGCATGGGATTATAACACTATTGTTATAATCAAATGATTTCTGTAAAAGAAGTGGATTCATAAATAGAATTCGAGAGTTACGTAAGGAAGTTTGTTAAAGATTTAAAATATGAAATTTGTCTATTTCGAGGTTAGAAATGTTGTTCAGTTAAGGTTTGAGAGGTAGTTATACCCCAACTTGATTGACTCCATTTTTAATTAAGGAATGGTTAAGGTTCGATAGTGAAGGTTGGTTAAGTGAATTTAGTTAACGAGTGTAATGGTTTGAGTTGGCATAGCGATGTTTTATTTAAACAACTGTTTAAAATCCAAATGTAGGAGTTTTGGAAATGTTTTCCAAATAAGAATCAGAAATGTTTTCTTATATAGAAAATAAGAAATGGAAATGTTTTCCAAAGTTAATAACGTATATTTTCTAAATTTAGAAAAATAGAAATGTTGAATATATGGAAACAGGAATAGGGAAATGGATAATTAGATGACAAATTAAATTAAAGTGGATAAGTGTTGATTGATGATTTGTTCGGTAAGATTTCCATTTGGAAATACGACCGATGTTTGTACAGATGTTTTCCTTTGATAGTTAAATCACCGACTGTCGAAGATTTTGACCATTTCCGTTGTCAATACGGAGAGACCGGGATCAGATATATTATCTGGAAACCAATCCATATGGCATTAGCGTTGCGAATCAAATATGATGAAGATAATTGAAGACGGAGTTATGCAAGGGCTGTTCTGGCGGTCCTAGGTAGAAATTGCCTAAGATGGATTTACAGAATAGTACCTTCGGTTTGTCCAGTCCCAGGACAACCTGTATGGAAGAATGTCTGACAGAGTATATTTAATAGATCGTGTAAGTTGATCTCTTCAAACGTATTTACGTTTGGTGGCGGAGGAATTCGTTTCTCTTAGCTGTATACCCGTAGTATTTTTGTGGAAATCAATTTGTGATTTGGCGGGTATGACGATGTGACATTTAAAGTGAATAAATGTGTGATCTGTCAGAGATAAGCGTGGCCTCAAGCCTCACAACCGGGAAATGACAAAAATCGGGCAGGCAGCATGGCTATGTGGGTTGCTTCCATTAGGGTGTATTATCACCTATCTAGAGATATTCATTTCATTATTCAATTTATTCGATGCTGTCCCATTCGGGAAATGGTTGCTGATCCCAACCGTTGGTGATATACATTCGATACACTCAAGCGAAATGAGTGGTCGGTCATGTGTGGCCGGGTTGCAAGATATTCTTGTTGAACCCAGTGTATTCCTCTCTAGAGGTACACTATCGGAAGGTGGTTCCATACCTTGTCATAGTTGGAAATCCATTATCCAATAAGTGCTTGCGATTTTGATTGTATACTATGTATGTAGAACATGAGATGAAAGCGTTTCTACTAGATGATTATTATATTGTGGTTGATAGGCACTATTATAATATCAAAAGAATTTTGATATAAAGATTATTTTGGATTCTCATAAGGGAAAAACCCGTTCCATTATACGACGTGGTCTTATGAGATATCGTTTTATTGCTCAAACGATTTTAAATTGTTTTACTCGCACCAGTCCCATGACTGACCCGGAGTTTATTTTATTTTGTTTTCCCTAAACTCTTGGGTGCCCAATTTTTTATGGGCAGTCAAGTAGTCAGGATTTGCAGATACACTAGATGGAGCTTGGAGCAGGAGGCTTCAGCAGTATTTTCTAGCTATTGTTTATTTCCGCTGTGATGTAAGTGTTTTACTCTAATATACAAATACAGATTGTGTTTCAAAGTTATTTTGTATACTATATTTTATTCGTTCCGCTGTGAGATTCGTGTTTACTCTGATGTTGTATGTTCTTCTTCTTCTATTCTAAGTTTCTATCTTATCTATTCTCACCCTCTAATTTCTTTCATGGACTATCCGGTGTTTTTCGATGCTTCAATAGTCGAAATTGAGTTTATATCGGTTACTCGGGATCGCGAAATCCCGGGTCGTTACAATTTCGATCGCTCGTTTAGGAATGGCGGCTGTTGAATTATGGAGAAGAATTATGGTTTCCTTAAAATATATATATTATTTAATATTACTTTATTCACAAAAACTCTTGTGTATCGTTACTAACCCCAAATCAAACCCAACGACTGTCGTTCCTAGGTAATTACCCCCATTCCGAACATAATGGAATATGTTTCGTAACCTAATTTGCCTATTATGATCTGTTTTTGTAAAAAGTAAAATATAAATCAATATATATTGAATTTGAATGCACATTTTAATTTACCGGGGCCACATACTGACTCGAAAAATTCCAAAAAAATAAATATAGCTATGTTTTGACGATACGGCCCTAACAAAACTAATTTCGTCAAATTTGGAGACCATTTGAAAATTGGCCATTTTCTGGTCGATCCAATTCAACTGAATTTGACAAAACACGTTTTCTTTTGCCACGCTCACATATTAATTCCAAAAATTATGAAATTTGAAACCTAGCAATAATTTGACATTCTGAATCCAATAAAAGTGGTTTCATCGAAAACGGAGGTCATTTGCAAAATGACTATTTTTAAGGGCTATATATTATATAAAAATATATATAAATTCCATAGCGACTATTCTGAATTTTAAACTGGACATAACTTTCAATTTATAAAGTTAAATCTCAATTTCTTACATTCGTTAGAAAGATATTATTAAACAGATTCAAATATTTCATGTTTCGTCCAATTCTGACTTATATTGAATTCTATACATTCATTTGAAATTAAAAATCAAATTTTCAAACTACCGCGCCATTTCAGGCTCGTTATATAATTAAAATAAATTTATACGTTCTAACTTTGATTTAAATAAATTTTAGTCGTTATTATTTAAAATAGATCATTTTAAATAATCAAAATCCATCAAAATAGCTAAAATAAAAATTTTAAGTTGGTTCTGAAAATCCGGGTTGTTACAGTATATCTAATAAATTGAATGCCCACTAATGTGTTGAAAGATACAACTCCTCTAGAAAGGTTATTTAATGTAAAACATGATTACAACAGTCTGGAAACATTTGGATGTCTATATTTTCCTTATTTAAGACCTTATAACACGCACAAGTTTGAATATAGATCTAAACCATGTACATTCATAGACTATTGCAATAATAAAAAATGGTTGATATGTATAGACAAGTCTGGTGGAATATTTACAAGCAGGCATGCTATTTTTGAAGAAAACACTTTCCCTTATAGCAGATCAGATATACAAACCACGACCAAAATATATAATCCAAAGGTTAGTATACCTTATCTACACAATATCATAGACATGTGGCAACAAGAGAATGATGTTAAGGCTGCTAGTAGTAACTATGAAAGCCACCACAGTAATGATGAAATTGGTGATGATCTAGCAAATCAACCTACCCACGCCATTCAATCGCCTACAAGATTAAATTACAGAAAATTAGAAGCAATGAGAGAGGAGAACAACAATGACAGTAATTAATCTATCAGTTGCAGACAAAATGACTTACCACCTCAACAACCACAACCTCAAACTTGACATCCAATGATAACCAGGTCAAAGAGAGGCATATTTGAACCAAAAGTTTACACTAAAGTAGTTAATGAAGAAGAACCAAACAATTATCAACAAACACTCAAATATACAGAGTGGAGAAAAGCAATGGATGAAAAATATCAAGCATTGATGAATAACAATACATGGGAATTTGTAAACCCACCAAGCAATAAGAATATAACTGGGTGCAAGTGGGTATACAAACTGAAAAAGAATCCACATGGATCCATTAACAGATACAAGGCAAGACTGGTTGCAAAGGGGTTCACATAAGAATTTGGTTTTGACTACAATGAAACCTTTTCACCAGTAGTGAAACCCTCAACTATTATACTTATATTGACCATAGCCTTAAGCAACAACTAGAAAATCAAGTAGTTAGATGTCAACAATGCTTTTTTAATGGGAATCTATATGAAGAAATATTCATGCAACAACCAAAAGGGTACATACAGGATCCAACACTTGTACGCAGATTAAAAACAATTATTTATGGACTAAAGCAAACCCCCAGAGTATGGTTTGAAAGACTCAAGGCAAGCTTAACAACACTGGGATATGTTCCTACTAGATCAGACATATCATTATTCAAAAAAATCAGGGAAACATCTACTACTTGTATATTAGTATATGTGGATGATTCAATTATCACAGGCAGTAGTGAAACTAAAATCAGAAAAAATTAGCAGACTACTTAAACATTCATTTCTCAATAAAAGACGTAGGTGAATTATCCTATTTTCTCGGAATAGAAGTTAAGAGAAAATCAGACAAAGAAATTCACCTTTTCCAAAGAAAGTATATTACAGAGTTGCTGAACAGAATAAATATGAATGAAGCAAATGGACAACCCACTCCTATGATATCAAATCAGCATTTATCAAAGAACAAGGGGAAGCTATTTTAAATATTAAACAGTGTAGGAGTGTTGTAGGAGCATTACAATATGCTACTATAACACGACTTGACATCTCTTTCAGTGTTAACAAAGTTTCTCAATTTTTGCAGTAACCCAGAAGTGAGCATTAGACATCAGTAAAATGAATACTTAGATATTTAAAGGCTACAATCAACTTTGGCATGTCATTTAAAGGCAGTAAAAGTTTTAACGTTAAAGCCTATTCAGATGTAGATTGGGCTACAGATATAAATGAAAGAAAATCAATTTCAGGTTACGGCATTTATGTAGGAAAAAGCCTTATTTGTTGGTGTTCTAAAAAGAAAACAACCACCTCAAGATCAAGCACACAGACAGAATATAGGAGTGCGGTTAGCACTACAACTGAAATCTTATGGTTACAATCACTACTAAAGAAATTAAAACTATCATCCAGCAGGAATCCAATAATTTGATGTGACAATTTAAGTACAATCTATATGACTGCAGACCTTATTTGAAACACCCCACCTCCGTTAAGGTCACTCACAAGAGGAATGCCTTAATTTTGGTGGAGGTTTATAAGTAAAAGCCACAGATAAACTCAAGACAGATATAAATACACATATTTTAAACAGCGGAAAACAACAGACTTTTATTCATCAATACGTGTTCAAAACCAAACATTGTCTCAAAATACTTCCAACATTACAAGATCATTACTGTCTTGATAATTAAAGAAGCATAAAGCATAAATAAAGTGACAAAAATCCCCATAGTGATATCCAAAGCCATAGTCCGAGCAAAAGAGACCCAAATCATACATCTACGTTCTTGGAACTTGTCCAGAGCCTGACTAAACTGAGTTGTTTCCTCCCTGTGGACCTAGAGGGGGGGGGGGGTACGAAAGAAAAGAAGATGAAAGAAAATAGGGTCAGACATAAAGCCTGAGTAAATCAAGTAACTCTTCAGTATGTGAATAAAAAAAAGGGTGTGATAGATACATACTGAAAATAGGATGGTGTCACAGGCTAAGGAAGTGTCGAATGTACTATCGCACCCATACTATATCTCTGCATCTACTTAAGTTTATTCTAACTGGCACCCCATGGTGAGGGTGAAGTGATCCCCATTTTCGAAAGATCGGCTCCTATTCGCGTTAACATGTGTCATACGGCCCCCAAGAATTGTAGATACCTATGCTGGTCCCACCATGGGGTGTATCAAGACCCATGGTGGCGGCCCCGACACAAATTCTAGAAGGCATAGGTTATACTACTGGTGTCCCCAGTGCCCTGGTTGTCTACTCCGAAGTGCGTGCACCCCCGCACGCCGTTAGACCTGCACTGTGCACCCACCGTCGTCGTTTTGACCGCTTACAATCAGCCCAGTAATCGTGCCCCACCCTGCCTAGTTTCAGGGTACCGTTGATACCTAACTTGGGTTACTGCTGAAACGGGTCCCACGTTTCCTGGATTTTCTAGTCAAACATTTTAAGTGGTTAAGTGTCTGTATTTACCTAACCCCACCCATCTACTCTTGTTAACATGTTGAATTTGGTTAAGTGTTATAGTTGACTTAACCCTACCATCTGTCCTTAGACTTTTAGGAGCACCAGACCACTCACATTAGACAGGTATTGTAGTGACCCGAAAATCCAGACCAATTTGAGCTGATTAAATAACACAAGTCCAACCCCAAATTGCACTTGAAGTTCAAGAAACTAATAGAAAGAAGATAGAGGGTGAGGATAGATAAGATAGAACTATTAGAATAGAAGAAGAAGAAGAACATCATCATCAGAGTAACCACGAATCTCACAGCGGAACGAATAAAATATAACATAACTTTTGAAATACAAACAGTATATGTATACAATAACATTTCAGAGTACAACACTTACAACAACAGCGGAAATAATACTAGCTATAGAATCTTGAAGCCTCCTGCTCCAAGCTCTCCAAGTGTATCTGCAAAATCCTGAACTACTTGACTGCCCACACAAATTTAGGCACCCAAGAGTTTAGGTAAAACAAAACAAAGTAAACTCCGGGTCAGTCATGGGACTGGTATGAGTAAAACAGTTTAAAACAGTTTGAACAAGTAAACGATATCTCATAAGACCACGCCGTATAACGGAACGGGTTTTTCCCTTATGAGAATCCAAAATATCTTTATATCAAAAACCTTTTGATATTATAATAATGTCTATCAACCACAATATAATAATCATCTAGCAGAAAAGCTTTCATCTCACGTTCTACATATATAGTATACAATCAAAACCGCAAGCACGTATTGGGTAATGGATTTCCAACTATGACAAGGTATGGAACCACCTTCCGATCAATGTACTCTAGGAACGATACACTGGAGTTCAACAAGAACATCTTGCAACTCAGCCACACATGACCGACCACTCATTTCGCTTGAGTGTATCGAATGTACATCACCAACGGTTGGGATCAGCAAACGTTTCCCGTATATATATGGGACAACATTGATAGATTAAAGAAGCAAATGAATATTCTCTAGATAGGTGATTATACACCCTACTTCGGTGCGACCGACTTAGCCATGTTGCCTTCCCGATTTTTGTCATTTCCTTGTTGTTGAGGCCATAGGTTATGATTACTTTCCATTCATTGATAACACGATCACTTTGAATGCCACATTATCAAATCCGTTAATCATTAATTGGTTTACACAAATATTCTGGATGTTATGCTAAGGGAATAAATCCGTTGCAACCATATATATTTATACAGACCAATCCATTCGATCATTGGAAATACTTTGTCAGACATTCGTCCATTTACGTTCGTTCTGGGATTGAATGAAACCGAAGGCACTATTCAGTACATCCATCTTAGTCCATTGTTATCTAAGATTTATACAACAGCCCTTGTACTTTACTCCGTCTTCAATTTTCTTTGGCATATTCGCAACGCTTATGCCAATACAGAGTGGTTCTTTGGATAAGAATCCAACCGGTCTCTCCATATCAACAACGTAAATATGGTCAAAACTTGATAGTCTGTGATTTAACTATCAATGAAAACATGTCGGTGTACAAACAACGATCTAAATTCCAAATGGAATTATCGATCCAATCATCAAAACATATATACATATATATATATATATCCACATTCCTTATTTTCTATGATTTAGAAAAATATACGTTATTAACATTTGAAAACATTTCCAATCCTCATTCACACATCACTACCATTCCACAACTATTAGTCCCTAACCGTAAACTAGTAAAAGAACAATTCTCTAAGTATAAACCCCGAAGGCCGAAACCAACATCAGATCCACACTCAGAAAACCATTCGACTTAACTAATCTCTAGTCAGTTTCTAATATTGTTTTAACTCTATTTGATTATCCCTTTTTATAACGTTTATCCATTAAAAGGATTTCCTTTTAACAGCGTTTATTCATTTATAAAGATTTACTTTTAGCAACGGTTCTTCACTTTATAAATGTTTTTTTTAATAGCGTTTCTCTACTTATAAGGATTTCCTTTTAACAGCGTTTATCTTTTTCTAACATCCTATTCCATTATAAATAATTCCCTTTTCAAACTTTATTTATTTTCTAAATAAATAACCCCTTTAATACTTCTATTTATTTCTCAAACAAACATTCTGTTTTAATTTAATTTATTTAACAAATAAATAATTCTCTTATCTTTTCTATTTATTCTATTTGCAAATGGTTTGCAAATATTCCCTTTTCGAATTTTATTTCTAAGTATTTCCTATTTGTAAATAATCCATTTATAAATAAATTTCTATTTATAAATATTCCATTTATAAATAATTCCTTTTTTACTTCTTCTTTGATTTTATAAATATTATCTCTTTTATAAAATCCTTTGATTTTATAAATAAATCTATTTTCAATATTCATTTTGAAAATTCCCTTTTCAACACTCCGGTATTCCTTATGGTATATAACGTACCATATAACAACGATCGGTATTTATTCAAACATATAAAATCATTAACAGATTTCATATCACATCATATAACACAGTATATGAAAACGAAACAGTATTTATATATTGAGGAACCCAGTTGGGTCCCTCCAACCTGTTCCCCTGCATCACAGATGTTAAACCATATAATTAATCATCAACTTTGTTTCAGTATGAAATGTTCTGATAAGCAACATCAATATTTAATGGTATATATATATAATTTCACTAATTGACTAGCAGTTCAATCAACCAATCTACACACAACAGTCAATCAATATCTAACAGTTCTAAAAGTACGTTATAAAAATATAACTGTTAAGAGCTGATGAGTTTCACTCACATTGGCAGTTCATCGTTAAAGAATGATAAACTGTTATTTGATTTGAATCAAACAGTTTATTTCGCTGTAAATTCCTACAAGCCCCAATCCACTTCCCGTCAGTTTCATTGCGAAGTGTCCGCCCATATGATCCCAACGGATCTTGTTTCATCAATTTCTGATAACGTACGACAATGATATTCATTTTACAAGTTAATCTACATCTATATAATTTAATTTAAAGGATATGAATAGTTTGGGCCTCACCCTTTTCAAATTCGGCCCGCTACCCTATTTTAAGCCCAGGCCAGCACGGATCCTTATTCCCCAATGTTCTTACGGATGCTGCTCCCTTATCCCCTCATGACCGCAAGTTCAACTCAGCAATTTCTCCATTTCCTCTCTCAATAAAATAAAGGTAAATCACCACAATTAAATTAATTACTTCCTTAACCTTAATGACCCCTTTAAACCCTTTCTTCCAGTTCACAAGAATGGGATTCCTGTAACAATGGCCTTATTTTCTCCATTTTACACATACAGTTGGGAACCGAACTGTGTTCTTCCATCAACACAAACTCATGGGCTGTAACAACCCGAATTTTTGCAACGTGTTAAGACAAGGATCAAGGCAGAATTAAATTATAAAATCTGAATCAGAATAAACGGGTTGCGCCATTGCGTTCGTCTCGGAAAAATACGCGAAATAGAGTCCGAAATTTCGTAAATCGGAGTCCGTATGACCCAGTTAAGGCCCAACGAAGTTTCACGAAAATTCAAATCCGAAAACATATATGAAACTCAGCCCAGAAAGAGAAGGCGGGAAAATTCCCACCAGACACACAGGGTGTCGACCCCTGGGTCGACCCCCCTCCAGGGGGTCGACATGGGTGTCGACCCCTGGGTCGACCCCTCTCCAGGGGGTCGACATGGGTGCCGACCCCTGGGTCGACCCCCCCTGTAGAACCCCGACCTGGTGCACCTACTTGTCATGTTGGCTCGGTTTTGGAGGCTTGTGACGATTTTGGAGGGTTCAGATCTATCCTAGGGTTTATCCCACGGCCTAAAACTACCCTAACATCTATAAAAAGACCCCTAGACCTAGCCTAACCCCTCATAATTCACTCATGCCACGAAGTGCTGCCCAAATGCCAAGTGATCATGGCCTCCATCTCCAACTCCAAGAGGCTATGCATGCAAATCGGATCCGAATCGAAAGGTGCAAGCTTGCTGCACCAAATCGAGGCTCGATCAATGTTGCTACGGCGATTTCATGACGGTCCTTCGACAAAGGAGCCACCTTTCTTCGTCAAGATGATGCATGATCCATTTCCTAAGCCTCGCTATGTAAGTTCTAGCTACTTCGAGATGTTAACGGTAGTTTGATCATGACATGGAATAAAATGTGGTTAAACATGAATGCTATAACCTATGCGAGCCTAGTTTGCTCTTTTAACATGAACATAGGACTTTAGGTTGAGTTTAAGCGATTAAACCATGCTATTCATGTTGCATTGGACCTAGTTTGCCATGCAAGATTGGACCTTTACTTGTGGTATGTTAGCATGCACGCTTGAAACCACTTTGACTCATGAAACATATGCATGAATGTGACTTTGAGGCTATGCAAGTATATGAACCCGAAGTCCCTTATGATAATATGCAAGTTTACCCTTTTTATGACATAAGTAACATGTGCATGTTTATCCCTTCATGATAGGTTTATGACATGAACACTTATGCAAGTTACCCTCTTTATGACATTGTGCATGCTTGTGGCCAACCCCTATATGATAGTATGCATGTACAAGGCCAATCCCTTGATGATACCATGCATGTTTGAAGCCAACCCCGTCGTGGCATCGTGCATGTTTTGGGGTAGTTAGACAAACGCGAACGTGACGCGAAAACTTGACTTGTATGTGGCACGAAAACTTGACATGGGGTTGCATGAAAATGCGACACTCTTGGAAACACTTAAACATGAACATGACACGTACGAAAACATGGAACTTGGGGCTAGACACGTATGGGTTGTAAGTGTAATATGACACTAGACCAAACATGAAAGTGGCCAACTCGAGGTTGGGTTGAGTCTGTAGCATAAATCTACCCGGACCCGCCCGGCTTAACTAGTGGCTACAAACAATAGGATCCAATGTGAGAAGTTGGTTATGTCGTGCTTAAGACCCGAGGTTAGACCAGGTTGTGGTGTAAAACTACCCGGACCCACCCGGCTTAACTAGTAACCACAACAAGGTCTAATGTGAGAGGTTGAGAGTGCATTAATTAAATTAATGCCACATGATAAGGTTAAGTAAATTTGACCAATGACACTTAACCGATATGACACGAATGGGTAGGTTAAGTGGGACCAGGCTTGATTTCTTAATGACACTTAACCATACAAGATGATTAGGGGATGGGGTTAAGTAATTTACACTTAACTAATCTAACTTGGTAATTAGATGGGGTTAAGTAATTTAGACTTAACTAATCTAAACACGGTAATTAGATGGGGTTAAGTAACCTACACTTAACTAATCTAAACACGGTACTTCGATGGGGTTAAATTAAACACTTAACCGGTCTAAACTTGGTAATTCAATGGGGTTAAGTAGCCAATACTTAACCAACTTAACAAGATAATTTAATGAGGTTAAGTAACTTATACTTAACCAATTATACATGATGATTTGATGAGGTTAAGTAACCTATACTTAACCAATCTAATATGCGGACCTGATAGGGTTAAGTCATAGGACCTTTTAAATATACTCAACCATTATAATACGATTAGTGGATGGGGTTAAGTTAACCTATACTTAACCAATCCGAATCGATAATCCGATGAGGTTAAGATAATCTGTGCTTAACCAATCTAACACGATAACCTGATAGGGTTAAGATAAACAAATACTTAACCAAATTGACTTGATGATTGAATAGGGTTAAGTCATGAGCTTCTTGGTATACTTAACCAACTTGTAGGGCTAGGTCTTGGACTTGAATGCTTAGCCAATCTTGACATGATTCATAGGCGGGCTAAGCCATGAACTTGAATAACAACACTTAACCCAATAGGCAAAACCCTAGTTAGAGGAACTAGGTAGAAAATCGTAGTTAATCAAGGGTAACGGGGAAATGAAGCTAAGTGGTAAACCTTAGTTAAGTATAACTAAGTAATAATTCTTAGCCAAGAACATGGGACTAGTTCGTGAATAGATGAGTAACCCGGTACGGTAGGTCATCGCTTAAAACACGAGGAGGAGCAAATTACCTGACTTAGATAAAGGCTCCAACGAACTGGGTGACGAAGCGGTAGCTTCGGAGGGACGTGAGGGTACTCTTGGTATCCCTCTGTGAGGTGGCAGATGGTCCATGAAACCCGGCCTCACAGGGGTTAAGGTCTGCGATAGAAGAGCCAAGAGTATGCCTTGGTTGCTATGCGAGCGACCTAAAGACTGGGATGGATTAGCGTGGAGTCGGCGATACTTGATTATTGCCCTGTATAGCACGTCGTCGACTACCTACCATCTTTAGTCAATCGTGTACGAACGGAAAGGCAGGGAACCCCCAACAGACCATGTGCTTACTATCGAGCCATGGGTGAGGTAGGCCCATGGGAAAGTGGGGCTAGTGGGACCGGGATGTGGTTCTCATACATGATTTTTCTTGGATTGCCTTTCAGTAGTTGAGGGAGGGGTCACGTGGGACCATAGCCACGGGTACAAAAACAGACCTTGATATCTGCATCAGCAGACGACTTAAAGCTCCCGACCGAGTTTCGTATCTCTTGATATGCCCTGGCACGGAACTCGGATGGCACATTTGAGATACATGTGCGTCTAGACATGGAAAACGATTCACGATTCATACGTGGGATAAAAGGGCGCGGTTGACAGGTAGCATAATCCCTAGTAGCCCTAGGTGGCTAAAACCCAAACCGAGATACGGGAACGTTCATTAGGTAGCATCATCCCTAACGGTCCTAAGTGGCATAAACCCTAGGTGAACACGTGATAACTCATGGTAAGAAAACATAACTAGATCAAGGGTAGCAGACCAAAACAACATCAAGGATAAAATTGTACTATGTTAAGGTGGTATGGATTGACATGGGAAAGCCCGTACGGCCTACGGCAAAGGACTAAACTTATACATGGGAAGAAACATACGAGTTGGGAAACCTACATATGCTATATATATTAGGTTGACATGGACCATTACACGACATTGGGCAAGGGACATTCATAGTTAACACATGACGCGGGTAGGGATACTAGTACGAGAGGTGCAGAGCGGATATACATGACAAATACCTTGGGATATTATACATGATAGATACCGTGGGATGTTATACATGACAGATACCTTGTGATAGTATACTTGATAGAAACCTGACGATGTGATACCTTGATTCTTGACACCGTAGTTTATCATGATACTTTAGTTTACCTTGCTACAGTAGTTCACCCAGTTACCTTGGTTTAGCTTATCTATCTTGTCGTCATCCTTATGTTTACTTTCAGTTTATGCATGTCATGTTACCTTTACCTGTTTTTATACTGGAAGTAGATAGGACTTAACAGTCTTTATGACTGACCCCGTTTTGTTTCGCCTCTTTGTCTTCCGTTCCCCCCAGGTTTCAGGGAGGAAACACTGTTATCTAGTTCGGACTTCTTCTGCTTGAAGGTCATCACGCATGGCTTGGACTTTTCTTAGCTATGGCTACCTTACTGTTTTACTTGGGGGAATAATTTATGAAATGGTTTTATGCTTCTTTACTATTGCAAGACAGGTTTTGATGTATTCTGATGTAAAAGGCCTTAGACCTTATTTTATAAGGTAATGAAATTTGTTTTACTTCCGCTGTTTTATATATGTTCTATCTTGTAATATTTCTGTGCATGTTTACCTCGATAATGCTTCACCAAACCTAGTGCATTCCCTTTGTGAGTGACCCTAGCGGAGGTGGGGTGTTACATTTTGGTATCAGAGCAGAAGGTTACCAAACTGGGCAAAAGTTTTTAAAACCTTCTGAAAACTATTTGAAAAACCGTTTACAAAGAAGCAATTTTCAAGAAAAGTTTTTTTAGGCTATTCCCCAAAAGCCATTAGCACTATCCTTTGATTCCTTGATTGAATCTCTTTTCCTTTCTTTCCTCCATGTGTAGTCACAGTAGTTCTAACTGTGACTAATCTTTGTCTAGCCACGTAGGTGTTTTCCGTACGATGGAGGTGGTTCTCGAGAGACCTGTTGCCGTGGTACAAGGAAGGATAATAAGAGTAAGGATAGAGGATGCAAGCTTAAGGATAAGCAACTTGTTGGTATGGCTTAGTCCATCAAGGAGGACAAGGACAAGACCATCAGAGAGGGAAATTGTACGCTCCCATTTCTAGGGTACCTAAAAGAAATGGTACCGTTTCTGGTAAAGGTTTAGTCGTTCTTTTCTATCATCCCATCCAGACTTTGTTTTGATCATCGCATCATTTAAGTCTGCTTCGATAGTTAAGTCTCTGCACCTTAGTACTAGCATGGTAGAAGATCCCAGTTTTTGTCCCAAAAATCTGGTTGGAGAGTTGGCCCATTTCTTCATGACTTGTTTGGATTTGAGAATGACATGTCTCGGCTACGGATGGATTCTAGGGATAAAGTGGTCACCCAATAAGGGGTGCCATTCTCGGTTTTGGAAAGATGGTAATTAGACTCTCGACTCACCTTGGTAATACCCCCGAAGTCTTGTGTAACCTTTTGGGTTCTGTCATGGTTAGTTACCTAGAATCTCGGGATGCAGTTGTTGGTAATCCGTTCGAGTAGAATTCATAGCTAAGGCGGATGGTTCGTTTCGCTTATGCACGAGTTATGGGGATCACCCTAGTAAGTACTCTTGGCAACATGGATTGGCATCGGCAAACGAGATCCAGAATTCCCTAGTGAATTTTGGAGAGCTTGCATGAGTAAGTGGATACGTTTGAGCCAAGTATACCAGGGAAAGGATAAGTGAAAGTGGAATAAGAGGCGACAATAAAACGAGTTCTAACTCATATCTTGGAAATAGGAATCAAGGAGCTACGAAATCATGGAGTTAAAAAGATGGTCAAGGCACCGAGGAATTAAGCTCAAGGAAACGCGACTTAGAAGACGTAAGGCTAGACACGCGCATCGTACTCTTTTTAAAGAGTGTATCCTTGATCCCTGGTTTTTCCTGTAGAGCTTGCTCGCATGTTATCTTTTGGTGAATATCCTCTCGGTCCTGTTTTTGTTGCAAACCCCGTAAGGAGTTTGTCTTGTTTATCTTCTCGATCCTATCTTGGGAACCTTAGGTAGAATCCTATGGATGTAAACATGTGTTTGAAACATGTTATGATTGATATGGTTGCAAATAGTTGCAAGTGGTTGCTCGTGGATGCGCGAATACACATTAGATACTAGATTGACGCGGTCACGTTTCATGTTGCATATGCACGAGTATTTATACTTGTTTATGGATGAAATCGAATGTGTTGTCATGTGGATGTTGCATGTGGATGAATGTTTGTGCACGCATATAGTCTTTATATGACTAGGGCTATTTGCATACATGTTGGATTCATGGCACTAAACATAATTTGCATTAGAAGATCATTCAGGCCTGATCATTAGCATTAGCTAAGGAACATATACACACACTTTCTTGCATATGTTCACATGGCATTAGAAATCATCTAAGGACCATGGTTGCCTGTGGATGATGTTTTGAGTAGATGGATGATGGATGGTAGGATACGTTCTTCCTAACTTGGAGATTTCGGGGACGAAATCCTTTAAGTTGGGGAGGATGTAACAACCCGAATTTTTGCAACGTGTTAAGACGAGGATCAAGGAAGAATTAAATTATAAAATCTGAATCAGGATAAACGGGTTGCGCCATTGCGTTCGTCTTGGAAAAATACGCGAAATAGAGTCCGAAATTTCGTAAATCGGAGTCCGTATGACCCAGTTAAGGCCCAACGAAGTTTCACGAAAATTCAAATCCGAAAACAGATTTGAAACTCAGCCCAGAAAGAGAAGGCGGGAAAATTCCGGCCAGACACACAGGGTGTCGACCCCTGGGTCGACCCCCCCTCCAGGGGGTCGACATGGGTGTCGACCCCTGGGTCGACCCCTCTCCAGGGGGTCGACATGGGTGTCGACCCCTGGGTCGACCCCCCTGTAGAACCCCGACCTGGTGCACCTGCTTGTCATGTTGGCTCGGTTTTGGAGGCTTGTGACGATTTTGGAGGGTTCAGATCTATCCTAGGGTTTATCCTACGGCCTTAAACTACCCTAACATCTATAAAAAGACCCCTAGACCTAGCCTAACCCCTCATAATTCACTCATGCCACGAAGTGCTGCCCAAATGCCAAGTGATCATGGCATCCATCTCCAACTCCAAGAGACTATGCATGCAAATCGGATCCGAATCGAAAGGTGCAACTTGCTACACCAAATCGAGGCTCAATCAACGTTGCTACGGCGATTTCATGACGGTCCTTCGACAAAGGAGCCACCTTTCTTCGTCAAGATGATGCATGATCCTTTTCCTAAGCCTCGCTATGCAAGTTCTAGCTACTTCGAGATGTTAACGGTAGTTTGATCATGGCATGGAATAAAATGTGGTTAAACATGAATGCTATAACCTATGCGAGCCTAGTTTGCTCCTTTAACATGAACATAGGACTTTAGGTTGAGTTTTAGCGATTAAACCATGCTATTCATGTTGCATTGGACCTAGTTTGCCATGCAAGATTGGACCTTTACTTGTGGTATGTTAGCATGCACACTTGAAACCACTTTGACTCATGAAACATGTGCATGAATGTAACTTTGAGGCTATGCAAGTATATGAACCCAAAGTCCCTTATGATAATATGCAAGTTTACCCTTTTTATGACATAAGTAACATGTGCATGTTTATCCCTTCATGATAGGTTTATGACATGAACACTTATGCAAGTTACCCTCTTTATGACATTGTGCATGCTTGTGGCCAACCCCTATATGATAGTATGCATGTACAAGGCCAATCCCTTGATGATACCATGCATGTTTGAAGCCAACCCCGTCGTGGCATCGTGCATGTTTTGGGGTAGTTAGACAAACGTGAACGTGACGCGAAAACTTGACTTGTATGTGGCACGAAAACTTGACATGGGGTTGCATGAAAATGCGACACTCTTGGAAACACTTAAACATGAACATGACACTTACGAAAACATGGAACTTGGGGCTAGACACGTATGGGTTCTAAGTGTAATATGACACTAGACCAAACATGAAAGTGGCCAGCTCGAGGTTGGGTTGAGTCTGTAGCATAAATCTACCCGGACCCGCCCGGCTTAACTAGTGGCTACAAACAATAGGATCCAATGTGAGAAGTTGGTCATGTCGCGCTTAAGACCCGAGGTTAGACCAGGTTGTGGTGTAAAACTACCCGGACCCGCCCGGCTTAACTAGTAACCACAACAAGGTCTAATGTGAGAGGTTGAGAGTGCATTAATTAAATTAATGCCACATGATAAGGTTAAGTAAATTTGACCAATGACACTTAACCGATATGACACGAATGGGTAGGTTAAGTGGGTCCAGGCTTGATTTCTTAATGACACTTAACCATACAAGATGATTAGGGGATGGGGTTAAGTAATTTACACTTAACTAATCTAACTTGGTAATTAGATGGGGTTAAGTAATTTAAACTTAACTAATCTAAACACGGTAATTAGATGGGGTTAAGTAACCTACACTTAACTAATCTAAACACGGTACTTCGATGGGGTTAAATTAAACACTTAACCGATCTAAACTTGGTAATTCAATGGGGTTAAGTAGCCAATACTTAACCAACTTAACAAGATAATTTAATGAGGTTAAGTAACTTATACTTAACCAATTATACATGATGATTTGATGAGGTTAAGTAACCTATACTTAACCAATCTAATATGCGGACCTGATAAGGTTAAGTCATAGGACCTTTTAAATATACTCAACCATTATAATACGATTAGTGGATGGGGTTAAGTTAACCTATACTTAACCAATCCGACTCGATAATCCGATGAGGTTAAGATAATCTGTGCTTAACCAATCTAACACGATAACCTGATAGGGTTAAGATAAACAAATACTTAACCAAATTGACTTGATGATTGAATAGGGTTAAGTCATGAGCTTCTTGGTATACTTAACCAACTTGTAGGGCTAGGTCTTGGACTTGAATACTTAGCCAATCTTGACATGATTCATGGGCGGGCTAAGCCATGAACTTGAATAACAACACTTAACCCAATAGGCAAAACCCTAGTTAGAGGAACTAGGTAGAAAATCGGAGTTAATCAAGGGTAACGGAGAAATGAAGCTAAGTGGTAAACCTTAGTTAAGTATAATAATAATTCTTAGCCAAGAACATGGGACTAGTTCGTGAATAGATGAGTAACCCGGTACGGTAGGTCATCGCTTAAAACACAAGGAGGAGCAAATTATCTGACTTAGATAAAGGCTCCAACGAACTGGGTGACGAAGGGGTAGCTTCGCGGGGACGTGAGGGTACTCTTGGTATCCCTCTGTGAGGTGGCAGATGGTCCATGAAACCCGGCCTCACAGGGGTTAAGGTCTGCGATAGAAGAGCCAAGAGTATGCCTTGGTTGCTATGCGAGCGACCTAAAGACTGGGATGGATTAGCGTGGAGTCGGCGATACTTGATTATTGCCCTATATAGCACGTCATCGACTACCTACCATCTTTAGTCAATCGTGTACGAACGGAAACGCAGGGAACCCCCAACAGACCATGTGCTTACTATCGAGCCATGGGTGAGGTAGGCCCATGGGAAAGTGGGGCTAGTGGGGCCGGGATGTGGTTCTCATACATGATTTTTCTTGGATTGCCTTTCAGTAGTTGAGGGAGGGGTCACGTGGGACCATAGCCACGGGTACAAAAACAGACCTTGATATCTGCATCAGCAGACGACTTAAAGCTCCCGACCGAGTTCCGTATCTCTTGATATGCCCTGGCACGGAACTCGGATGGCACATTTGAGATACATGTGCGTCTAGACATGGAAAACGATTCACGATTCATACGTGGGATAAATGGGCGCGGTTGACGGGTAGCATAATCCCTAGTAGCCCTAGGTGGCTAAAACCCAAACCGAGATACGGGAACGTTCATTAGGTTGCATCATCCCTAACGGTCCTAAGTGGCATAAACCCTAGGTGAACACGCGATAACTCATGGTAAGAAAACATAACTAGATCAAGGGTAGCGGACCAAAACAACATCAAGGATAAAATGGTACTACGTTGAGGTGGTATGTATTGACATGGGAAAGCCCGTACGGCCTACGGCAAAGGACTGAACTTATACATGGGAAGAAACATACGAGTTGGGAAACCTACATATGCTATATATATTAGGTTGACATGGACCATTACACGACATTGGGCAAGGGACATTCATAGTTAACACATGACGCGGGTAGGGATACTAGTACGAGAGGTGCAGAGCGGATATACATGACAAATACCTTGGGATATTATACATGATAGATACCGTGGGATGTTATACATGATAGATACCTTGTGATAGTATACTTGATAGAAACCTGACGATGTGATACCTTGATTCTTGACACCGTAGTTTATCATGATACTTTAGTTTACCTTGCTACAGTAGTTCACCCAGTTACCTTGGTTTAGCTTATCTATCTTGTCGTCATCCTTATGTTTTCAGTTTATGCATGTCATGTTACCTTTACCTGTTTTTATACTGGAAGTAGATAGGACTTACCAGTCTTTATGACTGACCCCGTTTTGTTTCGCCTCTTTGTCTTCCATTTCCCCCCCAGGTTTCAGGGAGGAAACACTGTTATCTAGTTCGGACTTCTTCTGCTTGAAGGTCATCACGCATGGCTTGGACTTTTCTTGGCTATGGCTACCTTACTGTTTTACTTGGGGGAATAATTTATGAAATGGTTTTATGCTTCTTTACTATTGCAAGACAGGTTTTGATGTATTCTGATGTAAAAGGCCTTAGACCTTATTTTATAAGGTAATGAAATTTGTTTTACTTCCGCTGTTTTATATATGTTCTGTCTTGTAATATTTCTGTGCATGTTTACCTCGATAATGCTTCACCAAACCTAGTGCATTCCCTTTGTGAGTGACCCTAGCGGAGGTGGGGTGTTACACGGGCCCTCTCCAGACATTCACAACACCATTCTTAATTGCACCATTAACTTAAATTCTATTTAACCACTCCACCGTTCAAATTACTTAACCACTTTCCTCCCTTAAATCTACTTTCTTCCTCACTACCAACAGCCGAACCCGAAGCTGTAGGACCTTCCCATTTCTGCTTGTTCGAGCTCCAGTTCTCCACCAACGACGACAACTCAACCTCCTCAACCCAAGTACACAATCAAGACTTCGACTCCATCGCGATAGAGATCCCACCAGTATCTCGCGATCGATACCACACTTCCGAAACCCATCACCGAAGTTCTCGCACCACCGAATCCCTTCAGAAATCCACCACCAGCCCTTCTCCTCTTCGTAACGATACTGCTGCTCTCAGCAGTACCCAACGGTGGTCGTAGCTCACCCAAAGTCCAGCCCTAGGCTAACCGAGGCTGTCGTACGAATTTGCTGGAACTAAAACAGTGATCGCATCCTACTCTAGCTATACCAAATTGAAACTCCAATCAGCAGGATCAACAATATGTAGGAGTTTGGATTTTAGGGAATTTATTTGATTTGTTGGAGGATTTAAAGCTTCACGTTGAAGCTTCTTTGTGGCGGCCGAGCTTCTGTTCACTTCGGGAATGAAACGCTAGGGTTAAAGAGTTAAAGGTGTATATATAATATAAGGGTTTAGATATTTTCTTGTTTTTTGTGGCTGAAATCAGATGGGTGCGTGGCTTACGCTGGTCCTTTAAATGATACTTCCTTTCTCCGTGAAGTAACAGTTGATGGATAGGTTTAGATATTTCAATGAGCAACGAAAGTGAACAATTTACTTCGATGCAGATATATCTTGGTATCGACTAAAGTGACATGAGTGTAAATGAAATTTAATTAACTCCTATTCTTAGCTAAGAAAGAACTAATACATTTTATTTTATACTATTTATGTATGTATAAAAGACTTGGACCAGGATTCGAATATTAAACGTGTATATGACTTGATTGTGAATCCTAACGCAGAGATGAACATGCATATAACATTCTTTCGAACTTGGACTTGGCCATGTTTCACTCGTATGGAACAGCATGGACAGACATAACATTACCGTCGTGTCAAGAAATGCGCCACGGTCCCGAAAATATAA
Source organism: Allium sativum (assembly GCA_030737875.1). Lineage (NCBI taxonomy): Eukaryota > Viridiplantae > Streptophyta > Magnoliopsida > Asparagales > Amaryllidaceae > Allium > Allium sativum. The sequence goes on from CM060909.1 coordinate 168,366,013, forward strand.
TAATACCGGTAGATTTACTTATATTGTGAAACCCCGAAATGTCGATACATGGCGCCAAATACTCCAAATAAAAAGTTGCTTATTTAATTAATTAAAAATTATAGTAAAATTTTAAAAATTAAATTATCACTACTTCCCAAAAGAACCTTGTCTAAATTCGAACATGATCTCTAGTTATATCGAATAAACCATTACGGTCGATAAACGACTCTATAGCGACTATTTTAAAATTTGATTTGGACATATCTCAAAATCTACATGACGAAATCCTGGTTTTTCTCTTCCCCTAGAAAGATATACTCCACCAGCTCCACATGTTTCTTGTTTCACAGAAATCAGATTTAAAATGAACCCTGTACATTCAGTTGAAGTTCGAATCGCCAATTTACGAACTGCAGCGTCATTTCGAGCTCGATTTTAATTATATTATAAATTCTACGTTCAAACTGACATTTAAATAATATATTCGTTATTCTAATTCAGTTATAAACTGAATTAAATCTTCGGAATGGCACAGTTCACAGAATATTGTGATTTCCAATATTTTTGATTATTTCTGAATTAATTATATTATTTAATTTATTATTTTAATCAAATATTCACTATTATTTAATTCCACGACCATTAAATCCTCTAAACCACTTTTTAAATAATTAAATTAATTAATTATTATACCGTTGAAAGTGCGGGTCATTACATTCTTCCCCACTTAAAATAATTTCGTCCTCGAAATTGCTAAGGTAGAGGACGACCCTATCTACTGGATAAATATTTATCGGTTTACCCCTTAACTTCAGTTTCAAAATATTAATTTATTCCGACTAACTTAAATTTTCAAAAATTCTGAAAATTTTCTAATGCCTTCATTTTTCGGAAAATTCCGCCATAACCTCCTTTGTACAGCCCTATCAGTAAAACTCCAACTCGCCTCTCTAGGCCTTCTTCAACCCAAAAGAAAATCAAACAGCCAAGCGGCTTTCCAAATCGGCTCATAAATTCCAAACTCATATATATATAGAATAAACTTGTACCTTGTTGTCGGGCATATCCTTATATCCCTTCCATCTGTTATCAACTCGGCATATACAAACGCCACCTCAATCAACTCCAACCAATTTATTCTTAACACAACCATTCGCTTATCCAAGCCGAATTTAATTTCAAATTCGAGTTTCAAATTCCAAACTCTCAACTTATCATTTCAATTCCAATCCAGATTATTCTCTAATCACTTCCAGTTTTTCTTAACCTATCATCTCAAGTTAAATTCTGGTTTATTATTTACTTTTACCATCCCATTCGAATTAACTTCACAAGTTAAATTTTAGTTTCTAGAATTTAAATTCCTGGGTTTATTTCAAATCGAATTTGAAATCAAAATACCAATTCAAAACCTTTGAATTTCTAACAACTTGTTTTCTCAAAACAGTTTCAAAAATCAAATCTTTGGTAGTAATCCGTCACTTACCAACTCGAAAATGAACACTAATGATGTGGCCACACTCATCAGGGTTATTTCCCAGTTTATCGAAGTGAGTTCAATTCTATAACACTTTCAATTTGAAAACATTTTCAAAATCTCCCAGGATTTTAAAATTCACGTATATTCAATCCAGATTCAATTACAAACACTTATCTGAATTTCCAGAGTTCAAATTTCAAATTCTGATAAAATTTCAGATTTAATTCATCTTATCTCATATACTTTACTTATATGAATCCTGATTTGTTATTTATAACCATTTCACATTTTATAATCTTATTCGATTATAATAACAACCAATACAACCAATTATACTATGTTAATTTCAAAACATATCATGTTGGTTCATCGTATTCGAGTGTTTAGAAACCCCTATCGATATTGTGGAGCCCCACCATCGACCAGAATTCATAAGCCACTCAACCAATAAAGCTCCACAATATAAAACAAATTTTTTATATCAATTAACAAATACGTTCACTCGTATATATACACTCAACTTAATCTAGGATATTACTAATCCCATCTCTACTAAGTTACGCCACAGAGCCAAGGTAATACTTAACCTTAAGCTCTGATACCAACTGTAGTGACCCGAAAATCCGGACCAATTTGAGCTGATTAAATAACACAAGTCCAACCCCAAATTGCACTGGAAGTTCAAGAAACTAATAGAAAGAAGATAGAGGGTGAGGATAGATAAGATAGAACTATTAGAATAGAAGAAGAAGAACATCATCATCAGAGTAACCACGAATCTCACAGCGGAACGAATAAAATATAACATAACTTTTGAAATACAAACAGTATATGTATACAATAACATTTCAGAGTACAACACTTACAACAACAACGGAAATAATACTAGCTATAGAATCTTGAAGCCTCCTGCTCCAAGCTCTCCAAGTGTATCTGCAAAATCCTGAACTACTTGACTGCCCATACAAATTTAGGCACCCAAGAGTTTAGGTAAAACAAAACAAAGTAAACTTCGGGTCAGTCATGGGACTGGTATGAGTAAAACAGTTTAAAACAGTTTGAACAAGTAAACGATATCTCATAAGACCACGCCGTATAACGGAACGGGTTTTTCCCTTATGAGAATCCAAAATATCTTTATATCAAAAACCTTTTGATATTATAATAATGTATATCAACCACAATATAATAATCATCTAGCAGAAACGCTTTCATCTCACGTTCTACATATATATTATACAATCAAAACCGCAAGCATGTATTGGGTAATAGATTTCCAACTATGACAAGGTATGGAACCACCTTCCGATCAGTGTACTCTAGGAACGATACACTGGAGTTCAACAAGAACATCTTGCAACTCAGCCACACATGACCGACCACTCATTTCGCTTGAGTGTATCGAATGTACATCACCAATGGTTGGGATCAGCAACCGTTTCCCGTATATATATGGTACATCATTGATAGATTAAAGAAGCAAATGAATATTCTCTAGATAGGTGATTATACACCCTACTTCGGTGCGATCGACTTAGCCATGTTGCCTGCCCGATTTTTGTCATTTCCTTGTTGTTGAAGCCAGAGGTTACGATTACTTTCCATTCATTGATAACACGATCACTTTGAATGCCACATTATCAAATCCGTTAATCATTAATTGGTTTACACAAATATTCTGGATGTTATGCTAAGGGAATAAATCCGTTGCAACCATATATATTTATATAGACCAATCCATTCGATCATTGGAAATACTTTGTCAGACATTCGTCCATTTATGTTCGTTCTGGGATTGAACGAAACTGAAGGCACTATTCAGTACATCCATCTTAGTCCATTGTTATATAAGATTTATACAACAGCCCTTGTACTTTACTCCGTCTTCAATTTTCTTTGGCATATTCGCAACGCTTATGCCAATACAGAGTGGTTCTTTGGATAATAATCCAACCGGTCTCTCCATATCAACAACGTAAATATGGTCAAAACTTGATAGTCTGTGATTTAACTATCAATTAAAACATGTCGGTGTACAAACAACGATCTAAATTCCAAATGGAATTATCGATCCAATCATCAAAACATATATACATACATACATATATATATATCCACATTCCTTATTTTCTATGATTTAGAAAAATATACGTTATTAACATTTGAAAACATTTCCAATCCTCATTCACACATCACTACCATTCCACAACTATTAGTCCCTAACCGTAAACTAGTAAAAGAACAATTCTCTAAGTATAAACCCCGAAGGCTGAAACCAACATCAGATCCACACTCAGAAAACCATTCGACTTAACTAATCTCTAGTCAGTTTCTAATATTGTTTTAACTCTATTTGATTATCCCTTTTTATAACGTTTATCCATTAAAAGGATTTCCTTTTAACAGCGTTTATTCATTTATAAAGATTTACTTTTAGTAACGGTTCTTCACTTTATAAATGTTCTTTTAATAGCGTTTCTCTACTTATAAGGATTTCCTTTTAACAGCGTTTATCTTTTTATAACATCCTATTCCATTATAAATAATTCCCTTTTCAAACTCTATTTATTTTCTAAATAAATAACCCCTTTAATACTTCTATTTATTTCTCAAACAAATATTCTATTTTAATTTAATTTATTTAACAAATAAATAATTCTCTTATCTTTTCTATTTGTTCTATTTGCAAATGGTTTGCAAATATTCCCTTTTCGAATTTTATTTCTATGTATTTCCTATTTGTAAATAATCCATTTATAAATAAATTTCTATTTATAAATATTCCATTTATAAATAATTCCTTTTTTACTTCTTCTTTGATTTTATAAATATTATCTCTTTTATAAAATCCTTTGATTTTATAAATAAATCTATTTTCAATATTCATTTTGAAAATTCCCTTTTCAACACTCCGGTATTCCTTATGGTATATAACGTACCATATAACAACAATCGGTATTTATTCAAACATATAAAATCATCAACAGATTTCATATCACATCATATAACACAATATATGAAAACGAAACAGTATTTATATATTGAGGAACCCAGTTGGGTCCCTCCAAACTGTTCCCCTGCATCACAGATGTTAAACCATATAATTAATCATCAACTTCGTTTCAGTATGAAATGTTCTGATAAGCAACATCAATATTTAATGGTATGTATATATAATTTCACTAACTGACTAGCAGTTCAATCAACCAATCTACACACAACAGTCAATCAATATCTAACAGTTTAAAAAGTACGTTATAAAAATATAACTGTTCAGAGTTGATGAGTTTTACTCACATTGGCAGTTCATCGTTAAAGAACGATAAACTGTTATTTGATTTGAATCAAACAGTTTATTTCGCCGTAAATTCCTACAAGCCCCAATCCACTTCCCGTCAGTTTCATTGCGTAGTGTCCGCCCATACGATCCCAACGGATCTTGTTTCATCAATTTCTGATAATGTACGACAATGATATTCATTTTACAAGTTAATCTACATCTATATAATTTAATTTAAAGGATATGAATAGTTTGGGCTTCACCCTTTTCAAATTCGGCCCGCTACCCTATTTTAAGCCCAGGCCAGCACGGATCCTTATTCCCTAATGTTCATACGGACGCTGCTCCCTTATCCCCTCATGACCGCAAGTTCAACTCAGCAATTTCTCCTTTTCCTCTCTCGTTAAAATCAAGGTAAATCACCACAATTAAATTAACTACTTCCTTAACCTTAGTGACCCCTTTAAACCCTTTCTTCCAGTTCACAAGAATGGGATTCCTGTAACAATGGCCTTATTTTCTCCATTT